>CM059584.1:94875000-96156250 GCA_030407085.1 Trichopria drosophilae
CTTCCTGGAGGAAGACATCCTCATTCGCTTCGAGGCTATTGGGGTGCCCATGGGCGCCTCTTGAATCGTTGCTAACGAGATATCATATGCCATGCTAACCGTCACCAGAGATGCCCAGAGTAGCTAGCTCTGCTTTCGACATTTATCTCAGATTCCGGAGGCTTAACGTCTTCCTGGTCCACGTTTGTAGGAGTTGCTTGGAGCCGTTCAGCACCTAAGGCAACTCCTGAAACTGTGACGTCTGCTGAGTGATGTTCATCCTCTGCCGATTCGCCAGCTGAAACGTTTTTATCATTATTATTTGTATTAATATTATTCATAGGAGTCCCGCGAGTAATGATGGTCTTATAAAAGGTCGAGCCTTCATAGCTCTCATATGACGGTAAGGCTAAATTGAAACCGGAGGTCACCCGGTATCCGGAGTCCTAATACTTGCACCGTACGATCAGGGTGTGCGCATGGCACTATTACGTTAACCTACTCGTTGCCCTATGATCTGGGTGTCGTCTATCCGGAAAGTGTTCTACATAAAGTCTTGACGCAGCTCGATAATTATTCTGACATTGGCCTAAAATCGCTAATATATACACAATGTCATTTGGTTGATAGTCAGCCTTTTTTAGATCTGTTCTTCACCTTTTATTTAGTGATAAAACAATAATCGAAACCTCAAAGACTCATGACAAAGAGAAAAGTTGAAAAATAGCTGAAACTGAATTATTAATTCTCTTTTTTGTGATAAATTGTATTATTAATTTCTTTTATTTTCTACACATGATACTTAATTTGAAAGAGCGGTTGCGCGTTTCATCGACCACATTGCTATTACATATATGGGAATGCAACGAGAGAGGCGTTGCAATCCGTTCTCATTGCCGATTTACGTTTCGCGTGTTTCGCCAAGGTGAGGAAGGCAGCGGTAGTGGACTGCTCTGATGCTATGCGTCCGTACAACAACCTCGCCGCAGATCGTCGACCCTCAGCGTGCGTGCTAGGGAAGTGCTCTCGGCCGGGAGATAAAGGGTAATGCGCGGAACGACATTGGCAGTGTCGGCTTCGGCACGGAGCTGTCGGCCTGCGACGTGATTATACGTGTAGATCCACCACTTTATTGCGTAGGGGATCCGCAAGTTTATTAGTCGGCTGCCCGTCCTTCCCGGCTGGACGTTCTCCGTTCCTCAAAGTGGTTTTACGTGCGGACACGGAGGCCTCCGGATAGAGATGCTCTCGCTTCATCCACGTGATAATACGTGACGTAACCGACAGCACGGATCCATCTGATCCAGGCCGCATTCGTCTGAACCGAACCATACCGCACCGCGATGAACCATACCGCACCGAACCGTACCGCCCCGCACAGTACCGCATCCGTCGGTCCCTTACCGTCGGTATACCATCGCCTGAGCGGTTCTATATTCCAGGTCTTTAGTCGCCATCAGTTTACATCGCCTCGAGTTTAGAGTTGACTACCGCCTCCTTTAATTCTTTCTTAACTCTTTTACACATCTGTGAAAGAATAGAGGGCCGTCCTTTACCTCTAGGGAAAGCCTTGCTTGGAGGCATTGATCTAGTGTAATTTATTGTTATCATTTCACAATCCCACCCTCGCAACTGCATTTGGATCAACACACTTTGAAGAACATATAAAGCACCACAGTTTCTTTTTGTTTTCCTGAAAAGCCGATAGTTTTTTTAAACCACTGCACGCCCTCCAATTCCGGAAGCTGAAGGTATCCGGCAACGGGGAGAATCCCGAGAGGCGATCTTCGCTACATCGATGGTTCGAAATCCGCTCCATAAGCGATTGCAACGCTACTGAATTCTGTTCAAGCCTCCGCATCGACCGCTCACTCGCTCTCTCGTTACAAGAACTTAAAACAAAAAAAAAACGCATATTTGATGAAGCTATTGTAGCCGTCCATTCACAGAATTATATTTTGTGTCTTTCTGTAAGTGAAAAAGGTAGAGCTGGAAAAAGTTTTCTTATGGATAGATTCAGACGTTATATCAAAAAAGTTGTTCATAAACAGATAGTAACAGCACTGACGGGTATTAGTCCATTTAAACTGAAAACCGGCTATTTCAGTTACCAGTCGAGCATGGTTCAATTCCGAAATATACTCCACTTTCAGATGCATTGTTAAAGTCATACGTGATCAATAGATGAATGTCATTTTAATTATTATCAATGAAATATCCATGATACCAAATATAACGTTAAATTTAATCAATTTGAGATTATAAAAAATCTATTTTAGAGGATTTTGACGATTGGTTCCAAAAGAAAATCATACTTTTTTGTGGCAAGTTGCTATAACTTCGCCCAGTATGTGAAGATCTCCATTTGTACGATTTTCAATGGATAACGTGGAAAAAATTTCGGTTGCCTAGCAACCGCAGATTTGTGTGCAAACTTGTTTTTATATCACGAATTGACAATAAATATGCGCCAGCGTAACGATGAATCATACAAAAATATTTTATCTAAAATACGTCTTGGGTTAGTTTTAAAACCTGATATTCACACCCTTAATTATAGAAAAATTCTACTTACGGCTACTAATTTAAATAAATGGCTTCGACAATTATGTGAATCCCTAAAAACGTTGCCTTCTGATACCGTTTGTCTACTTGTATCATGCCATTTATGTGATGTCGTAAATCAGACGATGCTGGTAGACATTCCATCAGAAGAGATTACGCTATGTTATTGAGACGCAGTTGGTTATGCTACTGATTGGTACATTTATTTCTTGATACTCGTTCGTTTACCAAGAGCTTTCAATTTTATTATAAAATTATACCGATATTTATTTATAGACTGAAACAAAAAAGAAGGGGGGTCTGACCATATTTAGGTAAAAGTGGCTTCGCTAGATATATTATAACCACATAGTGCTTCTTAGGTGTATAAAAATTGAAATCTTGATTTATACCTGTGATCTATAGCCTGGTTTGAAGTGAAATTGAAAATGAGCATTTTCAAAACTTCGTCCCCGCCCACAGGCCAGCCGAAGTATCAATAAATACTACTTGTAAAACATTTATTTGACGCACTTGTATTGTTATATACTATTCAATGCATATTCTTGGTAAAATAAAATTTTCAAAACTAGTGTTGGCGTGGTGCCGCGCTCGCTTCGCTCGCTCAGAAACTTCGACCCAGTCAGGAGTCGGCTATTCCTTAATACTCGTTCGTTTACTAACAGCTTTCAATTATATTAGAAAATTATATCCATATTTGGGGGCCCAATCATATTTAGGTCCAAGTGGCTTCGATAGATATGTTATAACAATATAGTGTTTCCTATATGCATGAAAATTGAAAATGAGCATTTTCAAAACTTCGACCTCTACGTCAAGCCAGCCGAAGTATTAATAAATAAAAGTTGCAAAACACTTAATTTATACACTTGTATTGTAATAGACTATTCGATTACATGTTTACTATGTTTTACTAATTACTGTCTGTATTATTATGATCTTATATATACCTAAAGTCTGGGTCGAAGTAACAAAACGTGAAATATCCTAATTACTTCGACCCAGGCCTTAGGTCTGGACGAACTATTGAATTTGGTCACTTCGGACATAACAATTACCCTATAGTTTTTCATCAAATGTCGACGTTTCAGACCCTAAGGAGCCCAATTCAACAATAAAAAAATTTGTGTCCGTGATCTTGTACGTCCGTACGTCCCGTTTTTTTGTCTCGCGATAACTCGTGTGCGGATAAGTGTAATTACATAAATTTGTTTTTTTAAATACGTGTCTTGGCATAACTTAGATCTGATTGGATTTTGGCGCAGATGCATCCCTCCATTACTAAAAAACATTAGCCCCAATTACGTTTCTTTGTAGTTTTTTGCATTTATTTTGTAAAAATACAAATTTTATTCAAAAATGTTTCAAACGAAAAAATTAGAGTATGAAATTCTCTACGAAAAAGGTTGTATGGATTTTCTTCCTAAAAATCAACGATAATGCCATAAAAACTGTTTTAAAATGCTTGCGACTATTGTCTGAGGAAGTATTGAATTTGGTCACCTAGGCAAAAGATTACCCTATAATTTTTCATCAAATTTCGACGTTTCGACCCCCCCCCCCCCCCTCCCCCCGAGGTAGTCTTCGCCAGCCCCTCGGGCGCGGTGAACACCTACGGGTGCATACGTTCTTTTACGCCCTTGATACGAAATAAGTATTTCGATATATGTAAAAGTTGTCTTATAGATATCTTAAAGATATCCGTCAGAGATCTTTTCGACACTTTCAAGATACCTTTGACGAATTATATGTATGTATATTGCATATATAAGATCATAATAATGCAGACAGTAATTAGTAAAACATAGTAAACATGTAATCGAATAGTCTATTGCAATACAAGTGCATAAAGTAAGTGTTTTGCAACTTTTATTTATTAATACTTCGGCTGGCTTGACGTCGGGGTCGAAGTATTGAAAATGCTCATTTTCAATTTTCATACATATAAGAAACACTATATTGTTGTAACATATATATCGAAGCCACTTGGACCTAAATATGATTGGACCCCCAAATATCGATATAATTTTCTAATATAATTGAAAGCTGTTAGTAAACGAACGAGTATTAAGGAATAGCCGACTTTCCACTGGGTCGAAGTTTCTGTTAATAAATTTGATTTTCACAGATTCATTGTATGTTTTCATTAAGCTTTATTCAAGTTATTTGTATTCTATTTATAAATAAATTATGTCGAAATTCCAGGATGAATCTGTCGACATTCAAAATTTAAAAATTTAACTCAAAAGAAGTGTGGGTACAATGCGTGAATAATGGGAATACTTGAAGTGTATTAAGAATTATGCGTGTTTTGTATGCATCAAATGTCAATCGAAATATCCAGAAGCGCAAGTATTGCACTCTACCTCGAAGGTTGGAGACTCTTCGTTTTCATGCGTTAATTTTTTACAAAATCAAGAGAATGATCGGCTTTTTGGCTCAAGCGGTAACGCACTGGACTACGAAGTCGTAGGTCGTGAGTTCGATCTCCGTCCGGGGAACAATTTTTCGATTTCGTTTTCAAGCAGCAGCTCTCTGTTGGTAAGACGAGCCACCTTGTTTGTTTACGTTTCGAAAAGATTGTTAAGTTGTCGGAAGTCGACTCATGACCGCTGCTGTACTTAGTGTAGGTTACTGCAGTCCTACATTTCATACACAAATGTGAAATATGGCGCCTACTCTTCAGACGATCTGCCACTCTCGCAAACATTACTATTTTATATGCAAAAAAACTGTGTAAAAGGGCGATTCCGCCCGTTAAATTAGAAATGAGTAAATAAATAAATATAATAAAGTCATGAAAAATAAAAGCGTGAAAAGTGTGGCAACCCTCTAGTTTTTCCTCTATAAAGAAGTACTTGAAGACATGCTTGCTGATAGTGCCGTCTGTATAGTGCAAAATACTTGGGAACTGGTTGTAATAGTCGTATACTTCAGTCATAGTAATTGATCTCCCCTGAGCGCAATTGATACATATCGATTGCACTCACCAACGATTGGTAGGTATAATTTATTGAAACATCTGTAGGATCTCTCACACCCCATGTACTAATGTAAATATTAAATGTAAGTTCAGCATCTCATTTTTCTGCGTCGATTTTCCATCTTATAGATATGAATAATATTTTTCAATATCAGGAGCATCTCATTGGTACATTTTAAATTATAATTGTTCGGTCGCGTAGAACTACGAGTAGTTTATTAATTGAGGACCGAAAGAATAGGGATGAAAATACTTGTGACCGGCGTGTTACGAAAGTCATTGTCCATATTAGGAATTTATATCTTGAACAGTGGTAGGCAGGAGGGACGGCATCTTCTTAAATGTGATCAATACGGATTCCTGGGTACGACCAGTGATACTCAACTTTGGATATAAAAAATACATATAATGTACGAATAAAAAGTGAATGTCGGATGCGATCGCTCGCAATTAGTCAGCACGATGAGATCATTTAAACATCTCAGCAGCACTGTTATATATATATGTCTAGAAATCGATAATTTGTATAGTTTCTGTTCGTATCTTGTATGCCGTTACGCAACCTAGGGCGGAAGGAAGCATATGCGGAAGTCAAGACACTTTTTGTTTAATAATAAATAATCATCATTCTCAGTTTTCGTGTGTATCGCAGCTGCGAGACGAAGATCCTCAATTGACCAGGTGATACGATAATACTATACGGCATAACTTCGTAAAGAGTTGGTGTAAAACCAAGAATCATAATTTAAATATTTGATTGAAGAACTTTATATAAAGGAGTACCATGCACACACTCGACATCTTTGGATGTTTGTACATTTTTATATGCAACTCGCATGATATTGATGCAATACTCTACGTTGAAGGAAATTATTACACTTAATATAAATCCTATTTTTCTTAGAACAATTCCGAGAGTTTGTATTAAACAAACTGGCAGTTTGAAAGTCGGAATCTTGTGAAATCTTTTGAAAACCGCATTTTGTAATTTCACCTCTCTCTCTTCCTCTCCCCTCTCCACGCTCTCTTTCTTTCTATCCCGCTGTCTGTTGTCCTATCAGTCTCTCTGCTTTGTATGTGATCATTGTTTTTGTGTAATATATACATAATACATAATCACCATAAGTAATACTGCAAAACGACTACAGGGTTATCATGTTGACATGCAGCATAGGAATAAGAGATCTTATCTGGAAGACATCTCAGCGAATGCGCAGCTTACGTTACGTACATGAGGAAGAGGAGGAGAAAATTCTCCCCTGGCATCGATGAAATCGTAGGTAGGAAGTAGACACCATCTCTACCCAGTATCACGGGAAACGTATGTAAAGTCTCCACTGCATTTCTTACATATGCGCGCCTGTACAGCCGTTGGTTAAGAGCTGATCTAATTATATCAGGTATTAGTATCGCAATTTAACCACCAAGGAGCAACACCGGTGGAAATATGTCTAGTATTCTATAGAAAATCCGATCAAGGGGAATCGCGCATTGTTCCTACTCTAAAAGTATCATGATATAAGCGAATCCTCAACTTATCTCACGCATGCGTTATGTGGCTCGTAATATTCCTTGCGAAGAAAAGAAGTATTCGAGCATCTTAAAAAGTTAGATTTCAGTCTCAACCCTATAGACATAGTTTTTCCCTCCGGCTTGTGAAATATCGTTTCCGATATATTTTTGCGCTGAAAAGGATATTTGAGAATCAGAGTGCTCATCAGATTTTGTAATCTTTATATGGGCGCTTCTCAAATAATTGGGATGTTTGATGTCCACAGCTTTAATTAGTTCAAATGTATACTAAATCCGATTTATTCTTATGGAAACAAGAAAGTCATAATTGGTTGTACTCGGCATACAGAAGAATTATATAAAGTGTATATATGGATATATTTCATTTTTTCAGCAAAATTTGTACAAAATGTCCGTTCCATCCCATGTTGCATTAGAAATATTAATGTTGTTTCCCAAATTGTAGGTCGAATAATTCCTCGAAAGGTGATCACAGCGCCACCTATGACTAGTGTTTTAGATTCATCTGCAAAAGAACTTTCAAATGAGCTGCAACACAACCCATGTTGCAATTGAAGAGTTTCGACTACCTTCATGCACCCTTGGAGGTAGGGAGAGGGAAGAGGTCGCAACTCCCTCCAAAAATTTTGGAAAATAATTTCACGTGTTTTAGCGATTTTTTTTAATATCGATGGTTTTCGAAATATTTGCTATCAATGTATAACTTTATTGAAATGTATGCGAAATACTTTTATATATGCCATTTCAGTATATATCAATTCCATCATCACATTAATGTATTCAAATGTATAGAGAATGTAATCAAAATTTACAATTTTCAATTATTTTAATTGGACTTATTCCGGGTACCTATTAATTAATAGAAAAATAGGTTCTCCCAGATTATATTTGTTTAAAAGTGAAAGCTTGGTTATATAAAAGGTAAATGAGTCGGCGTCCTATAAAGCGTATTCGAAATTGTCAGTTCTATTGCATGCACTGCAGTTCCGTGGAGCATAATTTTTTCACAAAAAAACATTTTTATGTAAAAAATTTTCTATGTTCTTCTAATCAAAAACATAACTTAAAATAATGTACACTGGACAAAATGAATTTATTAAAAAATATTTAATCATTTTCAAAAAATAGTGAAATCATTTAAAAAAGTCACGTTTTTTCAAAGGAAAACATCTTTTGAAAGAAACTCGACTGCACTCATAATTTTTATTAAAAAAATGATTACTACTCTTCCAGCTATTTGTTTATTAAAATATATTCGTAGAAATAGGTAATTTACATTAAAAATCTAGGTAATAATATAATGAATATACATAAGGTAAATTACCCTATGCTCGGCTAGTTAAGGCAAACATTTTGTGTATATGATATTTCTCGTTAGATATTATAAAAACGTAGTTTTTTTGGTGTTGGATATGAGAAAGAAAATCGTTTGAAATGGGAATCTCCTACAATTATAAAAAATTTATATTTTTACAATAAATAATTAGTGATAAATAGGAAAGGTGCAATGTTCCTCGTCACATTTATGTCCCTATGTTCGTTTCCTTGTCCCTATGCATATTTTCCTCGCGTCCCTATTATCGTTGAGGGATGTAAGAATAAAACATAATTACATGAGAATCTCTACAAACGGATGACAAAACTAACGCTCATTTCAGCACCAGATGTTTTTGCCGTTGAGTTCTGAAATGTATGTTAAGTTCAAGTTACCACCACTATCTAAGCTTCCTGAAAGTGGCCGGATAAAATATAAAATAAAAAATATTAAAGAATTCAAAATTTTGGAGCCAGTTAAGAGTTGTAGCGTACGTAATGAAAAGAAAATTGATAAAAACACAAAAAAAACAACCAGTGAATTGGAGGTGTTGGAGCGTCGCTTATTGCAAATCCTATGTCAGTTTTTAAAGTCAAAATAGCGGAGCTAACATGGCTTATGAATTTTTAAACAATTTTTGTGTTTTTACGAAACGCCTTATTGATAAGAGTTTTAGAAATACGTGAAACTTAAGGGTGCATTTTTTCATCGAAATATGTAATTTAAACTTTGTAATCTTGTATCCGTGCAGATGAAAGAAGAGAAATCTTGTATCCGTGCAGATAAAAGACTTTTTGGACTTATAAGTCTGTTTTACGTTCAAGTAATTTAATTTAAATTAGCTATCTTTTCCAAAGCATGTGAGGTTATCCAGTTGACAAGTTTACAATCATTTTGAACCATTACGTCCGGTATACTGAGATCATGAACTGGAAATTAACTTCCAAAACTATTTGTAATAAATTTTTATTTCAATGATATTCAAGTTCGTCATTTCAGAAATAGTTAAAACACAATTAATGGAAATAAGAATATTTCCAAAAATGAAATAATTATTTCCTCTTAAAAAATGATTCTCTTTTAAGAAGAACTAGCGGGCGGGCTCATATTCAACGCGCCTGTTTCCCATTTAAATCATTAGTATTTACATTCGATGTATTCGAGTTCATTATCGCTGGAGGTGGAACTCGCGGGTTATAGATTGGTTGACAATTTAGTCTTCCATTGTTTTACCTAGCATTGGAATTAGTCGGTTGTCTCATATTATAATTACTTAGGTTAATATTGTTATTATCATTAAATCTATACTTCCCATTATATCTGTTATAATGACCACGACGAACTTCAATACCAGGAAGACGCGGAGCTGTTATATTGTTAGATCCAAAATTTTGTTTTTGTTTTTCTCTCTCTACTCGAATTCGATCTAATCTATTTAACGTTTGCCCAAACAAATTTGAATTATGTTCTTTTACCAAATAGGTAATGAGTACGAGTATGAAATCGTTTATTAACGTCCTGCACATCAAAGTCCGTGGACGAAACGGAAATATAAATATGATTACAAAAAATAAACCTAATAACTAATTACATCTAAACGAAATTGAATACTAAAATCGTCTCGCTCTCTAAGCGATGGGTTCTACGACAGCAGAAAATTGTAACAAAGAGGCTATCGCGATACAATGTTTGATTAAAAAATTATAATTAAATAAGCATGTGAAAACGAGAACTAACAAATACATTAAAACACGTAGTAAGCTAAATAAGAGAAGACGCATTATTACATAGATGAATTACCGACATTCATGATAAGAAAGTTTGAGAAAAGAAAAAAAAAATTAAATTATGACGGACTATCACGACTGCAGATAACGCACAAGCACCGCTTTAGACCTCTTGAGCACGAGGTTTTCTTTTCCCATATGGAAACAATGTAGTTTGGACGATTATACTCGTCCTTATACACAGGAGGGTTAAATACAGCTTGGAAGCGTAAGTTGCGAATCTCGACCGGTAGCAGGTTCCATGATTCAATAGCCGAGATCCAAAAGGAGTTGCGAAAATAACTTGTGCGACAAACCGGCAAATAGAACGAGCTAAAATTTAGATGGGATGATTGACGTGGGGGAATAGACGCTATAGTAAAGCTTTCTCGTGTGTACGTGGGTAACAACATACTCAGAACCTGGTACGTAAGAGTATCCCGGAAGTACTTCTAGCCATTTTCGATGATGAACCAATTTGCTTTACTCCAATAAGGAGCCAAGGATCTATCACGGAGTAGCTGCTAAATAAATCGTAATTTTGAGTTGAGAAATTTGCGCAAGTAAATAGATAACCAGAGGCATCCGAATAGACAGGACAAGCCAAGTCTAGGTGAGGGAGAATTAGAGCATTAACAAGCATCAGCTTTACCGATGACGGAAAGCAAGGACCACGGAAACCTAAGAAATATAAGGTATAATGAACTTTAGAGCTAATCGCCGCTATATGACGGTTCCAGGTTAGATCGGGAGAGAGATGGAATCTGAGGTTACGAAGTTCAGCGACATATGGAACAATGTGATGGTTAACTAATATGGGTGGCAATGTCATTGAGTCCAGTAGTACAAGGTTAGGTCTAGTTCCAAATATTATAGCTTATGTATCCGCGCGTGTTATCTTTCCAATTTTTCGTTTTTGTTCAATAATCAAATTGCGAAAGTCAACTGAAAGGCACTTGACTATAATCGAGAAAGTTTTCGGCAGTTTTGTCATTATACCGTTAGACACAGCAGCTTTTCTGAGGATAACTTTCCTAATTCCAGTGATGAAAACATTGGAATTGTATTGACTTAAATCAAAGTTTTGTAGGACGCGGCCCACGATATCGTCCAGCGTTAAATCACACGAAATTGGTAAACCTGTAATAATAAATTCATTTCCGAGTTGTCGGTAGGTCTACATACTCTTTAAATCGGATATTTCACCCTTATTTGCTTAAATCGCCGCAGTATTGTTTCCTAAATGGCTGATAATATAATGTAAGCGCGCAGAATTATTGAGCGATTGCTGCATATACGAAGTCATGCAATGATTAACATCGAGCGAGTCCCATGCCGGTGGCATAGGTACTGTAGACAAACTACCATTCGGCATGTTTGACGCTGGGTATGCCGTTAAGGCAAATTTGCAAGAGTAGGTAAATTCACATTCGGCGCGTTCGGAACCGCAGTTGCAAAAATACGCTGTTTATCATCTGTCGTATTCGAAATTCTGTTGACGTCCGTAATGCTCTGCTCGACAACAAACGACGGCAACACTGATCTATGCTGCAAGTGAGAAGGATAAAATAAAATGAGAACCCCTCTCGAGACTTTATTCGGAAAATTTACAGGTCAAATTATAAGTTCTTAGATGATATTTCCTGAGCTCGAGAGAAGACCGGAGATAATTGTTCGGATCGCTGCTAATTCATTACTGCACTTCTTTCTGTCGCATGCTTACACGTAGCCTCCGAAGGGACTGGTGGTAGGGAGAATTAGCGCGTTTATCATCTATCGGACTCCCACGCTGCCATCATAAAAAGTGATTATTTTAATTTCGGTGACAGGTAATTGTTCAACATCCGGGCAATAAAATATGATTATTTATTCTTTACGACAGCTCGTCAAAATATCGATTTAGTGGCAGTGTGGTTTTCCTCCCTTTCCCTTTTTATATATACTTAAGGTGGATGGCTTATATTTCGATTGAAAGATAATGCCAACTCCGCCGTATGTACGTATCTTTTATTAAATTTATGAACGCAGCGTATTACATTATGCACAACACGCTGCATGGAATTATTAACCATTAAAGATTTAAAAAAATGTTCATCCAGCTGGACGTAACAACTCCCCCCCCCCCTGAAAAGAGCGTTCGCAGTGATATTTTTTAGTTACAAGTAAAGATAGCGAGGACGCTCGCACAAAAACAATTATTATACCATGTCACATGTCCAATTAAATATACACGAATACGCAAAATGGATTTTGGTTATGATAAATCCTTATTCTTAATCGCAAAATTTCCAATCACAATAATTCTTATAGTCTAATACTTAAATTCCTTTAGTTTGCTTATTTTAATTAGTGCTGCTGGTCGGTGGTTTCTTGATTTGTTCAGAATTTTACGCTACTTCTTCGTTGCAGCACTTAATGCAGCAACATGGGACAAATATGGCTTCGTGCGCTCTGTAGATTGATCTCCTGAGCTGAAGATTACACGTTGAGGCGGAGCCGTGGAAGATGATCCATAGTGGTAATCTTTCTTTCGATACAAATATCGAGACCCTGATGTTCTCCTTCTGTATAGTCTTACCTAATTTTGGAGCATTGTTCTGTCCTTGTGATAGGTGAATTAGCAATGTTGTTACACTGTTCCAAATCGAACCGAAGGGATATAGACTCCACCCATAGATTGAATGTAGGGTGTAGCCGTGGATGATCGAATCCACTAAGAGTTTAATACGCGAACACTTATGTAGATGCCGGTCATGCCCGCACTGATCGTCCCGAACCACGAGAATCCATTCCACAATCTGTTCATGTAAGAGTTCACAATTTCAACCACTGATTCTGGATCGATCAGTCTTGCAATGTTCAGTGATTTTGAATCAATTGGTTTTCCTGCAGCGCCACGCGCTAATGTATTCAACGCTGACCTTTCCCTCTTTTAGCCGGCAGCATGATTTGGTCTCGAAGTTTGTCGAGATCTGCCTTGGAATAAATGTCTTCACGGGCAAGACTCCCTGGGTTTCTATACGTCGAAGTGTCCGGCCTGATTTCTTCTGGTGAAGTAACCATAACTAGATCAGGGGTCGCTCGATACCACGCCGCATCAAATTTAAAATAATTTGGCATGGATTTCACGCATTCGGTCTCTGTAGCGGACCATACCAATATCCTTGTCCGAGGTTTCAAGAAATATGACGTGTTTCCTGAACTATGACAGCGGCACATTTGACTAAGTGAACTGCCTCACCCGCGGCGATTGCCGTATGTCCCTGTTCCTTTGTTATCGCTAGTGCAAATTCCTCTGGTGTGATGTAAATGAACGCCAAGGCGTTTTTCAATACTAATTTCTAATTCGCATTTTTGTAACAATTTGCATTTGAGCGCGGATATGTCTTTCCACGTATATAAGTTTTGAGTTCACATAAGCGAACAGATCTAGTTTCTGAGTGCTGACTTGATTTACGGCGAACGGTCTCTCTGGTGTGGTGACGAATACTTTTAATCGTAGATGTTCTGTCGCTTCGAGAAAACCCGCAAAAGCTCATCTGATGGGGTGCTACCAACGCGAAGGTCGTCTGTTCGGTTTGCACGGCATAGACGGTAACATTTCGAGGTGTCTCATGATGATATTCGATGTTAAAAATCCTCTTTCCGGGACCTCGGTATAGGAGTTCGTCTTTTTGGAACGAGCATCCGCGTTCTTGTCGGTATTCCCAATAGGTACTGGCGCCGTCAATATCATAACAGTGGCCATTCATGGCGGGACATTTGATTCCAGTGCGTAGTGCTTAAATCACCTGTTCCTCTTCCGGCCGGTGGGTATCTTGATAATTGGCCAGGGTGATTTTCACGATTGCGTTGACAATGACATTAGACCATGACCCAAACTGGTCACTGTATAACACCTCGGGACACGTTCCATCTGCGCCTACCGTGCCGGCGAGGGCGACACTTCTGGTGGTCGTGTGATTCGATAACAAATCGCTGAATACGGTTATGCAGCAGGTTCATTGTTCCGGCGGCCTGCTTTCCTTACATTGTGATGTTTCTATCCGTAACAGGTATACCTGACGGCCATTTAGCACTTCTGGTGTATGCGAATGCATACCACAGTACTTAATTATTGTTCTGTCTATTTCCACCCTGCATTTCACAACTGCAACTTTTTACACAATTCCATCGTCTGCAGTAATTTGAGATAGACATTTTCCTCTTTGGAATTGTCTATTGATAAATCGCATTTTCCGATTTCCGAAAGGGAAAATGTGGTTAGGTTAAGGTTCGGTGCACCGCAGTCAAATTCCAGTAGAGCCATGGCTGGCGTGAGATAAAACAATAGTACTGGCAGAATTGACATCTTTCTTCTTCCTGCGGAACAGCGATGAGGTAGCTTATATGTTAATTGTAATTGTAAATGTACAATTCTAATAGTAAATCTTAACCCTAAGTACGATAAACGCGCGATTTTATAACAATTGATTATATATAAGCTTATTACTTAGCCATTGTCGTCTCTCTCATTTCGAGTTGGTAATTTGGAAATTCTGAAACGATTTGTATATTTAGTTCTACACGGACAAAAATAGAACGTCGCTCCAGCCAAATTGTCTAGCTAAAATAGCTTCCCACTGTCCAGCAGATCGCGATGTAAATCGCGAGTAAAGACGTAAAATGACAATTAAAATTTGAAATCCTCAAATTTTTTTTTTCTATAAATAGGTATACTTATCTTATGTCTTTAAGAATATTTCTACATCGCGATCTGCTGGACAGTGGGAAGCTGTTTTAGCCGGACAATTTTCTCCGTCTACCGTTCGATAAGAATATTTCGGCGTTATGCGGCGGGATTATCTTCACTTTTATTTTATAGGGGCCCTCATACTGAGTCTGAGTTATACTGGCCGAATTTACCAGTTTTTGCCTTCAATAAGAAACAAGAATCTCCGAACGAAAAATTGCAAGGATTGATTTTACGGTCGTAATCATTTTTAGAGCGGATCTTAGAGTTGATCAGATTTTTGCGAGCCAACGACGCGACTGTGTTTAAACGCTCTATTAAGTTTCTTAAATATTCATAATATGTTTCGTCGAGGTGTTCCTCCTTAAGTCTGACGACTGAAGGGAGGCGTGCTAATTTAACAAAGACAAGTTCGTATGCCTTAAACTGCGTCCCTTCGCGCATCGATGTAAGCGAAAGATGCCAAAAAACAGCCATCTGTCCCATTCCTCAATACCGCTTACGTATTGTTTGATAAATTCATTTAACACGTGGTGTGAACGTCCCATGCTGCCGTTAGATTGAGGATAGTACGAGGTTGTCTTAACAGCCAGGATCTTCAGTATCTTTACAATTCCTTCCATACGTTTACTAATGAAGTTTTGGCCTTGGTCTGTGAGTACCGTGCGGAGTGCTCCAAATAAACAAATAAAATTATTTAATAATGCATGTGCGATTTCCTGAGATGTTGCGTCTTTTTCCTTTCTCAAAAGCTGTCTAGGGTCGGGTATGTTTCGAAAATTTTCAATGAAACGACGATAGCATCTCACGAGACCGAGAAATTGTCTTATGGTTTTCTCCTCTTTAGGTACGGGGAAGTATTTCACGCATTCGATTTTTCGTGGGTAAGGGCGAACGCCGTCTTCGGAAATTATGTGGCCTAGATACGCGACTTCTCTCCGAAGGAATGCGCATTTGTCGGGTTGAAGCTTAAGATTAGCTTCCCTAAGACGGTCACATAATAGGTTGAATTTATTTTCGTGTTCGCTTAAAGTGCGTGCATAGATGACAATGTCATCAAGATAGACAAATAATTATAATCCTTGTAATCCCGTGAGCACGCGATCCATCAATCTTTGGAAAATTGCGGGGGCATTTTTAAGCCCGAATGGCATATACGCGTGAATTGATAGTGACCATAGGGAGTCGAAAAGGCTGTCTTCTGGGCATCTTCGGAGCGCATCCCTATTTGATGGAACCCCGTCATGAGGTCCAATACCGTAAAGTATCTAGCATTACCCAACCGATCCAAGATATCCATTATGTTGGATAGAGGGTATGCGTCCCCTACCGTTTCTCATTTAGGGCACACCCCATAGCGGCGACCTATGTGGAGCATCTGAAGGAGTTATTATTCCCTGCGCTAACTGGGAATCCATTTGCCGTCTAATTTGGTCGCGCTGAGCGGGTGGCAACCTATGCTGTTTCGCGTGGACGGGCAGCTGTCATCTATCGTTATTATTCCATGGGTTGTGGCGCTAGTAACGCCTAAGGCTTCCGTCGGCAGCTGAAAACAATCCGCATTTATTTTAGTCAAATTGTCGACGGACGACTTTTCTTCGGGGTTTACATCGGTTATTTGCAGTATTTCCGCCACAGCTTGCGTTCGATCTGTATGTTCGACGCGATTTATCATTAATTGTTTTTCCGTGATGATATCACATTCGATTAAGGTAATCTCGGGAATTTTTAAATTTACGTGATTATGCGAGCAATTAATTATGCGCCCGTAGATAATACCGTTGTGATTTATTATCATTGCTTCGCCGGCAAAGATATCAAGTTCGAAAAATCTATTCTTTCGACATACCCTTCCCTCAATTTTGACATTCATGGGAATTATACATCGAGATCGTGGCGAGAGGGTTACGAACATCGGGGGCTTTGAGGTGGTAAATGAGAATTCATGTGTACCCATCATTTTACTGTGTTTGTTGAATAGTCAATTACTGCTTCATTTTGCTTTAGTTCTTTGGAGGAGATTATCCCTTCGTATATTAGTTTTATCCTTTCGTCTACGACATGAAATTCTATTTTACTACCCGCGACTGTTAAATTAGTGCTACGTAGGGTGGATATTCCGTTGGGGCTTATTGCACTCAGGCTTACCATCGTATCACAATTTATCAGCAATCTCCGCGAATTAAGCTGACGTCTGCTCCCGTATCTACAAGAAGATTTACGGGGAGCGGTAATTCGGGTATTTCGGAAAAGTGACTGGCAGGTGTTTTGTGCATTAATTTCTTTCCAACGTTAGTTTAAAGGATAGTCTTTGGATCGGGCGCGAAGTTACGGTGACAATCGATCACCTTCACTTCCGTAGGGATAACTAACGTTTCGTCGATTTTGGTCGTGCGCAGAATGGGGGGGTTCAACTATGTGCATTCGTCTTAAAGTTTCATTAGTCGCGTTCGTTAATATTTTATGATCATCCTTTGACCGTGTGGGGGTTAGTTCTCGAGATTTTGTATTAGATCCTATTGTTGTTGGTCGTAAATTATCTGATCTTCGTTGGTTGGGGGTTGCGTTTCCGGGTAGTAAGGGTAACTCATGAGGTGCTTGATATTGTGGCTTGATTGTTGGCCGTCGGATCTCGCGATTCATTCTAGTGTAACACACTTCTTCTGCTTGTCCTAACTTTTGGCAGTACGTACATCTTGTGTAGTGTTTTGTCGCAGTCATTTTCCCGAGGTCTGCCGTCCTAAAAGCTCTGTTCAGACGGGACATGGTTATCGAAATTCCGACTGTTACTACGGTAGTTAGCATTTGGCATTTTACTACGGCTTCCGTCTGAACTATTTCTACCTGGGTATAGGTTTTCGTTGGGGTAGCCACAATTCTGATCCTGATAATTGTAGCGAAAATGATTGCGGTTATCGTTACGTGTGGGATGATTATTACTCGTAATGCCTTTGCCCTAGCATTATTTCGGTCATCGTGGGCGATTGCGTAAAGGTGACCGTGCAATGCGCCGCTTGCCCGTTAACGTTTTTATCATGGTATCGCTTATCATTCTCTAGTACGTGTGACCCTTCTTTTGTTAAGGTGAATACGCGCGTGATTATTCTCGGTTTATTCATTTCTAACCGTAGTTGTAAGTTTCACGGTAATCCGTTGATAAAACTCTTTACCGTTGATTCTTCGATAGCCATACTTCTTCGCGCAAAGAGAGGACCCGCGAAAGACCTCTCTTCTAGACTCACAATGATGTCAAGCAGTTAACTACCTCTCCCGATATAATTTAACATCCGTTTTTAAAGCAATTCGCGACATTTCCCCGTAATAAAATCCGCCAACTAATCCGTATGTACATATCTTTTCTTAAATTTATGCAAATGATATAGAAAGAACGCAGCGCATTACATTATGTATAACACGCTGCATGAAATTGTTAACGATTAAAGATTTAAAAAAATGTTGATCCAGCTGAACGTAACAGGAGCATCAGGTGGAACAACGGAGAGAGGTACGGCACACGGGAATGAGTGAGGGGGAAGGGAATCAGCTCGCACGGTGTGAAATAAATATTGAAAGGACTGAAGGCAATAATAAACCTTCGGGTTTGCTCGAATACATGGAATTCTATTCAACCGGTTAAGCGTCGAATCGCAGACTTCACATATGTATTTTGGTCGAATAGGACCATGACACTTTCTGCACTTAAGCACTCCCTCACTGTGCTGATTAGGCGATAACGGCTTACAAATGAATTTTCTTGGCAAGAAGACAATACCTGGTCAGTTGAAGTCGCAAGCCAAGACACGTGGCCGGATCATGCGCAGTAGTATGTCCCGCCTGAAAATGTTGACCGTTGAGATCCAAGAACTTTTGCTCGTGACTGGCCAAGTGAAAAAAAGCACTTTAACTGGCTTAAAATACACTTTAACCATAACTGACTGCAGTTAAATGCGGAGTCGATGTTTGTGCTCAACCTGGAAAAATTATCTTACGGGAAGAAAAAAAGTAGATGAGAATTTGTGAATTGAGAAAGATTTTTGCCTTGGAATTGTTCGCCAATTAAATCATTTATTTTATAATTACTCATTTTAAGCATAAAATAACTACCCTCGTGAGGTTTATAATAATAGAATGCTTGAATAACCCCTTTGCTCACGTGATCTGAATCATTTTCCCCATTCGTTTCAAATCCACGCAAATAGAAAAAAGAATAAAATTCATCTAAAAACATTTCCCGAAAATCTGCACATGATTTAATTTCTGTTCATTTTGTATTAAACCAAATCTCGCCTTTGCCCCCAATGCACTTTCCAGAATCATCGATTTTCGCGAATCATTTATATTTTTTAATTTAAAATTTTTGGGAATATTATCAAAAAATTTTTTTGGATTAATTTGAGTTTCGTTCTGAGCAGCTGAATTTCTTGCTACGAATTTCCTGCCAGTTTTAGTTTAAAAAATCTACAAGAATTACATAATTCCACTTCATTTTCCGGTCGATACGTTATTATGTAGTTAATGTCCAAATATTCATAAAACGAGCAATTTTACGCACTATAACCTCATAATAAAAAAAATATCAGGCATGATGGGCAAATTCTGTGCCCAGATTAGAATTCAGCGGCTAAAAATCTATAAGAATCACCTAGTCGCGTTTCAGTTCCAACAATTTTTTTTAATTTTACTTTAGGAATTTACTCATTATTTTTTCTTTTAAAATGTAAATTATGTTCTTTTGCATAAATTGATTTGAAATTGCAATCACAAAATTATACTGAAATATTATTGTAAATGAAACTACTTAAATTTAAGGCAATTCGAGCCCCGTTGTTGGTCGCCAATGTGGAATTCTGCTGTTCTTTTCAAGTTCTAATAATAATATTTCAGAAAATATTCTACTAATTGTTATTTCAAACGTATATTGCATTGCTGATATACAGAGTATAATGATCATAAAGAAAAATAAAGGAAGAATGGCAGGGAACACATTCATATATACATTTCTTATCATTTCGAATTTCATTAATCAATATACTGTTTTTTGTAAATCACTCTTATATATTCACATACCACATTTCATTAAGAATAATATTCCCTAAATGAGACACGAATATAATATTCGAATGTAATTTATCATTATTCAAGTCAAATAAATTGATAACAACGCCGTTAGAACTAATGTCCATTATATTCTCGCGTGGTGCAGCACACCACCCAATATAAAAGAAACACGTAAACACCATAACGCGTATCAAGTTTGCGTTGGCCGTTCATTCGTTTTTTCATTTCTACATGGCCTGTCGCGGACAATCTTGCCATGCTCACTGAAGATAAGCGGTTTCCTACGTTCAGACATGCGATTTCAACGACGATGCCATATCGAGAATCTTCGAGAAAAAGCCGGTTCTGTCTGGGGTACAGGACTGCATCGAACGCCTGAAGAAAGTTGGCGCCCCGCAGGCAATCCACATCCAGATTCGACATAGCCTGCATCCTCTTCTCCGTTGCTTTAATGCAGAAGTCCCGCTGAGTCCCAAAATCGGCGTGTATGAGCAATTAGCGACTCGCGCGTTGGGACCTCCGTATGAGATTATTTGCTCCCCGCTCACTGACGCAATCTATGGGCCGATGGGCCCAATGGCCGTTCTGGTCGCGACAGGGTCAAACAAGGCTTTTAGGTTAAAACCGTGCACATTCACGTTTAACCACCATCTGGAATGCTCCTCTGGTAGTGTACTGGATATCACAGGGACTTCTTGTGCTTTCACTCTATCTTCTTTGCGACACTGTTCTGAGGTCGAAGATTGGACCGCTGGAGACGTGACGACGTTGTCTACTAACTCCTTTGCCGGTTTTCCGCGACTCCCGGGCACGTCTTTTTAGTGAAGCCAGGCAGCTGTCATGCCCAACATATCCAGATCGACTCAACTATATCTTTTGAAATACCGTTGCTCCTAGATGACTGATTCTGACCCGTTGGCTGTGGTTTCTTCGGTCTTTGTGGCCTTTGTTGATTTGGATACATTGGTAGCCTTTTGTTGCGCTAAAATGGATTGAGCTTTTCATTTTTTGGCAATTTCTCGGCGGTGTGGTGTGCCAGTGCTTCTTTTACCGCGCAATTTCTTTCAGCGGCGCTACCAACTCCTTCAGAATTATGGACATTTCGTCGTCTTGGGCTGTTGTACAGCTGCAAGTTTGAGCGCACTTCGTGCACTATTGTGAGGCTGTTTTCTGGGCCTTTTATAGAGCACTTCCTGATCTGATCTGGAACATCGCGATCCTCCATATAGACCGGGTTTCAGATTCTTGTGAAAAAATGATAGTCTCTGTCCGAGTGTCACCGTATCTGGGTACAGGTCGAGGATTGTTACAAGACACCCAATATAGTCACGTCTGGGCTTCTGAATCCGGGAATCCGCCTCTGTGTTGAGCTACTTTTCTAACTGACTAAAGCCATAGCATCTCCTTGCGGATCGACAGAAATCATCCCATGACCTCCAGGTGTCCTTTGATATCCTGTATCACCTCTTTGCCGAATCTGTGAGGAGTTCTGACAAAGCACTTAATAAATCCCTGCCTGAGAGATTTACGACTCTATACATTCTTCAATTCCAGTCCAAATTTCCAGTAACAAATTTTTCGAATTTTTAATTTTGAACTATTTTATGTGACACATCCACACTTTTTCAATGCTCTGCAATTAAATTACGAACAGTTTATAGTATTTTTAATAGCAATTATCGTTGGGTGCTATGTAACGCGTGTTTTGCCGCGGGTTGCATCAATACCAGGACGTCGGCGCGTGTCCATTCGGGTCATCCGGAAACCAGTTGCTTGGACGGATCCTGGAGAATGTGGGTCGGCCATCCTGGCCAGTTTGGGTCGCACTTCCGCCGGGAAAACCCGTTACAAACTTTTGTTAATGACTCACCCTTTCTTCTTATCGCCAGTTAATAATAATTATTTTTTAAAGTAAATAGATTTTAAAGAATGATTTCTCAACTTATTTTTCCGAGAAGAAGATTCTTTACAACTTTATCGAACGAATTTTTCAACATTGATTACCAGAAACTAAACTTATTCAGAAATTGTGAAAAGTAATATTTTTTTTAAATGAATGACTACGTTTTAAGTTAGCTTCACAAATATACAAATCTTTTTCTCGAAAAAATAAGCCGTCACTCGTTAAAATCCATTCATTTTTAAAAAATTCTTAATTGACTAAGAGAAAAAAATTTGAGTCATTACTAAAAGTTATTTAACAAATTATTTTTTTCTGGTTACAATTTTTTTTAAAGAACAGTAATGCTTTCTATCATCAATAATATCATAAGTAATGAAAATTAATTTCATGGAAACGGTATTAAGTATTTCTTCAATACATACTATATCCCGGGGTCTAAACTACCTTAAAAGGTCAACCCAGCAACGCCCAAGATAATATTTTTGTTTAAATCCGTAGTATTTGAGTTAAAGCGTCTTGACATTTTTCAAAGAAATGTTCACTATGGCCGCCATTGTGAAGCCGCCATTTTGAACTATCAATGGTAACAATAATAATAATCTTTTAGTCTTAATCATTGTGCCATTCGATCAAGACGCATATTAGGCTTCGATAAAGTTTTTAAAAATATTGAGTATTTATTCCGGAAAAAAAATGTTTTTCCCGTCTTTTTACGTTCAGGCCGCCATATTGGATAATTGGCTGAATATAATCGGAAATGGATTGCAGTTTCGGAAAGAGCTTACAAAAACAATAGGGAATGGGTGGTTAAAGAAAATAATTTACGTTTTGTACATAGTCTGCGTATATTTGTGTGCAAATAAGCAGATGCATCCTGATAGACGAAACAAGCGAAATCGGTGTGTAGTATGACTAGTGCATTCACTAGTAGAAGCTTCAGATGCGATGGTACTGGTGATCCTCGGAAATGCAAACGATGAAGTGTGTAGTAGACCTTAGAACTGTTTACGAGATATAACTATTCCAGTTCGCATCCAAGTCACATGAGAGAAAACACGCAAGTCACGGATTTCCCTTGACTACTATTGATGAAATGGGAGCTGATCGCATTGCCGACAAGTTTCATCTAAACACAAATATAATAGCGTTGGTTTTCTTGGCAGTAATCGTTAGGCCACCGTCCTGTGCTTAGGGAGTCGAATGCTTTAGAAATATCGAATAAGACTAGAATCGTGACCAGACCCTGCTCTATTTTTTTACATAATACATTAGTCAGATTTACTTGCCAACTTTATACCAATTATGGCTAATCGGGCAAGGTTTAGTCAATATCCCACGCAGGACGATACAAACAAATAAACAATCATAAATATTCTACACATACTTGAAACCGTCAACAGTTAGTCGGCGTCTTATGCCGTAGCAGGCGCAACGCAATCATTGTATTATTTTTATTCAAGACAATATTTATGAAGCGTCGACCACGGAAAAACCATTCACGGTGTCGACGACTACCGACTGATGTCGGTAGCAGTCCCAAATTCGCACCTTCGCCCAGCAAGGTTTCCTGAATTATCCGCAATGGAAATAAACGTTCAGTTTACGAGGCGAGCATGCTAACCGCTTAACCATCGCGTTCCATCGTTTGCGCGGTAATAAGTTACTGTCATTAATTTATTTGCTTTATCCTGCTTTATTTCTAGCTGAATATCGTCCATGATTTTAAGAAGTACTGTCTGGATGCTAGGATGTCGCCTGAAACCACATTGATGAGAATGAAGTAGGATATTAGTTTTGACGTAATCTGTGATCTGACGTGTGAAAAGGGTATCCGATAATTTAGCGACTTGCCAAGGATTGGCTATGGGCTGATTGTCACTTAGATATAGAGGGTTCAAAACTTTACTGAGCGGAATAATGTATAAAAGCTTCCAATGCAATGAGTGATTGAAAATCGCTCATTAACTATGCTGGGCAAGAAGCATTAACAAGTGTGCTATTCTAGTAACATCCGTGCCGCGCACATTTTGATGACGGAAAAAGAAACTATATCAGAAAGATACAAAGTAAATAGTAGGGGGCTTACAATTTCGCCCTGCAACACACCTTTCGTTACTTTATAGTGGGACGTTTCTCTACTTTCATTGCGGTAAATGACTGACGCAGAACGATATAACCCGTTTAATACCCTAAAAAATTTAGTACTCGTGCTAACACTGAGGAGCTTACTCCAGAGAAGAGCATGCGGAACAGAATCGATGGCCCTTTGAAAGTCCACGAATAGGGTATATATTTTTTCCTTGCACAGTTACGAGAAGACAGAAAATATTGTCATCTGTCCCTATACCCCATGGAAGCCGGATTACTCATCTGGGAGAATATTTCTCTGCGTCGCCCAACTAGTCAGACGCATGCATAAGATCTGCCAGAAGATCTTCGCCATAGCATTCGTAATAGCTATCAAGCGGTAATTCGAACGGTTATCGCGCGCGCCCTTTTTATATATCGTAAAAATTGTCGAGTCGGCCCAGCCTGAGGGAAAAGTTTCCGCCGAAAAAATACTGTTAATGAGCGAGAGAAGGGGGAGAAAGCCACTGGTCATCCATAAGTTTAAAAAGTTCAGAAGGAATGTTATCTGGTCTAATGGCCTTTTCTACCTTCAGAGCGCTCAAGCTGCTTTTGAGCTCGCCCTTAGAGAGAGACCAATCGAGCATGGGGTCGAATGTGCCAAAGTATAAGACATCTGGAAGTTCCATCTGCGGAAAAAACTTTTCGAACGAACGCGTTCCAGGTATTTTCTGCCACTTTGTTATTTAGCGCGGGTTTTAATCGAAATTGACGCACAGCACTCCAAAAGTCCGCTGAGATGTGAGATTCTGCGAATCTGTTAGCAATTCTGGAGTAGAAACAAAGGTTTTTCCTAGGTAATAAGTTAGTGTATAACCTTCGAGCTGATCTATAAGAATTTGCCGCGATTGCGCTGCATCCGTCCCCTCTCGTATGTCTTAAGGCTCGGGCAAGCACTCTTTTCGCCGTGAAACACTCCTCGTCAAACCACGGATTGTAAAAACGCGGATTGCTACGGATACGAAAAACTGTGTCTTTTAATAGGCCATCAGTATATGCTGTGTCTGACATGGGCTTAATAGCGGACTCTTGCACAAGAGCTTCCATCCTCTGGAGACTGCGCTGATTAAAAAGTGTAAGGTCTCCGGTTGAAAACTCATAGCTGTAATGGGCTACAATACAGACTATGACATAGTAGATCTATTCAACTTTGCCGTCTAACACAGAATGACTAGCTCCCAGTGTCTTATCAGCGGTGTGACAAAGAGGGGCACGTGAACCGTTGAACCGCACGTGCAGACGAAGTGCCGAATAAAACGTCAATGTGTGCGTCCCACTGACGAATACCCTGGCAGTTAACACGGTCGAAGCGCCACTGCAGGTTTGTAGCACGAACGCTGCAACAGTCAACACACAGATAGAAGCACTCATATTTCCTTAGCCCTTCTGGAAACAGGCGCCAAATAAACCATGAGACATGGTTATTGTCAAAAAATCCGACCAAATCCACCGGGGTGCTTTTCTCACGTGTAATTCTGATGGGATATATCAGGTAGACTCATGAGAAGCGTCATTAATGCACGACTTTATAACATTAATTCATGACGCCCACCGGGCATGACTACCTGTGACGAATGCCCAGAAGGAGTCACCTAACTCTTTATTTACTCGCTCAACCATGTTGCCTTGCGAATGGGGGATTGAAGAAAAAACTAGGATAAAAACCGCGAAGCCGATTAGATTTTTGCTACCGGGCTTCAGACGCCCTCAAAGTTTACTGACAACGGGATCTGCCGCTTGAAGTTCGTCTAATCTTTTTAATTCGGTAAAGATTTGCAGAATCCGTTTCACAGCAAGAAACATTGCGATTAAGACCTCGTCAAGTCATGGCACAGTGCATAAAGCAGACTCGTGTCGTCCACGGCTGAGATAATCAGCAACAACATTGCATCGACTGGGTACATACTCGATTTCGAACTCATAATCCTAGATTCCTAGAATCCAACGTGTGATTCAAGCGATTCCACGACAATTGATCGAAAAACAATTGATCGAAAGGTACAATTGGTCGAAATCACAATTGGTCGAAATAACAATTGGTCGAAATCACAATTGGTCGAAATCACAATTTGTCGAAAAACAATTGGTCGAACACACAATTGGTCGAACGCACAATTGGTCTAATAACAATTGGTCGAAAAACAATTGTTGGAACGTATCAGATGAATCTACGAAAAAATGACCTATGGAGAAAATTACGTTGTTGTTATTTCACACCATCCCAACGATTTCAGGTGCCTCCTGGAGGGGCCTGCGGCCCCCAGACCCTCCCGATAAATAAAAAATTAATCCACATCCACCTAACAGTGCTTTAGTAATTTTTTATATAGGTCTTTTTTTCGGTCATTTTTTCTGCGGTCATTTTTTCCGGCATCCATTAACATCATCTAAGTTTCCCGGACATAATAGTTGAAACCTTAGAGCCTTCCCGGGGGGGGGGGGGGGCTCCGCCCAAGACCCCCCGCACTACTCACGTAACCTGTAACCTATTCTATACTATGAAAAAACTACTTCACCACTTAACCCAACATCCAAATTAAAAATATTTAGCGAAAAACGATGGGAAAGTTAGACAGGCCCATATCAGAGAGAATTTTTTCCATAGGTCATTTTTCGGACACCCATAACTTTCCGGCCGTTGTACATACGATCAGTTATTTTTCGATCAATTGTTTTTCGACCAATTGTTATTCGACCAATTGTACGTTCGATCAATTGTGTGTTCGACCAATTGTTTTTCGACCCATTGTGCTTTCCACCAATTGTGCATGCGACCAATTGTACCTTTCAATCAATTGTTATTTCGACTTTAAGCACTTACGAATCTTGAACTTTTAAAAAATGACAACGACTTGTGAACGGTTCTGATCGTAATTCGCGTCCCTAATAGGTAAGTACGGAACTTTTGCAGGGCCCAAACCACCGATAATAGTTCCTTTTCCGTCGTATAATAATTTAATTCGGCACCCTTTAAAGTGCGACTCGCGAACGCGACGATTTCTTCCTCTCCTCGCATGATGTATCTCTCCCCACCGCGATCAGGTATGCGCGCGCGCGCGCGCGCGCGTGTGTGTGTGTGTGTGTGTGTGTGTGTGTGTGTGTGTGTGTGTGTGTGTGTGTGTGTGTGTACACATACGTACTTTGACTGTCATAATAATAAGTATTCTACGTATTAAATAAGGAAAACTGTTCTTAATCCATTTTCACAGAAGGTCTACAATTTTCTAAATTCGACTGGAACTCTGTTCTTGCCAGTAAACTGGACAAATATTCAAAGCAGACTTACGTTTTTAGAATGTCTACGTGTTCTTTTACAGAATCCATTTACAACTGAGAATATTACTTCATTTATACCTGATACTATTGTTAAATTTCCGCCGAAAATAAGAATGGATTACTATAATAAGAATAATTTAGATACAAAGAACGTAATAGTTTTAAATGAAAAATGAAAAAACACAATTAAGGAATAGTGGTCCCCGTTTTATTAATGAAAAAATGTGTTACACGCATAAATCGCTGTCGGTATAACGTATAGGTTTGGTAAATGTATTAGTGCTCTACAATATTCTAAAGGAGGGTCTTTCTCGCTATATCGATACTAAGATAGGGACTACTAATAGTTGGTGTGGGAAAGGATCAGTGGGGGAGGCGGATGCTTCTCCAATGGTATTGATTGCTAATGGTTTTATGCACCCTACTGTAAATTATCATTGTCAATAGTAAAAAAGGACCGACTTTGCAAGCATCCATATTCTATTAGGAGAGCAAAACACTTTTTAGTAATAGCTACCAGAAAATAGCGTAAATGTCTTGATTACGTGATATTCGAGTGAAATTTCTATACATGGAATGATAATTTTCGTTCTATGCAGGGAGCATACGCAGTAGAAGACAATAATAACATTTATTTTTTAATATTTATGTAAAAAATGAATAAATGAGTGTACGAGTTGGTTTTTACTTTTATCCCAGCGTTAATATGTTTTCATAATATCTGCTAACCAGCAGTATTATATTTTGTTATGTCAATTTCCAAATAATCTACCAAGAAATTCATAGTAAAACGAATTTTTTTAAACTCACATATATGAAACTATTTTTATTATCTTTGGTAATGAATTAATGCCTAAAGTATTTTTACATATTGTTCTCGCACGATAAAGTAGTATTCCTCTAAAAAAAGTGGTTTCCAATTACATACGTTTTCTGCGTTGGATTTCCACACAAATTGGTATTTATGAGCTGTTAGTATCGCTGATTCCAAATATTAGGCAGACTTTCAAAACTAAAAGTGGCAAATGCAATATATTTGTTTAAAAATTTCAGATTTTCTTATAATTTGGTATCTGCAACTTTGAGGCTCCTAATTGCACCTCTTTATAATCAGAATAATCTTTTGAACTTTAAATAAAAATGTATTGTTTTGAGAGACCCAGGTCATCAGACTTGAAATGTGGAAGAAGTGACTGTAAACTAAAATTATTGACTGTAATTTCATGTAAAACCATTTTTGCATCGTATTGAAGTGTAGGATGATCAATCCGCGAAGGAAACAAATTGCATAGTCCATTATCCAGAGTGTAAATATTGCATTATTTTAGCATTTGTTTAATGTTTGGTTCTGACAATGAATTGGGGTTATGTGCCTTTAATGGCTCAGTAGATAACAACTTTTTATTTTGTTGTGTTTACCATTTTTATCGTACTTAAATTTACTCGTTTTGGAATGTTAAAATAGACATTGCCAGGTTTCTTCAGGAAATTTATTCTTATCAAATTCGGCTATTAGTCGGTTTTCTTTACTTTTCAACATTCTATAAATCAATGGTTCTGTATGTAACTTTAGCCGAACTGTATTTAGATATTTGTAGGTTTTTTCTATGAGTTAAAATAAAAGATTTTTCGCTTTCCCAAACATTTTCTACTAGTACTTTCTTGTCTCAGAGAATACCAAATTTGTTAGCACTAATTATTGCTGATCATAAAGCATATTATGGTAACGAAAATGCAAACCAATAATCAATTAATTTTCTTTAATTTAAGAAAAATATAAAAAAGAAAACATCTCCCGTGTCCTCGTCAATTTTTTTTTCGAAAAATAATGTGGTTTTTCATGGGTGCATCGCAATAAAAGCCTTGCACTCATTAAATCCTATTTGTAGAATTTTCAAAATTTGTACTAGCTTCTTGTAAGAATATGGACAGATTTAATTTTATTATTCCCTTTTAGTGCTAATAACGTAGCATTGTCACTAATAACGTGACTTCTTAAATCTTTTTTGTTGCATTAAAAAAGGGTGGTGAACGCGCGCGCATACTACTGTCACTTACTCATCTTTTTTCAAATATCTGCTGTAAATATATCCGCAGTTTGTAGCCATTAAATAATAAACAAATGCATGTCTAAATCAATAACATATAAATATTTGTTTAGTGATAAGTTTTGACAAATTCTTCAGAATTGAACCTGCTGCATCTTCTTCTAAAAATAATGGTTACAGTAGCTGGATAACATACTTTACAATTTTCTTCAGCATCAGCAATACATATTTTCGCAAACTTATATATTAACGTTAATGTTGTTGTAATAGACTCTAATGTTGAGGCTCTTATATCGGCGCCAGGATTCTCGGGAGGAAAACTTGAACATTAAGTATATAAATGGCAAACTTCTAATAGTTACTATGTCAGCACGACGAACTGTTAACACAATTTTAATGAGGAAAACGTTGTTAATCCATCCATATTAAACCATGGGGATGCAGTAGCATGCACTAAGGCTACTATTTATTTAAATAAAAGACCTCCAACACGGAAAGTAAATATATGCAACATATATGCTAAATAAATGCACATATATTTTCATAGAATTTTTGTTCCATGCAGGCTCGTATTTCCTTTAATATTGATGGTAATCTTAGGTATGAATCAATAAATAAAGTGCATTTAATAGACAATTCATCTTCTGCAAAATTGTACATTATGATTTTAAAACAGCTTTAGCTACTTGTGCATTGAATAATTCAGTTTCACATTCTGGATTGTCAGGTCTTCTTAAGGTAGTTCTTACGAAACCCCGTTTATTCACCATCAACACGAAATTTGGAGAAAACATATTTGAATACGTAATGCGTCCCTGTGCGAAATCTGAGAGTCATTGACTGTGTAGTTACTGAGAAAAAGCGTATATAAAATGTGATTTTTTACTATGACAGCTTATGGGGGATGCATGATTTCAGACCTCAAAATGTGACGTTTTTTACTAAAACTCTTTTATTACATTCACGGTCAGAACAAAAAACGGTATGAGTGTAGATTAAACTATTAAAAACATAATATTTAAAGCTGAATAGAATTCACCGTATAGTTTCTCCATAATAACTTTTCGAAAATCGTGATTTTATGGCAACATTTTCTGGATCACGTCAGAACGTTGATTTGGCAACGTTGCGCACTCGGCACCTTTTGTGCATGTACAATACATATGGAATGTCAGTTGGGTTAGGTGTTCTGTTGAAGAATGAACACGCGATTTTTTTTAATAAATCGGCCTTTATGTCGGAGCTGATTTGACACGGTTCCTGTAGATATTATTTAGGATTTCCAACTAGATATGATTTTATGTATACACACACACGCACACATGCACTCACGCACACACGCACACATGCACACACCCACACACACACACACACGCGCACACGCGCGCGCGCGCACATACACGCACGCACACACACACACCCACCCACACACACACACACACACGCACACGCACACAGGCACGCGCACACGCACACGCACACGCACACGCACACGCAAGCACACACGCACTCACGCACCCACGCACACACGCACCCGTGATAACCGACAGTCTTGCCCAAAAATTCAGCTTTCTAGGACGGAATTAAAAAATTTTAGTTGTCTTCAAATCTACGTACTTATCAACTCCAGGTAAAAATGAATTACATACAATTATATAGAAATTATATAGAATTCTATAGAATTCATATACAAATTATACAGGGTGTCGAAGAACTGACCCACAATATTTCAGGAGGTGATTGTCCTTGATATTTGAAACGAAATAGTCCTGTAACAAAATTTAATCTAAAGCTCAAAAGTTTGGAAAATAAAATTACTTTTTTTTGCAATACTTGGCACGCTTTAAAGTTATTTTAACGAATAAGAGCACTTTTTTAAGCTTTTTTTAAAACCCACAACTCATTTGTAAGAGCATTTGACCTACGATGCATATTCCTGCCGTTGTGGCCTCAAACACAGAAAAAAGTGCAATTTTTGCGGTTTCTCGCATATTATTTATTTCGCCAAATAGCTAACAAAATGGCACACATGAAGAATTTGTAGAACTTGAAAAGACGAAGAATTTGCTCCAGCCTGCAACTCACCCCGATTTTGGAGACCCAACCCACAATTTCGAGGTAACTAGTAGAGACATGAATATATCAAATGTATATGATAAAACAAGTGTGTCCTGCAAAAGTAGATAAAATTAGAGTGGGGGCGATACCAAAATGGCGGCTCGAAGTCGCGCAGCGATGGTAACTTTGTATTACGTCTTTCTCGTCGATTTCTTCGTGAAATGGAAAGTGTAAGTAGATAGTTTCATGTACTTTAAGAATATGTATATTATTTGCGCATATTTTGAATTTAATGTATGAAATTTCACAAAAATTGACAAATTTTTTATGTTTCTGACCTACATTGCCCGATTAAATTGCAAATATCTCTGAATTTAAGTTGCACGAAACATGATATTTGGGGTGTTTTCAGGTTACTAAAACCTTCATTTTATCGAAAAAAGAGAAAGGTGTGCGTTTTTCTATTCTGTATTTCTAGATAAAGTAGCAAGTAACTTTGGATCAATTAACAGTGCAAAGAAAAGATATAAAGCATAATTTTGTACTTAAGAAACATAACCGATCTATTGCATACACCGCTTGAGTGTAGCTAGAGAGTATTAAAACTTTTTCTGCAATCATGAAACCGCCAGAGCTCTATTGGTTTCCATGATGAAATATGTACTTACGCACTTTACTTTGTAGTCCTGATACATGTGAACAATAGATAAACAGGGATGTTGGAAGTGACTCGAATAAGGCTTATAATCGTGCTCGAAATAGGTCATAGTGTTCCCAGATTTCCAGGCAAAATATCTAAGGACTTTGTCCTGTTAAGAGTCGAGGAGTTGTCAATCCGTTCCAAAATGAGGAGACCAAATTACAGAGACATAAGTAAGTACAAAAATTGTTTTTTATAAGTACATAATACTTGAAATGTCAGTGAAACTATATAAATTGACCGTTTAACCCATTAACGCCCACCAGTCCATAAGATTTTCTTTTATTTGAAAGATTTGGACAATTTCTATGTAACTCAGGATAGGTATAATGAGTTCTAGGCCTCTTTTCAACTCTTCGAGATTAGAATCGAGTTTCAGCCAAAAACAATCCTAATATGGCTACAATATTGAAAAAAAATACCAAACATTTTTGAAATTTGTATTCTTATAAATTTTTCTTTCAACCATAATTGAATTCGATTGAAACTATGCATCATAGTGCAGGGAATACTTGAATTTAAGGGACAAAAATTTACCATTTTGCGCTGCTTTAACGCCTTCAAAGTAGCGCCCACAATGACAATTTATTTGAAAAATTTTCAGGGCGCTGTAATTCGAAAACTATGAGTTTTTGCAATGAAATAGTAAAAATGAAAAACTTAGAATTCATTAAGAAATATAATGGAATTTTTCAGATTTTTGTGATGGCGTTTTGAAAAATGGTGTTACCTACATTTTTCTTAAAAATGTTAAGTAACATTTTTAAAAAATGCTAGCATATTTCCCGAGGAATTCTAAAAACTTTTCATTTATATTATTTATAATAATTGTTTCCAATTTTGTTGGCAATTATTTTCAATATACGCTCCATATGAAATAATACTTAAATGTAACCCGCGTGGAAATTATTAGTATGGCAGCAGTATGGCTTTAGTATTGGAAAGAGTATGGCTATGATATGGGTGTTATATCCCTTTGGTATGGGTCAAAGATATGGGATTAGTTTGGCTTATGAGCGTTTTCCGTACTCTTTATCTATACTATCGCCAGATAAATTCCAAACTACTGCCAGACGAATACAAGACTTTATTCTAGTGTAGAAAATAATTAAATTTAATTCATTACATTTTATTCTATTTATAAATATTTTATACTAAAGTCTCGCATTAGTTATTTAATTTTTACCTATTTTCTTACAATTATTAACGCTCGTAATTAAATTATAAAAATCTTTCGCTCAGATGGGATTTGAACTTGCGTTCCTAACATCGCAAAGCACGCACGCTAACCACTGCGCTCTATGTTGCGAAATAAAATTTCAGAAATTGTATATTATGATCGTAGATAGTCAATTTTTTATGTATACAAGCTTCCCGTATCCCTGACCGTACTTTAAGATAATTAAACATTTTGAAAATTTTGTATTTTGCACATTTGCAAAATCCATTTGCGAAGTTGGATTTATTTGCTTGAGACCATGCCCCCTACCGATACACCTCCAACATTTTGTCAGACTTCGCATATATATTATAAAAAAAAAGAAAAAATATTTGTCATTTTTTGATATTTCATGCATTAAATTCAAAATATGCACAAATAAGATACGTATTCTTAAAGTACGGGAAAAACGAATAAAACTATCTACTTACCCGCGTAGAAAACCAAAGCATTAGGTATATATTAGCAATATATTGGCCATTGCAATTGGCAAGACGTTGCGCTATATTACTTATAATGAGCCAATATGTGGACAATATAGCGCTAAACAACATCCTCCAATATATTGCCAATATATTACTAAAATTAAATTATTTTTAATTTATGAACAAAATTATTTTTAATTTTCCTTTCACTTTCGTTATTAGTACCTGCATTTAATCATTTTCACGCTCGCAAATAAATTAAGAAAACCTACTCTACCTCGACGAGATTCGAACCCGGGAACCTCCTTCGCAAAGCACTCGCCCTAACCACACGACCATATCCTACGTTGCAAATTCTGCCAATAATAATGAATAGTTGAAACCGAGATTCAATACTTATTTTTCCTCGATACATGAACTTTAATACAAAGCGTATGTATTATATTATCAATAAATATAGACATACTGGCATTAAAACTAAACATCATTTGATTGTCACTTTTAACGGAGCTTTTGGAAGGTTAGGAGAAATTTTGTTGGGAACGCAACGATCTTTTAGCGGCATATTTAATAATGTGATTATAATAACAAGTCCGGCATGAATATTAAACAATATTATCTATTTCAGTCATTATAAATTCTTAATGTAGAATTAAGTTATAAGAAAATGTAGTAAATTAATTATTGAACTAATTTTAACAATCTGAGAAAAATGTAAGGCAATACCTTTGCAAAAAATCGAATACAGGGTTATACAATAATGTAAAAATTATAAGAGTGAACAAAAAAATAAGAAATGCTTGTTAGTAACATAAACGAGGCTTAGCAAAATGATCTCAATTGTAGAAGATATAATTCCAGTATAGGAACGTCGGTGATTGGGTGGTCAAAGGCCGACTTTCTGCGGATATCCCAATATAAATTGAAAAAATATTTTTTATTATTATTTATTGATGAATAATGATGATAAATGAGGAATGTTGTTGATAATTCGACAGTTGATCGATAGTAACATGCTGTAAATTTTAGGCGGATATCGTATGGTTTATCAACTTTCGTTATATATTTTTTGTTATTATTGTTAACTTTATTGATTTCATTATAATCAAACTTATAATATACTTAAACTTAACCATAATATTTTGTTTTATGTAAAAAATACTACATACATAAATAAAAAAGATATGCTGATATCGATTTGCCAAGCATTGTTTACATTAAGCTCCGTAATTTTTTTGTTTACTTTTATTGTTATATTATTCCATAATCATGTATTCTATATTTTACAAAAGTCTTAGAACAAAATTTTAAAATAGTTCAATAATTCATCTAATACATTTTATTATAATTAACTTGTAAACTATTTATAATTCCATAATGTCGAAAATCGATAATTCTTCATCGTATAGGAAGGGTATGCTCACAAGGTGTCCCGGGTGTCGGAACCTTGGGGTCACATTTGAACATCATTTCAAGGTCAAGTTAAATCTTTCAAATCGGAACTACTTGTAGGATGTTTGTAATTGCAGTTAAATTTTCGCCAAGTTGACATTGAATTAAGCGACCTGGTCAAAGTCATGTTCTGACATAAGACTTTCCGCTCTAACAATTAATAACAAATTAGATAGATAGGGAAAAATCCTTGAACTTTTATCCGTAAAATTTTCCCCGAAAATGCACTCGTGCTGAGATAATTCGCCGTTGCGGGAACTTTAAAGTTTCACCTGGAAATGACCTTGATCAAAATATCGGCCATATCATATTAGAACATAAAATTGTGTGCTCTTTCCGAATTCATGGGAAAAAATAGAGGTTTCCACTTAAAAATACAAACTTGACCTTGAAATAACCTTCCAGGTAGTGGTGCTTTGTGAGACGAGAGTATACCTGCTCTCGCATTATAATTGTCATTCGATTAGAATAGCTCTCGCAAATACAAATTCCGTGTATCGCTTGTTTTTCTCGACACATCTTCTCTCATTTTCTTCGAGACTCTCATGTCATATTAGAGTATATTATACACAACGAGGCGAAAAAAGAACCGTCGTATTATGAGAGCAATATTTTGAAAATAAAGTACCAATAACAAATGTAGTAATAAACGTAAAGTACAATTAAAAGAAAAAATTTTTAGAATTTTAGAACTCAGGCTGGAGTAAATGGAGTTCGCGAATGGTCAGGTCACTCAATTACCGAGAATGATGGCCTCCAATCTAAAGTCTTCAGCATGCGAATACCGAGCTGGACCTCGCAATCCTCCAGCGCAAGGACTTTATAATTCTAAAATTGCCTGTGAATGTCTTTTTTTTTAATAGTTTCAGCATTACACGCAGTTACACAGCAAACTTCAACAACATCAATAGAAATATTTAATGAAATTCTTTAAAATTTTCGATTTCTTATGGGAATAGTAGTAATTGTTATTTTTTTTAATTATATTATATTTATTTAGATTTTACGGATGAAGCACATTTGTAGGCGAGTCTACTGTGTTTGGTTATATTCAAATGCAGAATAGCACGGGTGGACAGCAGTTTTTTTGCACTACATTATAGATCACAATAAATCACAATAAATCACAGAAATAAATAGTTGCTAATTACATTAACCTTCACAATAAATTACAAAAATAAACAATTACTAATTACATTATCCATCACAATAAATCACAGAAATAAACAATTACTATTTACATTATACATCAGATTCATTTTGTAATGATGCATCTTTTATTTCATCTTGAATCTGGTGCTTTAATCTGCAAGAAACCCAGGATTGAAGGCAAAGTAACATTCGAGCTGATGTTGCACTTAACCGATTTCTGTGTTTCCTTATGACTAATGAAGCACGGGAAAAAAGTCTCTCGGAAGGAACAGAAGTCGCTGGTGTTGCTAAAAAATCTCTAGCCATTCGAGATAAATTTGGGTAGGTCGTCTGGTTTAGTTTCCACCATTGTAGTATATCCTGGTGTTGACCAATTCTGGGGCTGTTTAAATAGTTATCTATTTCATATTGCCAATTTCCAGCAGCATTAAGGGTGGCATTGCTCGTTTGAGGATTTAAAAACAAGGAATCAAAATCCATATCTTCATCGCTATTTTCATTTTCTACAATTTGTACAAAATGATTCGTGTTCGATATGCTGTAATATTCTTGCTTATAAATTTGTTGAAATTTAGTTTTTGAAATTGTTTCCATTTCTCTTCCCCAGCTTGTTTTCTGAAATGTTGCCATTTTCTGTCTGGGATCGAGAATAACAATGACGGAATAAATCCAATTACATTTATTGCAATGCTTCAAAAGCTTATCTCTTGCCATTAATACCGCTTCTCTGATTTTTTTGTTAACTGCGTTTGGTGTACGTTTATCAAGTTTACTGGCAATATTTTCTATTCTATCCAACAACATATTAAATCCCACTACGACTAGTGGAGCGTTACGTACTCATCGCCGGAAAATACGGTGGACAATTTTTCAAAATATTTCAATACATTTACTAGTTCCGATATTAGGGACCATTCAGTGTCAGTTAGACAAAATTTTTGCAGACCTTGGTTATTTTCACAAAGCAGATTAATAGCTTGCTTCATTTCCAAAGCAGTATTAATCATCACAAATGAAGAATTCCACCTAGTCGACACATCTAATTTTGGTGATAATATTTTTATATTTACTGTCTCGCAACACGATTTTAATTTTAAAGTCAGTTTTTCTGAAAATTTAAGTTTTGTAAAAAGGTTGCGAAGTTTTGCGATGACAGATGTACCGGTATCCTGGCGAAGACTATAATCATTTTCATCGACATTTTCATCGTCACTATATTCAATGTCTGACTCTTCCGCGTCTTCACTAGATTTTATAATTTTCATCAAGTCTTGTGCTCCTAAATTGAGAATATGTCCAAAACATTTGAAATGGTTATCAATCGGGTTGAAAATACCATCGCCGTCAGGCATTAAGTACGACAATTCGTGCATGAAGGTGGTATTCGCAGATACATTATCAACAGTAATACCTTGCACCTTTTTCAATAACTGATAATCAACCAACATTTTATAAAATATTTCTGCAATGTCTTTACCGGTATGATTACCATTTCCAGGTATGAAATCAATAACGAGTGAATGTAAAGTCCAATTTTCATCAATAAAATGAGCTGTGATTCCGTAATATGAAACATTCCCAATTGACGTCCAGCCGTCGATCGTAAATGACAATTTGGACGTATTTTTGTACAGAATAGTTTGTACCGCGCTTTTCATTAATTTATAGCGCTTTTCACAATTTGATCGTAATAATGATCTCTTGGGAACCTTAGCATTTTTATTGATATAAAGAAATAATTCTTGAGTATCATCATCTTCGAAAAATGAAAATGGCAAATATTTTTTTACTACCCAATCAACCAATTTGTCCTGGAAGTCGTCTTGGTTAAATAATACCTACAATATAAATTGTTAACTAGATTTTTTTTCAACTTTTAATACGGATTATTATTCTTTTATTTATTTATTATAAAAGCTATACTCTGTTTGTTGGATAGAAAATCAAAATTGAGTAAAAATCGTACTGACCAAAAATGTTTTTATTAATACCGTCTTCTATAACATTGTATTTCTTTATAGCACCGATTAGATTAACGTTCGTTTTTTACTCAGCCGAAGTTCATTTTACACATTATATCAGAAAAAAATTAAAAGTAATATTAATCATAATTTTAGGATCATTTAATAGATCTGGTAAAATTGTCATTGATTTGCACATTTTTTTGAGGTTGCTTTGCAAAAATTTCACCCTATATGAAATAACGACAACTCTGTAGTCAGGCTTTATTAGATGGAGAAAGCATAGACTTAAAAATTAACCGGAAACTAATCATAGTTTCTACTAGTGGACTCGTTCTTAACACAAACATTGACTATAAAAAATGTGTCCTTGTATGACGTCTTTCCAATGTAGCGATATTTTATAAAAGAATAACATATTCGAAAAACCTACATTTTACGAAACAAAAGTACTTATTATAAGATACATAAAATACCAACGAAAATACATATAAAAATAGCTACAATTTTAGCTGCAATATTACAAGATAGATTATAGTAATATTTCTGAAATAATGTGGTTGTGATGAAGTTACGTTAATATTTTATATAACTTTAATGGTCTTTTAATGATTTCTTATACTTACATGGAACACATTTCAAATCAAGCAGGCGAGTATGGGGTCAAAATTTAGAGTTAATTGGCGATTAAAAATATTATTCTCCAAGTAAAATAACGGATACGTATGTTTTGTAATTTAAAAAACATTTTTAACAAAGTTGCAAGCATTATGTTTGAAAGAATTAGAAATAATTTTGTGCGATTGAATTGAATATTAAAACCATAATCAAATTTATTGTTTAAAAATTATTTCCTTTAATATGATTACATATTTAATCAAAATATTTAATTTAAAACATTTATCATGACTATCTAAAAAAATGGCAGATGAACCAAAAATTTGTGAACGTTTGGTATATCTTTGTTTAAAATGTATTTTTCAAAATTCAGAAAAATGTGTATCCTCTTTTACCGACCTTACCCGCCTGCATGAGTTCAAATGAATTCGGTCCTTACTGTACTTGTTAAATTAAACTTCACGAGTTACATAAGTCAATTAAAAAAAATATCAAATAAAATCACTTGCAATTTTCAAATATGTAAAAACTATCTCCCTCCTAAAAAATAAACTTGAATACGGGTTTCGAAACAACCGTAAAATCGCGTTGAAACTACGACATAGAAAAATGATGGAACAAAACTTGTTTATTTGCATTTTGTGTTGCACTTTTGGATCTATAAATCCTAAAAAATTCTTGCTGATGGCAATGTTGTAAATGGCGTTTCAAACCAGTGGTATTGCCGTATTTCATTTTGATTATCCTGTTATTTGGACATATCTTACAGAGACCCCATTTTTCGTCATTTTCTGTAATGAAATCATATATTCCGAGAAATCGCTTAGTGGAATTGATGGATCTTTTGACAATGTTTAATTCAGATTCTTCAGTTCGGTTGTGCCTGTTGTTTAAGAATTAATTATGATTATTAGCAGACGTGTACAGCATTAAAATAAACAGATGATTGCGAAGCACAATAACACAAAATTGGAAAATCCATTATAATGTTTTTGTGACATACTTGGTTGTATCCGTGTTACGAATTTTAGAAATTGAACCTGTGAACGATACCTCTGCGTCTCTCGCGTCTGATCCTGTTTCGAAGTACATTTTAAAAAAATTATTTAAATTTGAAAATAATGTTTTTTTATTGGAATTTTTTATCTTCTTCATTTAACTCTATGTTATTTTTTAAAGATATATTTAGAGTTTTTTATCGTGTTCATGTGCATATTTTTGTAAAGGGGTATATTATATATGTCGTAAATAAATAAATAAATAAATAAATACATACATAAATACATAAATAAATACATAAATAAATAAATAAATAAATAAGAGTATATTATCGCGTGGAGAGAAAATTGAATAAAATTTTACTGTAAACTCATATTCATTTAATAACCAGCTTCGTACCTGCATTCCTCGTATCGACAAATATTTTGTTGCTGCGGGATTCCTGAATTGTCTCGGAAGATGACCGCTTCATTGTTTGGATTAATTTTAAATGTGATATTAAAATAAATTATTTTTTTTACCTTGTCAAAGTTGACACTGTCGGCTAAACTCTCGGGAGTTTCGAGAAAACAACTGAAATGACAAGAATCCCAATGTACGGAATATAGCTCGATGTGAGAACGAGAACATTTTCCCTATCGTTTGAATTTGGCGGGATTTAGTCTCGATCTCGATTTTTTCTCGTCAGCTCTCGCTCAAATGCATCACTACTTCCAGGTCTTGTTCAAGGTCAATTTCAATGGTAGCATTGAATAGCCAGGGAGATATTCCTTAAACTTTTTTCTGTAACATTTTCCCCGAAAATGCACTCCCGCTGAGATAATTCGTCGTTACGGGAACTTTTAAGGTTCACCTTGAAATGGCCTTGATAAAAACCCCTATAAACGGGCTCTCTTGCTGTATGAAGGAATCCCTATAATCAGGATTCCAATGAATGCGGGAATGGGTGAGGCTGGAGACTCATGCTCCATATCTAACCTTCATACCAGAGAGGAAATGGAGCAAAGAACCTTTGAGGTGAGCGGCCAAATATAGCGATCCTCCAATCTAAAGGTGGAAGCTATCGTGCCGAACGGATGCATGGTACAGGGGGTGCTGTACCGCAAACGATGCTCTTGAGAAACCGGGCGACCTCCCATTGTATTCAGCCTTCACCACGTAATGCGGGGCTCTGCGTGGTGCGGCGGTTTAAACCCTACGCTACTCATGGGATCAAGATGAATACGAATAAATCAATTACACAAACAAACCAATCAAATAAAAGATACTGTGGCTCACGAAGCCCCTGGAACCCTCAGCGGGAGCAAGGCCTCAGAGACCTGCTCTCAATGGGGCCTCCAGGAAAAGGCTTCAGAAATTACTCAGAGGGGGCATGGCTTATGAAGAAGCCCGTACCCTCTGTGTAAAACCAATCGCGGAAAACACGGGCGCGAACAAGAATCCCGCATTTAAGCGGGTCAAATCGGAGGAGCAATCCCCGCAGGACAGGCCCAAGAAGCATCCAAGAAGTCAGGGCCCGGTCAGCAAGCCAGCTGACAGGCTCTCCTTCCGGGATGTTCTTGGATCGGTCAAAATAGGGATCCGTAACAAGGTCCCTATGACGAGTGTGCAGCTCGGGATTTTGCAGAAGGCCATCATCAGCGTAGTTAGTGATTCCTGGGCTGTTCGCACAAAACGATATGGCTGCTCCTTACTTGCGCGGACGACGAAAGTCGAGCATGGGTCGAAAACAACATCGACAAAATTAAAATTTGGGAGGGCGCAGAGCTCGTAGTTATGGGGGACACGAGCTACCCAGAAGTCGGTGTAGTGTGGGTTCCGGGGGCTGTCGCAGAACCCCCGAAAGACATACTGCACCGAATAAAGATCCAAAACAAGGGTCTGCAGACTGACCTCTGGAGGATCCTCAATGCGAAAACGGAGAGTAAGGGACAAACAAACCTTGACCATTGCAATCGATGATGCCTCGCATGAGGCTCTTCGGGGGATTGGATGCAGACCCTTCCTAGACTTTGGTCAAATCTTGATCAGATTCAAGAAGCGTTCCGGAGCCGACTCGATGCCGGATCCAACACCTTTGATGACAAGAACGGAGAGGATAGCGATAAACACCGACCTCTCCAAAGTGACGGGCCCCAGCAACAATAATGGATAGGACCACACTCAAAGTGGTTCAAATAAACCTCCATCATGCTGAAGCTGCCTCGGCAAGCCTATGCAGGAGGTTTCATAAGGACCACTTGAGTGTGGGGCTTATACAGGAGCCCTGGGTAAACGAGAACAAAATTCAGGGTCTCGGATACGCAGGTAATATCTTATAAAATACCGGCGGCACCAAACGAAGAGCATGTATAGTATTTAATAAAAACATGAAATTTATGCCTGTTCCAGAATTCTGCACATACGATATGGCTGCAGCATTTATTCCACTGGAAGGGGAACAAAAGGTACTAGTTGTCTCAGTCTACCTTCCAGGGGAAACAGTTGACCCCTCAATTCAACTGGAGGGGCTAATCCAGTTCAGTAGGCGTTTTGAAGCCAAACTAATATTGGGATGTGACGCCAATACATACCATGATGCATTGGGTAGCACTGACAGCAACAGCAGAGGTAAACTTTAAACAACAACTCAGCACTGATATATCTCAGCTATCCTTTCCAATTAAAATCCCTGAGAACATTAATCATGCTACGAATCTACTTACTAGTTTAATTTTAAAAGCATATGAGGAGAATTGTCCTTTTAATTCTAAAATGACTAATAGGGATGTACCATGGTGGACGCCCGAGTTAAGTATGATTAGAAAGGAAACGAGAAAACTTTTCAATAAAGCGATAACCACAAATAATTGGGTTGCATATAGAACATCACTTACCAATTATAATAAACTAATATAAAAATCAAAAAAACAATCCTGGAGAAACTTATGTGGCGAGATAAATAACACCGCACAAGGGGCCAGGATTCATAAGATTATGACAAAAACACCGTGCATTCCACTGGGGCTACTAAAAAACCCTGATGGCACATACACGGAAACGGAAAGTGAAACGTTATTGTTATTAGCGAAGACACACTTTCCAGGCTTCTGCATTGATGACGATGGCTAAAAACAGCGGTGCTGAGGATGGACTACGAAGACTGTCCAACACTGACTGGAAACAAGCCAATAAAATTTTCAAACCAAATTTAGCAAAGAAAGCAAAGAAAGCTTCGGGAACTTTGGAAACCCCAAGACATGCAAGATCACTGATAGAAGGCTACAACAAAAATAAGGCCATGGAAGTTATCAACTCCAAAAGACATACTGCAAAAGCGATATCAAAACTATTAACTTATATAAGGACACTGTCTACTCAACAAACACTCACTCAGGATGGGGCTAACAAATACCGCATACTGCAGATTTTGTCTTGTTGAGGACGAAACTCCTGTCCACTTACTGATATCTTGCATAGCAACCTGTCAGGAAAGATACATGATTTTTGAAAAGGACTTTCTAATACCTGAAGAAATCAAGAACTATTCAGTGAGTAGTATCGCAGCTTACATAGGGAAGCTGAAACTACTGGAAAAACTTTAACTTAGCTAAGGTTGCCACAATAGGATCGTATAGACTCGCAGTGGCCAGGCTCAGTAGCTTAACCGTTTAAGAATATATATATATATAAATATCGACTTTCAAAAATTGAACGTTTTTCTCCCGCTGGATAAAACGTCCGTTCGAGCGCTGGGCGTTGAGATAGTTATGGGAATTGAGCCGCTCAATTCTGCCACTCCGTCAACAAAGAAATAGTGATTTATGTACTTTTTCTGTTTCATTTCAATATGCATTACGCAATTATTGAACAAATTACTAAGAGTTATATTCTTAAATTACCACGATAAGAAACAGGTGTCAACAAATATAGATGGGGCATAGGAATTTTCGAAGCTTTTGATCATCTGACTGACAGGTCTGCCATGTTTTAGAAGAACACCGAAAACTGTAAATTACAAAAGCCGAGAAAATGAGTAAAACATTTTAACTCATAAATAGGCCTTGTTTACTCATTTAAATTAATTTTTTGAAGTTGTTTTAATCATTTTTTAATATTTTGACGCTATTTTCCATGGCGCTAACAAAAATGTTGTTAATCATGCTTAAATTGGGACGAAACTCGTTACAGATCGGCACGCTAGCCGAACCGCGCGCCATCTGTTGGGGTCGGGCGTAAGCCCGCCATCCAGTTTCCGCCCCTCCAGGAGGAGGGTCGGGTTGTACCGGAGCGCGCCTCCACTCGGTCACCCCCCTTGGTCATGCCGCAGTGCGCCTCCAGAATTCCCAAGGAACGGGCCTCGGCCAGTGCCGCCGACCTCTCTCTTTCTCGCTCTCTCTTACATCGGCGACATCGAGCCCGAGACGAGTCGGGGACGCTCGAAGCACTTTTCAGCGGTCCATGTCGTCCCCTCCCACCACTAAGGCCCCGAAGACGGTACTCGTCGACACCCTGACGAGTACGTCCCCACGAAGGAGCCCGATATCGCATCCCTCTCTCGCGCGGGTCGCTCGAGCGCGCACGCGCCGGCTCGACGGCGCACCGCCGCGCACGAGGAGAGGAAGTCAGTCTCGAGCAGTCTCTGTAAAGAGTAATATCGGTGCCCCGTCTGTCTTCGTTTTCGTGATCCGCAAATCTGCGTAGTTTAGAGTAGTTTCTCGAAGGTGCGTGACCGTAGGTGTATCGCAACAGGATCTCACCCCAGGAAAAAGACCAGCCACGACCCAGACCGACGCCACTGCCAGCCGAGAAGGACGCCTCCAGTCTCGTATCCGAGGACGGACCTAAAACTAGGTTCCACGCGCAGGTCCATCGCCGTAAGTAGGCTCATTATCTCCACGCGACCCGCAGTGAATCCCGCGAGTAGATAGCGACCATCCGCGAGTGTAATTCCCGATTTTCCCGGTCCATTGCCAAGAAGTTCCGCCGTCGCGTGGCTTCGAACCCGCGCCCGGTCATCGCGCCGCGCGTCCAGACCCTTTTTGTATGTGTAAACCGTCGTAGTTTTTCAGACCGAGTGAATAAAATATATTTCTAATTATATTTCAACTAAATCGAGTGTACTTATTTCGAATCCCTCTCTTTCGCCTGGGGGGAGTTATAAATGGCATCCCTGGTGGGAAAGTCAAAATAGAGTTCCCAATGAAATTAAAAAGTAATAAGTCCTTACGAGTTCGGCGGAACTCGCCGGGAATTTTCGTGTCGGTCACATTTTCGTGCTTTTCAGCTCCGCATCCCCTAAGTGCCCTTGCAGTGGGAATAATTTAAAAAAAAAATAATTTCAAGTTCGAAAATTAATATTTTCGTAAAGTGGTTGTAATAGTCGAGCACTTGTGTTCGTATTTGAAAACACATACGATAACAAGTTGCTAGTAAATAAGTTGGCCCGGTAATATCGAGGTGTTGGTAAACACCCGCCCTGCCGTCCCGAGCCGTTAGAAAAAATTAAAGGACATATATTCCGTCGCATGTCCCAATTTAAATGAATGTTTACAGCCCTCTAACGAAAACTTTTAATTTGGATTTCGCAACCTTTGAATAGATAAGTTTTCGAACTATGCGTATTTAATTTTATATTATATTATATTTATATTTATATTTAATTAACCCATTAACGTCAAATGCGTACATTTGCTCATGCCCACTTTCAACGCTGTATAGAAAAACCGAAACGGTCAGAAATGACCATGCAAACTATGTTTTCTGATAGATTTTTTGATGAACTTTCGGAATCTGGGGTGAAAATTTCGAAAAAAAGATTATTTCAGACTCATTTTTGCAATTTTTCGGGAAAAAAACGTGAAATTTTTCAGATTTTTTTTTGAAATCCAAAATTTTCACATGGAATCCGTTGAGCTAGAGGTCTAAAACCTTCAGAAATTGTGCACAAACTATTTTTCCATGAATTCCTTGAAAACCGTACCCGTACGAACATCAAAAATCAATTTGGCGAATCCAAAATGGCGGCCGAAAGTCAGAAAAAATAATGAATTAATGATTAATTTTTATAGTTCACCACTTTTATGTACTAGACAGCGTATGCTACTTTTCATGTGGCCTTCGTCAGTATGCAAAATTATATTTGTCTAAAAAGACTGATAAGATAGGAATCTTCTTATAGACCACATTTTTAGTTTTTTGAACAATAGTAAAATTTTTTTATTCGAAAATGATTGGCTTGATGAAAAAGTTTCATACAACAAAAAATGCTTATAATCATCCGAAAAATACGTGTGAATTTTTCCAAGATGTTTCGGGCCACTGTCGATTTTTTGGTTCTGGCCATTTTCCGGAAAAATTTAAAAGTTTCCCAAAACGTCCTGGAAAAATTCATACGTTTTCTTTGGATGCTTCTAAACACTTTTTGTAAAGTGACTTTTTTTTTGCCAAGTTGATTTTTGATGTTCGTAGGGGTACGGTTCTCAAGGAAAAATAGGTTGTGCACGATTTCTGAAGGTTTTAGACCTTTAGCTCAACGGATTCCCTATGAAAATTTTTGATTTAAAAAAAAAATCTGAAAAATTTCCCGTTTTTTTCCCTAAAATTGCAAAAATGAGGCTGAACAAATTTTTTTTTCAAAATTTTTACCACAGATTCTGAAAGTTCATAAAAAAATTTATCAGAAAACATGGTTTGCATGATCATTTCTGACCGATTTGATTTTTCTATACAGCGTTGAAAGTGGGCATGAGCAAATGTGCATATTTGACGTTAATGGGTTAATTAACTATGCGTAATTAATTTTAATTCTAGTGTGTTACAAAAATTCACATCTTGGATAAATCCCTATAATTACGTATACGTTAATTGAATAATTTGATAATTTCAGGAAAATAAATGGGAATTTCGGAGAAAATATAAAAAAATAATCTTTATTTAAATTTGCAGTTTTTTTTGTTTTTGTTGTATGTTTTAAAATCGAAGTATTAATTGAGTTTAATTTGAACATTTAAATTCCGGTAACAGATTTTCGAAATTTAGAATTTGCTTCACACTTGTGATTTTTTTTTGAGAATTGAAATTTAACTATTTTTTGGGTTTGGTTTTCCCTAATGACTGAGTGACAAAGTGCAAATAATAAAATAAACATTTTTTTTTAAATTCAATTGAAAGCAATTTCCTTTTTTTTGAAAAGTAGTTAACGATTTTCGCGATTTCCAGGTATAGGATTCCCCTCCCCCTAACCAGGAAACGAAGAGTAATACGCAGCTTTTGTGTTATGAAAAATTATTTTAGAATTATCTAACTATGCCAATACAGATATATATATATATATATATATATATATATATATATATGGGACATTCCACGTCAACCGGGACAGTGCTCCCAACAAAATTCATTTGCACTATACGCATGCTGCTTGGGCTTAAAATTTAGTTCAAAGTGTCTACTTTCGAATGCTGAGTAGCCCAAAGCATAATTTCAAAACGGCGGACTCAAAATGGCGCCCGGAACATGAACAAATTTAAACAAACGTTACGTTTACTGTTAAAAAGCATAATGACGTACAAACAAAATGTTGTTTAAGGCGCATATTATGACTCAATATATGTACTTTCCGTTGGTTATGTTGTATTTCGAAAAATTCAAAATGGCGGATCCAATATGGCGGATGAAAAATACAATTACAAATTTTTAATTGAAAAAAATATAATCGTGTACTACATTAAATTCTAAACACAAATGTCCCCTGGGGATTTTTTGATACAACCCATCGTTTTCAAGATAAAAATTCAGGAACATTGGAATTTTGGTATTGTTGAATTTAAAAAATCTGTCCGTCGAGATTAATTACAACACGTTGAAATTATGGATAAAACGGGATGATTTTTGGGTGGCTGTTTACGAATGCGGCGTCAGTTTGCGTATTTAATGAAATGAAAAAGAAATTGGAAATCTATACAATACAGGCACAATAATGCCACTTCAAAACAATACAGTCTACAAGAGCTTGCTTGGCTTTGTTTGAAGTGAAAGCTTTGTTTCGGTACATGGAGAGAATGAGATATTGACGTTGGATGACCATTCCAAAGTTACCCCAAAGTCACCCCGAAGACATCCCAAAGTCACCCCAAAGACTCACCAAAGACACCCCAACGTCACTCCAAAGTCACCCAAACGACTCCCCAAAAACACCAACGTCACCACGACGTCATCTTCATCATCATCATCATCGTATGCGGGTTGTAAAAACTCCAATCAAACGACGAAATATCCATTATCGCCCTCTGAAGTCACGTTTTATTCCCCCCACAAAATTTATCATGACAATTCGATCTTGTAAAGTTTTAGATTTCTTCCAGATTTCCTTTCTCACAAGCAAGACGTGTCGAATGAAACTATGAATAGGGTTTTCCCGGCTCGTGATATTCTAATGCAAATTTATAATTTGCAAATTGTTGACATACATTGATTATTAGTAGTTAAAAATTTTAAATTTATAATTTATTTTAAAATTTCCTTTTTAAGTTTTGCCTTGTATTTGGTTGACGAATGCGTTAAATGTACTTGCAAATACCTGTACACATTTCTCTCTGGGATTATCATATAAAGTTTTAAGTAATATTAGAACGCGTGTTCTACTAGCATGAGAAGACTGAATAATTTTCTGGGCACAGAAAATAAAGTTTATCGCATTTCTCGTTTTAAGACGAATTGTCATGATAAATTTTCTGGGGGGAATAAAACGAGACGTCAGAGGGCGATAATGGATATTTTGTCGTTTGATTGGAGTTTTTACAGCCCGCATACAATGATGATGATGATGATCCGATGATGATGATGACGACCGACCGGTACCGTCATACCCGCCGCGGCATGATGATGATGATGAAGATGACGTGGTGACGTTGGTGTTTTTGGGGTGACGTTTGGGTGACTTTGGGGTGACGTTGGGATGTCGTGGACGGACTTTGGGGTGACCTTGGGGTGTCTTTGGGGTGACTTCGTGGTGTCTTTGGGGTGTCTTTGGGGGACTTTGGGGTGACTTAGGGGTGACTTTGGGGTGTCTTTGGGGCAACCTAGGATGACATTGGGTGACTTTGATGGGACCTTAGGATGATTTTAAGGTGACGTTGGGTGACCTTGGAATGGTCACCCAACGTCAATATCTCATTCTCTCCATGTACCGAAACAAAGCCTTTACTTCAAACAAAGCCAAGCAAGCTCTTGTAGCCTGTCTTGTTTTGAAGTGGCATTATTGTGCCTGTATTGTATAGATTTCCAATTTCTTTTTCATTTCATTAAATACGCAAACTGACGCCGCATTCGTAAACAGCCACCCAAAAATCATCCCTTTTTATCCATAATTTCAACGTGTTGTAATTAATCTCGACGGACAGATTTTTTAAATTCAACAATACCAAAATTCCAATGTTCCTGAATTTTTATCTTGAAAACGATGGGTTGTATCAAAAAATCCCCAGGGGACATTTGTGTTTAGAATTTAATGTAATACACGATTATATTTTTTTCAATTAAAAATTTGTAATTATATTTTTCATCCGCCATATTGGATCCGCCATTTTGAATTTTTCGAAATACAACATAACCAACGGAAAGTACATATATGGAGTCATAATATGCGCCTCAAACAAAATTTTTTTTATACGTCATTATGCTTTTTTAACAGTAAATGTAACGTTTGTTTAAGTTTGTTCATGTTCCGGGCGCCATTTTAAGTCCGCCATTTTGAAATTATGCTTTGGGCCACTCAGCATTCGAAAGTAGACACTTTGAACTAAATTTTAAGCCCAAGCAGCATGCGTATAGTGCAGATGAATTTTGTTGGGAGCACTGTCCTGGTTGACGTGGAATGTCCCATATATATATATATGTGTGTGTGACATATATGCTCATAAGTTGTAAAAATGTTATCTTCCTTAAGTTCCAGGTACCAGTGCAGCGATTCGAATATTTTTTTTAATTATTGGAAATAAGAATTCCAATTCCCCCGTCTTGATTCGCGCTCCTGTATTATATGTTAAAAAAAAATTTTTGTATGGTTGCAAAAGTGCACCTGTCATTTCATGACCGAGTATAACGGATAACTTTCACCCGCTATTCGGAGTTTAAAGTTTTGGGTTTGATTTTCCCATGTTTGAGTTGATTTTCCAAATAGAATATGTTGGGTCGAGAATACCGTAATTTCCGGGTTCGCCCAATCCGAGCTTAAATAAAGAAGGTATCCAAATCCCCTCCCGGAACGGTTTTCACCGCGTGGATCTTTCGTTTATATACTTTTTATTTTGCGTTTTGCCTGCATCGGACTGCAGGTTGCGCTATCATTGAATCGGGTAACTCGACTTAGAACCTCGAGTTACATCGCGACCTTGAGAAGCGTCCGATTAAATACGTTATTAGTTGTAATAACAACCGCAGAAAAATGGATTCTTTCGAATGTACCCCCGTTACTTCCCCCGTAACGAGAATACCCACGTTAACGGTGGTGACGCCAACCACTGCAACGGGACATTCTCCATCACGACCGCGCCCGTGTCGTATACGGCAACCGCTACACACGTCGTATACGGCAACCGCTACACGCGTCACACCCTCTCGTGCAGCTCGGTGCCGCATAGCCAGTCCGGAGCAAATTTCGGCAATTGGGGTAGAAATCGACCAAGTAGTCGATTTACGCGAACTTATCGGTCGTTGCGACAAAGGCGAATTATTAATATCCGGGCCAATAGAGGTGGTACGCGATCGGCTCGTAAAGCACTCGATTTTGCAGCGGTTCCCAGACACCTCGGTCGAATGGGATAGACAAGCAGATGGACGAGGCGACCACCCCCCATATACCTTATCCGAGGCTGTAAGTTGCCCCCTCTATGGGAGCATGTTAAGAGGATCTCTTCAGGCCACCCATCTTGATCCCGTTGAACCCCCGCGGGCAATTCGGTTAGGAACTTCAGTGTCGCCTACCTACGGTCTTCCGTCTGACCAATCGCGCGCTCATTATCGGGACCCGATCTCATTTGGGGAGGAGAGCTTCCGGTTCTCGGTGGCAGATGCGACCACGTACCAGGCCGATAGGCCCAATGAGAGGTCCATAGTCTCCCCTCGCGACGCACAACGCGAAGATGCGCCTCGACGGGAGGTACCGGCAAATATCTGCCACAATATGTCCAGCGCGCTAATGGGGGGTAATCACCCGCCGAATGGGTCACGTGACCCACTCTTTCGGCCCTCGAATCTCTCCGACGTGATGCCGTCACTCTCGGAGTACGGGAAACACCACACCCACAGTGGTCAGGGGAGATCGACACCCAGAATCGTGACGATTTCTATTCGCGACAGGTGGACCCCCCCCCCCCCGCCCGGTAATGACGTGGCAACGCCCCCCCCCCCCGTCGTCTGAACGCGCACACGTCACATGTCCACTTTCCAGCCGACCTGACGTATAATATGTCCCCGTTTCGGCCCCCCCACAACAGTACGCGACTCGGTCACCCCCAAACCTCGCATCACCCCGACGGTAATGCGTCCACAGCTGGTGGATCATTCAACCCCAGCCTCTCATGTTGGTCATCGTGATGGCAGAAGACTGCCATTGAGCATTGGAGGACGCAAGGACCCCGTTATTCCGGCGAGGAGGGGGAGGACGCCGAGGAATTCCTCGTCAAATTGGGCGAATACGTCATTAGTCGGGATCTGACGGAAGAGGACCTCCTGCGCGCCCTACCTGAAGCGTTCAAGGGATCATTAGTCACCTCGTAATTTGTTGACCGAGCCTTACCGCCGGGATACGCCCGGACCAACGCGAGGACCCCTTCTTCCGGGGCCTCTACCAATCTCTCTCCAAGCGGCAAGACTTCTCGAGCTCCTCGGTGAGGAGAGGACCTTTCTAATCCCTACGACACTCTGCAGGGTCGCACCCGAGTTGCATTGCAACTCACACATCGGAGCAAGCGAGACCTTCACAGACCCGGGGAGAGTCCTTCCAGTCCTATCAGAATGCTCCTAGCCCAGCGTGCAGGCTATTGAAACCACTACCCGCTCGAGTCCAACACCAATGGCTGAAAGGGTGCCCCGAGAGACACCCCGCTTGGAACAGCCCCCGAGAGTACCGTTTTGTGACCTGGTGTGTCATTGCGAGGACTGGCCATGATTCAAACACCAGCCCTCTACCAGTTGCGTACTTGCCTACACGGGATTGGTTGCCCAGCTCGATGGTATGCGGGGTCGCCAGCTCCCGAAGGGCCGAAGCCCCCCCCCCCCCTGCATGCTGAACCTGTGCGCCCATCGGCCGGAGCCAGATGGGACGCCACTCACGTCTCAAAGGCGTTTCACGCTTTTTCAATGGGACCCGTGCCGTGTCACGGACCCCACGCTTTGATCATTTGCGGCATCGGCCCCCCTACTCGGGGTCCTCCGCCGCCCGGCTCAACGAACCCCGCTTGCGCGAGGGTATCTCAACGGGCGCAGCCGAAGCCACTTGTCTCGGGTCCCTCGGGGCTGACCACGTGCCCGTAGCCGACCTTCCAGCGTGGTGAGTAGCCCACACCTTCCAGCCGACCCCCTGAGGTCGTCTAGGGCAGCTCGGGAGACAACGACTTCTCCCTTGGAGGAGCGAAACCCGCTTGGATCAGGTTCCCCTCTCCTCCCTCCCTGAGGTCCGTCTAGGGCAGCCCGGGAGACGACAGCGTCCTCCCTGGGTAGCAAAACCCGCCCAAGATCGGGTTCCCCTCTCCCCCTCCCTGGGGTGCAATGGCAGCCGCAGTCCCCCGGCCCAGGGACATTGGCCGCCTCCAACTAACCAACTTGACTGTGGGCCGCTGGCTGAGTGAGGCAGGGGCCCTCAAATCGGGCGCAACCGAAGTCACTTGTCTCGGGTCCCTTGGGGCTGACCCTGTGCCCGTGGCCCACTGTCTGAAAGTATGGGCCGACCTGACAAACAGCGGGCCCCCTGAGGTTGTCTCGAGCTGTCCCAGGAACGACAACCTTCCCGAAGGAGGGACTAGCAGGCTCCACGCAATGTTTAATGTTGGTTGTTGGCTTGCGCGCATCGCCGTGGCACACATGACGCGCTGGCCGTCGGTCGCTACCTATTTTAAACATTCATTAATTTTAAAACTATTAATGAAATTGAGATGAAACTTTCCAGAAAATTTGTTCATACCTTAATGAACAACTTTCTCGCTGAAAGTTTTCGGATGCTTGAAATTCGCTCAATAAACGAAGCGCCTGAATGTATAAACACACAAATGTCGCAGTTCTGCATTAAAAAATTAATAACTTTTTTATTTATTAAGATATATCATTTTTTCTTTCTGCACTAGATCTGGGAAACTGTAATGAACAATTTCATGTTTATTTCGTTTCAAAATTCTCAAAATTGACTGAGTTATAGCGAGTTGAAATAAAAAGTATTTGCGAACCAGCCACGCAGTAACCAGTGCTGCGTAAACAGGACTCGGTCGTGTTTCTTTCTTTCCGTGTATGCCGTCACGGAGAAAGAGTGCCTCGCCGTCCTCTGGGCCGTAAAGAAGTATCGATCCTATGTCGAAGGGACCCACTTTCGAGTGATTACAGATCATAGTAGTCTGCAGTGGCTCAGAAATTTGCGTGACCCGACCGGGAGATTGGCGCGGTGGGCCCTAGCCATGCAGACCTATGACATGGAAATAGAGCATCGAAAAGGCACCCTTAAATTGGTGCCCGACGCCCTCTCGAGGATGTACGAGAATGTCGATCCCGCTCTTTGCGCCCTGGGGGATACCGCGGACCCGAGGTACACCCAGAAGATGGAAAATATTCGGAAATTTCCTTCGAAGTATCCTGATTGGAGAATCGAGGATGGCCGAATATATTTCCATAGGCCCCACCAGGTAATAGAGTCTGCCCTCACCGACCTCGACGCCTGGAAACTCGTCCTCCCCGCGGAAGCACGTGTCCGTGCCCTCAGCGATGCACGAGATAGCCCGCAAGCCGGCCCCTAAGGAGTGGCGAAGACGTACCACCGTCTTATCCAAGCCCGCTATTGGCCCGGCGTTTTCCAGCACGTCACAGCCTTCGTCGCACCCCCCCCCCCCCCCCCCGCAAGCGTCAAAACTAGTTCATAGTGGTTTTTCAAGATATGTTGATCAAATACGTAGAAGTGAAACCCCATCGGGCTGCCACAAGCGCAGCCATCATGGCCGCCTTCAATAGTCTAATTATCAATCGATGGGGTTGTCCGAGGTATTTTTTGTCAGATCATGCGAAGCAATATGATAACTCATACGTGCAGTCCCATCTGAATCAGTAAGGTATAACCCCCGCTCGTGCTCCCCCCTACCACGTCCAAGCGAACCCAGTAGAGAGGGTGAACAGAACCCTCAAAACGATGATGTGCACCTTCGTTTCACACGATCATCGCGACTGGGACGCGACCTAGAGGAACTTACGTTCGCCCTGAATACGGCTGTCCAGTCGTCCACCAAAATGACCCCTGCGTTTCTGAACTATGGCCACAACCCAGTAGCTATTAAAAATTTGCGTACCGACCTTCCCCCTCCTCCACTCAGACTACCTAAGGACCCTGAGTTCTGGCGTGATCGGATGAGGAGGCTACCTCTCATTCACGACTGGGTACATCGTAACCTTGAGCGCGCCGCGACGCGCCAAGCCGAGTTTTATAACCGCTCCTATCGTGAGGTAGAGTATAAAGTGGGTGATTTAGTGCTACGGCCCATACGATTCCTGTCGTCGGAAGTCCAAAATTTTTCGGCCAAACTTGCGCCTAAATTTAGTGGTCCGCATCGTATAGTCCGAGTAATCTCCCCGTCGTTTTCGAACTTAACGACCCGGATAGTCGTCGGAACCCAAGAGCGCATATTAAGGATTTGAAGTTCTATCGCGCCCCCGACGTCGGGGATAGTTCGAGATGCGAGCTAACCGCTTCACCTCCACACCCGAGAACACTTCGGGTTCCCAGTCGAAAGTTATGATTCGAAACTCGTTGGGGGTGGGACCGTTGCCGCGTCGTCGCGGCCGACCACCGAAACAGCCCCGACAGGGCACCCAATGTCGGAACGAGGTTACCAGCATACCACGCTGCAGCGAGGCACCCGAGGAGATGAGGCCAGCGGGGACGGCCGAACCGACTCCAACGCTACATATCCCCCTATCGCCGGCGCACTCATCCGGAAGACGTTCCGGCCTACGGCCCCGTAGAGCCTAGCTGCTCCACTGGTACCTCTATTTTTGAGAGACCCCCCTGAAGATGTCGATTCATTTTAAGTAGGTTACGTCACTTTGGTGAAGGAATAGGAGGTTGTCCCAATATATTAAGCCCCAGCCAATGTAGGGTTGTTTCTCTCTGTTACAGATACTAGCAGAACACCATGGCCAAGACGGTGAAGACGAGGCAAAAAACCCGCTGGGCAAGAGTGCCCTGCCAGGTTACCCTCACCCGGCCCGGGAGAGCCCCCGCTCACCCGCCGCTGGTGGCCAGCACCAGCAGCGACGCCTACGTCGTTGACGCCCCTCACTCTGGCGGACTTCCCGGTGTCAGCCCCCCGGATGGTCCTACCGCCCCCCTCATGGCACCGCTAATTCCAGTAGCGGCTCTCGGGGGACGCACCCTGGCCCAGGCCGGTCCGGGACCGTTACGGGTCACCCCCGCCGAGCGCCGTTGCTGGAATTGTGCCAGCGAGGCCACCCGGCACATCGCTGTTCACAGCGATTACTGGGGAGAAGAAGGTCGCGTTCTCGAAGTCTTGAAAATTATTATATATGTTCTTTTTCTCGATATATGTTCTTTTTCATCGATAGCTCCACATGGTGGTTAAAAGAGTCGGTAGACATAAATGTGTGCCCAACCTTTAAGTAAAAAAAGTCAATTGTAAAAGCTGATATTTCTTCAGAGTTTATTATGTAAACAAGAAAAGTAAAAAAGCACCAATTTTTATTTTGTGCTGTACAGTCGTCTAATGAAAGAATAATTTCCTTCTTATCACGCTCTTAAAGAAAAAATGCAAAATAAGCACTGATTATGTCTTCCTTTTTCCGACCACTTATTTCCTCATGCCATATGGTAGCAAAAGGTCTACTAGAAGATTTTGTTTCAAGAGTCACGAAACTCTCGTTAAATGTTACGAGGCGTCTTGAATAAACCGACTTTAATTCCTTCCATTGCTGCAGAATCAGAAAATGCTAGCTCAACGTGTGAATTGTATTCTTCGCGGGCTGCAAGAAATTTTTTTTTATGAGTCACAGGTGTCTGGAAAGAAAAAAAAGTTTACCTATTATGCCAACAAAAAAATCATTATTACCCTGTGGTTCCTTAGCAACCCCTGACACAAGAAAACTTAACCCGCAAATCGTAGCTGTTCATTTAGGGAAGGTACACCTTTTTAAAGGAGTGATTTTGGGATTTTTTTAAAAAAATGGCTTTTTAATGGTCAAAAATAAGTTCTAGATTATTTTTGCGATTTATATTTGTGCATGTGTGATTTTATATGACTTGGTAAAAGCGCCTGAACAAATTGTCTTACAAAAAAGCCCAATTTAAAACATTTGAAAGAAGAGTCTGTATTCTTTTTTATTTATTTATTTATTCCTCTAATCAGTTTTGATAATAAAGAGGGTTCGCTCCTTAGTTAGAATGTTCGCACCAGCAAAATTCCCCAATCCCTTACAGTTATGGGTTAGGAATCACTATCCGACACAGGTTTTACCACGAATCATACATTTTCTTCGCATCATCAGTCAACGCTCGTCATACTCATCCATCGGTTCGAATTTCTGTCACCCCCGTTATATCTACTACAAAGTTTCCCTAAACCACGATGAAATTCACTGATTCTGATAAGTGATACGCACCGGTGTGCTATCATCCGTCGACTAGGTTGAGCCGGTATAGCACAGAATTACTTATATCCGAAATAATAAATTACCTCTTAGACTCCGGTAAAAACCAATCACTCCGTAAGCGCTTCGCACCAGATAATTACAGTCCTCACGGCTGGAGGTTATCTCCTGTCATATCAGGATATCCAGGTTCCAATAAGAGTCACGTCATGTTGGGACTCAGCACCGAGTCAGGTGTGGTTGTCACCTTTCCTATGGAACACTGGTGGCACCGACACTTTTGGGTGGACTAACCTGACTCATGGCTGCCAAGGCGCATAAACTTCGACCACAGACCTCTCGGGTTATCTGCCGATGTGAAATATAGCTTTACCGTGGTCTGATGTGGGATGTTCGTATTCTGGGTTGACGAGAAAGTGATCTCGATAACTTCCCTCTCGTCCAAAACACAACCGGCTTCAATTCCAGTGACCCTGACGAATTTCCCCACGTGGTCTTTTAGCGATGAAAATGGCGAGTCTAGACCTTCGCCCACACTCCCGGGTGACGATAGTTACCTGTCCTTTTTTTTCTCCGATTTCCGTGCCACCTTTTCGCTAAAATATCCATAGATCTAAATAAAATATTCACCGCGTAAACAAAGTCCATAAATTCACCCCATCGGCGCAAAGACAGCGTGCGATGCTAATAGATTTTCCTTTTTACCGAAAAAACTCGCGTGCCCTCCTGGGCATTTCCGCAAGACCAGGACCTCACGGAAGCTCCGCAAACTTCGGGAAAAGAGGCGGAAAACCGCAAATTTCATTCTTTTATAACCTCGCCGACTGGTTCGCGGGAGTTCGGTTTTCGGCGTCGGGTGTCGTCATTTTCCTTCTCTCTCCCTCGGCTATATTGCCGCTACACGGTCGAGCGCCCGGCACGCCTCTGGCGGACAGGCGTCCCTATTAGCATATACACCCGCGAAGTTCAAATACCCGCTCAGTACCTACCGACCCATTACAATTATCCCCTATATCTATGGAAGAGATCAAGTCTATGACATGGATATACTAAACACTATTATTATTTATCGCTTCACGAGCTTCGCGCGTCAATAACCTCCAACTTATTATACTAATTCATTTCAGTTGCCGGGGCCTCAGCTCCCTCGTCAGAAAAATACTTCCGCAAGTTTACACGGTTATAAATACCCTTGATCACCTCGTTATCGTTAGGTAATGCCAACGCAAACGCATTCTCTCCCACGCATTTTACGATTTCATACGGCCCTTCATAGAGATGAAAGAATTTTGCGATTTGCTTCTTTATCGCATCCGACACCCGGGGTACCCTAACCACCACCAAATCACCACAGCCCAATTTGACCTTGCTTATGCTTTTCTGGTTCCTCAATCGATTTTCGAACGATCTTTTAAGGTTTTCGCGAGCCATTTGACACATTACCTCCTGGGACAGGGGATCGATCCTCAATAATCGGAAAACTTCTTCCAACCGCACCCTCACCGACTTACCATAATGAACTGTGTAAGGTATACATTTGGTGCTACTATGGGTGGTCAAATTAAGAAATTCTTGTACCTTTGGAACAAATTGCGCCCATTTCGAGTGATTCTCAGAACAGCCTCCCAATTTCTCGCATCGACCTCTCAACAGGATTAGATTGAGGATGGCGAATTGAAGAAGAGAGGACCTTAATTCCTTCCACCGATAAACTCTGTTTCCAAGCGGGGGAGGTATATTGGGTCCCATGATCGCACAGTATCCTTCTTGGCCTTCCGACCTCCTTAAAGTAATGCTCGACCAATTTCTTGAGGCAAATTTGTGTGGTTGCCCGTTTTATGGGATACAGAGTGATAAGTTTGCTAAATAAGTCCTGGACAACAAATAGTATATTATGCATCAAGCGCGTAAAGTTGGGCTTTACGCATGAAGGACTCGTACGCGCCATCGTGCGAATGCGTAAACCTTACGCACGTGTTGCGTATCCTATTTTTTGCACGTCGGTGCGTAAAGTTCGGAACGGAAAATAAAAATATCGGAACGGAATTAAAAATAAAAATTTTCGTAATTTGTTTGCTTGAACTTAGTTGACTAAATGAGCGTATTACTGTTGCGGTTCGTTTGGGCGCGGAAAAAGAGTGGGGTTCGATTTAACAATATATTATTCATAATGATAATATGTGGATTACCATTTTGTATATATTTAAACTAAACTTGCTCATACATTATGTTTTTAATTTTTTTTCTCTATTGTCATTATTATATTTATTTACAAAGACATATTATTGCTTCTTTTGTTATTGTTTATAATAGTGTAAGTTTATTTATGAAATAACATCTATTTATGTTCCAGGAATTGAAAAAAATTATATATAAACGTTAACTGGAATGACGGGGGTTTGAGGGGCGGAGCCTCTCGCCCACAAATGAAAATAATGTGAATAATTTGTTGTTTCATAGAATATATTTACGCTCGTGACACAGTGTAGGATTGGTACGTTTGGGGCGGGAGGGTTCAGTGTCATCAGTGTAAGGGGATTTTGTACGATAGTGGGAGCAGCTTACACAAGCATTACAGTAGGTAGACGTTCTATCACCATCGCCCAAATCCCTCTAAATCACTGCTTTTACTTTACGCCCTAGTTTCACTTTACGCACAGTCTTTACTTTACGCACACGTATGCGCTAATGGAGTACTTTACGCACGGAAAAAGGCACTTTACGCACGAACTTTACGCACGGGCGTGCAACATAGTATATTACTCACCGAGGGAGGTAAAATAAAGAATGTCTCAGACTGCGTGTAATTTTTACCCGAGGTGAAGCCGAGGGTGAAAAACATGTAGTCTGAGGCATTCTTTTTTACTTCCCGAGGGAAGTATACGATTTTTCTTCATGACAGGGAGGAAAAGAAGTAACTTTCCTTCCACTTGCGGGAGGTTGTTGTTGGAAAGTTGCTGCTTTCGTCCCAGTGTGATGAAAAATATATTTTACACCGCCGGTCGAGGTGGGTAATGGACCATAAAAATCCACGGATATTAGATCGTTTACATGATTAGATGGGACTGCATTAAAAGCTCATTCTATGGCATAGTTCAGGGATTTAGTCCTTTGACACAAATCGCAGTTCCTTATAAATTTCCAAAGTCCAATCGTAATCGCCGCCAATAAAAATATCGTATTAAAAACTGCTGCATCTTGTATGCCCCCGCATGTCCCATCATCTCATGAGCCGACCGAAGAATCGTGAGAGTTAGATTTCGGAGCATCACAATTTTCCACCCATTACCGTGGGAACTCTTATAATACACTATTCCCTCGTCTATTCGTATTGGGAACTGCGAATCCGTCCGTTGTCTTAGGGCTAGAATCTCGGAATCATCTTCTTGGGCCTGACCTAAATCCGCCAGCTTATCAACTAGCTCTGGTTGGTTCATAACTCGATGTACCGGACTAGTAATATTTTCACCACCTCCATTACACGAATTCAGGATACTCCGCACGAAATATTCCTTATCACCGGACGCGATGATTTTGTTAGGGAAATTACTACTAAAAAAATCAGCCACGATATTATCTACACCTCGGCAGTGTTTAAACTCAAAAGAAAAGGATTGGAGAAACAAACTCCATCTCACGAGTCTTGCATTAGTATAGGGGGTGGTCAATAAAAATGTCAATGCTTGATGATCCGTTATTATTTGAAACCGAGCACCAATAAGATACACCCTAAACTTGCATACCGAGTATATTATGGCCAATAACTTCTTTTCCGTTGTCGTATAGTTTATTTCCGTCGCCGTCAGTAATCGGCTTACTAGTGATACAATTCGATGTTCCCCTACCTCGTCGACCTGGTATAAAACTCCGCTAATCCCGACGTCACTAGCGTCGGTTTGTAATCGAAACTCCTCATGGGGAAGATAGTGAGACAAAGTGCCGGTGTCTATGATATTATTCTTAAGATCCACAAAGGTTCGTGTATGTTCGCTTGTCCAAATCCACGGTTTTTTTATGCTCAGCAAATCACGGAAAGGATTTAAATAATCAGCATGGCGCACGCTGAAACGGCGATAATAACCACACACATCCATGAAGGCTTGGAGTTGCTTTCGGTCCCGAGGGATGGGAAAGTCTTCAATGCTCTTCAATTTTGCGGGATCTGCGCTTATCCCCCTTTCCGTGAGTACGTGTCCCAAAAAAGGTACCATATTTTGGAAAAAACGGGTTTTTTCCCAGCTAATCGTGAGACCCACTTCCCGTAATCGACTGTATAAACGTTGGAGGTGGACGAGATGTTCATTAAAACTTGATGAGGCTACTAAAAGATCGTCCACATAGCACGTCACAAATATTGTAATCTCCGGACCCAGTGCACTCCGGAGTGCCCTCATAAATCCACCCCCCGCTGTCTTCATTCCAAAAGGGATTCTAGTAAACTGGTATAAGCAACCCTCGTGCAAAAATGCCGTATATTGTCTGGATGCTTCATCAAGAGGAACTTGCCAGTAGCCTTTTACCAGGTCGGTTATTGTAAAAAATTTAGTTCCCTCAAACTTCTGCAATAACTCTTCTGCCCTTGGAGGCGACTCATTATCGGCGATAATGATGGTGTTGATGAACCGGGCATCAAGACAAAGCCGGATTTCACCGTTTACTTTACTCACTACCCTCAGAGGATTGCAATAGGGACTACGCGATTTCTCAAGTATTCCTTGCTTCATCATTACCTTAATCTGTTCTGAAACGGCACCACGTTGATGTAGGGGAACTGGGTAGGACCGCCGGACAAAAGGTTTATTTTGCAATACCTCCATTTTATATGAATAACCCTTATTAAGACAGCCGGGATTTTTCGAGAACACATCCTCATTTTTAAGAATCAATTCGCCAACTGCTTGTTTTTCGTTTTCCTTCAGTGAATTCATCTCACAAACCCGTGACCACACTTGATCGTCATTCATTTCTGGATTTGACCACTTCATACCATCTATACGACTTACGTCCTCATTCAAATATGTCCTAGGATGCACTTCATAATCAACACCGTCCATCCCCCCTGCCATCCCAACGCCTCTGATGTGAACCGTCGTATCATCCTGACTCCATGTATCCCCAGAGGATTGGTACCACATTAACCGATTAATCATCAGAGCTTTAATCACAGCCTCCTCTTCCCGCGATACATCGGGGCGAAAAGTTACTAAATTTTTCGGTAAACACCCACCCCATAAATAGATTTTCTCTTGGTCAACATCCACGACCCCTCCATGTCGCTTAAGTCAATCTATCCCGACAAATATAGCGTTGCTAAGTCCTGGTACAACCAACGGGTCCGAAATTGTGACGTCGTTTATCGAAACGGATAACTGTACTTGCTTTGTCACTTGGGTCATCTTCCTGCCAACGGCTGTTAAAATATTGAAATTACTGACTGGGAGCTCTAAAAGTTTCCTAGTTTGGTTCAATTCTTCATATAGCTTAGCGGAAATACATGTCACATCACTTCCCGTGTCCACTACCATCCCGATTTTTCTTCTATTAAGCGTTGCCAAAATACGAGGGCTCACCACGCGTTGCTCTCCGCTTGTTTCTTCGGAAGTGGTAGGATCAAATACGTCCCAACAGAGATCTTGCTCAAATTCTGAGTAATTCTGAGTATTCAAAGAGCGAACGTTGGCACCTGACGAATGATTTCCCCCTCCCTCTCCCGTCTGATAATTTCCCCGCTGGTTTTCTCGGCTTTCTGGATTTTGAGTTGTCTGGTCGTGTCTTCTTTGGGACCCACCAAAATTATCGCGTTGGCCATGATTCGTACGAGTTGACTCAGGTCTCATTCGCCAATTTTCCGCGATACATCCAACCCTATCTCCCGAAACTGGCGCATTACCCAGCCTTTCGGTGCGATGGAACCGAGAATCACCTTCAAACGGGGGGGGGGGGGGGTGGTGCCCGACAATCATTTAAAGGATGTCGATAACTATCCTCTATTCTAGATAATGCTTTTAATAATTATCCGGTTTCTGAATAATCGACGACCGCGAGAATATCCTGATAACATTGTGGGAGCTGTTTCACGATATTATAATTCACTTCATACGGTTCCAACTGAGGTGAGAAAATATCGTGATACTCGAAGCTGCTCGTTAACGTATTCTTGGACAGATTGGCTTCCCGGTCGATATCTTCGCATAGCCCATTATGAATAATATGCTTCAAGGAAAATTTCTCTAAATTTACTATAAGTCTCAATGGGACACAATTGAGCTTCGTACCACGTTCGAGCAGCTCCACACAACGCGTCTTCAATTAATAATATTTTTAAACTTTCAGGTACGTTTTTACGAATAAAATACTTGTCCATTTCATTCAAAAATTTTACTGGGTTTTCCCTCCTCCCCGAAAACGTAGGCAAGATCAAGTAGGCTGATTGTTTTGAAAATTTAAGAGAAAATTTGCAAGAAAATTGTTATCGAGCGAACTGGCATTGACAATAGGGTTTACATTATTCAAATTATTTGACCGATCCACAATGTTGTTTTGATTTCCCTCAGGAACATAGTATTCCTAGGGCGAAGAAACCCTATATAGACAACTGCGTTGTTCTATCGGTTAATTTCCCTTCATCGTGTTAATTACAATGTTGAAATGTAAGAGGAAGTCGATACCCAGGATTGATTGTGTTACATCTGCGATAACGAAATTGCATATGAAATCTCTCCTGGAGCGCCTCCTCTGGTTCTCGCCTCTTTTCAGTGATCTACGTTTATATTGCACAGCGAGTTTCCTCTGAAAATTCTCAATAATGGCACGCAATTCGGCAGTATATGTGGCTGAAACTTGTGAAATGGAAGGTGGAATATTTATCTCGCTGATGTGATCTGTCAATACTACTGCATCGTTGAGAGGGAGCTGCGCTTAGGGAAGAATAATGTGCTGAATGGCGATGGGTAATCAGCTGATTCATCGTCGTCGTAAAAATGCGGAAGGGAATTTGGATCCTATTTCTTCTTTCTCTAATATCTGCTTAATTTTTGCCTCTTGGGACGTGGACAATCTCCTGATAAGTTCCGTTTTTAGCTGCGCATACTGCTCGTTGGATAGGTGATTAGATATAATGTCTCCCACTTCTAACGACGTTTGCCTGTCGAAATGTGAGACTGCATGATTGTATTTTGTCGTCTCATTAAAGTTGTTGGCTAACGCAAACTGAGCCTCGAGGTATGAAAACCACATTACTGCGCCGTGCAAGTTTTGTAAGGAAATGCCGTCGTTCGACTTGTCTATGGGGTCCCCCATGTAAAACTGCCGCCAAAAACATCCGATGTAGGCTGCTTTTTTGTCCACTTCGGGGTAGGGGAGAGTCGGGTAGCCCCGGCTAGCGGATACCCCCGGCCACTACCTATTGTGAAGTATCTAAATAGGTTACACGAATAATGCTTCAATTATCTTTTGTACCATTGCCCGAAACAGTAAATTTCAAAATATAAAGATATTCCGCTCTATTTTGAGTAGATTAATTTTATATTTTATAATTTATAGATATCGGACGATTGTGATTAAAAAAAAATTCAATAAAAAACATACAAGAACACGATGAATTGATAAAAAGTCTTATTGATTGTTTATGATCATAATCATGATTTAAAAATAAATTGTGTTAAATTTTTATAATTTATACAAATTGTGTGTCCTGATCATGTGTCCATTTTTCTGTGTGGCCGGAGCTACCTGACACAAGTTCGAAAGTAACAAAAATCGTTATATAAATCAATTGGTTATACTAAATCGATTTTTGCAAGTAAATTTGTTTAAGTTATGTCTTTTTAGGTACAAAGAATATTTCTATCTTTTGATTTTTTTCCATGCATTATTTTTCAAGTTAATGCATAAAATGTTTAGGTGGCCGGGGTTGTCCGACTCTCCCCTAATACAATTATACAAGGTGGTAAGGCACGATATAAGTTTGCCAAGATCAGAATAACATGTATGACTACTAACTGGGGTTAACTGCAGGTAAGTTTGGAAGTTTTAGACTGAGTATGATAGTAAGATCATTGGCAAGAGAATTAAAATCACAATTTGCAAATTTATGATAGGTAACTATTTGCAGTGTATGGCTAAGATTATTAAATTCGTATTGAATGGAGATCAGACGAAGACCAGGAGCATGGCGAAGACGATTTTAAAAAGGCGTTGATTCTATTACTGGAGTCAGCGACCATAACATCTAACTGCGAACCAGTTGATCCGGAGTAATGGGTAGGGCCAAAAGGTGCGGTGCGAGAACAGTGAAACAGTTACTTGATCGGTTGCAATTGAATGTTATGAGAAAGCTTTAATATCAAAAAAAAGATACTCCGGATCGTTTGCGCATGTGTTAATAGAGTCTTTTTTTTACAAAGATTTATTTTGCTTTTAGTGTACATTGTAGTTATACATTGAAATTTACGGCGCAAAACAAATAATAGAAAAAGCCTTAATATTATCGGTTTCGATTAATTATGTAGGGCTATACAAGCAATCTCACGTAAAAAAGAATATAGGCGGGTTACATATTATGGTCTTATTTTGTAGTGAGTGAGGAGTGCCAACGTGCCGGGTGAGTGCTTACCTTATATCATTTTTGGTTCTAGTCAGGAAAAAAAAGGAAAACCTGATTTTCGATTATTATGAGGGAGGCAGAAGTAATATTGTATATTTAATAATATCATGAGCTACTCAGGATTATGAAGGTTATACTATGGTGTTAAGGTAATGACGGAATAGGTGTGCTGGGATTTGAAACTACGGGGTAACTGCATGCCGGTTTGTTGCTCTTATCCTATAAGTTCTACGCCGAATCTCGTCCAGATTTTCACGATCATTAGCTAACCACCAATATTTCTTTTTTAATCTATGCGCGTCTATGGAGTCTCGAATTGGTATTGAGGTAGAGTACCTAAGGTCAGCAGGGTTGGGTGTTTTATTATATTTAATTGTTTTATTTGATTGATGACGGTAGATGTGATAAATGATTGGAATATTATGATAGTTCTGGATTAAACCGAGTTTGTCGAAGAGGGTAAATGATTGAGGCGTCAGGTATCCGGTTTTTGCGTTGTTGGTGCATTCATTGTCGTTAATTACTGTATATTGTTTTGTGTATGTATTTTCAATATTTGGTAGGGTAGGTTGGCAAAATAGTCTCTAGTCAGTTTCAGGGTGAAGTTATCTATTCGTGGAATATTGGCGATTTTGTAAATTGATGAGTTGCTTATCATATGTTGATTTTCTGTGTTCCGGTATATATGAAGACAGGCCCGAAGGCATGTTCGTTCGAATTTTCGAAGTTTCTCGATTATCGAAGGACTTGAATTCCACCAGATGAGGGCAGCGTATGTGATTATTGGTCTGACTATCAGAAGATAACATACTATTTTGGCATGATGGGAGAGAGATTTGTTGAAAAATAGCTTGCTCTGGGCGCGGGAGCAGTTTTTGGCTTTGGTGAGTTGATGTATTATGTGGTGGTTTAGTCGAAGGAGATAGTCGAGATAACTCCCAGGTATTTAACAACCTTTTTATGCGGGATTGGATAATGGGTCTTGTTTTGCGAGTCGTGTAGATTAATCTGGAAGTTCTTAATTTCTTTTCTTTTGTTCGGACCTATGAAGCGCAGAGGTTTATGAAAAAGGATGGTTTCACACTTGTCGGGATTGATTTTTAAGTTCCAAAGATTGTACACCTTATTGATTGAGTTAAGATTACTTTGCAGATTTTCTTTGATGGCATCGGGGTGACTATTGACGGCTAGGATAATTAGGTCGTCTGCAAATGCTGCTGAATAGATGGAAGTATTATTATTTACATTATTGATATTTGGGATTTTATGGGTATAAACGTTGAACAGCTCGGGTGAATTTACGGTACCTTGCATAAGTCCTTCTTGAATGACGAAGGTTTCGGACGAGGTGTGTTTTCCATCCCAAGTGATGAAGGTGCGATTTGATGTCATACTCCAGATGGTTAAGATGTGGAGGTAGTCGAGGTTAACCAGTTTAAAAAGTAGGCCGTTGATCCAGACGGAATCAAAAGCTTTTTCAAGGTCGATAAGGCAGGCCCCGACTATATCGCCATGGTTGATATGTTTAACTATATCATATTCATGACTTTGTTAATGGCGTGCGTTGTCGATAGCTTGCGTTGAAAGCCGAATTGATTATGAGGGATGACGCTGTTACGGGAGGAGTGAATTTTAATTGATTTGTTGATAATGATTTCCAGAACTTTGCTAATGGCAGGCGTTATACTAATGGGACGGTAACTGGAGCAGGAGTTTTCAGGTTTGCCTTTTTTCAGTATTGGGAGAATTTTGGCCTTCTTCCATGCATCCGGAAAATATCTAAGGTTAAGGCAGTTATTAAATATAATGGTAAAGTCTCGAATTATTATTGGCGGTAGGTATTTTAAGACAATAGGGGGGATGTTGTCAGGCCCAGATGAAGTTTTATTAGGGAGATTATTAAGGATGAGGGTTACTTCGGGTATTGTGCAGAAGAATTTGCTATATTGTTGATCAGTTGGATTATGAGCAGGATTGTCATCGTCGAAGTTTACGAGGGTGATATTGTTATTTTTATTGTTGGTAAATGTATACGTTAGTTTATTGATTGCAGAATCAATATTGTTTTTGAGTGTGGTACCTAGGTTGAGGTGCCTGGGAGAGTTGATTTTTTCGTAGTTGGCGCCTATAGTGTTCAGAATGTCGTCAGAAGATTCGATCAAATACTTATTATCCATGTGCGGCAGGTTATCGGTATTACATTTACTACGTTGTAGTATATGAGTGTCTTCTTCCAATATTTCAAGAGAGTTTATTTGTAGCGGAGGTTTTGAACGGAAAGTTTTGTTGATTTTCAGGAAGAAGGTATCGGGATTTTTATGGCTGATGGTTTTGATTTGGGTATACCAGTAAGCAGTATATGATTTTCGGTACTCGGTATTAAGTTGTGCTGTGACTTGAGAAAGATCTGCTTTTAGAGAATCTATGTCATGGGAAGTTTGTTGGTTATATAGTCGAGTCCTGTAAAGTTTGTTAATTCTAGTTACGAGGCTGGATTTTAATTTGTGCAGGTTCTTAATTGTATTCTTTGTATAATTAAGAATAGCGTTAGAGGGAGAGAATTTGGGTACTGCTTGTTCGATTGCGTTAGTAATTATGGTATTGATCAGTTCGATGTAACTGTCTATTTCAGAGATGGTTAGGTTTCGATTGGATGGAATGGTGAGGTTATGAATTAAACTGGCTTTTTTGCTGAATTTCTTCCATTTCGTTTTTTTGAATGCATATCGGTATTGAGAGGTAGGGGATATTGAAATTAGAGGGTCATTGGTGGGATGCTTGATATTCATAACAAGAGCACGGTGATCGCTATTATAATCGGAGGTTTGGATTTTGTTGTTTGCCAGGTTTGAGGTTGTTAGTCTATGGTCTGATATGCAGAGATATAGGTATGATTGGGCACTGGGAAAGGTTGGGGAGTCGGGTGGTATAATGCGTGCGCGGAAAGTGAGGCCTTCGGTGTCTTCCCATTTTTTAAGGAGCTCACCTTTTAGTTTCGTGACCCTGTCACCCCATGCTACATGTCTAGCGTTGAAATCGCCAGCAATGAGGTAGTAATTATTTGAGGACTGTTAATGTAGATTATTGCACAGCGTATTAAGTTCGTCTATAAATGTTTTACGGTCAAGTTTATTTGCATAGGCTGATATAATATATAATTTTTTATTGTTCAGTTTAATATTGATTATTGTGTATTCAGGGATAGTATTGAGTTTCGATGAAGGGGAATATATTTGCTCGAAATCTAAGTTATTTTTAATGAGGATGGCGATGCCTCCTCCTTGGATACTTTGCATACGGTCAACTCGAATGATGTTGTAATGGGGGGATTGCGGATTATATTTTTTACTTAATTTGGTTTCACTTAAAAGAGCAATATCGAAGTTATTGGTGGTAATGAACTTAAGAAAAAGCAGTGCGTTTTTGTAAAGAAATTAGTGAATTAGTATTAATTGCAGTGATTTTCAGACCAGTCACGTCAGGTGATTGCGTAGGGCAAGAAGAGCCTTGAGAACTATTAGGGTGTGGAATTGAAGGTGATGTATTATTCATAATGTGAGTCGAAATAATCGTATAGGTCATTTATTCTTGAAGTATTGACATTAATTGATGTTGAAAGGGTATTCAGTTGGGCAGTGATCGTGGCGATTATTTGGTTTTTTAAATTATCTAGAAGTTGAGCTAGGTTACTATCGAGCGTTTGAGAATGGTTGGATGGGAAAAGGTAATTGCAGGTATCAGAGTTTTTATTAGTCCAGGCATTGTTGGAATGTTGCTGATTAGTAGGGTTAATGAGAGGATGATTACGAGCATGCGATTGGGTCTATTGTTCGAATATGGGTTAGTATGCGAGATGATTCTAAGTGGTTGGCTACTTTTACGTGATTGATTGTGATGCAGGTTTTCCTGTTTCAAGTTTTTGGCAAATTTCATAAAGGGACAGCCTCGATAGGAGGCTGGATGGCCTTGCGTTTTGCAATTTACATAGTACAGAAGTTCTTTATCTTCTGTATCTTTTGGTATTTTGCACTCTCCTGGCGCGTGTGCTTCGCTACACTTTACATATCGGTATGGTAGATTACAATTAGCGCTTGTGTGACCGAGTCTTTGACACTTTTTGCATTGAAAGATTCCTCTTTTTCTAAGCGGTTCCCATTTGACTGTTTGATAAGCCAGAAATTTAATTTTTGACAGGTGAGTTGTGTTACTGTCTCTTGAGAGTTGAACTAGAAAATGAAAGTTACCAGGTAGTCTTTTGCTGAACGCAATTTTTGTAACTTTAAGGATTTTGGTAAGCGGCAATTAAGTTCATTAAATTCGTTTTTAATCTCTGTTTCGTTGAAATTACCTTGAACACCTTTAAGAATTAAATTCTTTGGCTTATCGTTTTTCGGGGTGTATGTAAAAAATGACGTGTTTATGTCGGTAAGTGCTTTTTTCACATTATAAAAAGTCGTTATGTTGATAGTATAAACAGCAATTTCGGATGTGTCAAGTTGTCTGACTGAGAAATCATTCTTTGTAAATTTCGCTGATAACAGCGCTTTGACGAGATCGTTAATAGAATAGTTACCGACATATATAGGGGGTGAGCGGGGGCGTCTTCCTGCGGTGTTGTCATCTTGCTGGGTATTTCTATTGTTGGCTGCTGTGCCTGGAGAATTTTGAGATGTTGGGAGTTTTCCACTGTTATCGGTTGCAGATTCGGCAGGAGTGAAATCGAAGTCCTCTTTCATTGCTAGAGGACTAAACTGATTGGTGTCATTCAAGTTATTGGCTGCATGTTCAGCTGATTGACCTTTGAATGTTTTTCTCGGACGTTGCCAATCGTTATCTGCGGTGTTTTGTCGGTTGTTGAGCGCGTCGTCACTATTACTGTTTTGATTCACGACTCTTTTCTTTGTAAGATTAGGGGCGATCGGCGATTGTAGTCTTCCGCATTCGCGGAGTGCGGATTGGTAAAGTTTATCAAACGCTCCAGAGGTCAGGTTTGAGCGAGGCGGTTTCTTTAATTGCGCGTTAGTCAGGTTTGTCATTGGCGCGGTTTTATCTAGAGCGGTCCGTTGGGCCGCCATCTTGGAAATTGGTGAGCGCGGGAGCTCGTGCCGAGTGACGGCGCAACGCGAGCGCGGCGGCGCGGGCACGAAGCGCGCGTCGGCACACGCGGGCTCGCGGCACTTTTACTTTTTTTTTTGCCTTTTGTTCAATCAGTGATTATTGTTAAGATAGCACTTAAAATGACACTGGTCTTCACTTAAGATGACAAAGTATATGAAAGCATTATAATGCAATCCACAAAGCACTAAACACAATGGCATACTGAAACGTTCATGCACGTTCTTTGTTCGGGCGTTTGATAAAAATGTACTGTTTTTTTTAGATCACTAACACAAGTTATAACTATAATTTTAAACAGGACTGATGATCTGTTAGATGGAACACTGTTAATACGAGAAATAGGATGAATTTAGTATTATTCCACGATTTTTTCTGCGCTTTTACCGGCCGCACGCGCGCGGACGTGTTTACGGTTCGGCGGTTTAGCAGAGAATCCCTGTGTTACTAGAGTTCTGAGTAGACAAGTGATTTATGGAGGTAGCATGTTACACCTCCATCAAGAATATAACGCCACTGACCATGTACACGAAGTGCGCGATCGTTTCTGACGAGATTGTAATTAGTTATGAATACGCAAGACGACTCGATATTAGGCATAAGCCGAGTTTCGGTTAAAGCAAGGACATGAGTCAAGTCGTCAGAGAGTTGGCATTCCACGTCGTGCAGATAGGCTTTAAGAGAGTTTACATTAATACACGATATTTTAAACCACGACGAGAATTCACAAGTAGACAGTTGCGAGCCTACATACGATTATATCCAGCATTTTTTGCAGCTTCCTTTGCCTTCATTAAAACGACATAAGTAGACGAAGGTAAAAATTCATTTACACCGTTCGCACGTCATTGTCGCAAGACGAGAGTTCAGGAAAAAGGTCGCAGGTGGTAATTTTCCCCAGCTTACGTCTAGTCTCGATGATAGCATTACGGATTTCAACCGATTTACATAGGACCTTCAATGCAAAATAGCGATGTTAATAAACTCGTTCCCACCCTAGAAGCTGCAGGATCTTGTAGTTGATAAGAGTGCTTAAAGTCGATTAACGGTCATCTTGCCAAAAGGGGCATCTGCGTATGCGGAGCCCGCGAAAGGCGGGAGATCTTGTAGCGGTGAACTAAGATGCAGCTTACCCCAAATCCAAGGTATTATGCCGAACCGTGTCGAGGGATTAGTTGGTTACGGGGGGTTGTAGCAACCGCAAACGTGTCGTCTGTGGGTCGGAAAGGGGGGGGGGGGGCGACGGCCACAGCATTGAAGTGTCTTACCCCGACATGCCGGCTCTGGCGGGGCAGACGGTTTTTTCCGAGCTCACTCGTGGGAACAATATGGACGCTTAAAAAATAAAAATAATAATAAAAATGAAAAAGAACCGACTGAACCAACTGTCGAAAGAGACATCGAGGGATTCGATCTCCTCTCCTTGGGCCTCACTCGCTGGAAACGGTCAGCCAGATGGATCTGGAGACCGAAGAAGGATTGCTGAGGGCCCCGGGAGGAGGACCAGACCCAGGATGTGGGAAAATCCACCGGCGGAGGGACGCTGCCTGAGCAGCTCCAAAGCGGGGGGAAGAAAAAGAAAAATAGGAAGATCCCTTCGCAGCTCGCTAAGCAAAAGGTCCGACGTGCTAAATTTGTGCAGGGGAAACTTGAAGACAAGGCCCCTGACCAAATAACACCTAGTGACCAGGAAACGCTAACGTGGGCCTAGGGGGTTTTGTCGGAAGCGGAAAGCTTCAAAAGGGATAAGGACTTAAACCAAAGGCCCACCAAAAGGGTGAGGTCGCAGGAGGAGATGCAAGCCGCCAAGAAACCGAGGGGAAGGTAAGGGTCAGCGCTGTCGGAACCGCCACCACAAATACTTGTTATTGCCATACACAAAGAGAAGAAACCGGGCCCATGAAGTCTCCCATGTATTTTATATGGGAAATAATCGTTTTCTCGAAAATTTGCTGTAAAATTTCTAAAAATTAATATTTTTTCATGAGCAAAAGATATTTTTCTTCAGAAATGATGAAATAATGAAATGGTAATGATCGTTTAAATAAAAAAACTTTTTTCAACGACCGCACAGTAAGCCCATAAATAGAAGAAAGTGAAAATTTTCTTGTAATAATGTATATCTATACAGTATCTTAGTTTCATGTCTTGAAATCTATTACTCAGAATATTTGAGAGTCGCTGACTAAGAACCTGAGATCAGATTCACAAATCCAAAATGGCAAATGCAATATGGCGGATGTAATTTTTAAAATACAAATGAATTTATTTGAATTTTAATATATGGTAGATTCTTAGGTTACTGATTACGAATCTAACATTTACTCGTAAAATTATGCATCGGCATATTTCATTTGTCATTTGCACTTTATTCATTATTCGCAACCAAAATATTAATTGTTACTATAATTTTTGCATAAGAAATATCAAATAAATCACATGTCTTTTCTGTACAACCTTGTTCTGTCGCTCTTGATTTTTTTTTCATTGGTGATTTCCGCAAAGATCTTAATTCTTCATACAGCTTTTCCAACTTTTCAACACAGTGACTTGTTAGTTGGATTGGTATGGGATCTTTTTCCAAAAGATGGTAAGTTCGTAAATTGTTAATTGAAGCACTTACACGTACAGTCAGGTATATTGAAAAACAGCACGTGTCAAAATTGCTTGTTAGGAGGTAATTTCTAAAAAAAAAAACTATGAAACCGTGGATTTCTCTACAATTTGTAGTATATCATTTTTATTTATTTAAAAAAAAATTTTTTAATTGCAAAAGTATATCATTTTAGAAGAAAATGTTATATTCCTAATCGGTAACCTAAGAAACTGCCGTGTAGTAAATTTCAAGCAAATTCATTTGAATTTTAAAAATTATGTCCGCCATATTGTATCCGCCATTTTGGATTGTAAAATCTGATTTGAGATTCAAAATCATCGAGTCCAAAAATTCAAGATAACAATAAGATTTAAGAAAATCTATTTAAATTTTATAAATTATGTCCACCATATTTTTCCCGCCATTTTGAATTTTGAAATATTCTTATTCAGCGACTCTCAAATACTCTGAGTAATAGGTTTCAGGGGTTCCAAGACCGTATTTAAGAAGATGGAGGAGATTGATTTCCAGCTTTCCTCCAAAATTCTTAGGTCTGGATCGCCTCTGTCGATAATCACCACCTTCAAATCTTCCTTCGCTACACGGAAAGGAAGAAACACGACTGAGTCCTGTCTACGCAGCACTGGTTACTGCGTGGCCGGTTCGCAAATACTTTTTATTTCGACTCGTTATAACTCGGTCAATTTTGAGAATTTTGAATCGAATAAAACATGAAATTGTTCATTACAGTTTCCCAGATCTAGTGCAGAAAGAAAAAATGATATATCTTAATAAATAAAAAAGTTATTAATTTTTTAATGCAGAACTGCGACATTTGTGTGTTTATACATTCAGGCGCTTCGTTTATTGAGCGAATTTCAAGCATCCGAAAACTTTCAGCGAGAAAGTTGTTCATTAAGGTATGAACAAATTTTCTGGAAAGTTTCATCTCAATTTCATTAATAGTTTTAAAATTAATGAATGTTTAAAATAGGTAGCGACCGACGGCCAGCGCGTCATGTGTGCCACGGCGATGCGCGCAAGCCAACAACCAACATTAAACATTCATTACTTTTAAACTATTAATGCAATGGAGATGAAACTTTCCAGAAAATTTGTTCATACCTTAATGAACAACTTTCTCGCTGAAAGTTTTCGGATGCTTGAAATTCGCTCGATAAACGAAGCGCCTGAATGTATAAAAACACAAATTTCGCAGTTCTGCATTAAAAAATTAATAACTTTTTTACTTATTAAGATATATCATTTTTTCTTTCTGCACTAGATCTGGGAAACTGTAATGAACAATTTCATTTTTTATTCGTTTCAAAATTCTCAAAATTGACCGAATTATAACGAGTTGAAATAGAAAATATTTGCGAAACGGCCACGCAGTAACCAGTGCTGCGTAGACAGGACTCAGTCGTGTTTCTTCCTTTCCGTGTAGCGAAGGAAGATTTGAAGGTGGTGATTATCGACAGAGGCGATCCAGACCTAAGAATTTTGGAGGAAAGCTGGAAATCAATCTCCTCCATCTTCTTAAATACGGTCTTGGAACCCCTGAAACCTATTACTCAGAGTATTTGAGAGTCGCTGAATAAGAATATTTCAAAATTCAAAATGGCGGGAAAAATATGGTGGACATAATTTATAAAATTTAAATAGATTTTCTTAAATCTTATTGTTATCTTGAATTTTTGGACTCGATGATTTTGAATCTCAAATCAGATTTTACAATCCAAAATGGCGGATACAATATGGCGGACATAATTTTTAAAATTCAAATGAATTTGCTTGAAATTTACTACACGGCAGTTTCTTAGGTTACCGATTACGAATATAACATTTTCTTCTAAAATGATATACTTTTGCAATTAAAAAATTTTTTTTTAAATAAATAAAAATGATATACTACAAATTGTAGAGAAATCCACGGTTTCATAGTTTTTTTTTTTAGAAATTACCTCCTAACAAGCAATTTTGACACGTGCTGTTTTTCAATATACCTGACTGTACGTGTAAGTGCTTCAATTAACAATTTACGAACTTACCATCTTTTGGAAAAAGATCCCATACCAATCCAACTAACAAGTCACTGTGTTGAAAAGTTGGAAAAGCTGTATGAAGAATTAAGATCTTTGCGGAAATCACCAATGAAAAAAAAATCAAGAGCGACAGAACAAGGTTGTACAGAAAAGACATGTGATTTATTTGATATTTCTTATGCAAAAATTATAGTAACAATTAATATTTTGGTTGCGAATAATGAATAAAGTGCAAATGACAAATGAAATATGCCGATGCATAATTTTACGAGTAAATGTTAGATTCGTAATCAGTAACCTAAGAATCTACCATATATTAAAATTCAAATAAATTCATTTGTATTTTAAAAATTACATCCGCCATATTGCATTTGCCATTTTGGATTTGTGAATCTGATCTCAGGTTCTTAGTCAGCGACTCTCAAATATTCTGAGTAATAGATTTCAAGACATGAAACTAAGATACTGTATAGATATACATTATTACAAGAAAATTTTCACTTTCTTCTATTTATGGGCTTACTGTGCGGTCGTTGAAAAAAGTTTTTTTATTTAAACGATCATTACCATTTCATTATTTCATCATTTCTGAAGAAAAATATCTTTTGCTCATGAAAAAATATTAATTTTTAGAAATTTTACAGCAAATTTTCGAGAAAACGATTATTTCCCATATAAAATACATGGGAGACTTCATGGGCCCGGCGGTACCATTAAATATCGACGAATTGCAAAACAAAAAAATACGTGTCTTTTTATTTTCAATATAGAAGAATTCTGGGGGTGTCCCAATTAAAATTCGCTGCTGCGATTTTTTGAGGACCACCCTAATGAACATGGCTTACAACAAGGTTAAAATAACCTTAAATTGCGAGGTTATAACATTAGCTGGAGGTTAAAAAATCTTTAAATAACCTTACCTGCACCTTACATAACATGAAAACAATCGCCCAAATTCCTCCCAGGGATGTTGTAGGATAAGGTTAATTTAAGGTTTTTTGACATTAATACAATGTTATCATAACATACCAAACATTAATTTAACCTCCCGAGTAGAGGACCCTGATCAGATGCTGTTCAGGTTGCCTGAATATATTTCAAGCCTTTATCAGACTATACTATCAGGGCCTGATGAGGTACCTCTAAATTTCATTTAATCAATAACTAAATAAAATTAATGTACAAAAATGTATGAGTCATTTTTATATATACATTATATTTATTATATTATTAATCCACACCTATATTAATATTACATTTCATAAAGTGTCATTCGAATGATTTTATTAACTTTTATTTCTGAATTTCATTTTTAAACATTTAAAAGTTTCATATTATTTTTATATTATACTTTTATATATCGCATCCTACATTTGCATTTTTCAACGCTCGCAAATAAATAAGAAAAAAACTTACCCCGACCAGGAATCGAACGCCTTAACCACTACGCTACGCACGCAATCGTAGCATCTCACAAAAAATGGTGTCTTCTATTAACCCATTAAGGCCCATGCGTAGCACAACTCAGGTAGCGTCATACTAACTATCGTCAACAAAATACCTGCCAAAAATCAAATAACCTTATTTTTTTGTTTATAAAAAATAATAGTTTATAACATTTTATCAAGAAACAACTTCGACAATAGTGGTTTTATTCAAATCTGGTTGTTTTAATCCAATCTAAGGGAAAAATTAGACCGAAAATATGTACAATAGTTGTTAAAATTCGTCGATTTGTTGTTAAAAATAATAAATAAATAATATGGTTGAAAATCCGCTTTGACATCACCGGGATAAAATCAAAAACTAATTTATAAATTTCAATTTATTGAAAAACACCTTTTTATGAAACTATTTAAAAATCCTAAATGTTATTTTTATTATGTCATTATTTGAGTAGTATCTTTTAGTCACCGCGAGTTGCCACTTTTATATTTATACTTTCTAAGACGAATTATTGGAAACAACATTAAACTAAATTTAATAGTATATTGTGTGGATATTTCAGTAATATTATAGATTAACCTTTATTATAAAATTAGTGGCATATTATATTAACATTACATATTAAGGTACATTTCCTGAAACCTTTTATTAACGTTATGTCAATGTTTCATTTTAAGCTTTAAAGTTGTAACCTTCCTGTAACATTAACTATAGGTTCTGTGCTATTGAGGAGGTGTCAGATAGAACCGCTTTTTCGGATCATAGCCTGATAACCTTCCAGGTCAACATTGGAATCCAACCCCCGAAGCTTTTCCGTAAACCGAAAAGGGCTGAATGGGAGAAATTCACCAGAGGTGAGACTTCGGTTAGGTCCCCCATCGGTAGAGGATCTTTGCAGCAAAGCCGGAATAGAAGCGGCAGTAGGAAATGTTACTCGATCTATCAGAGAGGCCTTCGAAACGAGTTGTCCAATCAACAGACCATCCGGAAAATGGCTATCAGCCTGGTGGAATGGGGATGTAGATGGGCTTCGTAAGAAAATGCCTAGAAATTTTAACAAAGCAAAATATTGCAATCGGGAAGAGGATTGGGCGAGGCATAAAGAAAGCCTCAGAAACTACAAGAAAGCAATAAGACTCGCGAAAAGAACTTCTTGCGCGACTTTTTGCGAAAAAATAGAGACCGCCAGTGAGGCCGCGAGACTGCGAAAAATCCTCTCAAAAGATCCTAAGATGAATATATGAGCATCAGGGATTCGGATGGGAGGTGGACGGAGTCAAATCAAAGTACACTGGTGGAACTCATAAACGCGCACTTCCCAGAGAATGAGGAAGAGACAGAGGAAGTGGATGTGGAAGGGGCCGAGGATGGCGGTGTTGTGAAGGGGAAGGGGGTGTTCTGGCGCCATAGTTGACGATATGAAAGTGGCGTGGGCGATTCGCTCCTTTGCTCCGTATAAGTTCCCGGGGAGGGACGGCGTCATACCGAGGGTGCTTCAGAAAGCACTTCTGGTGGTGCCGTGACTCATCATCTTCAAGGGTTGTATCATATCTGGATACATACCCAAGAATTGGAAGGAAGCGCTCGTTGTATTTATACCTAAGGCTGGGAAAGCAAGCCATTACACGGTAAAGGATTATAGGCCAATCAGCCTAACGTCGTTTTTATTAAAAACACTTTAACGGCTGATAGCGCTATATATTGAACAGAATATAAAAACTCAACCGTCCGCAGCACAACATGCGTACAAGAAGGGCAGGTCAGTGGAGACGGCCCTTCGCGCAGTTGTAGGTCCGATAGAGAAATCATTATCCGTGAAAGAATATACATTGGCGGTCTTCTTGGATATCGAAGGAGCCTTCAACAACATACCGACGGAAGCGATGATAAACACTCTTGAAGCTGCAAAGTTGGAGGGCGAGATATGCCAATGGATAGGAAATATGCTGAAGCAAAGAATAATAGTATCCGAGATGGGTGGAACCTCGATCAGGGGAATGGTAAGAAGGGGCACTTCTCAGGGAAAGGTACTATCCCCACTGCTATGAAGAATAGTTGTGGACGACATATTAAAAAATCTGGAAAGTACCGGATCAAAAATATGTGCGTATGCTGACGACGTTGCCATTTTGGTGACAGGAAAATGTTTGCTAACCTTAAACGAACTTCTGAAAAGAGATTTGAAGACGCTTAGAGAATGGGTCAGGAACTGTGGACTGGGCATAAATCCAGACAAAACAGAACTAGTCCTATTCACTAGGAAATACAAGATTCCCAGCTTTCGACTGCCGAGGCTAGAAGGCAAGGAATTGCAACTATCGAACAGTGTGAGGATATCTGGGGACAATACTGGACTCCAAGCTAACCTGGAAAGGAAATGTCGAGGGAAGGATTAGGAAGCCGCTAAACGCATTCCATTACTGCAAAACGACATTTGGCAGGAAATGGGGTCTGGGACCCAGACTAATACACTGGATGTATAAAGCAGTAAAAAGACCGATCCTTACACCGAAAAAAAAATTGTACACGTAGAGCACAAACAGTTATATCGGCAAAAAGCCCCCCTGAATTTTGTTGCAAAAGCACCTTTCTGATGTCCACAGGCAACGGCAACGGGGTGCGGATCCGTTACGTCAAAGGGGGCTCTCAGAGTCCCCCCGAGCATGAGCGCAATGCATGCCCCGAAATTGTGCACTGAAAGGAAGAAGCACGACTGGTTACTGCGTGGCCGGTTCGCAAATACTTTCTATTTCAACTTTCTATTTCAACATTACTTTTAAACTATTAATGCAATGGAGATGAAACTTTCCAGAAAATTTGTTCATACATTAATGAACAACTTTCTCGCTGAAAGTTTTGGGATGCGTGAAATTCGCTCGATAAACGAAGCGCTAGAATGTATAAAAACACAAATTCCGCAGTTCTGCATTAAAAAATTAATAACTTTTTTTATTTATTAAGATATATAATTTTTTCTTCCTGCACTGGATCTGGGAAACTGTAATGAACAATTTCTACTGATAGGAAGTTCATAAAAATACGTGCTTTCATTTCAGCTTTCTTAGAAAAATTCTTAGTCCCATGACAGGTTCCATAACATACTACTTAATACCGAACTTTTCTACGCATTTTTATAAACTTCCTATCAGCAGAATTTTTTCAAAATCACTTATTCGCTAGTGAATATAACAAGGAAAATTTTTGTAAAAAAACATTATCTGAAAAGATGCTTAAAATACGTAAAGATCCCCGCAAAGTTTTCACGCGTTTTTCCTCGCTTCATATTGACATATAGTCAATACAAGTGCACATATATACAGGGTCATCGAAAAGTATCGGACCCCCCTAATATCTTCAGTTAGAATGCACTTAGGAGAAAATGTCCAATAGCAAAGTTGTATGGTTTCAAGCGGGGAGTAAGATGATGACCTTGACTTTGACCTTGACCATGTCCTTCACGGTCATTTCAAGGTCAATCTTATTTTTTTAAATAGAACCCCCTACATTTTATTGCATATTCTTATAGCTTATATCGAGAGCTTTCCAAAACACTATAATAAAATATTTTTTTATTAAGTACTTTTTGGGTTATAAAGGTTTGAAGTTGACAATTTGTTAAGTGGTGTGCGAGTCCGACCAGTTAAGGCAAGAGTGGTGTGCGAGTCCGACCAGTTACGGCAAGAGTGGTGTGCGAGTCCGACCAGTTAAGGCAAGAGTGGTGTGTGAGTCCGGCCAGTTAAGGCAAATTTAATTCCAATTGGTTAGCTTGGGCAAAATATTTAATTGTACCAAACAATTCACAACAAATGTTGAAATTGTTGCCCTTCAACAGCCTGGCAATGTGCCAATCTGTTATAAACAGCCGAAACCGCATTCCGGTACGTTTCTGGCGGTATTAGTTCTATCTCTCGAGTTATTCTCCCTCTTAAATCATCTAAATCTTGAGGCTTGGTTGCATAAACTTTACCTTTCAAGTAACCCCACAAAAAAAAGTCAAGTGGGGTCAAGTCCGGAGACCGAGGTGGCCACTCAATATGACCCCTTCGCCCTATCCACCTGTCCTGAAAGACCTCATTCAAATATTGACGGACAATGACACCATAATGAGGTGGAGCTCCATCCTGTTGGAAATAAATTTCATCCATATTTCCACCAGCTATGTCTCGAATAGCTGGAACAATTTGTTCGCGAAGCATGACTAGGTATACTTGTGCTGTCAAATTGCCTTCAATGAAGAAAGGGCCAACAGTCTACCATTAAGAATACCAGCCCATACGTTAACTTTTTGTGGATATTGAGTATGATTGTCTCTTTTCCAGTGAGGATTAACGTCACTCCAGTATCTACAATTGTGTCTATTTACATTTCCAGTCAGTTCAAATGTTGCCTCATCAGAGAAAACAATATTATCAAGTAATAGAGGATCGTCGACAATCATCTCCATCATAAGATCACAAAATTCGATGCGTCTATCAAAATCGTCTTCGGACAACTCTTGGACCAAATGGAGTTTGTATGGATGCCATTTATTCAATTTCAGAATTTTACTGACAGATGCATGACCGATTTCGTGTTCTTGTGCAACGCGATTGATGGAAATATGGGGATCTTCAACGAAAGACTGTAAAACATCTAATGCCTTATCATTATTTGTTGCTGTTTTAGGTCTACCAGATTTTGGGCGGCTTTTAACGCTACCAATGGCCTCGAAACGTTGAATAGTACGGATTACAGTACTTTTGGAGATCCTATTATTTTCATTCCGAAAATTTTCATTAAATAATCGCGTTACTGTTTTATACCCTCTTTGTTGATCTCCCCATTCTCGCATCATTAACAGTGTTATTCGATCTCTTTCAGAAAGCTCCGCCATTCTTAATTAGAGCGAAGAAGAATTAATCAGGTAAGTGATAGAAAATTGATCTAGATAATTAAGTAGAGAAAAATACTAATTATTAAGTGTTGGTCCAACTATCGATTTGTTTATTTTAACCAGCACTAGCAAAAAGCTCGTTGAGCAACTTAAAATCTAATAGATCAATTAATAATATTTACGAAAAATTTCTGGGCTATTGGAAACAAAATGAAGATGTTTGGGATAATCAATTGAAGCGCAATGGTTTCTTTTGTTACAGAAAAAATTTTTGAGGCTGTTCGTTTTCGTCCACGAGGTGACTGCTGCTCGCTAAGAAGAAGACAGCACTGCATCAAAGTTTCAAATCAGTGATCCGTATTGTTTGCTCAAGAGCTCGTACATTGGTGCCTGCGAGAGTGAGAGAATAAAGATTGGCCAACGCTTTCGGTCAGATTCCCGCTAACGCCTTCGGAAATCACGCATTCGAGCAGCTTCTCGCGATTACGTTCGGGCAGTTTTTCGCCAGAGCCTATTAGCATAATTGCTTGAAGCCGTACAATACTTTGCTATTGGACATTTTTCCAAAATGCATTCTTACTGAAAATATTAGGGGGATCCGATTAATGTGTTTTCTTTAAACCAATTAATTGGTCTCATTATTCCGCGCACAAAAGTATTAAGGTTATGATTACTGAAAACTAAATAATATTTTACAGGATATTCTACATTTTGTGTCAAAAAATTGTTAACTTCAAACCTTTATAACTCAAAAAGTACTTAATAAAAAAATATTTTATTATAGTGTTTTGGAAAGCTCTCGATATAAGCTATAAGAATATGCAATAAAATGTAGGAGGTTCTATTTAAAAAAATAAGATTGACCTTGAAATGACCTTGAAGGACATGGTCAAGGTCAAAGTCAAGGTCATCATCTTACTCCCCACAATTTCTCCTAAGTGCATTCTAACTGAAGATATTAGGGGGGTCCGATACTTTTTGATGACCCTGTATATATATATATATATTGTAACGTCAACTTTTATTTTTGTTGTCCGTTATCTTCTGGAATGACCTTTATTACATCCGGTAGTAATTATGCAATAAATAACGGAGGTTACAACACATTTACAAATAAAATAAATTGATCAACAGTAAAAGTATCTTGTAGAAATTATATATTAATTAATTATTAGACTTTACAATTTTTGCTTAGTGATAAGGTATCTGATTGACGAAGTGATAAAATAAAGAAGTTTTGAAGTTACCATTCCAATTTGGGATTTTACAGAATAGAGGAGTAAAAACTTACAAAATCTCGCAGTACAAAATTGAGGATCGGTAGTCCTATGTAAGTTTTGAGAATCACCCTTGGCACCAGATTCACTCGGAAATTATGTTCCCATAAAAGGCGGTAAGACATTCGCCTAACTTATAATAAAAATTCTTATACTCCCAGTAATTCAGTATAAATTACTTGGAGTTTATGTAATTAAACGCGACGTTAAGAGTTAGAAAAATATTTCCGGTACTACTTTCGCGGACGGATTGTAACTTTTGTTATTTATAAAGAATACCGGACCTGCGTCGATGACGGTTGGATCGAGAGTGAATCTGTCAGGAACCACCGCCGAAACCGTTGATTGCCACTAGAGGGCGTCCATTGAATGTTTTCGGAAATACAAAGATCGCTAAAATATGTGGTCATAGAAACCGGTATAAAATATAACCATTTTATAGGTAAATTTTTTAGGACAACCTATAATTAATAAAATGCCGACCGGCATAGAAATGGTAGTTGAGGTGGAAGTCTTCTTGAGTCGATGTCATGAACATTAACCGATAGAGTTCAGTTAAAGGAAGTCCCGGTATAGTGGCGACTTCAAAGAATGAAGTGAAGAATGCATCATAAAGAATAACGTTCCTTGTCCTACAGCGATGAACTTTGCATAAGAATAAGAACAATTTGGGTTGCCGACGATAACTCCAATACTGACTCCAACTCTCGTTTCTGACGGTCCATTGTTACTTTACCGACTCAGCCATGGTCATATCAAACAAAAAGAAATAAACCAAATATAAGAAATTATACTAGAACGATATAATTCAGTTCGAGTAATTCAGTTCACTGGGAGATTCTCATATCCTATTAATATTACCGACTATAAAATATGTTGTTAATTTCTTAAAATTTAAAGGTTCTCCATCCAACGGGCATAGTGTACCAACGGTCGATAACTTGTAACGGTAAAGCCTAATCTAACACCGTTACAATATATATATATATATATATATATATATATATATATATATATATTACTTTTAATGAGAGTATATAAACCAAAAGTAATAAATAGAAACATATATTATAAGGTAATAAAGAAACCTATCAACCGAGCACTCATGTCGAAGAATTTTTTCGATGAAACGTGTAAGTAATTCTTTTTTTTACTTTTATTTCTTTGTTAGACATATAGTCAATACAAGTGCATAATATATACTTTTTTACGTTTAATGAGAATATATAAACCAGAATTAATAGATAAAAACATGTTATATAAAATACTAAAAAAACTTACTAAAAAAAGACTTCTAAAAGATGTATTTCTTAAAGATATCTTGCAAGAGACTTCTAAAAGATATCTTTTTCGAAGACATCTAAACGATATATTTTTGAAAGATGTATTTTTTGAAGACATCTAGAAGATGCGCGTTTTTAAGACATATACAGTATATCGTCGAGAAAGAGAAGCGCATGAGTATTAATTTCTTCCCGCTGAGTACCTCCTGCCGCTATTTGCTGTTTCCTCAGAATAAACACAATCTCGAACTGTAGGATATATTAGTGATTGAACCTTACCAAGTTGTTGATTAAAAAGGATATATTTACATACATATACAAATAAGATAAACATATATTTACACAGTTTTATGTTAGGAAAAAGATTACTTTATTGTTAGTTTTTCATTATGATGCTCTCGCACTCTCTAAGTTAACGATCTTGTTTTCTCTATTCCATATGCAACGAAGAATATTTTCATTTAGAAAATTTCAGCACCACAATGATTCTGAGTTTTCAATCGATCTATTTATATATTTTTAAATGTATGATTGCTATTATATTTTATATTAAAGAAGAAAATAAAATGCAAAATTTTTGTTTGACGGAGGGTGGAAATGCATTAGGCACTACAGGGGGTTCGTGATATTGGAAAACCTCCTGTATGTCGGACTCCCTTACCCTTGACCTTAACGGGAAGGTTTACCGGCTAAAACACTAACCTCCTGTGGTAATATCTTTCTTTTGCTTTATTTTAATTTACTGTATTTTGTCATCTAAATAGCGTGCTTGGGGATACACTTTTCTTCACTCCACCAAGCCGACGCCATTCAATGCACACAAAGCGTGGTTTCTCACAACCGAAACAAATATTAATTACCGGTTTTTCCGCACATTTTCGCTTCTTCTCGTAAGACACGCGACTCTTGTTTTTCCTCTACTGGCAAGGAACAGGGATACCATGACGTCACAGACTACAAACAACGCGCATTTAAGACGCAATACCTCCTTTCAGACGCACATACTCCGCGGTCGCGAAATAGTGCCCCACAAATCCTGGCGCCGCGCTTGCTCAATTCTGCCGCGAAATTAAAATACCGCCACACGTCTATAAGAGAGTTATCATACTCCCCTGGCGCTCCATAATCCACAAGTGCAGCAGAAAAGTGGGTCCGATAAACATCTCCTTCGCGGTAGACTGCATCGTGCCATTTTTTTGTAACTGCAACCACTCCCTATACCATCAGGTTAGTGGTTACAGGATCTCGTGTGATCTCAGCATACGAAGAGATCCCAGCAGCACTGCATTCTGCATTCGGCCTGCGATGGAGTTTGCGTGTTCTTGTCAGGCCCGTATGCTTTTGGTGTTTTCGAGGAATATTGGCCTCATTCCTCCCAGTACTCCAATTATAAGCATGACGTGCTTGATTTTAAATCCTCGATACAACCTGCAATCTCGACCAGGAGTTTCTGATATTTCATCCCTTTTCGTTCTCTTTGCGTACTATGTTTGTCTCCGCTGGTACAGAGAACTCGATGACGAAGATGGATTTGACATCGAAGTCAACAAGGACGATGTCAGGCTTATTGGCTGATATTCGCCTGCTCGTCGGAAATGAGTAATTCCAGTATATACGGCACGACTCGTTTCCGACTATGGATTCAATATCAGTGGAGACGTACAGCAAAACGGGGGTCGCGCAAATGCCGTAGGTGCTGCGGAGATGATAATACAGCAGTCGGAGAGCTGCATTGTGACGTTGGATGTATGCTGAGACTGCATATCTTGGACAAGCTGCCAAGAGATGGATTAGAGTCTGAACATGACATCCACATGATCTGCAAAGCGTACTCTGACCACCTGATATAAGATGTTGTGGCGGTACGCTAAGGTATTGACGACCCAATCCTGGCATGCGAAGATAAAATCCTCGGTCTTGAATTTCAAGCTGGCTGATCTTAAGAACGAGAAGGTCACCTCTACCGACAAGCCAAGGTGTTGGACATTTCGAAAGAATTTTCCATGCAATGGCTTGTCGATATGTCTTCCCTCCTACATACAGCGTTGTTCCTTCCATATGTTAGCCCTGAGACGCACTAGGCACAGATTGATGACTGATTCAGCTTCCTGTGCACCACTACATCCCACTTTGAAAACCAGAACGAGGTTTCGCGCCGCTCGTTCCGCCGAGTTGTACAAAAACGCCCCCTTCCCCGAAATTTCATGCTGATGAACTAGTATCATCAAGTTCAATTAATCACGTCGCAAGCCGTTTGGAGGACTAATCTGTCATGCATACACTCCAGATTCAAAAGTCCACGACCTCCCAATTTTAGGGGCAAATACAGTCGTCGACGGAAAATCATGGATGCAAACTGCGTTGCATACTAATCATCTTCCGTGTCATCGGTCAAGACCCCTTAGCTCATCAAAGTTCCACTTAAGTGCTCCAAATGTATAGAGCACTGGTGAAACGGCCAACATATTCGCGGCTGCCACCTTATTTTTCCCCGTCAATTCTGATGATCAGATCTGACCGAGAACGCGCCGGTATTTCTTAACGATGGTCGTGTTAGCAGTCTGCACATCCTGGACATGCCTCTGAGGCACTCCCATGTAAGTATAGGCTTTCTCGGCTCTAAGGTGGCGGTGTACACTTCTATATCGTTGTTAATGTAGTCTGACCTTCCTCTGTGCACGTGAACGACTGCACACTTGTCCAATCCAAATTCCATGTCTATATCTCTCGAGTATGTGAAGGCGATGTTCAGAGATCGATGTAATTGATCCTCGCCTGATGCGTATAATTTAAGATCATCCATATAGAATAAATAGATCCTATGTACACGTTCACCAGGCGGCCCACACATGTACCCTTGAGATTGCCGGAGAGCAACGGATAGAGGCAATAGTGAGATGTAGAAGAGTAGAGGTCTCAGAGAATCTCCCTGATAGACACCTCTTTGGAATTGAACCAGTTTAGACATGGTTCTACGCTTGCCCGATGTCATGATATAGCGCGTTTTCCAAAGTGTCATCAGGTCTTCTACAATTCTCACTATGTTTGGGTGGACATGGCGGCGTTTGAGCAACAAGCTTAAAAGCTCGTGCGATGTTGAGTCATACCCCTTCATGTAATCTAGCCAGGCTAACGACAGGTTACGCTTGTACTGTTGTCCTTGCAGCTGGATACATCCATTTTGCAGCCTCGTTGATGTACTATCCGCTGTCACACCGGTTTCACGGCTTTCTCAATACGTTCGTTCAAGATGTTAGTGAACCATTTGTATAACGTATTGAGACATGTGATTGGTCTATGGCTTCGCGGATCACAAGTCTCCCCATTTTGGGATTAGTGTCGTTCGGCCCTCCACCAGCCAGTGCGAAATGGGTTGGTCTGAATTTATACAAGATTGGAATATTCGGGCTGGGTGGTGATGGGTAGAACTCAACTTCTTCCACCAATAGTTGTTAATTTATTTATGTAACTCCGTACGATTTCCGCGTTTTATCGTACATGATTTGCATACACTAAGTAGCGCTTTATCGTACACGATGAAAAAAGTACAATAAAGTGCCCGTATACGTACTCTATTCAAGCTACAGCGTCCAATAAACGTATGCTAACGATGCGTCTATATTACGTATACGTTGTGTATGCGTATACGACCATTCGTCGTCAAACGTCGTACACGATAGTCGGATACGATGACCATTCCTACGTATACCAGACGTATAAGGGCGTGCATGTTCTAACCTGTTCAAAAATGCCGGAATATATATAAAAAGGGAACGTCACAATATAACTTTATAGGTTATAATATACATGGGTTTTATTTCAATTTTTAAAAATTGAAACAAAACCTATGACCCTTTTCGGGATTCACATGCCCGTACGGTTGAAAGCAGATGCTCATTTTCATTTCACATCATTTCAAATTGTCCATCGGGGGGCTGCGCCCTCCGAACCCCCTGCTGCCCCCCCCCCCCTCGCTGGTAGGTTTTTGTCACCATGCACATAATTAATATATCAAGAAACAAAATGATTTCTCTCTAAACTATTTATCCTGCACTTCATGCATTTCTAATTTCCCCTTGTATTTATTGTCCATTATCCTTGTATTTATATTCCCTCACCATTTCGTACGTAGTAGCAAATAATAAGAAGTAAAAAACAAAAGAATTTACTACAAAAAATGGAAAAAATATAAATTAATATAAATTACGAAAAAATATAAATTGTCAAAAAAAATCTATTTTTTTTAAATGTTTGCGTGTGTTTATGTATGTATCCATTTTCTATGGTCCGTGTTAGCACGATAGTAGCTTAATTTTTAATATTTCTTAATGAAATTTTTGCTCACAGTTTAAATTAATCGTAAGGACGGTTGAATGTTATCATTTTTCGCCCATAATTTAGAAAACAAAGCTTCGAGAAGCTTCGTATAATAGGAAGCGAAATGACATGATTGAAAATCTCGTCATCATATAAGTCGGGTAGCATAAAATTAGGCAGACTGAGATTTAAGTATGATGTGGCGTAGGCATTTATTTGTACTTCGTTAAGACCGCACACATTGTCAATATTTTTCAAAACTCACATCGTAATATTAGTTTTGTAATTACTCGTTTTATTATTATAAAATGATTCCATTAACTATCTTCTTTCGTTTATTATTATTATTATTATATAATCAATATTATGTTAAAAAAACATTCCTTTGTACTTAATGTTAACACAACGTAAATATATTGGAAAACAAAAGTAACTATATTGTGGTAACATGTTGCAATTTTTAAAACTCTTACACTATCATCTATTGGTCACATGGAAATAATAAGGTGACCTTTCGCTTCAGCATAACAAACTCTATTCGGACCGTGTGCAATATATCTCGTGTTCAAACAGGGCTGTGTCTAAATGGGAACGTATGCAATAGATCTCGTCTACGTATGAGCCGTGGAGAAACGACCGGTGTCCAATATCCTGTGTGCAATCGGGACGGTGTCAAAATTACTTCGTGTCCAATTGGTACCCGCCCATATAAAATCAATTTATAATGTATTTTTATTCAAATTAATCTTCATTTTGCAATTAAATTTTATGTTCTAAAGTGGTCCGCCGGTAAGGTAGGAAATTTCACTAAAAAACGTAAATTCAAGATGATTGAATAAAATTTTCAAAATTCGGGCTCTGCAAGGGCAATTCTAAGCACTATAGACTGTTTCCTAGAAAATAGCAAAGATATTGATTCAGAACTGACCGAGAATTTTGGGAAAATAAAAATCACTTATTTATTACAGGTGTTTTATTTCTTGCCCTTGTAATGAATAATATTTGCATAAAATACATTTTGAAAAGTTTGTGGGATTTTCTATGATACTGCAGTAATTAAAATTCTGCTTACAGAGCCCGAATTTCGAAAAATCGTTTCAGTACCTTTTTATTTACGGTTTTTAAAATTATATAAGTGCGATCATAGCGTAATGGTTAAGACGCTAGCTTAGTAAGCAAAAGACCTGGGTTCGATTCCCCGCCGGGGCGAGCATTTTTCTTATTTGTTTTCGAGCGTTACTAATTTATTGGCGATCTCTTTTAATCACGAGTAGACAGAGAAGCTCATGTGCTACAAGTCTCTAACTAGGCTTCAATTAAAGCCTGAACCTTCCGCTGAAAGCATCAAATCGAAACGACACTGAATCAGTCATAGATTGTCATGTAGCGTACACATTTTTCACGTACGCACGCGCAGTAATCGAATGCACGGAGACGTACATACGAGCAATAGTGGCACGTATATATGTATAGTATATATATGTATGTACATTTTATATTTTGTATTACCCATACACTGTAACATATCAAAAGTTCACTTTTATCCCTTCGTTGATTTTTTCCTCCGTTCGTTTTTTTTAAACTTCCTATACAATTTCTCTCAGTGTACGTTTCATTAAAAAAGTTTATATTAAATTAATGATTTCTGCTGTTTAAAATAGCAGGAAATATTAACCAACATGATCTATATACATTTTTCTGGTGATATATTTTCCGTTTACAATTTTGCAATGTTCCGTACACGAGACGTAGTTAGCATCACCGCCGCGCCGCCAGACGTGCGAGTAGACTGCCGGAGGCTCTAGTTCGCTTTCGTTGTTGAAATAGATTTTCGTTTTGTACATAAAGAGCTGACCGGGGAGTGCTAACGCTAAATATGGTCGTTGTATTATTCTGGAGAAATTTCTGAAATGTTGTTCATTCTTTAAAAAATGTAATACTCAAACGGGGGAAACTGTTCATCACGGGGAAATTTCTTCATCAATTCTCTTCAAACAATTTTTTGGACTACAATTTCAATCTGTTAGTTATATAGAAACTTTTTAACATCACCTGGTTTAGATATTTTTAAAAATTACAAATTTTCCGTTATTTAAACTATAATCGATTCTTCTATTTAAGATGCCTAGAATTTTCAAAACAGACCCAAATTCGTTTTGTCACATATGTGGACGGTTTATGACAAAAAAACAAAGGCGCACATTGACGCCTACAGTAAAACAGACATATGAATATTATTTTGGTTTCAAAGTAATGAATTTGGATAAAATTTTGGATAAAATTTTGCTGCAATCATTGCACATCCGTTTTATTGTTATGGAGTCGAAGAGAGCGACTTTCCATACCTTTTTGCCATTCAATGATATGGAAAGAATCAACTGATCATTATACCAATTGCTAATTCTGCGCAGTGAATACTCATGGGAGTTTTGGAAAAAATAAATGTAATATCAAATATCCAAATGTATCATCTGTCATTTACCCACAAAATCACACCGAATTATTACCAGTACCTAAACTGCCTATATTTCCGGAAGAACGTAATTTATTTGATTATTGAATTTCAGAATTCGCAATCAACAAATTCTGATTTCAACGATTACTGCGAAGAGTTAGATGGCATGCATTCTGAAGCCACATGAAATAAACCACATCTTAGAAATCAGAAAGAAATGGATGATCTATGTAGAGACCCGAATTTATCGAAACTTCAGAGTGAATTACTTGATTCACGGCTGAAAGAATGGAAGTTACATGAACACGAAACATTGATATCTTCCGCTATAAAGCGTCAAAGACATTTGGAGTCATATTTCTCTATGAATGGTGAACTTGTTTATTGTCACGATGTTGACGTCTTTTGACAGAATTAGGAAGAGATCTCAACAACAGATTGAATTTTTGTTGGACCGGAAATTCGACAAGTGATAAATGATGAACAGTTTGAGAAGTCCAATGCTAAGGAGAGAGAAACGTGGATTTCATTTAAAGACGTCAATGCGCATTTTCTGGGTAACAAACGAGCTACAAATTACAAGGCGTTAGTTGCAAAACTGTTAAAAAATTATGAACGAATGAATTGCAACATGTCGTTATAAAGATTCACTTTCTCGACTCCCATTTAGATTTCTTTCCTGAAAATTGCGGTGACGTTAGCAATGAGTATGGTGAGAGATTCTATCAAGATATAAAATGTATAGAAAAGCGAAACCAGGGAAAAGCGCAAACGCAAATGATTTGCTGCAAGGGTATCGCCAGGCTCGCCAGTTAGTGGTTTATAATCGCCATTTATTAATATTAAATCGGCAGTTTAATATTTTTAAATGTTTAATGGCACAAATCGTAGTTATATTTAGCGATAACATGGACTCATTACTGAGATTAGGGGAATCGAGTCTGTAATAAATATTGTTATAATTTTCGGTATTCAAATACTCAAACCTGTCGTAAGTTGGTCTTAAGGGCTCTTAAGACGGTCGTAAGTTGCCGCAAGTCAGTCGTAAGCGCTCGCAAGCTGTCGCAAGCCAGTCGTAAGCGGTCGAAAGATGGCCGTAAGCTGTCGAAAGCGGACGTAAGCTGGTTGTAAGAAGGCCATATGCGGTCATAATCGATCGTAAGCCGCGAATGTAGGAGGAATATTGACAATCCTATTTCGTTGTATGCTGAGAGTTTTCGATATAATGCTCGATCGCGTTCTTTTTTTACAAAGTTGTGAATGCTTTCCACTCTGATGGCAGCGAACATTAAAAAAGGAAGCGAAGATTAACAGTTACAGGAGAAGCTATCGAAGTAGCTGTATTAGCAGGTGTTAACCAAAATCCACATGCACTCGACAATTAATTCGCGATTCTGGCATTTCCAGAGATAGTATTCAAAGAATACTCTGCTTGCGCAGAAATTCCCGCAACAATGATACTATCCTGTGTAAAGTCATTTAAAGAAAGAATAAATAAATGCATTGAAGTCAAAGGTCAAAATTTCTTACTGAAGTAAGTGCACAGTGAGAGATAAGGTAATTCACGTAAAACAAGCACCGCAAAGCGGACAGAAAAATACGTCCACGTCATTGTCCCGGGGTAAAGCTAAGTGTATTTTTTGACACACATTTAAATCCATGATTATTTCTCAGATATTTTCCATTGTAGCCACTAGAAAATATTACAATAATAATATAAAATCAAAGAAAACTTAACATTTTGTATTAGTGGCATTGAGTAGTATTTTTAAAATAAAATAAGTCTACTTTTATTTATCAGGTATGATGGAAATTCTAGAGACGTTTTCGAATTTTAGTGATTTTTTACTTTGGCTTTTTGTCGACTACAGCGCCACCTGTGAACGAAAACTCAAACTCGTGGATCAAATTGGTGTACTTTTTTTGGAGAATCAAAATCGGCAACAAAAAGTGGGTGCTCTTATTTAAGTTTTATTGTTTTCCCCCACCCCATCCTCAGGGGCGGGGGAGGGGGTTGATTTCATTATCACTGATCGCCTCCCTTCATGTCGAACAACTTTCATTGCACCCTTTCTTTGATTCTGTACATAGTTCTAAAGATATTTCAATGTCTTCAGATAAATTTGCATTTTTATCGATTACAGCGCCACCTGTGAACCAAAATGTAATATATTCTAAGTCAAATTAGTGCACTTTTTTCAGAAGAATCCAAATCTGCAATAAAAAATAGAGACAAAACTTTGAGAAATGCAGAGACCCCTTACTTGAAAAGGATAATATTATTATTCAACTTCTCCAAAAAAGGAAGCAGAGGAAATGTTTTCATCGTCCGAACTGAATTTACTTCCAGATTTTCCAATTTTTTCAAATGAAGAATTCCAAGAATTAGACGAATCACTCGCCAGAAATGCTGCGATGCAAATACAATTTGTGTGTCAATGTTAAACAGTTTACTATTTATTTTATTATACTTTATATGCATATGTTATTATCTACAGGGTCATCGAAAAGTATCGGACCCCCCTAATATCTTCAGTTAGAATGCACTTAGGAGAAAATGTCCATTAGCAAAGTTGTATGGTTTCAAGCGGGGAGTAAGATGATGACCTTGACTTTGACCTTGCCCATGTCCTTCAAGGTCATTTTCAGGTCAATCTTATTTTTTTAAATAGAACTCCCTACATTTTATTGCATATTCTTATAGCTTATCTCGAGAGCTTTCCAAAACACTATAATAAAATATTTTTTTATTAAGTACTTTTTGAGTTATAAAGGTTTGAAGTTAACAATTTTTTGACACAAAATGTAGAATATCTTGTAAAATATTATTTAGTTTTCAGTAATCATAACCTTAATACTTTTGTGCGCGGAATAATGAGACCGATTAATTGGTTTAAAGAAAATACATTAATCGGGTCCCCCTAATATTTTCAGTAAGAATGCATTTTGGAAAAATGTCCAATAGCAAAGTATTGTACGGCGTCAAGCAATTATGCTAATAGGCTCTGGCGAAAAACTGCCCGAACGTAATCGCGAGAAGCTGCTCGAATGCGTGATTTCCGAAGGCGTTAGCGGGAATCTGACCGAAAGCGTTGGCCAATCTTTATTCTCTCACTCTCGCAGGCACCAATGTACGAGCTCTTGAGCAAACAATACGGATCACTGATTTGAAACTTTGATGCAGTGCTGTCTTCTTCTTAGCGAGCAGCAGTCACCTCGTGGACGAAAACGAACAGCCTCAAAAATTTTTTCTGTAACAAAAGAAACCATTGCGCTTCAATTGATTATCCCAAACATCTTCATTTTGTTTCCAATAGCCCAGAAATTTTTCGTAAATATTATTAATTGATCTATTAGATTTTCAGTTGCTCAACGAGCTTTTTGCTAGTGCTGGTTAAAATAAACAAATCGATAGTTGGACCAACACTTAATAATTAGTATTTTTCTCTACTTAATTATCTAGATCAATTTCCTATCACTTACCTGATTAATTCTTCTTCGCTCTAATTAAGAATGGCGGAGCTTTCTGAAAGAGATCGAATAACACTGTTAATGATGCGAGGATGGGGAGATCAACAAAGAGGGTATAAAACAGTAACGCGATTATTTAATGAAAATTTTCGGAATGAAAATAATAGGATCTCCAAAAGTACTGTAATCCGTACTATTCAACGTTTCGAGGCCATTGGTAGCGTTAAAAGCCGCCCAAAATCTGGGAGACCTAAAACAGCAACAAATAATGATAAGGCATTAGATGTTTTACAGTCTGTCGTTGAAGATCCCCATATTTCCATCAATCGCGTTGCACAAGAACACGAAATCGGTCATGCATCTGTCAGTAAAATTCTGAAATTGAATAAATGGCATCCATACAAACTCCATTTGGTCCAAGAGTTGTCCGAAGACGATTTTGATAGACGCATCGAATTTTGTGATCTTATGATGGAGATGATTGTCGACGATCCTCTATTACTTGATAATATTGTTTTCTCTGATGAGGCAACATTTGAACTGACTGGAAATGTAAATAGACACAATTGTAGATACTGGAGTGACGTTAATCCTCACTGGAAAAGAGACAATCATACTCAATATCCACAAAAAGTTAACGTATGGGCTGGTATTCTTAATGGTAGACCAGTTGGCCCTTTCTTCATTGAAGGCAATTTGACAGCACAAGTATACCTAGTCATGCTTCGCGAACAAATTGTTCCAGCTATTCGAGACATAGCTGGTGGAAATATGGATGAAATTTATTTCCAACAGGATGGAGCTCCACCTCATTATGGTGACATTGTCCGTCAATATTTGAATGAGGTCTTTCAGGACAGGTGGATAGGGCGAAGGGGTCATATTGAGTGGCCACCTCGGTCTCCGGACTTGACCCCACTTGACTTTTTTTTGTGGGGTTACTTGAAAAGTAAAGTTTATGCCACCAAGCCTCAAGATTTAGATGATTTAAGAGGGAGAATAACTCGAGAGATAGAACTAATACCGCCAGAAACGTACCGGAATGCGGTTTCGGCTGTTTATAACAGATTGGAACATTGCCAGGCTGTTGAAGGGCAACAATTTGAACATTTGTTGTGAATTGTTTGGTGCAATTAAATATTTTGCCCAAGCTAACCAATTGGAATTAAATTTGCCTTAACTGGCCGGACTCACACACCACTCTTGCCTTAACTGGTCGGACTCGCACACCACTCTTGCCTTAACTGGTCGGACTCGCACACCACTCTTGCCTTAACTGGTCGGACTCGCACACCACTTAACAAATTGTTAACTTCAAACCTTTATAACTCAAAAAGTACTTAATAAAAAAATATTTTATTATAGTGTTTTGGAAAGCTCTCGAGATAAACTATAAGAATATGCAATAAAATATAGGGGGTTCTATTTAAAAAATAAGATTGACCTTGAAATGACCTTAAAGGACATGGTCAAGGTCAAAGTCAAGGTCATCATCTTACTCCCCGCTTGAAACCATACAACTTTGCTATTGGACATTTTCTCCTAAGTGCATTCTAACTGAAGATATTAGGGGGGTCCGATACTTTTCGATGACCCTGTATATTTGCTAATAGGAGTAAGAACTCACCCCAATTAATCAATTACAGCTCTAATTTAATTGTGAGAAATTTTTCTTTTTTTCTGGGCGCGGGGAAATGATTACTCCTAAATCGCAGCGATTGTGATTAGTTAATAGGTTGAAGATGCTTCCCGGGTAAAAATGATTTATATACGATTGTATAGAAATTGTATAGAATTGTATAGAAATCATATACAATTATATACAATTATATTCAAATGTATACAATTATATATGAATTTTGTCTCTATAGAATTGTATATGGCGGTATGTTTTACAATTGTATATAAGTATATACAAATATATACATTTGCATATATTTTTCTGTAATATCTGATTATCCCTTGTCAACCAGCAGCTATATGATTGTATATAGTTGTATATAAATATATATAGCTGTATACAGTTTTATAGAAATATATACAATAATATACAGTTGTAAATAAGATACGTAAAAAATATAGAATTCCCGATATAAAACGGTATTCTGCAGCCACCGCTGACGTATGTTGCTGTGTCGTTAAATTTACACCAGAATACTATAAATGGTGCATTTAAAATGGCGTTCATGCTCGAGTTAAGTATTGATTGGGAGTGTTCGATTTAGGTGGATACGTATACCAATCGTATCTCAAACGTATCCCAATACAGTAGAACTCCCTTTTAACGCCACCTCCGTTTACCGACATACTCTTTTCTACGACACTAGTGACACCCCTTTTAACGACATACCAGCGATTCCCGTCATCCCCACCACGTCTAAACGCTTCCCCTCACCAGACGGCGCATGTATACCTGCATATCCCGCGAAACAACCGCATTGGTCGAGTGATGTGTGACGTCACGTTAGCATGCTTGTCGACGGGTTGCGGTGGTGGAACGCACTTTTCTAGCTGGCATGTCGATAAACGGGAGCTTGAGGGGAAGTCGCGGAACCGACCCATGTCGTAAAAAGGGGGTTCTACTGTAGTATATACCGTATCCCGCATACCCAGTGTATCCATTCGGATGCGGTATACGATTGGGATACGATTGGTGTACGTATTCAATCGAACGCCCCTGAGTATCCGTATTCCGTATCCTTCCGTACACTGTGAAAAGTGAAAGTAAAATTACATTTCCGAGATTTTACAAATTTGATGACATATCCTATTAATTTCGTTGTAAAATTACATTTTTCGCGTAAATAACCAACGAAACCGCAAGGAAATTTACCAAAAACATGTAAAATTTACAACGGAAATGTAAATTTACAGCGTAACAGTAGCCGGATTCTGTAACTCGTTACGTTTATAACGATTCGGTACGTTATGATAACGATAGCGACATTGGTCGTTAAAGAGTAACGACAACGTTAATTGTATCGACAGTGCATAAGATGCATACACACTGACTGTATTACGAGTGAAGTACAATATGTACATAGACGGTAAGTACAAAATATTCAAATCAGCACACTTTGCCAACTTAAAAACGATTTTCGGTGTGCAGTTCTACCGTTCCGGCGTTTCTACCGATACGATGTTCCGTGCAAGCTATGGATATGTGTATGTACACGTGTACATATGCATACCTGATATGTATACAAGATTTGTTGTCTTTTACTGATGTCTCCATGCAATTTCTGATGGACTGAAATTTTGACGCTGTCATACTCATGTCAGAATTACATAAAAGGGACGTCTCAGAGCCAATGAAATTTTAACTAGGTGTATAATTGGATTTTATACAAGTGAGCTTTCAAAAGTGACGCTCCTAGCCCTGTATAACATTATAATGTTATCTTTCTTTACATTACCTTGATTTCAGGTGCTATACCAGTTCCTCGTTCATTTATCAATAAATGTCTTACTGCATTATGTACAAATAGTACAGTATTCGGTGTTAAACGGAAGCAGTCTATAAATTCATCTTCTGGGAGATCAAATGGATTTTGGGCATCTCTGAGCAACCTCCTTTCAATACGTTGCTCTGTTCGACGCATTCTCTCAAAAAGGAACACAAGATCCCACATCAGATATTCCATTGCACTAAAAACAGTTCAAACACTACATACAGTCCAAATCACAACACTGATGAAGCGTTTCTCAACAAGAGTTCAAAACAGTTTTAGAGGTTATGTCTGTAGTATACAAGTATACAAGTGCACGTATATATATTATCATGAATCAACACCACCTACAAACTGCTACATATAAATATATATGTATCTATTATATATACATTTACGTTAGATTTATTTACATTGCACTTGCAGATTTCGTTATACAATATATATTTATGCACGTATTTATGCTCACGCCGTTGTAACGATAAGTCGATATTATCTAACATATATAACGAGGGGTATCATACCCCTCGGTATATCTTTGACACATAGCGACATCTAAGCGTCATTTATCGGTTTTAATGAGTAACGAAACAACCGTAATTATCGTTATATTGCGATTCCTTGAGATAACGATCGGAAAATAGTTGTTATGAGTCATAACGACAACGTTAAAAGTTACAAAATGCGGAATTTCATCGTTATCGCAAAAAATGATTGTTAAACTGACCGATGCTGACCGACATTGGTCGTTATAAAAACCGTAACGACACCTTAACGACATAAAATGAACCATAACGAGTTACAGAATCCGGGTACAGGTGTGTTAGATTATTATGCATATAATTATTAAAAGATGAACTCGTATCGATTCAAAGTTCCGCATATATGTTGTGTTTCTTATACGAGTTCATTGATCCTTCCAGGTATTTGTTTTCTTCTGCGAAATCGTTATTTGTTTTGTTATTGTATCGTCGCTGTAGTAAAGTACGACGTAGCGGCATCGTGTTTCTTATGGGTGGGAAAAATATCTTTAGTTAGTCGTTATTGTCTCGTTCGCAAAGGTTTTCGGTCGAGTAGTTTTTTGGAAAAGTACGAGTAGAGCTAGCGCATCATCTACGGCACACGAGTGGTAGCAGTCAACCACGAAGGACGATCAGTCTTCATTGGTGATCTACGGGATCCTGTCTGTGAGTAAATATTCTCTGTGATTCCCTTTCGTGGTCTCAGAGTATTTCATAGTACGAGTGTGATCACCTCTTGTCTCCCTGTCGTGGGACTGGTAGGTTTCGATCGCACCCGATTCTCATACATATTTAATATATTTCTAATTACACATCATATTTGTAATATATTTCTAATATTTGTAATACAATTAAGGTGAGCGATGAATTGTTTCGAATAAGCTCTTCCTACTATTATGTAACATGTTTTGTTTAGTATATTCCTTTTCAGGAATTAACGGAAGTTCCCTGGGTTCTCCTTATCATACTCTATTATTTAACTTATTGTAATTTCGATCTGTTTATTCGATTATCTTCCATGTTATTGCCTCAAATTATTAACGAAATTCTTATGGACTCTTGATGTATATTAAATACGTTACATTATAATAAACGTTATGAAGTCGAACGATTATGCGTTGGTGATTTCCTCATCCTCCACTTTCCTAGGCGCTCTCTATAATAGTGACAGTCATTTGAAATAAATCAAACATCCATTTAACGAACAAGGTGGAAATAAAAATACCAGTGATATTCGTGGTAATTTTACATAGAATGTGTAACAAAAAAAATCTACTTTTTTTACAGTGTATATATATAGATCATATAGATACATATTTCCTTCATTGGCGTATCCATACAAGCTGAACGAGTGGTGGAGTACACCCAGGTGCATTAATTCGTGCTGTCGTAAGTCGTATAACATGGATAAATTTCTTACGACTCTTGTTACGACAACGGTAAGTAATACACCTGGGTGTACATATTACAAAATAATTTTTATTAAATAAAAAAAATTTTAACAAAGGCAAGATGCAATAATCCAACCAAGGCAAGATGTAATACTCCAACCGGCAAAGGTAAGATCGTATAATCCAACCAACTAAGGCAAGGTGCAATAAACCAACCAATGGAATGGAAATAAATGAAATGATAATCTGCTGATCGTTTTTTGTTTTTAGGGTTTTTGAATATAGGCTGAAATCTTTTAGAAATTCAAGATTTTCAACACTACAGATACTTTTATTTTATCACATTCGCAAGCAAACGATTCAAATAAGATGTACAATAGAATGGAAATAAATTAAATGCTAATCTGCTGATAGTCTTTTGTTTCTAGGGTTTTTGAATATAGGCTGAAATCTTTTATAAATTCAAGATTTTCAACACTAAAGATACTTTTATTTTATCACATTCGCAAGCCCACGATTCAAATAAGATGTCTTAAAAGATGCATTAAAACTTGGATTTTTGTAGATTTTCTTTTGTTTCCTATGCAGGGTCCAAACAGATTTAATGCAGCGACAAAGAAAGCTGAGTGCCTTTTCAATATCAATTCAACGTTAGATTAGACTTCATCGACTACAAAAACCTTAAGCTGACGAGTTTCAAGCGAATTACATTAAATTTTCCAAAAGTCATCCGTTATATTGGACCTGCCGTTTTCAATTTTGAAAAACTAACATCCGATTCGTAATCAGCGACCCCAAAAACCGCCCGAGTAATAATTTTTAGGCAAATTACATCGATTTTCAAAAAAGTCGTCCGCCATATTGGATCCGCCATTTTGGATTTTTAAAATCTGACTTCAGATTTGTAATCAGCAGCGGAAAATCTGTAAAGAACCATATCGTCTGATTGTTTTTTAATATTATTATTCGAGTATAAATGTGAAATTGATGTACACTTTTTATTGGACATGGTCAACTTTGACCCCTCATATTTCCGAAACGGGGCATATGCTCACTTTGAAATTTTGCGGGGAATATTGGGTCATCATATGTAACCAATTGGCATAAAAAAAGTTTCAATATTCGAGGTACGAAAAACGGGCATTTTTTGCATGAGGCTTACAGAGGCTCTTTCGTATGCAATTATATACAATTGTATAGACCTCATTTTTACCCGGGTTATAATGAAATATAAAAATAAGTATTTCAATTGAAAGTGCCATATTGTGAAATAAAACTGTAGATTGAATTTTGTATACTTAAGTTTTGTGCAGTTTATTGCAAACAGAAAAAACAAGAACAACTTGTCACAAGTAAGTGAGGCTTCTTATCGTATAATTCGGATATGTTCTATTACCCTTACTCCTTTCTTCTGAGTTTTTATAATAACAAATTTTTATAAAAATAAACATTTTTATGTTGCTTTCACTCTTATCCATTTTGAGTATTTAGTGAAGTATACAAGTGGTATAATTAACATATTATACTTAAAAATTTGTATGAATGGTACGGTTTAAATACACCACATGATATTTACAATAGTCGGGGAATTTGTTGTCGGAAACTGCAAAAAAGTGAGCAATGCACATACATTTCGTGCACCAGGCACAATTTACTATCGCAACGTCATTGCAAAGCTCGCAATTAGTGCTATATCCCTTTAAGCAATACCTCACTGGAGTTAAACATTTGTCTGGTCTTTCATTTATGTAACCGCTTTTCCTCCACGCATACCTGAACATATATTTATAAATCTTTGGGATGAAAATTGATTATGAATCAGCTACTGGATTTGTAAAATATTATTTCTTAAATGTAAATTACGATATAGACTCTATTTTCAGTAGAAAAGATTAATATTCGATTAGTATCGCTAGCCCCGCTGTCAAAAGTAAAAAACTGTTCATCATTTAAGATTTTCTCGTAAGGCGAAAAAATGTGTAAATCTACCAGAGAATTACGATTAGCAAGAGGAGCATGTAATCGACGGCGCACACACTGGGATATTTTTTTCATCGCTGTAATACTTTGATGTCCAGGACGTTAATAAACGATTTCATACTCGGTAATCTTGCACTCACAGCTGCAGAAATACCTGTTGTCGAGGCTGCTACTATTTGTCGAGGGGCAGTTCCAAATTGTACTGATGAGTTATTTCGAATTGTTTCCAAAACTATGTTCACCTCTGTACCAACCACATCGGGGACGTAGTTGTGTTCTTGGGAATGTTTAACAAATGCATTGCCACATGTTATAGCGCGTCCTCCACATGGGATTCGGCTACACGAATAAATACACTTCCAGTAGGATTTAACCTTTTTGTCATAATCATGATGGTAATTGTAATGATCTTTATTGAGAATTCGTTTCCTCTTAGAAATTAATATGAAATGCAACTGTGACATTTTACAGTTTATGTAGTATTCTTAGTATTGACAAATTATGTTTTTAAAATTGTATATAATATATTATTATGATAAGTAATTGATAAGGGGAAGTAATAAACGAATTATAAGTTATATTCATAAAGCTGCAGAGTTTATTATGTGTATTTATATACAGGGTCATCGAAAAGTATCGGACCCCCCTAATGTCTTCAGTTAGAATGCACTTAGGAGAAAATGTCCAATAGCAAAGTTGTATGGTTTCGAGCGGGGAGTAAGATGATGACCTTGACTTTGACCTTGACCATGTCCTTCAAGGTCATTTCAAGGTCAATCTTATTTTTTAAATAGAACCCCCTACAGTTTATTGCATATTCTTATAGCTTATCTCGAGAGCTTTCCAAAACACTATAATAAAATATTCGAGTCCGACCAGTTAAGGCAAGAGTGGTGTGTGAGTCCGGCCAGTTAAGGCAAATTCAATTCCGATTGGTTAGCTTGGGCAAAATATTTAATTGTACCAAACAATTCACAACAAATGTTCAAATTGTTGCCCTTCAACAGCCTGGCAATGTGCCAATCTGTTATAAACAGCCGAAACCGCATTCCGGTACGTTTCTGGCGGTATTAGTTCTATCTCTCGAGTTATTCTCCCTCTTAAATCATCTAAATCTTAAGGCTTGGTGGCATAAACTTTACTTTTCAAGTAACCCCACAAAAAAAAGTCAAGTGGGGTCAAGTCCGGAGACCGAGGTGGCCACTCAATATGACCCCTTCGCCCTATCCACCTGTCCTGAAAGACCTCATTCAAATATTGACGGACAATGTCACCATAATGAGGTGGAGCTCCATCCTGTTGGAAATAAATTTCATCCATATTTCCACCAGCTATGTCTCGAATAGCTGGAACAATTTGTTCGCGAAGCATGACTAGGTATACTTGTGCTGTCAAATTGCCTTCAATGAAGAAAGGGCCAACTGGTCTACCATTAAGAATACCAGCCCATACGTTAACTTTTTGTGGATATTGAGTATGATTGTCTCTTTTCCAGTGAGGATTAACGTCACTCCAGTATCTACAATTGTGTCTATTTACATTTCCAGTCAGTTCAAATGTTGCCTCATCAGAGAAAACAATATTATCAAGTAATAGAGGATCGTCGACAATCATCTCCATCATAAGATCACAAAATTCGATGCGTCTATCAAAATCGTCTTCGGACAACTCTTGGACCAAATGGAGTTTGTATGGATGCCATTTATTCAATTTCAGAATTTTACTGACAGAAGCATGACCGATTTCGTGTTCTTGTGCAACGCGATTGATGGAAATATGGGGATCTTCAACGACAGACTGTAAAACATCTAATGCCTTATCATTATTTGTTGCTGTTTTAGGTCTACCAGATTTTGGGCGGCTTTTAACGCTACCAATGGCCTCGAAACGTTGAATAGTACGGATTACAGTACTTTTGGAGATCCTATTATTTTCATTCCGAAAATTTTCATTAAATAATCGCGTTACTGTTTTATACCCTCTTTGTTGATCTCCCCATCCTCGCATCATTAACAGTGTTATTCGATCTCTTTCAGAAAGCTCCGCCATTCTTAATCAATTGAAGCGCAGTGGTTTCTTTTGTTACAGAAAAAATTTTTGAGGCTGTTCGTTTTCGTCCACGAGGTGACTGCTGCTCGCTAAGAAGAAGACAGCACTGCATCAAAGTTTCAAATCAGTGATCCGTATTGTTTGCTCAAGAGCTCGTACATTGGTGCCTGGGAGAGTGAGAGAATAAAGATTGGCCAACGCTTTCGGTCAGATTCCCGCTAACGCCTTCGGAAATCACGCATTCGAGCAGCTTCTCGCGATTACGTTCGGGCAGTTTTTCGCCAGAGCCTATTAGCATAATTGCTTGAAGCCGTACAATACTTTGCTATTGGACATTTTTCCAAAATGCATTCTTACTGAAAATATTAGGGGATCCGATTAATGTATTTTCTTTAAACCAATTAATTGGTCTCATTATTCCGCGCACAAAAGAATTAAGGTTATGATTACTGAAAACTAAATAATATTTTACAAGATATTCTACATTTTGTGTCAAAAAATTGTTAACTTCAAACCTTTATAACTCAAAAAGTACTTAATAAAAAAATATTTTATTATAGTGTTTTGGAAAGCTCTCGCGATAAGCTATAAGAATATGCAATAGAATGTAGGGGGTTCTATTTAAAAAAATAAGATTGACCTTGAAATGACCTTGAAGGACATGGTCAAGGTCAAAGTCAAGGTCATCATCTTACTCCCCGCTTGAAACCATACAACTTTGCTATTGGACATTTTCTCCTAAGTGAAGATACATTCTAACTGAAGATATTAGGGGGGTCCGATACTTTTCGATGACCCTGTATATATATATAAATTTCTTACAAATGTTTATTTAAGCAATTCTTAAATGAGAATAACATTTAAAATACCATAATTTCTTACACGGAAATGCCAAAATTAATTAAATATAATTGAAATTGAATAAAATTTATATATCTTTTACGATGAAAATAGCAGTATGAAATGATTGAGTAAGTAAATATTAACGTCTACACAGAAATGCTTACATTTTTTTTTGAACTAAACCTGCATGTATCAATATGCATCTACGTTTGAGTGTAATTTACTCTTGTTCACGCGATAATAATATATATATGCAAGCGTAGCGTAGTGGTTAAGACGTCAGCGTAGTAAACATCAGGAGACCCATGTTCGATCCTCGGTCCAGGGTAAATTATTTTCAGGTTCATAGATTTATTTGCGAGCGAAATCGTAAAACTATATTCCGTAATAACATATCTAACGACACACACATAATAATAAACATCAAATGAAATATTTACAATAATTCCTTTTATTTTTTAATCTTTCTTTATGACCGAAATGTCTGCAGAATGTCAAAAGAATATCTGCAGATCATCTGCAAAATGTATATGTGATATTACAGAATAAACTCAGAACTACTGTCTTTAGAATATCAAAAAAGCGGACGTAAGGCATTCTGGGAATGTTTCTAAAATGTCCCTGAGAACATCTCCAGAATATTAATGTCTCAAAAGTAATATTCAGAAAATGTGGGAAATAACAAAACTATAAAACTTTCTTAACTTTTAACTGAAAAATTAGACCGGGATAACATATACTGCACCAATTGAATACAGGTTAAGTTGTTAAGATAGAACTACACGACAAGACATTTCTAATGTGTATAGTATCGGTTACCTCCATCGAAACAACACACAGTTCATTCGTACACAAATCGTTTGTTTTCATACTTTTAGGACAAGGCTTATATTTTTCTCAAACACTACAAGGTTAATTAAAAATGGTTTACAGAAATTTAATACCATAATGCGATGAAAAGACGAACAAAATTAAAACTTTACTTCTTTTTTAGAGCTGTGTCTAAAGTACGTTGTTCTTATATCGGCAGCGTATATTTCCTCTGATCAAAGGAGAATACACTGGAATTATTTTGTTACCAAAAAAAATTATTTAAGTAAGACAAATCGACTTATAACTTAATCGATCCATAAATTCACTACTTTTTTTAGTTCTATTGGCGTTACATATCGCTTTTCAGTCAGAATATATATGTTGACTTCTTTGTTATGAAATAAGTAATCATTTTATTCAAGGACGACGTAAATAACTATAAAAAAACTTTTTTGTTTATGTTGAAAATACGAAAATCTTTAAAAAATAGTATTTTAGCTATAAAAGTGAGTTGCGCGACCATTCAACAATTATTTTTCAAAAACCAAATATGTATTTTCATATTTTTACAAAAGAAATAATCATCTCGATGAGCATTAAAAAAATGAAAAATTGATTTTTGGACCACCCGAATATTTACCGACTGATGTCGGTGTCAGTCCCAAATTCGTACCTTCACCCAGCAAGGTTTCCTGAATTATGGAAATCCGCAATGGAAATAAATAGAAAAAGTTGCCGGAAGAAGATTCGAACTCACGACCTAAGGAACTTTCAATTTACGAGGCGAGCATTCTGACCTCTTAACCATCGCGTTCCCTGGTTTGCGCGGTAATAAGGTACTGCCATTAATTTATTGGCTATATGTAAAGTTTTTAAATTCGCTAATTGGGAAAGTGTCTCAGATTTATCCGAACCAAGAAGAAATTAAAAAAACATTTTGTATCGGCATTGAAAGAATGTTTGCCCGATATTACGGTTAGCGGTTGCTTTTTCCCTTTCGGGCAATATATTTGGAGAAAAGGCTATCGTTTAGCAGACATCCCATACAGCACTCCATACAAAATTCCTATTTTCTGTAATATATCGGAAACGTTTCAGAAACGTTTCCGCGAAAATTTGAAATAATTTCAGATATATAACGGATATGTGTCGGAAACGTATCGGAAATCATTAAATGTAGTAACCATGGGCGTTTTAGCTAGTCGCAGAAACGTAACGTTAAGCGCTTTGTTACATAACAAAAACACAACGGAAACATAACGGACAAGTAACTTGATAAAATGTGTTTTATTATAGAAATGTAACTGGAAGGTATCGTACACGTAATAGTTGTATTTATAGTTACGTTACGGAATGATAACAGAAACATAACGGACATATTTCCCAAGTGAAAAAATTTATTACAAATTGTATATTAAAAATATACAATTTATTGTATACAGACTTGCGCCAAAAGTGATTCTACACATTTTATGTACAAAATGTGTCAAGTTTGAACAAAATTGTATATGATGAAAAATTACTCACGTCCGGTAGTTGTTTTATTTAATTTGTTATCCAATTTAATTACAAATTTTCAAACTATAAAAAATTTATAGGATGACTTGCAATTTCAATGCGGAAATGAAAGGGATACTAAACTTCACGATGTATCGATGCAGAAATCCCGAATATGATTCGGAATTTTGCTGACTTTTTTTGACACGACGGTATGGAGATACTAACACAGAAAACTTCATTGTAAATTTCTAAAACGATATAGAAATCAATTTGGACCTTTTTTTTATCCCTGATCCTACACCATCTGCCTCCCATCGTCCAAGAAGTCACCAAACAAAATTCTTGATGCAGAAAAATATGAATATTACAGCGGAAGGATATACATCAAAAGTTTTATTTTTATTAATTAACTATAATCATTTTACGTTTTCTTAGAACTTTTTAATGTGTACATATTTTTGAGGTTCGATCGAGACTGTCACAAAATTTCGGTATAATTGTTTCATTCAAATCTGTGGTTGGTTACGTGGTTGCTAGGGTTTTGACTTTTAAAATGAGCGAGAATTTTTTTGTTAGTTACGCTCGAACCTCAAAATAAAATCGCCAAACAAGAAAAAGTAACGAGATACATAAAATAAGTAAATTTCATAAAGCAAAATAAAATTTGTGTCATTTTCTTCCGCGGCAATTAGTCGTTTTTAGGTATATTTTGCGTTCACAGTTTTATTTTTATTTCAGCTGATGAATTTCCTAATTGCGGATAGTTTGATGACTTCTTGGGTGAAGAAAAGATTTATGTAATATGCTATTGTCGGAGGATCAAGAATCGAAAAAAGTGTTACAAATTGTTTTTCCTGTTAGCTTTTTAAAAGTTTTCTGTGTGCGTATTTGTATCTCCGTGTCGTCGACGCGTCGCAGAAATTTCAGCGAAATTGGAAATCATCTTCAGGATTTTTGCATCGGTCCACTGTAATTTCCTTGTTTCAATATTTCCATTTCCGCATTGAAATTTTAAGTTATCCTAGCATTTTTTGATAGTTTTAACTAAATTCTATAAAAAGTGAAGAAAAAAAATTAAGGTAAATAAATTCTCATTATATACAATTATGTTCCAACTTGATACATAACATTGCAGATGTGAAACGTTTTTTCAATATTACGACCGCTGTTTCCTAGAAACGTTTTCCGATATGTTTCCGCTATATTTCCGTTACATTCTGAAACTAAGGGGAAAAATTTGTCCGTTATGTTTCTGTTATCATTCCGTATCGTAATTATAAATACAACTATTACGTGTACGATACCTTCCAGTTACATTTCTATAATAAAACACATTTTATCAAGTTACGTGTCCGTTATGTTTCCGTTGTATTTTTGTTATGTAACAAAGCTCTTAGCGTTACGTTTCTGCGACTATCTAAAACGGCCATGGTTACTACATTTAAAGATTTCCGATACGTTTCCGACACGTATCCGTTATGTAACTGAAATGATTTTAAATTTTCGCGGAAACGTTTCTGAAACGTTTCCGATACATTACAGAAAATTCCTGTGCTGTATGGGATGTTACTATCATAGTTTTGAATGTGCGTTACAGATAAAAATGATTATGGCCTTACCATTTTTTCCGGTTGTTGTTGTCATAATAGCGAATTACTTGATTTATTAAGATTTTTTGAAGCAACTTATGTCGGTTGTTCTAATGGCGGCGAACGATGTCTACGATCTCCTATTATTTGTATTAATATGTATAATATTTTTGACTATTTTAAAGACTTGAACCGTGAACTAATAATGCAGTTGAGAGTTGCTCACGCAGATATGGGCAGATTCATAAATGCTGTTAAGCGTGGGCAAACCGTGACCGATGTATATATCAGTCAAATTCGAGCTGGTTTGATCTTTGCGCCTAAATGATGTCGTTTTTATCGAGATTACGATGCTCGATTGAAAACTGTTATTGCGAACGTATGACAGTCGAAGATGTTGACAAACGCAATCATGGAGACTAAAATGCGATGCTGGTAATAGCTATGCGAGGAAGTGTATCTGAGCCACAATGGATGCGATAGTGGATGGACTCTTTCCAAACAACTCGATAACGGTGGTGCGCCGCGATTACTGAGAACACGATGTTCCGCTCTTCACAGAAACAGAGCTACTAAGCGCTACGGTTTCTTTGAAAGACAGAAAGGCGCCTGAACCGTATGGAATTCCGAGAGAAATGCAACAGCAAGAGGCTTTGCAAACGCCAAAGAATGTTCCTGGACATGTTTTGCCAATGCCTGAAATCAGGAATGTTTAGCCCACGGTAGAAGACAGCGAGGTTGGTACTGATGTATAAAGGCAAGAGGGCGATGGAAGCATCGACCTCTCACAGACAACTGAGTTTTCTGGATACTGCGGGAAAGATTTACGAATTTCTGCTGAGGTCATGATTGTCAGACGTAGTTGCACGTTTCGGAGGTTTTACTGATAATAAATACTCTTTTCGTAAAGGCAGGTCGACGATAGACGCAATCGGTAATCATAAGACAAAGAGAATTCGCTACCGAGCTGTATAGTTGGTTTTTGTGTTACACGAGAATGCATGTGACATAATACTATTCGTGACAAGCGCTTAATCAACAAACAAGGGTGGGCATACAAAACTCTATCCACAGGCGTGCATGGTTCAATATTGGACCCGGATTTCTGGAAAGCATTATATCATGATTTTCTTAGGATACATATGACAGAAAACGCAACCCTGGTAGTCAATGCGGCTGACGTAGCGGTAGTAATTACCCAAAGGAGCCCATAGGAGCCCAAACTCGTCCAATTGACCTTAAGTCAGGTCATCAGACCGGTAGGAAGATGGATAACGGAGTATGGATTCCAGCTCGCATTGAGTAACCGATCCACTTAACGGGGCGAAGGATAGGGACGATCTTACCAATGACGCTGGGAGTGAGCAGATCCGCACAAAGAGAAAAATTTAATAACTAGGGGTAACCTTGAATAAACGGACGACCTTTTGGCCGCACATCCAACAAGCCACCGAAAAAAGGGCGGCCGGAGTATCCTCGCTTAGCCGCTGAATAGCGAATATGTATAGGCCAATGCATGAAAAGATAATGCTGTTGATGTCATCTGTCCTTTCTATCCTCCTATATGGAACGGACATAGGCCGATACACTTGAAGTAAAAAGTATCGCAAATGACCATACAAAGAATGGGAGCTCTGAGGACCGCGTGCGCATATAGTAGTGTCTCACAAGAGGCTGTCCTAGTTGTAATTCCCATAGACCTCCTCGCCCAAGAACGCAAGAAAATCTATGGAGCAAATAAACAGATGAGTAGATCCGGAGCGGTTACTAATGAAAGGATTAAAACCATGTATGAATGGAATTGACGCTGGGCGACATATACCAAGGCGGCTTGGGTGAGAAGGTTAAGAGAGGACCTGAACCAGTGGACAAAGCGGCAGCTCGGCGAGGTGGATTTTTACCTCACCCAGTTCCTTTCTGGACATGGGTACTTCAGGTTGTAACGGTTCAAAATGAATTGCGTATCGCCGACATACTGCAAGTACTGCAGGCATGAAAAAGACGATGCAGAGTACAGCTTTTTCCAGTGTCCTCGCTGGTCCTTAGAAATAGTTAAGCTATGCTATTACTGGAAAATCTTACCTCAGATAACGTTATCGTGGTAATATTGTCAGAGCCGAATCATTGGACGATATTCGGTACATTTCTACAGATTACCTACGGGCCAAAAATACGACGGTTGATTGGAACAGTGAACGCAAGAGAGAGTTGTAGGTATTAAAAAGTTCTTTCTTTTTGGTCTTTTGCGTTATCTCGATTGTTTCCGTTACTTTTCGAGATAAATCGGGAAAACTCAAAAATCGACATTTTTTCTTTTTTGCAATAATTATTTTAATTCTTAACAAAACGATTTGATATTCATCATAAATATAGTTTCTGATAACCTAACAAGGCATGTTTTCAGAAATTTGGAAATCTACGAAATTGACCGAGATATATAGCTTTTTCGAACAAAGGTGTTGACGAAAAGCGACTTTCACATGGAACAAAAATTGTTACGATTTTTTAAATTTTCAGAGCCCAAAATTAATTTTAAAAGTTGGGTTTTTTAACAAGCATTTTGTTGAATATTTATTTAAGTTTCAATTTTGCACCAGTAAGTGCGACAAAACTAGATTGGTTAAATCATCATTTTCAGGTTCCGGTGAGTAATGCCTGAATGCATGTTTTCACTGCTCTCCTGAGAATAACATTTTCTGTCATTTTTCTGCCCCTTGGGGCGATTACTTTTACAGTTACTGGCCGGGCAAATTGATGGCCTTTTCTTTTTTTAAATAAAGAAGAGGCAAAGCATCTTCAGTTTCGTCTAGTTTAGTTGTCATATGCATGGTTCCAACATAACCTAGAAAGCTGATCGGTCCATCTAAGCGGTTCTCAACTAGGTGAATTTAAACTTGCGCATGCGCAGGAAGTTGGAGTCTATAGCGCCTGCGCCTATGTCGGGCGCGGTTAATTTAAATATATTATTACAAGGCCAGGATGGCTGAAGAATATATAAGCCGGGTAAAAGAAAAGTGGAAAGATGGCTCAAAGTTTGAATGCTGCAAGGATAAAAATAGAGCTAAAATTGTGGTTTGTATTATTTGTAATGCGCTCTACCACACACACTCAGAGAAGTTTGGTAATCGGGGACTTCATAATTTTTGAAATACTGTTTTCAAATTAGAGTTGAGGTTTCTTAGTACGAAAAATAGTGTCTAAAAGTCTCACAATGATAACATAAGTCTTCAAGAATGTTTTGAACTCAGCCAATACCAACCTGCCATCGTTATACTTCTAATTTGGTGGAGAGACAGTTCAATGTTGCGTTGAACGTTTAAAGTTCCAACGATGGGCGCCTCACACGCCCATCCTTGAATCTGCGACGGCGTTGTGCACTGAGAGAGGTTTGGTAATCGGGGACTTCAAAATTTTTGAAATTCTATTGTTCAAATTAAAGTTGAGGTATCTTAATACGAAAAATGAAGTTTAAAAGTCTCATAATGGTAACGTACGTCTTAAATAATGTTTTGAACTCAACCGATACCAACTTGTAATCGTGACACTTCTAATTTGTTGGAGAAGCAATTCAATGTACGTTAAACTCTTAAAGGTCCCATTGAACCCGCGGCACAGCCACGCTGTGTGCCGTCGGAAGCACAGATGTCGTTTCTGCATTTTGGACGGATCGACATATTCTTAAAAGAACTATATAATGTCCGAAATTACTATGTAAATCAATAGTAATTCATAATAGAATATTTGAACTATCCGTTACCATTAACTTTCATAGTAAATTTAAAGATTACACAGTAATTTTCCGTACAGATTTGTCGAATATCCTAAAATGGCAGAAATGCTTTTTTTATATTATAATATATTATAATATAAAACAATAAATAAATAAATAAATAAATAATAATATAAGAAAAAGATATAATATAAAATTTCTCTAAAAGTCTTCAATACACTGAATTTCACCGTAAAAAATCAGAATTGAGCCACTCTCCTGAAAGTCACACTCATTTTATACTAAAGTGAAATTTCGTTTCTTACTAAATCCTATAATGAAAATAATACAATACTTTAGTGAAAACATCAATAGACTATATAATGCATTTTTATCAATTGTTGTTGCTGCTTCTCATTGTTAAAAAATGTTTTAACCCTTAGCGTCACGGTTGTGACTCACGTTTACTGCCTGGATTTCTTTGAATTTTAATTATTTACGTCTAAGTTGACGTTTTCTGATCGGTCTTTTTGCTATTTTCTGTTATAGTAATACTTAAAGAACATATTCATATGACTAAAAATACATAATTGTTTATTCATGGTGGCTGCTATCAGGGAAAACCGGGAAAAGTCAGGGAATTTCATGAACTAGTCAGGGAATCAGGGAAAAGTCAGGGAATTTCAAAATTGGTCAGGGAAAATTATTGCTGGGTCGCTGAAAAAACGAAATACCTAAAAAACTCAATATTTTTTACTAAAAAACTAAATAATAAATTCTATTTTAATTACATTGAATTAGTGATAGTCTTTTGTTGACATTCATTTCTCGAGCGTTGTTTCTTGTCTGTGTATCGACATGCGCGAGAGTCATTCGTTTGTCTCGCGGATTCGCAGTCACGCGGTCACCTCTAATTGTTTATACCTGAGAGATCGAGAAATTCAGCGGCTTATTGCTTGCATCAGTTGAGACATTGGAAGTTTCGAACATTTTATAAAAATGTTATATTGTTTTATATTTTATATTAAGCTTAAGAAATCCAAAGATTGTTACCAAAGATCTAACATTTGTAAACTAAAATTACAAAATATATTTTTAAATATAGTTTATTCGTTGTTCATTGAGAAGTATGTCAAATACCGTTCCCTCTTTTATTTTTTAAATCATTACTATTCATTTATTAATAGCAATCATTAAAATATAAGTCAGGGAAAAGTCAGGGAAAAGTCAGGGAATTTTTTTCTTGGAAGAAAGCGGCCACCATGTTATTGTTCTCGTTATATAAATAAACACAGAAAAATAATTACTTGAAATTTGGATTGTATAATTTTTTGTTGCGAGATGTAATAAGACGTGAATTTTTACGAAAATGTATTTGATGAATTTCGTAAAGCTGACATTGGATTCGTAATCAACAAAATCGAAAACCCCCGAGCATCGAGTTTCAAATTCAGTGAAAAGAAAAATGCGTGACTCAAAGTGTTGAACAATTTTTTCTACTTCTAGAGGTTATAAAGATAATCTTATAATTTTTGTGGATGTTTTAATTTTTTGTGCAAGTAGCCAAGTATTATTAAATAGTATTACTGAAAAAATGCGATGCGAGATCTCAGCGCCACGAATGGTGAAATTGGGACTTCTACCGATGGGCTTCTGAGACGCCCATCATTGGAGCGTCACGCATCAAACTATAGAGCTCTAAGCGTTCAATGAAACGTTGAACTGTTTCACGACTAGATTGGACATGTACCAATACACTTTTAGAGGTGTCATAATACAGACTGTTATTGAAGTTCTGTGGTAAAAATTTAGTGCTAGGGAATCTCACTTTTTGACTTCATAAAGTTCAATGCAATGGGACTAGGGATATTCGAAAAACCGTTGAAGTTTCCAATTGCCAAACTTCTCTCAGTGCAAGCTGCGCTGAGAGGCGCAAAACCTTGCTGCCGATTGATTGTCTTCACGTGTGCTGCTGTATAGAAGATCTAGACCATAAACATTTGCCTGAAGATGAAAGGAAAATTGATAATCTGAATATACTACGCAGTATTATAGCAGTCCTAAAAAAAGAAAATGAGTCGTTAAAAACTGTAGTCGAGATACGAGACTCTGATTTGGAGCAGCTAAGGAAGGAGAACTCAAAAGTTTTATGCTTAGCGAAGAAATGGAAATGGTGGATCCTGTATGGATCATGTTTTCGTTAAAACGAAAATAAAACCTACCGATCTTTTATCGTACATTGTCCAGGAAGATATTACCGATCATTACCCCACAATACTGCAAATTCCATGTGCAAATGTAGCAAAGCAAGTTCCTACTGATGCTGAAAGAACGCGCTGGAGAGTAAATAATATCTTGCTAAAACGTATCCTGGAAAACAAAAACTGGAACTCGGTATACAAAGAAAAGCATCCAGACTTGGCCACAAACCAATTTCTACATACACTCTCCACGAACATTGATGCTGCTCGGGAGGAACATGAAGGGCTGAAACCCAAGAGGAATAAGAAACCTTGGATCACCAATGAAATTAAGGCGCAATTAAAAATCCGGGACGCTAAGCATAATGTTAAGACATCTAGAAAGTAAGGGTATCTGTACCAAAGATCTAAAAGTTAAGTACGCGAAATTTAGAAATAAGCTAACAAAATGCATCAAAAAAGCAAAGGAAAAATATTTCATTGGCTTAACATTTGGAGCGGGAAGCTATGAATAGCATAATTGATGAAGATGGAGTTGAAATCAGCGACAATCAAAAGATAACTAACAAATTTAACGAGTACTTTCGTAAAATAGGCAGCAAACTAGCTGCTAATATAGGACCAAAGTCAACTAGGCCCAAAACCTTAAACAGAGTCAGGAACTCGATGTTGTTATTTGATGTCACTGAAAATGAAATTTTCAATTATTTAACGCGATTAAAAACTAACAAAGCTGTAGGAAACGATGGAATACCGCCATATATATATAAAAATTTTGCATCTTTTTTGACAGCTCCAATTACGTACATCATAAACATCTCATTTGCCACTGGGATATGTCCAGCACAGTTTAAAGAAGCCTTGGTAGTTCCAATATATAAAGCGGGGGATAAGACTAAAGTGTCAAACTACAGACCAATCTCGTTACTGCCCACGCTATCAAACATTTTTGAAATGGCCTTAAAAAATCGTATACTAGACTTTTTAAATAAACAAAATGTACTACATGATGACCAGTATGGTTTTCGTATAGGAAAGTCAACCGATATGGCAATAACTGAGTTAGTGCGTGAAATATACATGGCCTTAGATAAATCATGTCCGTGCTTGGCAATTATGATAGATTTGGCTAAGGCGTTTGATACCTTAAATCACCAAATTTTATTATACAAACTGAAAAACTATGGCCTGAGAGGGAACGTGCACAAATTGCTTTCGAGTTACCTAACAGGTAGAAGTCAACGAGTTAAAGTAGGCCTAACTCGTAGTAACGAAGCTAGCATAACACACGGAGTACCTCAAGGATCAATTCTAGGGCCTCTTATTTATATTGTACACTAATGATCTGTTTGAACTGAGTGGGAGTGGTAGAATAATAGCTTTTGCCGATGATACGGCTATATTCCTCAAGAATAAATCCTGGGATAGACTATCGGAACTAGCATCGATCAAATTTCAAGAAATGCAGCTCTGGTTTAATGACAATCACTTAATGATAAATCTTGATAAAACTGTTTTTGTTCCCTTTGGCTGCTACGTGGATAGTATCCCTTTGGATGTAAATGTTAAAATACACTCTGTGGGTAAATGTAGTGAAACAAACACGCCTAATTGTGCATGTCCCTCTCTTATTAAAACAAACCAAGCCAAATATCTGGGAGTAATTATAGACTCTAATCTGCGCTGAAACCATCATTGCAATATTGTTAACGCGAAACTTCGATATTTATCATACACGTTTGTAAAATTGAAACCTATTTTACCTCTTTCGAAGCTGTATATGGTATACCATGCTCTATTTACAACAATATTATTTTATGGTATTATCGCTGGGGGGGGGGGGGGTTAAAATGAAACATCTAAACAATCTGCAAATACTGCAAAAAGGTGTCATAAAGACTATTTTAGGGGTAAATAGATGCTATCCCACGGAACGCTTATTCTCTGATTGTAAATTATTAGAATTAAGACAAAAATTTATTGAAGTTGCTTTAATCCTATCGATCAAAAATAAATATTTACAAAGACTTGACCATGTAGCTTCAACTAGGCAAAAAGCAAAAGGAAATGTAAATGTCCCTACAAGAAAAACCACCCTAGCGAGAGGGTGTTTTGATTATGTGGCCGCTATTAGTTTTAATCACTTTCAGGTCAGTGAAGTAGTGCAATCCAAAAGTTATAAGAAACATATAATTAATATAATTAGTAATAGGAGAATTGAATGTCACAAATTCTAGGATAAATAAAACCACCACACTTAAAGTTTGGTTAGGAAGTAATCCCTATATCCAATGGGGTAATTTTAAGTACAGCTGCATCTATGTAGTTTTCACAGACAGGCCTACGGCCTCGTGAATGTTTATTTTTATGTATAATTATTGTTAATGCGTTATCTCAAATGTATATACCTTATCTCTTATTAATAAAAATATTATTATTATTATTATTAATGTTTTCACGTATTTAAAAGTAAAAGTCTATCTCCGTTATGCCGGTGCCTAATCGAAGCTATCTCGGTAAATAGCTTTTTTCTTCGATAAATTACAGTCGGCATAGTTTTTGGCTTACAACCCCTACCTATCAGAATGTTGCAGCTAAATACTTGCTTTTTCAATTAAAAAAATTGACTTTAAAAAGAATTGAATTTTATTAACATCTTCGACCAATAATGTCATAGTGAAATACAGCATTCGAACCTATGTACGGGCGGCTGTTTCACGTTCTCGTAGAATGTGATGTGTAGTGCGATAATTTTGCAAGTGCCGAAATTAAATTGAAGAAGAACCGAAAGCACATTACATCTTCTTTTTCTTCAGGGAAATGATTATTAACGAAATGTTACATAATTGTACAAAATGAAATAAATCGCTTATCGTTGTAACATATATTTATTGATACATTTTCTGTAATAAACAATGAACTTCCTTAATAACTGAAAGAAATAATGAACGAAAACGCCTATTAAAAAAATCCTATTTTTTGAAACTCATTTTTAGGCCCTTAGAATTTCAAAATTCGTTACATTTTTTGTCCCTCGAAAGCACAAGTCTTCACGACCCTATAGGAGGCCCATCCCCCGGGCAAGAAGAGTCGACTTTCGACAACACATTTTTTTTAAAGCTGCATCAATCTTGGTCAATTTTTTAGATTTTTCAAATTTCGGAAAATATGCTTTCCTTTACACAAGCGTGCAAAACCCTCGTTTGCGCAACGTTCGCAGGCACCCAAAATGGCCGTTTCCCGCATAGTGTGCAAAATCTGTAAGCAAAATGTTTTCCGCAATGCGCAAAATGTGACTACTAGCGCAATTATTTCATATTCATTCCGAGGTCTTCAGTCGCTGACAGTTGTGATCGTGCTTCGTGGCTTTGTCTCTCGTCGTGTTACAAAAATGTACGAAGATATCGATGAAGATGATGTCGAAAGTTTCGACAATTTGCAACCAATAGTTGAAGACGCAGGCGTTATTCTACTTGACTTACTGCCGAGTAAATCGCAACAAAAATACAAAACTGTCTACGAGAAATTTATCAAGTGGAGGACTGAAAAGAAAATTGCTCAAAAAGACATGCGGGAAGAGATTATGTTAGTTTATACGAAAAAATTATCGACAGTGGAATAACCTAAAACCCCCAACGCTGGTGAAGGTTTTCTATTCTGAAAAGCACTCTTCTTGCTTATGAAAATGTCGATATTACTTCATGGACAATAGTAATTGCGTTCATGAAGAAACAAGCTAGAGGATATTGCTCGAAAAAATCAATAGTTTTCACATCTGATGACATAGCAAACTTTTGCTCGCATGCACCCGATGCCACTCAGTTAGTTGAAAAGATATGTAAATCATAAACGAAATATACACTTTAACAGAAATAATTGTCGATAAATAAACAAAATATACAATTTAACAAAAAGAATAAGTACAATACTGATCTTATAGGTCATTTTAATTTTGGGAATGGCGGGTGGTTTGAGGCGAGAAGAAATTTACAATATACTTGTAGACGACATAACAAAGAAAAATGATGCTTTATTGGTCTCAATTCCTGAAACTTAAACTGGTATATCCAAATCATTTGTGGTCATGGGAGAATTGCATGAAACTATTGAGGAATATCAGGCACTGCATTCAGCATACACAACGAATAAGAAATATTTGATTAACTATCAAAATGGAAAGTGTTCGAACCAAGAGATAGGCATGAATAATAGTACATTACGATACAAGGGTGGTAAGTGACATATTCTGGCACGGCGAGTGCCAGATTATGTCACTTTCACCCGTGTATCGTATACTATTTTATAGCACGTGTGACGTAAATTCGCCGAAATTAGTTAAAGTGTGGTGGGAGGTAGGTGGGGTACGGGGGGGTTCGGGGGGGGGGGCTCCGCGGAGCCCCCCCCCCCCCCCCCCCCCGATATAACATAAACTGTTATTTTTAATGATTGTTGTTCAAAAGTTTTTTGATGATTAAACCGAGGGAAACAATACTGCGATTGGTCAATGAAACTAACTTAACCTAAATTCTGTTATCATTTTATACCAATATTCCACATATCCTTGTAACTTTATTAGTAGTTTCATCCGTTTCATCTATGATTTATAATAATAAAATCGTATTTCCTGAATATAACAGTGACTTTGAACTGTTTTTTCATTTAAAAGCTCTGTATTATTGTGAAAGTACACACTGTCAAAAAGTGGGGTTTTCATGGTCTCCGTGCGCAATTCGCAGTGTATGGTAGACAGACCGTGCCAGAAAGAAAGCGCCACCGTGTTCCAGAAAACACTACTTACGACACGCAAAATCGTACGGTATGAGCGAATTTACGGCACGCAGTGCTATAAAATAGATTCTATGCCCAAAAACATTGCTACATTTTTAAGAAACCGAATCCTGACCCGTACACTGGCCACAGTTTTCGACGTACATCAAGTACACTGCTTGTGGACGCAGGTGCCGACATTCTCGAGTTAAAAAGACACGGTAACTGGAAATCTAATACAGTAGCTGAAGGTTACATAGCAGATTCGATAAAGAATAAAAAGAGAACCTTCTCAAAAACAACTGAGTCAATTATAATGGAAAATATATGAAAAAAGCCTTTACTAGTAAATCATCAGAGAACATCAGTATCGTTGATATCCGTATTTCGGATCCAAAAATTACCTCTCTCTATATACATACTTACATTACGTAACATATTGGTTGGTATATAGATAAGTCGGGGAAGGTGGGGGGTGGGGGGGCTGAGGAAGAGGAAAGGTATTTTCAAAAGGGATATCGCAATGGGAGAAATAAGAACAGACAAAATGTGTACGAAACGGTTGTGCGGCAGAGGGAAAGACAGAGAAGCCGACCGGGAAGCCACACGAGTGCGACGAGTGTCGACTCCAGCAACAAGGAACACGAGTCCCTTGTGCGGGAAGAGGGCATTCCTCTCCTATTGCGGCACATACCACTACACCTTATGTACGCGGCACGAGTACGCTAAATGTATGCGCCTTGTGACGTCAACATCGAGTGCGACAGGGACCGACATATACAAGGGACGAAGACAGCACGAAAACATGCGTCGGTAGTCTTCAACTCAAATAAAAATGACATATATACTTAATATAATTAAGGAACAAGGACAACGCTATAGGAAAGAAAGGGATAAACCAAATATTTTCACTTATCGATACCAAAAGAATAAATTGACGAAAAATGGGCGTATTGAAATGAAATGTAATGCAATTTATTTATGATGTGCAGGTCAGGGGTAGATTGACGATATTTCGTCACAGCACCCATTAAAAGATTTTCAAACATTTGTATAAGAAAGAGACTTGAATAGGTTTCTTTTTTTTTTACATTATCTTACGTCGACTTTTGTGAACCCAAATGGGACTAAATCGCGACGGGACCTACATTTTATGAAAGTGGAATCGGAACCACCTGAGCTTTGGTTTTGAGACACTTATAAACAAATATAGAGGTGTCCCGATGACAGATTGCAGAGGCCGGGATCGAACCAGGGTTTTCTGATTACGAAGTGGATACTCTACCAACTGAGCCACCGCCGCTCTCGAAAAGGTTTCTATTTTATCACGAATTATCACTTTAATGGTTAATCAGCATAGACTATTCTCGAAATTTTCTCAAACAATCATAATATATTTGATACCGTGGTGTGATATCACATAATACATGTGTATTCTGCGATACCATTTAGTTAGCTTTTAAGGATATTGTAAACCGTCAGTCGGTAAAGTAGGACACGTAAAGACATAATAGCTTATCTATGATAATTCCTATGTCGATGGGTGATGAAGTATGTAGTTAGTAGAAAGAGCAGAAAGAGCGAGAAACGAAATAGTACCCAATACAGCACACTTTTCCGACAACGATTAATACATACTTGAAACTTGGTAAGTTGCTTCATTTTGGAGAGTCTACCATATTCTAATTTGTGACAATATTCGCCTGCGGGTGTCGACTCGAATTTAGTGTGTGCTTAATACCATGTTTTGCACAAAATTGTGTGAAACATACTGATATAAAACATAAACCTCCATCACCGATAATGTGCTTCGGAGCACCAAACTTATGCACAAACTCTTCAAACCATTTTACCACCAACACAGCATTCCTTGTCTTTGCCGGATCCAATACAACATATCTCGTCAGAGTATTTCGTATATTATTTCCAACACATTACCTTGCTTCGAAGCGAGAAGCAGTCCAACATGGTCCCCGAGTATTAGCGCGAAAGGCCTACCGCGCGGAACGAACGGTTGCAATTCACCTATTTTGGATCCCGTTTTCCTTTTCGCCAACATACATTCAATGCATTGTGAAAAGTGACGTTTAATATAAGCTGGCATTCGCGGAAAATAGTAATATTGCTATATCCTGTCTACGGTCTTATCCAGTTCAAAGTGGCTGCTCAAATCGTAAATTATAACGTACAATTCGCGAACAACATCCTTATGAACCTGTACGTTATAGAGTACCCCTTGAATAAGACATACCCATGCACTTTCGATCTTTCGATTTTCTTGGCCAATATTTTCCGTTTCTAGCTCCATCAGAATTCGGCCCCTATTTACACTATTAATTGAAGGGTTATTTTTCTCTTCTTGAATTATCGAACAAACAGCAACAGACGTACATGAAAGTTCTATATTACCAATTCCGTGTTAGAAATACAGCGTGAGTTCTTTAAAGTGAAATACATGGAATGTATTTTTTCTACTTTTGCGTAAGAAAGATACGAAAATTGAAATTACTTAAAATCGTGATAAAAGGAACATATTTTGGGGTTGGTGATAATTTTTACAACAAAAATATTAAAATGGCAGACTCAACTCAAAAATAAAATTTTTATGTACAAAATGGTAATTCGTTGAGTAGATTTATTCTTACAAATTGTAAAACTGGTATTCAGTTGTGCAGTTTTCCCGATCTTTTTATATTTATTCATTGTTGCCTATTTTTTAGGTTAAACACGGTTTTCCCTATGTTTTACATCATATCTGGGTTTTTTCAAGTCGATGATTATGACTCTAACACGAATTCAAACACTCAACATGGTGTATCCAGTATGACGTCATAGTTTGAATAATTTTTTTGATAACTCTGGTGTATATTCTTTGACTTTTGGAGGTACAACGGAGGTTCAGAAGAATAGCGTGGGAAATTTAGAACAGATTCATACCTTATACGGACTAGTCTCTAGTTCACAACTCTTGCAAAACGCTATTAACCCTTTAAGGACAGGACGGGCACATTTTGTGCTTAATTTCAGCGCTCTGCCTACCGATGATACGGTCAAGCAAAAAAATCTTCAGCCATCGTTTCTTACGTATTTTTGTCTGCTCTTTCAGATTCTGTTGACGAAATTGACCCAAATCTCTTATTAAATAAGATACAGTTGATTTTTTACAAAAAACACGATTTTTTCAAAAAATGTTTTCATAAATCTAAGATTTTCACCCGAAAACATCAACGTAGTAAGCATACAAATGCATAATATCGCGTCCAAAATAGTTCAGCTTTCAAATGATCTCGCTTTCGCTTTTCAAAATTTCAAAATGGCGGTTATAAATGGCGGCCAAACAGCTTAAATTTTTCCAAATTTCATTGTAAACTAAAAGATTTAGCATCACTATATTCTCGACAACTGCATACTTATATCCCAAGTAACACAGTTCGCTGTAAAACTTCTGCCAGAACGGCGGCACAGCAAAGCCCGCAGCCACTTGGCTGCCGCAGCAAGCAGTCACAGCTCACTGACAACGTCTTCAAAACGTTGTTGCAGCAAAAATGACAGTACATTTTTTGGCTTTGAAAACACTGCCGCAGACAAATAGCTGTGCTGTTTTTGTGCTGCCGCAAGGTTGTGGGGCTTTAGCATTTACTGCCAAAACATTGTCGCAGCTAAATCGATGCTTTCTAGTTTTGCTGGAATAACGTTTTATCAGCTATATATATATGGAAAAAGTACGAAACTTTTCTTGATTAATCAACTGCACTTTCACTTAATCAAAATAAGTAAATACAAAAAAAAAAAATTTTTAATTGTACAAATATTTCGTTGAATACATTATTAACAAAAACATTATTATCATTTACACTATGACTATTTTTGTATTTATTCACATACATATATACAAGTATCGCAAACATTTCGAACACATTCCCTCACATAATTAACATGACACAAATCATACCGTTGTACACACACACACACACACGCGCGCGCGCGCGCGCACACACCTATCGCATATATCGCATATATCGCACCGATCGCCTCGCCTATCAGTGCTTTATTTTGAATCATGTATATATACTAAGAATCTCGAGCAGCTCTCGCTTGCGAGAAAGATACTGCCATTTTCTTCAATCTGTGCTTTATTATTTGCTGCCATAACACCATTGCAGCAATAAAGTACAGCTAAACGGCTGTGCTGTGATTTGTGTAAATTCTTTGCTGTTGCAATGTCATCACAGCGACAAAATACAGCTAAATAGCTGTGCTGCAATTTGACTCTGTCCGTTGCCGCCGCAACATCGTCGCAGCCATAAACTACAGCGCAATAGCATTTATAGCTAAAAAGCTGTAAATGAAGTTGTGAAAACGTTGTGCCAGCTGTCTTTGCTGTCACAGCAAAAATAGCCGTCACGTGTTACTTGGGATGTTTATGAGGTCGCTGATTACAAATTTGATGTCAGATTATTACAATTCAAAATGGCGGATCCAATATGGGGGTCTATAATGTAAAAATATAGAAGGTTCTAGCAAATAACACCTTTTTAGTCGTCAATATTTTGCCGTTGCCCGACTTTTACCACGAGGAGGTAAACGTATACTAAAGAGTCATATTTTTTATTTTTTTGTATTTTTGTTTCTTATTTTGTTTTGAATTTTTTATTTTTTTGTATTTTTATTTTTATTTTTTTTTTTGTAGTTTTATTTCTTTTTGTGATTTTTATTGATGGGTGACATCCAAACACGATTTGCAAAGATATTTAGAGCATCCTTTGCAAAATAATTGTGATCTTATTTCACATTTTTCCCCAGAACAATATCTTTTTACGTTTGACGTACTCTTTTTGTGGTTTTGTTGATTAACTTTAGTTTGATTGATGTAAGTTTTAGAAATACTCTTGGCAAACTGTCTCGGGGACTTTTTACTTTCTTGATCGACAATATTGGAAATTACGATCGCATTAGTGATGGAGGACTGAATTAGTCTTATCAAAACACACCAAGTCCATCTTTTACTTCTAAACTTAAGTAGAAGTTTGCTGCAATATTGGTCATGTATGTCGACCCCTCCCATATATTTATTGTATAATTTTATTATCCCTGGCATAGCTATATCTACTTCAGCTTTCTGTTCAGAAGAATAACGTTTTACAGTTTTTTGGAGTTACTCCTATAGCAGTTGAAATCAATGAAATAATCTTGGAATCCATTATAGTAATGTAATTTGTTCCACTGTTTGTATCATGTTTGACAGCATACGATCCTCCAGCAGAATTTTGATCAATATCACTTTTTTCTTCTATTCGATCTTTTGTTACTGTGCCAGCCGCAGTCAATCCAATTTTGCGCAAATGAACAATTAAATCCGGATTACAAAAAAAATATCGAAATAAAGGTGATAATCCTTTAATTTTCTTGGAACAGTTAAAAAGAGTAAATCCTTTGTCATTTGCAGTACGACTCTACTTCCAAGTGCACAATTGGATAATTTGCCTTCTGTGTTTCCCTTCTTACCACAATAAATATCGCAGTCGAACAAATATCCATCAGCACCGGATATTCCCCACATTTTGATCCCAAATCGAGTCGGTTTATTTCGTATAAACTGTTATTTTTAAACGCCGGGAGCGGCGGTGGCGCAGTTGGTAGAGTATCGGCTTCGTAATCAGAAAACCCTGGTTCGATCCCTGCCTCTGTCATCTGTCATTGGGGCACCTCTGTATTTGTTTATAAGTGTCTAATAACGCCAAAGCTCAGGTGGTTCGGATTCCATCTTCATAAACTGTAGGTCCCATCGCGATTTAGTCCCATGTGTGTTCACAAAAGTCGACGTAAAATAATAAAAAAAAATTTAAACGCCCAAAATACTTTATCATAATTTCACCGACTGAAAGTGCTGTTTCAAAATAGCTAAAAGACTTTATGTTTTTTCTAAACATTTCTAAAATCCTGCAAACTCCCCAAGCTGCGTCATTTGCATCATTATCCTTGATTTTAGAACATTTCAGATTTATTTTTATTTGAAAAAATCGATCGCGAGACATAATTGTTCTGATAATCGGATATTCATCCACAGGATCAGTAGACCAATATTCTTGTTCGATGTCTCTTTTGTTAAAGGTACTCAGAATTATAATGCTTAAAAAACCATTTAATTCATTCATCGTTACAGTCAAATTGTTTTCTGCTGAAACCTCAATTATATATTGTTTCATTTTGTCCGAAAAAAACAGTTCAAAAAGTTCTTTTGGGGATGTATTGCGTATTGCATTTTGTTCTCTGTCTTTGAGTAAATTTTTATTTTAGGGAACAGTCTTGCATATATTTTTTCCTGAAACCCAGTGAAATTCGTGATCATTTTCTAAACGCTTTTGCGTATCCGAATAATTTTCGAAAACTTTTCTGTACGATATTGCTTCGTAGTCGCTTGGTGATAATTCAGTATCATCATCATCGTCATCTTCACTATCATTTTCATTCTGCTGTAATTCAGAATCGTCTCCGTTAGGCAAAAAAGCTATTCTTATTTAATTTTCTTTTGCGAAAATTTCACTGCATTCTTCACTTAAAATGCGGAAAATACGCGTTTGACCATTAATCTTAGCCCATTTTTTAGGTGGCATTTTACAATGATTAAAAATCTTCTAAAAGAATTCGAAATAACCGGGTTATAATAATTAGCTCGTCGAACAACATCAATTTTACACAACACAAAGAAGTATTTTGCATTCGGATGGCCTGCCGTATTCGTACGTTTTGCAATGCAACTTCACTTGCGAGAAAGAGTTCATACGATACAGATCAAATATGAGAAGGAAGTATTTTACATTCGGATGACCTTCCGTATTTGTATTTTGTACAATTCAACTTCACTTGCGACAAAGGGAACATATACGGGTCAGTCCATTATATTTCGACCAAACTCGTTGCTAACCGATTTTTTAAAATTTTGAAACTTTCAGAAACGTTTTTTTAAGTTATTTGGAGAACGAAATAAAAAGAATTATGTTAACATTTTTATTACATCTTTTTTTATGTATTTTCCGCATTTTAAGTGAAGAATGTCATTTGTTTATATGTAGGTCTCGTGGTAAAAACAAAGGAATTTGTATTTTTGATGCCATATGCTTTTCCCCTGTATGCTCCTGTTCGATTACCAAGAATTTCACAGGTTAAAAACGTGCTATTTGCTAAAATTTACTATATTTTGATATTATAGATCTCCTTATGGGATCCGCCATTGTGAATTTTTGGAATCTGACTTCGGATTTGAAATCAGCGACCTCGAAAACCCCTTAGTAACGAATTTTGTGAAAATCCGACAAGTTTTTAAAATTTTCGTTCGCCATATTGGACCCGCCATTTTGAATTTTTAAAATCTGACTTTGAACTTAAAATCAGCGACCTCGAAAACCCCTAAATAACAAATTTTGTGAAAATCGGACAAATTTTTAAAATTTTCGTCCGCCATATTGGATTCGACATTTTGAATTTTTAAAATCTGGCTTCGGCTTTGAAATCAGCGACCTCGAAAACCCTTTAGTAACAAATTTTGTGAAAATCCGACAAGTTTTTAAAATTTTCGTCCGCCATATTAGATCCGCCATTTTGGATCCGCCATTTTGAATTTTTATAATCTGACATCAAATTTGTAATTAGCGACCTCAAAAACATATAAAATGCAGTTGTCGAAAATATAGTGATGCTAAAACTTCAATCTTTTAGTTTACAATGAAATTTGGAAAAATTTCTGCTAAATTGCAAACTATTACAAAACGCCTTTTACTGAAAGTTACCTGTATTGCCTATGTGCCTTTTCCTTGACTTTTGGAGGTACAACAATAGTTTGGAATAATAGTTTGGAATATTTAAAACAGATTTATCCCTTATTTAGCCTCGTCTCAAAAGCATAACTATACTGAGAGTTCTGTTGAGTCTTGAGAAAAAGAAGAACACTTCTCCTAAACTATTTTTAAAGTGAATCGGGGATTAGGTTTTATCGCCAGTTTGTCTATTAAAGGGCAAAATATTCATCAACAAAAGTACCGTACACAAAGAATGAAGAATAAAATTAATTAATAAAAAGAAATAAATTCTGATGCAACGAAAAAGAACATTTTTTGGGGTTGATAGTAATGTCGAAGTTGATGATGATCTTGGTGGACAACATGTTTTAAATGCTTTGCAGAAAAGATTTAATATTACACAAGTATTCAGATTTTAATAGTGGTTCACCAATGGTCATTTCGAAAAACATTTTCCGTGTGCCACATGAGGTATGATTTACGTAGCAAAACAAGTTGCAATACAAAAAGACGTTTTATCAGAACCGAACTCCAAAAGTAATCTTGGATTGGAAGAAAATGTTATAAAATTGGTAATATCCCCCACAGAATCGAACCTTACACATTGTTAAATAATGTTGCTATAAGCTTATGTTAACAACCTTATTTAACCTGCGAAGGTTCGGTTCTGTTGGGGATCCTTTTACAATTCTGACGAATACAGTCGAGTAGTGCCTAGTCGAAATATTTTGTTTCTGTGAAATTTCATGGGAAAAGGCATCATACGCAAAAGTGATTGATATTAAATAATTTTATATAAGCAATCTGTTTATTTTATTTATACCATACAGCTAATTTTAAATTTCTCACGCCATAGTCCGCTGACTGCTCAATTTAGCTCGAAAGTATGAAAAAAACAATTGAGCGATATTTACTTCGTTCAGATTATTGATTACTATTGCCGACGGCTGCATCCAGATTGTTCAAAAAAGGTTAAAAAACAACGACTCTCATTCTAAAGCGGTAATCTGTATTTACTTCAGACTTTAATAATAAATCGCAATTTCGCCTAAAGGTATTGTTTGGCGTATTATGGCCTGCTTGAAATTGTCAATGAGTTTGGGAGGTTAGGCCATGTACGAGTGATCTGCGTGCCACCTCCAAGGACTGCACTGACGCGGTGGACTTTGGTTCCGCTCGTCGTCCCAAGCTGGTTTCCTCGACACACCGAGGCATCCTGCGACAAAAGGAAGGTGCAATCCCTTCCACCCCTGGTGAACAGCACATCATCCAGGTTCTTTTGGATTTCTCTCTGGACATCTTACGCTTGAGTGGAAATGTGGCTCCACGTCCTCGTCTTAATTCGTCCAATTAATAACGTCGGTAAGAGAGCTCTCTTAAATAACGGTTCCTCGAAGTAGGGTTATCTGTTAAATTTCTATTGTAATTTTACCTTTCTTATTTGCATTAGAGTCATTTAAACTCTATAATTTCAAGTTATTTAATAAAGGATTTACTTGCCCGGGCTTTTCCCTTATTCCGGGAGAGTTTTTATGCCCAGGCAAGTATTATAATGTTTACGCGTAACAATAAGTGTTTTGATTTATTTAATAACCTAACTTTCATTCATAATTGTATACTATTAGATCACGACCAGATTGTAATAATTTCTTCATGGAGCCCCGGGTCAAGAATGAATAGTTGGGTTGTTGAAATAAAACATTTTTAGTTTGGGCGCAAAGTCCTGTCATCTGTTTTATATTTTGCTGGTTTCGTTTTCTTTTATTGTATCGGGATTCATTAACTTTTGTATAATTCGCTTAATTACTGAACCATGGCTCCTATAGCTTTGAGGAAATTAATAGCGGTGCAGCTTGCTCGGGAGGAGGAAATAGATAATATGTATAAACGTTTGACCACCAGGTCGCGAGAATCCCTTAATGCTAATATTGTGCAGTCGCGGATGGATGCGTTGGGAGAGGTGTGGACTGAGGTTCGGCAAACCAATACAAAAATAATTGTTATGGACGGTGCCGAAAGTGAAACCTATATCGTGGAAAAATGGTTTCAAAAATTGGTAAAGAATTCAAGGTGTTTACGAAAAAGCTCTCGATGAATGCTTGACAATTTTATCACCTTTAGAGAGGGGAGCGGAGAATATACCTGAAGGTGGGACTGCTGGTGTGGGAAGTTTAGGTGTTGCAAAGCTTCCTCGTATTTCTCTGCCAACGTTTTCGGGCAAATGCGAGGATTGGAGTAGTTCTTTTTAAGACACTAGTTCACGACGTTCCTCGTCTCTCCGATGCAACCCAGTTGCATTATTTGAAGTCATGTTTGACGGGCACTGCGAAGGACCTCATTACTATCGTTTCTACCCCCAGTGTAAACTATGCTCGTACTTGGCAAGCACTCTAAGCGCGTTACCATAATCCCCGATTGATCATTAACAAACTATTGACTTCGTTAATGGAAATGCCTCATTTACAGAAAGAATCGGCTAGTAAACTACGCTCTTTCGTAGATGAAGCGCAACGTATTGCCTGGGCTTTAACTAGTCTTAACTTGCCAGTGAAACATTGGGATATCTGGCTAGTATTTCTCTTGGCTGAACGTTTAGATACGGAATCACATAAGATGTGGGATAGCTTCCAGCTTAGCGAAAGGGATTTGACGGTTCCAGAGGACGCAGTTTCTGAAAATGAGTCTTTTTTAAAATCGCTTCCAAAGTTCTCTGACTTCGTCGGAGCAGACTCTTGGTATGATCACTTCTGTGCGTAAGGTAGAGAGGAGGCTTGCATCTACATCTTCTGTGGGCCCTCAATCGCGGAAGGTTTTCCATGCTGGTACTTCCCAACTTTCGAAATCGAATCCTTCAAATTGCTCATGAGCGGTTAGCTTCAGTAAAACGTTTATAGATTTGCTTCAATTCTCTTGGACGACATAGAGTTAGAGCTTGCCTTTCCTCTGGACGTTGCTCTATTTGTCAACATAAACATCATACGCTTCTTCACTTAAGATCACAAAGTGTAGATCAAACTTTACAACAAAATACAAATAGACGAGATGACACTCAGGGCGATAGATCTACTAATAATAGGCGTGTTGTAAGTCTACATTGTGGTTTTCTATCAACTCGGTGCAAGATTATTCTAGCTACCGAGCGGGTTCATGTGATAGGTCCTAATTGTGGTAGTACGTACACCCGTGCTCTTCTAGATCAAGGTTTGGAGTCATCGTTCGTTTCAGAGTCGATCGTGCAACTGCTGAGGCTTCGTAAGCATCGTACGAAAGTAGAATTAACTGGCCTAGGTGCCAGTACCACAGGAATTACACGGTTAAAAACGCAGCTCATTATGAGTCATCGGAGGGTCGAAATGAAGTTCACCTTCCTTTGAAGTCGAATATACCATCGAACGCAGCTGAGACTCGAAGAATGGCATTAGGATCTCTTTCTAGCATGCATCGACGTCTCTATCGAGATCCCAAATTAGCTGAAGGATATTGTAACTTCATGCAAGAGTACGAATAACTGGGACACATGTCACGTATCCCAACTGACGAGATTCAGCGTGAAAATGCATGGTATTTGCTACATCATGCTGTGGCTCAGTCGTCGATGTCTTCATGGAAACTTAGAGTAGTTTTCGATGCTTCTCGAAAAACCCGCGACGGTCAATCGCTCAATGATTTTTTACTCACAGGGCCTTCACTTCAAGGTGATCTCGCATTAATTTAATTGAACTGGCGCCCATATAGTTTTGCTTTTACGACAGACATTGTAAAAATGTTCCGATAGATCAAGGTAAAACCAGAAGACCAGGATTTCCAAACAATCGTATGGGTAAATACTGCTAATTCCGAGCCTGTCAACTATCGTTTGAACACAGTCACCTATGGTACCCCCTGCGCTCCATACTTTGCCATTCGTACGCTCCAGCAATTAGTTTAGATGAAGAGACCCAATTTCCGCTGGGTGCTGAATGTCTAAAATCAGAGACTTGTATTGATGATACCTTTTCCGGGGCGGACGATTTGCCTACTGCCATGAAGAAAAGAGCCGAGCTTATATCTTTGTTAGATTCAGCTGGTGTCAAGTTAGATAAGTGGGCGGCGAATCATCCCAATTTGGTTCCTTCTCAGGTGCAGCAAAATTCAACGAAGGTCATTGAGATGGATGCCTCAGTCAAAACTCTTGGAGTGCAATGGAATCCAACTCAGGATCAATTTAAGTTCAGTGCCGGTGATATTGAGGAGCTATCAAAAGCCACAACGAAATGAGAAATTCTTTCAAATGTTTCCCGATTATTCGATCCTCTTGGGTGGCTCGCACTGATCACAATATTAGCAAACATTTTATTACAGGACTTATGGATCCAGAAATGCGATTGGGACTCTCCTTTGCCTGTGGAATTTCGTGAAAGATGGTATAGTTACTATCAGTCACTATTTACATTACCATGTTTAGCAGTCGATCGTTGGTTAGGTACCACAGCTATCCGTTACTATCAATTCTTTGGATTCGCAGATGCTTCCTCACGAGCGTACGCAGCTGTAGTATATTTACGGGTTGATGAGGGAGACGGTCGTTTTCATACCTGAATTCTTTCTGCTCAATCCAAAGTTGCTCCGGTTAAACCGGTTAGAATACCTAGTTTGGAGTTACGTAGAAGTGCACTCCTTGTAAAACTTATCAATCACATTAGACAACTAGATTTTTTAATACTATTCCTGTTTTTGCGTGGTCTGATAGATAGTGCTGACATGGCTTCGGAAGCATCCTTGCTACTGGAAGACTTTCGTAGCGAATAGGGTTTCTTATGTTCAAACAGAGCAGCCTGATGCTACGTGGTCGTACGTGCCGACTAAAGAAAACCCGTCGGATTTAGCAACTCGAGGTCTTCAGCCAGCTGAATTGACCAAACGTGATCTTTGGTGGCATGGATCTGCGTGGCTGTCTCAATCATCAGACCTGTTGCCGCAGTCAGTAGAGCGCCAAAGAACTTTACATACGCAATCTCGGTCTGTTGATACGGAGTTACTGACTCGTTTTTCATCGTTGTTTCGATTGATTCGAGTAGTTGCGTTATATAGACGTCCTCTCCTCAACCTACGTAGACGTAAACTAGATGAGTGTTCTTTACCTTGTGTCCTTACGTCCCAGGAGTTGTCGGAAGCGCGTCATATTGTTATTCGCTTATCACAGGCACGTATTTTTACTACAGAAATAGACACATTAAAAGCAGGCCAATATTTACCAAAGCGCCATAAGCCCCGGAAACTCAATCCGTTTGTATGCGATAAAGGTATTTTGCGAGTGGGAGGACGATTATCCAATTCTAATCTACCCTTTCATCTTAAGCACCCTCCAATTTTAACGCGACATTCACATTTAAGCGTTTTGTTTGTCCGTCATGCACACCAGCAATGTCTGCTTGGAGGACCCACTCTGACATCTAGCATTGTAATGCATCAAGTATGGATTTTAGGTAGGACACGTATATTCAAGTCCATGATTCGAAGTTGTTTAAGGTGTCAGCGGGTCAAACCGCAAACCGCACAGCAGTTGATTGGCGATCTTCCTGCTGATTGGGTGAACCCTGGAAGGCCATTCCATATATCTGGACTTGACTATGCCGGCCCATTTCAGGTGCGGACTACGAAAGGTTGTGAACACAAAGCATATAAGGGCTACATAGCTGTTTTTATTTGTTTTGTTACGCGTGCGATACATCTCGAACTCGTCAGTGACTTGACGACAGCTGCATTTATTTGCGCGTATCGTCGTTTTGTAGGTAGACGGGGCATTTATCGAAAGATCTACAGCGACAATTCAAAAAACTTTTCTGGAGCTGACAAAGAACTCAAGGACATGTTCCAACGAGCATCAAACTTTTACCATTACGTTGCTTCTGTTCTTGCAAATTATAGTAGCGAGTGGACATTTATTCCATCAAACTCATCCCATTATGGGGTTTGTGAGAAGCAGGAGTCAAGTCAGTCAAGCACCATTTGAAGCGAGTTATTGGGGAACATACACTCACTTTTGAGGAGTTCTCTACTATACTCGTGGAAATTGAGGCTTGCTTGAACTCACGTCCATTAGGTCCACTCGCTGCAGACGTGGATGATATCCAGGCACTGACGCCATTTTATTTCCTCACTGGAAGTTCTTCCGCAATACTTCCAGAGAACGATCTTCCAAAGCTTCCAGAGAATCGTTTGAGTAGATTTCAGTTACTTCAGCGTATTAAGAATCACTTCTGGAAGCGCTGGTCTTCAGAATATCTTCTCTATTTGCAAGAGCGGGAAAAGTGGAGGGAACCAACCGAAAACTTCGCTGTAGGAAAACTCGTTTTAATCATAGATGAGCGGTATCTACCGGCGAAATGGCCACTGGGCCGAATTACCGAGGTTCACCCTGGTCCAGCCGGGTTAGTTCGAGTGGTTACAGTAAAGACTGCAACCGCAGTTATTCGGCGACATATAACTCGGATTTGTCCGTTACATTTGGAAAAGAGAACGTAGATGATTTCGTTTAAGTTGATTATTTCGTCCATTGGACGAAGGCGAGCGGGATGTTTACTTTATTTATACCATAGAGCAAATTTTAAATTTCTCACGCCATAGTCCGCTGACTGCTCAATTAACTCGAAAGTATAAAAAAGAACAATTGAGCGAGATATTTACTCCGTTCAGATTATTGATTACTACTGCCGCTGGCTGCATCCAGATTGTTCAAAAATGGTTAAAAAACACCGACTCCCATTCTAAAGCGGTAATCTGTATTTACTTGAGACTTTAATAATAAATCGTAATTTCGCCTAAAAGTATTGTTTGACCTAACGATATCGAACTGGTCAACGGAAACGTCATCCGCCACTTTATCGCCGAGGAAGCCTACACATGCATGGGAGTCCCTCCTGATGTTCATGTCCAAGATGTGCTACTGAAACGGCCATCGTTATGAAATGCCGGCGCCTTCTCCGTCAGATCTGATCATCAGAGTTGAAGGGGAAAAATAGAATGTTGGCTGCCTCATCAGTGCTCTATTCATTTGGAGCATTACTTGTCCCGAAAAATCAAAAGGGGGTCATAGCATTTTAAGCCTGGAATGTATGCGTGACAGATTAGTGTATGAAATAGCTTGCGACATCATTAATGGAACGGAGGATCCCCTTATGATGCTAGTTCATCAGCACGAAATTCAGGGGAAGGAGGCGTTTTTGGTGCACAGTTTTGAGATACCTTAATAGTTGAAACTGTTGATTGCTTTCTGTTTCAAGTATTTGTAATTTCGTACCGAGTGTGCAATACGAAGGTTGGCCGAGTGATTAAGTGCCGCTTCGACAGTCGAACGTCCCGGGTTCGAATCCAAGAAAGGGATAAATACTTTTTTTAATTTATTTGCGTTATATAATTATGTCAAATTTAAATTATTAAATGTTTTTAATTTAATTATTTTTTATTTTTATGTCTAAAATACTTGTGCAATACCTTTGCGATACTAGCGATACTTTTCAATCTATGAGGCATCAAGTATCGCGCTTGCCGTTAAGCGTTACTTTCAGGAGACATAATTCTTGAGACGTCATGCGATATAATTGCGAGAAATTGTTCTTACTCGGGAAGCGCACTGTTAAAAATTGCGTTTCGCACTGCACTACCATTGTATGTGTGTTCATCAACAGGGCTCTGGCAATCAAACTCAAATAGCGCGGTAAAACTATAGGTGGGATGACTAAAAGCCTTCAATACAAAATTTCATACCTTTTACAAAAAATCACAAAAATTACTTAGAAATATTTTTATTAATTGAGATATAATTTAAAAACATGTCGATATTCTGGAAAAATTTCATAATAAGATTCATTTCCAGCATAAAGAAATTTACAAGAATTATAAATATTTTTATGTAAATATCACATTAGAAGCCACAATTACTTCTTTAATTTAGCATGTAAACATTTATATACAATAGTGAAAGTATAACATCGTAAAGTACTTTTCGATTTCTCTTGGGAGATATGGTTACTTAATATACGAAGAAAATGCATCATATTATATAGCCATGAATGCTGGCGTTATTTTGATAGTGAAGTCGTGTTCATGCGAAAATAGTCCCCTGCCCTATAATTATTTCGTCTAGCGCGTCCATTGTTGAAAGGTTCGTTAGAATACCATTCAACGTCGAAATTTGAATAACGCACCACTCTAATGAGTTTCTAAAATTCATAGTTTCATAAAAATTATGCGACTTTAGTTTTCCGTGTCTCTTTCAACTCTCTACGTTATAAATACTTTTTATGGCATATATGGACATTACTTTGAAACTTTTAAATTGCGTGTCAGTGTGTATTTTCGAGCACTCGTATATTACTTATATGTTATTAGAATGGTCGATATTGTTAAATATATAGCCGAAATACATCCACTAATATATATAGGGCATCATGGATTAGACATAAATATGAAACACATATTCCCGACACTCAAAATTCTGCAAAAAGCGCGGAAAATGAAGTATCCCGTACACTAATTTTTTTATACTTCGGATCCTGTAACAATTTCAGTATTTCTATATATAGAAATTGTTTTATATAATAATAGACATAAAAAGTCTACTCTGATAGAACTTCAATGGAACCGTGAGAAAAAGGTAATGCGGATGTAAGATATACTAATAGTAGAATTATTAACAATGAGGAAAATTGTTATTGACTGTATATTACATTTACAATTCAGAATATTATATAATAGTAAAATATTTTTTCTTATTACTACTACTGTTATGACAAAAGATTTTTTCTTTCAATCAATTTTGTTAAATCTATTTTACTTCTCATGAATATTTAAAGTGACTTTTTTATTTTACAACTGAGATACATTTGAGGTAATGTAAGGGGACGTATATTTAAGTATTTAGAAATAGTGAACGTAACAATTTTTTGTAAGTCCATGTTTTACTTTTGTAAAACTACTTCTGTTTTCTCTTCGAATGTCCTTTTCAGAAGGATTAAGAAAATGTTTCCTTCACACGTGTCCTTCGTGTATTTCAAAATACGTTAATTAACAAATACGTGCAGCATATTTTGAATTGTTCTGCTAACAAAGCCGTCATTTTCTCTGAGTAACGAGGAGAAAAACTATAGTCTTATAGTTTATAGACATTAAACAAGCTTGTGCCTGTAGGGAGAATTAGTAAAATGTGAGCTTTACGTTGATATGAACATGCATAACAGGTTTATAAAGTTAACACTTTTCAATTACACGTCGCCAATTGAACAAGATTATTTTTTACAACAACATATGTGCTTCTTTCAGAAGTATGTAATAAAGGTGACCTCAATTCAATAGCTTCTAATAATGTATTTAAAACCTCCCACAAACTATTAATATTAGGAATACCATTTTCACTTTAAAAGGCTCGTTGTGGGCTCAGTTTTTATTGAAATAAAACGTATGATAGGAATGTATGAAACGTATACAGGAATTTTGAGTCCTGCATGCTATTTTATTACACATTGAATGAAATGAGTTAAACCAAAAACACGCAAAAATTGACATTTTTTCCATTTCTATGGCTATAATTAAGTAAATGGAAAAATCTCACATTCCTTTTAAATTTTAGGTAATAAAATCCAAACATTTTAAAAAGTCGCATGTTTATACGTTACTTTAATAGATTAAAATGTAATAAGTCATACATTCTGCTTCGTTTTTTGAACAACTTTGAAGATTTATTAACTGATTGGTGAAACACATTCAGTGACATATTTTTTAATTTAACAAATTATGTTCAAATGCGTTTTTCTTACAGCTTTCGAGGTTTCGGATTACAGCTCTAAGTTTTTAATTAGAAAATTAAAAATAGTACAGCCAATGCTGAGGATCTAAATGGAAAACAATCTTTCGTGTTCTGCTTTACCTCCATTTCTAATTATGACATTTTGCATTTTCGCGCCCGCTTCTTCTTTTTCACGATTTCTCACTCGCCGTGTACTTCACCGACATTATAAAGGCGTAGTTTTTTATTTACAGGTATGACAAAAAATATCGTGTATAACACGGGCGAGAATGAAGGAATCGGAGACGAGTCTCCAGTCCTTCCCCCTCGTCCTGCCGCGCCCGTCTCCAATCCCTTCCTTTGCGCCTAGATATACAATGTACTATGTTGTTTTCTCTATACCTATAAATATAACATACACCCAATGTCATTAATTTGTTCTTTTTATAGCCTTGTTTTCCCGTATGAACTTATTTCATTTATTTACATTTATTTACATTTCTTTGTATTTACATGTTACACAATAAGAAGTCATGGATTCATGCGATCGACAATATTAGAACAAACGAAACATGGGCAAGCCAAGAAATGCTAAGGATTTTCTGTGCTTTGAAAGAAACCATTATCGAACGTTATAATATACAATAATTTGGAAGACGAACTTACTGTGTTAACTCCTCCAAATCTTTCTAAAAAGTGAATGAAAATTCAAAACAGTTAATACAAAGTAATCCAAAACATTTATTTCATAAAAATAAGATTTAATGAAAAAATATTATTTCATTAAATCTTACTTAATGAAGTTTAAAAATGGATATAACATCGCTAATACATTTATAGACCCTTATTCCAAGCATCCCTCCAATTAACTTGTCAAAAATTTGGCTACCCTTATTAAAAATTTGTTCGAAGAGTTTTGGTCATATGACATTCAATGGCACTTCGTCTTTTTGTAAATTAACGAAGTAACATATGAATTTTAGAATACATTCAATAGTTTGTCGATACACTCGAAATTGTTGTGTTAAGTTCTAATAGCGCTTCGTATTTTATTGAAATTTATACAACATTAAAAATTCCCTGCTATAACTACAAAAATTTTACAATTGTAATTAAAGTGAAATATTCACATGCGCCCCACTATTTCGGACAATTATTGGTTGCTTTTGAATATTATTACACAATTAGAAAAAGAGAATTCGTACTAAATAAAGTAAAACTAACTTTCGGTTTCATGCCTGAGTAGCATATTAAACATCGGAGGTAGATCGTTACTTCGATTCCCGCCCGGACAGCATCATTTTTAAAACTATGTTTAACCCTCCTGTGCACCATGACGGCTACATTTGTGCGAACTAGATTGTTTCATTATATGGGAAAAGAAAAACTGATGCTCAAAAGGGTTAAGTAGAAAATACTCGCAGATTATAGAGATGTCGAACGATACGGCACAGCGTCAGGAAGATTAGTCACTTGTTAAAAGGTACGTATACTCCGACATTAGGAAACGAATACACCTTACACCTTACAGTGCATTTTTCCACCAGGTGGAAAAAACTAACCTTCCTGACGATCGTGACGGCACGTTAGATTCCTCAATATAAGATTAACTATACATACTCTGTTAACTTCTCAAAATATGGTTTGTCTACGTAAAACCTGCTCAGAATGTTGCTGAGTACCTTTAAATGTACATCTCTGCAGTTTCATATATTTTTGGCCAACCTAAGTCTGAAACAGCCTACAGATTAAGAGAAATATGTCAGTTCAATGTTAAAGTTTATGTTTCCATATAAACTCAACTTTGTATTTACACGGAAAGAAAGAAACACGACCGAGTCCTGTCTACGCAGAACTGGTTACTGCGTGGCCGGCTCGCAAATTCTTTTTGTTTTAACTTGCTATAACTCGGTCAATTTTGAGAATTTTGAAACGAATGTGAAATTGAGGGAAAGTTTCATCTCAATTTCATTAATAGTTTTAAAATTAATGAATGTTTAAAATAGGTAGCGGCGGACGGCCAGCGCGTCATGTATGCCACGGCGATGCGCGCAAGGCCACAACCAACATTAAACATTCATTACTTTTAAACTATTAATGCAATGGCGATGAAACTTTACAGAAAATTTGTTCATAGCTTAATGAACAACTTTCTTGCTGAAAGTTTTCGGATGCTTGAAATTCGCTTGATAAACGAAGCGCCTGAATATATAAAAACACAAATTTCGCAGTTCTGCATTAAAAAATTAATAACTTTTTTTATTTATTAAGATATATCATTTTTTCTTTCTGCACTAGATCTGGGAAACTGTAATGAACAATTTCGTTTTTTATTCGTTTCAAAATTCTCAAAATTGACCGAGTTATAGCGAGTTGAAATAAAAATTATTTGCGAACTGGACACGCAGTAACCAGTGCTGCGTAGACAGGACTCGGTCGTGTTTCTTCCTTTCCGTGAATATATATATTTATTTGCACTACACTTCAATAGTTATTTTTGTATCAAAGGCGTAAAATAGAGTTTTACGCCTCGACAATAGAACCCGAGAGATGGCAAAGCCGGCTCGAGGTTCATGAGGGTGAAAATTCTACGCCTGAGATTCAAACATTGTTTTTTGATGCAGTAGGCGTAAAATTTTTTACGCCTCGATTTTGCGGACCTAAAATGCCAATTTCACGCCTCCGTGGGCGGAAAATTTATTTTACGCCACAGAAGGCGTGAAATAGGGGTTTTACGCCTGCAAATGAGAGCGTAAAATGACTATTTTACGCCTACTGCATCAAAAAATATTTTTAATATGGTCAGACAAGTTTTTGACAAGTCAATTGGAGGGATGCTTGAAATAAGGGCCTAAAATTATACTAGCAATGTTATATCCATTTTTAAACTTCATGAAGTACGATTTAATGTAATAATATTTTGTCATTAAATCTTATTTTTATGAAAGAAATGTTTAGGATTACTTTGTATTAATTGTTTTAAATTTTAATTACGTTTTTGAAAGATTTTGTGCAGTTACAAAAAGGTTTAGGGGTTTTTGAATGTTGAGAAAGTTTGCCTTCCTAATTATTGTATAAATCATTCGAAAGCACTTGGCCTTATTACATTATTGGAGTGCTTTACATGTAGAATAATAACTTGGCATGTTTTTTTGGAGGATAATTAGTTACTGTAAGTTAACTGTTGTAAGTTTTAAGTACACTGGAGTTAAGTTTCCAGAGATTAGAAGGTGACATATCCGAAATATGTCTCGTACACACCCACGGCATCCACGGTGCATTTGAAAAAAAAATAAACAAAAAGTCAAAACCTTTCAAATTTTGTTGTCTTTGTAGATTAAAAAACCTAGCAGATTCAAAATCATCGATGGAGGGCTTTTCAAGAAACCTAAATTGAAGTTTTGTTTCGATTTGAATATTTTTGTTTTGCATTTTAATCTTGCATATATTATTGTGAAAGCTGTTTATCACATAAGTTTTGCCCATTATAATTTCGGTTTTTTCTGTAGTCGCCATTTCATAACAAAGCAATAGTTAGTTTTGTTTTTGCATATGGAATGTGGTAAACAACTTTCACAATAGTATATGCAAGATTAAAATGCATAACTAAATATCATGCAAAAAAATGTTCAAGTGAATTGTTTTGAATTTTGGTTTAATTTTTTTCAAATGCATCGTGCATCCTATTGGTAATTTTTGTAGTGGCAATATACTTAACAAGTTATGCATTTAAAAAAATGATGTCGATACACCTATCCTATATGATTAATAATCATGTACATGCATTTGAAATGTATATTTTTAAACGGTATTGAAATATAATGAATAGGTGCGTACAAATAATTTAAATTCCTATGCATGAAGCATAATGAAAATTATTCAAAGATTTACGTTTCTGCGCATGAACACACGTCTAAGTTACAAACTCAATACATTTAACGTACTAGCGTACCTAGACAATAATTTATTTAAATTTCATGTCACATCTAACCGTGCGACTGAGCAAGTAGGGCGCAGTAGGGAAAAAATACTATTTACTTTTTTCATCAAATGTCAACGGTGTAGACTCTACTATCACAAAAAAACTGTGCGTGCGTGGAATCTCTTTTTGGAAGTATACAAGAAATTCTACGGACAATGGCAACATGTTTAAGATAGTTATACGAAATGTTTTGTGTACATTAAATTTAAGGTCTGACATTAAAACTCGTTTAATGTCGGAATTGAAACCTGCTTTCAGCACATGTTCATTACATTTAATATGTTTCCCTTTAACAGTGTGGTCAGAGGAGGAGCGATCGCTATGGCGCGATGCAGTGAAATGTTACTTTACGGCTTAGAAACAATCCATAAGTTCTTCATTTCAGCTGAATTGTTTAATCAAAGTTGCGTAAAATAACTGATTATTTTATACACTTCGTTTTATTAATTGAACTTACTAAGTTTGATCTTGCTAAGTTTTCTGTGTGTATATATACGATTATGATATACGTACAGATGCTGTTATTTTTTAAGATATTAATGAGATAAAGAATTCAAATGGCAAATAAGAAACATCGTACTTGACTAAGGGCATTTAATATAAGAATATTATATTTATTTAAAAATAAAACATAAAAGCCATAAACACTATGACGATGACGATTATATTATTGTATACATATTCTGAATTAGATTACATATTCAGGGTGTAAAACGGAACACTTCATTATGCAATTGCTGATTGAATAATTAATTATAGGAACGTTAAATAATTATTTTCACAGTCTATACTTTATGTTAACCTAAACTAAGGGACGAATACAAAAATATATTTGTGTGCTAACGAAGGAACTTATATATATCCATGAATTATAAGAAATTTCGCTGTATATTTTATAGTATGCTCTGTATAGATCGATATAATTAATAGCTTTGAGTATCGAATAACACGATGCAAGAAGCAAAACGAAAGGCAAAGATACAGTGCCATCGGAAGATGCGGCTGGACTAAGCCGCCACCTCAAAGTTGACCGCGGCTTGCTTGCCAATAGGATTAAAAGCAAATAAAACAGGTCAAATAAAAAAAAGAAATGAAATTCGTGACCACATGCTAATTTTTACCTGGTCGAGGACGACCAAGTTTTAGGCATTTTTTTGGTCCATTGGCTTTGTTCAGAGCATGCTTGCAGAAATCTAGACCCACGCATGTGACATGAGCGGCACTAAAACTTAGACATTCTTTTCTTCAAACGTACTAAAATCGATATGACAACCGAGTTGGAACCAATTTTAAGACTTGTCGTTTTGTAGCTACATCTTGTTATTTTAAACTATTTGCGTGAACTAATATCAGATCAAATTAGATCACGAACATGACTTTACCGTGCAAAACTCCAATTACCTCATAGCAAGTACACGTTCTTTCCAAAGTAAGAGCAAAAGCATTGTGTACGAAATTAAGTCAGAGAGACAATTTATGTTCATATATTATATCATATATTGAAATTAATAATAAGAAAAAATAACTCATCCACGATAAGATTTCTTTCATTGAAATGGGAGTATCCTGCATTATTAATGAAGAAGAAAAAGACATTACAAGATAAAATATACCCAAGCAATCTGTCAATATCGATGCTCACTCTCTAGTAATAATTCGAGAAATTAAAATTAAAATAATTACAAATAAATTCTTCATCAAAAGCTCGAACATTGTTCAATCTCAGATGAAGGCATTACAACGGTTGCTATCAATAAATCATATTATAACGTTGAATAGCAAACCAGAAAATTAATTAATGACTTTATATTAAAGTCATTTACACTCCATAATAATGTAACACCAAAGAGGTCATCCAACCCGCACGGGAAAAATATATATCATGAAATATAGTACAGTCAATTTGTGCTGGAAATGGCGTTTTTTGCAGAAAATACCTTACTCGAAATTATTACATAAATCGTTAGTGGTACATGGAACTAGCTTAAAATTAAAAAGTTTGGATGCCCCCCTTGGGAAAAGGGCGAAACTCAACATTTATTGGGATCCGATTTTTCGGGAGAACGGTAAGTCGTAGTGAAAAATGTTTCAAACAAATGTTGTAGAGAATTAAATTCAGTACATTTTATGTAGACCATTATTGTACAAGTTAATGTGCTAAAGCTACTGGTCGCCAAAGTTGCCAAAAATTACTTTTTCTTATCTAAAAAAAACATTTTTGTGCTTTGGTGTAGTAGGGAAAATTGTAGAGCTAAAAAGCCTACAAAATTCATAGATACTCATTTTCTGTAACATATTTATTAATTATATAGTATTGGTAATGCATATAACTGGCTGGGGTAGGATGACCGAAGTTCCATTTAACCTATTTCGTACCAAAGTGTCCGTTTTGTCTGTCAATGTTGAACGACGTATTACCATATATTTTCAGCCCCTAAAAATATCGCCAAAGCCATAGTCCTCTATTTTCGAGATCGTTCGATCGATTTATGCTATTTAGAAAATTGAAAAACAATGTCCTACCTCTTATTTTCTTCAATTAAAAAAAATAAAGGGTAGTTTTAAGGCTATTTTCTCAAAAAAGTGAAATTTGCAATGCGAAATACACCATAAAATTCAGTGAAATTACCAAAAAATTGGGCGGTCGAGATCCAATATAAAGAGTTATAACAAAAAATTCATGAATTTATATCATTCAAGAAGTTCTATTTCGTCAGTGCTAACAGTCTACCATTTTCCGACAATATTCATAAGTTTTGTTTCCATTTGACTCTTATGGGATAAGGATGGTTTTGTAGCTCTTAGATGTAAAAAAATTGCACCACAAACGCTTATTTGTTGACCTAGAAAAAAATTCCTGACGTGGTAGAGGTCACTTGAACATTGCTTCTCATGGTATGCATGAAATCTGGAAATAGTCATTTTATTTTAACTTGTTTAAAACGTGCATTTTTCTTTAACCACAATATTTTTATCTAAACAAGTTAAGAAGAAAATTTTTTTATGACCGCCCTAATACGTGCACATACAGTGATGGCAAAAAGTCTGAAAACGGTGAAATATTTAGACAAAAGAAAACCATCGATTTTAAAAAAGAAGATCTTTTTGGGGGAGTTGCTACTGCTACTTCTAAGGGGTCACGTGAGCCACGAGGGGGAGGGGGTCGAAAATATGAAATGGCAACATGTTTCGTGCAGGTGCTCATTTGAAAAGTAATTTCAACACAATACAAAACAATAGTCCTAGATGACTGCGATTACTTTTCGGTGAATTATTCGATTATTACAATTGTTAATTTGGTAACTTCGGAACAAATAAAGATTGAGATAATCGCCGAAACACGTGAAACAAATTCTCCAAAAGCTACATTTTAAAGAGGTTTAGTAGATTAGAAATTTTAACAGACGTATAATTCCTCGAAATGTGATAGCAGTACAATCTATGACTAGTGCACCGTATTCGTTTCGAAGATTTCTTTCAAATGAGCCCCCACTCGCCCATGTTGCGATTTAAGATTTTTGACCCCCCTCATGCCCCGCGTCAAGGTATATGGGATAAGTCTGGCGTATGAGCGTTTCCCATACTATTTGCTAGACTACTTCCAAAAGGGTGCCAGACTCTTTCAATACTTTATTTTGATGTAAAAAAAATTAATTTTATCATTTTTAAAATTTTTAAATATTTTATATTAAAGTCTCGCATTGTCTATTTAAATTTAACCTATTTTCTTACAATTATTAACGCTCGTAAATAAATTAAAAAAACCTTTCGCTTCGGGGGATTTAAACCAGCGACCCTAACATCGCAAAGCATGCACGCTAACCACTACGCTACGCCCTATGTTACGAAATAAAATTTCAGAACTTGTATATTAAGATCGTAGATAGTCAATTTTTTGTGTAGACGTATTTCCCGTATCTCTGGCCATATGTTCTAAGGTAATTAAACATTAAAAATTACACGGTGTTTTTATGTAGAAGTATATATAATAAAGATATTAATAAGGGTTCGGCTTTGTCCTACAAAGTTGGTTGCTGTTGGTTTTCCTCGACGTTTCGAACGACTTGCGTTCATTTTCAAGAGGTTACTGTGGATCGAGGAAAACCAACAGCAACCAACTTTGTAGGACAAAGCCGAACCCTTATTAATATCTTTAATATAAACATTAAAAAATTTTTTATTTTACATATTTGCTAATTTCGTTTGGGGGTCTGTATTGATTTGCTCGAGGTTGTCCCCACTATCGATAGACACCCAAATTTTGTCAGATTTCGCGTATCTACTACAGTTCTCGAGATATTTTAGAATTTTGAATATTCCAAATTTTGCAAATTTTTAGTAACCGCTTGCATGCAATGTTATCAAACCCATTGTTGGTAGGCCCCAATTTTAAAACTATTATTTTACGATACTATTATTAAATCATGAAAATCTGTCACATTCTCTCATGAAAAAACGCTACCATCGTAATCAATACATAGCAGCTATTAATATATTATAAATTTATCATTTATTGACTTATTTTTCGTGAAAATGTGAAAATCGTAACAAATTGTACACAAATCGAAAAATCTGCAACTATTTTTCAAAAACAGATTGCTTTTTATATTTTTAATTTTCTTGGATGATTATTCTTTTATTACATAACTTACATTAATTTTATTTTAATTTTAAAATCTTGCGAAAATATAATATTACATTTTTTATACATACCATTGGACTTATTTCTGCAAAGTTCTGGGATACAAAAAGGTCATACCTCAATTAACTATAATCGTACCAAGTAAATTTAATTAAATTTCATATAAATAATTTCTGATTTCCGAATATTCTAAAAGTGTATAAGATTCTTTGATTGTAGAATTAATGAAATAATTATTTATTCAAGGAGACGAATAAAGCTACATTACTGAATAAAATTTCGTAGTTTTTTGGAACATGCATGTATAAAAACATATTCAGAAACACTGTTTAGAAAGACTATTTAAGATAATTCGACGAAAGAAAAGGAGAATAACGGATTTTAATTCAAGTAATTAAATTAAATTGGAGTTTACAGACGGGGTTATGCCGCGGATACGCAGAGTTAGTTAACTGAGTGCAAGCGGCTATTAAAAATTTGCAAAATTTTGAATGTTCATAATTCTAAAATATCTCGAGAACGGTAGAAGATACGCGAAATCTGACAAAATTCGGGGTGTATCGATAAGGGGGACGACCTCGAGCAAATCAATACAGACCCCCAAACGAAATTTGCAAATATGTAAAATAAAAAATTTAAAAATTTTTAATTACCTTAGAACATATGACCAGAGATACGGGAAATATGTCTATACAAAAAATTGACTATCTACGATCTTAATATACAAGTTCTGAAATTTTACCCTGGTAGAAATTGAAATCAGGCTGCCCTGGTAATTGGCCAGTTTCGGGCCAGGAAATGTAACGTCGCGGCCAAGCAGGTTCTGACCAGAAACTGAACACGTTCTGTGCAGAACCTATAGTAATCCTGTCAAGCATCATACATATGTGTTTTGTTCAGGATGTTTTATCTCTAAACTTGGCTGCCATATGGGCTTGCTCTGGGATCGTACAGGTCCTGCACGGACCTGTTCAGATACTGGGCAGGACCTGCATGGTCGCGACGTTACATTCCCTGATCCGAGCCTAACTAGTGCACAGGATAGCATAGGGTATTTCGTAATATAGGGCGTAGCGTAGTGGTTAGCGTGCATGCTTTGCGATGTTAGGGTCGCTGGTTCAAATCCCCCGAAGCGAAAGTTTTTTTTAATTTATTTGCGAGCGTTAATAATTGTAAGAAAATAGGTTAAATTTAAATAGACAATGCGAGACTTTAATATAAAATATTTATAAATTTAAAAAATGTTTAAATTTATTTTTTTAAATCAAAATAAAGTCTTGAAAGAGTCTGGCACCCGTTTGGAAGTAGTCTAGCAAATAATACAGAGCAACTAGGTCATATAATAAAAAATAACAAAAGTTATTAACGTTTCGGCCAAAAATTGCGGCCCTCATCAGATGTATTTTATTCTGCACAAAAAAATAAAGAAAAACTTTTTACAAAATGTTTTACAAAAAAATTTTGTTGAAAGATGAAAAAATGTTACATTTTCTTTGGTGAGAGGATGAAAAAAATGAGATATAATTACAAAGATATAATTTTAACCCTATAAACTTTTCAGAATAAAAAGTATGTAGCAGTGAAGGGAAATCAAACAAAATCAGAAAAAAGACAGTAACATCTTACCTGGATAAAACTTAAAATTTGTCATCTTTGATGTTTAAAAAATCTAAAATTTGAACACTGAAACTAAAAAATATAAAAAGTGAATACCTAAGGTATTCAGTAAGAGTTACAAATTAATTAATTAAACTTTATATAAAAATAAAATGAAATACCCGTGTTCAACGAGAATCTAACGGAGACTGAAAAGTTTGTAGAGTGAACGTTTTGAAAAGAAAAGATTTGAGTATAAAGCAGTTAACCTTCTATATTATTGTTTATGTTTGTAAGTTTAAAAGCGGAAAGTAAATCTCGGGCAAATTCGATTTTTCAAACCGAATATTTACAGCATTAGAATTATTTTTAATAAAAAAGTTTTCCATATGTTTCCTTTTATGTTTATTCCTCTCTATCGAAATAATTTTAATATTTTCAAAATCAAAAGAATGTCCAGTATTAATTCGATGCATCGTTAAACCAGTATATTTATCAACGTTATCATATATATTTTTCTTATGTTCGTTAATTCTATTTTTAAGAAGTCTACCTGTTTCACCTATGTAAACACCATTACAATCTTTACATTTAATTTCGTAAATTAGATCTTTCATATGTAATTTATCTAGTTTATCTTTGAAAGGTTTAATTCCTCCAATGTTGGTATTTATCGGTTTATAAACAACTCGAATATTTTGATCTATAAAGTTATGTTTAATTTGTTCAGAAATCCCTTTAATATAAGGGATGCTAATGGTTGTATTGTATTTTCTATTATCAGGTTTAAAACTAATAGTGTTATAAAACTTATAGACTCTTCTTTTAAAACATTCATTAATAAAAAAGTCCGGGTATCCGTTATTTTTTAAAATTCTTCTAACTAAATTTAAATTCTTCTCTCTAAATTTAACATTTGAAAGTTTAATAGCTCTATCAATAAGTCCAAAAGCTGTACCAAGTTTATAATTAAGTGGATGATTTGAATTAAAATGTAAATATCTTCCTGAAAAAGTAGTTTTTTGGTACCAATCAGTTATTAAAGTGTTATTTTCATTGATGACAAGAACGTCCAAAAAATTAAGTCTATTATTTGTTTCTTTTTCTAAAGTAAAACAGATTCTATTATCTAATCCTTTAATTTTAGTCAAGCTATTAAAAATTGGCAAAATATGTTCTAAAAATTCGTTGGGAACTGCAGTAAAAATGTCATCTACATACCTGAAGTAAAACGGTAACTTAAATGGTAATTTATTAATTAAAATATTTTCCAAAAAATCCATCATTAAATCAGCTATTATAGGAGAAAGTGGAGAACCCATAGGAACGCCAAATCTCTGTTTATAAATAACATTTTGAAAGCGAAAATAAAGTGAATTAAAAACTATCTCAAGTCCTTCAAAAAACTCTTTCTGAGGTAAACTTGTATGAGTCTTAATTTCTTCCCATCGTTTTTTAAGAACCATTTTTACAATTGGTGTGGAGATGTTGGTAAAAAGAGAAACAACATCTAAAGAAATCAGTGTATGGTTGGGAGGAAGTTTAAATTTATTAATTTTCTGATGGAAATCCCAGCTATCTTTGACTCTTTTAGATATTGTAGGTAAAAGTGAATTTAAAATAGATGTATAAAAAACCGATAGTTTATAAGTAGGAGAATTAATAGTTGAAATGATAATACGCAAAGGGTTGTTAGGTTTATGAATTTTTGGTAAACCATAGGCTCTAGAAATAGTCGAATTATAAATTTTAAGTTTTTTAGTTGTTTCATCATTAATACTTTTTTTATTATTAATCACTCTAACAAAGTCATTAACCTTTTTTTCGGTTGTAGCGGTATATTCAAAATGACTAATTTCGTAAGTGTTAGAATCAGATAATAACTCAAGCATTTTATTTAAATATTCTTGTTTAGATATAGCAACCGTAACGTTTCCTTTATCTGCTCTAGTAAAAAATATGTCTTTGTTTTTAGTCATAAATGAATGTAAAGCAATTTTATCTGTTTCAAATTCCAAATTTTGATTTTTATTGTGAGTGTTATTTTTTGCAAAATTATATAAATCAGAACTACATTTATTACGTATGAGAGTTTTATTGTCGGCAATGATGCTTCCTGAATTATCGATCTGATCCTTAACTCTATATACTCCTTCTTCAATACTAGCAATAAAATCCGGTATCGGAACCTTATTATCATTGTAAAAAGAGTGTTTTTGTCCTAATCCAACTATTCTAACAATCTCAGGTGGAATAATTTTCTTAGTTAGATTAACAAACCAATTTTTTTTAATTTTGATGTTATTATGGTGATGAAATGTATGATAAAAATGAATTAAATTATCTAATTTTTCTTTAAATCTATTTCTATTATCATTAAGTTATTTTTTATTATATGACCTAGTTGCTCTGTATTATGCAAGAAAGACCTTTAAGAATTTTTTTCACTTACGAAAACAAACAGAGAAGAAGAAAAGGAATTTTATGTAGTACATTTATATATTTAATTACACAAGTTTAAAGAATGAATTTTTATAAATGGATTGAATTTCATTTTGGAAAGGAGACTTTAAAACTTCTTAAGGATTGGAAGACTACTAATAAGAACCTTGCGGCATCGATTATGAGGAGAATTTTCTTACTTAGGTGCAAAACTAACAACTTCCTTCCTAAACACATTTTTTCAAATAATTTTACACATCCGACAGAATTTTATTCACCGATTTGTCTTAATAAACATCAAGATTTAATAAAGAAATTTAAACAAAATCTGATGAATTTGGAAATTCATGACGTCAGCAAACACATTATGTTTTTAAGAGCAAAAAAAGCACATCTCTGGAAGCTCATTACAAGAAAATTACCAAGTTACATTTATGAAGAATATTTTCACCATGAAGACCTATTTTTCAAGAGAATTCTTAATGATAATAGAAATAGATTTAAAGAAAAATTAGATAATTTAATTCATTTTTATCATACATTTCATCACCATAATAACATCAAAATTAAAAAAAATTGGTTTGTTAATCTAACTAAGAAAATTATTCCACCTGAGATTGTTAGAATAGTTGGATTAGGACAAAAACACTCTTTTTACAATGATAATAAGGTTCCGATACCGGATTTTATTGCTAGTATTGAAGAAGGAGTATATAGAGTTAAGGATCAGATCGATAATTCAGGAAGCATCATTGCCGACAATAAAACTCTCATACGTAATAAATGTAGTTCTGATTTATATAATTTTGCAAAAAATAACACTCACAATAAAAATCAAAATTTGGAATTTGAAACAGATAAAATTGCTTTACATTCATTTATGACTAAAAACAAAGACATATTTTTTACTAGAGCAGATAAAGGAAACGTTACGGTTGCTATATCTAAACAAGAATATTTAAATAAAATGCTTGAGTTATTATCTGATTCTAACACTTACGAAATTAGTCATTTTGAATATACCGCTACAACCGAAAAAAAGGTTAATGACTTTGTTAGAGTGATTAATAATAAAAAAAGTATTAATGATGAAACAACTAAAAAACTTAAAATTTATAATTCGACTATTTCTAGAGCCTATGGTTTACCAAAAATTCATAAACCTAACAACCCTTTGCGTATTATCATTTCAACTATTAATTCTCCTACTTATAAACTATCGGTTTTTTATACATCTATTTTAAATTCACTTTTACCTACAATATCTAAAAGAGTCAAAGATAGCTGGGATTTCCATCAGAAAATTAATAAATTTAAACTTCCTCCCAACCATACACTGATTTCTTTAGATGTTGTTTCTCTTTTTACCAACATCTCCACACCAATTGTAAAAATGGTTCTTAAAAAACGATGGGAAGAAATTAAGACTCATACAAGTTTACCTCAGAAAGAGTTTTTTGAAGGACTTGAGATAGTTTTTAATTCACTTTATTTTCGCTTTCAAAATGTTATTTATAAACAGAGATTTGGCGTTCCTATGGGTTCTCCACTTTCTCCTATAATAGCTGATTTAATGATGGATTTTTTGGAAAATATTTTAATTAATAAATTACCATTTAAGTTACCGTTTTACTTCAGGTATGTAGATGACATTTTTACTGCAGTTCCCAACGAATTTTTAGAACATATTTTGCCAATTTTTAATAGCTTGACTAAAATTAAAGGATTAGATAATAGAATCTGTTTTACTTTAGAAAAAGAAACAAATAATAGACTTAATTTTTTGGACGTTCTTGTCATCAATGAAAATAACACTTTAATAACTGATTGGTACCAAAAAACTACTTTTTCAGGAAGATATTTACATTTTAATTCAAATCATCCACTTAATTATAAACTTGGTACAGCTTTTGGACTTATTGATAGAGCTATTAAACTTTCAAATGTTAAATTTAGAGAGAAGAATTTAAATTTAGTTAGAAGAATTTTAAAAAATAACGGATACCCGGACTTTTTTATTAATGAATGTTTTAAAAGAAGGGTCTATAAGTTTTATAACACTATTAGTTTTAAACCTGATAATAGAAAATACAATACAACCATTAGCATCCCTTATATTAAAGGGATTTCTGAACAAATTAAACATAACTTTATAGATCAAAATATTCGAGTTGTTTATAAACCGATAAATACCAACATTGGAGGAATTAAACCTTTCAAAGATAAACTAGATAAATTACATATGAAAGATCTAATTTACGAAATTAAATGTAAAGATTGTAATGGTGTTTACATAGGTGAAACAGGTAGACTTCTTAAAAATAGAATTAACGAACATAAGAAAAATATATATGATAACGTTGATAAATATACTGGTTTAACGATGCATCGAATTAATACTGGACATTCTTTTGATTTTGAAAATATTAAAATTATTTCGATAGAGAGGAATAAACATAAAAGGAAACATATGGAAAACTTTTTTATTAAAAATAATTCTAATGCTGTAAATATTCGGTTTGAAAAATCGAATTTGCCCGAGATTTACTTTCCGCTTTTAAACTTACAAACATAAACAATAATATAGAAGGTTAACTGCTTTATACTCAAATCTTTTCTTTTCAAAACGTTCACTCTACAAACTTTTCAGTCTCCGTTAGATTCTCGTTGAACACGGGTATTTCATTTTATTTTTATATAAAGTTTAATTAATTAATTTGTAACTCTTACTGAATACCTTAGGTATTCACTTTTTATATTTTTTAGTTTCAGTGTTCAAATTTTAGATTTTTTAAACATCAAAGATGACAAATTTTAAGTTTTATCCAGGTAAGATGTTACTGTCTTTTTTCTGATTTTGTTTGATTTCCCTTCACTGCTACATACTTTTTATTCTGAAAAGTTTATAGGGTTAAAATTATATCTTTGTAATTATATCTCATTTTTTTCATCCTCTCACCAAAGAAAATGTAACATTTTTTCATCTTTCAACAAAATTTTTTTGTAAAACATTTTGTAAAAAGTTTTTCTTTATTTTTTTGTGCAGAATAAAATACATCTGATGAGGGCCGCAATTTTTGGCCGAAACGTTAATAACTTTTGTTATTTTTTATTATATGACCTAGTTGCTCTGTATTATGCAAGAAAGACCTTTAAGAATTTTTTTCACTTACGAAAACAAACAGAGAAGAAGAAAAGGAATTTTAGTCTAGCAAATAGTATGGGAAACGCTCATACGCCAGACTTATCCCATATACCTTGACCCAAATAAGGCGCATACAACACCCATATCACAGCCATACCCTTCCCAATACTTAGCCGTACTCTATCCAATATTCAAGCCATACTGATGCCGTACCAAACATTTCTACGCGGGGTAATATGCATCAAATAGTCTATAACAATACAAGTGCATGAAGTAAGCGTTTTGTAACTTTTATTTATTAATACTTCGGCTGGACTGTCGTTGGGGTCGAAGTTTTGAAAATGCTCATTTTCAATTTTACGTCGACTTAGACCATAAGTCATAGTTGTTAATCATTTTCAATTTTCATACATATAAGAAACACTATATTGTTGTAACATATCTATCGAAGCCACTTGGATCCCCAAATATCGATATAATTTTACAATATAATTGAAAGCTGTTAGTAAACGATCGAGTATTAGTAAGGAATAGCCTACTCTACACTGGGTCGAAGTTTCTGAGCGAGCGAAGCGAGCGAGGCACCACGCCAACACTAGTTTGTAATTCGAATATTATAATATTGATATATACAATATGATGTTGTGGTCTATTTAAATGTTCAAGAAATTGTAAAGTCGAAGTAAGATATGAAAAAGTGACGATCGGGTTTTTCAGTAGGGGAGAGTGGTGTAAGTTGGCAGAGTCCAATTTTTAAGCGTTACAGTGTTGCCAGATTTACCGTTTCTATACTATAAACAAACTTATAAAAAACAAACGGCATAAAAACAATATTATACAGTTCGAAAGTGTCAATTTGTGTCGTCGAATACACGTAAACGAATATTTTGCATTCAAGTTTTAATTAAAGAAAGTGTGTGTTTTACTTTATTTTTAAACCCGTTTTTATTGGTATTTGTTATGTTACGAAAAAATATTGGGTAAATAATTTATTACATAAAATATAAAAAATGTACATGTGGTGTAAGTTCGCACGCATTATTTATGTATATTATATATGTATATATATATATATATATATATATATATATATATATATATATATATATATATATATATATATTAGGGTGATTCAAAATAAAAAGGAACGGAATATGGACACGGCTGTTGATTTATTCAAAAGTACATAAAAGAACAAGAATTTTGACCCCTTACAAAACGCGATTGGTTAAATTTTAGAGGTGGCTCAAAGCGCCGGAAGTTTCAAACTTTTAATTAAAAATAACTTCTGCGACAAACATTTGTCTATTAACCCGATTATTTAAATCAATATATCTTAAAGGGTTTTCAAGGTCAACAATCACAAATCTGTAGTCAGATTTCCAAATTCAAAATGGCGGAAGAATTTTTGAAAAGCAATCCTATTTTTATAAAATTTAGTATACAATGGTTTTTGGTGTCGCAGACTATGAATCTGAAGTCAGATTTTAAAAATTCAAAATGGGGGACTCAAAATGGCAGAAGAATTTTTGAAAAGCTATCCTATTTTTATAAAATTTAGTATACAATGGTTTTTGAGGTCGCAGATTATGAAGAGGCCGAAGCATAATAAGAACTTTACCTTTTTTTTATTCTCTCATTCGTTATAATTAACTCGAAAATTTTAAAATCGAGTTTTATTTAACACGAAACTTTAACGTTAACGACGTTCTATCCTTTAATCTCTCATGCAGTTAGAAACGGGTAGAACGACGTCAAGGTTAAAGTTTCGAGGTTAAGTTCTATGGGCTTGGGTGGAAATGAGAGACAAATTGCAATGATCTCTGGGAAATGAAATCGGACATGTCATTAATGGGGTAGCTGCCCAAGTCTTCGATAACAGCTCTTTCATGAACGGTTGTGCTTGTTCCTTATTTTGAAATGCTTTTACAATTTTTAATTTGATCTCGACTGATACATCATCGTCGAAAAATGCCAGTGGAGCAAGTTCATAGCTCAAGTACCATAGATGCCCAGAAAATTTGTTTATTGCAGCCTGTCACACCTGTTTGTTTACTTGGTCATACTCTTGGAGTGACCTTAAAAGTCGGAGATCATTTCTCGGCGCAGAAATCGCAAGTGGTGCCCTAAACCAAGCTTTAGTGTATACTTTGACCACAAAAATGCACACTTCACTTAGGCCCGAAAGTTCACTACTTGTTAAGTGAAATTGTGATCGAAACATATATTTTTAAACTGTACAAAGCTTTAGCCATCCATCTAGCGTGGTGTACTGCACCAGGTGTACGAAATTTTATCCCACACGGAGGAGTTTAGCTGATAAAAATTAAAATAAGTTCGAGAAACTCTTTATAATCATCTCTTGGTTGGGTGTTCTTAAACAAATAAAAATAGAACTATCAGTAATAATATAAATTAATGACTCTATCTTTTACATTATTCAACAAGAAATATTAATAAAATGTCGATATCTGCTTTTATTTAACCTCTAGAGTCACGACGTTTTTTCGGCACCTTTAGAGGCATGGCCAGGGTAGTTTTCGTCCTGAATGTTCTTAAATATGCAAAAGTGATGTAAAAAATCTGAAAAAATTCATGCAGCTTTTTTGAACCTTCAACTTGAAGTCCCAATTATAGTGTTAATTAAAACTCGATTTTAAATTATTCGAGTTAATTATAACGAATGAGAGAATAGAAAAAAAAATGAAATGTTCTTATTATGCTCCGGCCTCTTCATAATCTGCGACCCCAAAAACCATTGGTACCAAATATTATAAAACTAGGATTGCTTTTTAAAAATTCTTCCGCCATTTTGAATTTTTAAAATCTGACTTCAGATTCATAATCTGCGACCCCCAAAACCATTGGATACCAAATATTATAGAAATAGGATTGCTTTTTAAAAATTCTTCCGCCATTTTGAGTCCGCCATTTTGAATTTTTAAAATCTGACTTCAGATTCATAATCTGCGACCCCAAAAACCATTGTATACTAATTTTTATAAAAATAGGATAGCTTTTCAAAAATTCTTCTGCCATTTTGAGTCCGCCATTTTGAATTTTTAAAATCTGACTTCAGATTCATAATCTGCGACCCCAAAAACCATTGTATACTAAATTTTATAAAAATAGGATAGCTTTTCAAAAATTCTTCTGCCATTTTGAGTCCGCCATTTTGAATTTTTAAAATCTGACTTCAGATTCATAATCTGCGACCCCAAAAACCATTGTATACTAAATTTTGTAAAAATAGGATTGCTTTTCAAAAATTCTTCCGCCATTTTGAGTCCGCCATTTTGAATTTTTAAAATCTGACTTCAGATTCATAATCTGCGACCCCAAAAACCATTGTATACTAAATTTTGTAAAAATAGGATTGCTTTTCAAAAATTCTTCCGCCATTTTGAGTCCGCCATTTTGAATTTGGAAATCTGACTACAGATTCGTGATTGTTGACCTTGAAAACCTTTTAAGATATATTGATTTAAATAATCGGGTTAATAGACAAATGTTTGTCGCAGAAGTTATTTTTAATTAAAAATTTGAAACTTCCGGCGCTTTGAGCCACCTCTAAAATTTAACCAATCGCGTTTTGTAAGGGGTCAAAATTCTTGTTCTTTTATGTACTTTTGAATAAATCAACAGCCATGTCCATATTCCATTCCTTTTTATTTTGAATCACCCTAATATATATATTTATTCATATTCAATACCGTAGTACCAAATCACGCGGTTTACAATTTTTCTAAGGCTTGAAAAAGACAGGAGGTCTCTAGAAAACGACACCATCTCCAATGCCAATCTCCGTCATGTTGATTGCAGCTATTATTTGAGATATGTACTGTAAAATGGACTTCGGCATGGTGAGCTGTGCGTTCTTTTTTATATCGCAATTTAGTAATTTTGAAAACACGGCGAATGTCATACAGTTGCAACTGATTTGTTGTACACATTCCGTATCCGTAGCTCACGATCGTGTTTTGTCGTCCTCCGCGACGCTGACTTTAAAGGTTGAACGTTTTGATACTTGAGAATCTAATCCGTTTCGAAATAGCCAAGAAATTAATATACATGTTTAAACATTTGGCAGTTCTACTTAATCGCTTCGTAACTCGAGCCTCAACGGCCGCATTCAGCCGATAAAACTGTTACCCTAAAGTTCCTAACATTTCAGCCGAATGTTTTATGTTATCTCTTTTCTGTAATATGTTGAGCTACCGGGTGCCATTTTATGTACCGGATAATCGTGGCTTACGATTGTTTAATCACATGAGTTTGACTTAGGCGCTAAAATTCATTTTCATAACCTAAATGTTACATTTGTGACATTAGTGAATAAAACTATAAATAAAACTGTTATGGATGCGAATAATTTGATATTTTTCGATATATTATTTGACAGTGGACCACTTTGTAACCTGGTTTTGAAGAAAATGATACCTCTTATAGAACCAAGTCCTGAAGTTACTAATAATACTGCTGAGAGGGAAAGAAACAAAGTACGTAATGAAAATTATTTTGAAACTATACATAGGTATAGAGATGATCAGTTCATTGAACATTTTCGAATAAGTGGAACTTTGTTTGAGGTATGTATAAAAATATGTGCATATTTGTATAATAAAATTGGTATATTTCTGTGGTAGCACGTCTTTATTTCACGGACAAATAATCACACGAGAAAATATCACGGACATTTGATCACATGTCAAATTATCACAATGATAAAATATCTCGCATAAAAATATCACAATGACAAAATATCACGTTGATAAAATATCACATCAACAAAATATCACACATTTAAAAATTTCCCCGTGCAGCCATTCATTTATGCATTATTAGGTGTAAGCGGAGTTCTGAGTGGTTAGGTTAGGTTAGTTTTAGAGAACGCATATGCTTTTAGGCATTATTAGTGGTGGACAGAATTCTGAGTAGTTAAATTAGGTTAGTTTCATGACATTGCCATTTCTCTGTTTCCCCCATTTTGGTAAACAAAATTTTATCTAAAATAATTCTCGTCACAATAACGAGGGTCAAGCAGCCTAATGCCAAAACATCCAGCGCCAAACCAGAGGGACCAAAATGTCCTAAAGCCAAAATGGCGGCGGGAAAGGACTGACATGGATTTCCGTGTGCAATATTCAATGTTTTAGGGCTGGTTTTTTACCTCAGTGATATTTTTGTTTATGATTATTTGTCCATGTGATATTTTGTCGTGCGATCAATTGTCGTGTTCTATTTTGTCGTGTGATTAGTTGTCATGTGAAATAAAGACGTGGAGCCATTTCTGTAATATTAAAAATATATACAAATTGTAGGTTGAAAGAAATTACTGAATGTTATCGGACAGCACATCGATGAAGTAGATGTACATTTGAACTATTCCGTATCGCTTGAGAAACAAGTGTTATTTACATTATGGTTATTAAGTAAACAAGAATCTTTTCTGGCAGTAGGTGACCGATTTAACACACCAACCAGCTCTGGTCATGGAATTTTTAAATCCATTATTACCGTAATAGTTGAATTGCAAAAACTTTATATAAACTGGCCGAATTTTGAATAGCGACATTGTCATCACAGGTAACAATATTTCTTGAACTAACTTTAATTATTACAATATACAGTATATATATTAAAATTAAACATATTTATATAGATATATGAAGAACGTCCAGAAGGAATACAGGGTGTTGTTGGAGTAATATTGAAGGATGCCATATTCCGATAAAACAACCTGTGGGAAATGCTAATGATTATTTTAATTGAAAACAATTTCATTCGATTATATTGCAGGGTAATTTTTCAATCCCACTAAGATCATGTTCGTTGAAGTATAATGTATAATATATTAATAACAAGTTTTATTAAATCTTTTAGGCGTTTTTGACCATGACGCTTGATTTATTGATATATATATATACAGGGTCATCGAAAAGTATCGGACCCCCCTAATATCTTCAGTTAGAATGCACTTAGGAGAAAATGTCCAATAGCAAAGTTGTATGGTTTCAAGCGGGGAGTAAGATGATGACCTTGACTTTGACCTTGACCATGTCCTTCAAGTTCATTTCAAGGTCAATCTTATTTTTTTAAATAGAACCCCCTACATTTTATTGCATATTCTTATAGCTTATCTCGAGAGCTTTCCAAAACACTATAATAAAATATTTTTTTATTTATTATTAGCATAATTGCTTGAAGCCGTACAATACTTTGCTATTGGACATTTTTCCAAAATGCATTCTTACTGAAAATATTAGGGGGATCCGATTAATGTATTTTCTTTAAACCAATTAATTGCTCTCATTATTCCGCGCACAAAAGTATTAAGGTTATGATTACTGAAAACTAAATAATATTTTACAAGATATTCTACATTTTGTGTCAAAAAATTGTTAACTTCAAACCTTTATAACTCAAAAAGTACTTAATAAAAAAATATTTTATTATAGTGTTTTGGAAAGCTCTCGAGATAAGCTATAAGAATATGCAATAAAATGTAGGGGGTTCTATTTAAAAAAATAAGATTGACCTTGAAATGACCTTGAAGGACATGGTCAAGGTCAAAGTCAAGGTCATCATCTTACTCCCCGCTTGAAACCATACAACTTTGCTATTGGACATTTTCTCCTAAGTGCATTCTAACTGAAGATATTAGGGGGGTCCGTTACTTTTCGATGACCCTGTATATAAAAATGTGAAAATGACCTTCAAAATTCATCTACCAATGGCTAAAAACACGGAAGAAATGTCAATTACATATTATGATTTACGATAATGATTTACGCAACATTAAATGGCAGATAGAAAATTGGGTTCTTTAACATATAACGTAACAAATAAAATGTGGTCTTCTATGTGATATAAATGTGAGCAAATAGTATTTTTCGATACTAGTGCATAAAATACGATTTTACGCACCGTTTTTAACATGCGATTAGATAGGGCGGTGCGTAAAATCGAATTCTTACGCACGCGTGTCGAACGATATTTTTCGATATACTATGCGTAAAATTTGTGCGCCATTTTTTGTGGGTCAAATATGATGTTACGCACATGTGATGACCGCGGCGCACGAGTGCCCGGCGCAGCCGGGCAGCACGATAGAGCCCCGGCCAACAGTAGTGCGTAAAATCGTATTTTACGCATAGTATATCGAAAATGTTTATTATAAATAAAAATTTTCTGTCCACATTACCCCAGCAGTGCAAGTAGAAAGTAGCCGATTCCTTTCGAATAACTATAGCGCATGCGCACTTAGTTTCCAGTGCTCAGTACGAAAAGAAAGAAACTACCAGCCAGCGGGAGTAATGGAACATTCATAGGTTCATTCTATTATCCACGGAAAGAAGCAGACAGTGCGGTCGGTCCAGACACTGAGATGCTTTCGGATTTTCGTCGATGACAACCGCTGTATACGCTCTCTCGACCGTCCCCATCGCAGTCACCCCTTCTTCATTGGCGCGAGGGGAATCCACTGTGAAACGAGGCACGAACGCAGCCGACGCTGCCGAGACGCTGGTAAAGTCGAAGCATGCAGCCGGTTTCCCGCCATCAATGAAGAAGGGGTGACTTGTGGTAGGGACAGTCGAGAGAGTGGATGCAGCGGTTGTCACTATTGTCACCCGACGTAAATCCGAAAGCATCTCAGTGACTGGTTCGACTGAATGCTGTGAGTGCTGTCTGGAAATCACTGGTTACTGTCCGGCCATCTACAATTCTTCCGTTTTCTATCTTTAGGCTCGGTTGTGCCTAACCTATACATTTTAGGACAGGGCTCTACCCGAATTTTTTGTAGAAAATTTCCTCCTCTACAAAAAGGATTTAGTGAATTTTTACCGTACCTTTCACCGGTTTCGATACGGAAGTGATAGAATGGAAAACAACGAATTTTCAAAGCATGGCGGCGGACGCCGAAGTCTTTGTCAAATCGAGTAAATGCTTTCCCGCAAATTGGGGGTGCCTTCTGGGGGACGGTAGTCCCCCAGACCCCCTGCTAAAGCTATCCTAACCAAACCAAACACATAAACCTTTGTTGCGTCCGTCTCTCTCCCACTCATGCATGATATAGGAAACCGTACGTGGATATAGACACTCCGATTTAATTACCTACTTTCAAAAGTTGTGAATTTTCAAACTTATCGGAGAAGGAAGTTACGAGTACATCAGTTTGTCAAACCCACCAAATGTTATTTACGCGGTCTTCAAAATTGTCATTGATGACAGTGGATGTTTCGAATATCCCCCGCTTAGAAGTGTGTTAAATGCCGAGTTGAAGGCTGTCGTCACACGTATTATCATACCCCATATATAGAGGGTGTGCAAGAAGTGGGTTACGGTATTTCAGGAGGTGATTCTCCATGGTATTTCAAACAAAAAAAGTATTCTCGCAAAATTCGGTCTGAGAATCGGAAATTCAGTGACGGGCCGTTGAAGTTAGAAAGATATATAAATTTGTTTGCAATAAATCTACACGCTTTTAAGTAATTTCAACGAGTTAGGGCTCATTTTCAAGCTTTCTTTACGCCATATAATTAATCCATGAGAGCATTTAACCTGCGAAGAATATTTCTGAAGTTTCGTAAAAATTCATGTCAATCCATTCTTCGTTAAGAAAATGTATTTGCCGCAATAATCCGGCAGCTTCTCTGTGGTTAGAACAAATCCTAATTTGATGAAAAAAAAACCGAGAAAGATCAGAAAAATCAGGAAGATCGAGACAAGTAACGAAAAAGAAATCGATGAAGATCGTAAAAGACCGGAAAAATCAAGAAAGGTTGACAGAACATCAGAAAGATCGAGAAAGATCGAGAAAGATTGAAGAAGATCAGGAAAGATTGAGGCATATCGATTAAGAACCAGAAAGATTGCATAAGACCGGGAAAGATTGAGCAAGGATCGAGGAAGACCATGAAAGATCCAGGACGATCGAGAAAGATCGAGATAGATCAGTAAAAACTAGATATGTCGATAGAAAATCATAAAAATCGAGAAAGATCAGTAAATTCAGAAAGATCAAAAAGTTCGAGAAAGATCGAAGAAGAACCAGAAACATGGAGGAAGATCGAGAAAAATCGAGGAAGTTCGTGAAAGATGGAGGAAGAGCGTGAAAGATCGTAGAATATGGAGGCAGATCGATGAAGATAGTTGAAAATTAAGCAAGATCCAGGAAGAACCAGAATGATCGATAAACATCAATAAAGATCGATGGAGATGGAGGAATATCTAGAATTATCGAGAAAGATCCAGAAAAATCAAAGAATCGAAAGAGATCGGTAAAATTAAGATAGGTCGACTGAAAATAAAAAATATCGAGAAAGATCGGGAAAGATGGAGAAATGTCAAGAAAGAACGAGATAGACCGAGGAAAATCGAGAAAGATCTAGAAAGACCGAGGAAGGTTGAAAAAGAACAAGGAATATCGAAAAAGCTCGGGAATGATGGAGATAGATGTCTGAAGTGATGAAGTGTCCCGGCGATGAAATGTCTAAATGATGAAGTATCCAGACGATGAAGTGTCCAGACGATCAAGTGGAAAACTATGAAATGGGTTACGATCAAATGGGATACGATCAAATGTCCCACTACGGCTTAGACTCTAGTGCGGTAAAATTTACATTGCGCATCGAATTTTAACTCCACTTAGATTCCGCTTCAACGACTACACCGATTTCGACGTTTGAGGGCTCAAATTAAAGCTTACTCAATTCAGGAGGTCTTCAGGAAGCGTTGTCCAACAAAAATTTTGATTGTTTTTTTAAACGTTAAAACAAATAAAAAGAGGCAAAAAGGTATTTTTTTTTCAAAGGGTTTTTTACAAATTGGAAATTCATAAGGCCCCCAAATTTCATTTACTTTGAAATTATTTTTTTATTTTTCGTTTCAGATCACTTGACAGGGTTGTAGAGTGCCCCGCGCACACCGTCCACCGCCGCGCGTGAACGTCGTCAGTGAGGGCTGGAGCTGCCATTTTGTATTATTTTTACTCGAAAAAATTTTGTAAACCTTTTAAAAATAGACAACCCGTATAACATAAAGCTGCTATAGATCTTCCCCGGAGTTCAATTTCAGAAGCTTCCTGGGAGCTCGCGCAATTGCTCTGTATGAGCTTTATCGGAGTTCCATACAACACAAAGCTGATGCAGAGCTCAATTTCATAAGTTCTTTGGGAGCTTGCATAACTGCGCTGTACGAGCTCTATGGGAGTTCCATCGGTAATCTTCTTATGTACATATATATAATATTACATGATTTGCGTCATGAAAACCGCGCTATGTTCCGGGCGAATTACGCGTTAAGAATTCATGTTGCGAATTTGCGATAGTTTCACTGATGTATTATATACATGTATGTAGATTAATGGTAGTTCATAAAATGAAATGAGGAGAAAAGATTTGTAGAAGCATTTTACTGACTTATCGAAAACCGATGTATTTTCAAGAATTTCTTTCAATCAATGCCCTTTCCATGTAATATATACGCCGCGAACAAATATCTTTTGAAATTTGATAATGGGTTAGCATGTCGAACAAAATCAAAAGTCACAATCATTTATACTAACGCGGCTTATAGTTCGCATTTTATTTTATCTAAATAATGTGTCATTTATACGAAATGCCAGGAGTAGGCACAATTCGAACGGAAAATTGTTTCCGAGCATAGAGTTCTTTTGTTTACACGGCCATCTTGAACGGTCTCTCGAAAGAACAGTTTCTATCCGTTTTGAACCCAGCTGAGTGACGGCGCTTGAGAGAGCAGTTTCTATCAGTTTCGAACGCCCGTCGAGTGGTGGTGCATCAAGTTTTCCGTTGAGTGCATGTATTCTATGTATTTAGGATAGGCGATCATTTCCGCAAGCAGTGGAATCATGTTAAGTTCGTATAAATGCTCTGCTCTTGTTACGTACTGCATATGAGCGCGTTTGTTCTGATGAGCGGCGAATGAATCTAGTTGATAATATAGGAAAATTCATAGTAACCCAGACAACCAGCTAGCTGCATATTGCCGCATATAAGGGAAAAGTCAGGCGGTGGGTATGTCGGCAGAAATACGGAATATGCGTCATCACACAGACAGCAAATTTGCTGGAAATTCTCTCCTGCCGACTAGTCTGCGTCGATTCTGACGCATTTCTGCCGAAGAGATTAAAAGGGTCGGCGAAGGGATTAAAGACGCGGCTGAGTCTATATCCACGCATAGAACGACCCCCATCCTGCCTCCCGGCCCCCCTGCGGGGGGGCCGCGCCCGATACTACCCACTAACCTAACCGCGAGAGGGGAATCACGGAGTACGCGCGATGGGAGGCATTTCGCACGTGGAAATAGACATTCCGTAAAGACGCACGAACACGGTTTTAATCTCTTCGGCAGAAATGCGTCAGAATCGCCGCAGACTAGTTGGAAGGTGAGAATTTCCAGCAAATTTGCTGTCTGTGTGACGACGCATATTCCGTATTTCTGCCGACATATCTGCCGTCTTACTTTTCCCTTATATGCGGCAATATGCAGCAGATCTGGCTGTCTGGGAAAATATTTGCGTATATTTCATAAGCGTTTAGTGTACATAATATAATTTTAAAAAATCGGCGGTTACACAACAGTTACTCTTTCATGTAGGACATCATTATATAGTCAAATTTAAGTCAAAAGTAATATGGTATGTGTTTATAACTGATATCTATAGTATATACATGTATAGTCAAATCAAATTAATTTTTTCCGTTGACAATCCTCGTGGTGAGGTCCCACGAAGCTCCAAGCGAGCTTCCCAGATGATAGAATGGACATTAATTAATCTTGAGGAGGTCGCTCGGCAGTTCAATGGAAGCTTCCAGAAAGTTTCTGAAGAAGTTATGTAGGAACGGAACTTCCAGAGGGCTTCCAGGGAGCTTCCAGAGAGCTTCCAGAGAACTGTTGTGGTGTTCAGAAAAGCGGACATAGAAGCTTCGAGGGAGCTTCATGTTAATTTTATGGTTACCACAAACGAAGCTCCCACTGCGAGCTTCTGGTGAGCTTCGTAGGAGCTTATTGCGTTATACGGGAAATTAATGCCACAAAAGTTTCGAAAAAAAAAATCATGAAATTACGCACATTTTCGGGCCTCTGTACTAAAACCTCTCCTTGAGCATTTTAATTCAAAGGATATTGTCACCGAAAGTTACACGAGAATGTTTTATTATTACACTTTATTCGTGCCTTTCTACAAAGTCAGCTTTTCTTCCAGTCACTTTGTACCTCTTTCTTTCAACAATTTCTTTAAATCTGCAATATTCATATTACCCCAACCATTTTCGTTCCCAATTTTCAAATCAAGAGAGACATATGCCCATCGAAATGCAAATATACTAATGTAGTTAGTGAGTGGCCATGATAATGCCAGCTTCTACTGCTGCTGCCTGGAGAATCAGTTTGTTAAGAAACTTCCTAAAAGGAGTTCGCACCCGATGGTTTTCGACCCATCGCTCTGTCTTCCTATATGGAGATACCCGATCCTCACCAAAACACGAACCTTTCGCAGGGGACAGTTGTTGACAGAAAACCTCTCGTATATTAATACACAGAGCATCGTCATTTTAAGAGGTACCCCCATACGAGTGTACAATGACGTAGGGAAAACCACCTTTGTAGAAAGAAACACACGCTAGTACAGCAGTAGATAAAACATCGATTCTGTCCGTAACATTCTCCACCCTGTACGAAGTCGACGGACTCGTATACTTCACTAAAACCGATGTTTTCATAACCCATTGAAATCATCATTCCAGTCTTCACACGTCATACACTGTATATTAACCCTTTCGTCATGCGCGTGTCAGGATCAGTCGGTACCATCATGACTCAGCAGCCAGGTACGACCCGCAAATCGCTAATATTGTTACATATGATGTCGATAATACAGATTCCATTTCACATTCCCTTAATCTAACTCATAACAATATTATGTGATACATCACAGCAGAGTTAGCTGGAGGTCATCAGTAGTTGCGTCTAAGTCAGTGAAAAAGACAAAGCAAGTAGATCCACTAACTAATAAAATAATACTCAAATAATCGCAAAAATAAAACCAAACTTAATGGCCGTAAAGCAAAAGGCGAGTGCTACCAATGTAAGATGGTTACAGACACCTGTGACGCTACACAAATACTACTCATATTCTATGAAACTATACTGCAAGAGACAAATCAAGATATCCACTGTGATGACGTAAGTTATTCAAATCAGTCTTACATCCAAGATGTACACTCTCGACAGACCTCTCACTGTATACTATTATTACTCCCCCCGCCAAGGGAACATAATCGAAAAAATCCGCATACACCGACCACAGCTTCGCGATTAATGCGCTGGAATTTGTACCATAATAACTTATAAGTATCCACGTCTTACGCAGTATTCATTCATAAATCGCACGACTTTAGTAATGTTCAATTAAATCATTCCATGTTATGCGCGGCTTTTATAAAATTCACAAGACGAAAGTTAAGGCGGCCAGGAATACAAACATTTATATTGCCCTTCGTAGTACAATATTTCTGAACCGCGACTTTATTTAAGTACCCCCCCCCCCTCCAGACCGGCTATAACAACGCTTATTAGCCGAATTTCGGGTAACGAGTATGATGCAAATGAGGAGTTTTATATTCACCAGTTACTATATACGTTGCCAAGAGGCTCTATACTTTTGTTTTTAAGCTCCGCGATGAATCTGGAAATTTCGATTTCGAAGCTCGAGGCTCGAACCTTATTTAAGTTTGAGGTATTGTATTTATTAAGAACAGACACAGAGCACAACAACCGAACTTCACGGAGGATATTTAACGAATGAATTGAATTACAATAAGTGGAAAACAGCTCGAATCCCTTTCCATTTCTTCAGCCCCACTTAGGCGGTCATCGGATTCGCCTCTTTAGTCCCCTTCCCGCATCCTGAAGGTATTTAGTGCCCCTTTTTCTGATGATGGCAGTCGAATATACCAGGGCAGTGACATCTGACCGTCAAGTACGTATTCGTCCCGAACAATGCCTAGGTCTGATGTAAGAGCTGAAAATAAACTTTATAAACAAGTAGCTTTGGATGTTCATTAGATTCCCAATTGTACAGTTTCATTTTTGATAAAAGCAACGGTAGCTTGATACACTTCGCTTCATCTCCGCAACAATGACGGAGTGTACTTGAGCTAATTAGTCACCAATGCAAAATGATTGATCCGTATGGCGTAACTAAGTGACGTGACAGTCTATCTTAGTTGCAAATCACCATTTCCCATTCTAGTAAGGTGTTTACTCTCTGACGCTACTCTGATGTAATTGCGGTGTTAGAAGAATCAGACCACCATTCGCGACCTAAAATCTATTCAGTTCCCAGATCTGGTTTTAATAATGTAAGGAGAGTTTTGTAATAGAATTAATGTACCTGATCTGGGATGACATCTGGAAGGGGCCTTTAAATTGTGGCAAGAGTTTTTTGCTTTGACCATCAATAGTATGACTTGGTATCTTAAGAACCACGAAATCACCAACGTTATAATTACGTGCTATTTTTCGTCTACTATCAAACCTTGTTTTTTGTTTTTCCAAATTGTTTTTTATGTTATTTTCAACCATTTCCCGCAATTGAGTTACATCTACAGAGAGTTGATAATATAATGCGAGCGAGATAGTCGTGCGGGCTAAGTCTTAGTTCGCACTAACTGATCGTCGCGAAGGTCCCAATTTCGAATCCCCGTCCGTGCAAATTTTCTGTTTGCGTCCAGTGTTGGAATATTCGGGGAACTTACTGACTAAACGAATTTGGCAGTAGTCAGGTCCGTCAGCGTCTTTTTTCGTGGTCGATACTTCGTTGGTTTTACCTCGGATAAAGAAGGGGTAATCTCCGCGACGTGTCCGCTACGGCACAGCTCGCCCAATTTGCTAACGGGGTCGACATTGGGGTAGGGGGTACTGGCTCTGGGTGGGTCCAATGCCTTGTACCTGTCTTTGTGCTGTCATGTGTAGTCATGTGTTGTCTAAACCATTCCACTCAAGCGCCGACCCGCGAATAGGCAAATTCGCCATTAAAGCGGGGGAAATTCCTTTGTCCTTTGTTCTTTTTGTCTTTTTTACAGAGCTTTCATTCGATCATCAATAATTCGTCAATAATTCCATCATTATTCATACGAATTATATATCCAAAAAAGACTTCGCTTGGAACATCAGAAGTAGTTTTATTGATCGTGTTGTTGATGCCTTGCTGAATATTTGAAATATATTTATCCCATTTATTGTTTTCAGCGTTGCACCTAAGCTACGTAATGTCTCCAGTATCGTTCTGTTGTACCTTTCTACCAAGCCATTATCCCGTGGTACCGCAGTTGCTACTACGTGAAGCCTAATATTTAAATCGTTACAATATTTTTGGAATAATTTGCATGTATATACTTTACCTGCATCGCTAACTATGAGCCTAGGAGTTCCAAATATTTTGAAAATGTTTTCCATCTCGTTAATTACTACTTTCCCCTTTGTATTCCTAACATCCCCGATAAAAACATATTTCGCGAAGGAATGTACGATCACTAAGAGGTGAGTATTCTTTTGTGTCGTCTCGATAAACGGACTTAGGTGATCCACGCGAAGAGCATGAAAAGGCCTTACGTATTTCAAAATAAGATAAAGTTGTCCTAATATTTACTACGAATTCTTTCAACAGTTTTATCCACAGCGAAATGTCCCGCGTCATCGTGATTAATTTTAATAACCTGCCAGATACAAAGTTTTGGTACCAGCCATCGCCTCCCATAATCCGTTCTACGATAGACCTTATTCCCGAATAACTCGTATTCAGTAAAGATTTGTTTATTAGTCTCGGCTTCTCCTGACGCTAGCCCCGTCTCTCATTTTGCAAATTTCAGGATCATTCAGTAGCAATCAATAACACTATGTTATCGTCTGTACTATAGATAGTATTTCTAAAGGATTTACTTGAGCAGTGGGGTTTCTGCACAACGCATCCACATGTTGCATTTGCTAACCAGTTCGGTGTACAATATCATATATGAACTCTTGCGTTTGTAATATCCATCTGCTAATACGTGGCTAATTCGAATTCGTTAAAAAGAAAATTTTTATAAACAGATCCAATTTGAGTGCACCTTTGAGAATATTTATTCATAATTTCTAGACGATATAGTTATTAATAATTATTTGTAATGATCTATAAACGTTGTTGAAACGGGAAAACTTGGTACTTTTTTCATTCTAAAGCTTCCGTATCGAAAACAGTGCAAGAAATGCACTAAAACTTTTTTGTAGAGCACAACATTTTATACAAAAAAGTCACCGAGGGCCAGACTAAAGTTAATAGCTTAGCCACGAGCAACGATGGAATATGCCTCATATTTTACAAAAATTCTAAAATATTCATAATTAACTTGTAAGACAAAATTCCAGCGTTATTCATGGATAATCTATTAACTTTAGACTAGGGCTCTCCCTGACTTTTTTTTAAGAAATTTTGTGCTCTATAAAAAAGGTTGAGTGCATTTTTAGTGTATCTTGCGCTGTTTTCAATACGGAAGCTTTAGAATGAAAAAAGTACCAAGTTTTTCCGTTTCAACAACGTTTATAGATCATTACAAATAATTATTAATAACTATATCGTCTAGAAAATATGAATAAATATTCTCAAAGGTGCACTTAAATTTGATATGTTTATAAAAATTTTCTTTTTAACAAATTCGAATTGTAACCGTCATTTCAAATTCGTCAGAATCTGTGCGGCAACTACAGGGAAAGGAAGAAACACGACTGAGTCCTGTCATACGCAGCACTGGTTACTGCGTGGCCGGTCCGCAAATACTTTCTATTTCAACTCGCTATAACTCAGTCAATTTTGAGAATTTTGAAACAAATGAAAAATAAAATTGTTCATTACAGTTTCCCAGATCTAGTGCAGAACGAAAAAATGATATATCTTAATAAATAAAAAAGGTTATTAATTTTTTAATGCAGAACTGCCAAATTTGTGTTTTTATACATGCAGACGCTTCGTTTATCGAGCGACTTTCAAGCATCCGAAAACTTTCAGCGAGAAAGTTGTTCATTAAGGTATGAACTAATTTTCTGGAAAGTTTCATCTCCATTGCATTAATAGTTTTAAAATTAATGAATGTTTAAAATAGGTAGCGGCGGACGGCCAGCGCGTCATGTGTGCCACGGCGATACGCGCAAGGCACAACCAAATTCAAACTTTCATTACTTTTCAAATAGAATAGAATAGAATAGAATTATTTTTTATTTAGCTTGAGGGGGTACCTCTTGGGCTAACCATACAAAGAAATACAATCATTTTATAAGCTAGAGAGATACAGGATATAATAGAGTATACGCAATTGCTAAAATATAGAAGATAACTACAGTAAGTTTTAGCGCAATAGGGGAGATATTAAACCGCAAACGAAGATATCTACAGGAAGCAAACGAAGATATCTACAGGAAGCAAACGAAGATATCTACAGGAATAATTTTTGGCCCGAAATTTCGCAGTCACGAAGAAAACAAAATAGTTTCCGTTTAAATATATTTACGCTTTGACTTTTTTTTACATTGTTCGGTAAAGCATTCCAAAGCCTAGTAGATGTAATGAGGAACGATCTAGAGTAAGCTTCGGAACGGTGGGCGGGCACTCGTAGCTCGCTTATGCACGAACGAAGAGCGCGATTAGTGACGTCACTGCGCCATACATATTTATCATACAGATAGCACGGAATCTTATTTTTAAATAATTGATACGTAGTGATGCCAAGAAAGTATAGTCGTCGCGATGTCAAAGTGAGCCACTCAAGTTTAACACGATGTATCGTAGTATGTTCGTCACGTCGAAGATTGAAGATGAATCGGATACCCGAATTGAGCATCCTTTCCAATTTCAGCTTTAATGTTGAGTCAAGATCGTTATAGACAGCGCAATAGTAGTCGAAGTATGAGAAAATTATGGAAGTGACGAGCTGTTTACGAGTGTCAGTTGGGAGCAGATTGCTATTCTTCCAAAGTTGTCTCAGAGTAGAGTAGACCCGTTTTGACGTAATGACAATATGCTGTTTCCATGACAAGGTGTTATCAAAATGTAGGCCTAGGTTGCGGACCGACTTAGCCCAAGGAATGATATTGTTCAGAACTCTAATGGGTGGCAAGTTAGCGAGGTCCAATAAGTTGGTAAAGTACGAGCTACCGATCACAATTGCTTGAGTTTTCATCGAAATTAATGACAAGATCATTATTCTGCGCCCACTCGCAGAATCTCTCGGCATCACTGGTAATTCTTGCACAACCCGCCTCAATTTCTTGTAGAGGACAGCTGAGAAAAATCTGCGTGTCATTAGCAAAGATCATATGCTTGGTGTGTCGCAGGACTCCAGGGAAATCATTAATAAAGATTGAAAATAGTAAAGGTCCCAATACAGAGCCCTGAGGCACACCAGCATTTATTGGTAGCCAAGACGAAGCGACCTGGTTATCTAATAGAATAGCCTGTGACCTATTTGATAAGTAGTCAGCAAACCACGCTATAGTTGGATTGGAGAAGTTGGCAGCTTTGAGCTTCTCTAAGAGAGTGGTATGGTTGACTGTATCGAAGGCTTTGCTGAAATCGAACAGTAATAAGATGACGACATTACGATTTTCGATTGCCTCACGACAGAAATCGGAGACTATCAGTAATGCCGTTTGGGTGCTGAAGCCCTTACGGAACCCAGACTGATATGGGTCAAACCATTTCCGCTCATTCAGGAAGGCAACAGTCTGCTCGTAAACCAGTCTCTCAAGCATTTTCGAAGGTGTGCACAGTAAGGCAATGAGACGATAATCAGATGCCCTTATCGGTAGCTTCTTTTTACTGATGGGAACAACCAGAGCTCTCTTCCATTCAGCTGGGAAAGTAGAAGAACTTAATGAGAGATTAAAAAGATAAGTTAGGTAGGTAGCAATAACAGGAAAGGCTTTTACATAGAAGCTAATGGGTGCTTGATCTACACCTTTGGCCTCTGTTTTAGGTCGCGCGACACATGCCAGCAAATCGTTGATTGTGATGTTTGAAAAATGGAACTTGGCATCGTCATAGTGTGGAATCGTCGATGGAAGAGACAACGATGATGAAGAAAGACTAGGTACACTATTAGTAAGCGAAACAAAGTGAGAATTTAGTTCATCGGGAGTACAGCAAAGTGGAGAGGAATTAACAGGGGATTTAGCGAGCCCAAGATTGCGAAGTTTGGCCCAAGTACTTTTAGGATCCTTCACCGATGAAAACTGTGCGCGAAAGTACTTTTCGCGAGCCAGACGCCAAGCTATTCTGTAGGCTTTGTTGAGAGACAGTAGTTTGGGTCTTATCGACCGATCATGTGTGCGACGAAAGGCTCGCAAAGTAATGTCACGTTCACGTTTGAGCAAACGCAGGTCAAGGGTATCCCAAGGGGTACTTTTATTATTTGGTACAAATGTTTTTAATGGAGCAAACTTATCGAAAGATGATAGTAGTCTATGTGAAAGTGTTGAACAGAGGAGGTTGATAGGGTGATGTGCGCCAGTGGGATACGTAAACGTACTCCAGTCGTAACTCTCGAGGTCGTCCAGCACCAGGTCAACATTAAAGTTTCGATAGTCACGATAAGTAATAGGAGTCTGAATTTTCGTTATGATTTTCAGATCGTAATCTATACAAATTAAATCATGTCCATAAACGAAAGGTAGGCTCACTTGTGAGGCAGACTTAACGTTATCAAGACTATCGACTATACAATGGTCGATCCAAGAATCCGCGGTGCTACAGTGAAAGGTTGGAGAGTAGTTAACAATCTGTAGGCTGTTTTCCAAAGCGAACTGTTTTAAATAAGAGGTAGCGCTCGAATTTTTTAATAAGTCAATGTTAAAGTCACCCATTATAATAATATTACTATACTTACAGCTAAAGGATTGCAACACTGTTTCGAAGTTTTCTGGCAGGGGTTTATTAGGTGGCCGATAGATAACCGAGACCAGCACAGGGGGGGATGCGCAGCAAGATACCTCAGCAATAATGAACTCGTTAGAAGTATCTGAGATATCAGATAAAGCCAAGATTTTACAGGTTAATTGCTTGTGTATATACATTGCAACGCCCCCACCCCTTGCACCACTACGATCATGTCGGAGGAAATAATAGTTGTCGAGCTGAAAATATTCGTCCAAAGATTGATCAGTAAGCCAAGTTTTAAGAAAATCATGTGAAAGAATGTAGAAAGGAAATAATGTCGAAAATCAGAAAATTTATTTTTAGAACCAATGGAGTGAACATTCAGATGACAAACTTTTAAACTCGACAACTTATTCATATGAGACACAGTAGAGGTCGATGATGCAGTTGAAGTGGCGTTGACGGCGGCCGTAGAGTTGACAGACGACGGTAAAGGTTGCGGTCACGACGAGATATTATTTAGATCCTCTTCAGTGAAAATTTCCACGGCCTTGCATCTTTAGTTGCACGGTAGTGGACGATGCCCTTATATAAATATACAGATTTCTCCGGATGTCCTTTAATGGCTGCACGAGCCTTTTTGAGCAGATGTAGAGTCTCGTTGGGCAGCGATTCATTTATATAAATGCGAGCCATCGGCAAATCAGGAGAAATACGATTCGATGTTAGACCTTTATTAATTCTCATAGCCTGTATTATTTTGGTTCTCAATCGCGGGTTAGACAACGTGGCTATAACTACATTGGGTCGATTGATAGTAGTCGAGATAGCTGTTGAAGCCGATGCTGATGGCTCGTTGGCAATATTGCGACTAGCATTCGAATTCGCAATGTTACTTGGCAAAAGTCGTTCGATTGAAACAAGATCACGGGCCTTCATAGCAACCTTTAGTACTTCTGCAATTTTCATGAAGATGTTGTCTAAATCTTCATTTATCATTTCAGGAAGACCTGTAATAACTAGGTCACGATTTCGTAGCTCGTAAGCAGTTGTAGCTCTATCCTTGAGGACCACACTCATTTGGGTTTCCAAGGTAGTTACGGATGCCTTTATTACCTCGACAGTACTCTTCAAATTTAAAACGGCATCTATTTTAGCACAAAGTTCTACGTGATAATTATCCTGTCGAGCACAGAAATCGCGAAATTCGTTCGTTAGAACTGGCAAATTTTCGGTTGTCTCAGAGGTAGTTGTCTCCATTGACGAGGCGCTGTTTGAGCGCGTGTGAACAAATCGCGGTGCTGTCAGAATGGAATCTGCGGCACGTTTCCTACCTCGCTTAGGTGCAGGAACTAAGCAACAAATTGTGCCGCTATCTGTATTGGTGCTGGTTGAGGGTACACATTTTGAGTCGAAGAGTGAACCGCATACAATACATTTAATACCATCACTCTCTTGGATAGTGCCCGAACATACGGTACAAGAGGCCATAATTAATATTTATCGCGTACAACTGTGGAGTTAAAATTCGTACATTCAATTTTTGCCATGCGAATCATACGAGCAGGCGACGTGAAGGAGCTCGCTTTATACGAACTGTAGATCACACGCGAACAAGTCAGCCGTGTACAATGGCTATCAACAAATTATTCCCACTACAAGCCCAATCGCTCATGGAAAGGGAATGCTAGCATGAATCTGTACTATACAAGAAACCCAACAGCGCGCATATACCATGCGGAAAGTGGGGATACAATTCACCGATACCTGATTTGGTGTAAATAAAGTCAACCACTGTTAAGTTTCCGCTTATTCCTCCTGTCGAAATTCCACTAATTCCACTGTTCCACACTGACGAACTACCACGATCGATCAATCAATTAATTTAAGCACGTTTTCTAAAGGTTATGTTGCACCCCGTATCAGTCAATCTTTAATTAATAACCAAACTCAGCAGCACAAATAAAGGAAGATCGGTTTAGCACAAGTCCAAATGAGCCACACCATCCACAGGCCACAACAATTCACACTAATACCGCGACAAAACAAGAAATCGGAAAGAGCCAATTCACACGACCGTACGGTCCCGCGGTCCGCGTATTATCCAATGCAATGTAAAAATACTAATGCAATGGAGATGAAACTTTACAGAAAATTTGTTCATAGCTTAATGAACAACTTTCTTGCTGAAAGTTTTCGGATGCTTGAAATTCGCTTGATAAACGAAGCGCCTGAATATATAAAAACACAAATTTCGCAGTTCTGCATTAAAAAATTAATAACTTTTTTTATTTATTAAGATATATCATTTTTTCTTTCTGCGCTAGATCTGGGAAACTGTAATGAATAATTTCATTTTTTATTCGTCTCAAAATTCTCAATTGATAACAATTGACTGAGTTATAGCGAGTTGAAATAGAAAGTATTTGCGAACCGGCCACGCAGTAACCAGTGCTGCGTACGACAGGACTCAGTCGTGTTTCTTCCTTTCCGTGTACTACTTTCAAAATGTTGTCGCATTGACTAAAAATTTCTTTGCGTATGTATACTATAAAAACGGTATAAATCGTTCAATTATTTTAGTACGTAAAAAGTTATGTATACCTAGTTTTTCGTAATATTAGTTACAGTGCAAACTCTATAAGACGTCATCGCACCTTATATAAAAGTTGATGTGTTATTTACCATACTTAAGTTTGTTAGTGATTTGATACACAGCGTGTGCGTAATAAATGTTACGCTTATACTGCTATAATAGTGTAATAATTATTTACGTGTGTTTAATTTGATTTAAAAAAAATGTATATTTACGTAAATAACGGTAATGCGTATAACAAACTACGATCAGAAAAAAGGATATAAATCAGATTAAATATTTTACAACGGGAATTATTTAATAAAAAATGTAACGTTATTGTAAATAAAGATTCTTGTTTTTATTTTCTTATTAGGTTTCATTTCAATACACATCTACAAATTTTCCATTATATGATTCCTTTTTTCAGCACCTGATTCTACATGTTGATTTTCAACTACTGCTTCGACAATTTCATCTTCATATTCTGGATCAGCAATTTCTTCACCATTATTTAGTATAACATTGTGAATCAGACATGTTGCTGTTATAATGGAATTTCCAATCGTTACATAATTGACGTCAATGTATTTTAAGCGACGAAACTTGTCTTTGAGAATTCCAAAAACTCTCTCAATGATCGATCGAATTGAGCTTAACTTTACGTTGTATCTTACTAGTGCTGCCGACAGGTAACCTTTGTCACGGAATGGAGTCATAAGAATTGTTAGCAATGGATAAGCACTGTCACCAATTAAGTGCACATTAGGTGGTCAAAACTGATTTTGCTCATTAACGAATTTCTCTAACAGAACACTATGTCTAAAGACTCGAAAATCATGCATCTGGCTTGACATCCCAATATACATATATATACAGGGTCATCGAAAAGTATCGGACCCCCCTAATATCTTCAGTTAGAATGCACTTAGGAGAAAATGTCCAATAGCAAAGTTGTATGGTTTCAAGCGGGGAGTAAGATGATGACCTTGACTTTGACCTTGACCATGTCCTTCAAGGTCATTTCAAGGTCAATCTTATTTTTTTAAATAGAACCCCCTACATTTTATTGCATATTCTTATAGCTTATCTCGAGAGCTTTCCAAAACACTATAATAAAATATTTTTTTATTAAGTACTTTTTGAGTTATAAAGGTTTGAAGTTAACAATTTGTTAAGTGGTGTGCGAGTCCGACCAGTTAAGGCAAGAGTGGTGTGTGAGTCCGGCCAGTTAAGGCAAATTTAATTCCAATTGGTTAGCTTGGGCAAAATATTTAATTGTACCAAACAATTCACAACAAATGTTCAAATTGTTGCCCTTCAACAGCCTGGCAATGTGCCAATCTGTTATAAACAGCCGAAACCGCATTCCGGTACGTTTCTGGCGGTATTAGTTCTATCTCTCGAGTTATTCTCCCTCTTAAATCATCTAAATCTTGAGGCTTGGTGGCATAAACTTTACCTTTCAAGTAACCCCACAAAAAAAAGTCAAGTGGGGTCAAGTCCGGAGACCGAGGTGGCCACTCAATATGACCCCTTCGCCCTATCCACCTGTCCTGAAAGACCTCATTCAAATATTGACGGACAATGACACCATAATGAGGTGGAGCTCCATCCTGTTGGAAATAAATTTCATCCATATTTCCACCAGCTATGTCTCGAATAGCTGGAACAATTTGTTCGCGAAGCATGACTAGGTATACTTGTGCTGTCAAATTGCCTTCAATGAAGAAAGGCCCAACTGGTCTACCATTAAGAATACCAGCCCATACGTTAACTTTTTGTGGATATTGAGTATGATTGTCTCTTTTCCAGTGAGGATTAACGTCACTCCAGTATCTACAATTGTGTCTATTTACATTTCCAGTCAGTTCAAATGTTGCCTCATCAGAGAAAACAATATTAGCAAGTAATAGAGGATCGTCGACAATCATCTCCATCATAAGATCACAAAATTCGATGCGTCTATCAAAATCGTCTTCGGACAACTCTTGGACCAAATGGAGTTTGTATGGATGCCATTTATTCAATTTCAGAATTTTACTGACAGATGCATGACCGATTTCGTGTTCTTGTGCAACGCGATTGATGGAAATATGGGGATCAACGAAAGACTGTAAAACATCTAATGCCTTATCATTATGATGGATTTCACGTCAAATGTCCAGACAAAAAAAAAATTTTCTCCAATCCAGCCCCAATTTTTTTTATGAGTTGTACTATAGGTTAGTAATTATTCAGGAAAATATTTTTTAATTTTATTAAAAATTGGAGGAGTGGGAGAGGGTGAAAGTTTTGAACTTTTTTATGTCACGCGCTACTTTGTGTATTTATTCCACTTAAACAAATAAATACAAAATTTATTTCAGATATGATTTTGATAGGATTTTTCATGAACTTTCGATTGGTGTAGTCCATTTTGAATTTATTTTTTATTTTGACCAAAATTTTTGAAAATTAAAAATATAATTCAAGTTTTTTCGACTTTGGGCACTTTTTTTGTTTTTTTATATATTTTTAACAGAAAGCTGAGGGTTTTTCCTATAAAATACTTTTTTTTTGTTTTCGAGAAATTGAATTATAAAGATTGCGCGTCACGGCAACTCGAAGCACCAATGCACCGCGCTGCTACGCTAACGACTTTGGATTATTGCCGACAGGTGGCTGAACTCGTGGCATGTTTTCTCATACATGAAACGTTATAATACAGAAATATGGTAGGAAATATGATATTTACTAAATCCCTTTATCACTCATATTGCACAGTGTCTTTTATCACGCGTTAAACTGTAATTATCCATTTATTTGATCTGAAAAGATAATTGTAAGTAACTGCACTTTTATTGACATTCGCAAGATATTTTTTGTTTTAGATATATCTTCTTTTTTTTCTTGGGTTTAATTTTTTCATTTATTTTTGTTTTATTAAAAAATGAATGTTAAGGCAAGAAACGTGTGGAGAAGCAGGTGGATCAACCCACTAAAAAAAAAAACTATTAAAATAACAGGTTTGATTAGTGTTTCTGAGAGTTTACGAGAGAAATATCCTGAACTTGTTGATGTAGATTTAAACACGTACGTAGTTGAATAAATCTTTTTGGAAACCGAATTGGGCTTTATTTATAATGCTATTTTTCTTTATAAAATTGACCATTCTATCTTTCACACATTTTTCAAGAATCTTTGTTAAAATAGATATAAGCGAAATCGGACGATAGTTGTTCAGAACGTTACAATCTCTAGATTTTAAAATAGGGATAACGACAGCTTTTTTAAGATCTATCGGTATTATTCCAGTATCAAATATATACAGTTAATTAAATGTTTTACAACACAAACTCATTTAGAAATGTAGTTTTGCATTATTTTCAATGTTTTCGCTGCTATTCCATCCGGTCCAAGTGCTTTCTTATCTTTGAGAACATTTATTTGTTTCTGTAATTTCAGTTTCCTCAACAGGAGTGACATAGAAAGTTTCCCGAACCTTTTTATTTGGAAAACTTACTTGTTTCTCTCTACGCTGATTTTACTAGCCAGATTTTTGCCAACTTCTGTAAAATATTCGTGAAATTAGTTTGCTATGTTCTTTCCAATAGATAAGATATCTCCTTTCAATCCTACAATATCTGTTGGCAGACTACTTTTTATTTTCTTATTAGTTAAAACATTTACCACTTTCCATACAGCTTTAGTGTCACTTTTGTAGTTTTGGACTTTTCCAGAATAATACGATTGTTTGGCTTTTTTCAGGAGGGAGTTTAAGAGATTTCTATATTTTTATATTTTTCTATTGCAACAGTAGTTTTTTGTTTCTTAATGTTTCTTCTTAATGCTTCTCTTTTATGAACTGATTTTATTTAACCTGCAGTGATCCATATTTTTCGTGCTATGTCTTTATTTCCTATTTTTTCCGTTGACTTACTTATGATATTTTTAATTATTTGTGTGAGGTTTGCACAATATTTTTCAGGGTCCAAGTTTTGGTATACTGATTCCCATGTCGACATCTCCGCTAATGCTTTTATTTTTCTGTAGTTTATTGTCGTATTTACATTTTTCTCTACATTATTTAAGCTTATCTGCTCACTCAGTATATGTAAGAAAATGCGATAATGGTCTGTGATGTCTGTTTTTAGAATTGATGCTTGGAACAATGTGGGCTGTAAATTTGTTTTTAGAAAAATATGCTCAATATATGTACTACTATTTTTGGAGATTCTTGTGGTCTTATTTATGGTAGGAATGAAGCCAAATTCGTGTACTATATTGAAATATTCTTGTGCAACTTCGTCTTTCTTATGAATATCAATGTTAAAATCGCCTACAAGTAATTGGTCACATAATTCAAGATAATTCCCGAGATGTTGCATAAATGTGAAAGGACAAAGGGACGGAGAGCGATAAACTGCTGTTAAAACAGTTTTATTTATTCCCACAATGCAGTTTAATTTAATAGCTGATATTTCTCCAATTTGCACTATGTTTACATAATGATTCCTTTTGTTATTAACGAATATAAGAACACCATCATTTTGGTTTATCGATCCATGGTTATAATAGGTTTTATAATTTGGTATGTTATATATATTTATATTTTTTATTGACCAAGGCTCTGTGCAAATTACTATATGTACATTATTCATTTCGTGAACTAGTACTTCTAATTCCTCGAAGTTTTTATCTATGCTTCTGATAATAATGTGCATGATCGATATACCTGATTTAGCGCGAAGGGAGTCTTTTAATTCTCCTCTACAGTTTATGACTTTACAATCTACTTCAATAGTATTTATATTATCCAAAAAATTTGCCATTTTAGATATTATAAGTACTTTTAAAATTATTTGGGTAGTTTAAAATCATTAATTTTCCTCAGTTGGTTATCCTTAGTCGATTGTTTGAGTTACGATTTTCTTGAGTGCTTTAAAAGTTTCACATTTTTCGGTGTCAAATGCTGCATAATTGGTTGTGTAGTTAGTTTTCCGCTGGTTATTTGATGTAATATAATTTGTACACTTCCTAATGTCTAGTTTGCCTGTATCAGGGCATTATCTATCAGCATGACTTATTTTTGCACAGATACCACACACTTGTTGTTGGCTCGAGCAATTTTCTGCGCTGTGTCGATATCCATAGCATTTAAAGCATCAATTAAGGTTCAGGTTCTCATAAACAGGACATGTTTATCATCATTGGTAGATTTTGTTCATTTCTGTGAGTATTTGGAAAGCTTTAGGAGAGCATTCTAAGTAGGCAGTCGGTTTACCCTGCCTCTGTATAGTCTTCACGTAAATCACTTTGATATCATTAGTTGAAAATTCAGGCAGATTTTGGTCCAGTATCATTTGCGTTAGATCTTCCGGGGTATGTTTCTCCAGTAAACCCACTTTCATTCTAGGTTTGCGTAGTTCTATTCGCTTAATTTCATACCACTTGTCTGCATTCTTTTTTAAAGTACTTTCTGGTTTGTCTAGATACTCTGGACAATTGTATTTAACAATTATATCTCCGTTATCCCGTTCTTTTATATAATTTATACCGATTTTACGTTTGTCTGGTCTAACTGTAGTGAATATATCATTTCTCGTCTTGTTGGGTTTTCGCTTCTGCTGTGGTTTAATAAATAGACTTGGTGTATTTGATGGTTTATCTATTGTTGTGAAATTTCGTTTACTTACTGAGGCATAAGAACAGGCTGTTGTGGTAGATATTTGTAGCGATTTAATTTTTTCCTTCTAGAAGTGTAGTTTTGTCTTTTAGAAGAATATTTTTGTCCATAATTTCTGTATTCAAAGTTTCCAGTAATCGGTTTTTTTCTTCCATGTGGTTAAATTTGTCCATATTCATAATGTCTGTATTTTTATGGTTTTGGTTATCATTTGTTTTTATTCGTTTTTTAGAGTAGTTATTTCATGCTTTAATTTATCATTTTCTTCTTGTAGTCGTTTGTTTCCTTCTCAAAAATTGTCTTTCGATGTAATGTATAGACTTTCGTCTAGTTGCTTATCTCTCCCTCTGAGTTTCTTTATCATTTTTGTGTTTTCTTTTCTTAATTGCTCTAAGTCGTCGTCTCGTTGCCCAACTTGGATCTTCAAATATTCATTATCTCTCTTTAGGATAAAATACTGCGGAGTATGTTTAGTTCATTAATTTTACTAACATCAGCAGATAATATATTGGGAGTCAAATTTTCCACACAACACACATGTAGACTATCAATCGGCTGAATGATTTTACGCCTCTCTGCGTAACTTGTGTGATAAAGTGAATTTATATAATATCATTTTTAACGAGGTTGGTTAAAATCTGTTATATATACTTCGCCTCTTTTCCATATAAGTTACTAAAGGTATGAGCCTCTGCCAAAAAGGATTAAGAATCATTAAGAAATATATCTTGATATGCAATACTTCTTCGTTTACTGGGCGGTCGAATGCTTTGATATCTCTAAAAATGTTCTTCTGAGTCCTCGTTTTTCTTTTATAATTTTTCACACATTTTCTGCTTTGGCATTTTTTTAAATTTATTGAAAAATTCATATACAAAAAGGCCTGCGAAAGTCGCATTGATTTCGATAAGTAGGTCAAAATATTTCTAGATTATATCTAGAAATTTGTTGCATTACCATCTTTCACGCACATTACAGTAGTAATTGTACATTTCAGTGTACTCCTCGTTCCGAGAGAACAGGAGGGTATTGATTCCAATGTATAATAAGTTGTTAACTATCGGTAGTTCAGCGGTTAAACATGGCCTTACTGAACGGCGTTATTTGCATCAGTTTCTCAAATGAAATATTTTCAGAATATCTCATCTGCAATGTGCTGCAAAGATTTTCGCGAAACATTCTAGCGATATTACAATTGAGAAATGGTGAGACATTTCAGGCAACATATCTCCAGAATATTCTAAGAACCATATGTATAGAATGTCTCAAATTAACCATTTCCAGAATGTCTCATCTGCAATGTGCTGCAACGATTTTTGCGAAACATTGTAACGATGTTACATTTGAGATACGGTGAGACATTTCAAATGAGACATCTCCAGAATATTTTAAGAATAATACATATAGAATGTCTGAAATGAAATATTTTCAGAATGTCTCATCTGCAATGTTCCGCAATATTTTCTGCGTGACATTCGGGTGACATCAACGTTTAAATGTTGGGAGACATTCTGAATACCACATCTCTAAAATATTCTGAGAATCATACATATAAAATGTTTAAAATAAAATGTTATCAGAATTTCTCATTTGCAATATTTTGTTTGAGACATTTTCAGAATATTCTGGAGATGTTGCAATTGCAATATTTCAATTGTAACGTTTGTGGCATTCTAGGAATATTCTGGAGATTTTATTTCTATGTGCACGGAGAAAATTTTCTACGTTTTATAGCACGACAGTTTCTGCTTTGCCGAAAAAACCAAATACGTACTTTTATATTTTTGCAAAAGAAATAAGCATCTCGATGAGCATTGAATAAAATTTAAAAAAGGTTTTTTGCATCACCCTAGCAGATATCGACACCGTGAATGGTTTTTACCGTGGTCGACGCTTCGCAAATATGGTCTTGAATGAAAATAAGGCAATGTTGGCGATGCGCCTGCTACGGCATAAGCCGCCGACTAACTGTTGACGGCGTGGATTATGTGTAGTATTTGTGATTGTTTATTTGTTTGTATCGTCCTGTGTAGGATTATGACTAAGCCTTGCCCGATTAGCCATGGCATCTATGCATAGATGGAATAACGTTGGAAAGTAAATCTGAACAATGTATGTATGTATTATCGCGCAAACCGTGTACTGCATATAATTGATACAATATAGACGCTCTGAAATGTATCATGTGTAAGCGATGTTTCGAATTCAATAAAATACTTAAGATTACGAGTTGTGAAAAAAACAAAAACCGATTTAAATTACAACTACTATCGTATCGAGATGCCGGTGTAGGAAACTGAATAGTATTAACAGCCTTAGTACGTTGCATAGATCGCACTGGCAATTAATGAGATGGGACTGCGGCATTGGATGCATTGGACAACGCTTCAGCAATAATAGCACTCGATGTATCGTTCGATTTGTTGTCAAGTTTCATAATTTTCTTTGCACTCCATTGACGTAACATCTGGAGCATGATTATGCAAAGGCTTATCCCTAATAATAAAACCTGCATTAACTAGTATATAGGGTGTCCATTAAGTCGCGGACCGGGCTAATAACTTGAACAAAAATTTGTTGTTTGAAAAACACTGAAACACGTGTAACGTGTAGCGCCATCTGTACCTAGTGCCTTGAATTCGTCTCGAAACGACCTTTCAAATGAGCCACAACTCCACCTGTGTTACCATTTAAGCTCGTTGACCCCCCTCGTGCCCTACGTGCCACCTTAGTGGAAAATCGTTAAACGTGTTATGGTATATTTTTAAGTTTTTGACGCTTGATGGTCTTACAGAATTATTCGACGCAGCTGGTCCAGCTAAATTATGACAGCAATTTTCTCCGTTTTTTGAAATAGCCATTGATGTTCCAGGTAATGATGAGGTAATTATCTGGTGTCATTCCTTGAGAATTTCAAGATCATCTTCGGACAGAATTTGTTGTGTAGATACGCCTCTATTCCGACGAATGTGAATTATTCCACGATTTAAATATACAAATTTATTTGGTGTGCCCTTAACTAGAAGACGAGCTTTCTTTAACAAGTCAAGTGTTTCGGTCGGAGGATGCTCATTTACATAAAAGGGGACTACAGATAATCCCTTGTCAATATCATGTGTTGATATTGTTTTGCGATCCTTCATTGCTCTTATAAAATCTGTACGAAGCCTAGGATTAGAAAGACGGACCATTATCGTTCTCGGTTTTTCGCTGAACCACTGAGATTGTTGATATTGCAGACACGTTAAAAGATGATGTCTTTCGCGACTGAAGTCACGACACAGATAATAGGTTTCGTTGTTCAATGGAAATTTTGAGACATTCACTGAGTTTGCAAACTATATAATGTAAACCCTCGCCCACTATCTCCGCAAATGCTGAAATGATTAAGTTACAATTTCTTACTTCTTACTTAAAGCATTGCGCGCTCGATCACCTAAAACTGTCGACATTTATGATTATAACGTGGATATAGTTTGTTGAATTTTATCTACTTTGGTATTGAGGTTCAATACCTCATCCATTTCCTTATCTAATTCTGCATGTGCCTTATCCATCTTTTTATTTAATTCTGCATTTTGTGTTTTTTTTTTTGTTTATCTAAAAATAAATTAAAGTAAGGCGGAATTACAGTCCATGTATTTGACGTGATTGGATCAACAGAAGAATTGCTAGTAGATCTGAGGTATCTAGGAGGTGCAAGTAGCTCACCTTTAGCTTTCTCACTTTTTTCCAGTTGCCAGGCAGCAGATCAAAGTACTATTTTCCATGACACCGCTCTCCATAGGAACGTAATTGATATGAAAACTTGAATTGCATATTGCGCAAATAGAACTTGATTCTGATTCTAGATTATTTTTACAAGATTTACACTTTTTATCCGACATAGTAGTAAACAGGCCGGAGGCAATTACAGAAGATTTGCAGGACTTGATATATAAATATAATGCTTCGAATCAGTCTCGTGTACAATAATTCCACCTACATAAACAATCGAAGTGTTGGTAGGCTAATTGAACCGTGCACGCTACCAAGAATGCGCAGCCAGAGACGGTCTCTTCGAGCACCGCCCAAGGTTACCTCCAGCGCAGCGCTGATTAATCTGCAAAGTTCTCCATCAGTGTTTTGGTCTTTGATCTTGGGTGGGATCATTGGTGAAGACACGGGGTAGACAAAGACTGAGCAAACTCCATAAACGCAAATAACCGAGATTCCAGGATTACATGAGACAGAAGAATTAAAGGTGCGAAGGATATGAGAAATATAGTTTTCTGGGGGGTTTCCCACGCTTTTCCCATGTTTTTACTATTTCTTACCTATTTTTTTGAGGTTAAAAAAGAAGAGATAGCTGCATTCTAACGACGGATTCGTGTTCAGAACGTCAAAATACAACGGAAATGATGAAAAGCACTATCAATATGGACTATACTTTTATTTTAGGTATGTTTTTAATTTTTTTTTTTCAAATAACTTAGCCCATTCAGGCGACATGTTGGAGCTGCTATATTGAAGAATTCTTCAAAGGCGCACTCGGCATTCGAAAGTCGATGATTTAAGCTTTAAAATGACCCTCAGTTAATTTTTTCGATCCTTCAAATTTTGGTCGTGGCACTGATACGGTTGACGTGGTACCTCCTTGTGCATTACATGTCAACCGGGACACTTCCAAATCTCAAAAACGGATATTTCTTTTAACTAAATTTGATATAGATCAAATTTAGCATGCGTACTTCCTACCTGAATTTTTTCAGAATTACTTTTTGTTTTGTTTCAAAATGAAGGATCAAAATATCTAAAAACCGTGTTTTTTGTAAGTTTTTTGCTAGATTACCATGGTTAGGTTCACAATTAATTCTGATATACCAGTGATTCATATCTTATTTGCTATTTATTTAATTTGTTCCCATAATTATTTAAAAAAAGTAGTATTCAAAATGGTGGATACAAGATGGCGGCGAAAAAATTAAAATATTTCTAGAATTTTCTAAAGATTATGTAAAAAGGGTATTTCAGTTTGCTCATCACGAATCTGAATTTAGCTGTTCAAAATTCACAATGGCGAATTCAACATGGCAGCGAGAGAACTGAAATATTGCTGAATTTTGTTGAAAACTGTCGACAGGGGGTTTTTGAGGTTTCTGATTAAGAATCTGAAGTCATATTTTGATAGTAATAATGCAACAAAACAAAATTAAAACTACAAAAATGTAAAAAAAAAACAAGAAGGCAGGCATGAATAGCATTGTTGACAGTTTCAACCCTGTAGAATGCGGAAAGTTGTTGTTTTCTTAATTATAAATAACTTAACATCAGTTATGTTATACAAGAAATTTTTAGGTATTCTCCATTTTTAACTTTCAAAATACATATATTCATACAAATGCATCACTAGTGCAGGAAAACGATTGCCGCATTTTTAATATAATTAATAAACGTTTATATGTGAACAGGCGTTAATTCGCAATATCACATACTTTCCATTATATAATATCAATAGTTTATTATCGAGTGATTATCATGTGTTACTAACGGTACGATCGATTATACATATGCGTAATGACACAGAATGTGGTATCTAATATACACATTTGATCAAGCATTTGATAATACTATGGGTCAATCTGTAAAGCAGCTTTTTAAACTTTAACTCGCCTTTGCTACTGTAAACTGTATATTTATATGCATTGCCTTGTTTATTTCCAATAAAGACATTAATAATAATAATAATAATAATAATAATAAGGGGCCCAAAGGGAATGATGCGTAACACAATGCGGCTATGCAAAAAGCCGCATCTTAGCCTATCTCCCCAAATGGCCTACTCTCACCTCCACGTGTGCTTATTAAAGCCGGTGGGCCCTGGACTCTTAGCAACCTTGCCAGAGTTTGGGTAACCAACCCCAGTGGATGGCGAGGTAAGAGACAAATGAGAGAGGCATAACAACGGGGAGTAGGGCTAACCACCCTACTCCCTGTATTTGCGGTTACTCATAGAATAACGCGCAGAGCTCCTGACCATCGGGCTGCTTCGGATGCAGCCCAGTCCCGAGGTGGAGGAGCCGAAACAGGTGTCCCGGGACAACAACGCACGAATGCCCACGGACGATTTCAGTGGACGGAGGATCTCAGGCAAGATCTTATGCGCTGCTACGAGGAGAGCTGTCCGCAACAGAGAGGCTACATGGCGCGAATGCATAGTCGGTTTGCAGTAATGCATCCCTAACTGGCAGATCGCTTTTCTCAACAACAACTGAGAGATTATGTGGCCTATCTGAGGCGGGCGGGTTTCGTTGTTCCCAGCTGTCAACCGGTACCGGATGTGCGGGCAATAACAACTGAGCCCGTAAGGGAAAGATGCTCCACATTACGAAAGCACGACACTCGTGTTTAGGCAAAATTTGACAACAAAAATTTTGCCTAAACAACGAGAATTAGACAGAGCAAATAGCCTACTGGATGCTCTTCCAGATGACTGCGACCTGTGGCAAGTCAATTGTGCCGTTTACGAGGCTGCAAGTGATCTGGTGACTCCGCGAAATCTGACACAGATATCGGGGAGTCGGCAGATTACAAAACGCATGTCTCAATTGAACGGCAAGATTCGACTGACACGGAAGCTCGCTTCCCGAGTTCAGTGTGTGATCGACTATTTAACATCTGGCCGTTCATTTACGGCAAAAGTCAAGAAGTTCGCACAACAACTGCGGACGTACTATCACACACTGAACAAGCTGAAGTTGCTCAACATCAAGCAACGTTTGGCGGATAAAATTCGGGTTTTGGCGGATGCCAAAAAGAGGCTGCAAAGACGGGAGGATGGCATTCGACAAATTGCAATATTTTGGACGAATCCTTCCAACCTCTTCAAACATCGTATCGCAGCCTCAAGCGAGTTTCCGTCGATGGCCGCAGTTGAGGAATTCTGGGGGAGCATCTACGAGAGAACATCTAGGCTTAATGCAGACACTCCAGGTATTGAAATCTTCACCGAGTTGTGCGACGAAGTCACACAACAAAGTGAAGATTGCCCACCCGTCAGTGCTTTAGAGGTGAAAAATGCCATCACAGGAGCGAGGAATTTCTCATCGCCGGGCTGGGATGGAATTAACAACTATTGGTGGAAGAAGTTCACTTCTGTCCATCAACACCTAGCCCGAATATTCACCTCTTACATAAATGGAGACCAACCCATTCCGCACTGGCTGGTGGAGGGCCGAACGACACTGATCCCAAAATCGGGAGACTTGTCCGATCCGAGAAACCATAGACCGATCACGTGTCTCAATACGTTATACAAATTGTTCACTAACATCTTGAACGAACGTATTGAGAAATCCGTGAAACCGGTGTGGCAACGGATAGTAGAACAACGAGGCTGCAAAATGGGTGTATCCGGCTGCAAGGACAACTTGCTTATCGACAGGTGTGTTTGTCAGGACGCAGTCCAGTACAAGCGTAACCTGTCGATAACCTGGCTGGATTACATGAAGGCGTATGACTCAACATCGCACGAGCTTTTAAGCTTGTTGCTCAAACGCCTACATGTCCACCCAAACATAATGAGAATTGTAGAAGACCTGATGCCTCTTTGGAAAACACGCTTTGTCATGACATCGGGCAAGCGTCGAACCATGTCTAGACTGGTTCAATTCCAAAGAGGTGTCTATCAGGGAGATTCTCTGAGTCCTCTGCTCTTCTGCATCTCACTATTGCCTCTATCCGTTGCTCTCCGGAAATCTAAAGGGTACATGTGTGGACCGCCTGGTGAACGTGTACATAAGATCACCCATCTTTTCTATATGGACGATCTTAAATTATACGCATCAGGCGAAGATCAATTACATCGATCTCTGAACATCGCCCTCACATACTCAAGAGATATCGGCATGGAATTCGGATTGGACAAGTGTGCAGTCGTTCATTTGCACAGAGGAAGGTCAGGCTCTCATAACAACGATATGGAGCTCGTCAACGGAAATGTCATCCGCCACCTTAGCGCCGAAGAAGCCTACACATACCTGGGCGTACCTCAAAGGCATGTCCAGGATGTGCAGGCTGCTAAAACCACCATCATTAAGAAATACCGACGCATTCTCTGTCAGATCTGGTCATCAGAATTGACCGGGAGAAATAAGGTGGCAGCCACGAATATGTTGGCCGTATTACCAGTGCTCTATTCTTTTGGAGCACTGAAGTGGAACGTTGACGAGCTAAAGGATCTTGACCGAAGCACTCGGAAGATGATTTGTATGCAACGCAGTTTGCATCCAAGATCTTCCGTGGAACGACTGTATTTGCCCCGAAATATTGGAGGTCGTGGCCTTTTAAGCCTGGAGTGTATGCATGACCGATTGGTCCTCGAAACAGCTTGCGACGTGATTAATCGAACGGAGGATCCCCTGATGATGCTAGTACATCAGCATGAAATTCAGGGGAAGGGGGCGTTTTTGTACAACGCGGCGGAACGAGCGGCACGAAACCTGGGTCTGGTTTTCAACGTGGGACGTAGTGGTGCACAGGAGGCTGAATCAGTCATCAATCTATGCCCAGTGCGTCTCAGGGCTAACATACGGAAGGAACAACTCCATATGTTGGAGGGAAGGCATATCGACAAGCCGTTGCATGGACAATTCTTTCGAAATGTCCAACAACTTGGCTTGTCGGCAGAGATGACCTTCTCCTTCTTAAGATCAGCCGGCTTGAAATCCGAGACCGAGGGTTTTATCTTCGCGTGCCAGGATGGGGTCATCAATACCTTAGCGTATCGCCAGAACATCTTACACCAGGCGGTACAGAGTACGCTTTGTAGATTGTGTAGATGTCATGCTGAAACACTAATGCATCTTTTGGCAGCATGCCCAATATATGCAGTTTCAGCATACATCGAACGTCACAATGCGGCTCTTCGAGTGCTGTATTACCATCTTCGCAGCACTCATGGTATTGATGCAACCCCAGTTTTGCCGTACGTCCCCATCAATATTGAATCAATAGTCGGGAATGAGTCGTGCCGAATATACTGGAATTACTCATTCCCGACGACCAGGCAAATATCAGCCAATAAGCCTGACATCGTCCTGGTTGACTTCGATGACAAATCCATCTTCGTCATCGAGTTTTCTGCACCAGCAGAAACAAATATAGGCAGCAAAGAGGACGAAAAACGGATGAAATCTCAGGAACTCCTGTTCGAGATTCGCAGGCTGTATCGAGGATTCAAAATCAAGCTCGTCGTGCTGATAATTGGAGTGCTGGGAGAAATGAGACCAACTTTCCTCGAAAACATCAGAAGCATTCCGGCCTGTCGAGGACATGCAAATTCCATCGCAGGCCGAATGCAGAAAGCAGTGCTGCGAATTGCGCTCCCTATTTACTTTTGTTGCAAGAATATTTCACCAGCTGGCGTTTAGCCGCGGCAGTAAAGAGTGTTACTTGGGGTTTACATGAAAAAATAATATGAACAAAAGAAAAGATGACATCATTACTGAAATTCAACTGCGTTTTGCAAAAAGTGCTTAACTCGACGGGAGCTTTTTCTGGAAATGCGATGAAAAGAGCAGGTTACGATGCTATGAATGAATGTACGGAATTATTTTGTTTTGCTAAAATAACTACAATTTAGGTAAAAACAGGACATCACTCCATCGACGTCCAATACAACCTCCCTATCCGTCAAAAATCGCGAAATTTGTGACTGCTTCGCCGTACCGGATCGTGGCCTCTTTCATTTTAAACGTATGCCCTTTGGACTAATCAAAGCCGCACGTTGTCGCGTATTGAAGTGACGTAATAATCGCCATAGACACGGAGTCACAGAATTTCCATTATCTCGAATTAGTTTCAAATACCCTCACGAGTCCCGGATTAGATGTGAGTAAGCAAATTAGCGAGTTCTTCTATCACGAAGTGAAATACCTCTGATACGTTATTTGGTTAGGTGGATTGAAAACGGATTGAAACCCCATGTGTCAAACGTGTAAGATTTATCAATCGACCCCTGTCGGTTTAATGAGAGTGACCTATGAAGGTGAGTGGTCTATCCTTGACGCGGATATCATGGGCCCATTTCCTCCAGGTCGAAATAGAAATAAGGACGTAATTGTCTTCTAGGACGTCTTTACAAAATTGGTAGAGGCATGAGCCTGAATAGCAGCCCACGATGCAACAATAATCGATACTTTGCAAACGCTAGTGACGCGATTCGACAATTGTGCCTACAATATAGACAAAAACATATAAAAAATAGACGCCGTCGGTAACCCGACCCCTTCTTACCACCCCTTTATACCTTCCCCAAGTCAATCCCGCAGAATGGGCAAATCGAACCCTGAAAACAATGATCACTTCCTTTGTCTCCGCCGATCATCGAGATTGGGATATCTCTCCCCGAGGTTTGATTCGTCATTAATAACGCCATCCAATCCTCTACCCGTATGACCCCCGCGGTCCTAAATTTCGGCAATAATCCCCGCCAGAGTAGTATTTTAGAAGACCACCAAATCCCCCTTCACCCTGGGATCCAAAGTATGGCGCGGTATGGTAAATGGACTTACGTTCATCCTGCATTGGGCCCGGATAAATCTGGGGCGTACCACCAAATGGCAGGTTCTTGTTTTATTGGCCCTTATAAGATTGTAAGAATAGTATTCCCCGTAGTATACGACTTAGAAAACACCGATGGTCGCAGAACTTCCCGCGTTCATAGGAAAGATCTATAACCCTTCCCACAGTCCTTCACCCCGAACCAGTCCCCCTACCAAGCCTTTCGGAAGTACCCCCCCCCCCCAGCCCTACAAAGCCCCTAACAGCACCCCGCCGCGTAGGTCGCCCAAAAAAATGTCCCGAAGATAGTATTCCCAGTAAGAGACCCCCCTAGAGTAGGTAGACCCCAAACAGTAAGCCTTTTGGTCCTTCCCGCGGTAACAAACAGTACCGCCGCTCACCAGATTACATGATTAGAGTAAGAAAGTATTTTGTAAGTTCACTAGTCCTATCGAGAAAAAAACAAATTGTTAATCGTAAATTGTTTTATTTATGTTTTTCTGGATAGGTCCCTCCTCCTAGACTATATTCCCACGGAGGAGACGGAAACCCCTCCACAGCCTCCGAAAACGTCTCGTTCCCGCCGTAAGGCCTTCTTTCCCTAATCCGTGGCTTTCCCCATCAGGCGCACTATTCTCCCATCTTTACCGTCCATTCCCGCCTTGGGCGCTCTCACGCGACCATAGGGACACCCGTACCTCTTGCTACTAACCCTGACCCCCTCTCCTCAAAGCTTCCCGACTGTCCTATCCCTCCTAACTCCTCCATATCCTGTAAGAGTTTCCGACCATAATTAGGGATAAAACTCCCTCCTTCACCCCAACACCGCCTTGCCCTTCAACAAAAATTTCCCCACCCATCTCCCATCAACCGTACCTTACACAACATCGCATAGACCTATCCGCCCCCCTTGGGGGTAAACCCCCCCTCTCCCCCAATGCTACCGCCACCCTCCTTTCCTGACATCCTCCCTTTAATGGCCCGTCACTCCTGCAACCGACACTTATTCACTACCACTCCTACTTCTACCATCCCGGCTCTCATGGACTTAAACATTTTCCCCCTTTCCCCTTCTATTCCTTCCTTCGTTACAAATACCTTCTCTCTGGAATGCCTTCGGTGCACCCCCTCCTTTATGAAAGCCCAGGGGCAACGGAACGGGCCCGTTTCAGAATGTTAGATTTAATTGCAATCACTATCTATCGCACAGGAATCTCATGTATCACCGCATTGATCCTTTGTTACGCACCTACGTCATCGGAACGGTGATCCAAAGCCGTTTACTGCGAACGTCTAACTTCGGCGCAATGAACCATTTCGTTTATATGCGCAAGTTGAAGTTGCGCATATCCCAAAATAAGGTGAACGACGCAATATCGCGACAGCACCATCGGAATGCGCACAGCACCAGTTCCATTCAGGAACATCCCCTCCTTTTATCAAGGAAGAGATTATACTTGTACAAAATGTCCACCTCCTCCGCCAGCGATTCCTGGTTTTGAAATAAAGAGGTGCTACCCCCTGCAACGCCCCCTGGATCATGAAAGTTGCGCCACTTTGCGCATCGCGCTTCTTTGCAACTATTGCACCCATTAATTTCTCCATCCCTTCCCTTACTATCTAATAAATAATCGCATACCTCCGAGCGCAAGGCCCCCTACCCCATTGTAATCCCTATCTTAACAGATTACGCGCCCAATCCTAAACGTACCATTGCCCCCCCCCCTTTTATCCTGTTATTTTCCTCGGATGGAGATGGATAAAAGATGATCTCGGACCGGAAGAAAACAACCTTTTTTTTTGTATTCTGAAGTCCTTGTGTGTACTATATTGTAATAGAAAAAAAATGGTGTAGTGTACAAGTAGCAATACGGTGCTGTGAGTGGTTGAACTATAGAGTGGCGAGGACCGGCGTGCAACTTGGCGCATTGCAAGAGTGTCAGCCAAGTTTTTGCTGCGTGCGAGATTCTCTTCCACGTTTCCAACGAAGGAGTACGCCACCCTCTTGTCTGCGATCACCGATTATTGCAGATAGCGTATTGTTTATGCCCCTTCGAATATCTTTACGCCCTCTTTCTCCCCGACTTTGGTTTTCTATTAGTAACTCCTTGTTTTTGTATGATCGACAGGACATTTTCTGTGATAAATAAACTTTTGTTCGATTTATAAAAAAAAGTTCTGGCATCCCTGTTATTTACTGAGTCTACCTTTTATTTTGTACATGAAAAATATGGTACAATTTATATTTATATTTAAGTATGTTTTCCATTTTGTATGAAACAAAATTTTACAAATTATGTATTGTTGTTTCTAAGTTATTTCCTAGTTAATTCATAATATCATTGTATTGAAACATTTAGTAGTCAGTTTTTGCAAAAAGCAGTAAATATTCAAATTTCATCATATTTTATAAAATGCTTGCAAAAACAGATTTTATGCATAGATTATAAATTTGTTATAGAACTCTTTATTTGTGTAAGTTTTATGTTTTTTAAATACTATAGAATAGTTATCATTAAAAATATTTTGAGCATTTACTGTAAATATAATTGCGAATATATTGGTAAAATTTATTTGAGTACATCCAAGATATGTTAACCACTTCAACGCGTTGGTGCAATTAAATAGGATAGAATCTTACACATTCTATTAACAAATGTAGTAGTTTACGGAACTGCTAATGCCAGTATTGACATCAGTGAACCAAAAATTTCAAATTTGAAACATTAGTGATAATGGACTAAGATGCAAATGAATAATTCATATGCTTGTTATTTTTCATTCCACAAACATATGGGGGGATGAATTTCTTACTATTAATGGGAATTTCTATCGGTGACATTATGCGAATAAGTTTGTGACTTTAATAAGGCACAAGTCTTTAATTGCGAATAAAATGGGGTCGAATGTTTTGAAATATTTGGGAAGAATACCCGATTGGTAAAATACATGCCCACGTGCAAGGAATCAGAAATACTCATAAGTGTACACCCACTCCCTCGCACATATTTCACATCGAGATATAAAGACACAGACAGAGAGAGAGGGGGTAGAGGGAGAGAGAGAGCGCGAATGAGTTAATGAGTGACTGGCACAAAGAGTGAAAGAGGGGCCAAGGGAGAGGTTAATATGAGCCCAAAGGAAGAATGGCTCACTGATTTCGCTATGCTCTATACCGATTAACATGGGTAATGAATGATCAAGCGTGTAACCGAATCAAATCTCGCAAATAGCAAGGTCCTCTGATACTTTGTATTTTAATCAATCGATGCCTTATAGATCTCGAAGGAATACCTTACAAACCGATTTTAACGCTTTTTATACGATGTTTACCGAAGTCAAATTTTAGTAATAACTGTCGGAGGATAAATCTGTAAAAGAAAGAAATTAAATGCACATTCATTTATATAATAATTTAAATATTTCATAGTTATTTTGTTGAGTCAATTCAGTTTGGCTGTTTTATCAATTTTGTTTTAGCAGTTCCGCAACGTATTAAGTTTATTAAGGGTGTAGTCTCATTTTCAAGACCTATTTGGAGGCTTATTTCAGGAATTTTTGTATATAAATATAGAATAAAACTATACAAACTACTTTTACTTCATTTTATTTATGTTATGAAGTATGAAGAAAATATTTTCGAATATGTTTAATGGCGTATGCAGTTAATAATGTCCATTGAATATGACAACTTGAAATTAAAGCAGGTGGCTGGCTTAGGTAATTACTCTCTTTTATATCACATGGAACAAAATATCCAGTTGATCATCGCGCTATGAAGTTGTAGCTCTGCTCCGTACTTAAATAAAATATTGGTACGGTTAGCGACTGTTGGCCGGTGGCACGTAGCCCATAGACTTAATTGAAAGATTTCAATTCCGAGTTCATTGTATTACTAAATTAATTTGCGTATAGGAGTATTGGTATACAAATGAATGAGATTTAATACAACTTCTCTGCTTTTTTCATACATACATTCGAAATGGGTACAATGATAAAATTATTACAAATAATTCGAATTACTTTTTGGATAAACTCAACTATATATATATATAGTAGCCAGATTTGATATACAGTTGGGAAGGGAATGTTCAATGGCCAGATTTATGATAATGGCAAAATGAAAATTACTCTGTAGACCTACTTTTATTGGAAATTGTCCGTTCAGTTTTCCCATGGGAAGCATATGCTAATGATATTTTAACTTTGCCCTATTCGGTAACTGGTTATAACGAAGAACGTCGATGTTCTTAAAATTTCATCCAGAATATAGTCGTTTTCGACCTTAACGTAGATGTTATTCGTCATAAACAATCACAGAATCCAGATACAAATGCCTTGTAGACATACTTGTACGGTAGTTAATACGGAGATCTTCATTGAGCTCGTAGCTATTTACTTTTTAACTCTATCTCCCTACAGATATTGTAAGCATCATGGACGGTAGTTCTGACTACCTCAACTCAACACAACACACATAAACCAATGCCAGTCTAAAACCGACGCTATTTTGTTCCGACATTTAGAGATCATTGTAAATTATTGTTTGCAACACTGATCTGTTGGGCATTATGTCTATAAAGCCTTCATATCATCTGACAGCCGTTTACTAATGTGAAATTTGCGTGACAGCACTTTTATGCAGCATGCATGGTATGTGAGAATATAGTGCTCATGCGAAGTATAGTTTAAAAATGAATGTTCAGTCCGCCAGAATTTTAATTTCACTAAAATTCTGACGAAGACTACAACATCGTGAAACACCACGATTAATAACTCAATGTTTGTAGGTTAACGTTTTACTTAACGATAATTAAATCAGTAATGTCGATGACTTTATGGCTTCATTGTTTCATTGTAGTGAAGAACGTATTCACGAGTCGAGTACCGAAAGACAGGCGATCGTTTTACTCTACATCAATCAGACACAATCGTAAATGATGCTGGCATCAAAGGGGAATTCGTAAACATAAACATAACGGTACTAATCACTGATATAAATCTAGTGACCACAGTTACTTTTGATGAAAACTCTGTGGGGCGATGTGAGTAGTTAAAGTCGGAAACATTAAAATAACGCATTTCCTTGTACATTATTAACTATTATTCATAAATTATAGTTGGTCTTCGCAGACATCGCGAACTCGATATGATCGATAATATCTATCGCATGCAAGTCACGCAGAACTCGGTGGTCATCTAATGAACGACTCTTGCCTTCGTTACTTGCGAGAAGGAATGCATATCATATACATACATAATACCTAGAGTACATGTGTTAATTCATTACTTGATGCACGACTATGCGCTAAGCTTGAGAAGCGTCCACTGTTGTCGACTAACAGTTCTATACCGCTTCTCAAATTATACTTTCATTCACAAAGATTACTTTTATAATATTTTAAACATTGATTTATTGCGGACATTTCAAACCATCTGAAAAATTGTTTGTTTCTCAAGTATTCTTATTAGGATCGGTAGTAAGAATATTAATCAATTGCAGAATAGAATATTTTCAAAATTAAATAATATTTTAATCGCTGAAAAATTCTGAATGAAAAATATGCATCGAAGATTGACTATATTTCTACCCTATTATGAATATTAATACTATTCAATTTAATTATATGTTGCTAAATATGTTTACGAATAAAGATATAACATTCTGCGGCCGTTTTCTTATCTGTGGTAGTTTGCGTCTCTTCGAATAATAATCTTACGGCAGGACTCTGGAGCCCCTCTCTTCTTTGTCTCCCTGCCGCCGATTCCCGCCGTACTTGTATTCGCATACAGCAGACTGCACCCCCGAAAAAAAAATCAGCTTCAAGGTAGAAGCTATCGGGGAAAGACAGGGGTGGCAATGACGGAAAGACGAGGGAGTCACCCTATTTTTTGAGCTCGACCCGTAGGGTAAGATATTGATTTTTTTATTTTATAATTAGGGGCGCGCACCCCTTGGCTGCCAGAAAAAAACACGTCATCTAGGGAGAGACGAAGGCACCCCTCGTCCTTAGAGACGCTGCATGTATGTGAGAGCAACATTCTGATAATCCACACTTCGATCATCTTACATTGGTATTCTTGAAACAGCGTTGTAGTTTATCATATATGTTTCATGCAAAGGGATATTACAATTTTGAGGTTGTTTTGCGTTATTGTAATATACGGTGCTTATTACGCATACGCGTAAATTGTCCATTATCATTAACTTGTGGCAGAAGGGAAGGGAAATATGAATATTTATCAAGTGGATTTCATCAAATTCAGTACATATAGCGATGCAAAGTTCTTTCAGGTTTTAGTTATATTTTGAATAAATATTGGAATTTTATTTGCTTACTTATAAAAGAACAAAAATTGAAAAAACTGAAAATCAAGGAGACCTTCAGAACTTACATCGTCACCTTTGGGGTTGGCACCATAATTAAATTGCTTATATATACATTAACATTTTGTTATTTTATACTACAATAGTAGAAATGTGTTTCAGAAGTGTTACAAATATTAATGTTTGCTAAATTTTGGGGAGGAAATTAAGCATGACAACTTTAACAAACTTCCGAACTAATGTGTAGGTACGTAGAAAGTTGGTAAGATAGTGAATATGGGACCGCCTGCGCAAGTACGCTTTACATAAAAAAGGTGAATAACACCATCGACATATTTTCACACAGACGTCTGGTGTTCTCTGTGTATACACTCTTAGATATGAATAATTTTACAAATATGCATCGGTCGATTTAACGGAGGTATTGTTTAATGAAACTACGCATAAGAAAGAAAATGCAGTATATAGTCAACTAATGAATTATGTAAACATCACTAAGCATCATATAAATCAGTGAAAACAGATGATATCTTTACAATATGATAATTAAGCCCAGATATCAAAATATTTTTAAACCGTGCTCGTATTAATCTTATTTGTGCAATCAAATATATATTCAAATTAATTTCGATATACTGACAATGGAATGATCTAACAGAAAATATTATTCAAATTTTATCTTATAGAATGACTGTTAAATATCCCCTATTTATACCTATTTATACAATAATGGAAGTAATTAAATTACAAGTCAGTGGCAAATATAATTGCGTAAATAATTCATCATGTTCAATTTTATATTACTTAAGCACGCTATAAACGTTCTTCGTAAACGGAACGGGTTTCATAAAGTTTTTCGAGTAATTCTTCAATTATTCATTACAACAGCAAAAATATTATGTTATTGTAGATGGGAATTTCAAGAAAAACTTTAAAAAAAGTTCAAAATTAATGTTTCCCTACATACTAGAAATTTTTTGCATACAAAATATGTGTAAAATAGTGGATTATTATGATACTGGATAATTATTGATGGCATGCACACAAATGTTACAGATAATTCTTATAAATTGTGAAATATAATTAAAAGGAAGATTCCAATACCTGGGAAATTTTTATCCAGTATAGTTTCATATGTAATCGGATGGCTGCACATAAATGGCACTAAATATACCATTTTTAAAGATCCAAATTTCGCAGGAAAAAAAACATGAACGAATATCAATAAAGTGATAAAAAAGGGGCTATGTGCCTGCGAATTGTATTTTCTGCTAAGAAAATGTACTCGATACGGAAGAAACAAGATATCCGGTATATTAAACAGTCTTCTCTTATAGGTGAAATGTAAATTCGCTGGTCGAAAGCCATTTTTGATTACTGCAATGATTGACTATCAAAAAGCACTGCAGTCGTAACCTGCAAAGTAATATTTAAAAAAAAGCGTAACGTAAAGCGTGCAATGTAATATTTTATTAAATTTACTATATAATTCAACAGCTTAACGATCTGCAGAAGTTCTGTTAATTTTATGAATGTACGTTAAGAAAATGGCGTTAAGATTACATGTTACAGATGTCGCAGTCTTTTAACAAATAAATAATTGGCGTTTAATGTTATATCGTAACGCGCGTAATTTTGTAGCAAACTGTTTATTTTCTGATACTTACTCTCTAAAACTCTGAAATTAAAACTCCAAAATTTCACTACATAAAAGTGCCAATTGGACATCACGGAGAAAAGTGAACAGAATTTTGAAACAAATAAAAAACGAAATTGATCGTTAAAGTTGTCCGCGTCTAGCGAAGAAAGAAAAAGCGATATATGTCAAGAAACAAAAAAGTTATTGTATTTTTTATTAACAACTGCAGAATATAAGTTTTTGTGCCTTCAGGTGCTTCGTTTATTTAGGGAATTTGGTGCATCTGAAAACTTTCATCGAGAAAGTTGTTCATTACGGTATAAACAAATTTTCTGGAAAGTCTCATCTTGATTGCATTAATAGATTAAACGTAATGAATATTTAAAGTCGGCAGCGGCTGACTGGCGTGCGCCGCGGCTCTAATCGCAGTGCAACTACCAACTTTAATAATTCATTACTTTTAAACTAATAATGGAATGACGATGAAACTTTCAAGAAAACTTGTTTATACCTTAATGAACAACTTTCTCGCTGAAAGTTTCCGGATATTCGAAATTCGCTCGATAAACGAAACACTTGAAGGTATAAAAAACTATATTATGCAGTTGTGTAGAAAAAAATTCATAACTTTTTTGTTTATTGATATATATCGCTTTTCCTTTCTTCACTAGACGTGGAAATCTCTAACGATCAATTTTATTTTTTATTCGTTTCAAAATTCTCAAAATTGGCTGTGTTATCGCGAGTTAAAGTAAAAACTTTTTACGAAACGGCCGCGCCATAGCCAGTGCTGTGAAGACACCATACTCAGATGTTTAGTTCCCTTTGCTTTGTATACATGACAAAATTTACAGTGCCCCTTATATTAAACATAAAAATCTACTTTTCTCCATGCACTATTAGTTAAAATCGGTACTTTTCGACAATGACATTTCATTTTTATGCAGAGATTTCGGAGTTTTCACTTTAAGGATCTTAGAGTGTATATCAATTGATACTTTGGTTTAAATTTCAATTGATATACATGCGATACGAAGTATTACAGTAGAATTCGATAAAGTATGATTATATATCTCCAAATGATTATTTGAACAAGATATGGGGTGAACTGAGATATTTAATTGCATTACCAGATAGACATGTATGACAACAAATGCCGATATTGGTCAATTATTCAATAATAAAATGAAACATACTAAATAATATCAGACCATTACTTCCTTTTCTTTCCCTACTAATACTAGAAAGTAGTACCATAAAGGCAAACGGTGAAGACAAGAGACTTAAATAAACCCAATCAATTACAACTTATATATTTTAATACATACTTCAGTGAATGTTAAAATTTAATTTCAGATTCTCCTCATTATAACCTTTCATTTTCTAATAAATATATTATAAGATTCAAATAGTTAAAAAAAAATTAATATGTTATCCTGATTGTTTATGCATATTTCTAATACACTTGTAATTATTATCTCTTTTCGAACTTACGTCAGGGCCCGAGATTTTCAAGACCACGGCTGATTTACCAAAGATATAAGTCGAATTACGGTGAATGGGAGCAAAAGTAAAAATAATATGAGGGTCGAAATTTGTTAATACAGGCTATTTTTCCCATTAGGTGCTAGTCCGAATGTTGTAAAATCGACCTATAATAGGTCGAGAGTTGGTAACTCATGTAATTTTTCACTCTTTTTCACCTAACTTTTTCTTGGGCATATATGATGTGACAAGCCTGTTCGTGTACTAATATGTTTATATATCTGGGTAATATAATAAATGAAAGAAATGTCTGCTCCGTAAAGTAGAATATCTTCTAATGTTGCGTTATTTGTCCGAACAAGATTTCAAGACCAATGTTAAAAATTAACTCGCCACTAAAATATGGAACTTAAAGAAATCTTTCGACCTAAAAATAAAATATTTGACCTGTAAGTAAAATTTCCTTATTTAAATAATTTTGACTTCAAAGTTGTGGATGTTGATGTCGAAATGTCGCCCATTAGGGCAATAACTGAGTGTCAAGAAAGAAGAACCTGTTAAGGTGGCTCGAGCGACGCGGCCCTGACATTTAGAGGGTGCTTAAGGCCCCGTTCGACTTATTAATTTATAGTCATTTTTTGTACTAGCGAATTTATATCATTTATTTTCGTCGAGTTATACAAATATTTTTCATTATTAGTTATAAACTTGACATATTATATTTTTTCAATGACAATTTTATTTCATTATGCCCTGAAAAGGAAAACGTGGCAAAAGCGCTTGAATATATTTTCTAATCATGAGGTGACCGTATATTTTTAAAATCTTAATTAATTCATTATTAAATGATTGCTATACAAGTGATGTTTAAAAAAATCTGTCTTTCTGAAGTTTTGTTATTAAAATCGAAATGTCATTTTACACCGCATTTTTTTTCATTAGTTACTTCTGTAACAGGGTTTGAAACTTTGCAGGATGACGAGTGGGGTCATAAACTAGAATATGTAATTTTTTTACGCAATTCTGTCGTTGGTCAATTTTCGCTCGATCCACCTTAAGCGCACGAAGGCAGTAATAACAGACAGTAGTCTCTCAAATAAAATAGACTTCGAAAAATCGAACTAGAAAAAATACCGCCATATACAGAATTTCAAACAGAACAATGTTTGCATTTAGCATTTTTTAATTCGACTTCAACTTTTTGAAGAAATAATTAAAAAGCGAACAATTTCACCGACCGCTAATTCACAACTTTTGAATTACATATCATGATAAGTATAATTAGTAAATTTCTCGAATATATGTTTTAAAATTTTCAGTAATTAGTAGCGGTTTAATTCAGTCATCATAATAAATAAGAATTTTTATTCATGTTTTATTCTTTATGCCAAAGTCAGAAATCATCAGTAAGGGAATCAGGATATCTCATGAACTAACAAACGAAACGACTTGAAATTTTAATTACACATACAATATAGTAATGCAAAAACGAATAAAAAGTTGACAAATTTTAACTCCTTTTTTTCAATACAGGTATATTTAAATACGATGCATCGGTATTCATGACTATTTTATTTGTAATGCTTGGGGAATCGAGCGAAGTTTTCGAAAATGAAAAACTGATATTGTGGTATTGCAGAGAAAGAGTTGAAGAAGTTTTCTGCGATAACAAAATTTGGAAAAATTTACTCATTTTTATTTAATTTTTTAAAACAAGATTTTTAAAAGTTATATATTTTCTATATTTTATATATAAGATCTTCAGTAACATTTTTTGGCACAATCAATAAAACATAAAAGGAACACATCTTGTGAGAAGGATGGTGGAGCGGGCGGGAGAGGGGGGGGGGGGTGCAAAGCCACCTTCGCACCCCCGACACTCCCCCCCACGCTGATATTAACGCAGTTCCAAGTCTGAAGAAACAAAAAATCTGGAAAATGACGGTATTATTATAATATAAAAAATACACTGCGAAATGGAAGAAACTTTATTGTTTATGTAAAGATATAAATGGTAAACAAAAATATTATAATTTGTTTATATTAGTTCTGAAACTTAGTATCTTAATGTTTATTGTTTATAAATATCTGTACCTGTGATACAGTATAATAAATGCGCCAGACAATTGAAGTGCTCGCGGATTTTCGTCGGCGTTAGTCCACGCTGTTCCCCGCTCTTAAGTGTCTACCGGAGGAGGACACAGATAATGTATAAAAAGAAGAGGTATAACAATGTGTATGAGAGTAGTTCGAGAAAAATTTATGGAGCAATCATGAAGTTCAAGATTTAGAGTAAACCAATATAACTATTACGCAGAGGAAATTTTACACACTAGTGGAAATTTTATGTACTAGTGAAAAAAAAAGTGTCACTTTACGCACTCGCAGAAATGCGTAAATGTATATTTTCGACACAAGTGCGTAAAGTTCGATTTTACGCATATGTTTCATACGATATTTTATGTCACTTGAGTGCGTAAAATGCGACCGAAAAATGTCAAAAGTGTGTAAAATAGCATTTTACGCATTAATGGCATAAAATCAAATTTTACGCATTGTATATCAAAAATCGAATTTTGTACACTGTATAACAAAATAGTACTTTTCGATATAAGTGCGTATACGTAAAGTACTTTACACATACGCACTTGTATCGAAAAGTACTATTACGTACGGCTTTTCCGCGTGTAAAGTATAATCGAGTGCGTAAAGTTTACTTTGTGATTTGAATGTGTAAAGTTTTTTACGTATACGCACTCGTATAAGTACTATTCGAGCACCTAGTGATTTCCTCCTTGATGCTTAACATTTGAAGATCTTGTTGGATGACGTCGTTATAGTTACTAACCATGACCCATTTAAGATCATTCTTAGCATTTTTGTCTGAAATCGTTGGAGTATTGCAATATTTAAATTTGCTGCAGTCCTCAATATCATGATACCATATGTCCATATTGGTTTGAGAATCACTTTATATAATAAAAGTTTATTTTCGAGAAATGATTGTTACTCGATTTCCAAAAGCCAGAACATTGATGTCATTATTCGGTCAAAATGCATACCAAGATATTTAGTATCATCAGATTATGGTAGGGGCTGCCTATTAAGTGATGTTTCCTGCCAAGTTTCCTTTAACCATGTTTGAAGATCATTTAGATTTGCCTGCAGTACGACTAGTAGTAAAATATTAACACAGTTTGTAGCAAAAATACATCTAATTTTTTATATTCTACATTAATTACAATAAAAATTATTTAAACAATTTTTTGTATATACAAAGTAGAAACATTCATTACGGTTTTCTGTACGTATTTTTATATTTAGGAAAAACATTATTACGTTTAAATTATAATAATCTATATTTGGAAATGAAGGCAAGATCAGATCATCAACCAACCAGTGAGGTAAGATGGAGCATTAGTCCAGCCAATGAAGGTAAGATCAGATCATCAACCTACTAGTGAAGGTAAGATGGATCATTATTCCAGCCAGTGAAGGCAGGATCAGATCATCAACAAACCAGTGGAGGTAAGACGGGGAATTGGTCCAGCCAAAGGTAGCAAGTTTTTATATATATAACGTATAATACTCGCACTATGTTACGGAAACGCTATTCGACAATATTTGCGATTTGCATGAAAATTGACCTGATTGTGATGAGATTTTTGTCTAATTTCTATAAAATTCTACTCAAAACATTCATTATTGTATGCTCATAAAACTACCTGTTAAATTATTTTCTTTCGTGTAATAAAACTTTACATATTCCGTACGATACTTGTATGACTAATAGATGTATATAATGTATATTTACGACAACTGTAAGGCACTTGTTTCAATTTCTCATGAGATTCTCATGAGAATCCTACTTAACATTTTTCGCAGGGTATATCTTGTACCGTCGGATTCCACTCATTATACTACCACCTCTAGCACTTGGTTAGACCTGTTCATAACGAAATCTGAAGACAACATTGAGTGATATTCCAAGTCAAATGCGCCTTTTATTGCTGGTCATGACTTCGTTGAAGTGCTGTTCTCTTTTTCTACCACCAGGAACATGCTGGGTTTTGACAGCGCACCCTCTAAAAACTTGATAAATGATGGAAATAAAATAACTAATTGGTCTGTTAGTGACATCAATTATGCAGTATCTACGCTCACTCAGAACATTACATATGCTCTGGATATTGTTACGCCGTATCGGATAGTAATACCGCCAAATAAGAAGAACGCATGGGTAAACTCTACTTATAGATCGCTTATAAAAGAACGAGATTCTCTCTATGGGGCCGCTAAGTCAGCCGGGTCTGTAGCACTTCTGAATCAATATAAGTCTATGCGCGGTAATATTAATTTTCAGCTGCAGAAAGCGCGGTGTGATTGCTTTGCGGCTAGGCTGATGAATGCCAAAACTTCGAGACAAACATGGCGAGAAGTAAAGAGCCTTGGAATTCCTTCACACCATAGCCAATCGCCCACCACATTCTCCTCTGGAAATGAATTAAACTCATCAATCTCTAATATTCATCCACCACTTATCATTTCAGACCTTGAAATTTTTCGCTCATCGCCTATTCATTCGTTAATTCGTCCTCCCTTTGTTTTTAAGCCTATAGACGGTAGTGACATTTATCAACTTCATCAAAATGGAAACAACGAATTCTTCTACAGTTGACAGGGTGAGCCCTGCTTGCTGCAGGCTTGGTATGGATGCGCTTGTTGAAACATTATGTCAAATTTTTAATTCGTCTCTGCGCAACTCAATCTTTCCTTCGCTTTGGAAGCAGACCGTTATAGTTCCTCTCAGTAAATGCAAGTCACCATCGACACCTGCAGATATCGCAAATCTGTATGAGTCATCCAAGTACATAGAAAGGTTAGTACATTTGCAACTTTCGTCATTTCTCTCCCAGCATTCCATCCTTGATCAATATCAATCTGATTACAGACGTCATAGTACGCAATCTGCCCTCATTAATATGCTTGATGATGTGCGTAGTGACATTGACGAACGTATGTTGACTATACTCATGCTTTTTGATTTTATTGAGGCCTTCAATACCGTTCCGCATCAGCTATTGCTTCCCAAACTGTATAACATAAGTTGTTCCTATGAGGTCACGACTTGGTTCTACAATTATTTTCTTTGACGATCGGCAGCTGTTTTAGATGATGTTGTAGTGTTATCGGAGTAAAGAAGTAAAGGATAAACGTGAATTCGGGGGATCCACAGAGATTAGTGTTACGCCCTTTACCATTCTCTATTTTTATTAACGATCTTTGTGGTGTCCTCTATTTCACGAAACATATTCTCTTCGCGGACGACGCCCAGATTTATCTACAATGCCTATTTTCGAAACTAAAAGAGGGATTAGCCAAGGTCTCTTCTGACCCAAAAGCGATAGCTAGTTGGGCAAAAGTGAACGGACTTTCCCTCAATATCTAAGACTAAAGCGACGATTCTGGGCATGTTGGTGCTATTGATTGAACTCAACTCAAGTCACTTTGTGTCACTTAAGAACCTGGGCATATAGATAACTCCTACACTTGATTGGAAATTGCATATAACATCCATTAAGATTCACACCACCCTTTATGCTATCCAATTTTAGAAGAAAAGCCTTTCTATGCACCTCAGGAAAGAGATTCAATCATTTGTTTTCCCATACATCGATTACGCTTGCCTCGCCTTTTACGATCTATCCTGTGAGTTAAACCTGGCCCTTCAAAGGGCAACCAAGGGCTGCATTCGGTTTGTCTTTGGTGTGCGCAGCGATGAACATATAACCCCATACCGAGTAAAGCTGAACTGGCTTACTGTTGCAAGCAGAAAGAAATTCTTTTTAGGAACGCTCATTTGAAAAATCCTAAATTGGCAGGCGCCTCCCTATTTGCCCGACTGGTTTGTTCTGGCCACTGATCTATCTACCTGATCTTAGAATGTCGGCTCGTAGGGCTCACACTAAACTATTTCACATCCCATCTTATCGAACTACTACCTACCAAAACTCATTCACTATAGTAGCATTATATTTTTACAATTCATTACCCTTAGCCATCGCCAAGGCAAATTCTCTTGAACTATTTAGAAGTCGGCTGCGCACCTTACTCTTAACTAATGATGCCTCAACAACTATCTTAACATCAACGAAGCCGAAACTCTAAAGTGCTGTAGATCCGGTCGATCTAGTTCAAACCTCGAGCTATAAGTCTATGCATGCAAACGTCAGATGTAAAATTATTTTAGTTGAAGTTTATAGCGTTATTTTAAGTTCATGGTGTATTACCAGCGTATTAGTTGAATAATTAATCCAAGCATATGACTGCGTCAAAGGTTCCTTGTCACAGCGTATATACATGTAACAGGGCACTTATACTATGCATTTTGTGATTCATTGTTGTATTTCATTTCTTTTATATATTCACTGTATTCATGTAGCATTTTTCTCTTTCGGTTCGTTCCAGGGAATATAAATAAATCTAATCTAATCTACTTTTCCTCCCTCTCTCTCCCTTCCTCTCTCTCTCTTTCTCTCTCCCACTCTCTTTTTCTCTCTCGCTCTTTATCTATTATTTTTTTTATTTCATTATTAATGGAATCCCCACTCACCATTCAGTGATTTTGGCCTGCTTGTGAGATCTAGGCTTTTCAGATTTGGCAATCAAATATCGCACCCATTTTCATCGGAACGGTCCCAGTCTAATATAGGCCTAGATGGCCAAACATTTCCTCCTAAAACCATTATAATACGTGTCCCGCAAGATACTAGTCTAGGACCTATTCTCTTTATAGTTGTCATCAACACTCTCTTTCCTAGGCTTCAATAATGTAATACCACCGGTTTGCGGACAATTTACCGTCCACAATTTACCGCCCACAATTTTCCGCCAATTTTTTCTCCCCATCTACACCGACCTCCCTAACCCCATTCGTGTATATCCCGGATGCCTACTGGGGGGGTCTGCGACCCCCCCCCCCCCCAGACCCCCGCTAACAACTGACCTAACGCAACCACTACGAACCCTGCTTGCACCTTCGTTTTTGCATGATTTTAGGAGTTTGTCCCTGGTCCTTGAACTATAATTGGGAGGTTCCAGAACCTCTCAAAACTCATGTTCCACACGGAATTTGCGCTCTATTGAGATAAATTGTGGCTGGTAAACTGTCTGGCATTAAACTGTCCGGCGGTAAATTGCCCGACGGTATACTGTCCGGCGGTGAATTGTGGCCGGTAAATTGTCCGGCGGTAAATTGTGGTCGGTAAATTGTGGGCGACGAATTATCCGGCGGCAAATTGTGGTCGGTAAATTGTCCAACGGCAAATTGTCCGTGGGCAAATTGTACACGGTCAATAATGTGGCGGCAAATTGTGGGCAGTAAATTGTCTGGCGGCAAATTGGGAGCAGTAAATTGTCTGGCGGCAAATTGTGCGCGGTAAATTATCCGCATACGAATACGACCATTACATTTGCTAATGACATCTAATTCTGCCTATCAACCCCACTAAGCTGCATTAACGACACCATCCCTTGAATTGATCGCGACATTGCTGAGTTGGTAACTTGGTCCCATGAATATGGGCTTACATTAAATGCCCGTAAAACCTAAGCAATTATTGTTGGGTCCACTAAAAATTAGCATCTGTAGATAGAGCACAGCTTCCGCCATATTCTAATAAAGTGCGGGTCTAGGAGTCATAATTACACCGATCTTTCGTGGAATCGCTAGGTTAACACCATTTCATCTAAAGTTCACTATTTACTCTATAGATTAAAATTCTGCGGTTCATTTTTACTTTTTTCTATTAAGCTTTCCCTTGTAAATTCATTAGTCACCCCCCTCCCCCACCTTGATAACGCTACTGTTATGCAGCTCTAAGTTATGTCTAACGACTGCACCATGGTGATTGATTATAGCCCGATATAACCCAGACAGCACAAAATGTTATGCTGCATACCAAATACGTTACTGATATACAATAACGGTTATGAAGTCGGACATTTTTACATTCCTGCAACATATCCGTTATATATTTGCAACGTCTGTGCGGTATGGTAATGAGGGCAAATTGGCTGTCAGTAGCATCTACGAGTCAATATTTTCTAGGAAATCTCACTCATCACTACATTTTAACCGCTCTATCTTTCAACTAGATTCATTCATATTGACGATTCCGCGGCGATTCTGACGCATTTCTGCGGAAGAGATTAAAAGGGTCGGCGAAGGGATTAAAGACGCATACAAACACGGAAGCCGCGTCGGTGAATTCCCACACATGTGCACGCATACATGCTCGAGACAAGCGCGATAGGGGGCGATCGGCGTGACCGGGAGAGAGGGGGCGAACAGGAGAAGAGAAGTGACGGACGCAGCCATTTTCTCTCGTTTATCAAGTATCGAAACTATTGAATCGAAAAGATGCGACAGCGGCATACCCGAAAAACCTGTAAAAAATTTGAATTTTTGAGCAAGTCAGCGCAAAACTGATTTCTTTCGGAAATCCTGAAGAATTAATTTAAGTTTTAATAAAATAACCTCCTAGCAATAAAAACCATTTATAATAATCACAATTATAACGTCTATATTAGACTATAGACGAAACTTCAATTCTGTGAAAGTGTGTAGATTGTGTGCAGCATTAAAAACAGTTGAAATTAAAAAAAATGCAGTTGCGATTAAAAATTGTAATTGTAAAAAAATGTAATAAGTTCGAAGTATTTGTGGAACTATATTCGGAGTTTTAAAAACGATAAATTTAACATTTTATTAACAGATTAAATGTATTTAGTACCAAGTCTATTTCTTCTTACGGTGTCATAGCATTATCCGAAACCTGATTACATGCAGTTACGGATGAAGTTAATGTTGTCCCTGTATAAATGTCTGCAAACTTGGATACGAATCTCATTATAGAAATCACGCAAAATGATGTTCTCAAAGAATGGGGTTCACCAGTAAAATTTCTGTATTATTTTTTATTATTTTAAATAATAATTTAGGTCATAAATAACACAAATAAAATCTAAAAAACAATTAATTCATTAATTTGGGTATTTTATTTGTCAATTAAAACTCTTCCGTTTGAAAGCGCGCCAGTTTCGTATGACATCACTATGCGGGTTTGGCTGTCAACCATTCCCGTTCGCATATTCTGCTGTGCCTTGTATGTCATGTTTAACCTCAATAGTTTGCTTGCTTCAAAGTTTTTATTATGGAAAAAAGGGACATAAGACCTGCTGATTAGAACCATACACTTTATTATGCCGTTATTTGCGTTTTCTTTATTGCAAAAAAAGCTTTAAAATCTATGTATACATTATGTGTAGGTAACATTTATCAGCTACAAGGATGCACTTTTGGACGAACGTCGTGACGTTACTGTTTGTCGTCGCGTGTATGTATATTGAACCTATTTGTAAAATAGCAGAACTTTGTCCATAGTACAAGTTTGCTTGTTCCGTTTTAAAATTTCGGAGCAAACTTTTGAGGTTAAATATGACATAAATACAGAGTATAGAATATTCGAACGGAATTGGTTGACAGCCGAACCCGCATAGTGACGTCACACGAAACTGTTTTTAGTTTTTTAATTGGAAAATAAAATACTCAAATTAATAAATTAATTTTTTTTCGGTTTTATTTGTGTTATTTATAACCTAAATTATTATTTAAAACAATAAAAAATAATACAAAAATTTTACTGGTGAACCCCATTCTTTGAGAACATCATTTTGCGTGATTTCTATAATGAGATTCGTATCCAAGTTTGCAGACGTTTATACTGGGACAACATTAACTTCATCCGTAACTGCATGTAACCAGGTTTCGGATAATACTATGACACCGTAAAAAGAAATAGACTTGGTACTAAATATATTTAATCTGTTAATAAAATGTTAAATTTATCGTTTTTAAAACTCCGAATATAGACAAATACTTCGAACTTATTACATTTTTTTACAATTACAATTTTTAATCGCAACTGCATTTTTTTTTTAATTTCAACTGTTTTTAATGCTGCACACAATCTACACACTTCCACAGAATTGGAGTTTCGTCTATAGTCTAATATAGACGTTATAACTGTGACAAATTGGACGTAATTTATGATTATTATAAATAGTTTTTATTGCTAGGAGGTTATTTTATTAAAACTTAAATTAATTCTTCAGGATTTCCGAAAGAAACAAGTTTTGCGCTGACTTGCTCAAAAATTCAAGTTTATTACACGTTTTTCGGGTATGCCGCTGTCGCATCTTTTCGATTCAATAGTTTCGATACTTGATAAACGAGAGAAAATGGCTGCATCCGTCACCTCTCTTCTCCTGTTCGCCCCCTCTCTCCTGGTCACGCCGATCGCCCCCTATCGCGCTTGCCTCGAGCATGCATGCGTGCACATGTGTGGGGGTTCACCGACGTGGCTTCCGTGTTTGTATGCGTCTTTAATCCCTTCGCCGACCCTTTTAATATCTTCCGCAGAATTGCGTCAGAATCGCCGCAGACTAGTCGGCAGGTGAGAATTTCCAGCAAATTTGCTGTATATGTGATGACGCATATTCCGTAGTTCTGCCGACATATCTTCCGCCTGACTTTTCCTCTTATATGCGGCAATATGCAGCTAGCTGGTTGTCTGGGCATTCACGTCAACTGCCCCTCGAACAAATTTTTTCGTAAACACATACTGGATTGCCGCTATCAAATTTTGGAACCCTCTACCGCCCCATCTGTGTAGCCTCACCTCCTCAGCAATTTTTCGATCGAATCTATTTGAATTTCTGTTTAGCGCTGTTAGTCAACAAACGTAGTAGCTGAAGCAAATCGACCTAGATGTGATAAAGAGGGAATGTACTCTGTCAACTTTCAAATACTCGGTTCTTTATTATCATAAGTTCATGTGTCTTATTATTCTTAAGCATTCTATCTGCGTTTGAAAATAACTGCTTAACTTATCATTCAGCTATCCAGGAGAGAATAGCAAATAAGACTATTATTTTGTAAGCATCTTGTAAGGTCAGGATGTCACGATGATTTGTCAGCGGCCCTTGGTGGCCAGGGCATTAACAAAAGGTTATCAATCTCTCTGTATGCCTCTCTCTCTCTCTCACTTCTACTAAAAAAAAGTTAGTAGCCGAAATCACATCTGTACGAAATGATACCATGGCTATGACGCAGGACCTTGCCACCTTACATGTAGCCGACCATCATAATACAGCAACATGTAGTTCCCTATCAGCTGACATGGCATACTTGAAGCAAGCCACTGCGTTAGCGAGACTGACAGCTGACCTCATCATTAACGGCATTCCCGTCCAATGTGGTTTTTCGCAACGTGATATGTATATTCGCATACTAACGCATCTAAAGTTGGCTGGTCTCTGTAACGAGTTTATTAGTTAGTTAGTTAGTTTAGAGGGTCTATGCTCTTCCTCATCCTCGTAGGACTCTATTCCCCTATTTAATCCAGCCAGATTGTTCAATGAACTTTTTCATGACTGGCAGAGTACAATCCGCCGCTTCCCCTAGATCCTCTAAAGTTTCGCAGCCGAAGTTCTTCCTCCATGCTACAGACAAAGTCGGACATTTGCATATGAGATGTTGGATTGTCTCCTCCACCAGCTTACCGCAGCTTCGATATAGGTCGTTTTCTTTGGCGCCCATTCTCCGTGCATGCCTGCCTATCAGGCAATGTCCGGTTATTGCACCCACAAGTATTCTTACGTGTGCCTTTTTCCAATTCGAGAGAATTTTGCTTTTGCCCTCGTCATAAGATGGTCACAAAATTCTCGCATGAAAATAGTCTTCTCGATCCTGCCAGCGTTTTCCAGCTTTGTTTTTCCTCTTTATGACTTCCAGGGGGATCCCCACTTCCATCATCTGGTTTGGATTTTATGTGGTAGTGCTCTCTTGTGCTAGTTTATCAGCCTTTTCATTTCCGTTGATACCACTATGTGCAGGAACCCAGCACAAGTTTATTTTAAAATTTTCACCTACTTTGTTTAGCACTTCAATTCCTCTCTTCACTAAACTCGAACTTATCATGTCAGCTGTCAGCCTTTTGAGGGCTGTCCAGCTGTCTGTGTAGATCGTTATTTCTTTAATATGTCCTGCCTTTAACTGTATCAGTTCGCAGGCTCTGACAATAGCTGACAACTCTGCTTTTAGTGCGTTCGTTGTCGGGATCTTTAATAAAGTTCTTTAGGTATGTGGATTTTCCCACCACTCTCCGCCATAAGATCGATTATACGTACACCGAGAGAAATATGATTGGCACTAGTTACGCCCGGCGATGCTACGAGTGTATTTGATAGTTGGTTGTCATTGTGTTCGGCTGGGGGTAAGCAGTAATGATACGCGGTGGTGTTGTCCGAACACGAGGAATCGTATGTCGCGGTTCTATCGTCGGGGGAGCTCTCACCCCCCCCCCCCCCAAGGATAACGCATCTATACGCGCAAAAGGGTGAACTGCCGTTACGGCCAGGCGTTCGAAATGGCGTCACGCGTGCCAGTAATAAAAGCGGCGAAGATACAATGTTAATTCTACAATAAAATATGTGCACTTTTATTAACTCAGAAATCTAACACAGAAAATGTAAAAAATATAAAGTACTTGCTTTCTCGACAAAATTCATTGATGTGATTATTGGTTTCTAGGTTTCTTTATTACCTTAAATATATATATTTCTATCTCATTAAAAGCAAAAAAAAAAAATATATATATATATATGCACTTCTATTGACTATATATCTAAAAAAGAATTCAAAGTAAAAAAAAATTAATTATTTATGTATCGTTCCCGGGAGCCTCTCTCTGGAGGATAGAGCAGTTTTCCGTGCTACCGGGCGCGTCCACAGGTTGCGGATAGTGGAGTGGCCAGTAGGAGTAGGGGGGTGGGGAACCACTCCCAGTCCTGCTGGTTAGTCGCTAATATATTGAATACGCGACCGCGGACAACGGAATCGGGATAGGAGGAGCTCTTCAAAAATCATGGAAGACAGTGTTAAAAACTCAGTATCCCCAGGTGGTAATCCTAGCGGAACCCCACCCGCTCAAAGAGCGGCCGAGCCCTATTCGGAGTCTGGGGGGGCTCAACATTGTTAATGATCACGGGACCCACAATTGGCCACTTGGTTGTGAGAGGTACCGATGTTACTAGTGGCAACCCAAAACGAAACCCGCATCTCGCGGACGACATAGTCAGTCCCAGCGGGATCTCCAATCGGATGGAGGATATGCACATCGACGCAGCAACCGAGGACGCTATGTCCACTGGAAGCACAGTCGAGACTGCAGATTCCGAAACCGAGAGGGATCTACTGGAGGAGGCTGACAAAGCCGGAAGCGAGACGGTGGGAAAAGAAAGAAAGGTGCTTAATCGCGATCAGAAAGCAGGAAAGGCTACCGGAATGCGGTTATGTACCTTGAAAAAATGAAAAGTAGAAAGCCGGAAGAACTCTCGACGAAAGAGCGGGAGTACATCCGCAAAAATAAAAAGACGGTTGAGAGATACGAGGAAGAACATCGTGTCTCTCAATCAGGAACGGCAGAACAAGAGGACTCGGCGGCCACAACCGAAGCCACCGCTCCACCTGGGAAGCCGAAACCGAGGCGAAAGCTCCAGAGGGCTCGTGCCGTGGAGTCCTTGCGGAACACGGGCGGGCCCGCTGGTCAAATGCCCCTGGAAAGGGACCAGGCGACCAAAAGGGGCCGCTCGGGTGACATGGAGGAAAACACGGCAAAGAAAGCCAAACCCTCGGCAAGCTTCGAGTCGCCCATGGAGTTTCAGATCGCTGTCATCGATCGTTCCGATCTCGACGGCAGGATGAGCTCCGAAAGGTGGCTAGAGGTGGAAGCGAGGATTCTGGAAGCCATTGCGGAGGGGGAAGAGGAAGGAAGTGACGAGGAGGTGAACTTCGACGGGGCCGGCTGGCAGAAGGGAGTCAAAGTCGTGGGTTGCAGCAACAGGAAGTCTTGCGATTTCCTAAAGCAAGTAATCCGCGACTGCGGCGAACTATGGCAGGGGGCCAAACTCGAGGTTATAATAATAATAATAATAATAATCACGTCTTTATTGGCAATTACAAAAACAATACAGGATATAAATAATACAAAAATGCCAAAGGGCGAGCCACAGCAATTGCTGTTTTACAGACTGACCAAGATCAGATCTCCCTCTCAGACACCTAACATCAGTCTGGATTCCCCTTCCAGCCCCGGTGGAGGATAAGATCCTAAGGATCATTAAGAGGCAAAATAAGGGACTCAACACCCAAAGCTGGAGGATTGTCTCCTCAAAAGACAGCAAAGGGAGAAGCGGCAAAGACGTTGTCATAGCGGTGGATGACGAGTCCCTTAGAAAATTAAGAAATTCACTGGGTAGCATCAAATTCGGTCTTGGATCACTGAAAATGAGGCTTCCCAGTGAAAAGAAGAACAGCGACATAGAGACTGCAAGTAGTGCAAATTAACCTGCACCACTCCGAAGCAGCCTCCGAAGATCTGATGCTGCTTATGACGGAAGGCAGGGTGGATATTGCCCTTGTCCAAGAGCCATGGCTCCTAGGAGGCAAAATTCGAGGACTAAGGGCAAAAGGCTATGAGCTGATCCACACCCAAGCCGAAGGTAAGAAAAGAGCGTGTATAGTGGCCAAGAGTGACTTAAAACTCATACTACTTTCACAGTTCAGTACTAACGATATGACTACGGCAGTGTACGAAGAAACGGAAAAGGCTCCGCTAATTCTCGTAGCAGCGTACATGCCGTACGAGGAAGTAGAGCCACTAACAGCCAAGCTCCGTGACCTGGTGCAATCCTGCCAGGCGAAGGGGAAACAGCTGGTGATCGGAGGAGACGCCAATGGACATCATGTCCAATGGGGAAGCAGCGACATAAACAAAAGAGGTGAGTCAATTTTAGAGTTTATACTTTCTAGTAATCTGATTATATGCAATAAAGGTAATGTGCCAACTTTTGCAAATAGAATTAGGGAGGAAGTTATAGACCTAACTTTGTGCACAAATTTTGATCAAGTCGCGATCGAAAATTGGAGGGTATCCCTTACAAATTCGTTTTCGGATCATAAGAGGATCCTTTTCACAATTAACCGCGATACTGTAAAAAGGACGATGTTTAGGAACGCAAAAAAGACTGACTGGACAAAATTTTCTAAACAGGTAGACAGAAGACTGAATAGTGAGGTTAAACCTCAAATTTCTGACTTCCCCTCCCACGAGGAAATTGAAAACTCGGTCAAGCTACTAGATGAGACGCTACAGAAGGCTTTCTAAGGGCCTGCCCCGTCAGATACAATCGCAAAACCTCCAAACCATGGTGGAATGCGGAGTTACGACATATGAGGGCAGAATCCAGAAGGCTTCTTGAAGCGGCAAGGAGAACAAAGGAAAATGAAAGCTGGGAAAACCACAAACTCAGCTTCAGAGCCTATAAGAACCAAATAAGGAAAGCAAAATGGGAGTCATTCCAGAGCTTCAGCGAGTCTTTTACAGACATAAATGAGGCGGCCAGATTCCGGAAGATTCTCGCAAAGGAGCCAATGATCCTAAAGAGCATCAGACGACCTGACGACTCATGGACTGAGACTAGAAAGGAGACCCTAGAATTGCTGATGAGCACTCACTTCCCAGGTTGCACTGAGGATGACATGAATCATACCACGGCACAAAGGGAAGTACCAAATAGAGAGACTAAGGAAATGGTTGCAAAGATAGTGACAAGAGATAAAGTAGCGTGGGCGATACACTCCTTCGACCCCTACAAGTCGCCGGGCCGGATGGGGTGATCCCGGCCATGCTGCAAAAATCCCTAACCACGATAGAACCATTACTACTGAAAATCTTCTCGGAATGTCTCCTGTTAGGGTACATACCGGAAAGATGGCGAGAGGTAAAAGTGGTATTCATACCTAAGGCAGGGAAAGCTAGCCACACAATACCAAAAGACTCCAGATCCATAAGTCTCTCATCATTCTTGTTAAAGATACTAGAGAGGCTCGTTGATCTGCATATTAAGGAAACCACACAATTTGAGAAGTACTGCACAAGGCAACATGCCTATCTGAAAGGCAAGTCGGTGGAAAGTGCTCTACATGATGTGGTAAAGACGATAGAGAAGTCCCTCCAATAGAAGGAATACACCTTAGGAGCGTTCCTAGACATTGAAGGAACCTTTAACAACGTTGAGACGTCATCAATCTTGCATTCCTTAAAGGAAATTGGAACGGATCAAGTCACCATAAACTGGATTATGGAAATGCTACGAAGCAGAATCATAAATGCAGAGATTGGAGACAAGTCTATAAGAAAGAGAACTTCAAGGGGTACTCCACAAGGTGGAGTCTTGTCCCCTCTTCTGTGGTTAATAGTGATCAATAGGATCCTGATAACCCTGGAGGCTAAGAGAATAAAAACGATAGCCTATGCAGACGACGTGGTAGTGCTAATCACAGGCAAGGATTTGACAACGATAAGCGACAACATGGAGTCAGCATTAAAAGAGATCTATAAGTGGGCAGAACAAAATGGTCTAGGAGTAACTCCAGAAAAGACCGAACTGGTTCTATTCACAAGCAGATATAAAATACCGAAGTTTAAAATGCCGACATTAGGAGGGCGGGAATTAACGCTATCCAAAGAAGCAAAATACCTCGGTATGGTATTAGACACCAAATTGTCCTGGAAAAGGAACATCGAAGAAAGAGCAAAAAAAGGCATCAATGCCTTTTACATGTATAAGAAGATGTTTGGAAGAAGATGGGGACTACAGCCTTACATCATCCATTGGATGTATAAAGTAAGGCCCATCATCACGTATGGAGCCGTGGTCTGGTGGAATGCCATGGATAAAGAAATAAACAAGAAAGCGCTAAATAAAGTACAAAGATTGGCAGCAGTCGGTACAACGGGAGCACTAAAAAGTGCCCCACAAGCGGCGCTGGAGGTAATGATATACCTCCCACCTATTGATCTGTTCATAAAAGGCCTAGCAGCAAAAAGAGCTCTATGTCTAAGAGACTCTAATTTGTGGCAACAGACGAATTATGGACATACGAGGATCATGAAGGACCTAGGGAATGCGAATGGTAAGTTGTCCTTGATGCTGGCGCAGCAAACGGACTACATATCCAGTCAAACTACCTTCGAAAACAGGATTACGGTGGAATTTCCGACAAAAGAAGAATGGGACCGAAACTCCGTTCTAAAGGAGGAGGAAACCAATATCTTCACTGACGGATCAAAAACGAAGACTGGAACAGGAGCAGGTATCTTCTCAAAGCAGCTAGGATTTCAGGAGTCATTGAGACTCAAGAAAGACTGCAGTGTGCTGCAAGCAGAGATACTAGCAATCGAGAATGCAGCGAAACTCATGTCACATGAGGAAAACAGTGGCATGTCGGTCACGATCTACACTGACAGCAAGGCAGCCTTAAAAGCTATTAGGTCACATACGACTAGATCGAAGTCGGTGGTGAGTTGTCGCGAGGCCCTATCATGGATCCGCTACAGCAAAGTCAAACTCTGCTGGGTACCCGGACACCACAAGGTTGAAGGGAACGAAGAGGCGGACAAACTGGCAAAGCTGGGGGCGGAGAAAGACGAGGGTCAAGCTGGCACATACCCCTTCCTACCGATAAATGTCATAAAAGACGCAATAGATGAAACCATTACGAAATGGCATAGTACCAGATGGGAAATCGTGGGAGGATATTCTACATCTAAGACACTATGGCCACAATTAGACAAAGAAAGAACGAAAGAACTCTTAGGACTGAAAAAGACCTCAGTCAGCATGATCACAGGAGTGAGCACGGGGCACTGCCCCAACAGAGTCAACCTCAAAAGATGGGGAAAGGACACTGATGACACCTGCCGGCAGTGCAACGAAGAGGAGGAAACGATCGTCCATCTGTTATGTCACCGCTTGGCCCTGGAAAGCAAACGCTTCAATTTATTTGGACGTGAGCAGCTGGAAGGCCTGCACGAGGCGTCACAGATGAACTTAAAACAACTTGTGAACTTTGCTAGAAGTTGGAAATGCTTCCAAGCAAAATGAAAAGAGAGATTAGAGAAATTCCAACTACCCCAACTAGGGCAGCGCAATGGGCCACAGGCTTTGATGCGAAGGAATGGAAATAATTTCCATCCCAAACCCTCTAACCTACCTACCTATGTATCGTTGACCAAATTATTTGATGTGATTATTTGCAAGATATCTTAAAAAAAGACATCTTTTAGAATTCTTTTGCAAGATATTATTAAGAAAGACATCTTTTAGATATATTTTGCAAGCTATCTTTAAAAAGAGACATCTTTTAGATATCTTTTAGACATGCCCTCGTCAAAAGGTTTATTCGGGACAGATCAGCATGAACTAACTGTTCAATGATACCTTTTTGTAATCCACGATAGAAATACGCGCCTGATCCAAGCTTGTGAATATCACTAGTACGATGGGTTTTGTGAAGAGTTCTGGCATTGTTTGGCAAATTTTTTATTTTTTCTAAATAAAAAATTTCAACGCATTGTGTTTTATTTTAAATTAACATGCCCTTACAGCTAGGTCAATTCAGGGATCAGTATCTTCCTGTTCGCATGCGTCTCCAGCAGGAGATAATTGTCGCGCGAGCATTGACCGGCTACGCGGAAGGCATGTACCTTACTAAGTTGAATTTCTCGACCCTTGGCGCTGTACACGCAAATATATAAAACCACTTACGAATAGCGTCACATGACTTCACATAATCCATTGAGGTAAGCGCGTCGTCCTGGTTTCCTATTATTTTCTTGTGTTTTGGTAATAAAGAGTGAGTTTGGTGTGTTCAAGAATCCGCCTCACTTCTTAAAACCCTTTTTCCGTATAGGCTTAATAATTCGAAGCTTCACATCACTTCATACTCCGTCTATCTGCAAGCGTCACAGATGTAAAAGACATCACCATACACTATTGAACTACGTATTCACGCAGAATCTGCGTCGAATCGAAAAGATCTTGTTGTAGCTATTCCGTCTGCATTGGATGTCTTAAATATAGAAACGATAAATGCGCCAACTTTGGATTGACGACAGCGCATTTGGATTGTTTAAATTTTCAATTCAATAGGGCGGCGTAGTTATTATTTTCGAAACGTGGAAATTTGATGAAAAACTATAGGATAATTGTTTTGCCGAGGTGACCAAATTCTTCGTCAGATAAAAGTCATACGCATTTTAAAACAGTTTTTACTGCAATATCGTTGACTTTAGGAAGAAAATGCATACAACCTTTTTTGTAGAGAATGTAATGCTCTATCTTCCAACTGAATGGAGCATATGTCGAGATGAAAATGTAATGGCATGAAGGATGGCAATCAATTCTGCCTCCAGTGAGGAAAGGTCGTTAATTCTGTGATTTTCGATTGTATTTGAATTGTAATGGTAAATAGATATGCTATTGATGCAAGAATGAATAGAAGATATATAATATATAAGTTATGGTAAAGTTCTTTTAATTTGGAAATAAATTCAATGTGTGGATAGTTTTGTGAATTGCAACCTCTGCCTATGTTGAAGTCAACCTCGTTAAATTGGAATAGAGTACTTGGAGGGAAGTCAATAGGTAATGGAAATTGGAATTTGTGGACTTTATGTAAGAGGTTTAGGTTGGTTTTGTATAGAGAATGGATATTAGCGGAAATTCTCAGGAATTTGTTTTTTTTTTAAATGATTTGCATTCATCGTGTAGTTTTAATTTGTTGAGTAAGCAAGGTAAGAAGAGATGAGTTCTGAATTGTTTGTAATTTTTTATATTTTTCTTTTGCAGAATTCGCAAAACTTTGGGAACTCTAGGTGAGAATAAGTTCGATTAGCCCCTTATGTACATTTAGGAGATGTCGGGGATGGGCTCTCCATTTAAATGAGCTTATACATTTTAGAATGTTAAGAGCTAAATTGGCTTTTCTGATGTTGTTTTCGACATGGGCTTTCCAGTTTAGTTTGACATCGAATGTTATGCCTAAAAATTTTACAAATTTGGATGAAGGAATTTGAATGATATTAAAGATAATGAAATTTTCATCAAAGGCAAATCTGCATCTGGAAAAGATGATAAAATTCGTTTTTGAAGTTTCTATAGATAGGCCTCTATCTTTGGTAAGCCAGGTATTAAGCTTTCCGAATGCATCCTCTAATGTCTTTTCGCAGTTGTCCAATGAAGAGTGGGGATAATATCGGATACAAACATCTGTAAATTAGATGTTTTTGGCTTGGCTTCCAATGTTTTGTTTAAGGTGTCTAACATATATATTGAACAATTGGGGGCTAAGAACTGAACCTTGTGGGAGCCCTTTGTTTGAAAGGAAAGGTTCGACAAATTTGCCATTAGAATAAATTTTAATATCGCGTTTAGCGATTAAAAATTCGATAAAGTGAATAACACAGGACCACAAAATAAAAAAATGTTTGGAAACTGAAACGCGACTAGGTGATTCTTATAGATTTTTAGCCGCTAAATCCGTCATCATGTCTGAGATTTTTTTTATGTGAGGTTATAGTGCGTAAAACTGCTCTTTTTATGCGTATTTGCACATTCACTACATAAAATAATGTTTCGGCCGGTGACTGAAGGGGAATTGTATAATTCTTGTAGATTTTTGGCCATTGAATCCGAATCCGGGTACAGAATGTGACCATCACATCTGAGGCAATTGCTCGCTTTATGCATATTTGGACATTAACTGTATAATAACGTGTCGACCTGAGAATGAAGTGGAATTATATAATTCTTGTGGTGGAAGGTGTTTTAAGTTTATTGATGGCAATAACTATTTTAGGGTCCTTAGAAAAATTGGAATCTTTCGAATGTACAGTTTTACACGATTTTAAGGAAGAGATGATTTTCCATACCTGACTGGGGTTCATGTCTTTATTAATGGTGTTGCAGAATTATATGAACTCTTCTTTTTTTCGTGTTTAAGAATCTGTTTTGCCCGAGACGTTGCAGTTTTTAGATTTTCGAGGTTTTGAAAAAAAATGAAACTCCAGCTGCTCCAATAAGTACGGAAACAAATCCAGCTGCTATCCAAAGCACGGATTCAGTCATTGAGGTTGCAGAAGGTGCACCGTCGGGAGCGGGCTCTAAGAAGCCCAAACTAAACGAAGGCGCCAGACGCAGGCTAAACTAAAACAGGGCGTTAAATTCAACGAAGCTCGAAATCGCGCGGTGTCGAGCACGGGCGCGAAAAGTACTTCCGATAAAGGGAGTAAACGAACGCGTTCAGAGGAGCAACCCCAAGACCGACCAAAGAAGAATCCTAGGGTGGTCGAACATCCAAAGCCTACTTTCCGGGATGTTCTTGGGTCGGCCAAGGTGGGAGTATACAATAAGACTCCCACGTCTAGCGAGCAGCTCAGTGCCTTGCAAAAGGCCATAATCAAAAGGGTAACCGAAACGGTGCTTAGGCGACTAAAAGTGCAAAACAAGGGCCTGCATACGGAACAGTGAAGGGTTTTAAATAGGAAGGTTGAAGACAATGGACCAACATTGACAGAATGCCGAAAAGCGAGTGCAAAGACACTGTAATTGTGATTTTGACCATTTTTTCAATATCGTCTCTTTGGCATTGCGTTACAAAAAATGTTTGCAGCTACGCTCCGGGTTAAAACCTTGTTTGATTGCTTCAATATATGGTAGATGATAAACCAAAATTAATAAAACAATATTAATCGAGTGTAAAACGACTTTTTTAATGAAAATCGCTGCTGGGTTCCCAGCAGCAGAATTTCCTGTTGCCAATTTCTATGGGCTACAGTCGGCTGAATTCCTTGCTACAAATTTCCTGCCAGTTTCAGTTTCAAAAATCTACAAGAATTACATGATTCCACTTCATTCTCCGGTCGACATATTATTATATAGTTAATGTCCAAATATGCATAAAATGAGCAATTTTACGAACTATAACCCGCAAAATAAAAAAAATCTCAGTCGTGATGGGCAAATTCTGTACTCGTTTTCGGATTCAACGGCGAAAAATCTACAAGAATTACACAATTCCACTTCATTCACCGGTCGAAATATTATTTTATGTAGTGAATGTGGAAATATGCATAAAAAGAGCATTTTACGCACTATAACCTCACATAAAAAAATCTCAGACATGATGCGCAAATTCTGTGCCCAGATTCGGATTCAGCGGCTAAAAATCTATAAAAATCACCTAGTCGCGTTTCAGTTTCCAAAAATTTGTTGTTGTTGTGGTCCTGTGTAATTACATATAATTACTGTTAAAAAAAATAAGCCTATTAGAAAATGAATGAGACAGTATTTGCCTGGCTCTTTTAAAGGTGTATAAATGTAAAAAAAGCTCGCATAGTGTGCATTATATAGATTTCACAATTCTTGTATAAAGTGAAATATTAAACGTTTCGAGGATTGGATCATGATATTAGAATCAAAAATATATTGCCAGTTAATAAGTGTAGGGCTTACCGTTTTTGTCTTGTTGAATAAGAACGTCTATCACCAGTTCTGGCGTTTCTTCACCTTCAAACCATTTAAACTCTATATGATTGTCTACTATACTCCATCCATATGTCTGCAGATTTAAGGCAGAAGGAACGAATATTTGTTCATATTTATGATATGCAAACATATTTACTGATTCTATATATATAATTTATGAGTAACGTTAATTTTTATTCACGATTTAATTATTGGTATTTACAGGTTATATAACAAAAGCAATGGATTTAGAAAATGTTTCACCGAATGTGCCATCAATCATTGCAGAACAGCGACCTTTAAAAAAAACATATATTTTTAACAGTGAGTCAACGAATCGACCTTATTCATCGTCTCCAAAGAGGTGAAAAAGCCAAGTCTACAATGGCATCAAGGGGGATCAGCCGACCAACGTTATTCAATGTTTTAAAGAATAAAAATAAATATTTTATACTTGAAACTTTACATAAAAAACATCCCGGAAAAAAAATTGAGACACTGTCGGACATGGATGAGTCGATTCTATCTAAGATTTTATATGAGTGGTACACAAAAGTTCGAGCATCAGGATTGCTTGTCACAGACCCATGTCTTAAAAAACAAGTCTTGTTCATTAATAAAAATACTTTTCGAGATAGAACGTTCCAAGCTAGTAACAGCTGGTTAAATTGTTATCAAAAAACATGGGATTCATGGGCTTTCAATCCACGAAGAACAAAAGTCTGCAGATAATGACGAAAGTGAAAAATTTTGTTCAGAGTTTGACCAATTTATCAAAAATGAAAATTTTACCTCGATCACATTTACAACAGAGACGAGGCTGGGCTTTGGTGGAAAAATGCTTAATAAGACTTTGTCACCATGGAATGAAAAACGTGCCGATGGTTTCAAGGTGTGTAAAGTACGTCTGACTCTGATGGTTTACTCGAATGCAAGTGGCAGTGATAAAGTACTCTTACTTGTCCTAGGAAAGTCCAAAAGACCAAGGTGCCTGAAAGGCATTGAAACTTTGCCAACGTTCTATGCTGATCATCGTAAGGCATGGATGGACACTAATTTATTTGTATAGTGGTACACAGGCATGTTTCTTCCTCATATTCGCCAAAAAATGAGACATCCAGATGAAAAATTTCTACTTTTATTAGACAATTTTCCAGGACATTCAAAAGCAGAACATTTGAATGGAATCAACCCTTGTTGTGCTTTAAAATTTCTTCCACGGAACGTGACGAGTTTAATACAACCGATGAATCAAGGAATTTTTTCATCACTAAAACGTAAGTACAAAGAAGTGTACTTGAACAATTCCTAGTAGGAAATAAAATTGCAGACTATAAACATGCAATAGAAAATTGGTTATTATTAAATGCTATAAGTGCTACCTCAGAATGTTGGGAACAAGTATCAAAGGAAACACTGCAAAATGGTAGAAAGAAACTCCTTAAATGTATTAAGCAAGTAATTCCAAATCAGGAAGGATTAAAAGTCTACAGAATAAATAATTAGTTAAATCGAGTCCTCGATGACACGTTTTCAGAGAACGATACACTTCAATGGTTGGAATGTGACATGGATGACCAGGGATGAAACGTCCAGTCAGTGGACGAAATTGCTGCCAGTTTTACCAATCAGGTTTTTCAAAATCATAGTGATATCGATAATGATAATGCTAATGACGAAGTTTGTGGCTAAGACGAAAATGATCACGAAACTGATGACCATGTGACCAATGTTGAGCGATATTCAATTACATCCGACGTGACTTTTTCTGCATCAACCATATTATACGAATGGTTGTCATCAAGATGGGATGCAAATCCTCAACTATTAAATAGTGTAGATATGGCTCGAAAAATAACACGTGATTATGTAATTCAAGATTTATAATTATTTATATAAATATGTTGAAACTAGAAGTGTTATCTAAACTGAAGTGATAATCTGAAACTTGGTACGTATTATGATATTAATAATAAGATATGTAACAAATGTGACATAACGACTAATTTAATAATAAGATATCTAACAAATGTGGAATATCGAACTGATACACTAATAGTTAATGAGACTGTTAGAAGGTCAGACTACGTTGTAATGTCCTGTACATATACTACATGCGTAATTTACTGCACGATTGTTAGAACCAGGTCTGTAACGTTTCTTTTTGTGAATCCGAATTTTTATAGTTAAATAAATAAATATTAATAATAACGAGTTGTTCCTTTCCTTAATTTTCAACAAAAATACACATTTCTTTTACATAGTGTACTCGAAGCATCCATGATTACTGGTTCACTTTAGTATAAATTAAAATGAGACATTACAAAGTCATGGATTTTAAAAATTTAAGATGTTAAAAAAAAAGTTGGAAATTTACATACATATTTTTAGGCTGGAATTTTTCGTTACGACTGAGATTTAAAATCTGTCAAATGTGTAGAACAAAAATTGTACAGACTACCAACAGTCAGATTGCATTATTGAATTTTAATAACTCTGGGTGCATTGCAACAGACCTACATGCCCAATGCAGATACGTTAAAAGTCATTAGTTAGTCGCTGGTCCGAAGTTACCATCATTCATGGAAGTGCTAGCCGAAACTGCAAAAAATAACGAACTGCATACATTCACCAATACAAATTCTTTTACCGGTGAGAAATTCGACATTATTACTCCAGTAAGTAAGGCTCAGTTTTTAGAAATCGTTACATTTTGTGACCCTATTCCGCAACCAGATGGACAAAGATACATCGCAAAGAAAGTCCTGCTGCTTTTTTATGCAAACTTCGACAAGGCTTATTAGATGATTTCTTGAACTTGGTGTTTAACTACGGAAGCCATCAAGTTGTAAGTTTAGCAATAAGTACTGTATGGCAATCGTTAATGCTACGCTTTGTGCCAGAAAATATTGGATTGTCAGCAATTACAGAACCAATTATCGAAAAATTCAGCAACTTTCGAGCACTAAGGCAATGGTACTGTGTTCATAAAGGTCGGCATTTTGTAAAGCCGGTACTTTAAATTGGCCCTAATGGATATACTTTAGATATACAAGGCCCAATTTTCTCCGATTATTACAATACCCCCTTTAATGTTAGAAAAACAATTTGAAGATGATGCGGGTACACTCATAGAATGGATAGGAGAAGGTGCTATTATCATCGTTGATAGAGGTTACAGAGATGTAATTCCGCTTTCGGATAGGCTTGGTATCGACACCCGAATGCCAAAAATTCTAGAACGTGGTCAATTTTAACTGTCAACAAAAGATGCCAATGATTCTAGACTTATCACTAAAACAAGGTGGATAAATAAGTTTGCATTGGTCATATACAGGGTTATTTTCTCAAACGTATTAAGTTCCAGGCAACTTGCGTTAGCTTAAATTAATTTACTTATTACTTATATATTTATACTATAAAATACTTATTACAATTTTTAGGTTATTATAAAACGACTTTTTTAATAACGTATTTGATATGAACTACTCATAATATGTTACGAATTCAACGAATTGAACTTGAAGCGAATAAGTTTCAAGTCTTTCTTAATCAATTTAGAAACGATTTATCTACTTATTTACTTACACAAATGAACAAAAAAATTAACATAACAAGTTAGAGTGATACAAGAGAGATACATATAGCAATGTTAAAAGTAAATGAATAACAAATTCCGTAAATGAGTTTTAAATGACCAGACGGTTTCACATTTTTTTTTATATTTTCCGTAAAACTGTCCCATTCCTTTCGAAGCTGAGTTATACTAGAGTAAAAAACTTAGCGTGTTTTACGCATTTACAATGTTTATTGATAACCCGAAAATGCCTTATGGCATATGGTTGGATTCGAGTAAAGAACAATGAAGATATCTTCTCGGATTAAACCACTCTCTTTGTGACGTTATGAACAAAAAGCAAATCCATAACAAGATATAAAGAAGAGATTGTAGGCAACTTGAATTTAGAAAAAATAAAAGAATAATCGTGAATAAAAATACTCATGGGGATACCTGATTTATAAGCCAAGTTTCTCAACGATGCTGAACCTTCTCAAGCTGATCGACACTTTTATTAAGAAAAAAACTTTATATAACTTATCCATAGGTTAAAATTGGCAGAAGAAGAGCATTGTAAAGATTAGGGGGAAAAATGACAAAGGACAGGTAATTTTCCCCCGCGTTAATGACAATTTGTCTATTTGCGGGTCGACTCTCGGGTGGAGAGGTACAGGACATAGACAGGACGGTGCAAGACAGAACTAGGCACATACAACACCACATCCACCGAGAACCAGTCCCTCCTACCCCAATATCGGTACCACCAGCAAATTCGGCGGTCTGTGCCGTAGCGAGTACGACCCTACTCGAAAAGGAGGATAGAAAAGCATAGAAAAGTATAGAAATTCTGCGTGATTCGTATGCTTTTGAATCCTATTTTTGGCACATAATGTAAATCTATCAATTCTTATCCTATCTGAATACTTCAAGTAAAGCCAATGTTAATATTTTTCTATCCATTAGGTAAAATCAATAAATTTCTATCCCAATCGTGTATAGAGAATCAATCCAAATGTATCTCATTACACTTTTATCATTATGTATCCTAAAAATTTATAAAAATTCTATCAAAACGAATCAAAATGTGATTTTTATATTTTTACGGTCCAGGTCGACCGCTCCGCAGTTTAGGTGTCTAGGTATTCCGCACCGTAGTTTTGGACGTCCAGGTCGACCGCTCTGTAGTTTTCGGTGTCTAGTTATTCCGCACCGTAGTTTTTCGACGTCCAGGTCGACCGCTCCGTAGTTTTCGGTGTCTAGGTATTCCTCCCCGTAGTTTTTTGCCGTTCAGGTCGACAACTCCATAGTTTTCGATGTTTAGGTATTCCGCACCGTCGTTTTACGCCGTCCAGGTCGCCCGCTCCGTAGTTTTCGGTGTCTAACTATTCCGCACCGTAGTTTTCACCGTCCAGGCGAAAAACTATGGTGCGGAACACCTGGACAACGAAAACTATGGAACAGACCACTTGAAGAACAAAACACTACGCGCGTGTGTCCGCACGCGCGCATGTGTGTGTATCCCAGCAATTGTTGTTTTACTATCAAGATTTCGCTTATGTCTTGCCATTTTCGAGATATTTGAGAATTTTAAAAATTTTCAGGTTTACAAATTTTTAAAATCTGTTTACGCATGTATGAATTAACCGACTCGAGGTCATCCCTCCTATCGACACACCCCCCAAAATGTTGTCAGATTTTACTTACCTCTTGCCGTTTTCGAGATATTTGAGAATTTTGAAAATTTTCAGTTTTGCTAATTTTCAAAATTCGTTCGTATATACGCATTAACCGACTCAATGGGATCCCCCCTTTTGATAGCCTCCAAAATTTTGTCATATTTTGCTTATCTCTGGCCGTTTTTGAGATAATTAAGAATTTTTAAAAATTTTAATGTGTAACAGAAATATCATATTATGTTACTGCATAGTGATCGTCAATGGTAGACCAGTGGTCGGTGTCGCGCGCGATCGTTGTTTCTAGTCAAGTATTCTTGGTGGGGAACACTACTTGGATAGGTGACCGCTTGAGAACAACTTTCTTAAGATAATTAAATCAACTAAAAAAAGTTAAAAAATATTTGAATTAAATAAAAAAAATAATAATAAAATTAAAAATAAAAAAAAATTTTTTTGTATACAATGAGGAAAAAATTTAAAAACAAAAAATTAAAATTTGCTATGCTTCTTAATTCTTAATGAAGGAATGAAATTCGTGACGAACGTAGTACAGAAAAATATCGAAACAAATCCTATCAATTTCTATCCACTTTAGTTAGGATAGAAAAATATAGAATTAATTCGTGCCAAAAATGGAATAGGAAAATATTGGAAAAAATCTTATACTTTTCTATCCTCCTTTTCGAGTAGGGGACGCGGAAATTATCCCTTCTTTATCCGAGATAAGACCCACGACGTACCGACCGAGGATAAGACGCTAACGATACCGATAACTGCCGACCGGGGTCGACAGAGGTCCCAAATTCGTAGCTTCGCCCAGCAAGGTTCCCTGGTTATTCCAACACTGGACGTAAGCAGAGAAAATTTCTCAGACGGGGATTCGAACTCGGGACCTTCGCGACGTTCAGTTCGCACTGAGAGACTTTTCGTAAGGGTTATATATTCTCAAGGTTGGCAGCGACACTAAACCGACTCTGAATTCCACACGTGTGATTGGTATGAATCTAGTCGGCATTTTCGTACGAATTTTATACCCCAGACGTTTAGTCGCTGACTGTTCACAAGGGCGCGGCAGCACTCTCATTTTTAACACATCTATTACACTTCTGTATAGGGTGTTTTCGTACAGCAGCTATACCCCAACGAAGTATATGAGACATTCTATAGTTACGTACGACATTCCAACTACAAGTGGCGCCTCTGTTGTCTTAATATTAAGGTATGGTCTCTGCACTGCTCTAGATACAATATACCTACGAAAAGTCTCTCAGTGCGGGCGGACTAAGACTGACGCCTTAGCCCGCACGACCATCTCGCCGTTATTGTAAAGATTAATAATAATGGGAATAGAAGTGAATCATGTATTAAATGTTTAAGCAAACCAAGAATGGAAAAACCTTTACTGATTATTGCACGAATGTGTTCGGTAAACTTAATTGATGATGAATGACTAGGTCCGGAATACTAGATACAGTTTGAGGAGGTTCAGCGCACAAAAACTATGTATAAACTATTCGAGAAGTACTTCTGTAAGTTATTTGTTATGTGTTTACACTTCTGAAAATTTAAGTTGAGTCCGTTTTCAATTGATCATTGAAAGATGTAAATCCTGCTGTAATTTTAAAGCATTGGGGAGTGATTTAACCGAAGCAAATACCTTGACATCATGAGCGCAGACTAAACACTGAGAGGGCTTCATACTCGTATTAATGTAATTAATACGAAAAATGAAGAGAATTAGGCCTAGGTATTGTTGTTGTGGAACACAAGGTGCCATTATCATGCTGGAATACTGTAACTTTGAACCGTACAGCCTGCCAGCAGTCACGGGTGTACTTCGGAAAAGGACGCAGCCGGCACATCTTTTCCGACGTATTTTGACGCGCTGAATTTGAATATCATGCTGAAAATTGGCGCAAATGCGATTATCATGGTGAAAACCACGAAAAACCCGTAAAATGACTACTTTTTGTAGTTTTTTGCGTTTATTTCGAAAACTACAAATATAAAAAAAGAAGGTTTCAAACAAATAATATAAAGCATGAAATTCTCTACAAAAATGGTTACATGCATATTCTCCGCATTATCAACGATAACCCCGTAAAAGAGTGCTAATCCCGATATAATTGGCATGACTTGCGTTGTTTAGCCTGTGATGTATTACATTGATCAGCCTTTACAGCGATTACAAAGATTCAACATTCACGTTAGATAGATTATTGCCCACACTTGTCGGTTAGAGGTTAGCATAAAAAGGGCTAACCTAAAAGTTTGGGCAAAGTCCCCCAGAACGCAAGCATTAAAACTTTAATCCCAGTTGGGCTCATGCATGGGGGAAGTTGAATTGGAAGTTTTGTAGTAGGGGATGAACTCCGGTTGTTGGCATCCTTTTGTTTTTAACGAATAATTTTTGACAATATTCATGTTATACAGATATATGTGTATCAGTGGAAAGCTAGATACCTTAGTTAACTCTAGTAAAAGAATTAAATTGTAAAAGAAAAATTTTATCATACATTTAGTGAAATGACGGTTTTTTACACATAAAATATTTGTACCCGGGTGTGGGCACCCTTGAAAAATCTGGTAAAAATGGCAGAACATGAAGGTAAACCACCATAAATAATAAGAAAATAAAAGTTTATTTACTTTAAAGCCTCCGCTGACAAAAATAACAACACGTTTTCACATTAGTCATTCACTGGTCTTCAAAATCAGAATCACAATTCTTGCATGTTCAGCGCACTTGAAATGCACCGGTCGACTACATTCATTGCATTTTATTCATTAACAATTCATAAAAAATAAGAATTTTAGGTCAATATAAACAACGATATTTCTATGTTTCTGAACCAAACACGCATTAAATGAGAGAAAACAAGGGTGCCCACAACCGGTTACATGAATGCAGTGATTATTTAAAACGCCAATAAATTATGTGATCCAAAAATATTTATTAAAAACGAAATCAAATCACAAAATATAATGATCACACTACAAAATATTAAATACTTACCGCTTCGAAATAATTCACATTTTATTATGCTCGCTGCTACGACGACAATATATATATATATATATTATTCGTTGCAGTCATAGGCTATATAAGATAAGTTGTAGCGCTATAAAAAACCTTCAAAATCAGTCATCACTCGTTAAAGTAACATTACAACTAGCCGAGTTATTGCAAAAAAACTATTATTTTTTTTTTAACTTCAATGGCACGCCACTCAAATTCTGAGCTTCAGATCCGATTTTGGTATGAAACTTTCTGGCTCAAAATGATGTTAGGATTCACCCCTTCAAATATTATTCGGGAGTTCTGGGAAACCCTGTATATATATATTCTTACGGTATTAACGAACACGAAAGCTGCGTAATGTCAACATACAAGTTTTACAATACTCAGTTCAGTACCCTATGCTTCTTGTCCCAATTTACGAAGAGGTGCCCACAACCGGGCCGTGCCCATAACCGGTGCACTTCCCCTATACATACGTACGGCATATGTATATTTAGTTCCAGCGTTATCCACGTTATGTCGTTCGCGGGTTTTCTGTTCCACGATAATAATGCAATTACGGATTGGTTATATGACTTCTTTCTAAACGTCTTGTATTTTTCAGCTTTTGTATGTAAATAACATGTATTGAATGACAGAGCATACAGCATATTTAACTGGTTGAATGTATTTAGTTGTCATTTGCGAGGTTACCCTTGACGATACGGAGAAAAAACATAAAACTTTTTTGTAAAGAATTTCATGCTGTGCATTTTTTGTTGGAAACCTTTTACTGTCAGATTTGTAGTTTTACGGGTTTGTCGTGGTTTTCACCATGATAATTGAATTTGCGCCAATTTTCATCATGATATTCGAATTCAGCACATCAAAATACATCAGAAAACATATGCTCGATAAAGATTGCCAGAACGTCCTTTTCGGAAGTATATCCGCAATCACTAATTGTAAGATAAGAATCAATTCTTCTCAACAGCAGTCTGTCCCAAAGGCACTCAATGTCTTAATGAATACACCGTGGTCAACGGTGTCAAATGGCATTACAATGTCGAGGTAGACTGTATCTACCTGTGTATGATACAAAATGGCAACAAACCAAATATTTAACACCGCCAGATATTTGATCTTCTATCAATGAAACCGTTTTGTTGAGATATTATCTTATCAAAATAAGCACTTGGTAATCTCTCCGACAAAATGGTATCAAATAATTTCAAAATTGCACATAAAATTGATATTGGAAGGTAATTCCTACTACACCTAATCGTAATCGATGGGTACCTACAAGAAAATGTACGTATCAACAGTGAAATAGCAAACGCTTTCCTTAGTCTTGGGCCCGCAAAGCCATGAATCTCACGACTACCAATAGAATTAAAGTTTGATGTTTACTTTTTTGAATACTACCATTTTTATAATTTATTATTCAATGGGGCAATTATTGGTATTTAAGCGACTTTATTTTTCAGATTATGTTCCAAACAAAATTAGACAGTGAAAAACTCCACCCTTCGACGGCTACCCAGACCACCAACTAGCTGCATATAAGGGAAAAGTCAGACGGCGGATATGTCGGCAGAAATACGGAATATGCGTTATCACACAGACAGCAAATTTGCTGGAAATTCTCACCTGCCGACTAGTCTGCGACGATACTGACGCATTTCTGCCGAAGAGATTAAAAGAGTAGGCGAAGGGATTAAAGACGCACGAACACGGTTTTAATCTCTTCTCGGCAGGTGAGAATTTCCAGCAAATTTGCTGTCTGTGTCACGACGCATATTCCGTATTTCTGCCGACATATCTGCCGCCTCACTTTTCCCTTATATGCGGCCATATGCAGCAGATCTGGCTGTCTGGGTAATGTCACCTAAGTATGTAACGGAAGGTACCATGGACCTAAAATACTTACACGCTCAGTGTAATGCGGAATTGTAGCAGATTATGAATATGGTAGTGCCGGTATTCTGGAAGGATAAAATTGTCAACCTGTCAAAAATGCAGTCACGGCTGTTTTCATTTAGTACGGCAGTGAAATACTTGCTCGGTAGTACCTCTTTTAAATCTTTTCGCAGCACCTCGCTGAAAACTACTTTTAAAAGTGAATTCCCGCAACGCATCCAGTTTATTAGGACTAATAAAATTTTCTTAGAGGAAGGAAGTTCTGATTGAATCGATGCGATACATCAGTTTGTTCTGCTTTATTATTCTGATTTATTATAATGTAATTTCGTTATAATGTAAGTTCCATCCAAATCAAAGATGACAATGACTACAAAATAATGTACATTTATGTATTTCTAAATAAAACCTGAATATTAATTACATATTATATATAACAATAAATTTAAAATAGACTATCAACTGCAGAATCAACACTTGGTTTGTGTGAATAACGCTTTTTCTATTTTCTAAATTTTAAACAATAAATTATTTATATAAAACTTAAAAGTATAAAACGTCTAACATTTTTACTTAAGACAGTAACAGCCAAATTGAAAAATGATTTTGTCTTTGCATTTCACATATTTCTGAATCATCGATCACATAAAGAGAATCAATTAAATTTTATAGATCACTTACAGCAATGTTATTAATACGGTCTAATATTTGATTAATTGTTCGTAAATGTTCAGAGTTTGTATCCCATCGTTGGCTTAACCAGTCGTATACTGTACACGGAGAGAATATTTGAATGATTTTACGTCAACTAGTTACAAGGTAAATAGCCCCAATGCCTCTTCGAGGGTATTTCTGATAACTATTGAGGGAAATTCAGTTCATTGTTGACGCAAAATCTGTCGATGTAATCATCGAGGATATATTAGTTGATGAACGAGGCAAAAGCGGTTGATATTCGAGGCGCACCGCGTCGATAGCATATCAAGGCATCAGGCCCCGACGATCGACTTCTCATGCCTCGACCGATCAACGTAAAATCCGCCAAATCGCCGAGGTAGCGCCGCGGAAAGAAGGGGATGGAATTGGTGCTACCTCGGCTATTTGGCGGATTTTACGTTGATCGGTCGAGGCGTGAGAAGTCGATCGTCGGAGCCTGATGCCTCGATATGCTATCGACGCGGTGCGCCTCGAATATCAACCGCTTTTGCCTCGATCATCAACTAATGTATCCCCGATGATTACATCGACTGATTTTGCGTCAATGATCAACTGAATTTCCTTCAATAATCGCCAGAAATTCCCTCGAAGAGGCATTGAGGCAATTCGCCCAGTTTTAGTCGACGTAAAATCATTCAAATATTCTCTCCGTGTATTCAAGGAATTGTAGATGTCGTAAGCCGATGGTTTACTTGATATGTTCCTTGGATTTGCACTTTCATTGTCGTCTTCTTCTTGATCTCCTCTATCGTCTTTATGTTGAAATGTCTTGTAAACCATTTCCTCCATAATCAACAGCTTCCAGGCTGGGTTGTGATAATCAACAGTGAGCCAATCTATCACTTCGTTACTAGAGAATGATTCACTAAGTAGTTCGCTGCTCAATTCGATGAATCTTTCCAGGACATCATTATCTTCCGGCGGTAATGATTCACCACTCAAAATGCTGTTCCATGCAATTTTTAATATTCGGTCACTTAGCGATTTCCAGGATATCGAGAGCGATTGAATGCAGTCTAACAAAGTTAGTCCATTGTTTGACTAATTCCTTTACGTCTTTAGTCCTCGGTGTATTATTCCAAAGTAATTTCATGCAGAAATTTTTTCTATATGCCTTCTTCAGTACCTCTATCTCTCTGTTCCATTGGCTGGATTAACGCCGTGTCATTAGGAGGTAGATATATCGCTGTAGACTCTGGGAATATGTCTTTTAAAGTGTCACATGGTGGGTGAGGTGGAGCATTGTCCAAAAGTAACATACACCTTTCTCGTTCATTTTTCTTTTTAATGGCATCCATAAAGGTATTTTGAAACCAATCGATAAATACACTTTGGTTCATCCAGGCGTTTTGCTGCCTTTTATAATGCACAGGCAATAAACGAATATTTTTAAAGCATCCAGGCGCGTTTGACTTGCCAATCACTAGCAATGAAATTTTGTGTCTTCCTGTCGCATTAGAACAAGTCATAACAGTAATCCTACTTTTAGCCATTTTACGTTCACTTGCCACTTTTTCATCTCTAGGGGCTATTGTCTTTCTGGGAACCCATTCCCAGATTAGACCCGTCTCATCAGCATTGTAAACATTATCCAAGTCGATACCTTCGATTTCAATGAAGCTTTTAAAATGCTTGACCAATTCTTCGCTTGCTGCAGCATCACTAGGGACTTTTCACCATGTACTCTTACTTCGTGAATACCGTGTCGTTGCTGAAATTTATACAGCCATCCTCTGCTCGCCTTAAAATCTGAACAATATCCAAGCAATGCATTGGCATGAAGTGCTTGGCTTTGTAACAAAGATCCTGACACGGGAAACCCGATATCTCTCTGTTGGAGAAACCAATCAAATATTAATTTCTCTAATTCGCAGTTCCCGATGCCGGTTTATCGTTTTTTTTAATGCACCTCGCTGTTCGGTAAGAATGGATTTTCTTGCTTATAAATTATCTTTATTTTTTATAATTCGTTGAATTGTTGAGGTTGAGGTGTAAACATTGTACTCTATGGAGAGATCAGCAACCTTTGCTCCATTTTCTACCTTTCTTACGATCTCCAATTCGGTCTGCAGTTCAAGAAACGTGTGATGATTAGATTCTCTTTTTTTTCACATTTTCTTTGCCACTTCTGTTATTTGTTTTAGTGCCAACGTCGTGCACTTTGGACAAATCGGAAGATGTACTTTGCACGATCCCCGATGCAGTTTGTAGGTTAGGTTAGGAACTGCAGGATTTTCTCTTTCTCTCATATTTAATGTCTTTAGGAACTGTCCCTTTTTTTAAATATGTTATATTCAAACGCAATTCTTCGTCTCGCACAGATTTCTCACAATTTTTTAATAAACAGTTTTTCTCCAAAATTTAATTAGTCACGTTTTTGACGTGGATTATAATGAGTATGTATGTACTATGCGTATATCAGGAGTTCCACCTGTGTTGGAGCACATTGGACTGATTGGAAGAGGACTGCAATTACGGGGGTAGGACTGTAATAAAATTAATACTGATATAATCCAAGAAAAGATTAGCAATGCCATCATTAGTGGACGCAAGACGATCATTCCAGAACAACTTATGAAAGTAACGATTATTATTCATTAATGTTTTCACATAAGATCAAAAAGTTTTGGCATTATTTAATGAGTTTGAACCGATATTGTGCCAAGATACAGAAATTTGTCATTTAATTTCTTAAGTATTTCACAAGAATTGCATTACGCGCCTCCTCCTTCAGATCATCATTTGTAGTACCCACTCTAGCGCATAATTGCCACAATATTCGAAGTACGGAATAATAATTTACAGGTCCCCTGGTACTTGATTGCTCCGCGCTCGTCATTCCTTTTCTTTGTGCGTAAGGAACGCGACGTCAAATTTTGTGAAAAAATGGAAAATACAGAAAAACGGTCTAGCGAGGATATGAACAAGGAGATATTCAAGAAGTTGAAGCGAATACGACGAAAGGTGGATAAGTAGAAGAAGGAAATTAAAAATCTCAAACGTAAACGTGAGTTAGTTAACCCCTTTTGTCTGACAGTAAACCAAATATCAGGGTATAGTTGAGACCTAATGTCGATGTGATCGTTCGTGCAGTTCTAATGACATTCAAGTAACGATGGAATACTCTGTTTTAATTCAATGTAATAAACACTGTGCACCGAAAAGAACAAGTTCCCAATCGAAAATTAAATATTTTCAAATATAGAGTAGCTATTTCACAGTTTGTATTTCTAATGGCTTGTTCTATATTTTCTAAGGAAATGTGAAATTAGCAAAAATTACAGTTGTATCTTTACAAAAATTCAGTCTCTTGAAAAGCGTATTTATGACAACTATGAAGAGTATAGGTCCTAGGCTCGAACCCCGTGGAACTCCCGACGATGTACTAAGCGATTCACATGCTAGCATAGAGCAGGGAATCAAATGCGTTAGTGAAATCGAAAAGAATCAGGATCGTGATTAATCCTTTTTCGATTGCATACCATGCATCATCCGTAACTTTGAGTAAAGCGTTTTGAGTACGATGAAAAGTCGGTATCCACGTTGGCGCGTGTGAAGTAATGAATGGGATTCTAAAAACTTAACTATTTGATGAGTTACTGTGGTATCGAACTGGTATAGAACTTCTGAAAGGTATGCTAGATTTGCAATTCAACGAGTATCTGACGGATTTATGGGCTTTGCTTTTTTGTTTAGTGGAACAATGAAAATTTCTTTATAAATCTCTGGAAATGAGCCAGTGAATAGTGAAATATTGAAAATGCTGGTACGGGGGCCACTAATTATTTCAAAACTACCTCTCGGCTGGGGTAATTGAATTCCATCTGGACTACGCCTACAGGACTTTGGCAGATCTGATTTTAAAGCTGCAAGAGTATCGCCCTGTTGAATTGATGAAGAACTGAAAATGGGTTAATAAGGATGTAATAATTTTCGAAGGTTGTCATTCAATTGTCCAGTAGTGCATGGTGGGTGAACGGATGAAACTTCAGAAGCTGAGAAATGCTGAATTGCTACAGAGGAGGTATCACGGACTAACCCCATTTTTCTCAGTGTGGACCAAATTCCTGCTGGATTTTTTTGCTTTCCTATTTCGGCTACCACATAACTGTCTTTTTCTTTTTTCAGTGTCGGTTTAATTTCTTTACGCAAACATTTATAACGCGACATTAAATCTAACGAGCGAGTACGTTTCGCCTGTCTATAATTTGAATCACGATTACGCATTTTTAGTCGCATTTCCGGTGTAATTCGCGGTGTAAGTGGTTTACGTGGACGACGCGTTACAAGAGGTGCTTTTTCATCTAGAACCGAGTTAACAATATCATAAAATAATAGAAAAAAAACAAGAGAAATATAGAAATGTACAATGTTCGCGAGCACAAGAGATCTATTGAATTCTACTGTGATAAGATCATGCCCGCTGCAAACGGTACAGAGGATTAGTCGAATGCGCAAAGTTTATCGCTGGAATCTAAAATAATGACATCTAAATGACTATCTGAGTGTAACGCATGATGTGTAGTTCCGAACGAAACTAAAAAAACGCGACAAATAAGAAACCAAGGTTCGAACATATTTTGCTTCAGAACTGTCACTAAGTATGTTGCAATTTAAATCTCCCGCTATTATGATATTTTCGTAACACACATTATACTGGGCAAATTTATTAAGAAATTCTGCAAACAGAGGTCCTTGTGGATGACAGTAAATTACAAGAAGAAGATGTTTACTGTATGTTTGAGTCTTTATATCGATAAATAAAAATTCAGGGGAGTTTAAATTATTATTTGCAGAACTTTTAAGCACTGAATACGAAAGAGATTCGTGTATATAACATCCTACACCACCCCTCAGAATATAATGCGAATTTTTTACTAAGCTACGATCATGACGCACAAAACGGTAACCACTAACATTAACACAAGCAGTCGACACTGCCGGTGTAAGCCAAGTTTCAGTTATCGCCAATATATGAGTGGAAAAATCATCGAGAGCCAATTAACATTAACATGAGAAACCTTTAAACACACACTAGACGACACAGCGTGATTAATTACACCTACTTCTGAGTTTAACGGAACATATCTCGCTTCAAATCTTCTGTAACCATTAGGATTTCAGACAGAATTATTCTTACGAACAAATATACAGCCATTGCGATGCCAAACACGCTCAAAACTAACAGCTCTTGCTGCAGTTTTGGCTTTATTCAGCAGAGCTTGCGTAGGATTTGGGAGAAATTCATTGACAAATACCGTTCTATTTGCCAACTCGACAGTAGAACACTCTGTTAAGACCTCCGTCAGCAAGGGTAATCCTACCCAATTCCCGCTTTTTCTCAATGACAATATTTCGGAAATCACACGATGCAACTCGAACTACTAACGAGAAATAAGACGAAGTATTGACGGTTTTTTATGTGCTTGGGAGTTGCATGGCTTGTTTAGCACTGATACTATCGATATCAATGATGTATGTTAAAAGCTACTCCACAGAGAGACGCTTAAAAATACGCGTAACAATATCCTCCATGGATAGAGTAGTATAAACTGGTATGCCAATTATAATAAACTCCGGTACATACGACCATTTGCTTTTAAGATCGGAAACATCAGATGTTAAAATCGTACATGTAGACGTGTTACTTTCAACTGCATAAGATAGAGATCGGGACTCAGCTGTGTTGTTTTCAACCGATGCAGAAAGTTCACAGATATCGTTCCTAATATTGAGCGCTTCATTGAAATGGTTAATTACCACATTGAAATTGTTTCGACATAGACAGGCTGCAACTAACTCCTGATCAGACGGCGAAACTACCAGTACACAAACGCATTACTTGTTGTACAATGAGTGGCAGATCGTAATTCCGAAATTGGGCGATTGGCGCTGTGCTCTTTGATACCACGTTGTTTTGTGCACAAATTTCAAAATACGCCACGACACAGACCACGTGTTTCATGCGACTGATTAATGCATGATTCCTTATAATATTGGAAATTTTCCAAAGAAATTAAGCACTTCTATATCCAGAATAAGACTCGAAAAAGCCAAATCACCACACAAGGCAACCGAGTCATTCCGGAGATGAATCGCGTCAGTACAAACTCCCACAAAACGATGTTGTACAAAAATTGTAGAAATAGGAAGAACAAAGGAAAATGCGACTGTTTTACTCACCGTTAAACACGATAAACACAGTTTGTCTTTCTGCTATCAGATCCATGATCTCCAATCTGCTCTGTGGTGAAAACTTGGACCAAATTAACCAGATAACCAACCTCAGCGAGATAGGTTGAATTCTTATCGATTTACAGCACGACAAAACGATAACAAGGCGTCTTATTATTTCGTCTAACCTAAATCCTTCCAGGAAAGAAACGTTTAATTTTACCTCGGCCGATAATAATGATAACTTATAAGATTAACTTGAAGTTATATGAAAAAAAGATGTCCGTGAAGATGACCCGAATCAAAGGTTGAACCGTAAACAATTAATATATATCCGTCTATTTTACATTATCCTCTTAAAATTAATTCCATTTCTTTTTCCATTTTCTATTTTTTTATACATAATATATTTTTCTTTCATATATCCTTAAGTTAATCTTATAAGTTATAATTATTACTGAACGATAAATATCAAAAACAAATTAAATAATATAATTTATAAACGGTTGATAGAAATAATAATATGAATAACATCTTGACGCTACTCTCAATACGGCGAAATCTCTCGTACCTTTCCCAAAAGTCTTGAAACCGAACGTCAAATCTTCACAGACCACAACAAAGGCACCAACAAAACTTGAAATGGATAATGTTCCACCAAGGCAATGCCAATAAATCCGGTGAGTGTATATACAGGACGACTGAGATATTTTGTAATTGTATGGAATGATCTTATTTTTGATAAAATCGTTCTACAACGGATCAAAGGTTATGGCATTCCCCTTTCTAGTCCACCAATTCAAAACAATGTCCCGGTGGAACGACGTTGATCAAACGGTGAGAAATCACGAATTAATTCTCATATTAACGGACTACTTAAAAAAGAAGATATTAGCGAATGTGAGGATTGCGAGGGCTTGTTCCTCTTAAGTATTTTCTTAGCCCCAAGATCTGATTGTTCTAGTAGATTCATCTTGAGTCTTAAAAAACTTAATGAATATATAGGAACGTAACACTTCAAATTGAATGTAGTTATGCTACTTAGGGAGCAAGGATTCTCTTCAGTAATTTATCTTGATAATTTCCTCTTAATCAGAAATACCACACAAGAGTGCGAGGAAAATGTAAGGGAAACATCTCAACTCTTGAACCGACTGGGATTTACTATAAATAGAGGAAAAAGTAACTTATTTCCAGTACATCGACAAAAATTTAGGATTTATCCATAAATCACAATCAAAATTTAAAATAAATACTCAACACAAATATGGATGGGTCTAGACGAAAAACCTTGAAAGAGAAAAATGCCTAGTTCTTTAGAGGAGAAATCAAAATTACAATGCATTTTTCATATTATCGTGATGCATACAAGATGTCTAATGGTGGAGTAATAATATTATGACAGTTTATAACCCTATAAAGAATTTGAATTTCGCATTAGAAATTTTCTCAGATTCGTCGTTATCAGGTTGGGGTGCCTGCTGTGGGGACACAACAACTCACTAGAAAGAGAATGTCCAATTAATTTCCGAGAATTGCAAGCCGGATTTTTTGGACTTAACTGTTTCGCAGAAAATCAAAAAAATTGTGATATCTTGATACGAATCGACAACACCACAACGATTGTATATATCAACCGCATGGGAGGAATTCGATACCCAAATCTCAGTCGACTTGCCAAAGACATGTGGCAGTGGTGCGAATGCCGGAATATTACTATCTTCGGATCATATATTCAGTCGTCGGAAAATAAAATTGCTGATTATGAATCTTGAAGACTAGACTCAGCAACTGAGTATAGTCTGTCTTCAGAAGCCTTTCATGAATTATGCAGACAATTCGGTAAACCTGAAATAGACCTATTCGCAAGCAGGACCAACGCAAAGTTTGAAAAATATGTATCTTGGAAAAAAAATCGTGGTTCTGTTACCATAGATGCCTTCACTCTAAATTCGGAAAAATGTCTTTTCTACGCTTTCCCATCTATAATACAAATCTAACAATCCAAAGTCTGAAGAAAATTCCGAACGATATGCTAGAGGAATAATCTTAGTTCCAAAATGGCCTTCCCAACCGTGGTTCCCTAAGTGCATGATAATGTTCGAATTTTCCCTATCATTTCCTAACCTAATAGAAATCTTCTTTCTTCCACCAACAGGACACCTCATCCTCTGTAGAAGCAGAATTCAATGTATTTTTTTTAACTCCGTGCGCGAAATCCAACATCACTGTTTTACGTGTGCGAAATGGCCGATTTGCGCACTAAAATAGCAGTGCTCGAATGTGGAATTAAAACAATAGAAGAACGCACGTGTATCATTTTCGTAGTTCATGAAGAGACAACGTAACCTCTAGTACCACAGTGTAAAAGTATTTTACCAACCGCCTAAACTAAAGTTCACCAATATTATGACAATGGATTTCGCACACAACGTTAAAAAAATAGTATACGATACGCGTGCGCAATAGGTCACTCGCGCACTAGTATCGTAATCTACTATTAAACGTTATGATTGTGACGACGTCTTTGTTTACTAGCAAAGGTCACCTATTAATAGCGGTTTCCAAAAACAACTTTGCACCCATTGCATTTGAAGATGAATGTGTAAAATAAAGTTTCAGTTTTTGATTGTTGTTAAATTATATAAGGTATCGGTTACATTTCATTTTTGTGTAGATCACCAAAAATTCAGAATCAACGAGAAGCAACAAACGAGAGGTAGGTCGCTTTATTTGAAACATTCGTATCTTTTTTTGTATATACATTACGTTAATCAAACTTTCCGGAAAACTTCTTTATACCCCAATGAAAAACTTTTTTCGAAAGTTTTTCGTATCTTTAAATTTTGTTCATAAACGAAACGTTCAAACATATTAGGTACATGTTTTGTTACGTGTCGGGAAAAAAATTAACAACTACTTTGTTCACACAGATTTATAATTTTTTCCTTCTTAATATATTTCAGAATATCCTACTCTACAATTTCCATTTGGTTTTATTCAAAAATATGAAAAATTGTCCGAATTATCGCGACTTGAACTGGAAAAATCGTACATTTCTTTACTTAACAAAATTTCAGTTTCTTCTAATTATTTTGAAAAATAAAAAAGATATAAAGTTTTTCATAAGGGCAAAAATATGCTCATTTTCATTCTCTACAAGAATGTCCGAATAAATTTTCATTTTTTAAAAGTTAAAAAATCGACTCTTTGGACAACATTTTTCCGTCCGAAGTCGCGCGTATCCCGTTATTGCATCCAGCCCCTCAATTATTATCCGCAATCCATTTTTCAATTACATTTTGTTTCTTGGCGGGGGGAGTCGAAAAAGGATTTGGAGTGACACTGGTTTATCAACATCTCTACGATAAAAACGACAAAGTAGTGAACTAATTTGAACATTTTGTCTACGTCACACGACAAAAAGAAGCTCTATGCTTTGCTTTTTTAAAAGGATCAAAACACCTATCTTTAAATGGCTCAGTTATTATAAAGCGACTATTATTTAGAATTAAAAATGAGAGGTTAATGAAATTAGTAGAAAAACATCAATAATGTGTATTATATTTATAGAATATGACAATTATGATAATTTTAATATATTATCACAATATAATTATGACAATTTTTATAAAACAATTTCAATATAAGATTTTTTCGGTAGAACACGCAAAATTTGAATAGGGACCAATGATATATCCATGAAAAAGAAAATCAGCTTCTTAAAATCTTATTTCAAAATTTAAAACACGTTTTTCGTAATAATATCAGATTTACTAAAGACTAAAATATGCTGCTAAGGTACAAAGAAATCTACAAAATGTAGCAGCGCCGCAAGTCGGAGATTAATGAACTTCAAAACGTAATGCAAATGCCGGCTTTTGTACGTAGAAACTATGTATACAGTTTTCGGTCATTATTTGTAGTTATATATTGAAATATTGTTATTCGATAAATGCATCTGATAGAACATTAAATTACCTTTAACACGAAAAAGGAATGTTTCTTTCTCAACCAAAACTGGAAAATAATCCAGGTTCGAACTAAAAAAAAGTCCCCCGTAATATGCAGTTTACACGTTAATCAAGGGACTTCCATATATTTACAATTTTTATGTCAATGTTTTAATTGAGGCACGCGATTCTATAATCGGTCTCGCGCTAACTGCCGGAAAAGTATTGTCCGGTGAAGAAAAAAAAAATCAATGTTTCATAATAAAAAATAAAAAATATGACTTTATAGAGCTCGCCAAACTGAACATTTTTTGTATACAACATTTTTCCCTACGATTTGTATTTTTAAAGATAAAAAATAAAAAGTCTTAAATTTCATAGTTTCGAAATCAATACAATTTTCAACATAAGTCGTCGTATTTCGGTCAAATATCAACCAAATGAGTTGAAATTTGCACAGTAAACTCGTGATTTATGTATGAAGACTACGAGCTATTGTCCGTAATTAAGAATAACAATTTTTTATTGTTATTCAATAACAAACTTAAGGTCGCGAGAAATCTTAGTTTGCATATTTGACGGGAAAAAGTGTGTTACAAAGTTTACGTTTGAGAAAACTTCCAGTGACAAACTTGTTCATGTAGGATTGCAGAAGTTTTCTGGAAAATTCCAACTTAATCGGTCTATAATTTTTTAATCTATGATGCTTAACAGAGAAGCGCTCGGCGCCCGTGTTATTCTGTCAGCGCGCGAAAAGTCGGTTTGTTGCGGTGGAAATATGAATATATTATTACGTGTGCCCATCTGGTATTTCATACATGGCTTTATATATTTGAATCTCAATCAATAAAAAGTTTTCAAATGATATATAAGGACATTATTTCTGCATAGTTGGTGAGGAGGGGGGGGGGGTTTAGCAGCGAGGACAAAAAATTAGAAAATAAACTTCTAAAGAGAATAATTCAAAAGTAGTTCCGCTTGGGATAAAAATAACCGGCTAAGATGAACTAGTAAACGAAATAAAGCGATCATAACAAACTCAAATCTAACCAAAGAAACGAAGGTAACTTTCTAATTGAATTTATTTCACGGTATAAATATCGGTCTTTTGACTAAACAAAAACAAAAACATAATATTATATGCGCTTTGGATGTAAAGCAACAAAAAATAAAAAATGACTAATAACATGCCGGTATTTGTGCTATCAGTAAGGTAATTTTATACGCATTCATATCATACTTTCTGAATTCTTCCGAAAAAACAACTAAACGTGGTAAAACAAGTAAGACAAATTGTGCAAAACCATTTAATATGTGCAATATCTGGGATTTGACACACATTTAATTTTCGATAAATTAAGAACAGAATAGATTAATATTTGAATCATTCGCAAAAAAATAATACATTATAATTTGGTTAAATTTTAAATTAAAAAAAAATAATGTTGATTGAAATTTTGATAAATCGAATTTGGAATAGATTAAAATTAAAGTTGATTACAATTGAAACGAATTCAAATTTGTAGATTGATTACATTTGCCTGTAATATATGCGCCCAATAATTGTTATTGAAATTAATCAAAGTTCGGAGTAAATAAATTTTTGCTCACATTTTAAAATTGTCTCACTGTGCCTCACGCGTCAGTGTTTCACTGTGCCCCATTGGCAATAAAGTTATTTTTTATTAAAAAACTATTATTAATTTAACTTAAATACATAAAACACAAGCACTAATCGATTCAAAAATACCCAAGCTATCAATATTTACACGAAACTTGACAAGACGGGAAATGTAAAGTTTGAAATAACATGTTTTCAAAGTAACAAAAAATTTAGTTTTCACAATTCGAAACCTGACTTATTTTTTAATCCGTTCTATCGGCCTGTGTTCAGTATATACTTACGTTTGAAGAAATCCAATATCGCTTACTGCTTTCCAAAAAAAAAATTACAATGAATGCGCAAACGGTGTCCGAGATATTTAGCACGTTTCACTGTGCCCCGCGTGCCACTGAGCCCCACTCTCCCCTATATGTATATGATATGCAGGGTGTATAGATACATAATGACTCCCCGTTAACCAAAATCGAGATACACGAAAAACAATAATATAAGAATATAGGGAAAGTATATTACAGCCTTTTTAAGTGATTTAGCATTGAAATTAGCCAATGGGAACAAGTTGAGTTTGGCGATTGTGACATATGAACAACTTTAATGTTCCATCGGCTATAATTTCAGTGTCACGGATAATGCAAATTAATGTATTACAATTTGTCCTGTATATGTATATGCGTGGTCAGCGAGGTGTCGTCGTAGGTTAAGTATCCATACACACTGTATTATATACACATACGTTACAACAAGTTAAAACAATCATGTTCATTAACACATTAATAACGTCGCACACATTGTAACGTTACACACGGATCATTCAACTGCGTACTTTTTGAAACGTTGTGTAAAGGATTTATAAAAGATAAACTGTAACGTTTATCTAACATTCCATATTCGTTTTATAAACGTCGCAAATAAGTTACAAGATTAACATTGCATTTGTAAGGTTTCAAAATCAGCCTTAGAGACCTCGCTAATTCGACATCACATGTGTAACGTTTTACAAATTTTCTTAAAAACGTCGCAAATTAGACGTCGCGTAAATAACGTTATTGTCTCGGGACATTTGCAGTTACTGCGATGTCACCGCTACATTTCTGCGACGAAACGCCAAACGTCACATGGCTAATATGCGACGTTTTAAAAACGTTTATATAACGGTTTTGTGTTTTGCGGGTATAATCTCCGTATTTACAATGGTTTAATTAATTGCAGCACGTTCAAACATATTTATATTGTTTTAATTTAGAAATTATGTTTTTAATGTAAAAATCTGAATACATCAGTCATAATTCTCCTTTTGATTCAATATGAATTCATTTCAATCGATTTCGCCAGTTAAACGTTTTTGGCGGCGTATATTAACTATAAATTTCGTGTTTTCATACGGAATCGAGAGGAATTGTAATCTGGCAATTTTAATTTTATGTAGTTTTGGATTTCACTGAATATGTATACAAAATTAATTTTTCAATACTCAAAATGATGGACCGAATGTGGCGAATGGGATATGTGAAATTTTTGTTATATTGAGGTCAGTCTGTAAAACAACTTTTATAAGTTGTGCCTCGCCTTTTGGCATTGTACACGGTTGTTTTCTCTGTATATTTTTTATTTTGTTGGCCAATAAAGACAATTTATTATTATTATTATTATTATTATTATTATTATGCGTAGAATAAAAACGTGTGGGAGCAAAGTAAAAAAAAATAAAAACGAAAATGAAAAAAAAATAAATAAATCAAAAACAAAAAAGCAAATAAAAAGCAAACAAAACTTTTTAAAAATAGAAAATTGTAAATATTTCTACAAATATCAGTAAACTGTCCTTAATGTTAACTAACTTATCTTTACATTTAAACTATATAGAAATCTACGAAACATGAAAATGCAGTAAATTCCCCATTTTCGAAAAACTTTTGGCCGTCTGGCGACAAAAATCAAAATATGTGAGTACACATTCGGGAGTTCAACACAGTCGGGAACACGTTTCTGATAGGTGATAAAAATCGGCATCATAGTGAAAATGGCATTTAAAATATAATTGCTCTTAAAAAATCGAGTATTTTTGCAACGTTTTTTAGATATTATGGCTAGACCATTCGAAAGAGCGACCTCAAAAACAGTAGGATATATATGCCCCGTATGTTAAGAAATTTTTATTTTATAGATAAAACGATTCTGAAATACGCGTGCAAATTGTCCGCTTTTGGGCGTTAAAGGGTTAATTAATCATTAATGTTTGACTGATTTCCTTAGAGCAAATTTTTTATGGTGGACGTTTAAAATACCAATAGAAAGATATATATATCTGACATTTTCGGTGGTACAATACAATATAACAGCAGAAATGCGTGTCAGGGGCTCAATAGAATATGGTTTCGTAGTTGTTTCAACTACTATCAATGTTTCATAAGAATATGTATATATATACTTCTATGCGACATTTTAAGCAAAAAAGTCCTGTACCCAAATTGGATATGAGCTACTTATGATATGGCTCACTTTGAAGATATTTTCAAACGCTACAATTCATATCTGAGGCAGTTTGGCCTACAATGAATATTTCTTTTGTTACAGTCATGAAAAGGGGGAAAAATGAGAATTCTTGCGGTTTTTGGAATCCCAAAAATGATAGGTGGGTGAAAATTGACGAAAAATATGAGTTCTTTTGGTTTGTTGGTAATCAGCATCGATCGATCAAATACATAATCACAAATACGGATTCAGGTAAAATTTTATGCGATTTAACCACTGGCAGATCCAGGATTTGATCAAGGAGAGAGTCCACTCAATATCATGGATTATGCGAATTGATAGTAAACCATATAAAACAATATACAAATTTTGGGTAGAAATGAGTACGGATCCGATATCCACTCCCTTGGATCCGTCATTGGATTTAACCTTTAAAGGTCCGGGATTACAAAATTTTTGAAATCTCATTATTTTTTAAAAACATCAGTCCTCAAAGTAGCGAATTTACTAGCTCCATTCCGGTCCTTTAAGAGTTAAATGTTACAACGACCGAATTGCATAACTCTAATAACGTGCTATATACTGTACAGATTCCAAATCTGAAGAAGAAGACGAAATGCATTCAAGTGACAGCGAAGAGGAATAGTTATAGGTAAATAAAATCTTCCAGTTTGTAAATTACAAATGAGAAACTAGATGCCTTCGACCCGGGTGCCTACAATTTTGGCTAAATTCGTATTGCAGTTCCCTGACGAAAGGCTGATGCTTCCGGGAATATTCCCATTTTAACACTGCCAGGAACGAAGGCGGCAGAGGGTAGTTCTAGCGTCGTTAGGTTCGAGTAGTTTCTATACATATATTGTAACAATATCTTGTTCCTTAAATAGGGTGAATATGCCAATGAATGGACGGTTACGCATTTTTCACACTTTGATCGATTGTAACTTTTGAATTCTTTTATGAAAATTTAATTATGATACCACCATTAGAATCGTTAGCATCTGCTCTTTATGACCGTGTAGTTCAACCTTTGATTTTATTTAATTATTAACCTCGTCTTCATACGTTTGTAAAAAAATCCGCTAAACCCCAATGAATAGACGGGTTAAATCAAATGGGACGTTTTCAGTACCAGTTTTGGATGGCTTTAAAACTTTGCTTTGATTTTACAAAATAATAAACACTGGAAGATCAATAGTACTGTAAATATTGTTTTGAATGTTCAAAAAACATAAAAATATGTATTTTGTTGCATGTTGTGCATCATACATTAATAAGAAATAGAAATATGTAGAAAATCGTCCATTCATTGGTAGTCGTCCATTCATTGGCATATTCACCCTATATTAAAATTGAAAATGAGCATTTTCAAAACTTCGACCCTGACCGCAGGTTAGCCGAAGCACTGATAAATCAGTACGTCTTGTTCACACTGATGCTTAAAAAAACGCGGTTTAGTCGAGTTTTTGACAGGTCGGGTTGCAGGAAATAAATTTTTTTATATGTGGGATACTTCGGTTTCCGTTTTTTACGGCATTATCGTTGATTTTACGAAGAAATTAATACAACCTTTTTTGTAGAGAATTCGATGTACTATATTTTTTGTTTGAAACATTTTTTTGTACGATTTGTATTTTTTGTTAAAAAATGGAAAAAACGTGTTTTTTGAGGGTTTTTTTGTTAAACCTTCCCATAATCTAGTATGCATTGTCTCCAAAAACTAATCAGATCTAAGTTTGGCCAAGAGAAACCCAAATCCGTTTGTACTTTTTAAATTCGTCCTGCCAATCGCGAGATATCGCGTATACCCCACGGACGGACGGACGGACGGACGGACGGATGGACGTAGAACCTAACGGACACTAATTTTTTACTTCGACCCAGACTAACTCTGGACGAAGTATTGAATTTGGTCACTTCGGGCAAAAAAAATTACCCTATAGTTTTTCATCAAATGTCGACGTTTCGGACACTAAGGAACCCAAAGCAACAATAAAAAAATTGATGTCTGTTAGGTTGTACGTCCGTCCGTGGGCAAAATTTTGTATACGCGATATCTCGCGATTAGGTAGGGCGAATTTAAAAAGTACAAACGGATTTGGGTTTCTCTTGGCCAAACTTAGATCTGATTAGTTTTTGGAGACGATGCATACTAGATTATGGGGAGGTTTAACAAAAAAACGCTCAAAAAACACGTTTTTCCATTTTTTAACAAAAAATACAAATCGTACAAAAAAATGTTTCAAACGAAAAATATAGAACATCGAATTCTCTACAAAAAAGGTTTTATTCATTTCTTCGTAAAATCAACGATAATGCCGTAAAAAGCAAATTAACATGAAATTAACATAAATTGTACATACACATATACAATGCATATACAATGTATATTATATACATTACATGAAAAACTGAGACACAGAGGAAGCAGGAGAGTGAGGCGGGTATCAGGGGGGGGGCTAACTTTAAAAATTTGATTAAATTTTATTTTAGTATAAAAATTTGATTAATTTTTGTTATTTTTAAGCATCAGTGTAAACAAGACGTACTGATTTATCAGTGCTTCTGCTGATCTGCGGTCGGGGTCGAAGTTTTGAAAATGCTCATTTTCAATTTTAATATAGGGTGAATATGCCAATGAATGGACGACTACCAATGAATGGACGATTTTTTACATATTTCTATTTCCTATGAATGTATGATGCACAACATGCAACAAAATACATATTTTTATGTTCTTTGAACATTCAAAACAATATTTACAGTACTATTGATCTTCCAGTGTTTATTATTTTGTAAAATCAAAGCAAAGTTTTAAAGCCATCCAAAACTGGTACTGAAAACGTCCCATTTGATTTAACCCGTCTATTCATTGGGGTTTAGCGGATTTTTTTACAAACGTATGAAGACGAGGTTAATAATTAAATAAAATCAAAGGTTGAACTACACGGTCATAAAGAGCAGATGCTAACGATTCTAATGGTGGTATCATAATTAAATGTTCATAAAAGAATTCAAAAGTTACAATCGATCAAAGTGTGAAAAATGCTTAACCGTCCCTTCATTGGCATATTCACCCTATTTAAGGAACAAGATATTGTTACAATATATGCATAGAAACTACTCGAACCTAACGATGCTAGAACTACCCTCTGTCGCCTTCTTTCCTGGCAGTGTTAAAATGGGAATATTCCCGGAAGCATCAGCCTTTCGTCATGGCAATACGAATTTAGCCAAAATTGTAGGCACCCGGGTCGAAGGCATCTAGTTTATTGTTGCTTTGGGTTCCTTAGGGCCTGAAACGTCGACATTTGATGAAAAACTATAGGGTAATTTTTTGGCGGGAACTGACCAAATTCAATACTTCGCCAGACCTATGGTCTGGGTCGAAGTAAATAAAAAACTTTGCTACAACATTATTTATGTCATAGATCTAATGTATCTAGATATTTTTGTCAAATATGTGCAAAAATCGAAAGTTTATTAAATTTTTAACAATTTGACAACCTTGGCCGACAGAAATAATTCATTAACAAAAATGCAATGTTCAATAATTTTTATCGGGGAGCCGACATGTCCCGATATTTTCGTCAGAAGGGAGTGAAAACGGAAAAGATATGTCAGTCCAAAAAATCCAGTCAATATTACAATAGTTACAAAGTTATTTTTGACCGAGAACTAATATGCCCCGAAATTTTTGTCAGACACTTATAGAAATTGGAAGTAGATAAAATTTTGAACAATTTGTCCACTTTATTCGACATGAGCAATTCAGTCAATAATTAATGATTAATTAACATAACGAAGACGTCAGATAGAGGTTTCGTCCCACTAAAATGATCGAGCAGGACCACATACCTCCTCCTTAATATACTATTGATATGTACAATGAAATTCAGCTGTATAAGGAAATCAGTCAAGAGTGAAAGAAAAAGTTACTAATTGCAAATGGCAGATACGGGTCATTCCCCAACTTTTTTTTGTCGGACAACTCATTTTTTCTTGTTGATATGTTTTAAATCACACAGCCCCACAAAAAAACTAAAGTCCGGATTTGGAGGTTAGACTATATCTATAATATGTTTTTTAGGTCGCTGAATCCGAATTTGAAGTCCATTTAACTCCATTACGTCAGATTTTTGACGTAAACTGAAAAACTGAAATGTTAAAATAATAACAAATTATATGCATACCATGGTTACTGGACAGTCCTAAACACTACTGGAATGTATAGTGGATAGGTCTTCACAATACTGGACCCTATTGTGAAATAAAGGAATATTGGTTAAATTTTAAAATAAACTTATAATTTTGAATTTCATCCGCCGTAACATTAAATGACCATTTTAAGCCCCATGTATTACCCTGGAGTTTTGCTCCAGGACGCTGAAAGAAAACGTATTCCGCACCTAATTCAGCAATACAAAATTCATAAAGATACATAAAAAAAAGTCTTGAGATCAGACCATCGTATGAGTTAATGTCACCGGGATCATCTAAAAATCCAGAAGTTATGACGTTGAATGTTCTTCAAATGCGGTTCCAGTGACTTCAAAAATATAAAGAATCTGTGGTATGAATTCTTTCAGGCGAGAATTTTTTCAATATTTTGGGGTCGATTTGGAGATTTTTTGAGGTTATATTTTAACAAATCCAACGTGATCGGGTTAATTGAACTCTTAATCAGATTGACTACTATCATCAATTTTAGCACTACGCACGAATGATATTGTCTTTCGATACCGACCACGGCGTAGTGCTATTCTAAAAAGAGAACATGATACAGTAAAACCCCTCTTACTTGAACACTCGCTTTTTTGAACACCCCGTCTGTTTGAACAAAATAACATCGTTTATTTGAACGATTTCTACTTCCCGTTACCCCCACAACTCGCTCTTATGCGGATGCGAATTCCAATGCGCGTGCGCTACTCACGCCGGACGGGTACATTGCGCGAGAAGTGGGGATAACTGTAAGCGTTCAAATAAACAGGGTCGGAGGAAAAATGCTGGCTCGACCCTGTTCAAGTAAGAGGGGTTTTACTGTATGAAACATTTATTGTATCATTTTGGAGCGGATTTTTAGGATATTTTTGAGGTTATCTCAAAAGACTGACCTGACGAACTCAAATGGACTTCGAATTCAATTTCACCGGCCCCAAAAACATAATGAAAACATGATACGCCTTCCAGAACAGAATTTTTCTTTGTTTTCATATTTTACGGTAGATTTTTAGATTTTTTTAAGGTCATGTCAAAAATTTAACGCGATGGAACTGAATAGGCTTTGAATATGGTTTTAGCGATCCCAAAAATATAACGGCTCCGTGTCATAGAATTCTAAGTGTAACTTATTCCTCATTTTAACATTTTAACGTCTAATTATAGGATTTTTTTAGGTTTTTTGAGGTCATGTCAAAAACCTAACGTGATGGGATTAAATGGACTTTGGATTCGGATTCAGCGGATTAAAAACATATTATAGACATAGTCCGATCTCCACATCCGGAGTTTTGTGGGGGTGTAACTTTAAAAAAGTCAGCTCTAAGAAAATCAGTCAATGCCCTCGGAAATTAATACAAGTTTCAAAAATTCTGTTCGCTCTAATAAATACAATTACATCACAACTTATCACATCATTTTATAGATTTTTAACGTTAAGTAACATTTTTTTACAGTTCCGCATAATAAAGTTACAAAACCGGCGTTCAAGGTACCAGAAAAATATTAGCTAGACGAACAAGTTTACAGAAAATAAATGATACAATAAATAATCCACATGAATTTTAGGCCTGAGGAACATAGAGTCTAAAAAGTATGACATTTCGATGTTACTCTCGAAATGAACAAAGGTTCGGCGCGCTCGGTGCAATACTCCTCTTTTCGTGTTAAACACTTAATGTAGATACTAATTTGCACCACGGAGGTAGAATTTATATTCCAAAATAATAATTATTTCGATACATGTGCGAAAAATTATTTTCTGCGAATATAAGGATTCTGAGCCTTCATTCACACTCGCACAGTAAACATTGAAATGCATTAAAATAAAAAAAATCAGAAATGTTTAAAATGGAATTTTTTTTAACCTCACCCTGCAATATTACGTGAAAAAGTTATAAATTCGAGCAATTTTGCATCGGTTTGTTGTAACCTTCTGAAGAGAATCTGTATTTGGTGGTCGAAACGTTAAGGAAGTTATGAGCCCTCCCGTTACACCCTTGCTTCTTTTATTTTAATTTTGGTCAAATCTGTACCCTCCAACTATCCTTAATTTATGTTAAAAATTTTATTTTTATATTTATTTTTAATTCTGAAGGACCGATTTTAATTCTAAACCAAAACTCGATTAAAATGTGTACTGATTTATTTATTTATCTTTGTAACGGGCGATATCTTCCTTTATATAGAGTTTTCATTGTACTTTTATAAGACTTTAAGTTGCCCGAACTGCAGATCGTCTTAATAGATGACGCCATACTTCACATTTGTAGCCGAAAAGTAGGAACTGCAGAAACCTACACCAAGTATAGCAGCGGCCATGAGTCGATTTCCGCCAGATAAACAATATTGCGAAACGTAGACATACAACGTGGCTCGTCTTATGAATATCGAGCTGCTGCTTGAAAATCGTTTTCGAAATATTGTTCCCTAGACGGGGGTTGGAACTCACTACGATTTCTAATCTAGGAGCTACCTATGTTGCCGTAGCTCTTTAATATGGCCCCATTTGAAACAATGTTTTTTTGTGTATTTTTGGCCGCTAAACACGAATTTTTTGGGAGGAACGCTCAGAAGTGGTTGTTTAATTGTTTATAACAATTTTTTAAAACATTTTAATAATTTTGTTCTTTTTGTTCCGCACAAAATTTGTTCATGTTTTTTGGATAATTTTGAACAAAAAAGGTCCTTAGTAATTTTCACGTAGGAGACAACTTTTCGAGATAAAAATTCCCAAACTTTAAAAAGGGTCGATTTTCGCCATTTTTTACACATTACCACACCCACGTCGATGTTTTTTTTTTTTTTTTTGATTAAACTTTTCTTCTGTTACTGTAATTTAAGCAAAAGATTCGATTTTGACATTTTTTAAACGTTTTCATAATTTATGAGGCAATAATTTCCGCCGGTTTCGCAGTGTGGATATGCACCAATTTCGACGGGGCTTTCACGCGAAGTCATCCAGCGTAAAAATGACAAGTTTTTCAAACGTGTTGCTACTTACGCAATCTTTAGTTCTGTTAATACGCAAGTTTCAGGAAAAATGTTGTGACCCTACATCAGAGGGTTGCCTATTTACAGAGACTTTTTTACCACATTGTCCGTTCTGTCCACATTGAAAGATCTGTAACCCCCTATAATATGAACCGATTTTAAAAAACGTCCAGTGCTTTTTAAAACTTTTGGTTTGTACCTTAAAAATAAATTAATCATTATTAATCAAATTTATAAATTTTTAATTTTTTTTTCAGAAATGTTCATGTTTTTCTGTGATTATAATCTCTAACATTCTAAGATGAAATATTATAAAACTGTGGATTGTTTATAACAATTCGTTTATAACATTTGATTTTTAAATAATCTAGTCATTTTTTTATTTTCGGAAAAATGTTATGTGTGATTTTAAACAGAAAGATTCTTATCAACTTTTATTTTAAATTTAAATATTTATTAAGTTATTATTTAATACAATTGAATTAGAATTATTTTATCGTAAACTTGTTTTTTAACTTTTATTTTAAAAATATGTATCTTACATTCATTATTTCTTTTGCAATTTTCGAAATTTGCAATATTTGCAGTTCTTTACACGCTACTGCGCATGGTTAAATGCAGTCTATTTTTAATCCAACTGTGTTTTTGTTTTCTTGTAATATAGTATGTTTTGTTTTAAACATTAATTTATACAAACCTTGTTATTCGATTTAAATTTTAACTCTCGCTATCACGCGCATCTTTTTACTTGTTTAACAGTCATTTTTTCAACATATTTAAAACTGATTAAAACGCAATAGCTAAGCTGGATGCTGCGTTAACTTTCTTAGTCGCATTCTCTTTCGTAAATTACAAATATGTAGAGCTTAATAATTTATTTAATATAAAATGAGGTGGTACAAGTGGTACTTCTGTTTGGAGAAAGAGTATGTCGAGAGCACGCAACCCGGCAGCGAAACTTCTAGCGGCAACAAAGCTAACTGTACATCGCTAAAACTTCAAATGGTCTAAGATTAAATGTTGAAATTTATCAGGTTTGAATAGGATCATACAGTTGATAGTTAAATAAGCCCCTCTACGGGCAGTAGGGGATACGTGCGATGGCGTATATGGGTGATTCTCCTGAAAAGTACACGTTTCCGCAATGTTTTAACGAATAAATTTTTTATGGAAATAATTTTTTTTTGTGTGAAATATGTTGTGGGTACGTTCTGAAGTGAGAATCGAATGTTGCGCAAACTTCATGATTGTTATTATTATTATATTGCACGCTAAATATTAGTCAATATACATATAAAAATCACAAATTATGTTAGTCGACGATTATAAATTGTTAAATATGTTAAATTGCGCGTAAAATGCGCGTTTTGGATGCATATTTTGGATGCATAAAATGCGAGTTTACAACCCTAAATCAGTAAAATATTCGACAATTGCCGTACGAATTATGTAGAGCGTTTCTGTTACATAACCCATTACGTCAACACATTAAACTTACTGTTGAATTCATATTTCGACTATTTGTAACTAAAAAAATACATGAAATAAAGATTAACTTTAAAAAAGGCCATAAACATTTAAATAGAAGTATTTCGTATAACCGTATAAACACTGTTTTCAGTTTGCGAATTAAAAACTGTGCGTGCATGTAGTACTTTGCGCACGATAAACAGTGCGCTAAGTGAGTACCATGCGCACGGTGTTAAAAAATGGGTTTTATGAGATCAATGTAAGGTTTACAATTATTTTATTTGTTTTTACAATTTTTGGTCGCCGTATTGGATCCTCCATTTTAAAATTTAAAAATCTAATAACGTTCTAATTCAATTGTATTAAATAATAAATTATTACATATTTAAATTTGGAAATATAAGTTGATAAGGACCTTTTTGTTTCAAATCACACAAAACGTGAACATTTTTTCCTAAAATAAAAAAAAATTACTGCATTAAATTAATAAATCAATGCAAAAAGCATCTAAAATATTTTTCACATTAATTTTATATCAAAAGCGGTCGAGAAATATTTTAGATGCTTTTTGCATTGATTTATTAATTTATTGTTTTGGAATTTCATATATGTATATACGTATTGTGTAACGACATCACGTTACCATATTAATTACGTATATATACTTGCAATTAATTTAAACATTCCTCCTCTGTTTAGGTTTATTTAAAAATTCAAAGTAAATAATCAAAAACCATTGCGTATGAGGAAGAGATCTCGTGATAGCCCTACTGATGATTTTGCAATAGACACTAGTTAATCCGATTGTCACTAGAGGGAAACAGAATCCATTAATAGTCAATATTATTTAGATATATATATATATATATATATATAAGCAGTCCGTGTAAATCAATATTCTGCTGTGACAATTACACAACCCTGGATTAGTACCTTTTATTTTCGTCGTAAGTCTTTTTCATCGACAACCGAATTTAGACGTTTAGTATATTTGTTTTTGTTTTTTTTTTGTTAATTGACCGTCACACCAAGAAGTTTTTCACATTGATTTTAAATTACTACAGTATTTAACAACCAATTGATCTGTTATAAACAAATTATTATGAACAATTGTTAAAGTAATCGACCACTTTATAATATTTCATCCTACAATGTTGAATTCGGAGGCTAAAAATACGAGGATAGATGTGTAATCTTCAAGTACTTAATAAGTATGTAGGTATACGAAATTAGTGCATATCCACACCACGAAACCGTCGGAAGTTATTGCCTCAACAACTATGAAAACATTTAAAAGATTTCATAATCGAATCTTTTGCTTGCAGTATAGTAAATGAAGAAAAGTTTAATCCTAGGTGGATTTAAAAAAACCATCCGTATTGGTGTGGGAGTGTGTCAAAAACGGCGAAAATCGACCTTTTTTAAAGTTTGGGAATTTTTATAATGTTGTCGTCCTATGTGAAAGTTACTACGGACCTCTTTTGTTCCAAGTTACCCAAACATGAAAAAATTTTGTCCGGAGCAAAAAGAACAAAATTATTAAATTGTTTTAAAAAATTGTGATAAACAATTAAACAACTACTTTTGACCCTTCGACCCAAAAATTCGTGTTCAGCGGCCAAAAATACATAAAAAAAACATTGTTTCAAGTGGGGACATATAAAAGACTACGGCAACATAGGTAGCTCCTAGAATAGAAGTCGTATATTAGTGAGTTCGATCCCCGTCCAGGGAACAATATTTCGAAAACGATCTTCAAGCAGCAACTCGCTATTCATGTGCGTAAGGAATTTTAATAATCTTTAATATAATCTCTTACTCTACGAGAGAAACTCAAATGCAAAATCGGGTTCAGAATACTTGACGGTAGACAATTCTGAGAACTTATGCGTAGAATACATGAAAAAAAGTATAGTTCGTACTAGTGCTACGCTCTTGAATCGGTTTCACACTCCGAAGATTATGCTGTATTGAACGCATAGAAAATTGTGTACTACAGCTTAACATATTTTTAATCATTTTAAAGGCTAATTTTAAATCAAAGCATAAATGTCTCGATTTAACTGTAAATAAATTAAAGATAAATTAATAACTATACTACAGTTGTCATGATTATACAGACTCGTAGGTGAACCATCTTTAAGACATAAAAGCCTTATGAATCGATGTTGAACCGACTCCAAGGCCTCAATGCCTTACAAAGTGTAAGGTATCCACATTCAAGACCCAAACAAGATGAGAGGCAAGACAATTGTTTTATAAAGATAAATTAGAGTTCGAACATTTTTAAAACCTGATGTGGAACGTCGTAAGAACCCAATAGATGAATATGTCTTGGATACACATACTCGTAAATGATCAGAAAAAGAAAGGATTCTATGAAACAAAATACCTAAATCCTTTATAGTCGTAAAAGGTTCTAAAGACTCGTTGTTCAGCTTAATTTATTCCTATGAGACCACATCTCTAAAGCCTCTAAATCATGCTGTAACCTCGATGCATCACAACGAGTCCCAATTCGTGCATATAATTTGACATCATCAGTAAAAATTAAAAGTGTTTAATCAAATTTTTGATGTCATTTATAAATAACGTGAACGGAATGGGACCAAGGTGGGCACCTTGAGGAACACCGGATGTGATTATATACCAATAAGACGTGGAATTATTAATTCTCACAAAAGGTTGTCTATCGCAGATAAAGTGTGATATCCACGTTAGAAGATTCTCGATTACCCATGGAAGCTAATTTAGACACTAAGATGCCGTGATCGACCGCATCCAAGACCTTAGAAAAAGCAAAGTACACTGAATCCACCTGAGCACATTCCCCCAAAGCCTTAGAAATAAAATTAGTATGGAGCAACAAGTTAGTTAATGTGGATCTACCCTTTACAAACCCCTGCTGTTCTGGAATAATAACCTATGAAAATACCGCGGTACCTTTGCAGTCACTATAGCATCGAAAATCTTTCGAGTAATACTAATAATTACAACAGGTCTGTAATTAACAATATCGCCTTTATCTCCATATTTAAAAATTGGTGTAATAAACGATTGTTTCCAAGCAGTCGGCATAACTCCAGTCTTAATCGACTTATTAAATAAAAATCTTGAAGGTTTAAGAAGAAAAGTAACGCATTTTTTTATAAAAGGGGCAGGTATACGGTCAGGTCCATAACTGTAACTATCGAGCAGCCCCTTGACTACATTTAATATGTCTTAATCTGTAATTAAAATATACTCCAAAAGAGAATCAGAGTCGTGCAAATACGTCTCGTAATTACTTCGAGTAGAAGTAATATGCACTGATGAAAAGTGTTTAGCAAAAGTATTTCAAATATCAGTCTCTGTCGACACCTGATTTCCATTTAGATGCATACAAAACGACATTCTGTTTGTTGATTTTAAATTCTTCACATAAGACCAAAATGCCTCCATGTTTATCCTAGATATGAATTGCACATCCCTTATATAATTACAATAACATGTCTTAGATTCCCGAATGCACCTGGCCCGAAGTCTTTTAAATTCATGATAATCTACATCTAAATTTGTTTCTCTCCACGTTTTATGAACAACTTTCTTGTGTACAATCAGATCTTTCAATTCTCAGTTGTATGAAATTGGAAAATCCGTGCTAAAAATCTTTTTTACTGAAACATGAGAATTTACAGTCTGACATTCGTAAAATGAAAATAAATTGCTATCAAGGCTTTGGAAACTGACAAACGAGTCCCAATTGATAGAAGAAAGCTCACAATTAATATTATTATAATTTACACTACGAAAGTCCCAATATTGATTATAGAGCGGTCGAAGTAAACTAATTAATTGTTTACAATAAACTATGTTACATTAATTTTTAGGTCTGATACTTTTGAACTTAAATAAATTATTAACATTGCGAAAATAAAAAATGTCATTTTTTTAAATACTCTCACAAGTTTCACTAGTCTTTTTCAGTCATTTAAAATGTTGTATGTGGTCAAGAATACTTCTTTTGCATGTTCTCACACTACACAAATGATAAAACTAAAATTAAAAATTGTGTGAAAAAGACTTGCCGAGTTGACGTGGAATGTCCAATACCGGAATGTCTGAAATTATGTTGGAACATGTTCTCTACAAACTAATTTTACGCGGAGTACTATATTTAAAAAGTTTCTTTGTTCCCTAACCGATTTTGTGAATTCTTACCAAATATTTTCATTACATCTTTTTTTTTTTAATATCATGTAAAATTTGTTTGATGAATGTAAATAGTAGTTTTCGATACAAATGGTAAAATAATATTTTTAAACACCAAGTTATGATCACCGAAAACAAGTAACGATGGAGTAGACACATCTGTTCGCGGATCATGCGAGGTATCAAAGTATTACACACAATATTTTTTATACTGAAGTTATGTTGTTGAAGTTATTTTACTTAGGTACTGATGTTACATTTACGTACAATATGCGCAAAAGTACCACATTAGTACAAAAAATTCTTGTTGAATTACGATTTGTGTGCAATAAATATTTGAAATTATTTTTAATTGAGATTTCTTGCATAGATCACTACTTTACCGATTAATAACTTTCGTAATCCCTGAGGGAGCCGCAACCACTGTGAATTATATAGAAACTATTATATAAATTCTGAAGATTCTTTCGTAAAATTTCAAAATTCATTCAGAATATTATTTATGGTGCAATATTCCAAGAATAAATAAAATAAATAACTGAAATAGTTATTTTTGTATCAAGGGCGTAAAATGGGGTTTTACGCCTCGACAATAAAACCAGAGGTACGCGAAGCCGGCTCGAGGTTCATAAAGGTGAAAATTCTAATCCTGAGGTTCAAACATTGTTTTTTGATGCAGCGTCGGCAAAATGCTATTTTTCATACTTTTGCAATTTTTCTTTCGCATTTTACCTACACTTTTAACAAAAAAATACATGTCGGCACATGTGCAAAAATGTTTGTTGGACGAACGTGCTCGCGGCCGTCTGTTTGTGCCACAACCCTAACGTTCGTTCGAAAATATTTTTTCCCACTTGTATCAAAAACTAATATTTCACCACTAAGGTCAGAAAATGTCAGATATTTATTATAAATTTTAATTACATTTCAAAAAGTAGTAAAACATAGTAAATTGCGTCTAATTCATAAATATTATATGCGCAATAATAATAATACCACTACTACTACTACAACTACTAATAATAATAATAATAGTTGCCCAAAGGGAATAATGCGGAACGCATAGCCACCCTTTCCAAATATCCTACTCTCACCTCCACGTGTTTATTATTGCCGATGGTTTCGACGACTAAGGCGTTCGCCTTGTTTCGTAACCTGATCGTCTTCGAAGGTTCTGGGTTCGATTCCCCGTGTAGCAATGTTCTGCGCATTTAATTGACCTGTGTACCGACACCGCAATCGCCTACCACATGATTTGGGGCTTGGATGCAGTGAAATTTCACGGTGATCTGGTAGAGATTTGAGAAAAAATTTCTCACTTTTCGGATAGATTGACCGAGATAAGAAACTAATGGTGTTAAGGGGCCCCATACCCAAATTTTCAGCTATGTCAAGTCATAATTAAAAAAATTCGTAATATTTTTTTTCTGACACTATTTTGGATGAGAAATAACGTGAAGAAGAACAACAAAAATAAGTTCTTTTTTCAGCATTTTTACACCCTAATTTTTCACAAAATCCATACCCTTATTTCTTCCTGAAGATTTGAGAAACAAAATAAAAAAAAGAGCCATTGAAAAATATTGAAATTTGTGTAATAAAAAGCATTTTTTCTACTTGTGATAAGATGTGTTTGTATTTGCGAAAGATTCATACCTTCAATCTCTTTGAAACTATGCTCACAGACGTAATTTGGAGCGCTGAACACGAATATCGTCGTAAAAATTGGCGCCAAGGTCACATTCAAGGTCAAAACACATTAAAATACGTTATTTTTTCCATTTTTTGCATTTATTTTTAGGAATATATCTGATGAAAAAGTGTTTCCAACAAAATTTGTAGATCATGAAATTCTCTACAAAAAAAGATTCTAGACATTTTTTTTTTTGTAACATCAACGGAAACCGTAAATGAAGGATAATCTTGTTTATATGTAACATTGTATCTTGTCTGGGGAGTCACTGACTTATATTATTTTCACTTTTTTATAGAAAATTTCGGAATTATTTTCCATGAACACTATGCAATTTAGACAAAAATCAGAACAGACATTTTTTATTCAGAATTTCGCGCGGAAAGCTGAATATTTTTTTTCATTTGAAAAAATAAAATTTTCGATTAGACAGCCGCCATTTTTTATTCCTTAAATCTGACCTCGGATTCGTAATCAGCGCCCGGAAAACTTAAAAATGTAACCTCACATTCTCCGGTGGACTGTCCAGAACCTTCGGCCTGTAAAAGGATTAAGGTAATTTCAGAAAAAAAATCACGCAAATTTTAAGAAAATAAAATAAAGATAGTATTTACACCTTTCAAGACTAATGTTTTTAGAATAATATCAAGTAAAAACGAACTCTCTTCTGAAAAACAAATTGGAGATCTATAAAAAATTCCTTGTTTTCGCTGCGAAAAACTATATATTACACGGATGAAAGACAGGCACTTAAAGATTCATATAAATTATTATATATTTCTTCAGTACATCGTAACAAACCATGATTGTAAATTATAATATCTATATAAATGGTCGAGAAATTAAAATGAATTAGTATTATAATAATACAAATTGAATATTGATACACGTTATAACAAATATCTAAAAATTTATAGAAAAATTTAAAACTCGTGTTCACTTACCTTTCGAAAGCTAACTAGTTCATACAGCTATTTGATAGATAAATAAATCCGACTCAAATAATATACTTTAAAGGTACATTAATGCGGGAAAGGGAACTTGGCCAACAAGAAGAAGTTTTGTAATAATACCATGTTTTTCTAAAAAATTGATCCATTATCAATGATACCGTAAAAATCGTAGGTGATGACTTACAATAAAATTACTCCAGAAAATTTAAGAACGTAGGGAATTTTTGAACATATAGTGTGTAGCGTAACTTTTTTCTTGAAAGTAAAATTACCTGCCTGGAGTGAAAAACAGGAGACCAAAATCTGATGAAAATCGGTCAGATCTAAAAACGACAAAATGAGGTCTGATTTTGAGACAACCCATGACCAAAGTTGGACAAGTTTACAACCAAAAATAGATCATAATCCAATTCAGAATTTGTACTTCTTTTATTCCATTAAAAAAAAAACAATAATAAAAATTTAAAAATATCAATTCGACGGGCCCTAGGAAAACAAACGTATCTCAGACATTTCGTTCAAACTGGAGTATCTCACAATTCCGAATCAAACTAACGTATCTCGGAATTACCGTTCAAACTAGCGTATCTCAGTCTTCCTAGCAAAACTCGGGTAACTCGGGCGAAATTCAAGAACACGTAACTCATAAGCACTACTTAATTAAATTTTAATTCGATATTACTTCAATCTCTCTTACCACAATTTAAGTAGTGCTTATGATTGAGTTACGTGTGCTTGAATTTCGCCCGAGTTACCCGAGTTTTGCTAGGAAGACTGAGATACACTAGTTTGAACGGTAATTCCGAGATACGTTAGTTTGATTCGGAATTGTGAGATACTCCAGTTTGAACGAAATGTCTGAGATACGTTTGTTTTCCTAGGGCCCGTCGAATTGATGTCAATTTGAGCGATATAAGATTTCAGAAATTTATTTAACTTCTGCCAACGAGAGAGATTAGAAAATAAAGCAAATATTCGCAAAAAATATTGATGGTGATATTTAGATTATTGTTAATAAACAATCGTGATCGAAACAAATTGTGATCGATGTTTTGTGATATTATGAACAAAAACCTATAGGATAAATTTCTAATCTGATGATCAGTAAGTTGTTGTTAACAATAAATTGGCACAATATTGAAAAAATTATCCGGATTTGATGTTAGCGAATTAATTCGGGAAAATAATATTTTTTTTATTCTTGACATATTCTCGAAAAATGTTTCATTTTCGAACACGGGGTAAAAAACACATATACATCGAATTATCGTTGTTAATATTCATTATCTATGCAACTGAAATCAACAAGGAGTTTGACCAAGTTGTCAGGGCCGCGGACTGTTCCCAAGCGGTCTGGGGTTCGGTTCCGCCGCGTTACGAATTTTTTGCTTTATTGGTTCATTGTTTTTTTTTAATGCAATAAAAAGAGATACATTCTTAATTTGATTAGTATGATTTTTTTGTAAATACGTACAAGTCTGGTCCTGGATTGTCTCAAAATTAGAATTGCATTTATATCGTTTTTAGATCTGACCGACTTTGGTCATCTTTTCTTCTCTCACGGCATGCTTAAGGGCATTTCTGAAAACTGTACACAATTCAACACAAAGAAAATCCAGTCATATTCATATTCCTGAATAACATGATGGTAATGATTTGTTTTATGCAAAATTCAAGAAGAACTGAATAAAATGTAACAAATTTATCCTCGACATCATGAATATTATTACATTTTAATTTATGATATATTTGTACAAAATGTATATTTAATAAAGCAAGATGCAACATTCTGACAGTTATTAATAAGTTTTGTTCATTTGTTTTAAAGCCATGCACTGCTGCGAATGAAAAAATAAATACAATAAATACATCAAATCTAAATGGCCAGTTGATTAAACAAAATAATAAAAAAAAAAACTTTCTTAGAACGAAGAAAATAGGATAGCCCGATGATTAAGCATTGGAATACATAGTAATACTTGTGAACACGGAAGGGATATGATTAATGAAAAGCAGCCAATATAGATAATTCGTGGATAGAGACAATAAGAATATATTCGATTTTATTAATACATATTTTATTTACATTATCTCGCCTTTTATTAATACAGATTTTATTTACATCAACTCGTCGCATCCATACAAATATCCCCGTGCTTTCATGGTAAAATATCGTGCGAACATTTTCGATTAAATACCGCTTATAATCGTTCCAACATAGAGCTACTTTTTCTCGCACGTTGTACAGTCTATGACGGCTCGATGTGACACATTTCTATACTCATATTGAAGTTTTTCCGCAGTAAAAGTAATGACAATCGCAAAATGCTATAAGTCTACACGTTCTTAACAATTTTCGCAATCTTAACTTGCTTTCCCTGACTAAACGCCAAAGCAGCATACATTTTCTGTTTTAATTTATAATATAAAATAAACCTGGTCATTATCACCTCATTCGCTTCCACCTAGTATTCGCTCATTCTCTTAAATATTTATGCGAGGCATGTAGTACCAATTGTTCCCGTTGATAATCGTTAATAATTAGAAAGTGAACAGTTAATCATAGTCGTTTATTCGTAACAAACCGCAGTCAACCAAACAAGAACATTAATATTCCCCAAACTAATACGATCGATAAGAACACAGCTTTTTATCTTTCGAATCACGCTGTATATCACTTATATGAAAAGTAATTGTCAGTTTTCTAAACAAATAACAAACAAATTTTAACTTGCCAATTTAGTAACAGCCTGTGACGATCTCATCTTCTAAAATTCTACGCTTGCAAACATTCATGCCAAATTCCTCAAACATTACATTTTATCTTGGTAAATACGCATACTGATTATCCAACTATACATTAATCCTTCACGTATCGGGAGCACCTCACCGCACGGACACTTACGTCGACTGCCCAGGACCGCTAGTTACATTAATTTCCATAAAATTATGATTCTCACGTTCCGTTACGAAATTGGCATATAATCAGACTTATAGTATATATTCTGCAATGTCTACTAAGGAACAATAGTAGCAGGAACGTAGATAATTTTCCAATGCAAGCGTACATTTATCAAACTATATATTTAGGACACAATTTCGTAGCGAATGCAGGACGTACATTGTGTCGAGTCCCGGGCCGTTTCCGATTTAGTATGACTCATAATACTGCTAATGACTTGGTACGTGAAGGTTTAAGTCTATTACAACCATGCATAAGTTGTACAATTTCGAAAGTCGTCTTATCGCCCTGTATGTGTGTTTCATTAACATGCACATATTGTATTCCATGTATACCAATTTACAGGCACCCTTTTCATATATTTGTCAGTTGACTTTCTTAAAAGGTACGAGACACTGATTGATGGAGACAAAACAGAATCGGAGTCTGAGTTGATGAGGAGTTGATGAGGATGAGGATGAGGAGGGGCGAGCCAGTATTAAGAAATCTAGACTGGACCTACTTTGCGGACTTTAAAGACCACGAAACTTGTAGTATCAATATCATAGCCGTTTTCCAGTTCACACCATAAGAGTGGAATACTATATGCAAATAGTTCTCATTCATCGACGATTAAACAAATAATCTAAAGTATGATTCAGTGTTTTATAGAGCCAACGGTGAAATCACTATCTTACCTTATTTTAACCGTGATTTTGAGGAGCACATGCCCAAATTTAATAGAAAAAGTCCATCCACCGATTTAAAATTAGCATGTATCATATATACCGTTACTGTGTACATGTATGCGTGCGTGTTCGTGTGTGTGCGTGTGGGTGCGTGTGTGTGTGTGGGTGGGTGGGTGGGGGGGTGCGCGGTCCGTGCGTGCGCGCGCGTATGTGTTCGGTGTGCGTGTTCGTGCGTGTGTGTGTATGAATGTGTGTCTGTGGGTTTTTGTATTGTCTTACTCTAAAACTGAGCTTTGCGTCTAATTGATCTTCGACGTATATCGCGTGGGGATCCCTATCGACTTGAAAATAATTCTATAACATTTCCCTACATGATCGAGATTACATAGCAATTAGGCTAAGATGTAAATAGATAAAGCTCTAAGCTCCAATTATAAAAATTTATCAAAAGGCCTTCGCATTACTTAACATTATTCTTAAGACATATAGAAATATACATCCCTCTAAATGTTTTTTCATTTTTATAATAATAAACTAGTTAGGATTCAAAATTGCATAATAGTGCATGAATCCAAACTTTTAACGGGTATTAAGATGATTAAATTTCACAAATACTGTATTCGAAAATGCCTCTTGCGGTATAGGATTTCCTTTTTTAGAGCTACTAATCATAGCATTTGCTAATGTACGATTCGCTTCTCAGATCATGATGATTACAATATCGTAAATCGACCGAGATCCCCGTAACTTATTTTTATCAAATTACAATTCAGACTATTGTTAACATCTATTAGGAACTGTAGATCACGCATGGAAGCGAGTGAAACTGGGCACTTTTTAACGATATAAAAACATGATATGCCACCTCATACATTACTTACTTAATTTTTTACTTGCTATGCAATTGCTATTGTTATTGTTATTACGATATTGCCGTTGATATTGTTATTGCTATAACTATTATTTAGTCGGTTTGCAGTTATGAATTCCAAGGAAAGTTTACATACCGTAAATGAAAATGTTAATTGATTATACAGTTTGGAAAAGGAATTGAAATAAATAAAAATATTTTCGATGGAAATTCATGCAGTACTAACACACAAGACAGTCTAGATATTCTATTTGATTCAATTGAAAAGTACTTCAAATTTGTCTGTAAATATCGATAAAAATTTATTATGCATTTCGCAATGATATCGACAGTGTTCGTTTTCCACAAGCACGAATGTTCTAAAGATTAATAATCCACAACATGTGTGATGCACTTTACACTAACCCACAAACTATCGATGGTTTAGACACCAATTTATAAACCAATATTAAAATAAATGTTCATAAATAAATGTCCGTAAACATATAGAATTAGAATCTTATCTTTTAGGATTGTTAATTCAGAATTTACCGTGGTAAAGAACGTAAAACATCGATGACTACTGAGTCCATTTACTGCATACGGAATTTAGAAAATAAATACCCGTTAAAAACGAACAGAACATCATTCCAACACTTATAAGCCACCTGGCGACCAAAATTAACCCACTAGGGGGCACGTGCTGAAAGTAGACTTCATTTTTGATTCAGCATTTCTTCATCTAATGCATCATTCCTTAATGAAGGCTGTCGCGAAAAGTACGAAATGACTTGCAGGGCGCACCTTTTTAGTTTTTGCATAACGTGGAATCCTGCTCCACCTTTCTTTAGTTAATATACGTATGTGAATCATTATAATGCGGAAAGTAATAATTTTATCTGACACCTCGAAGGCGCAAAAATCATCCATTCATTTTTAGGTGCGTGTTGCATTAAAAAGGCTATTATATTCTCCCATAATTGTCAGTGATAAACTTTTCGATATCAAGTAGTAGCAACTGCATTAATAATATATATGCCAGATTGTAACGACTTACTATAATAAGTTGAACTCAAAATAACAGATTAAGCGTGTTAAGCTGTCAGTCTGATATTTGTGCCCCCCGTAGTACAAAACAAAGCAAATATCTTTTGATTCGTGCATGTACATCACACGTGGTATTCGTTAATAGAACTACATAAAGTATTGACTCGAAACTAGTTAAAAAATAAATTTTAATTATGTAACTAAATTGCAACATACAAAATCCATGTGCTTTTGTTGTAAAAAGACAAATTTCTAGTACTTTCAGTCTTGTCAAACAAATGTTGAGGTAATTGAAAATTCCGATCTAAAAATTCGATCGGATGTGTGTCTCACTGTATGATGCAATTGAAAATATTGATACTGAAATCTGATTGATCCGAAACTTACATCGGTACAACGTGAAAATAAGCAAGGACTTGTTACTAATAAAATTATACCGTCAATTAATTGTGTAAGACTGTCACCTTGAATCTGACTGCAGGATTAAAAGTATTTCCACTTTATTCAATATTAAATATCAATTTTGACGAAATTGCCTTTTCGGAATTCTCAAATTCAAATATAAGATAATCTAGACAAAATAGCGTCGTAAAAATGAGACGATATCATGTTTTCTATACAATTTTTCTTAACATCAGAGATACTTAAAGTCTACATTTACATTCCTAGTAAAAAGTTTAGTCTTCAAAATTAACTCGTAAAAATGACAACGATGAAAAATCCACGATATTTATGATTATAAACCAGCCGTTTTACATATTAACCATTGCACCATTATTTAAACAATATATCAATGGAATTTTAAAACGCATATCTTCCAGCCTCGTGGTCATTCGCACCTGAAAACTTAAGCGATGAATACTGCAAAAATTCCATATAATATTAGTGTTGATTAATAATGGCCACACTTGCGTTTTAATCAGTTCGTGCTGAACTTAAATGAAAAAAGAAATTTTAGAAAATTGCATAACGTAACTTGTCACCGATGTGACTCAGATCTGTCTGTAAAAAAAACAAGTGTGCCTTACATCAGTACAATAATGTACGTAACAAAAACGTAATAGTGTATGATATAAATGGTAAGGAGAAGACTAACTTTTGTTTAAAAATTACTTATATACTAATCTATTAAATCTATATTCAATGTCTCAATAGATTTGAAAATGGCTATCTTATTCGTCGCTTATATGTAGTTTAAAAACATACGTTTTCTTGTTAATTACAATACGATGGAATTTTGAAAGTAATAATACTAATCATAATGAAGGATTAATTGAATAATCGCATATCAAGTGATTCCTTCGTCTGAAATATAAGATTTCAGATATTACTGATACGTTGCATTCCAAATAATTGTTCTGCCAGTGCAAGAGATCGATTAATTAATAAATGAAAATGAGGACGTGGAACTAAGGATAAGTGGGTATTATTGAGGGTAATAATTTTGAAATGAAGGGACTAAAATGCAATCTTGTACAGTGTAACTTTATTTTAGACTAGAACGGAAGAAAAATATATAATACTACTAATCTAAAATTATAATAATAATTGATTATGTACAACGTGTAGCAGCTGACATACATAACATTGCGTTTGAGTGTGTACCTGTATGCATAATACGTACGAAGGTCTAGGTATGCACGTATGTATATGTCTATGCTTGTGGTTGAGATTACAAAGCGAAGAAGCGAAGCCGCACCCTCGAAGGCTACAATATGTAGCAGATATATTAATTAAAGTAAGTAATATAGATTCCGGCATATAAGACGCCAGTTTAGCTGACGAGGATGCGGCGATCACAAGGAAACTCATAAAAAACTAGTTCGTAATAAAATTAATAATATCCTCAATTCAGAACATAAATTAAATGGTATATAGTAATGACATATTCTATTTTTTCTTTCTTCGAACAATAGAAAAACGGCTACTATTAAAGTTATTCCACTTCAAGAAATTTAAAGAATTGTGTAAATAACAAACTGGACTTAGACCTTAACATATCCTAAACTTGCGAGGTATAGAGTGACCATTATAAATAGATACATCAGGAAAACTGTATAAAATAAAGATCACAGATTTTCCTTTATTTCTTATAATGTTTTCAGGGTCTTATGACAGCGTAATTAACAGGAATATATCGCGTCTGTTCTTATGAAGTTCAGCTCATCCAATAATTAAAAATAATACAGTCTATCCTCCGTTCTTCATATCTATACTATTATGAATTAAACACATTGAACAAAAGTCATTTTAAATGGATGACGTTGATAAATCCATTATTAAAATACAATAGTAAAACTGTAATCGTTTTTTTAATATAGTCTTTACTGTACACAAAAACTTAATGCGGAGACATATCATATAAAATAACCTGAATGATACTGTACATAGTATAAGAAATCATTTTAATGCTCGCTTTTTCTAACGTTTCTAATTCTTTGTCATTTATTCTTGCATTGGCGTACATTCCAACTAATCACATCATTCTAATCCTTTCTTTCTAACTACCTATCTATCTCGATCCTAGTAGTGCCTTTCTTGTTTTTTTTCTTATGCTACAATAGTCATTTGATAGGAACTTTCAGTATTGCCTAGCTCTGGATATATTATTCGCACTAAATAAAGATATTTCGAAAACTAAACGGAAATAAACACAGTAGTTTGTGGCCCTCCTAGAGTATCACACGGGCCATACTTTATATTGTTTACACCTGATCCACGAGACGAACACAACACATAACGCTGCAACCTGCGCTCGGAATTCGGTGGTATCGTATCATATTATATTTTCAACTAAGACGGATCTTTAAGCAATAGCTTAAAAGAATATTTAATTAGTCATTTGTTTTGCATTTTAAATACGATTAACCGCCTTTGAATTTCCATAGCTTAGGTTTAGGAATCTAAGAGCTCAGCCAGACACTCACCGGCCGTCGCGGTCGTCGTGCTGTTAGCAAGGTTTCCAGGATACTGCTGTTGTTGCTGCTGTGGCTGCTGTTGCGATTGAAACATCGCCGTTGGATGAAGGAATAAAGACCCGTACATCATATTTTCATCAGTCTGCTGATGATTAGTCGACTGATTACTGGTAGTTGAACTTGCCATCGTACTCTCGCGTATAATAGGCGTTCCAGGCGTTGGTGGAACTAAACGACCCTCTTCAACCGCTATTCGTACTGATTCGATGTGTCGCCGAGAGAATACGTGCTCCTGCAAAGGAGTTTTTGGACAATATCGCACTGAACAGAGTCGACATTCCTCTGGACCAGTTAGCCCCCGATGAATAGCCGAACCCTCAGCAGATAGACCTGCAGCTAGTCTAGCTTTTTTCTCCTTCGCTCTTGCGTTCTGAAACCACACCTAAAACGAACATACGTTATAATTACAACTTATAATGAATTTGAATCACTAACTCAAATCTTCCCATAAATCAATCGTGGCCCTTAAAAATAAAAATAAAAATAATCAGAATATATTTCAATACATATTTCTTGCATACTAAACTCAATACCTTTATTACTCCTTAATAATAGATCAAGACAACGGATTGAGCTTTAACACTTTACTTCTGAAATAAAAAAAAAACAAAAAACGTTACACTTTAAAAATGGTCTACTTAAAAAATATTAATTAATGATATGGCTAATGTATGCGGACGGTACATTTCATTTCTCCTTAATTTCGTAACATTTAATTATATGTGCAATCTTTGAACAATATGCAGCTTTTAATGTAGTTATATTAGGTTGTCATATTACCAGCGAATACATATATCGCTCACCTGTACGACTCGTTTTGGGAGGCCAATCTCTCGCCCAAGCATTTCACATTCCGCCATCGTTGGCGTCTTGTAATCGGAAAAAAGTGACTTCATCACTTTTACTTGGGTGGCGGACATTTGTGTGCGATACCTCTTTCCTCCCGATTGTCCAACCGTGTTGGCTGCACTTGCTGAAGGTGTGGTACTTCCAGTCCCCCCGCTACCAGTTGTCCCATGTCGAGAACTTTGAGTACTAGATGCTGGACTAGCAGGGCCACTTTCGTCATCGAGAAATTCCGTAGTCTCGCTCATGCTGTCGTCGTCAAAAATACTTTTTTCAGAGAGATCTGTAGGTGGGCCGCAGTCACTACCACCCCGAAAATAAGACGATTGCTGTTCATCTAAAATACTACTTAAATTACTCAGAGTGAGTTTTACTGATCGACTTAAGTCAACTGGTTTACTCAGATCAAGAGGAGATTCACCAGAATTTTCAACGGTATGGTTGGTATCCGGCTTACCATTGCTCGCATGAGCTTGTAATTCGCTTATGTAACGCTTCATAGATTCTTCGTAATATTTTTTTAGTGAAGTTTCCACATCAGCATTGAACGCCGGAAAAAGAGGCCCTATAATATTTGGTGCATTGGTATTGGATTGAGAGGATTCCATGGACAATTCCTCATCTGGAATATTGTCTATATTCACTTCTCCGCGAGCAACTTGATCAGCATGTTTACTGTTTAAGTGAGACTCTAATGCAGATTTTACTTTGAATAACGCAGGACAAAATGGACAGCGTTTATTGATTACTTGACTATGGGCCCGAAACTGTCCTTTTCTTTCACGCGCTCGCGTATTTTGAAACCAAACTTGAACTACGCGTTTTTTCAACCCAACTTCGCGAGCGATTGTCTCTAACATTTTTCTCGAAGGATTCGATTCAATTTGATACTTTTGATATAAGTAATCTAACTGCTCTGGAAGTATGGTAGTGCGAAGACGCTTGTCCTTTGGCTGCTCACTTTGATCAATACCCAATCTGTTATCTATATTTTGAACTTCTTCAAAATCATCAAATTTTCTTTTACGCTCTTGCATCATGGTAATTAAAGGATGAGAAACGTCCGAAGCACCGCCAGTGGTAGTGTTTATTGCTTGTTGCTGTAGGATACCAAATGCCGAATCAGGTGGATATGCGGGTGGAAATAATGTCGGATTCATGATATGTACTAGCTGATGCTCACGCCACAACTCAAATCGCCCAAACATTAAACTGCATTTATCACACTGAAAATTTCCTTCTTGAGGTTCGGACTGTGAATGTTGATGGTGTTGTACAGACTGCAGTTGCGACAGGGATTGCTGCTGTGACTGCTGTTGTGGTTGTTGTTGCTGTGGTATCGCCGAAGTCATGGACTGCTGCAATTGTTCAGAAGTCGACGGGGCGTTTGTTGGAGTGATAGAAGCGGCGTTAGTGGTTGTTGTCGAGCTACTATTACTATCTTCAGAACTAAGGACAGCAGCAACTTGGGCTGCAGCAGCTTGAGCCTGAGCACTACGTTTTGCATCCTCTTCTTTAAAACAATGAGTCTTTTGATGCCGAATAAGCTCGTAATATCTTTGAAAAACTAATAAACATTTTTTGCATTGGTAATTAAGTCCTGGAGTTCTTTGAAATCGTCCAGATCCATCATCATTATCGCGGCTACCGGTACTTACAGGCTCGGCGGCCGGCTGATTTTCGTACACTTTACGTGCTTTCTGTCGCGCATTCTGAAACCAAACAACGATTACTCGAGGACTTAGTCCCAAAAGTTTGCTGAGATATTCTAGATCATCATCCTTCGGATAAGCATTGTTTTCAAAAAATTCTTGCAGTACCTTAATTTGGTAATCAGTGAACCTCGTTCGATTAGCACGTTTGCCTGAATTTCCAGTTGAAATATTGCTACCGTTATTACTATTATTAAAAGAATAGTCAGTGGGTCCTCTTCCGGGGCTCACACATCTTTGCGGAATTAATGACACAGAGGGTACCGTATTACTCATTACCCCTATTCCAATCCCAGGCGAGTTGTTGGAGAAATTATGTAACGTAAATTTAGGCGGCAACATAGGATTATTTGGAGTGTTTACGCTAGTCGAAGATTGCGGTGAAACGTCTCGATGGCCCGAAAATTCCGAAGAAAATGCTGGGGAATGTGGTCGCGATTGCTGATCACCAGAACTCTCTGGGGAATGATGCAAGTGGATTTCTTCTTGCAATTGTTGCTGCTGAGGTACATTCGGTTCAATCAGTTCTTGCTTAACGTCAACGATCTCTGAAGTACTAACACTCATTAAAGACAATGGTGGAGATGCTTGTTTATTTGGACTCTTGTCGTCCGAAGAACTACTTCCAGATGCGCTTGAATTCAGAGGCGTTACTTTAGCCTCGCCCGTTTTTTCATATTCTTCTAGATTAAGAGTCGTGCTTGGAGGATTATTGAAATTATACGGACTGTCCTTATTTCGCTGGCGTTCTTTGAATAAGGTATTTCGAAACCAATGCTTAATTACTTTAGGCGGGAGCCCACTTTGTGCAGCCATATCTAAAATTTGTTCTTCCCCAGGTGAATTGTTAATATCGAAGTGAGCCCTCAATATTTTTAATTGTTCATCCGTAATACGTGTTCGCGCCCGTTTCTGTGACGCTGCAACATTTGCCTGAAACGATATAACACATTTCGCGATTGTTATTTATTAGAGCTTTGCAGTTCACTCTTATAGTTTAACTATAATTAAAACTGATAGAAAGCCGTATGCTAAAAGTCAATATCATATATCACTTACAGTATAAATAATATTCAAATAAACATGAGACAATAATAACCACTTGAAGTACCGCATATTTAATATACCTACTTTGAGTTCCGTTTATTAAACTTGATTTTTTATCAAACTTGGACACTATTATATACATTCATAGGTTCTCGAGATTTATAAGGATACAGTTCTCTGATCGGATAGAAATCGTAATGAGAACTCTAAAATGAAATGTCATTAAAAAATAGTTTATTCTTACGGGACTAAAACAAGAGCAATGATTTCATTTATTTCATACAAACTTATTACATAAATATTTTCAATAAGATTTTTATAGGCCGAGTAAATATCGAATTTAAAAAATTTATTGCATTTTTTTAGAGTTTGAACAAAGAACTACTTTCACGCTCCACACGAGCTTTGTAGAGCTTTCCATATTTAATGCTACTTTAACTGCTGAGGTGGAAACTCAGTTAATGTATAATGAAATTATTATATTAGTTACATATGTTCTCTGTATGAAACAATACAGTATATTTCCAATTTCAACTCGACTCTCCTAGTTCAATGCTACTCGAGAGGTATAATTTTCATGTTAATTTAAATTTATAATAACATTAAAATTGCAGATTCTTTTATATTAAGGAGGTTCACCAGGTCAAAGAATTAACATTGAGAATTTAACGAAAAAATTATAGTAGGTTAAACAATGAAAGAAATTAATGCCTGCAAAGTTTCAAGCCCCTAGGTACCTTCAGAGCAGAGAAATTAATAAAAATGTTCACGATTCTTTAACATTGAGTTTTATGGGAACATGTATATATTCATGAAATTCGTATTGAATTAACATTGAGTTTTTCGTAAAATTTATACTGCTGATAAAAAAATTTGTGAGATTTTATTTGCAGAAAGAAATACGTCTCTTCTTACCTTTAGAGACGAGAAATAAAATAAACAAATAGCTAAAAGGGTCATTTTTGGTTATGTTGACGGACGGCAACGTCTTAGAAAGCATACCACCGACGTCATATCGGTGTCCGTTCCACATTTGACTCGGTAGGTACCTGGTGAACCTCCTTAAGGTAACTTAATTAGTTTATATTTAATATTTTTATACGTTTGCATGTTTTCTAAATATTTTGTTTTGGAACGCAGAAGAAATTTTGAATTCAAAATTATAGTTCACTTCGACAATCTACATCGATCAAAGCAGAGAAACTGTCATGTTAACCATATTGCAGTATATCTTGATTTCATTCTATAATTTATGCTTCTAAAGGTTTGACAATCCGAGTCCTTTTGTACAAATTCGAAAGTAGTTTTGGAATAAAAAGAAACTGTTGTGGTATCCGTTAAATCGGGCACTGCAAATTATTATGCAAAGAATATGACAATAATTTTCGAATTATTTAAAATTATTTCATTACAAAAAATCTCGACAATCAACGAGCATGCCATTACCTACGATGAACGAAAAATATACGGCTCAACTGAAGAAAGAGATGATTAGTTTTAAGTACGCAAAATATTACTGGAGTTAAATGGTACCTATTCAGTACAACAATAAAATATAAACCTATACAAAACTTGTATACTCGAATTCGTGCATGTACCAGATTCATTTCACAATCAAATTTGGAAACGATCCACTCGAATTTGGAAAATTCAAGATGTGTTCCCAAAATTTGTTTTTGAGCTACTATTGTTTTATCAAACGTGCATAACAGGATACGCAACTTCATTTCAAATGTACATACTTAGGTTAAATACGGGCTAATGTACAAGTACATCCTATTTTTTAACATTCGATATATACATTAGATATTGAATTATTACATTTAAACATTTAAACTATTGAGAAAGATCAATTCAATATTCTAGCCAAATCGACATTTTTTTTACAAAAGTATGACTTCGTATTTTAATCTGCGAAGACTATCCCATTTAAAATATTTTCATGAGGACTGTTTTATTTCAAATATTCCCGCGAAAATTATTTAATTTCCATCTACTAGAGAGTACAGCATGTCATTATATTATACACTTTCACTCGCAAAGAAGATTATTCTATTTATAATATTTAATTTCAACAATTTGGAGAAATATTTTCTAGGCATATGAATGTTTTCACAATTGCAAAAATTGAACGAATGCACATGTAATAAAATGCACGCAGCGTGCATTTATCGCAAAAATATCACTTATACAAGACACATTACTTTTACAAGACATATTACAAACGTAATTGTCATGTTTATCACGTTTTGCGACAAATTAGGAAAATTAAATAATCTTATATTTTATTTGAAATGTACGTGTCAATAAGTGAAAACAAAATATTTTTCATGACATAAGTTGACGAGAAGAATAACTTTTGATGGAAATTATTACTAAAGTTTTTTGGTAATTTCTGATTAATTTGGACCAAGGCCGAACTTTTTATAGATTCGATGCGCCGGAACTTTAACCCGGAACCTGTCGAACCGGGACAGTACAACTGATATATTCATCATCTATGAATATGGGAGGTTGGCCTTGAAACGAGCAAACGCAGATATTAACGTTGCATTATTATTTTGATTTTTCTAACTAAATATCCTTCAAATACAGCACAATGTCTGCTCGAATTAAATGTATTGCCAATTTTTGTTAAAAAAATGTACACATTTTTTTAAGATAGTAAAGATAAAATCTGTTGGATCGTTTTTAGATTTTCGAAAAAACTACTTTTTTCCCTACATTCATATATGTTAAATATAAACCATGCAAAATATTTATCTCTAATAATATTTGTAGTGTACGAATTCACGCAGCTGCATACGAAAGTATCATTTTAAAATTTACACTTAAAATATCTAATTTATATGTTATTTATACAGACTCAGCGAAAATTAAAATGAACTCTTTTAGCGTTTCATTAATGCAATAAATTCAATCTTCAACCAATAGAATTGTAGCATTCGACAATTGTTTATATTCCTATATAACATTGATGCGTACATCTTTAACCATTCCACAGATAAGTTGGCAAGTTGTCGATATAAAAAAACAAGACAGCCAACAGATTAAATGTTAAAAGTATAACGAATTCTGAGTTCTGAAACTACAATTTTCTTGGCTAAAATTTAAATGAAAACAATAATCCCCCGAATCAAAATTAATCTGGTAATTAAATAATGGTTCCGTGCACATAAATGAAGTGGTCAATTGTTCCAAAAAAGTTTTGCAGTTTATATCTAATTAATTTTTCTTTGTTGTAGGCAGTGGTGACTTTGAATACCCTTATTAATCACTAATGATACAACTAAAATAGAACAATTATGCAGAAGGGCCTTCAAGTAAAGAAACATTTTGTGCTAAGTAGTTGTTAAAACGATAATAGTTTGAGAGATAGAGAACGACTTTGATGTATATGTACAAAAGGCCCGAAAATAACTAATGTGAAACTCATTTGTACAGGCTCAGAGCGTCCATGAAACTAATAAACGAATACGAATAAAGTAAATAATTTGAAATATGTGACTTATTTTCCATTACAGCTCTGCAATGTTTATATTTTATGTATACACGCCTCCGCCAGTAGCCTTTTATCTACCTTATGATAGGACGTCCGTGAACATATTTTCTACAAACATGAAGCAAATTGTAATGTTTACGATCTTCTAATTATTCTATAAGAGATTTTACTAATTTAGTCAATGTTTTTATGGACAGTGAGAGAAGTTTATCGGCTTGTTAAAATAGGGAAACGGGTATAAATAATAGGCAACTATGTTTAAGTTCAAGCTGGAAGTTTAAGTCTCATTGTAGTGCTTAATTTATGAAAAAATACGCAAATGAAATAAAATCACATAAAATAAATTTTCTGCGTAATCTCATTACGAATGATACTATATGTAATAAGCATAATATAACAATAATGGTTAATAGACGATCGACTTACCACTGCAGCTTGTTGTTGTTGTAGAACTAGATGTTGTTTAGCGAGGATATCAGTTTGAGTATTTATTGGTGAATATCCGCCAGAGCTGTCGAACGGTGGTGGTGGCAACATCATTGGAACTAATGGCGGTTGAAGATTCATGGCTGCTAATGCTGGTACATTTAGCCCAAGTGGAAGCCCCATCATGCCCATCATCAACCCTGGGTATTGTTGGAGGTGCTGTTGTAGTTGCGAAGCAGCCATAGCATTCAAGGCAGCTTGCATTTCAGTCATTTGTTGAGCTAAACTTAATTGAGCTTGTTGCTGGTGTTGTTGCTGTTGCTGTTGCTGCTGTTGCCGTTGCTGCATAACTTGGGGCGACACAGTAGCAGGGCCACTTGGAGTCGTGGAGTCAATACTAGATAATGGTGTATTACTTAACGCCGGAGTCGTCGCTGGTGTAGTAGAAGTGGCTTCAGGAATTGGACTGCCGACCTCTTTACTTTCTATTACTTCCTCCTTATTGGTTTCTTCCTGGTCTTTACTTACATTCTGGTCTGGTGCAGGCGTCGGAGTGGTTGTAGTACTGACGGGGGCCGTAGTGGTAGAAGATGACGTAGCTGCAGTAACGACAACAGTCTTCCTTTCATATTCACATTTAAATTGTTGCGCATATTTCTCTAAAAATTCACGAGGAACTAAATCTCGATGCACTTCTTCGCAATGTGCTTTAAGAACCCATACACTACTAAATTCTTTATTACAATGCTGGCACGTACTTCGTTTTAGTTCAGGAATTACGTCATCTTCCGCTGTATCTTCTGCATCCAGCTCCTTTTCCTGAGTGCTATGTGCGGCATAAGCCTGTTCCTGTTGCTCCTTCTGTTGCTCTTCTTGTTGAGCTTGGAAAGCAGCAGCAGCTTCTTCTTCTTTCCGTTGTCGACGTTGATGGTTTTCGTTAAATTGCATTACGAGATCAAACCCGAAACTTTCTAATAAATGTTTATACATTTGTGACGTTTTATGCCGAGGTTGCGATAAAATGTCTTGAGTCGTTTGTATTTGCGATTGTGTTGTGAGTTGCTGAGTAAGCTTATGAGAATCACATGCACTTAACAGTGGAGGCGGTGTTTCTGATATCGAATTATTTACTTGTTGAGAAACAGCTAAATGTTGAAAAAGTGCGAGTGGATTACTAAAGATACAGTAAAGCTGTTGATGACTAGTCAAGAGCTCTTGATTAACGAAGAGAGCATTACATCGAGAACAGCAAAACATGCTATTATTGCTACCCCCGTGTTTAGAACTAGGAGGACTACTTGGACTTGACAACGGTTGTTCGATCAGTGGACGCGCAAGATCGAGTTGACCACTCGCAGCAAGGTCGTGAATTTTGCTGGCCTTCGTTTGATGTAAAACGCTTCGCATATGAATATCCAACGTACTACCCTGAGAATAAGCTACGTTACATATATTGCACCGGTATGGTTTCTTGTCTTGATCCTGTTGGTTTTCATTCGAATCTGTAGGACTCGTGGGCGTTATCACAGAAATAAGAGTATTATTATTTCCTTGTTCTTGCATAGCTCGCTTTAATTTATGCAAATGGCTGACGCTATTATAATGAACAAGTAAAATATTCTTCTGCGTAAAACTCTCTTTACATACGTCGCACTTATAGGGCCTGTTTGGATCCAAGTATTTTTCCATAGGATAAGACATTTTCTCTCCTTTACGATGCAGAAGTGTTTTATTATGCCCCGAAAGATAACTTTGCCTAGTAAATGCGACTTTACATCGGTGGCATTTAAATTTTCTCCCAGGATCGTGGTACGAATCTTCAGCAATTGATTGGCTATTTAAATAATCCTCTAAAAGCTGTTGTTCTTTATGCACTGGAACAGAATCGCTCGCGTCACTCTCCTCATCTTCACCCTTGCTTTCTTCGTCACCAGTTTGTTCACAACTTAATCCACTCTGCCTTCTGAGAGCTTCCTCTGTTAACGCTTGTAAAAGAGGATGCGCGTGAAGAAGGCTTTGCTTGTATTGCATTAGCTCGTCTTCTTGTAAGTCAGTGTGAGCCGATTCTAAATGCCTCTGGAGTGCCTGAACCGAACGGAACGACCGTCCACACAACGCACATTTTGTTGCATCCCGAATAGCATGATATTGAGAATGTTGTTGTAATTTTTCTAATGTTTTAAAAGCTAAACTGCATTGACCGCATCTATATTTGTATACATGTTTTTCGCTTACAGCTAAGACGGGCGTTGAAGCGGCATGGGATTCTCTGTGATGTTGTTGCAACTTTTCTAACGAACGATACGTTTTACCGCAGATTGTACATCTCGATGTTTCTTCTCCGTCATCGGTAAGTTGTTCGCTTCCTTCTTCATCTGGGTTACGTTTGGAGACTAAATCTAAAGACTGTACAGCAGTGGAAGGTGTCGAAGTGTTTCTCGGAAGATTGTTCAACCAATGGCTTTGATCCACAAGTAATAACAGTCTTTGCAAGCCATCGGTATTTACGGAGTGAATTTGCATTACGTGCTTTTCTAAACTCGTCCGTTCTTTGAAAGAATCTTGACAAAGCGGGCATAACAATTCTGGCATTATCTCCTCCATTGGAGTTTCAATTTTGTCAGAAGAGTCTTGAACATGGGCAACTTGGAGATGCTGCGTAAGCTCCTCACGTGAGATAGGTTGATACGTACAGTAAGGACAACTTATATCCTCAGTTTCGGTTTCAAGATCTTGTTCTCTTTCTGCTTCAGGCTCGTTTTCTACTTCTTGTTTAACCTCATTACCGGAGTCACTTTCGTCGTCACGCCTCTCTGTAAAATATTGTAATGATTCGTTATTTATTATCTAATTATTAGCTATTCTGTACTACAGATGTGATTTTAGTCACATAAGGTTATAATGATCAATGATAGTTTAATTTAGCAAAGAAAAGTTGTGTTTAACTATTCACGTATTATTAATATAGTCAGTAAAACAAGTTTAATTACATACTTCCTGATAACACATCCAATAGGAATCATAGCTTAATACTATAAGAGCAACAAATTTTAAGAAGCACAATTGGAACAAATAGAAAGCGAGATGCAGGGAGAGGTAGAAGAAAATGCGAAAACTTCAGTTGAAAACAAAATTATTCGTATATAATATGTGCGGAGGACATATAGTTAGAATACTTTAATGACTTTTAATAGAAATCAATTATTTTTGAGAATGCACTAAAATCAGTTGCTAATCACGTTCTATTTTGAACCAACCACAATTTGCAATTTATATAAATCAAAATAACTCAATCGCATATTAATGACATTGATACTTGAAGTAACAAATACTCCATTCGTCTAAGGAAACGTTAACTGAGGTATCAGCAAGGACGTACTTGCACTCCATTGGATCAGATAATTTTCATTGTTTAACTGAATAATATAATCAAGTTGAATTTCAAATATAAACGATATCAATCTAAAAGACGCATCCTACTCGCAAAACGCCTGAACCTGTGAGTTTGAATGAAGTTGGTAAGACTAAATTCGGTCATTTGATATGTTAGAGTACTTCATAAATAACGCACACTAACGTATATGTAACGTATATCGATCATTGATTTTTACCTTGCTTTGCTAATGCTTCCAACCGACAGATGTAGTTTTTAATTTCGTAAAGATCAAAATAAAATAAGTATGGACTAAATTTTTATATCAATTTTATTTAAGATTAATTTCTGATCGCTTTTATTGCCCGATAAACCCACTTAACTCTTTATATAAAGTCTAAATTAAATATATTCAAACTATTGTTATATACATAACAAGCAATTACGCCAATTTTTCTCAGCATCATTGTCAAGAAACGTAGCAGAGTTGATTTTGAAATAAAAAGTCATAAAACTGTGCAACTTCGTATGATATAGTGCATATCTCATGGTAAGCAGTGTAGTGTGTGTTCAAGTTTTATTCTTACATGTAGGACATCGACTGCACTTACCATGACTATTATTAGAGGCCATTTGCGTAGGACTATGTTGTTGAAGGGGAGGCAAATCAGGATCTGGCATAACTTGGAAAACGTCTCCAATATCCGTATGTGGAGATTCATTTCCTTGTACACCACTCCTTCTATGTAATTGGTGAAGTTGTTCCATTTGCAGATGCGTCAAAGACCGAACATGTTGCAGTAATGGCAGACGGTGTCTGGCTGTGAATCCACAAAGAGCGCAGTGATACAATTTTCCTGACGATTGCAGGTTACTACTGGCTTCGAGCAGATGCCGTAATAGGAGAGCAGCGGCTTCATGTCGTGGTGAAGCCGCATGGAGAGCAAGTTTATGAGCACTGTTCGTGTAATAGTCACAGGCATGACAACGGATTTGAGGAGCGCTTGTCGGCGAAGAAAGATATTTCAGTTTCCATTCGTTGTGTATTCCTCCCTCTTTTATATGATTTACATGCTGCAGCCTCTGTATATGTTTATCCGTCTTACAATGAAGCTGAAAATTGGCTTTCAGGTTCGTTTTATAGGAACATAATTTGCATATAAAGTGTCCGGCAACAACACTTAAAATATCACCCTCTCGAGTTCTTGTTCTGTCAGCAACTAAGTGATGACCTAGGGCCTCAAGAGAATCTGTGACGAAATTATTACAAACACAGCAGTTATATAAATGTGATGGATCTAAATCCGCGGGTTCAGGTGGTGGCTCCATGCTTTCTGGAGAGAGACCAATATCACCGCCCAAATTTGCTATCGTGTTCATACTCGTCATACTATTAATGATTTCCGGAGGTAGTTGTGCGGGCAACTGACCTCCAGTCATCATCTGAATTAAAAGTGCTTGGTTGTACGCCATATCTGCTAGAGCAGCCTCTGCATGCTGGGGCTTATCTAACGCTCCAAGGTGGAAAAGTTGTTCCAACTGATGATGTTGCACCTGTTGTTGATGCTGATGCTGGGTTTGTTGTTGGTGATTTTGAAGAGCCGATAGCGTTTGCATGTGCTTAACGTTTTGCTGGAGTACCAACATATTGTGCGTATGTTTCTCACTTGTCATATGTATTCTTAAATTGCGGGCAACATTCGTTTCGTAATTACAAACATCACATCGAAATATAGGTTTTGGTTTACCTTGATTTATAGTTTGGCTACTTAAATGCGGACTACGAGTTTGATGATGATGATGTGGGCTTCGCGTTGGAATGGGAGAATCTTGTGAAGATGGAGGGTTATTAGTACTTGAACCGGTCCCACCACCTTGTTGCAGTTCCTGCATATTATTTAAATGCTTATCACTCTGCATGTGAATACTGAGATTACCTTTCGTCGTTGTCGAATAGTTGCACACTTCACATCTATATGGTTTATAACCACACGTGTACGTTTCACCCCGAGCCAGCCTAGGATGAGGTTGACCCGCTATGCAATAAATACAGGACGTTTCACTATCTGGATGTTTTTCCTTCATATGAATTTCCAGTGTTTCCTGATATTTATAATGCCAATTACATTTAGGGCATTTCAACGTTTTACACGAATTTCTACTATGAATACCTGCTAACGGACCTCCCGGGCCCGCTAGTCTACTGTTTGTTAAAATTAGTTCACATTTTGGACATTCGACACCACTAGGCCTACCTTGCATATGCTCAGGACATACGCCGATTGTGGTTCCAGTTAAAAAATTAGGTGGTTGATGTGCTAATGCTGTGTATGATGTTGGTGATGCTTTCGAAGACATCGGAGGTGGCGATGATGTATGTTGAATTGCAACAGAGTCTTGCGTCTTCGTCCAAGGGACCGTACTTACTTGACCTGTTGACCAAGGATTTTGTTGCTGTTGTTGATTATTATTATTATATACATGTGAATGGTTTATATTAGAAATAGTCGCGTTTAATAATGACTTTTGTTGCTGTTGAGGATTGTCCGGTATGCAAGAAGTACTCGACGATGTACTCGTTGCAGTATACATTTCTAATTCCACAGACTCGTCTTGAATTTTTTGCTGAGGTCGAGTTTCCTCAGACGATAACTGCGGTGACGTTGGACAGACAACAGGTTCTAGAAAACTAACGAGTGGTTGCTTCCCTCGCCCAACTGACTGGATAATCGCTGAAGCGGTCGAATGCGATAATATCTGTCGTTCATCCTCCATCAAGGTTAATTGATGTTCTCCTTGAGCATGCGCAACGAAACTTTTTGCATACCCAAAACTCAGCTTACAGATAAAGCACATGAGGATAGGCTTTACTGGAACAGACATAGCCGGGGGAGGTGGCGCTGTAGAAGTAGGTGGAGGCTGTTTACTACCATCAGCACTTCTATAGCTGATCACTCGATAACTATGCATAACTGGAAGGTCGGGATTTTGTTGTAAAGACGATGACCTTTGCTCCTGTTGCTGTTGATAAACTTGGTGTGCATATAATCTCGACACATAATACGCGCTTGCAATTTGAGGAAATACCGAAGAATGAGAAACAGAAACTCCTCGACCATCCACAATACAACCATCAGGAAGAGAATCATCTTCGCTGAGCTCACTTTCGCCCTCAATAATATAAGCAGATCCATCTGGATTATACACGATTTTACCATCGAATTTTTCTACGTCACCCCCAGGTGTAAGACTCGGACTTAAACTCGAACTTTCTCGTTGTAACGATAACATTAACGGAGTAGTGCCAGTTACAGTAGTTGTTGCATCTAAAATTGGGGTTGTTGTAGTTGTAGGTTCTGTGCCGGAATGTGGACTAGCGTTGCGAGGATGATGAGTCTGATGAAGAGCAATACCTGCGGCCGTTGGGGACCCGCCCCCTCGGCCCCGCTCTTCCTCCGGACTCATCTCGTTTTGCGTACACGCGAAATTTTGAAAGAATTCGTCGTGATGCTGCGGTTGAAAATTAGCCGGCACCGGCTGCCGATAAAGCCGATGCTGACTGGCACCGTCCGACGAATTCCTCCCAAACTGCGAAGGAGCAATGTTGTTGCGTTGTATATAAAATTGAGGTGCATGAGATTTACTGGAGGACATCACCCCAGTCTCGAGGCGGGTAAGAACCTCGCATCACCAGTCGTGTTTTTAACAGTCCATTAAATAAAAATGTTTAGAGCCCTTGAAACTTTTGTTGAATAATTATTATATCCTCTTCTTTGTTGTTTCGCTCAGTATAATAAATACCTTGAAATAACATCAGCTTGCTTCTGAAATGTGAAGTAATTCTGACTGTAATGGAATGTAACCTACTTAAGTAATTTTATAGTAATGTACATTTACGAAAAATATAAACGTCTTTCAGAAATGCAAAAATTGCAATTATTTTTTAAGCAATTCTAGTCTCAACTTCACACAAACAACGCGATAGTTTACAACAACAATATTGTTTGTAGATCGCATTATTCAAATTAGTTATTCAAACGAAATATAATCCATGTTAGAAAAGGACATGAATCCCGTACCAATGTTTTAGGCTGTTAAAACTGACTGTGTTTGCATTGCGGATTATCATTAATATGAACTTTTATAAAATGTAAATACAAAATGTTCATTACAACCTTTTAAATTTCTCACTTATATAGAGATGGCTTTTCATTCACATTTCATGGGACAATTAATTTTTTAATAATAGGTATCTCTCATTTATATAATACATTTGAAGAAAAAGAGCGAATATCCAAACAGACATCAAAGATAGCAGTACAGTAAATATTGTTTTTGCCCGGGCGTGCGTCAAGTTCGTGGGTAAAGAAATTTTTTTCAGTGCGTAAAGTGATTTTTTTCAGTGCGTAAAGCGATTTTGTTTAATTCTGTACCTAAAGTAAATACAAATGTGTAAGTAACACTCTACACAAGTTTGGGGAAAATATATCGCGTGCTAGAAAATATGCGTACATAGATAACAGCACTCTTTTCACTCTGCTGAAATGCTACGCTCGTTCTTTCCTGGCTTCCCCGGAAACTCGTGTTCACATGTTGTTCTTCGATAAAAAAATAAACGAGATACACAATATAGTGACAGTGGTTTTCTTTCTGGAACTGAAGTGTGTAAGTGTGTTATGAATTACATTGCACGAGAAATAATTCAACGAGAGGAAATAATAAAATAGTACGCAGAAAAAAAGGATAATTGACACGTATATTTATTACCTATTTTACAAATTTTTCACTTTTTTGGGCGTATTTTACACACACTTGCAACATAAAATATTGTTCGACGCATGTGCGAAAATGTTTTTTTATAAACTAATGTGAATGCGGACCTCGCTTTCAGCTCGGCCCGCAACCCTCACATTCGTAGAAACAACTTTTACGCCCTTGTATCGAAAACTACTACTTCTATAAAAAAAAAAAACAAATGAATTAAGGAAATAAAGGAAGGATGGGAGAACAAACAAAGCGAATGAAACTTGAGAAGTCTTTTATGTGATGGCTCCGTGTGAGATTTTAAATGGCTAATTTCATAGCCTACTATTCGAACTGAATGTTCCGAATTTGCACTTGTAAGTTCCTAATCTCACGTCGAATCCAATATTCTGCATTTTCAGGAATTTTGAATGGTTTCATTTTTGGTCTTATTATTTTTAGATACATATAGATTCAAAGTCTGATTTTTAACCCGTCATTTTGTATTTGCAGGAATTCGTAGTAGTTTCAATTTTAATCACATTATTTTTAGGTACGCATGAATTCATAATCTCACTTTGAATCCAATATTTTGTATTTGCAAGAATTTGGAATGGTTTCTTTTGTTATAACATTATTTTTCGATACAGATGAACTCATAATCTTATATTGAATCCACTATTTTGTATTTGCAGGCATTCAGAATGGTTTCATTTTTTGTAACATTATTTGTGGATAGGCATGAATTCAGAATTTGAAAATCGTATTCTTCTGTGTGAATTGAAATGTATTGAATAGACTTATGGATTCCCAGAGATTAAAGAAATGAAATATTTTATGTAATTATCGTTTCCATATTAATAAATATTGGTGATCATGAGAATGGATAATTAACAAAATATTTCTGTGGAATACATAACCTGCGTAGACTGTGGGGCGAACATGACATGTTTAATCAACAGTACAGGTATGTGGAAATCCCAAACCATCTTGTGCAAACCACAGACTACTCTGTATGTGGAAATCCTTTACGCTTTTCATGTGGATTCCTCGGACAATTTCTCTCCGTGAACAAAGGCAAATAGCAAAATTTCAATACAGTGCTAACTTCCGTTAAGGCGAGCATCGGTTCCGACGTTCCGACGTTAAGGCCAAAGTGAAAGGTAGAATCTTATCGCCTCTACTGCAGCCCTTGTGTCGATAGTTTTCAGCGCGCATGCGCTGTATTCCTTAATGCGACGTTCCAGACTTCCAGTCGTATAGGAATTGGGGGTAGAGGAAGCATGCGTTCGGCCTAAACGAGAACTACGTTTCTGCCTTAGTGAGAACCCGGCCTTAACCGGAATCGTCTTAACGGGGGGTTGCACTGTATAATAACACCAACTAACCACCAACCCAATGGCAGTGGTTACAAATGAGAAATGGGCCGGTGCAGCCACCAGCAGAAGAGATTAAAATCGGAGTCACTTCTGTGCCGCAGACTGCAACCGTCAATTACGGAGGGCCTCGGGAAGGTAGGCCTATCCAAAAATTGTCGTCCATTTTCGGCCAATGGTAAAACGTTCGCAAATATGAGAGTATTGTAACATCCTGAATTAGGTAAAGTTGATTACCATCAAGCAGACGGGAGGAAAATCCAATATTTTTGTCGAATCCTTCCGACCTCTTTAAACTTCGAAACGCAGCATCACGCAAAAACCATTTAAAAGAAATAGATAGGCTTAATGCAGACACTCCAGGCATTAAAATCTTTCTTAAGTTGTGTGACGAACTCACACAACAAAGTGAAGATTGTCCACCCGTTAATGCGTTAGAAGTACATAACGCTATCAAAGCAGCAAGGAATTTCTCCTCGCCGGGATGGTATTAATAAGTACTGTTGGAAGAATTTTACTTTGATCCACTCACCTAGCGCGAATATTCACCTCTTACTAAAATGGAAATCAACCGCAAAATGGGTGTGTCAGATTGCAAGGACAACTTGCTTATCTGCATATGTGTTTATCAGGACTCAGTATATATTATACAAGCATAACCCATGGATAGCCTGACTGGATTATCTGAAGGCCCATGATGCAACATCGCACGAGCTTCTAACTTTGCCGCTCAAACGCCTTAATGTATACTCAAATATGGTAGAGAAATAGAGAAGGAAGTAGAGAATTTATTGCCTCTTTGTCATGTCACCGTGCAAGCGTTTAACCCTGTCTGGACTAGTTCAGTTGCATAGAAGTGTCTATCAGGGAAGACTTTCTGAGTCCTCTTCTATTTTTCCTCTATAAGGTGCTCTCCGAGAATCCCATGGGTATGTATGTGGACCGCCTGGCGAACATGTATATGAGATCATCCATCTGTTTTATATGGATGATCTCAGGGAGTACGCATCAGGAGGGATTAATTACACCGTTCTCTTAACATGACCCTCACATACTTAAGGGATTAGTATAGAATTCGCATGGGCAATTTGTGCAGTCGTTCATTTGCAAAAAAGATGGTCAGACGCCACGAAAAACGATATGGAGCTTGTAATCCATGCCACCACGGAGCCGAGGAAGCCTACACATGCATGGCAGTGCCTCAAAGACATGTCCAGGATGTGTAGAAATATTGTTAATATATTGTTAAGAAATACCTTCTTCATCAGATCTGGTCATCAGAGTTCACGGAGAAAAATAAGGTGGCAGCCACGAATATGTTAACAGTCTCTCGAATGCTCTATTGATTTGGAGCGTCGATGAGCCACGGAGTCTTGGTCAATGCACACAGAAGATGATGTTATATGCAACGCAGTTTGCAACCAAGTTCTTCCGTGAAACGAATATATTAACCCTGAAAAATATCGGAATGCTGCTTTTTTAATCAGGAGTGTATGCGTGCCAGATTAGAACTCGAAACATCTTACGGGATTAGTAACTGAAGAGAGTGTCTCCTAATTGTACTTGTCCATCAGCATGAAATTCAGGGGAAATGGGCGCACAATGCAGCACAACGCGCAGCGTAAAATTTCGGCCTTTTTAACGGGGGCCATGGTGATGCACAGGATGAAGAATTTTCAACCTGTGCCCAGATTGGCTCACGGCCACGGATTCAGAATTAACAACGCAGTTAATGGTTCTCGCAAATAAAACAAGGTATGCAGTATGGCGACTCACAGATTAATCTTTCGCATCCTCATACAAAGATGATAACTGATGTCGCTTAGTGTTAAGGGAACATACTGCAAAAGTTCTTTTATGTGCGTATACCATTGCACCGGCAATTTTTCAGAAATGCCCAGCTTGTCGATGATCTTTCTTGCAATCAATTGGCTTTGAATTTAATCGTGTATTCCATTGTTGCGTACCAAAATTGGGTCGTCAATACTTAGCGTACTCTTGGAATATCCTACATTAATCGGTAGAGATTTCGAATTGCAGGACTTGTAGATGTCCAGCCAAAACAATAATGGATCTGTTGTTGGCTTCTGCAAGGGGTGAAGTCTTAGTAGTAAAGTGCTTTACTATTATTTGCACAGCACTTACGGCGTTCACGCAACCCCCATTCAGACCCACATATACTGGAACTATTCATTTTATGGCACTGCTTTGTCGATGATTTTATTACTAGATTATACATAGACGTATTATGTTTAAATATCCGTCTTCATAATATAGCTCTCGGTGCCAGCAGAGTCCAATACAATCAACAATGAGGATGAAACGCGGACAAAGTATCAGCACCTCATGTACGAATTTGGTAGGTGTTATAGCATGCTCATCGTGCTGATAATTGAAGTGCCAGGAGGTATAAGACTTTCTACTTTCCTCAAGAACATCGGGAGTATCCCGGCTTGCTAGCAATGTGGTTATGCCATCTCCGGTCGGATGCATATAGGAGTGCTTGTGGCATTTCTCCGTCAACATTTCTCCGTCAAGATCGTATAAGAACCTGTAACCACTAACCTGCGAGATAGAGAGAGTCGTTACATACGAACTACGGCCCGGTGTCGTCTGCAACCCCTACGTAGTAGCCATGTAAGCCTAACGCATCCATAAAATAATAATAATAATAATAATAATAACTTAATAGAACCATTAAGGCGATTATCAATGGACATTATACAGGGTCATCGAAAAGTATCGGACCCCCTAATATCTTCAGTTAGAATGCACTTAGGAGAAAATGTCCAATAGCAAAGTTGTATGGTTTCAAGCGGGGAGTAAGATGATGACCTTGACTTTGACCTTGACCATGTCCTTCAACGTCATTTCAAAGTCAATCTTATTTTTTTAAATAGAACCCCCTACATTTTAATGCATATTCTTATAGCTTATCTCGAGAGCTTTCCAAAACACTATAATAAAATATTTTTTTATTAAGTACTTTTTGAGTTATAAAGGTTCGAAGTTAACAATTTGTTTTCCAAAATGCATTCTTACTGAAAATATTAGGGGGATCCGATTAATGTATTTTCTTTAAACCAATTAATTGGTCTCATTATTCCGCGCACAAAAGTATTAAGGTTATGATTACTGAAAACTAAATAATATTTTACAAGATATTCTACATTTTGTGTCAAAAAATTGTTAACTTCAAACCTTTATAACTCAAAAAGTACTTAATAAAAAAATATTTTATTATAGTGTTTTGGAAAGCTCTCGAGATAAGCTATAAGAATATGCAATAAAATGTAGGGGTTCTATTTAAAAAAATAAGATTGACCTTGAAATGACATTGAAGGACATGGTCAAAGTCAAAGTCAAGGTCATCACCTTACTCCCCGCTTGAAACCATACAACTTTGCTATTGGACATTTTCTCCTAAGTGCATTCTAACTGAAGATATTAGGGGGTCCGATACTTTTCGACGACCCTGTATAATCTCTTAAACAATATAACTTTTAAAAGCTCTCTGCCCGGTGATTTTTCACGGTACGATGTATATAATCGGTAGTTTTTGACACCAGTGCATAAACTTTTTTTTTTCTACTAACGTGTGGGTTGCGGGCCGAACCGAAGACGAGGTTCGCATTCACGTTCCTCCATACGAGTCCAGTGGCTCACATGCATCAAACAACATTTTTTTGTTTAGTAGACGTAAAATGGCCATTTCACGCCTCGTTTTCGGGCGTAAAATAACCAATTTATTAAGATAGGGATCTTACCCAGTGCTCTTTGTCAAAAATGATTGAAAAATGGCCATTTCCCCCACCTATTGAATAAAAAAAATATATTCATATCAAAGACGTAAATTTTTGCGCCCTCAAGGCGATCAGCTAACACCTGCGGGTGCAGAAGTTATTTTACGCCCTTGATACGAAAATAACTATCTTGATACACGTGTCCATAATGTAGACACTTTACGGACTCCTTTAGGCCCGTAAAGTGTGATTTTACGGACTGATCTCTGCACTTTACGGACTAAAAACAGTCGGTAAAGTGCCTACTTTTGCGAACAGTGTATAAAAAAATAGTGTTCGCTCCCCGGCCGTAAAATTTAACTTTACGGTCTAGGACCGAAAAGTACTATTATGTAGTAAGTGTATGTAAAATTCGATCGATGAAAGAAAAAAATGTGTAAAATGGCATTTTACGTATACTTTAACATAAATGGGTTTATTGTTACAGCGTGGGCAAAATGCTATTTTTCATATTTTTGACATTCTTCTTTCGCATTTTACCCTCACTTGTAACAAAAAATACATTTCGGCACATGTGCAAAATTGGTTTTTGGACGAACGTGCTTGCGCTACTCGCCTTCGGCTCGTGCCACAACCCCCACATTCGTTCGAAAATACTTTCCCCACTTGTATCGAAAACTACTATTTCATGTTTGAAAATCTATAAAAAATGATGAAGTGGGAAAGTTTACGGTCTCAAAAGGGGACTTTTACCGAATCGAGACGGTGATAATCAAAGTCGAGGGCATCACATTCGCAATGAGCAAAACGCTCGCTTAGCTTCTTGTATAACAAAATACTATCTTTATATACAAACGTGTAACCGAAAGTATGAAAACAGTGCGTTTATGAAAAAAATACAAAATGTATACATAATGTTTATTGCACATGTTCGAAAAGCCCTATTGCTACATAAATTAAGAAAATTGCCTTAAAGAAGACACTGTAAATTATAGAGAACGTTTCTTTTGGTTCTTTTTTGGTGATATATGTTCAACAGAAGGTAAGTTACCGCGTACGTTTACTTGTGTGCTTTTGTGTATGTGTGTGTGTGTGCGTGTGTGTGTGTGTGAGAGTGGTAGACGTATTTGCTTTCTTCCACTTCTTAAATTTATTACATTTGCACACATCGGTCAGTGTATCAACAATATCGACTGAACTACTATCGTTCTCATGTATTAGACATATTGTTATTTAAACTCTTATAAATCCACATTTTACTAACGGTTTGGTCGAAATAGGAGACTTAATTGTTTCTAAAATACCGATCTATGAATTTTGAGCGTTATTTCTCATATAAGATCTGTTTGAAAATGAGCAGAATAATAATGATAGCTGAGGCAATGTTGCAGGTAATGTATATTATAAGCCCAACAATATCATTTCTTAGAAATAAATCTCCAAGTTGTATAATTTATTAACACGTGACAACGCTTGAACAGTTCAGCTAAATATTTCCAGCTATAAAATACGTGTTTTAAACATCAACTGAAAAACTGTTTATGTTAATACTATGTTAATAAAGTGGAACTAGCTTTTAATCGTAATAAATTTTCATTCGTTATAGCTTCATATAACTAGAAAATGGTTCATGCAACATTACTTTAGTTATTTATTTTTAAGAAATAATATTGTTTTCTTTGTTTACGTGCCTTTAAGTACTGATGCTGGCACGATTCGCTGTTGTTTAAATTTATGTCATTAACTTCATCTAATCTCTACGATAGTTTATTCCTTCTGTGCGTGGCACTTGGCTTTATACTACTTAATTACAACGCTTACATTAACCTTTTATATTATTTTCACTCATCAAATGTTCAACTGGTTTTATGATTTACAGTTAAAATCTTCTGAACAATCAAAATTTTGATGAGTTGTATTTTAAAAGATTAATGTATAATGTTACGACAATAACAGATTTTATATAAATAATTTATATCCTTACCCAATAAAGTTGGGAAGTCATCATTTTCAGTCCAGGAACTTTACTCTCTCCTCCAGCAACCGTTCAGGTTACTGCGTAAGCTGAGTTTTCTTGAATGAATTCTTTTTGAGAAATACATGTTGCATTTTACTTGCAGACCTCTGTAACAGTAACAAAACAAAATTCCATTACGTTAGAAAATACAACAGATTAATTAATTATTTCAAAATTAAATTGGTAATATTCTGAGTCGAAATTTTAAACCTACTTTAACCCTTAATGAAGAGAATATGCGTAGAAAATATAGTAGTTGTAAAATAAAATAAAGCTGTATTAAATTAGCTCATACGTTAAACCTACAATGGGCACAAATTTCCAGATTTATCGCTTGGAGTTTGAAAGTAGGGTATCCCTAATCAAAATTTTGAAACTAATTCTTTGCAATGTTTCTAAAAGTTGATAGTTTTCAAGAAAAAAAATCCTAAACTAATAGTTGACTTTCATTTCCTCCAAAACTATAAAAAAAATTGCAAACCGCAAAAAACACTTCATCATAGAATTCATCATAGAATATGCAAACTTTCGTAATATATGCATATTTTCGTAAATAACTAATTTTGAAAAAATGTAGATGGGCGATTCTTTCAAAAAGAACAAATTCCTCGTTCACGTAATTTTTTCTAAAATTATTTAAAATTAGTGATAATTGGCACCGACATATGATAGTATTTGTCAGTATTCACATTGTATGAAAAAAAGAAATATCATATTATTTAAGATATTTAAATCATGTGGCCTAAAAACTCCACGCCGTAACCGCGCATGAAGAAAATGTTATTCTCAAAAAAATTATTACCATCATTCTGCGCTATAATAATATCCTTTATCAAGATATACCTATCAATCATTCCTGAAGATATAAGAGAACACATTTAAATTTCGATTTCACAGAATAAAATTAGTTTTGTGTGTCATTATGAACTCCACACCGTGACTGGTCACAAAAATACGTGATAAATGTAAAGCAACATATTAAATGAGCAATGTATAGGTAAACAATACTTGCAATATTGATGCGATTTAAGGACACTGTGAATTCCGATGAATAAAATAAAAAAAATTCAGGTCCAAATTCGATTTTCAGTTTAGCAGTGTCCATCGACATAAAGAATACTCCACTCCGTAACTGCTGTAAACTCTCAATTTTGGTACCGAAACTGTTTCTCGTGCGTAAAGTAGACAAATATCGTTCGAAAAGTAAACTTTACGCACTCCGTCCAATTTAAGCACTCAATTTTTCTATTTTACGCACAGAAAACAGATGCATAAAATAGTGTTCGGCATATGTGTAGGTGTGTAAAGTAATTTACGCACACGCACTTGAAAAATAATATAATAATAATTCATTGAATACTTTCAATTTAGATAAAATGTTGCTAATACTGCTGACTTTTTATTTGTGACAAGTATTTTTTTTATTAATAGAATCAATATTTTGGAACGCAGAGCAGAATGGAAACTCCACCCCGTTACCATCCGTATGAGGATCCAACAGTGTAAAAAATGTCCATAAAGATTGTAACAACGCAATTTATAACATTATGTCCTCCTCTTGACATAAAACCAAAAATATCGGAGTTGCAATGACGTGGGGAATAAAACTAAAATATTTTCTTAATATTCAAATATTTTAGCCACCTTTGTACATAGTTACAATAAAATCACAATATTCTAGGGGGCGAAAAAATTGAGAAAAATAAATATTTCATAATTTTTTTGTAATTTTTTCAAGATTTGCGCCATATTGGAATTCGTGATGGCCAAAGCCATTTTGATACGAAATACTTGATTGAAATTGTAACAAAAAAATGTCCTTTATGCGTTAATGGGTTAATGCTTAAAACCAATCAGTGGCAACAAAAATGTTGAGGAAATCGGTTGCACATGTAACGGAATATAGAAGAATCTTTTCTCTATCTCGGTTCACGCCCATTTTTCAGCGTTGAGTGTTTCAAATGCAGTGCAGAAAACAAAACTTAAAATATTGACAAAATTTTTACCATTCGAATTTTTAAAGAGCCTAATAAGGTTCGAAATGGCGAAACCACGATTAAGTTTCATCTCGACGTTTTTTGTCCAAATGAAGAATCCATCTGACACGGAATGAGTCTAAGTGACATCGCATTAGGAAGGGTGTTATATATATCTGAAGGTGGGTCCATACTTAAGCGCGCATGAACACTGAAGTTTCGATCCATGTGTAAAGGCAAATGGATACGTTGCGTTTGGAGTGGGCGCATTCTCGCGCACACTCGCGTCATACGAGTTAAAGGGAAGTCCCGCCCACACGCGAATATGAGTGTTTGCATAAAAATTAGTCCGGTAACGAAAAGCCTCCATTTCTTTTTCTTTGCTAATGATCGATGCATGGGATTGTTAAAATCATTCAATAATTTAACATTTAAATAATTTTAAATTCTTTAAAAAATAAATATTATTCAATCTAGCTCAAACTTTGATTCGACAGATTTATTTTGGGATAGACAATATTCATTTTTGACGAATAAATCATAACTTTTAAATAAATAACATTTAATAAGAATATGCTCATTGTTCCCTTTTTGCAAGTACATATTTTCAATTTCTTCGTTTCGAATATTTTTATTCTTTATTTTACAATTAAGAAATATGCAAAAGCTTTTATTCTGTTTTACAAGTCGTAAGTATCATTGATAAGCTTTTATCATTTTTGTATGCGCTGTCGTCACAAAAGCTTTTGACAATTGGAACGTCTTGTACGAGTTGACGCGCACGTCGTTAGATGTCGCTGATTGGTTTTAATTGACCCCAAGCAGTGCTTTACTATCCATTACGACCGGTCATGCGTAATACCTAATAAGGTGTTTGTGAGGGTAACAGTGAAACAAACTGGACAGAATTCGGAAACGATTGAAGAAATCTGTTGACACTCTTTTGAAAGACCGTTTTACGTTACATTATTTTTCATAGCAACGATCATTTGAATAATGCAGTGGGAATCAATCTAAAATGAAAACCATAATTTTTTCATACCATTACTTGCATCATTTTTTTATAATAATATTCAATATTGTTCTTTAAATTAAAATACTATTTACAGGTTAATAAAAACTAAGACTTGTTAGTATATGAGTTTTCTAATAAAACCATCAGTTTCTCCATTACCAACTTGAATTAATTGTCTCCACGTTCAATTCATGAGATGATTAGAGCTTCATTTGTCCTACGCTGTCGAAAGCGGATGCAAGCTCTCATCAAGTCATCAATCGAGCACAGAGTGTGAGTATTAATGTATAAAGGTTGTCACTTTATTCGAGCATTGCATTAAGTGTAGACCATCGTTCCAGAACGTATTTCACTTGATTATTTAAAAGGATACCTCTTTGAACATTTGGTGATTAAAATACTCAACTGTTTTTATTGAAAATTAAATATATAATTTTAACAAATATATCTTTAACTATGAAATATATTTTTGCACAAGGAAGGAATGTCAAACACGAAAATAAATGGTATTTCTGAACTTTAATAAATATATATTATTAATCTATCTATATACATGCTATTAAATAGTGTATTTTCATGGACATATAACGTTTAGAGATGCGTATATGGTTGGGAGAGTTCACCAACAATTTCGAAGCTACATCTCCAGATATATTTGTAATATTTCATATTTGGTTATTGCCAGTAGTGTCGTACAAAATGTGTACAGTTTTATATCACAGATAAAACTTAACGAATTAAATTATATGTGAGAATGGAAAAGTTGTTAGTGAACCGACACTTACTCATTGTCAATTTATTGAGGTTGAGGTTGAGGAAAGTTTGCAACGACATTCTAAATTGTAGAAATACAATTTATTACCCGAATACCTATAGGTTAGGGGATATATGATGGAAAAAATTCGGGAATGGTTAAAGATTTTGAGAAGTACGCTGAAACACGTAAAACGACTTTTCAAAAGTCATTTTTTAAGGGTTGCGATCCCCCACTTAGAAGGGGCACATGGGACATGCGGGACGTCGAAAATCTTAAATAGCAACCTGGGTCGAATGGGGGCTCATTTGAAAGGCCTTTTTAAAACGAATTCAAAACACTAGTCACAGATGGCGCTGCGATCACTTTTTGAGGAATTATTATTGGACTATTGAAATGTTGAATTTAGTAACTTTGGAACAAATAAAGATTTCGAAAATCGCCGAAATACGTGAAACAAGTTTTCAAAAAAGCTGCTGTGTAAAATATAGCTTTTTTTAACAATTCAGTTAAAAAAATTAAACTGAGATATTCATTTGATATTTCAAAGGCGAAATTTTTCCAGCTACTTAAAGGTTTAAATAGTGGATTATTATTAATCGCAACAGAAAAAAACGTTAGTCGCCTTATTTTTTCCTGATGTGTAGACGTGACGTTACGATAATTTCAAAATTTATAAAAGTAACCACGAACTCTGCAATCTGAAACATATTCTTAGAAATTAACGTGCAAGTAAATAATAAACAATTAACGGCTTTTTGCCCATAATTTGATTTAGATGGAGGTAAGCTTAAAATTGAAATTTCCTAGGAGATTTCAAACACCTTGCATCGTAATCACTCGGATGCGCGAATCGCAAGGTTTTGTCGAAACACCTACAACTTCAAATTATTTAAAACTCTAGTGATCGTAGTGGACCGCCCCACAAGGTCACAAATCGTTTTGAAAATTTGTTAATAAAGAAAAAACAGGAACAAAATTCATAACTAATTTCTAACGCAACTTGACTTTTTTAAATTTTATCTGCTTAAGTTAGTCCACAATTAACACCTCTAATCTTCAAAATGGTTTTCGCACACCTTTATTCCCTTTGATAACCATCCAAAATCCTTTCTTACCTGGCTTTCTATAAATATCACGCATAGGTGTTAAGTGATTCCAGTAGTAGTTTGTAATTAGGGCGTCTGAGGCTAATTCCTTCCGCAGAGCTTCACTGACGAGCTCAGTGATGGAGGGAATTGAACGAAACGTCATTCATGTATCATTTTGTAAATATTTTTAAAATAATTTTTAGTATTCGCTTAGTGCATGACAACTGTCACGCCACTAGTGGCGAGGTTAGGAAGTTGATATTAATAAAAACATTCGTAAGTGTATAGGAGGAAACTGAAATATTTTTAGTCCTACGTTCACCATATTTTTAATAAATTGTTGAACATATTTTTATAAAAGACGGACATTGGTTGGAGCAGATCGAATTTTTCAATAATAAATAATCTGAACAATAGATTCATAAATTTGAATTGCACTATCGAATGAAGGTTACAATGGATATTGTCATCAGGACAGGTTTTGCGTTGATAACACATTCAATTGATTTTAATCCATTCTGTTCCCGGATAATTTTTGGGAGTAGTTGGGCAATTAACCACACTACAATAAACATTATAATTTTTCTTCGGATCCATATATCGCCGAATGCACACTTTGCAAATTAGGGTTATGATTCACGTCGGTATGTATAGCAGGTACAACGAAAAGCAAGCTCTAAAAATAATCATTTTCAAAATTTATGTACACATTTGAACAAAGTAAAATTATAAATACTGTTATATATAGTTTAATAAAACTCCAAGAATTTTATATGCTTTGAAATTACCTTCTAAATATCCAAAATCGAGAAATAAAAATGTGATATTTTCTATGACATTCAATGTAACAGCTGTGTTTTCATTAATATCAACTTTCATATTCCGCCGCATCGAGCGCTGGCGTTGATTGTCATATCCCTTCCAAAGTCACGCACTAAGCGAATAATATTTAATTCAATTTAGTTTTAATACTTTCTTACAATCTATTTATATATACATTTTTATTATTTTTTTTATCGTCAAATTTTACTTATCTACCATCATAATTCTTATAATTGCACGCCGCCAATTCATATTCATTTACAAGTTAACCATTCCTCTCCGTGAGTTATCAAGTGGAATTTGTACCCCCTTTTACCCCTGTTTTTCTTTTTGCTTTTTAAATTTTCAAAGTGGTATGTGATCGTTATGAGGCGCTCTGTTGCAGCCTCTAAATAAAGAATTGAAGGTGGAAATGCTCTTAAAATCGCATGTTCACTTTCTTCCGCTTTTCTTCGATTTGAAATAATTTGAAGTTGTAATTGTTTCGACAAAGCCTCGCGGTTAGGGAATCCGACTGATTACGACGCAAGGTGTTTGAAATATCTTACAAGGAAACTTACTGAAATGTAAATCTCAAATTTTTAGGAATTTTTGATATGTTATGTAATATGGAAATCTAAGAGGCACGTACATTACGCGCGGAAATATTATATTGTATATCTAGGGCGCAAAGGAAAGTATTGATGACAGTCCCGCCGCAGCGTGCAAGACGAGAGGGAGGGATGGGAGTTCCGACGCCGAGGGCTTCATTGACGCGGGCTTGACTCCGATGCCTTCATTCTCGCCCTTCATATACACGATATTGTTTGTCACACCTGTGCATTATAAACTGCGCCTTTATAATCCCAGAGCAGGTGCAAAATCGCGAAACATGAGATGCGGGCGCGAAAAAATTCAAAGCGCCCGGTGAAGCGGACGCGAAAACGCGAAAAGCACCCGCCGGACCCTAAACGGCACAAGCGCTAAGCATGTTTCATGTCGCAGACTTTACCGGCTCGCAAAGGCGCCGTTTTTGTGATGGTGTGACAAAAAATTTATTTGAGAGGTAAAATAGATCCCCAAAATTGTGCCGCAAATAGAAAAATGGCGATATCTTTGAAGATATTTAAATGATTTTTGGTAGAAAAGTATTTTGCAATAAAAGAGAAATATCACAACGTCATCAATTCTTTGAGAAAAAATGAGAGATGAAAATTAGGGTGTGAGTTACCTTCAAAATGAGTTTTAGGAGGGCCGTTTCAACTCCTAAATATATTTTTCCGCCGCTAAAAAAATAGGTGTCTCTTAGTCTTTCACGTTTGACAATGTACCCAAATTTCATATAAATCGGAGGTTTATACTTCGGTGGACTTACTTGTTAGTAATTTCAAACTTGAGCATACCACCGCCTAATGCATATCGTAGACAAAAATCCGTTAAATTTCTTAATTATTAATTAATGTAAATTTAGACAATTTATTCTTGTATTCTATTTATATTGTGTCGGTTACTCGTGTTGAGCAAGTTTATAATATACATATTTAATTCATCAAAGAAGTTAGCATTAAGGTTGGGATCGATTTCAGCACCAGTGCTACACAAAAATTACATATTATTTTCAGTTTGCAGATCTCGTGTTGGTTAATTTAAAAGATTCTGAAATATAGCACATATATATGACAATAGTATACGTCTACATCTCGAGTAAATTGGGGCGACAAGTAGCTTTTTTCTGTAGCGACTAATAAAAAAAGGGTTTTTAAATTTTTAAATCGCTGTTCGGGAAAAAATCTCTTTTAAAACACCAAATGAATGGCTCCGCTACATTATTTTACCGAATAAATTTAAGCTTATTTCTAAACCCTTCTTAACATTTTATTTTTACTAATGCAACAAAATTTATTCCACACAAATAAAAATCTTGTTAAATACCGTTTTTTAATGTTCGAACGACCTTAGCCACCTCTGAAACACGTTTAAAAAATCTGATAAAATTTGAATATCATATTTTCAAAATATATTTTCAATTCCGATGAAGCACAAAAAAGAAAATATCAGTTATTTTGAAACACCCTAATATATATATATATATATATAATGAATTAACATCGAACAGGATGTGCAGGTGGCTGATGTTTGCGTTCGGCGAAAAGTATTGTAACGAGTAAGAAAGTTTGAAGAAAGCCAAACGCTCGGTTTGTATCGCACCGCGAAATCATACCTTCCCCCTTTCCCTGTCTTCCCTTTTGTTTGGCAAGACGTTTCACCGGAAGTCTAACCGATGTACGGTCCAGTTCACACGAACCCCCTTTGTCATAGTCCGGAGAAAGAGATCCTCTGGATGCATATGACGCTGGTTGTGCAATTCATAATATGAGCTCGAAACCCAAGATCCATGAAATTAGGTCTTCTAATTATCTTGTGGGCAACTCACAGTATACGAAACACTCGATGTTCAGGAATTCGTATGTAAAGATGAAACGGGATACAGCAAATGCAAACGCAACGCATTAAGTTTCAAACAACTACAGTTGAATTATTTAATTTATACTCCCTGCGACTTCCACTTTAGTTACGCATATACCAATTTTAATTCGCCATTGCTTTTTTCCGGAAAGCACCGCAATAAAAGGAAAAACGATAAATGTCGCCTAATTAATCGCCGCAATAGCATCGTGAATCCGCTGGGAACGTCATTATTCTATAGACTACTGCAGTACATTACATCCTATTTTTATTATCGTGTTTACATTATTATGGCGATTTTAATTCAATTACGTCTTGGTGCAACTGATTGTAGGACTGCAATTACGACTCTTGATTATTCGAAATAATAGTACCATGTCCAGTACTGCCGGTACTTAATTTCGTTCAGGATCGGTCTTTCGGGAATATTTTCCGTTAGGCAGAATCATATTAATGCTTCAAATAAATGCGTTACGCAAAAACCATCCAATAAATGGACAGAACTTAAAGAATAAGAATGACTGATCTTTTCCTCCATTTCTTGCAAACAAATACAAATGATATTGAATTTAATAAGTAATGGTTTTTTTTATCATTAATTTTATATTTATCTTTTTTATATGGTAAGCAAGTTTTTTCTCTACCGAAACTTTCGCAAAAATTAAAGAAAATGGGTAGAAACGCAATTTGTTCCGTTCATAGTATTACCCTTTTTTGAGCAGTTTATAATATTTCGTATAACAAGAATTGTTCAAACATTAGGTTTTCTTCTAATCATTTGATGAATATCCTAGTCCCAAAACGAACTTCTAAATGATAGTGGGTATGCTGATGCTAAAAGTCACTTGTATATACTTCTGTCTGTTTGACAAGCATAAGATTTATGCGCATAGTTATGGGAAACTCAGATAATTTAAAAAAAGGGGTCTGAAACCAATATCCCAAAATTCCCTAACCTAAATTTGAATATTATTGGATGAAGCCCACGGAGGGAAGATTTTTTGTTATAAATGCCAAAAACTTGATATATAAACCAACAAAAACAAAATGACGAAAAAGTTTGGGGAACAGGGAGTTTTTTCAGTTTGAAATACAAAAATTACGTTTTGACCAGGAAAAATTGAGAATTTTTCGGAAAAAATACGTTACGTCGATATTTTTACGTTTTGTTTTATTTATTTAGGAGCGAATTTTATTTTTTTCGTGAAATAATAAAATGAGGTACATCTCGAAAGGGCGTAGAGTTAGACGCTGTGATTCCAAGTAAATTCATTTGCAATCAAGTACCAAAACTTATGAAAAAATGGTAGAAATCGGGGAGAAGGCGCCCGTAAGCACAATACAACATATTTAAAATTTGACTTTATAGAATTAAATTCGTTTTGTGCGGCATTATGAACTCCTCGCCATAACTGCCCACAAAAATACGTGATCCGTGTAAACCAACGTGATAAATGAGCAATGTGTAGGCACCAAATTGTTGCAATACTGATTCGATTGAAGGACACTGCGAATTAGGATGAAAAAAGGTAAATATTCAGTGCAAGTAGCATTTTCTGTTTAGCAGTGTTCATTGATATAGAGAAAACTTCAGTCCGTAACCGCTGTAAACTCTCAATTTTGGTAACTAAATAATATATTTTATTAATAATTCTTTTTATTAATAATACTTCTGACTATTTGAAATAGAATCCGATTATTTTGGAGCTGCAGAGCAGAATGTAAACTCCACTCCGTTGCCGCCAGTATGAGGATGCAACGTATTTTACATTATTGAGGTCCTCCTAAAATCATAAAATCAGTTGGATTAAAGTATCGATACGAATTAATTTCATGGGACAATTTTCATTAATTACACCCAGCCACCCCTACCTCCAATTGTTTAGACCTGTACAAGAAATACGCACTGAGCGCCGCGAAATCATTACTCTTTACGACATGCAAGTATGACAAAATAATACGTAATTAATGGGAAATGATTAGGGATAATTTTAATTTAAAGTTACAACCTCAACTTTTTCAATAATACTTTAAGACAGAATTGCAGAATGAGAAAACTTGCTAATTTTTCGGACAAAAATGACTATAAGTTCATAAAATTATTACTAGTGAGACAGTAAAAATGACAATAAAATCTAGTAATATTTACCAGGAAGAATGACCATGTTGTAATTTTGTGTTTAATAATTTTTTTTAAATATGTTTTAATACTCGGTAACAAGTGATTTTACCGTCACTCATAGCCCTCTAACTTTACACTCTTTCGAGATATAGCTCATTTTATTATTTCGCGAAAACATAAAAATTGCAAAATACAAGCTATTATTATGAACATTTCTAGATTTTTAAAAATAATTGAAGACTATTTAGTATAAGTTTTATGGAAGCTGTATTAAACGGCCTAGACCTCAAAGAAGGACAAAGACGCGTACAGCCAAGGACTTGTTTACATGATACAACAAACAAGTCAATCAGTGTTTTATTTTCTCTCAGTGTATTATTCTGGAGTTCAGCAGTTCATGAAATCAGTGTAGCAGTCAATAAATTCAGATTGTAATTGAAATTGGAATATTCTATCACGTCAAAATGAAAACAAGTAAAAATTGCTCCAACCCATTAAAGAAAAAGAAATATTTTTGTTTAAAACAGATAAAAACTTTAAGTAACTAAGAAAAATACGAAAATGTTTTGGGAAGCCGAGTTTTCTGATTGCACTAAACAGAAAAAATGTTCAGATTTAATTGTTTATTTTTATAAATTGAGCATTTTACCGGCGAATTTTGGGGTGTCCATTTTTTTAGATTTTCTTCCCTCCTTAATTTTAATATTGGAGGGTGAAGCACATGGAAGGGAGATTTTTCTTGTTAATAAATTCAAACAACTTGATATTTAATGTAACAAAAAAACACAAAAATCACGAAAAAGTTTTAGAAACAGAGGGGTTATTTTTATTAGAATTAAATTAAAATTGCAAGATGTTTTTCGCCGTTACTTCGAACCATGATTATTTTTAAATAAACCAAGAAATGTTTATTTGGACATTTTTCCGGATCGATTAATTAAATTTTTGGTCCTCGTTTTGTCACCGGATTTGGTGGCCGTTATGGATTTTAACCTTAATTAATAAAGACAGAAGTCTATATATTTAGAAAAATTATCATCAAACGATTGCAAGAGATTTTATCTTTTCATTCTTAAATAAACCAATTGCTTTATATGCACGTCTTTTCGGTGCGTAAAGTAAACTTTACGCCCTCGATTATGCTTTACGCACGGAAAAGCCGTTCGTCCACAAAACATTTCTTGGCATGTCCCGAAATGTATTTTTTGTTACAAATGCGAAAGAAAAATGTCAAAAGTGTGAAAAATAGCATTTTGCCCACGCAGTAACATAAACAATATTTCGGCACAAGTGTATGTGTAAAGTTCTTTACGCATTCGCACTTGTATCGAAAAGTACTATTATGTACGGCTTTTCCGTGCGTAAAGTATAATCGAGTGTGTAAAGTTTACTTTACGCACGAGTTTACTTTACGCACCGAAAAGCCGTACGTAAACAATATTTCGGCACACGTGTGTATGTGTAAAGTTCTTTACACATACGCACTTGTATCGAAAAGTACTATTTTGACACAAAACAGTTGATTAAATTTACTTTTTTTTTTTCGAAAAATTGAGAATTTTTTTGATGAAATATGTTATGTCGATTTTTTAACAATTTTGTTATTTATTTAATAACTAAATTAAATTTTTTTTTGCGAAATAATAAAATCAGATATCCTGATAGGGCGTACAGTTAAAGGGCTGTAATTGGAGGTAAGTCACTTATTATCGAGTACTAAGATATTAAAAAAATTGTAGAAATCGGAGAGTAGGCGCCTGATCATGAGATGGTACTTTGTCTCAAACGATTTTTAAAAAAATCTATCTTTCTTGCGCCCCCCCCCCCCTTTAAAGGGGCACTTTGGACACAAGGTGTGGAAAATCTTAAATGGCAACATGTGTCAAGTGAGGTACCATTTGAAAAGTCTTTTCGAGGCAAATACAAAACATTGGTTATTGATGGCGCTGAGATCACTTTTCGAGGAGTTATTGGACTATTAAAAATGTTAATTTAGTAACTTCGGAACAAATAATCTGCTAAGGTACATTTCATATAAAGCCGATAATCCATTGTGCTTTGTACATAAGTGCTCGAAATACGGATTTAACTCCTCTGTTTCCCGTCTGTGTTCCGAAGTTACTCGGTTAAAAATTTTAATAGTCGAATAATTTATTTTTAAAAAAGCCATCTATGACTAGTGTTTTGTATTGGTCTTGAAGATATCTTTTAAGATTTCACCCCCCCCCCCCCTCGCTCCACCACATGCCCCTTAGTGATAGGGGGTCGCAACCCCTCAGAAAAGATGTTTTGTTAAACTGTTTCACGTGTTTCTGCGTTTGTTTTTAATATCAATGGTTTTCTAAATATGTGACCATTCCCGGACTTTTTGTCATCACTGTATGTTCTGCATTCGCTTTGAATACTGCATACCAATAATTATGAAAAAAACGTATTTTATAATATATCCATTATTCTATGATGATGAATGAAAACTACTATTGTGGATTAGGTTCGTCATGTATGCAATTTCAAGGTAAATACTGTATGCGATTTGTTCATGCTTCTAACCTTTTTTGGGGAAAAATTACCTCGGCAGACAGAATATTGTCCGCGAATCCTTATAGAAGTACCGATGGAATCTATAAAATATCCACGTTCTCTTTATATGGTACGTTTGATTAGCAGTGCGAATGTTGTTTTAAACAGTAGTGGACTTTATACCATAATGAAAGTTCACCGTATAAATCCACAAAAAATTTAAAGATTTTGTACAGATGTGTATGATCAAAGTACGGGCAACTGTTATTTTATATTATTACTTGCATCACTAGATAAGTTCATATATATTACCAACTCTCCATACATATATTCCCATTTTCAAGACTGAATGATTCAAATAGAAAGTCATTAATTTTATACTACTATAATTATTTTTAACCCCGTGATAAGGATGCAGCGAAAATCAGGTTATTCGACTATCTGTTTTATCGCGTTCAAACAATAGCCGATTTTAAATCTTGCAGCTATGTTGATATCGTGTTTAAAAGCCGAAAGTAGATTTTCTTGGAATTTGAAACTTGCATTGGTATAAAATCGAGTTTTTCCCGCACCTTATAATTTTCGATCCCGACGATAATGGACCCTCAATTAATCCAAGTATAACATCGGTGCTTTCGATTACCGCGAAAAATACGAACCATCTCTACGATGGTTCACATTTGAATAATGAAATCGATTATATATTGATACTTAACGTTTAATATCCCGATGCAGTCCGTGTACCGTGATAACGAACAACCTGATCTCGTCGACTGTATCGCCGATGAAATCCAAGCATTGTGCGCATATAGATTAAGGTCCGTGACCAGACACCGGTGCAAAATCGAGAAGCGAAACTGAAAATGAAAATCCGATGCACGGGCAATAAAATGTCGGGGCAGTCGTGTGGGGCGACTGGGAGGGGTAGAGATAGAAATCTAAAAATAACACGACCGCCATTGTTAGGAAGGACAGGCGTAGGGATGAATGGCATAAAGGAGAGAAAAAGATATAAACATGTTCTCTTTCTCTCCTTGGACGACATCGGAACAAAGGAATGCTACGTTATCGCCCTGGGCTCGACGATTGTGCAGAACTATAAAACATTATCAAATTCTTCCTTCTTTTTTACTTTATCAGATTTATGATCGGAATCCACAGTATGTGTGCTTTAATAGCAAGAGACATTTACCTTTGGTTTTTGTCTTCGATCTTTTCAAAAAAGTGGATTTGGACCAGGTAATCTATACAGCTCGGGGGATACAATTCAGAACAATTCGGCATATCTCGACAAAAATTGAACACTTGTAATTAACCTGTGGAAAGCCAAAAATTGTGCTTAGTGTTTTCGAGGTACACTGTTTTTACATGGTCTATCTTTTCTCTCCTTTTTGTTGGATAATATTCACAGCCATATATATGTATATTGATAACTTAGACAATAAATTTACATATTTTCACATTTAATGAAATGCCCTCGGCCAAAAAAATAGTTCAAGATGTACAATGAGCAAGCAACAGCTGGGAAAACAAATTGTCAAATGGATGCACTCCACGAAATTCAATGTTTCTTCGTTTTTTGCCGCATGATTCGTTAATCGATTTTCACAGGCACATAATAGTACCCAAGTCTCGTCGAAGTCTTCTTTCTTCGAGACCTTTTGAATTTTCTTCCAGAAACAGTCTTTGTTTGCGGAGTATGCAATGTATCTTTGACTGATTCTGATCAATATATCATTAGGCCATCGGATTTAAATGTATAAAATGACCTCCATCTTCCAACGGAATTTTCTAGGAATAATGTAAGCTATACGTTTTGTGAGAGCAGTCCTATTCACATGATGCTTCGGATGCTACCCAATGAACAAGCCGTTTTTGCGCGCGTTTAATTCGCGTTATACCACACCCTTCAGCATTACACGAGACTGGTTTAACTTTCTTTCTTTACAAAAAATAATAACATTATATTTATCGGTTTTAAGTTTCGTACTTTCCAGCACTTTTAATCTTTGATGCACTATAAAGATTCGAGAAATCTAAACTTTGTGAGTATTTCATTTAGTTTACAACTAAAACTTGGTTGACTATGCAAATCATACATTCAGGTTGGGTACTAAGGATTCCGACTTGAATCCAACCATTTACACCCTCTCCTTAATGTGTAATGTAAGGGAAACGATGAAATAATCAAAAAGAAAGCCAACAACTTTTGTCTCCTTAAGTAATGTCGGCAACAATTTTTCAAATTTACAAATTGTCCATTATACTGGTACACCTCTTACATATTCTCGTATTGTATTTAAAACTTTGAATGCTTTTTTCATAAACATTCTATACTGTTCTTAAAACAAATATTATATCAGAATTGTCCGTTCATGTTTTATTAATGCACGCCAAAAAGTAATGACTGAAATCTGGAATTAAGTAAGAAAACTTGTATTTGAAGTATGAAGATTTAAGGCTGTAGATGAACCAATCAGATGGTATTTTTTTTTGCACTACTAACCAAAAAACAGTTTCGTAAAAAATGCCATCCTTTCCATCTTTACGAATTAAAATTTTCTCTGACATGGCGAGTTTCTGGCTTTAGAAGCAAACGTTAGAGAAAATTTAAAAAATTAGTATTGCAAACAAATACCATCTGATTGGTTCATCTACAGCCTTAATTTAATTAAATCTTCATATTTAGTAATAATTACTATGAAGTGAACCAAAAAACTTTAATGATTCATTTGTATTTGAAGTATTTGTTTGTGCAGAACTGACAGTGCAGAACTGAATCATTAGCGGTCCAGTACATTGGGAGTAACGCTTGTAACCAGTACTAACGAGTAATCAGTACGGACCTTAAGTACCAAAAATATACTGCCTTGACGTATTGTTACCTACACGAAAAGCATATTACAATTATCAAACTGAGTGATTATATCTAATCTTACATTTTTACATTTGCAACGCTCACAAAAATACATTTAACAAACCGGAAAAAAAATTTACCTACAGATTGAGATCGAACTACGCTGGCACCTTTGTAGTCATAGTTTACAAACAATAATGACTGCATCTAACCAGAGTACGTAAATTTCCGCCCGGCAAAGAGCCTCCTTCGAACAAGTGATACTCAGATGTAATTTGTAATGAATGTATCTGCCAAAATAGTAGTTTTTTATTTAAAAGATTTTTTCCTCGCAGTCAATTGAAAGTTGAACTCTAAGCATGTAATTTAAATGTATTTGAACAACCCGTATTGGTCGTAGATTTCATACCAGGATGACCGTGAAAAGGGGTAAGGATCGAAGACAAAAGTTGTAATTTTTATAATACATTGCAAGAATATACCAAAATACGTTGCCGATGATAATTATTTCACCGAAAGAATGGTATGCTATCGAGGGTGACCCCGCGTGTCAGCCCTCACTCCCCAATTTAAGGATTAAAAGGGTTAAGGCACTTAAATTCCATGGAATACAACATGTGTAAAAAAGGAGACTAAAGTAGAAAATGAAAAACAGTGAATAGCTGTTGCGCACCATTAACGTATCTCTTCATACCAACACGCTCATTTACATAAAACGGCATTATAATTGAATGACATGCATTTGGCATTAGGTGTTCAATATTTTTAACGCAGATATTAATTTTCCATAGATTGATGACAAACTGTTTCCGAAAGTTTTCTGTTTGTTGTCCATCTGTAGTAACAAATCTCATCAATTTGCAAAATGTTTGAAATATATTATAAATAAATATAAAACACGTGATATGAAACGAGATTATTGTTTAATTCACTATTCTGCAGTAACGCGGACGTAATCTTAACGACGTGTAATAATACACAAAACAATACGTACTAACGATTCGGCATATGGACGATTTGAATGAATAACTCTGTTAATTTCCAGGAAATTTACATAAGAAGTGGCCCACTTATATTAATCAATTCCCTATTAAGCACTCAAATAGGAATTATTAAATTCAAACTATTGTTCCCTTCCATGCAACTCGATGCCCAAATTGAAATTCGTGATCTCATTACCAAATACTATATGTCGTGACCAATTCGCAATTAGGAATTTAGAAACTCTAAGGTTGGATTAGACATTTTTAATAAAATGTTTTTTTTTATAAATAAGTGTTCACTTTAAATCACATGCATTTTTTAAACGTTTGGTTAGTAATTGATGCTTAGAAAATGAAAAATGAAATCGTAATATAAGAAGTTGCTGTCTTGAAGAATTTTAACAATGTAGACAAATAACGTCCAAACAAAAACTTTGTTTTTGCAGCACCAAAATGTGATATGTTTTTTAAAAGTTCATCTTACATTCAACATAATAATATTCATGACGTAGGTGATAAATATATTATTTTTCATATTTTTAGAGCAATACGTCAAATATGGCCTGCCGATTCGTTTTTATACAGAAATGTTTAAAAAAGACTTTGACCTAATTAAAAACTGAAATATCTAGCTTCTTAATAAATTTGGGAAGAGGAGAGGGTATTACAAAAAATATTTAAAGCTCGAACGCATCCGCATTTCTGGCTGAACATATCGACAGTCAACATTGCCTTTATTGTTTAAAACTAGTTACTAAGTTATTTCATTTCACATGCAATATTCACACCTGATTTTTGAAAATAGAAAACATTGAACTAAATATTTAAAAATCAGAGAAATTAAATCTAGATAATATTGGCTCACAATAATGTTGTACAAGTGAAACACACACACACACACAAACACACACACATGCACACACACACGCACAGATTATACGAGTATCGTACGTGCCATTGTTGCTGCAGAGAATAGGCGGAAGGACAAAGAGGACTTGAACGAAAAATCTGACTTCGATCTTCTTTTTTTATGGCTCGAGGTGCAAACGCACAAAAGGATGTTCGAACCAGAGTTATAAGTCTCATGAACAGTGTCGCGCTCGCCATCGTCGTTTCGGTACAAGCAGTCGGTACTGGCACGTCGCCATTTGTAATTCCATGATTCATCCGAATTCTCCACCTAGATAAAATCCGTATGGAGATTTAATAAATAAATATAATGTTGAAATAAAACTAGCCACATTCTTGACATTGCACACCTGCCGCAAATAGAAAAATTATTTTCTGTAATTTAAACACCTTTCTTCTGTCCCTTGGTTTGATCAGAAATAGTTTCGACATTATAGCATTGTTCTGCTATTGAGAGAAAATATAATAAAATAATACGTTGATATTCGAAATCAGTAGTTGGACAGGTGACCGTTAAAACATCCCCTCGGGCTAAGAAGTCGGTACATTCACAATTGAACACCGGGAAGCTATAGTGCTCGCTAACGCCGGGTGAGAAATTTCAAACGCCAAAAATACAGCGAAAACACTTGGTCGGATCCGCTTAAGTTTTTCTTAGTTTTCCGCGTGTCCTGTCCGTGAATGCGACGATCTAAGGGTAAATCGCCCATAACTACACTGAAACGTGATAGGGGGCCCAGTCCGTGTGAACGCGCTACATACAAAAGTTACGGATTAAGAATAATAAAGCAAACTATGCGTAAAAAAGACGGAATCCAACTGCTTGCAATATATGACTAAAAAAAAAAGACGAGAAATGCAATAAAAAGTTGGCTTGGACATATTTTATCGAATCAACCATTATAACTGTTAAAGAAGTATTTTCTGGCAATTATTTATATTTACGAATTAACTTTTAAAAAAGAAAATAATAATTCCAAATGAAATTAAGAACCTTAACGAAAATGACTTAAATTTGGACAGTGATTTCCACGAGCGTAAATCAAGTGTCTAACCGCTAAATCTCCTATCAATTAATAAGTTTGAAACGTTTAACTTTTTTCGTGTAAAAAATTGTCCATTTTTATCACCACTTTGATCAACATATTATGTACACCCTAATGCAGTAAGTGAAAGTAAATGCAGTATCGGTCCTACAACAACAACTTCTGGTGGTACGGTATTAGTATACAAGAAACAAAATCAGCTATTAATTAGTATACTCTCTAAATTCCTTGGAGTAAAATTTCACTCTTAAAGCGAGTGAGAAATTCTCTCGTGCTTTAGAGTGAATTTTTTCGAACAATCCGGACTGGTCCAGCCAGATTCCACAGTCCGGACTTGTCCAGACTTTATATAAGCAGAGAGAATAGGGAAAATTTAAATTTCAGTTATATAAAAATATTATATTAATAAATAATAATATTATATTTCATTTATATAAAAATCTACTTTTGCAAGAAAATGGCACTCAGTAATGATAAAATCTCACTCTCTTTGGAGTGAATTTTAACTCTACATAGAGCGAATTTTCACTCTACGCGAAGAGTGAATTTTCGCTCCAACATGTGTGAATTCCTTCACTCTTTCCTTTGGAGTGACTGTTCTCACTCTTTTAAAGTGGGCTTTCACTCTTTTTTAGAGTGAGCACCCGGCTCACTCAGGTTTGGTGTGAAAATTTCGCTCCAAGAAATTTAGAGAGTAATTAATGAACAATAAATTTTTCAACTTAGTATATTATATTTAATATCTTTGCCTAGAAAAATGGCGAACTGTTCGTCGCGAACGTGGCCGAGCAAGAACTGCCATATTTGACGTTTTATTTTATATTTTTGCCGGAATAAAAAACACAAACTGCATATCTACAAACATATATACCAAACATTCGAGCATCACCTCCACACTTTTCATATAATTTCTCAAATTGGGAGGTAACAATTAGAATATTATTTTTGCACGATATAATTGTACTTTATGATACAAATGCCATAAATGAGTGATAATTGAACAAGTGAGAGATTCAAAGCACAAACCGAAGGCGTATGATTTAATCTCGCATGAACCATTTGCGACTAATTCGCACTCCTATTGTATACTATTTTTTCAAATACTCGAGGATAATTTTCATTATCGCATAGTTTTGAATCAAAAGGTACTGGACCATTTTCCCAACATGTTTTTTGCGGAAAACGAGAACTTCCCGTACAAAATTGATTTTCTTAGTGTATACGAGGAGAGAAATTATGTAGAAATCGTTAGTATTCCGACTAGAGTTATTAATAGTATTATTTTATTAATTCCTTGTTAAATCGCTATACAAAATAAAGATAAACCCAAGTATAAAAGAACAACGCATGTATATCAACGTAATGTTAGGTCTGTCTATAAAATTCTTTCAGTGTACGACAATAAATTATCATTTGCATAATCAATTCGAAAAACAATTTTGTACAGTGATATACAACATCGTTACGCATAACCTAAAATTAACGGAACCACTCTAGATATTAAAAGATCAATAAACATAATAACATTGTTGCATAATAAAATCTCTGAGATCGAATAATAATATGGCATGGAAAATCATGTCGTAAAATGATATGTCAGAAGTTTTATTGGTGTCTCGTTTGGTCGCAAATACACGAAATTAATAATCAATTAGACTGGCGTCCCTGAGACTATAAGAAGAGAAATAAATTTGTACGTCTCGAATGCGTGGGGAAATTTACTAGTGGCATCCACCAGGGAAACCGCGAAACTTATCCCCACCGTAGCTTATCGTTCGCCACGCCTCTGCAGGCGATCTTCTATTTTTCCCCTATCTCGGTTAAAGGCTGATCTGATTGGTTTATGTCAATATTTTATAACGTTCAATTTTCTCTGTACGTTTAAACGGTCAATACCGGCGCAACAAATTCCTGTATTCTCGACTGGTTGAATTTTCCCTGTTTCCGCATCCCAAGTACGCACGTACGATTCTTGGGTCAATGAAACTTTCTTTCGACTATGCGACGAAGGGGAGATCAGTATTTTCTTACCTTTCGCCACGTGTCCACTCGGACTAAGTTGATAATTCTTATCAATTCCCACGATACTTAGGTACGGATCCGGATAATTACACACCACTCCGCCCAATATTCTCCGGAATTTAGGCGATAAATTGTTTCTTCCCCTTTCTTCAAAGTTGATTTTCTATCCGTTGATGTTTCTGAATATATGAATATATTAATAATGTAAAAATGATAAACTTACTACAATGCAAAAATATTTTCTTATACGACGTAAATTTAGAAAAAAATCACTGAAATTTTCATTTTATAGGTGGTCAACATGCCACTTTAAGAAAGTGCCTTTCGTCTGAAATCGTATTTGGGCAATTCCGAACATTTTCCATACAATAGATACTGGTTTCAGGCGAAGCCTATGCATTATCAGTATTAGGGTGATGCAAGTATTATTTTCAAAATAAACTTTTTTATAGCTCTTTACCTGTTGCTAATCATACTCACAATTTACATGAAATATGCTAAAATGTTAACAATGTCATTAAGGGGGGGGGGGGCGGCAGTGAGATTTTAGCTTCATTAAATTGCTACAACAATAAGTCGACATAAATTGTTTTGCACATCAATTGTGTTCACAAATTGAGCACTGTAGCCAAAAAATACAAAAATTGCTGTTCGAGTTTTTTATTTTTATCTATAATGATCGACATATCGTTAAATCCGTACGTAACTTTTATGGAAGTAGCAATTTCTCCATATTATAACGGACTAGATAAATTTTTAAAATCTCAAGTAAATAAAGATAAAAAAAGATATTTCAACATGTACAAAAAAAAACAAATGGCAAAAGTTCAAAAAAATTGCTTACTATCGATTATTTTTTTTCTGTGCGTTTTTGTTTCTTTTTTGGGAGTTCTTTAAACCCTATTCTCTGAAAAGTTAAATAGTGTGCATTCAAATCTAGCTATAATATGAACAAATCAGTTATTTGTATACGCTAACACGGTTATAAATTTCTTTAGGTATTATCTGAAATATGTAACAAAAGCTTTTTACGGTTACCGATTCATAATTTTCTAAAAAAAGTATCAGAATTTTCCAAACATTTCTAACAGTGTAATATAAAATTGTTAATTACTGGCTTATGTAATAGGTGAACGTGTTTTGGTTTTTATGTTGCTGTAATCAATCGTATTAAAATTATTTTGTCATCATTTTTTTACTACAATAGCCAATGCAGTTTAACTTTGTAGAAAAAATGTATCACCCAGAATTTCGACCCTTCATATAATTTTTAATATTTTCAACAACGGTAACTTATTAGCTTATACGGCAGGTCATATGATGTGATTTTGGGCAAGAGCGTTATTAATATTGTTAAAATGTATCCTTGTTTAAAGAAAATATGAACATTATGAATTTATGATGATTCATTTAAAATTTCGGAAATGGCTGATCCGGTATGACGATTCATAAATGTGAATAATGTCTTTAACATACCAATTGGACAAGATCATTGTACAAACTTTCGATCTCAACGAAAATAAAGAAAACAAATTGGCGGATTCAAAATGGCGGCTGTCATCAACATTCAACTTTACATTTCCAGCCGGAATTTCACAAAAAACTTTCACACGTCTATTTTCATGAAATTGCTATCAACATTGTAAGTTATTAGCATTTTGAAATCCGACATTTTGAGTCAGTCATTTTGAATATTGTATTTCTAACTTCAGATTCGGAGACGCCAGCAATATTCGAAAACGTATTCTCATTATTGTAGAAATTTTCGGTGATTGATTTCCAAATAAATGTCCAATTAGTTCGTTGAGGACGTTATTTACATTTTGGACTATCGCGAACCTTAAAACCACAAGGTATATATTTTATTTAAAAAAGTTTATTTTGGTAACGTTAAAAACTGATAATTACAACTGAGTTGTAATTATGATATTTCGAATATCACTGTCATGTGAAATTGATGAGAAACGTTAAAATTAAGTAACCTTTAAGTTAAGTAAGCGTCATCATTTCAAATTTTCAGATTTCAGAAATTGGTTAACGAATGTCATTGGATGAGAAGAAATCTGAAAGAAATGATTTATAATAAAGCCTATGAAAATAACGTTAATTGCAGGTCTAATACTCAAAATTCATGTTGTTTTTATAATATTTGAATTCATCTAGATTAAATTGATTAGAGATTAATGTGTGAATTAATATGTACATATACTAAAATAATGAAGTGCTCAAGCATAAGTGTCCACAAAGAAAATGTGACAGTGCGTTGGAAATTGTATGTAATGTTTGTTTAGTGAAATGTTTTATATGTTCACATACATTTTTGTTTTAATTATTTGTAATATTTATATTGTTCTTGTAAATGCCCCTGTAGAGGACCCGCATAAAGAGTCGAAACTTCAGGCTATAATTTATTCCTTTAATAACAGAAAGTGAAAATATATAAATCATTATAAGAAAAATAAATAACTAAATATTCATTACTGGAATGAAGGAAAAAGGTGATCACCGTATAAAAGTAAAAAAATAAAAGATATTCAATAGCAGAGAAGTGAAACTAATAATTTTATCGTGCGTCTATATCGGAAGTCGCAGTCGAAATGATGTTATACATAGTTGGCACTGCCAAAACTACAACGTCGAATATTTCACGGCGGAAGTACGCTTTCAAGTGACTGCACATGGGGGAATTAAATGATCTGAGTCCGAAATCATGACACCACACGGAAACATTATAGATGTATTCGCCATCGCTATGCGTGGTGAGAATTTACGCGAAAATTTCCAAGCGACGAATTTTGTCCCGTCGAATGCACCCAGACTTCCTGCCATCATCTGCACAACGATTTAACTAACCTATTCAATACCGAAAATTTAGCGGCTACATACTGAACCGTTGGTCGAAATATCAGTTTTGAACGTGCCTGTATCAACATTTCAATTTTAATAACTATTCGAAAATGCCTTTATGCAAAATTCTCTAAATACCAGATGAACGGTAAAATATTTAGAAATGTCTAAAACATTTATTATCATTGTCGTAAATGTAGTTTTGTGGATCATGGAAGGCCAGACCATCGTATGATCTTTATTATAAACAATTCAAAAAATCTATTATGGGAAAGAATTATAACGAAGCTGCTAACAAGCGGTGAGGACCCAAAAGAAATCAGAAATAAATTGACGGTTGAAAATTGTTCAATATGTGACCATTAAAAGAAGCATCTGTACTTAACATTTGATTCGGTATCGACCACGATCTATTCCGATGTGAATAGTTCGGAAATATCGAACCCCCTGTAACGCGCTATTGGCGGGTGAAGGTCGAGGGTCCGTTGGGGTATGCGCTGATGGAGGTACCGATTCTTACATGGGGAAGATGTGTGAAAAAAAAACGCAAGAGAAATCGCAGGAGAAAACATTAAAAACAAAAAAAATATAAGGGGATAAAAAGGGAACGAATGAAACTATAGGGGAACTTGTAAACTTTACACCCAGGAGCGCACACTCCAGTATTGACCCGGGCATTCTCTCTTCGATGGATCATAGGCACATTTTCTCATGCGTAAACGATAAAATTCTTCGCAGATAGTTTGTTTTAGAATCCCCTTTTACTGATCAATAAACTTACATTCTGTACAAAATACCCTTATTGAAGGAAGATTTTACATTTGCTTTCAGGGATCTTTGTGTTCTATATTTTAACGTTGTATTTGTTAATGACTATTTTAATTCAGTCCACAACTTCAAAGCAGTTAATTGTTGTATGTATTTTTTTATTGAATTAAAAAATATTTTCCAAAGTAATTAATACAATGAGATAAGATACTTTTTAACAAAATCATTTTTAGATTTACATAAAAACACGAAGATTTAATTATAACTATTCAGGTCATTAGTTATTATTTATGTTTTTTTAATCCCGTTGAATGTACAAACGAACACCATAGTTTTATGTAATTGTAGATTATACGAAAAATAAGGATTTACGGACACGCAACGCTTGGTATTTCCGAAAATCGCATAACGCATACCAACCCGTTAAATTCTTATCCTGCAAAAGGTGTTGCACCAACTCAAGATATATTTAACGTGTAACATCAAGATTTCAATGGCTTGTAATTAGTGATCGAATTAAAACATCAAACCTTTTATCTCAATATTATCTACATCTATACGATCCTGATATTTCCGTACGGTAATGCCTTGCATATCTGTGAATAAGTTCCTGAGGCGAAATTCGCATAAATTGAGCGTGGACAATAAATGTAGACTGGTTGTGACAAACACATATGTACAACACTAACATGGCCACCCTGCTTGTGCAGTAACACCAGTATTTTCGTTCCTCGGTCGAATTTACAATTTCGCCATTGAGCGAAATTAACATAAACGCTGAATTTTAAGCGTATACTCTTTTAAATACCACGAAGTAGCGCGTATACACGCGAAAATTCTTGGAGTCAATTGCTCAGCCCAAAAAGGAGTATCATTTAGACTTAAATTTTACTCCCATGAAATCAATTTTACTTCATCGCAAACAGTTTCATTTCAAATTTCTTTATTCTATATTGATCCTATTGGAGGAAGAAAGTAAATTCGATTAGAGAGCAGATTGTATTTAGCCTGTCACATGAGCGCAAGTCTCTATAACTACGTGCCGCAATAGTTTTAGAGTTTAAACATTCGTTAGATATAAAATATTGACGATGTAAAAAAAAATTCGGATTAGATACTAAATGTGTATTTAACAAGTGTACAAGGCAATTACTGGTGGTTACGTGGGTCTTTTAAAATTGGACTATAGTAATCGAGTCGCGTCAATTTGGTTAGCAATTTCACCCCGTCTGCCACATTTGCTTTACATAATTTTGCACACTTGAGCCAAGCATGCATGTTCATTGTGTAATTTAATCTACGTACACGTACGTAAGACACGGAATCGATAGCGTCAGGAACAAAGGGATTATAATGCAGGATCTAATATTCAGAGCAATTACTAACTCGATTGCAAAACGACTGGACTAGAGGAGATAAAAAAAAATGAAGCCGTAAAAAAGCCCGAACTGATTCCATTTGGTGCATTGTTGACTGAATTATGGAGGTGTGAAAGGAATGCGTCAATTATTTCGAATATGGTGTACGTTCGCTTTGAAAGATTAAAAGTGGTCAGTGTACCCGATAGCTCCATGGGAGTATATAGAATCGTTAGGTAGTTCGCCGTTTTTTAGCTCGATTCCAATACATACTCGATTTCCATTGTATTACGAAAGCGTACGCGTGTAATAAAGGCGGATTACCTCGTGTTTCATTGAATAGTCGCTTCAGATGGAAATCAGGCTGCATGTGCAAGCTCAAATCGGAAATACTGCAGGTAAAATCTATATAATGTTTCGAATTCCATGGTTGAAAATGGGATGTTACATAATATGAACGCAGTACCTACGAGAGATCGACTTGAGGTCAGTCAGAGTCGTTAGGGAAATTCCCCCTCGTAGTATGTGGGGGATGAAACGCTATTATGCATACGGTATTACATTATAGGCTATTATTGAATGTCGAATTGCCCCCGATTATTAAGATCTGAATACAAAATGTTCAATGTGTTTTAAAATCACTCGATAGACCTGAAAATATTTTAAAGAAAAATATTACCTAAAATTACTTTTTGCGAAAAAATACAATCGATCTATCAAATTAAGTTGGTTACTTTCAATAAATCCAATTAAAAAAATGAAATAAATTAAACATTAAAAACTGAATGTTTAAGATATACCGCCGTCAGGGAGATGGTGCCACCTCACGACCGACAAGCGCACTAGGACGAAAACTCTACCGAGATGTTAGGCACGTTATTATAGAAATCTGTACTTTCACATGCGTCCGATCCGATTCTACTTTAGACCTGTTAGATTTTTTATTTTGACAAATTACTTTTATATTTAGACATTTATATTATTTATAAATAAACAAAAACGAATGTCGTTTATCATTTTTGGGTATTTTACATATTATACAAAGTATTCTTGTCAATTCACCGCAACTACGTAGGGCACAACAGTATTGAAGCAAATTTATCAAAAGCTATTAAAATTCTCTTTCATCAACACGAGATTTTACTACGGATTACACATTTTCCATACTAACTGTAGTATTTTTTATCCAACTGATTTTCATTGTGCCGTTACAATTGTATTATAATCGGACATTTATGACAAAAGTTGAATCTAAAAATCGCTAAAAAATTGAAAAAAAATATAATTATTGCTTTACACTTTATTTGTTGTATGAAAATGAATTCAGTGTTCAGGTTTTTACACTTTAAAATAAATAATAATAATATCATGATGCGACTACATATACGTTTATTGGGAATTTTATTAAATTTATTGCAATAACCTTGAAATGGGTATGTGATTAGAAACGTATGTTCAATTGACATGTTATTGTGCACATTAATTGCGACTTATTAAACGCATTGTGTCATTCTATACATACATGCTGCGAATTACGTGCAATTAGAAATACCTCGAATCACACAGAATTCATCAGCTCGGTAATTAACGGCTGAGTTAATTACTATTGCGACGTCTGCAGAAAATTCGAAGGCTTTACTGCGTTCTAAGTTTACTGCCGACAATTTTTCAAATTTTGTTACACAGATGTGTGCTTACAATAACTGTGTTAATATTCAAATTATTATTTGTAAAAATCATAAATTAATAATGTGGGCATATACATTTTTTGTCAAAAACTCAAAAATGGTTTTCACTGTATTTTTTGTTTCTGTTTTATGTAATCTTGAGATTTTAAGTAAATTCGTTGATAAAAAATATAATAAACTATCAGTTATGCCACATTTTGTACAATTACTTATTTATCTATATTTTACTATACAATTAGTAAATGTTTAGTGAACAAATTAGCGTTTCTTCTTCTGAAGTTATAAACTCGTCTGCATAACTCAGAAATGTTTCGAATATGCTGGAGAAATAATTCTACCCGATCATTAAAAATATGGACATTTTTAAAGATTTTTTAATTACTTTTTGATTTTCAGGAAAAGTAGAGACAAAATCAAGAGATTCAACGCGCCAGATGTTAATTAAACTTGGAAAAAAAACTTTCTAAAATATAACATTCCTTTATTTTAGATAATTAAATTAGTAAATTCGTATAAATTTAAAAAATTACAATACATTTTTCAGGAATTTGATATGAAAAAGTGGCAAAGGAAAACTGTTTAAGTTGGTCCAAATCTAACGTTTCCGATTAGCTATGTGTAACGATTAATAAAAAAACAAAGAAATAAAGATTTCATTTTATTTGTTATTTGAGTATTTCTAACTGCGATACATTGGAGGTTATGTAAAGTGATGGATATTTAAATATTAGAGAATAGTGAATGGAACAATGCCAAGATCTTATTTACAACCGAAATAGTTTAACTATTTGTCGTAATGTTTTACTTTTGTAAAATGGTTCCATTATCTATTTTTTTCTCTCTGTGTGCTTTTCTTTGCACATAGTCCTAATATAGAGGAGAAACAAAACTTTCGAAATACACGAATAGTTTGACCATCATCAATAATTCGAACGCAGAAATTAAGAAATTATCATGTCCAAATGCATATTAATCAGTAACATTTCATGACTTAACTTAATCGATTTTAAGGAAGAAACATAATTTAATACCGTTATTTTCAAAAGTTCAGTTATTTTAAAAATATTTTTATTTTATTAAATGATAGTTTACAAAACGCTGGGCTATGCAAATAAAAATTTTTCTTAAAAATCTTCTCTACGGCCGAGTAAATGTAAAAGTCCGCATAAATTATATATGATTTATCCGTATTCTCGAATTAATCGTAAAGAATTGTCGAAGTTAGTTGCTCGGAGGTTCTCTGACCTCGTTATCAAATCCATCATCGACATAAAGATCACCCACCTTTTATCCTTGCTATGCTGGCTAACAGTATGTGTGCTTTCTCTCTCGCTCGCATTATCTGACCGGAGGCGTGTACAGACTTCACAAAAATAGAGGAAAGCAACATTTATGGGGAACAGTTTAGCTGCGATTCATATAAAACATCCACGCAAAAAAGACAAACTTCCGAAATTTCGTGATCGCGTTTTTAAGGCCGAAAACAAAGTACTCGTAAATTGAATTAACAATGCTATTCCAACGGTTTTCTCTTTACCTCACTTTTTGAGGCTTGGATACTAACGTTTTCTTTGCCGATAGGCACTGTTAGATTATTATTTAATCGACTGAATACTTTGGAACCGGTTTTGAACTTTACAAGAGTATTTGTCTTAAATAATTTAATTAAATTTCATAAACATTTGCGAACCAGTTGTCATTATCAAATACACCCAGAAATATACATTCTTTTTCAAATTTTTGAATGTCAGGTTTTTTCCTCAATATACATCATTTTTTTTTAATTTGCAAAAATGTTTCCTCCAATCGGCTACTTCTGTATTTCGTTTATATTCAGTGAAATTATTGTATAGAATAAAAATTCAAACATTTTAAATATTTAAAATGTAATAAAAGTCTTACTTTGTGAATGTGAGCTGCTTTATGTCAAACACAATAAACGACATATTTGACAGATATTAAGGGGTACATGTCAAAAACCCGAATTTAAAAAATCCTAAACATTGAAAAATCAACATTTAAAAAGCTGACATTGTTGTTTTCATGAATATTACAGCTTTTTGACTGTCATCGTATTTTGAGTGTCGGCTTTTTAAATATCGATTTTCCAATGTTTCGGATTTTTAAAATTCGGTTTTTTGGCATGTGCTCATATTGAAAGTACCATACAAATATTTCGCGTCTATTATTAGGAATTTTTCATATTTTTGCCCTTATGTCATTCAAAATACTCAATTGTAAAATATTGAAATTTTTTTATAATATTTACTGTTTATTTTTTGTAATGCTATTAAAAATTGGCGGAAATTATATTATCATGGTGAAAACAAAAAGAAACATAAAAACTTTTTTATGTACGTCTTTTCGGTGCGTAAAGTAAACTTGTGCCTAAAGTAAACTTTACGCACTCGATAATACTTTACGCACGAAAAAGCCGTGCGGTAACAATATTTCGGCACACGTGTGTGTGTGTAAAGTTCTTTACGCATACGCCCTTGTATCGAAAACTACTATTTTTGCATTTCACTTAAAAGACACGCAATATTTTTAAAAAACTGTTAATGTTTTTTAAAATTTTTTAAAATGTTTTTTAAAAAACTGTTAGGTCTTGAAAAAATGATGTTCTTTTATCAAGAACATATTTTTCGATAAAAATTGACAATCGGAGAAAAATACTAATACTGTAAAATACCGTAGAAATGATCAATACTCCAATTACGACAAACTCTTGATAATTGAAATTGTTACCCTCACCTATTATGTAATTACAAGTAGTGATTACGAAAGTAGCAGTGGAAATTGTGAGTTACATATTTTTTGATGTGTTAATTATAACAAATTAGGTACTCGAACGCCTGAAACTCGGTTCCACGCATTTTAAAAACTAGCCTAACCTAACCTAACCTAACTAAACCAAACCTAACCTAAATGGTGTATTTTAGAGAGATCTACAACTTTTGAAATTTTAAATATTTGATGAGACCATGATTTATGTTAGTTTTTTATTGTTTGCACCATGATAATCAGGTTTGCACCAATTTTCATTAGGACTTTCGTAATCAGCGCAAAGAAATATATAAGTACACCATGTTTCAGACCAAACGGAGGATTGCGCTTTTCGGAAGTACACCAAAAAGTGTTTTCTAACCTCTGCTGCTTCTCTAACTCGTAATAAAAATGGATTTAATATTTTCAAACGTAATGTACCTATTTTTATTTTAAGGAAAAGACTATATGATACGATATTAATACGCCATTCTAATATCGATTTATCGATATTTTCTATCTTTTTTTAAATTTATTTTTCATTAATTTTCTATAATTTCTGTATCTTGCAATAAATAATTACAGTAGAGTCTCGGTATATTTACCCACTCAGTTCTTCGCTTTCCCGTCTCTTCTCGTTATATTTAAGAAAAGACGGGGAGCGTCGTTTCTCCCATTCCTCTCACAAGTAACACTACCCAAGTGATACACGCCGATTTTTCTGAAATTTGGATATGTTGTAGTACACGAAAAACTAAGGGACACGTATTTTTTTTTATCGGCGGTAAAACGTTTTAGGGGGTGAAACAGCCCTCCCAACATAGGGGGACAAATAAAAAAATTGCGGTATCTTTGAGACTAGTGGACCGAATTGAATGATTTTTAGTATAAAAGTATCGTTCGATAAAAGAAGAACATTAGGTATGTTGCTAATGTTGGGTGGGAGGATTAAAAATAGGGAATACCGTCCCTAAAATGAACAATTTTTTAGTAAAAGTGCCAAAGGCCGATTTTATTGAAATTTGGATATGTTATACTACACGAAAAACTGCGGGATACACATTTTTTTAATGACGGTAAAATGTTTTTTAACACATTTTAAGTCTCAAAGATACCGCAATTTTTCTATTTTGCCCGCTATGTTAGGGGACTGTTTCACCCCCTAAACACGTTTTACCGCCGATAAAAAAAATTACGGGTCCCTTAGTTTTTCGAGTACTACAACATATCCAAATTTCAGAAAAATCGGCGTGTATCACTTGGGTAGTGTTACTTGTCAGTTACGTTATGTTCGTGACGTCACAGCAGGCCCTTCATGAGGCCCCAGCCCAGACGGTGTGGAAAAAAGAGAGCGGCAAGTGGTAAATATAACGAGACGAAACCGGTCAAATATGTCGGAACGTAAATATAACGAGACGCAATTATCTCTACTGTATTTATTTACCGGATAAAGAAGCACCAATCAAATTCCTTTATAGCAATATTAGCTAAAACCTCTTCTATCAAATAAATTTATTTTCAATCATTTAGTTCCATCAAGCACATTTTAATATTAAGTTGTGAGAAATACTTTCTACCCGTTGCTATCAAAGTTTAATATTTAAAGAATCTGTCCTCATTGTACTATCCTAAGGTAGGAAAAAGTAACATGAAATAGGTAATTGGTAAAGTGAAACATAAATATAAAAATGAATAGTTTAGACAATTATTATTATACTATATTATTTTAATCAGTCAACCACTCGTCCTTCGTAATGAAAAGCTGATATCACAAAAACTGAACGAGTTTAGCGTTTGGTTTTTATGATTTCCAACCTTCGAATATTTACGAACGAGGTTGTTTTAAAAGTTTTCTTTAACGAACCTGTGGCTTTTTTTTCGTGAACAAAAAGATGTTACGTACTTTAATTTGAATAGCGAGTTTAAAAAAGCAGGATTTTCAACACAAGAGAAGAAAGTGATGTTGTTCTTGCAGCGAATAACAAAGAAGTACAGTAGTCCCCATCCTAAGTTATACTGCAGGTTCTTTCAAAATGGCGTTAATTTATCCAAAGTTATAGCCCCTCACTATCCCCACTTCCGCAACTCCGTTTATATCCGTGCAATGAGAGCTTCTGTGTGTGAGTGTGTCGTGAAGCGAGTGTGGCTCAGCGAAACAATGTGGTGGGGGAAGGCGAGGAAGACAGTGGTATAACTTTAGACAAGTCAAATGTATAACTTAGGATAGACATATTATAACTTTGGACGCTATAACTTAGGCGGGGACTGCTGTAAAGCGGAGCAGTTACGACAAGTAGGGAATGTACACAAGTAAATAATGCAAGAGCAGGGTACAACATGGGGAATAAAGTGTTTCAACACAATTAACGAAAGCGACCATTTTTCTCACTGTAGAATATAACTTTCGGCATAATTAATATTTTAAGCGCATATTCGGCATAGACGGACTTCTTGGAATATAGAAGGAGCACAGAGAGAGAGAGAGAGAACCTTTTAAATAATCGATGGCTTGACTCCGAAACGTGGCTGAATTCGCCTGGAATGCCCCGGGTTTCATAAGAATAGGAATAGCGAGTTCCTTTGTATCGCTAGCGAGAGAGAAGAGCGACGGGGAAAGAATTCCAGCCTCCTGGCTATCTAGACACGATCCCAGCATATAAACCAGGGAATATATTCAAATTGTTCGCTCGTTTTCGCAGACTGCATGACGTTCTTGCACGCAATAATGATTTTCGAGAAAAATAAGAAGGAACGTGCAACAAAAGCTCTCACCCTCGACAAATTAACAATGTAACGACATATATACAAATTTCAAATATTCTGTTTGATGACGCAAGCGTAAATCAATAGGTGTTACCATGGTTCTGGGGGAACGGAGAGGGATCCGGAGCGGAAATTAGAAGTTAAATGAATACTCACGAAATCGAGAACTCGGAAGGCATAATACGTTTGTCTATATGCATGGGACATTGATAAGACGATAAACAGTTTCCGTTACAAAATCAAACTCGGCGGGTGCGGAATTTATGACCGGTGATGATTTCCATCGATATGACAGTTTAACTGCCTTTAGGGAAAATGCTTTATGCATACATTATCTTATAAAATTATTCATAACCTGTGGGCAAAACCGTCTGTTCCAAATCGGACCTATCAGTTTCGGTTCAAAATCATCCTTTCCAGACCGATTCACAATTCGTTACTGCACATCCTTACGTTTGAATAACGGTGACCTCTAACCTTAAAAATTAAACAACAAAAAATACCAGCAAAACGAGTAACAAACTGGATTAAATCGGCTTAAAAATTCTCGACATTTTTGGGGTTTCATAACAACATTTATTTATATAAAAATATGTAGGTATATTATTATGTATAAAACCAAGCAGTACCACATATCTACACCCGAAATATCTAAACGTGAATGATTGATGAATATAAGGTAGCATTACTGTTACGCAGCGATACGAAGCTACATCAATGAAGGAAACTTGCAAACAACGCAATCTCTGAGAGTGACGAGATCGCACTCAGAAGAATCTGCAATAATTCCAAACTAATAATTCCGACTAGTATTGCGATAGTCAATATTGAGAAGGCTAATATTGGGAGGGATTACTGGCATCCCTATGTATTAACCCGTAATATAATTATGTTGATTATTACTATCTGACATATTTATTTTCTATTTAAGTTGTTAAGGGCAAGGATAATGTTCTATGTTGCAAATTGATATAGTCATTGATAACATCTATTTTTCTCGGTGACTTAAACATTTCAGAAAATACAACTACAGGTACAAATTGTGAAGTATAACAGAGTATTTGCTATTTAAATAGCAAAATATTTAAATACATGAGACTATATTGGTGTTTTAGAATGCTATGGGAAAAACATATATTATCGTTTTGAATGAATTGTATAGATTTTTGCAACACTACGTTCAATAACTATATTAGACAGGATATCCTATAGTTATAATATAAAAATATTAAACAATATGCTAAAAATCACGGATAATAATTATATCGGGTCAAATAAAAATTTCTTGAGTACCCAACATCTAGTTTTTGAATTTTAATGTACACGTATGTAGTTGGTAGTTACACTTTAAATAATAAAATAAGCATTTCAGATAGCGATGAAAATATAATTATTTTAAAGAGTAATAGCAGAATTGTTATTTTTTATGTTTAAACTTTTTTTCTACGTAGTCAAATATTTATTCTGGAACTAAACATTTTCAGTTGAAAATAAAAAAAAGCGGGATATAAAAACAATATAACAAACGAGTTCAGAATGTACCTCGTTCCTTATACTATGTTAATAATACAGAATATTCAGTGATTGTCAAGGGAAAATAAAGGGATAATACAAACTCTCCTACGACTCATACGACTTTCCTTAGCAACCTCATCATCGTCTATATGAGATTTTCGTTGGCCAACAGGAAAAAAAAAACATTTCTTTCGAGAAAATCGATACTACGCCATAAATCCAATTATTTTGCTTTTAAAAATCTACCTGAGAAAATAAATTCTCATAATCATGCATGATTTGAACTATAAAAAATAATCGATCAATCACGCATATAACTACTGACTATACAAGTATAGTGACGACTAAGTACTAATATCTTGTCAACCACAACGTGAATTAGTTTCCCGTTAATTTATAATCTCTATTTGAAATGTCGAAATACATAATGAACGACTATGAGTTGAGAATTGGGTAAACTTGAGTCGTGCTTGAGAAAATATTAACACCGATTCATTCCATAATTTCTTGAAAAAGAATACATGACGAATAAAAACTAATAAATATTATTTTGGATCAAATGCTTTTGATACAGAATATTAGTGCTTAAAGTATACTTTTACACGTTCTACTAAAATACGACTCACTCATAATATCACAAAGATAAAATTTCACAATTTTGCAATTTGAAAATATGTTACAGACGATAAAATAATATGATAAAACGTAACCTAAAAACGTCCGTATTTTAATTGTATAATATGTATTATTGTGCATTAATTTTGTCAAGTTTCATAAAATATGTTACACTATAAACGAAAATATTTATTGTACACATAAATAAATCACTTTCTTAATGAATTCATTGGATTAAAAATTAAAAACCAAAAAGTCTTTAATAATATTATTAAAATTATATTATTTCAAACCATTCAAGAAAAACATTCATTTCAAATTAAAAAAAGGACATTATATAATGAGATTCACGATAAAAATATTCTTACCAAAAACAAAAGGGATTTCATCACGAACGAAATCCAGTTCTAAAAATTCCAAGGGCACAATACAATTTCCCAAGAAACTACGTGCAGGTTCCCGAACAAAAAGACCTATTAGTTCTCTTAGAAAATTCCTCACTGAATTATTAATTAGTGCTTCTCCGCTCGACGTAGTTAGCGCCCGACCAATTTTCTGCCTGGACCACGACTTATGTGGGTGGCATAGAGGAGATGGAGAAATTCTCTTTTCGTTTCTCGCCCATGCTATTGCCGAAGAAATATTTTTCTATTCAAAATGAAAGAATAAAGATTTTGACTTTCGTGAAATATAGAATATTCATTTTTTTCAATTCCAACGAAAATATTTAGCTACAAATATATACAAGTAAATTTATTTAAAACAGTGATAAAATTATTTAAACAAAACTGATTTTTACCCTATAACCTTGTCTAATATTTAAATGTTTTAAATTAAAGTTGCTAGGAATTTTTTGTTCCATGTTAGGAGTGTTTTTTGTTCTGTAGTTTTAATTAATTTTTTATGAAATATACACATACAAAATGCTATTCTTTTCATATTCAGATAAGTTCATTAAAAACTTGAAAGAAAAGTACATTGAAATTACTTCAGGCAAACATTGTACTAGCAAAAAACAATATTACCATTTTCAACTAATCAATGTTTAGCATTGAAGATAATCTAAAAAAAGCTGTATTGTAATTCTTAGATGAAAGACAATTTTGACAATTGTGCTGTCCTAGTCCAAGACGAGTTAAATTTTATCGATATACCAAAATGTGTTCAAATATAAAAACGTTCTTGTTCAAATATTCGCATGGTACACTCTTGTTATCTCAATCGATGAAAGAAGTTGTTTTAAAATTTGAATACCAAATATGGGATGGCAAAGTCATATTGGTTTAATATTCAATTCATATTATCACTGTGCTAACATTCACGTTGTCTGACGGTCTGCGGAATATTGTGCACGCTACAGGAATACTTATCACGGAATATGCCACAATTGTTTCGGATGCTCATCTCCCTGAATGTCCTCTATGTAAAAACTTTTGATTTTGAATTGTCTGCTTATATTTTGGGGGTTTTATGTCATTTTTGTTAGGAATTTAGCTTGAAAAAAAAAATGATAGATAAATAATGACGTATATGAAATGTGTAAAAAAAATTAATGTGGTGCGAAAAAGAAATAAAGAAATATTTGTAATTGGTTACAAAAACGTTTCCAGGATGTCTCGCATTTTTCAGTCGGCGAAGAAGAGCACTGCAGCTGTCTACGTGTATAGTCGTTCCAATCACGAGGTAGAACGGAAAGTTATCATCTGGGCCCCAGCGAGTCTCGGCACCTTCTGGCGTCATAACGCTCATCTCAGGCGGCTCATATAATTCGAACAAAACCCAGCTAAATAAGTAATGGCGGAGTAAGAATCCAAAAGAAATACGATTAATCGAAAATTGTGCTGCTCGAAAAAAACATTTTTATATCAAGTTTTTTAATAAATAAAATAATTTATAAAATTCATTTCGAAAGTTCAAGTTTTATTTCAGATAATTTTTTAATAGATATTATTTGTATATAGTTTCAACAACAATAATATTTGAAGACTTTTAATAACAAGGTACCAAGTTTAGGAACCATATGGAAATATTCTTTGGATCTAATTTATAGGATCTAGTCCAATGAATGTAGTGATGTGCTGAAACTATCATATTTCAAATTAAATTGGTCAACTTGAATTAGCCCTCGATTATCTTTGTCCATGCCCTTATTTACGTCAGAAAGCTCTGCACAATTTTAACGGTTGAACAGCCGAGTAGAAGTTATAAGCCCGATTAACATATAAATTAGTCTTCTAATTTTTGCACACCCTAGGTATTATGTTCATGTGCATTTTTATTACAATTGCCATCGGTACTTGCTGGATGAAGCGATTACTCAGAATGCAAGAAAATACATGCGATTTATCCTAGGTAATGTAATTTTTGATAGGATTTTTTTCGGCTTCTTTATGCGGGACAGATGAAAGCTCGAATTTCATATTTCGGAGACATTTGTTTTCATGACTGAAATCTAATGTACTTGTTAATTATTGTGGTTGTGTGAAGCTGCTACGCAAGGGTTACGACAATGAACTGAGGCTTCCCAGGGGACAGAAATCGAGTTACATATGGCGCAGCAGCTCATGGTCCTTAGGGGGATAAAATCACTGACATAAGCCCTGATGAAGGCCGGCGTGTTTACAATTAAAACTAACATCTATCAAGAACATCGCGACAAGTAACGAACGTAGCAATCGTGACACAATTTCCACGAGTTTTATGTCCCTCACCTGGCTTAATGCCGAAAGCTTGATAAAGGTATGCGACGGAATTTTAGTTTCGATCGCAGATTAAACAAAATTAATGACGAAGTATTTGGAAAACGCTTGCTCATTAATAATAATGAAGGTGTGATCAATCTATTCAAGAGTCCAAGAAAAATTTTAACAAATTAACAGAAGCCAAATTTTCCAAAATCATATACTACCGTCTACATAACTACAGAGCAGTGATTGTATAAAAGTTGTTAATATTCGAAATTATTACGCTAAAAATATGAGCTGATTCAATGATATGACACGTAACTATCCTTAATTAGTATATTACTAAATAACGAGTGTGGTCGGTAGAATGAATTGTAAAAAATAGTATGACTAAAGTGAACAAAAATGCTAATATTTAACATACTAATTACTAACTGTAATAAAAATGGTAATATTAAATACATCAACAGAAATACCCAACTATAGTGATATCTGACTTTGTTGAATAAAATTTTTTTTCAGCGCACAATGAATTGGTTAATGACTCGGTGCATCTTACTTAATATTTCTTTAAAACAATCGAATGGTAAGTTGGTAACTTCACCTACTATTTTTTCCCAGCGTTTTACACGAACATTTAATTTGTATTCAAGGGTGACATCTGAAATATTTGGGGAGTGACAGTAAATTAGTTCACTGAGGTGCAGGTCTCCATATAAAAGAACTAATTATACATTCATCAGTACAGTAATTCGTTGGAAAGTTTTGATTGCCTAAACAGATTTATTCAACCATCAAACACGTCTATTCGTCTACTATGCAAATGCGCGAAACATTCAGCTGTTTCATCAAGTGATGTGCACCTTTAATTTTGTTGTGTATTACTCTGATTACACGAGTCCTTTATCTCAGTCTAGCCAATTCGGGAGAAAAAGACCAAACGAAAATGAATACAGAATCCATGACAAAGGATGTGTGATGTTTTTCAATTTTGCAATTTCGATTTTAATCAAAATTCTTAAAATTACTGATACTATACTAAACATTTAGTAAAAAATATTAATCAGTAAATTTCGGTTAATTTTCGAGCATTCGTGAATGTATTTCTGATTTTATTTTAAATTAAAACAATCTATTACTTTTTATTGGAAAATGGAAAATGAAATAAGGATTAATTTTTCAATCGCAAAAGAAACTCTCGATTTCAGTATCTCACATATAGTTATTAAAACATTCTTCAAGTACGAAATAGATTTAAAAAGTAGCTGAATACTATGTTAAATACACGTCGTCCATATTTTCCGATAGAGGGACATACTTGGATTCTTATTTATCGCAAGTGTCTCATCCGTAAATCGATAGAATTACAAGCGATTACATGCGATATGTCATATTATGTTGGTGTATTGGTTAATTCCATGAGTTGTAGACGGATATAAAAATCCACTAATTCAAATTAAATATTTCCTTTTTTCCTTGAATAATTCGAGAAATTCATTTGTTTATGTAATGACAAACAAAAATAACGAATAAAAAGTCAGCAATGAATCATTTTAGTATCCAAAGATTTAATTTCATTAAACAATTTTTGTTTTTGCATAAAATTATACTTCTTAAATGGAATAATATTTATTGTAAATTCTATAGTGGTTTTCAATAACATTCTGTTATAACGAGGTTCACAAATCTCCAGAAGCGTCGATGCCTTTATCGCCAACCTCAGATTTCATTCCATTAACATCGACTTTAAATAATAATGAACAGATATATAAAACTGCATATTTTAGAAGCAAGCGTCACGAGTCCAGTTTAGGAAGAGAAAGAGACGAGCGAGAGGGGGAGATGCAGATGATTGAGAGAATCGCCTCACGGACCCCTCGTCAACCGTAGTCACGAAACTCTGAAGATAGTCCCACCGAGCTGCAAACTATATAGTCACGACTCCGATGAATTTGGTATTTTAAAACTACAATATCCGCAACGAATTAAATACGCTAAAGTTTCACACGTTTACTAACAAACAATAACAAAAAATGCTATCTTCCATTTCTTAATAACATCCTACTAATTATAAAAATATAATTTATGGAATTTTTATGTTAATTGCCTTCTTAAAAAATTCAAAATTAATTTTGATAACCGCCGTCGCTTTAGTCACTCTTAATAAACAATTAGGTATTTGAAGATTAAAAAATAATTTATGCTATTTTCACAAATACAACAAACAAACGTCTTTTTTAAGCTAATTATTGTGCAGTAAACGTTTTCTATTATTTTGAATTTTTATTCCGAAATAGGCTTGCGTAACATAACAATGGGATTACATTAAATTGGAAGTGGACGGAGACTACCTGTACGGAGGCTCAAATGTCAGGAAAATACGTAGATATTGTTAACGATGCAATAAGCAGGTCCGCTTACCTGCAAAACCATATTTGCTCTTCGCTTTAGCATGGCGTTTACCATAACCTGCAAATCAGGTAAACCCGGGTGACAAAAGAGCATTGTTTGATTTCGTTTCATTTAATCTAGTAAACTTACGCTTTCGGCAGAAATTAAATCGGAAATCCATCAAAGTTTCGACCGCAGAATGACGATCATTTAGATAAGATCAACCGAGTACATACTTTACACTTTAGGACCGAAAGCGCAAATAAAGGAGCGAGGCAGAGTAGAAAGAACGGAACTGGGAATTGAAAAGGAGCGTTCGGATTCTGCGAAACAACAACGGCACCGGGGCCGAAGAATGCGAGTATCAACTTAATGCGATAAATAAATAATAAACCATTCATTATCGTTCGCGCTCGGGCGGTAAATTAATTAAGTTTCTTTTTAAACCGGACTTTTATCCGCGGAGAATCGATTAATATTCCTTCCACCCCTTGCATCTTATTAAGCTTCTTTGTTCAGAAGCGGCGCGTGATTTTTCACGGAGACAGCTGAATATCATAAATGCCGCCGAAAGAGCGAATTCGAGTGTTATTCTCTCGGTACTCGGGATTTCATCCAATTTGCAGGTGCGTATACATTCAGGCAGAGCTGCCTACCTGTCTTCCTTCAGAAAAATTACAAGTCGACGCGCTCGCAATAGAACAATGTAGATTTTTCTTGTCACCCTAGGAGACAGGACGGCGAGAGCTGAGTTCTGAACGAAGAGCGCGCTTCTTCTTATGTGTGCATGGGTTCGTGCGTGTATAGCCCATCGCTAGATCCTATGAATCGAGTATGACAATAGCCGGGGACCAACCGTCTATCTCGTTCCAAGAAGAGCACTGTTTCATCGCCGATGAAAACGTTGCCTGGTGGCGAATGTCCAGTTTTCATGGAAAAACACAATGCTGTATAGGAACAGTTCAAAATGGTACGGTGGGATACTTAGTGGAGGGACAACAATGTAACCAGCTATAAGGTTTACGACCAGTTCTGTGCACCTGGCACGCCGTAGTGACCTGCGATTTTCTGGGTCTCAAAATTAGCCCCTCGCCTCTCGCCCTGGGTAACCACCGATACCTACCTACCTAGTTCTTCCACCACCGGCTTTACAGCGTAACATCTCTCGCACTCTCTTCCAAGAAAATCTCTTTGTTACGCCGAATATGAATGCCGCGAGGGAGCATTATATTAATTTAAAGGATATGCGTACTTAATATCGATGCCTAGCGACAATAAAATGAATATTTCTCTTCCTTTTCGAAAGTGTGAAATCATTTCTCCAAGATTCCTCTCCCCGATCCATCTTCCCCTCTCTCCCTCTCTCTCTCTCTCTCTAGTTTACTCTACCATTCAACCCACTAGACTGTTCCATCACATTTTCAGGTCGTTTAATTGTTCTTTGCATTTTAACACCTTCCTCATTGTCCTCTGAGCAGATTCATAAATCTGTCAGTTTTCATTGACACTCTCGAACCCTACGATGGACACTAAAGGTTTCCGAATTTAAAAATGCCTTGAATCGCAACTCATTCGTCACCTTCTATTCATTACGCACCGGCCAGGTAAGTTCTTTGATAATTGTTTTCATTGTTTGCACCCACTTCCCTAAACAATACCACGTGCAAGGTCGAAATTCTATTGGACGCAAAACTTACATTGTAGAACAGACAGAAACTTAATTCGATGTGGAGAAGGTCCCTTTTCTGCGAACATATGAATCGTTTGGATTTAGCAAAATGCTAAGGATTTCACCTTTCCCACATCTCATTTGTCATTTTCAGAATTTCAGGGGGTTTGTGCGAAGCAGGTGTGATGTTGCCATACACCCCCGTGGTCAAAGAAAACTTCCTTATGTGAGATTGTTTCCTCCTGCTGGTATTTCCCATCGGAGATTCAATGCGTCCATTCAATATTTTTCATATTTGTAATGCAGAATATCTTCGAGAAATTGTATAACTCCATAGGGTTTTTATTATACTTTCATACTTGTGTTTTCTACAATTAGTTCTTAAGATAATGAATTCTAATTTTCGTAAAGAGATGATGAAGTAGTGAAGATCAATTACTAATATAAATTACCAATATAAATTAATAATAAATTCACTAATAAGTAAATAAAGCTTTATAATTACAATCTAGTGATTAAGAGAAATGTTTGCAATCAAATATCAGCATCTGGTGGCCAATGTTGCAACTCACAAAATAACGCGTGGAGTCGTATAGTCTAATGTACTTCGAACTATAGATAGAAAGACCTCCGAATCTGTGATTCTGTCATCTTACAACAGTTTCTTTCTGCCAGGCCGTGACAAAAGAAGGGAACCCCAACTCCTACAATGCGGAACTATAAAGGAGCTCTCACAGATTGGAACACTCGCATTATAAAACTATGAATGTGGGCAAAAGATAATTCTACATCACCTGCCTCGTTGCAAAGCTTGGATCGGCACTATTGCAGGCTTAGTCGTAAATGGATTCTTTCATCGAAATTTGGTAACGGCTAAGAATTCGAAAAAAAGGATCTGAGCAGTGCCCATTTCCCCGGCGAATAAATAATGAAAGTAACACACAGATAATTAGTTAAAAATGCACGGTAAATCCACGAAATATTTTGTGAGAAAAATCGAGCGAAGATATTTTCCACGTCCCAGAGACAAAAGGGGAGCTATCTGAATTATTTTTTGGATATTCGCTATTCAGTAACTGGACCTTTTGAAGACTCGGCCCTTGGCAGAATTACTGTTATACGGGGAGTAGCCTGAAAACTAACTATAGCTTTGTCGATTTCGGGAACACGCACTGCGGCGCACGAAGCGGCAGACGACAAGGCATACACAAAGGATATTTGGCTTAAGAAGATACGACTGATGGCGACGGCTTCTAAACTTGACGAAGGTGTTTCAAATTTCCGATCGTTCCCAGCTATTCGGTAGAATTAAAAGACCGATCTATTCCTCACAATTATATCCGCTAAAGCAACTAGTGAGTATCCTTATACCAAATCGCAGCTGTACGTACGAATCGCAGAAAAAAAATCTCCCACAATCCAGAGCGGAAACGCCTTTCAGAACCGGTAATTCGGTTTTCCGAAATAAATCTTTCAATTGGCGACGACACAGTCAAATGCGTTTATTTTTTTCGGAGCTGGTGGTATTAAACACGCTAATGATATTCGTGCGAAGAACGCCGTTTCAATCTTGAGTCTCCAAACACGATGTTCCGCCTCGAAAAAAATTCATTTCCATTAGAGCTACACGCCCGATGTTAACAAAATTAGAAACCCGTTATCGGCACTGATATCTTAGCATGCCCGAGATTTTTACTGCAAGTTTAAATGTGCTAGAATGTTATAAAATACAAAAGTCGATTCTTTAAAACGAGCACTCAGTATTAGGAAAAGTAATTACGAAGCATGGCAATAGGGCAGAAACATTTAATCGATTTCTTGAAGATAACGGCAACATTCAGACAATAATGAATACTCAACAAAATACCAATCGTAAAATATTTTTTTCTGCGCATATTAAAGAGTATCTAACAAATTCCAAAGGGTACAGTAAAAGTTCTCACAGAAACGATGTATTATAGAAAGTCTGAAAGAGGAATGACACGTTTAAAATTTTATTTCACCGATAAAACATCGTCGGACAAAAATGAAAATACTGTGAAAGAAAATGGTACGATCCTGGAGCTACGTTTAATGAATAAGGTCCCCGTATAAAATGGTCCGAGTTTACTACAGGCCGTTTGTGAATGGCATAGTACCGTATACTATCTAAACCTGCCTGAAATACTTCTAGTGAACGAAACGAATCAGATTTTTCTCATAGCCGGTCCAAAACGAATGATTAATATTTTCAAGGACAACGATCCGAACCTAGTTTTCTTTTTTTTCATTTATCGACGTTTTATGATTAGGTGTGGCTCTAAAAACTATATAGATACTTCCTAGAAATTGGACGAATCTCGTTAAGAGCTTGAAAATCATAAAATTAAATCAATTGTTAAAATTGCAGTAAACATACCTTATTAGAAACATGAATTTCGCTCTCATGTCACAGTCGTTTTAGAGTTCTGCGTCTTCATCAGTCGGTATCGACAGCACTGTAACAGAAAACAAGCAGACGTTACACAAATAAAGCTTAACTTCAAATAATGTAATTTATATAATGCGTAATTTATATCATTTCATGCTTTCGTGTAGCGTTTTTTGACTTATCATTAAGATCATTATCTATCGTTTATAATTCAATTGGATATTCTTCTAGATTGCCGGATGCCCGTAATTGACAAAAATTACGTACAGAAAACAATTATTCCAAGTCTAATTAGATAAGTATACCATTCTTAAAGCCGTATCCTGGAAATAGCTGATCATATGGAGAAAACAAAACTGTCATTTTGTTGAGAATAAGCGAAGACTCCTTTGTATTTCCGAATCAGTCCTATTTCGTGCATTAATAACCGAGTTATCAAATTAAATGAATGCATTTAATTTGTTTTGTCATTTATTTCGTAATTCTCTTTTTGAAAATTGTTTATTTAGAATTAGAATTTGAATGTAAATAATTCCTAATATCTTTATCAAAATATTTTATTAGGAGTCCATAACCGAAGATTAAATCATGTGTAAAGTTTTTGGTAAAACAAATTATTATTTTTTTTTAATTTATGTACCAAGATGAACACAAACATTAATTTTTAATTTCATGATCTTAAATAAAGCAATCTCTAATATCTCGTGCAATTATTAGTGAAACTTAATGATACGTAGGAAAACTTCCGCATAAACATATCGTCTATAGAAAGTTTCTAGTTTAATTATTAGTAATAAAACATATTCTACAGAAGAGTACTAATTCTCGTTACGTGTTCATTACTAGAGACTCTTACAAAAAACATTAATTTTCGTATTAAAAAATCTTAAATTGTGTACAATAATGTCATTAATAATTAATTTTAAAAAATATAACATTCAGAAAGTTATATTTTTGGGTTGTGACCAAAACAAAAGATAATTAAATCCATAATGCGTCTATTCAATTATCCGTGTGTTACATTCGAATATGTGGTAAATTGAACAGGACTGCTGCTGTTTCCGCATGGGTGTCCCGATATGCGAATGATCCGTCCCACCAGGTGTTGGGTTGTAGCGAACTAATAGTAATTATCTTCTAATCAACTGTCATTATAACTTTTTTCTATAAACCGGTGGTCTAACTTTTGCACAAAAAAATATAATAACCTTCATTAGTGAATGTTGGTCATATTTTTGTCATTTATAAATGAATTTACGTCTCGAAGCGCTTAATTTAAAATTGAACCCCATGTAGGGTATGTGTGAAGAAAATTCTAACTGTTATATTACCAATTTTATGAAACGAAATTTTTCGAATAGTAACACAATATATTAAGAAAAAGTAATGTAATTATAAGCTATTAATTCGAACAATTTCATAAAGTTAATTGGTCATAAGTGAACTCAATTTCATTCAATGTTACTGGACAAACAGCGTCTTGTGTAATTGTGTCTAAAATAATAGATTTTACACACAAAAAACAAATCTAGTTTATACAGGAAAACAAAGCACTTACGAAAACAAAGGAAATAAAAAAACAATGCATTGTATGTGAAGGGCAGGAAATAAATTAGGGCTAGAAGTGCAATAATCTCGAAATTACTCTTGGAGAAACGAAAACGCGTCTTTTTTCTATCAAAATATTTAAAAACAATTCCCAACAAACTCTTGATCGCGACATAACAAATATTTAGCAGAAAAACATTTCTGAAAGTACACGTAGAAACATTTTTAAAATATCTTATATAAGACAGAAAAATTAATGCACTGGTAATTTAACATTTTTTAATGATATCGGTTTATCAATTATTGTTACTGAATACGAGAAACTGAAATAAGTGCCTTGACCTTGACATTCTCGTTACCAATTTGCGAAGAGCTCTGAACAGTTTCGTACAATTTTCTGCACGAGATCGCCACTGCTCGGAGAGCTTCGGGCATTTTCGGTTGGTATATTACTTACATGCATAATCTTCCGCGATCAGTACCTACGAATTCCTACAAAGAAAGTAATTCCCGTTGATCAGACGCATCATTACCAGTTAACTGCCACATTCCTTACTAGGTGGCGTACAAAAATATGCGATTTAGCCGCAAGTGGTTGGAACGGAAACCATTTCACACAAAGCATGAATTATATTACAGTACGTATATATTGTGCGAGTTTATTAATTACATGACGATATTAAAAAGCAAGTTTATAATGAGACAAGATATTGACAACCGTTTCATAACAATAGGTAAATACACAAATCATGATGCACAACAGGTTCCTTCCCATTTATAGTAATTTTGCAGCGTACAAAAGCTAAACGAGCACACCCGAATTTACTACACTACATCTCTTTTACTATTTTACATACATACTGCTCTTATCAAACGCTTTACCAACAAATATACGCACTCTAATTAATATGAAGCGAAACGCTTTATATATTGAAACTTCGGGAGAGTTGGTATATACCAAAGAAATAAAGAAACGACCGAATGGCAGTCAATCCGCGTATTTGATTTACCGCTGTACTATGTTAACTATGAATTTTATAGTATCCGCATATGATGTGAATTTACCATCTGCAATTACAAAAATAAATGTTTTTGATTTAAAAGCATACTGAAAATGTTTCTCTAGAATACATCATACTTCCAACAAGTATGGATTCTTATATTTTAACATAATTCATGACATATACAGTAGTCCTTGTCCTAATTCATCTCGTCCTAATTCGCTCCCCTGCCTAATTCACAAATATTACCCGGCCAAATTCACTATTTCTCCTCCGTTCCTCTCCCTACTCCAAGACCCTTCACGCGACTGCAGTGAGAGGGAAACAAACAAAATGCAGGGCGCGCGCATGCGCGAAGGCAAACTTGAAGCGTTGGTGGTAAAAAAAAGTGCCTTGGTAGGATTATAGTGCCTTGGTAATTCAATAGTATCGGCATTATTGATTCAATAATTATTTCCCTTGAAATTTCTGAATATATCCATTGCTTTTTCAAATGTCTGAAATATAATTGGCATTGAAGATTTGATGAACCAGGTTTGCTCCTAATCGGAAAAATGTATTGTAATTCGATGTACGAGGTGTTATTATAAGCGTAATTTTTGATACGTGACGCTAGATGGCGGGAGACCTTACCCGTTCACCATGACGAAACTCGAACATTACAAAGTACGTGGACGTATATGCTGGTACTATGTGTGAGAAGCTCTACTCTCCCGGTTAACAACGTGGAGTAACTATACAAGATGCGCGTGCTCGCAACGAGCGAGTGCGATACCGACAACGGCAGTGTTGCTGCGAGTGGCGTGGAAGGTCGTTAATTAGCCCGTCCCCTCCGCGCGCGTAATGAGGCGTTTATTAGACAGTTAAAATAATGTATATACGCGAGGAAATACGCGCTTACGAAAGCAACGGCAGCTTCTAAACATTATAAAAGGTTCATTCAGCGTTCGCAATCCCACGATTCGTACGTTATTTTCTTAATTGATATTGAGTGATACATGACGTACGTCACGCGTTAATGACTTTCATTTAGGAATTAAGGCGGGGAGGATATATTATCTTTAAAACGCAGCGCGGTACGTGGCACTCGACTCGTCTGATTAGGAAACCGTCTGACACTCTATAATTATTTGTTGAGAGGACATTTTGTTCTTGCTAAGATCAAAATAAATTGAATGATTGCAATCGTGTACGATTTATTACATTACGCATAAAATTACTACAATTTAACGCCCTGGGAAACGTCTCGTGTTTATCATCGACGTTTCCGCAATTAAAAACGCGCGATGAAAAAAATAAATGACTGTAATTGATTAGGTGAATCACTTGATGCCACTGGAACACCGAATGTCCTATCCGGTGTTGGGAGGCACCGAACTTAATCTCATCTCGGTCAGCTTTAATTTTCGGACGCCTCGCGTCACGTCAATTATTGATACAATTTCACTTTACGCATAATTACGGATAAGATTAATTGCAGCTTATTTGTTGATTTAAGATCGTTTTATGTTACATATTAAGATCACTTACTTCTTAACGAAGAGTTATGAGCATCCGTGATTACGTCAATGTCACGGCTTGTTGTTGTACTGACGACGTCTGGGTGACAAACATTGTCAACTTTTTCGTTAATTTGTTCATAAGTATAACAAACAATTCTATGCTCTGAAACTATTCTGACGCTACAAAATACTAAATCGTAGTTTTCGGATATAGAAGTAAGAGGTTAGATGAGTCTCTCGTCTTCAACTTCGGAGGGTAGATTGCGATAGTCATAGAGATCAGAATCAAGATAGCAAGACCATAACATTGGTATCACTGTCATAATTTTATGCGGGTTGAGTTTCATCCATAAGATGAGAGACACGTGATTTTTCTATGCTTCGTTGAACATGATCTGATACGAAAACAATATTGGTCAACAAAATCTACAATATTTTTTTTAAACAATGATCAAATATTACACAGGCCGACAAAATTTGAGAAAATTGGAGAACCAAGAACTCGAACATATTTTCCAGAGGTATTTTATGCGCTGAATTTGAATCCGATGTCAGAATAGCCCCTATACGTCAGGTTTTTGAGATATTTCAACCTAAAAGTGCAAAAAGTACGTTTTTTGGGTACATTTGAGGTGCTGTAATTTCAAGACCGATTTTTTTTCAAAACGATCGTCACGGTATATTAAAGTACTCTTTTTGCCCTTCAAAATCTGTTTTTAAAATTTTTATTGGTCACTGATATATCGCCTGTTGAATTTCCTGAAGCTTTATCTTATTCTGCTCAGTTTCTGAATATCGTCGGATTTGCCAAACTCAGAAACTTCAACGGGCGACATCTCAGTGACCAATCAAGATTTTTCTAAGTTTAAAAACGAATTTTAAAGGACAAAAACAGTACTTTGAGATACCGTAACGATCGTTTTGAAAAAAATCTGTCTTGAAATTACAGCACCTCAAATTTACCCTAAAAGCGAACTTTTTGCACTTTTAGGTTCAGCGCGTCATACACCTTCGAAAAAGTATGTTCTGGTTCATAGTTCTAAAATTAGGCGGCCTTATCAAACTCTGAATCCGTTATATCAGGAATTTTGATGGTCCGTTTAGCCTCCTGTTGAATTAGCACCGTATGATGATTTGGAAAAAAATAGCAAAAAATCAATGTTGACTTGTTTAAAAATCTTATTTGATACAACAAAAAGTAAACAAAAATAACATTTCAAAATTTATTCATATTTTTGAATTCTTTGTGCAAGTCCAAATCCTGGTGCTTCAAACAATGATCGTCACACCCTTAAGTAAGATTCAGTGCCTATTGGAAACGTTAACTAAATAATTATAGGTGTTTGTTGAATTTATGATAAAGTAGAATTCTTGTTGTACGTTTACTAGACCGCATAAGACAATGCGTACTTTTAAAGAATGATGCGTCGAATCGTTGCTCATCCCATTTGCTCGGAGAAACACACTGTAGCGACATCGTTACCTGTTTGGGTCAACCACTCGGAATGGGCCGAGCAACAATGACATGAAAAGAAGGAATTCCATACAGTATACATTTCGGTCGGACATTTCTCATGCTCGATACTCCACATAATACTCTGTAAGGTCTTATAGAAGTAAATATCCCGCTGACGCACTTCCTGTAAGCTTTGGCTCCAATTGTTAATCCTCAATCAATTTTCAATTCTTCCAACTAAGCAACTTTTTCAGGTGAAAAATGGTCCTTCGACCGCGTAGGATAAAGGAAATCGTCCGAGTAGAAAAAATTAATATAATTTCTAAAGTGATTAAGATGAAGGATGAGTTTGAGAAAAAAATCATCACGGATGTAAGGAGGAATTTATAAAGATTTGAAAAGAAACAATTCGTACAGGTGTAGAATTAATTTCGAAAAAGATCATCGGCCATCGTCCAAGGCAGCAAGTGTTGTTTTCGCAAATTCCGCGAGGAATTCGCATTATTCGCAAGAAGCGAATCGCAATGCGATATAAAAACAACGAGGATCGAGCAACCACGGTGGCAAGGAGGCGGTCTTGGAGGGACTTCTTTCGCGATGATTCGATGCATGGAGAAGACCCGCGAAGAAGAGCGACTTCTTCGCGCGTCTCGAGCGTAGCTATGAGGCTATACGGGAATCAAGCCCTGTAGTCGTCAGTGAGTGACAAAGAAATCCACACATGCACATCCTGGACATACACTGGGCAACTGGGATATACGTATATGCGTTCCAAGAGCATTGGAGACGAATAATTGGCAATCGTCGACAGTCGTTCAACGTGGACGGCCCACGGCGAGGCAACGTCTCCTTCCCTCCGGCCGTTCCCCCAGCCTCGACGAGCCCCCCTTTCGCCCCTGTCACCCGCACCCCCGCACTCCTTGCCCTTACCCGGACCCTGATGATCATATCACTACATTCTCGCTCGCACGCTTTCAACTATACGTCTCTCCTCCACCCAAGCCGCTAAAACGCTATTTAGACCAATCAAATTAGATTTTTAACTAGAACAAATGATCGCGCATTGTGTTAATTCATATCTAGAACGTGTCTATACTAATAGTGTCACGTCACCCTCCCGGCGCATGTGCTGCGCGATGAAAAATACGTTTCGATACGAATCTTTTTAATTGAAATTCTTCACTTTTGATTTGCAATTGTATTTCCGTTCCACTAAACTCAAGTGTCCTAAATCATATTCTATTCAAATGCACAATTTGTTAATGAAACTATATTTTCCTTTAATTTTGAATGTGCTCATTAAGATTCCATCTCAAAATTTAATTCTTTGCAGATCTTCTTTTAACCCTTTAACGCCGGGACGCACACTTTTTTTCGTTCATTATCAACTTTAATTTTCTCGGCGATTAAGAATGTAAAAAATCCTTCAGGAACCATTTCTTATGTATTTGATATCGCTCTTTTAGAGTCTGCAAGCAAAATTTAAAAAAAATGAATTTTCAAAAAGTTACAGCCATTTTACATAACTTAAGTTCGTAAGTTAACTTAAGAATATGATACTTTAATTTTACTTATAATTTTACTGTGTTCCTGAAATTTAGTATCGGACAAAAAAGAACTCTGAGTAATAAGTATGGAGCCAATCAGCTCGTATTCGGAAATATCGTCCACCATATTGGATCCACCATTTGGAGTTTTTGAAATCTGACTTCAGATTCGTTATCAGCGACCCGAGAAATATTTAGATACTCAACACCATACAAATAGAAAATTGAAAAAAATAAGGATACATAGATTATTAATATTTGTGGGGAAAAATTCTTCCGCCAACATTTTTGGGCCCCCATCTTCAAATTTTGAAAAGTTTGTTTCGACATTTTCAAGCTTAGATATTACGGACGCGATATTTTCAAGTGAAACAGTGATTTCTGAAAGAAAATTGTCAAATATTTCGATTTTTCTTTAAAAAAATGGCTGTAACTTTTTGAAAATTCATTTTTTTCTATTTTATTGCAGACTCTGAAAGAGCGAGGTCAAATACATAAGAAATTGGTCCGGAAGGATTTTTTACATTCTTAATCGCCGAGAAAATTAATGTTGAAAATGAATGAAAAAAAGTGTCCGACCCGGCGTTAAAGGGTTAAAAGAAGATCCGCTTCAAGAATAAGAAACAGTTGGCGTAACTCGTTTTTTAATAAAGTTGTATAAAGTTGAATAAAGTCAAAGTTGAAACTAAACAATAGCCTAATGGTAGATGCAGGTGTACTTATATTATATATCTTATAGTTTTTATTTTTAAAGATAAGGTACTTGTTACGAGAAATACAGTATTTTTACTCATTATTTATTATCGTTAATAAAAAAATTCTTAATTAGTGACCTCGGAAATTTCCTGCAATTTATCTTTAAAATAAATACTCTTTGCATTAAAAACTGCATTTTGTGAATGTACTAAATGGTAAATTTAAAATCACCCATGGAGGAGTTGTTTATTGTTATTAACAAATATTGTTAACAATTTGAAGTTTAAAGTTTTTGAGATATTAAAATAATTGTTACTTGTTTTGCATAATTCTGAACAAAAATGTATGTTGTTCTTTTTTTTCGTAAAACGTATATTTTTCGTAAAGGTATGTAACACTACAATACAACTTTTTTTATTCTTGAAGAGGGTCACGTATGAAGTGACCGAAACGTCGAAACATTTTTTATTTTCTACTTATAAGTATATACTTAATTAATTACGTATTTACTTTATTATTAATTCACCTATTTATTTATATAGTCATTTATTTACTTATTTAATTACTTAGCTATTTTTCATTTGTTTATATTGATTTTTCTGTTATTTATTTACATAATTTCAATAAGTTCATCAACCTGCTGAAACGCTTTCGATTTTAATAATATAATTATAATAAGCGGTCGTATTTATAATAAACATAAACAACGTATATTTTCGAAAATAAAACATATCAAATGTTCAAAAAAAATACAATTGTCGACATTTTCGAACTGCGAAAATACGCATCTTATAAAACATTCATGAAGGATACTCTTTTAAAATTATTTAAAGTATCTAAAAATAAATTTTTAAAACCAGAATATTCCTATTTAAAACAAATAAAATGTTTAGCATTTTTTATCTCTGAAAATTTTCTTTTTAAGAAAAAATCACAAAAGACTTTTTTATTATTCAGAATTATTGAAAGAATCTGAAGTCATATTTGTGGGACACATTAATAAACATTTAATTAAGAGTTAACAACCAATTTTTAATAAAATTTAATAATTATGATCAAAAAGTTCTGCATTGATGATTTTGATTTTTGATTTTTTATTTCATTCGTAATTGCATCATTAAGGTTGTTAATATGTTTTATGTGAGTAAATCCTTAGTATTTTAGTGTTATTTGTGGCTAATTACATAAATAAATTATATAAGAAATATAAAATTTAATGAACCACACTAGCGCATAAATTTCCGGCATACAAAAAATGTTTATATCTTGTCATTGTACTAAGAAGTATTAACGTTATAATGCTAATCTTATATGACAAGCTTTATTCACTATTAAAATTGGACCCCTTATGATCGAATCGAAATCTAACTTCGATAGCAGGAATCACTCTGTAGGTATGCTAAAGTCGGGCCTGCGCCTGGCGACGATAAACCAAACTAACTTCACCTTGACTCAATGATTCATATTAATATTTCTGTTCTGTGACTGTTGCATAATAGGTCTATTACAGGCTCAAATAAAATTGTGTTACTTGGATAAAATAATATTATTAAAATTTTATAATTTCTTTTCTAGAACTTTTCTAACAGTTTAAAAGTTCTTTCAAAGTCTGCGAGAGTATTTTGACTTCAGGTTTAATATTAGTTTCAAGGGTAACATGGATGGTCACTTTTATGTTTTATAATCTTTGACATTAATGATTAAGCACAATAATTGAAATATAATTTGTTTCTAAAAGTTGAAACAATTTATGTTAATAATATTTTTTTTTACTTTTTGTAAATTTAAATTAAAAATGTTACTAACAATAATGCTAAATTTCTCATAATTAAATTTTTGTATAATTAACCAGCTGGACAAGTAACACAGACTTGTAATCAGAACACTAAACATTCGACACTTGAACCTTTCAATTGGTCAATCTCGGGATTTATTATTTAACTTGATTCTGCGTCCAAAATGCCTTTGCAATTTTAATTGTTTAGTTAAATAATATTTTTGTTACATTTTGTATAATTGGGAGAGATTCCAATTTATGAATAATAAGTATTCGGTGTTAATGAAATATGAGTTTTTGCGATCTGTGTCGACCAAGCTTGGTTCTTCTTACCGGATGTGCATGGTTAAAGGCTGTAGACGGATAAGCATTTAAAAATTGCCCTTAAATGGTGTCGATGATGAGAGGCCGTATAATGGACGTGGTGAGAGGCAAGGCGTATTTCTCTGGAAAGTTTCAACCCCGCAGTGTACTTAAAGCGAATTGGTTCGTGTCACATGCCTGATTGAATTTTTAACAAAAATCTTCTCGTTCATTGTTAGATTGAAAATATCAATCCTATTTCTTGTTATACTATCAAAAAGATCAAGGAGAGTTCCGCTTTTTTATTGCTACTAAATAATATATGGTACGAAAAATTTTTCGTGTAACGAAATTGGACAATTCGAATGTTTTATAAGAAAATATAATCTAATACTAGATAAACATAAATTATTTTGTAGTGTGCTAGATGGCACTCACATCCAAAAGCTATGTCGCACGCAGATTCGTTCAAGTGTCAATTTGGGCGGCAATTACTATAAAGAAAAGGTACTTATCACCCAATACAATTCGTGCTTTTCCTTGCTTCTCCCTGATAAATTTCAAGGGTGAGCGTAGACTCACTTGTTATACGTGTCGTTTATAAGATCAGACAATTGAACTAAACACTATACGAGTTTATTTATGGGTTATTGTGTCGTCTAGTGGTTCTCGAAGAAATTCATGTTTCAAAACATTCATTTACTTCTAGACTATCTACTTTTAATATTAATAAAAATTTCTATAAAAAAATTGCTCCTTTATTAGACGACTCAACTGTAGCTATTTTGTGTATTCTTAAAATCCGAGATACCGGCGAAACGCATATTTAAATGCACACCTTTTGCATGTCATTATGTCCGATACTTTATTAACTTGTGTTTAATTCGATTGTTTGAAATTCATCAAAAAGGATTTACGAAAGGGTCCAGAAAGTTCATTGTTTGAAGCAACGTTTTAAGTGATAACTGGTGTGATGAGAAAAATTAAAAGTACGCGAAACGACGAGGGGCCGGCAAACCACCTTTTTCGCATATTAATATGCACGTATTCCCTTTTGTTCTTAAATGACCAAACCCCACCGGGCATCCTAAAAAGTCGTAATACATGCAACGGAAAGATGACGATGAAAGAGCAGATGGTGTGATATAGGTGTAAAAACGAGTCTCTATACAGTTCAATGTTACTGTTCTCAAAGAACCGAATAAGTTATTATACAAATGAGTCATTGAAATTCAAATGGTGGGCACGGGTTTTTCGGCTTTCTAAGCTGAGCAACATGTGATTCGGACTCGAAGGCTCTCCAAATTGATACTGCACGGTAGTGTTTGAGTGTTTGTACGGTGGGCAGCACCCTACTTCCGACGCTATCGCCGGGATCGAACACTTTCGGGAACTTAGGTTAAGAAGTCCGGCCTGAGGGATTACAACATACAAGGGTCATTTTATAGTTGAAAATGGCCTAGATTTCTAGCTCCCAGCAAAACCACCGCTGTGACCGGATTTGAACCGTTGTAATTGTCTCTTGTAAACAGTTTACGGCATTATTTGTGTTTGGGGAATGTTTTCGTTAGTCGGTAATCAAAATGAATTATTGCCCTACTGTAAATTTAAGAATTAGTGACGTAAAATCTTTGGTTTCGTGGTAAAAATGTTGCGTGAACCATAAACACTTTTCTATCTTCTCTTTTCATCAATGGTGCACCTTAAATCTTTGTTTTAGACCTTTGGGCAGCTTCCAGATGTTAAATATTTTCTTTAGCATTTCACGATTGCAATAAGCATTTATTTATAATCGGCTCTTATTAGTTTTTGATTTAATTATGACTGAGCATTAAGTTAACAATTTCCACAAACACACGCCGGCCAAAAAGTATGCTTTCGTTAATGAAAAAGATAACACAGGTGTACACAAAAGAAGGTCTTAGATGTTGTTTCGAAGCTGTGAGTCATTTTCGACGTAATTGTATGCATAGAATCCAAACTCGAAGTCAGAATTGGTCCATCACGTCAGGTTTTTGAGGTATTTGAGGTCATGTTCTCGAAAAACGCGTTATTTTGCTATGTTTGAGGTTACGTATAGGACGCAACAATTTTTTTTTTGCTTTCTGTACTATTTACATCTTTTAGTACTACCTTTACCCTTCCAAATGAGGTTTTATTCGATCACCTAAGATTTTTTCTTACAAAGTTACGGCCATTTTGAAATTACGAGATATATTCCATTAACGTTATCAAAAAAACAGCCACAATACTGAAACGTGATTTTAGTTGTTAGTATCCATATTTGATATAGTTGTTTATATTTATATAGGTTTCACGACATTGAATTTGATCTTGAGCTTGTTCTTCAAGAGCATTTCAAGCAAATTTGTTTACATGTATATCGTAATTTCAAATTGGCGTATTTTGGTGAAGAAAAGTCGTAATGGAATTCTGCGCATCCCATATTAAATAAAAAGAAGTATCACGTGATCCAACTAAAGGAAAAACTCATACAAATGTTGTGTCTTCTGTACATAACAAAAATAACGCGTTTTTCGAGTACATAACCTCAAATATCTCAAAATCTTGACGTGATGGGCCACTTTCAACGGATTCGGATTCTACGCACAAAATTACGTCAGAAATGACGCGCAGCTTCCCAGCAACAAAACCATGTTGACCGGTGTAATTAATCAGGTAAAAGTTGATTGAAATTGACTATTAATAGTAAATTGTAGAAATAAATAATAATCAACAAGAAATTAATTTGAATAGTTTTTAAATTTCTGGAATTTAGATTCCATTCTTCGCGTAGTAAAAATATTCATTCTGAACACAAGACATTTGCACTCCACGAAAAAAGAAAACAATTAAAAATCATATTTTGACAACTAGGCAACTATCCAAAAATCCATTTTCAACATTTAAGTGTACTGTCAATAGTTTGATTTATGCAATCTTTTTTCTAGCTCAATATTTCATACTCACAAGTATTAAAATCCTTGTTTATGTACGCTGCTGTCATTCAATAATAAATCCCACAAATTTTGCATAAACTATCGTTACGCGGTGCAAAAATCACCGACATTCACATACACGACACCACACACACACACACAGATACACAGAGCACAATTAAGCAATGGCTTTCTTCACTTCACTTATTTCACAGGTCGCGTATGTATAAAGGAGGCACAAGTAAACTGGCAAACGTTAATTGCAACAGGTTTAAATGGGGTTTAATAAATTGTGTGGAAATCACCCTTGGCACTCGTTAAAATTCATGACGAGCTGACAGTGAATTAACGTCGAATCGAAGTTAAGCACCCCACTTTCGAATGTCTTCCAATAATCCGTTAATTTCTACCAGCTCACCGAGAGGCAATCGTGGACCGAAACACACGGATCCGTTCCCTAGCGTACGACTGACGTCAAGTCGTGAGGAGAAAAGCGTTATTCATTTGTACAAAACACGTACGTGTTAATGTACTAATAGCTCTCGCCACGCCTGGGTCAAGGTGGGAATCCCATCCCATCTCCCGGATAATCTTTGCCAACGCCCCCGCTGTATCTTCCTAGGCCTACTAGGCATTACCTGCCCGTTGCCAAGGCTGGCATCTCGTCCGAGACGCCCGTTCCCATTGAAAATCCTGCATTTCAACTCGGAAAGGGACGTACCAACTCGGAAACTGAACCCTACCTTAACAGATTCATTAAGTACTCTTTCTGCCCACCCTAGGCATTTATTTACTCCGGAGGTGTGAAAAATCTTGTTGGATTTTAAACACCCAGGAAAGCATTACGCAGTGATTTGTTATTCTCCCACACCTTTGGCAGCTGCTTCCAAATGACAGGTTTTAACCCGTACGTCTAATTTCGAAAAAATTGCCTTAAAAAAGAATTTAAGAAAGAATTCTACTAGAATGAAATTTCATGGATTTCCAATCTATTTTTGCAATTATTTATTTTCAATATAAAATGACTTAATGTGAAACTAGCTATCTAACGCTATGTTTATTACGGTGCTTTAACACTTCTACTTTTATGTTGACTGTTTTTTATGGGTGTTTTTAAATGTCTTATAAGAAGTTCTGACTTTTTTCATGCTACAAATGTCTCTGAACCAAGTGCGGCGTTAGTAACATCTTTGAAACGTCGCTTTATAGCTATGTGACATTTCCGGTTTTGCAGGAAAAACACTTTTACAACGTGACAATAACAAGATATGTCTTGCTTCATTTAGGGTTATAAACGCAATATTCCTGCAACTTTTAAATATTTGAGGTCATGCCGTTCAATGTCCATATTTTTAGTTTTTTTTTGAACATATAACTTTTTACCATTTTAGTTTCAATTGTAAATAATTCAATGTTTACGACTTTCAATATTGTCCACCACCCTGTCAGATGACTAATTGAGAAGAAAATACATTCTAACCTGTCAGACTGTGATTATCGCTGGAAGTGAAATTATTCAAAAATATAGATAATTTAAGTGTTGCCAGGGTTTTAGACAATTTAAACAATAATTTTTGTGTCTATTTTTTTTATATAAAAGGATCGTTTTTTTCAGATATCGTGGTTGTCAGTGCGAAAAAAGTTTCAGAAAAACGCATATGCAAATTACTGTACAAAAAATCCATACATAAATATGTGGTGTACGAGTTTGGTTTGGTAGGATGAATCAATAAAAAACCACCACTTACAGACACAAAACTTTTCGTTAGTAAAAATCTAATCATTAACTTTTTAAAAAATACATAATTATTAAAAAACTGGGGTTCAAAATGTTGAATGAATATGATCCCGAAAGTTCATTTAATCAGACAACAATTACACAGTGTTGGTGCGGAGCTGATTGTCCACTTAATAATTTGTTGTTGGAATTAATTAAAACAACTAATTTAAATATTACGTGTTGTCCAGGAATTATCAAGCAAAATATGAAAGAAAGTTTAAGCCCGTAGACTTTAAAATCTCCTAAAAGAAAATAATTATAATAATGCATTAATAAGTGAGCAATCAGTACCGCACCAAAACCGTATAATTTATTTTTCGGTTTATTAATTTTCTGAATTTTACAACTTCCTACGCGGAAAGAAAAAGTTAAGCAAAATTTCTACAACTATTTGACTACTTTTGGACCGGCCATGAATTTTATATAATTTTTTGAACTTTTATAGAACGAATAATGAACTTCAGGAGAAAAGTAGATACAGTTAAACAATGATTATCGAACAAGTAAATAAATAGCACTTATGCAATTCTTTTTGAACAGAAAATAATAAGAACCTTGATGAATCGGACGAGATTGGTAATATACGAAAGTATAGCGAGAATAAATGGAGAGCTTCGCGTGACACTATTATGGCCCTGTCCTCCTAACGGCCAGCAAAGGGACTGCTTCCATCCGAAACTTTCTGAGCACTACCGGCTGATCAAGCTGGCACTCCATGTTGGAACATTTACAGCCAATGACGTTACCGACGGCGCTTCTTGCGCCCTCGAACTTTTGACAATTCCGTGCGATGGCGTTTTTCCAACTTTCTCGAAAGTGCCATGAGTTTATGTTGATCCGTATACAAGAAAGTCCTGTCGCAAGATATATCATGCAATAACTTACGATGCAAAAGTATACGATACGCATGATGCGACGCGAAATAACAGATTTACGGTACTATCGAATTTCATTTCGAGAATAAGGGACAGAATGAAAATAGAATGCGGGAAGTTGATAGGTTAGGTAGGCGTGCAGGTAGGTGTATTGAGAGGGATGGGAATATGTATTTAAGACGACACAAACGAAATCAAATTAATTCATTTTTTGTCGGTTTCTATTAAACATAATCGTGTTAGAAAATTTCTCTCTAAATTACTTATTGTTAGAGTAAAAGTCACTCTAATGGAGTACTTTTGCAAAGAGTGGCATTATTTCATTCCTTTTCTTTATGAAAAAAAATCCTCGAATTCGTAACATGCACATCGTAATTAATAATGTATTAGAGAAAATATGAAATAAATATTCCATTCTAATAAAAAGCTGTCAAATGTTTACAATGTATATGAGTATGAGATAAAAACAGTCAGATATAATAAATAAGATATTTATTGTCCAAATGTTCCTTCAAGTCTTCTAACATACAAAATTGGAATACATTTTCATAACGATAACAACATAGAGTCGCGAACGCTCCTAGCGGCGCGTTAAAGCTTCTACAATTAGAAATTCACTACTCCGCAAGACCGAAAATTTCAACTCTTGTTACAAGAAGACGGTTTTCTGCAACTTTTTATTTAAAATGCAATTAATTATACGTTCATTTGGTTACCATAGTACAATAGAAGAATTGGAAATAAGATAAGTAGTTGACCGCACGTTAATTTTACAATTCAGAATCTTGTAAAATATACTGTACAATAACTATTTTTAACTACAGAGGTTATTTTCATTTAATCCCTTTTATTACATATATTTTATTATTCGCGAATGTTTAAGGTGGCTTTTTAACTGTAAAACTGCAGTAGATTTGAGGTTATGTACTGTATATTAAACGACCTGTAAATAATAAAAAATAACAACATTATTGTCACGTTTACCACGGAAACAGTTAATTTAACTTTTTTTAAATCCCATGTTTTATTTTTGTAAAGTGGTTGGATTAATTATATATTTTTCTCTCTGTATGAAATACCATTACATGCGAAATTTATATTTGTTTACATTTTGTCGCTTAAGACTTTCGTCATATTTTTGCAAGGTCATATCTTTGAATACATCACTAGCATCTTGGCAATACTTCCGTATGATCAACAATCATATTCAATTGATCATTATCGCTTGAATTTCTTTGATTTGTAATCCATTTTTCATCATGAATTTTAGTAAATGATGCATTTCAAAAGTATTGCATGCTGCCATTTAATCTATACAGTTAAGATCTCGTGTGTTTACATCAGTAAACTATTTTATTTTTGTCAGTTAACGAATTTTGTCAATCATATATTTTCTTATTATTTCCATCACTTGAAAAATTCGACCGGTTTATAAGTTAATGTATTCAAATAGTTTTGGTATTTTTCGGTTGAATAAATAATAAATATTAAAAATGGTCGAGTTTAATAAAAACTACATGAAGAGGACTTATATCCGAGTCAAAACGTTGCTAATTATTTATTTATTATTTATTACAAAACCATTCATTATTGACCCATGTTTTTTTTTCTTTCTTCTAATTTTTATTAAACTCAACCATTTTTAATTGTTATTCTTTATTTCACCGGAAAATACCAAAACTATTTGAATATATTAATTTGAAAAATTCAGTCATAATGTCTAGCCAAGGTACAAACTCTGTTAAACTGATTAGCAAAATACGTTAACATAGTTGTCGAGATGAAAGTTGACGAATATTCCGTAGATACACGATTCGGCAGTATGTTTGCAAGGGTACAATCCGGAAATGCCTCAAATTAAGTAAAATGACTTAAATGCGGACATTCGGTCTGCCTCGATTACAAATCTTAGATCGTAAGATACAAAGGTGTCTTATTTATGATCGATAAACGTAAATAGTCTTAAACGCTAAGACACTTTGCTTCGAAAACATATATTTTATGGGTGTTTTGCTCTTCGTGCGTGGATAATTAAAAAATATCAAACCTTTAATATTTTACTTCTTATGTCTGCAATTTTAGGAAAATATGAACTGCACATTTCAAGGATTCCAGAAGGCATTTTCATCTTTATATTACGATCATTCGTTTGCCTCTAAAATCTATTGTTTCCGTTACATAACTTTAAGACGTGAAAAATGAAATGTCAATTACTTTGTTTGTGCCTGAGTGGGCAGGTAAAATAGGTAAACACCCTTAAGCCTCCAAGGCTTTAAAATAGGACTTACAAAGAAGCAAGAGAAATAATTTATATTAGAACTGTTTAGAAACAATTTGTAATGTTTCAAGGCATCCGAACCTTTTAACTTTTGATTATATAATATCAACAGATGGAAAATGTTTAAATGAAAAAATCAGCCGAAACAATACGACCCCTAGATCGAATGTTACGTAACGTAAAAACTAATTAAACTATTAACCCTTACAAATAATCTATACTTTTTTAGGATATATTACATTTTATCAAGTGAACTTGAGGATTTAAAATTGGATTGATCAATTGGGCGTAGAATGGCCTAAATTCAATGTACGATATTCGCTCATTTTAACGCAATACAGCCCATTTGGCATATCCGAGTTGGGGTACCCTTAAGGCTGACTAGGCAACGCTGGACACAAACACGACATACGTCACGATGAGCGGTACTCGCCCTTACATAAAATACCGAGCCGTTGTTCTTCCTTGGCTCAGGAAAAGAAGCGGGAAGGTCTCTTTCAGCCATTTTGTGATATCATCCTAAAGCAGCCCTCGATATCGAGCATAATAAAAAAGTCTTCGGATACATGCATGAGCAAAAATTACATAACGCGACGAACCTTGTTTGCGGCTACGACGACCGACGGGTATTTTTCAGTCGATCAATAAATCATTATAAAGTCAACTAATCAACTAGTTCTGTGTCAAGATGAATTATCTTACAGCGCGTCGTAATTATAACAAATACATGAAAAATAAAACACTTTGAAAGTTATAAATTTTAGTTTGTTGTCTATCAATTCAGTTAAAAAGTCTCAAATTTAGAGATCGTGTGTTTTTTAAAAGTCGTGTGACCTCATTACTCTATCCACTTCATGGTACTGCATTTGAGAACTCAAAAAAACATATTAGATTAAGCACACTTGGCTAAATATTCATTTAATTCTGTAATTTATATTCAAAAGCATAATTAACCAAGTAGTGAGTTGTGAATTGAATCTACTAATTCTCTTAGAGGAACCCTTTTCGATATATTTCTCCAGGCTAAAATTTCCAAACCCCATATTTTTTAATCAACGTTCCGATAAAAATCAGTAATCGATTCTTGCAATTCATTAGAAAAGAAGGACATTATATAAATTATCTCGATAAAATCTTGTCGGAGAAGAAAATGAAAATGACATATAAAATCTAGCAAAAATGTCGTACTGATACGCGATCGGACTCGTTTAATAGTAATAATTTTAACGGCAGTACCGAAGCCACCATGCACAAATCAATTAAAATGATCGATCGTAAATAATCGGAAGTAAACATCATTTATTAGAGCGTGAACGACGCCGAACAGTACAATACGTAAACGTTATGAGCAATCGGTAATTTGAGTGGCCTAAAAGTTCTTGTGCTGCGAGCGGAGCAGCTGACATGTAAAAGCTGGCATATATGTGTGCAATCAATAATCCCCCTTGCTAGAGTAATAAGGAATTTCAGAGGCTCGGAGCTTACGACCAAAAGACAATGACCTCGATTCGGAGCTTCTTTTCCAGAGATTCCTAGACAGAGCTGCACGTCGGCAAATAAAAACGTGTTTTTCGCATATATGCGATCGATTCTGCATTCATTTGCGATCCTAACTGACAGGTCGTAATTTTCTGTTCGATAACGTTTACCCTTTAACGAATCTAACCTGTTTGTTCATCCACCACAGAACTTTGGGAATCTACCAAAAGTTCACATATCGAAATTAATCTTAATTTTATAACTGAACTATCTAATTTAATTAAGCACGCGATTATATAATTCACATATATTAAATATTGAAATTTATCCACCAACAAGCAAATATTTATTTGGATTGTGATAAATAAATTATTTACTTGAAGTAAGAATGCATATTTTCTATTCAATGAATAGCAATAAATGTTACTTAACAAAATATATTTTCTAGAATTAAGTAAAAAAGATTTGAATGGTGGTCGAATAATGATTTACTTGAGTTGAGAACATATTTTCTTGAATTTAATAAATTTTTTCTTTGAAATAAATATCTTAACAAAAGTATGTTAATTTAAATAAATATCTTAACAAAAGTATGTTAATTTAAGTAAATATTTCTAATAGTTGCAAATAGATTATTTTCTTCAGCTGAGAAAATATTTTGTTATACTGAGCTAATGTTTCTTTTTGTAATAAATCTGCTATTTATTTCAATAGTGGTAAACAAATCATTTATTTGAGTTGAGAACATATTTTCTTGAATTCAATCATTTGTCATCTTCGTAATAAACCTCATATAAGAAAATATTGTCTTAATTTAAGCAAATCTTTATTTCAATAGTGACAAATAAATTATTTACTTGAGGTGACAACATATTTATAGAATTTTCTTATTTCCAGTAAATCATACATAAGAATATACATCAGAAGATATTTTGTTGTATTTAACCAATGTTTCTTCTTTCTAGTTCATTTCACTTAACAAAATATTGTTTTAATTTAATTAATTACTTACTTCAATAGTTGCAAATAAATTACTTATTTGAATGGAGAAACTGTTTTATTCCATATAAAAAACGTTCTATTTTTAGCATGTGTATATCACATCAGAAAACACTTTCTTTATTTAAGTATATCTTAATGGTCAATAAACTATTTACTTCAGTTGAGAAAAATATTTTCTTGCATGTAATAAATTTTCTTCTGTGTAGCAAACGTTACTCAATGACAAAGAAAATAATTTTGTTTAATTTAAAATAAAATTTATGACAGCGAGTAAATTGTTTACTAACAATTATGAATTGTTTAACTCTTTTTAATAAATGTTACTGCAAGAGAAACAATTTCTTGAATTGGTTTGAATATTTATTTAGGATTACTGAAATATGTCTTGAACACGGATTTCTTCCAGAGTATTACAAAAATTTATTGTTTTTACGAAGCTCTAAAAACATATCGAACTATTCATAAAAAATTACTGAAATTTTTCTTGAAATTAAAAAAATGTTTGTCTGAACGCTGAAAAAATTCAATAAAATCCAGTTCGTTAAAAAAAATGTTTACGATAGTTTTCTGACACATTTTATAAACAAAAATCGGTTATTTTTAGTTCGTAATGTAGGATATTAAAATGCTGGTTTTTAAAGAGACAGCAAATTTCTTTGTTTAAGTAAACAGTAAAAATTCCCTCTGCAAAAGTCGCGAAATATTCTTTATTATAAATTTTCAATAGAATACTGGCAATCAAGTAAACAGATTTAAAAAACTATCATCTTTAACAGAAGGCTTTTTAAAATTGCTGACAGTGCCACTAAGTTAATCATAAAAACAAATTTTCTACATGGGATATTTTTATCTGAGTTTACTTATAATATAATTCAGAATAACATACAGAAGAGCAGCCTCAAGTTGATATCCGAAAAACAATTCAACGTGGTTCGTTTTAATACAAAACTTTACTATGTTTGACTGCTAGGATTAAGATTTATCCGTCTTTAATAATACATTTCATATTCCATTTTATAGTTTATAATTATATAACAACTGGATTAAAAATGTTAATATATTTTATTACTCTCAACCCGAAATGCTATTTAGTCCCTATATCACGGGATCAAAATAACACTTTCTCTTCCTTGGGTGCAAAATCCAATTTTGCTAATATTATGTGAAACAATGAAAAATATATACTACAGCTGCTTGCAAATATAGTATTTTGCGCTCTAGTAACACACTGTACTATTTTCGACGCCCTTCCTGTTTTTCAGTTGATCTGCACGAAAATGTCGTTAAATCGCAATATTTAAAAAAATCGATGCAGTATGTTTAACGAAAAACTAAAATAAACATTAAAATAAAAAACTAGAATAAAAATGCAAGTCTACAAATTAAAATAAATTGTGTAATAATAGTAACTTTGTTATTTTTATATAAAAATTTCAATAATTCATATGTAATTTTCTAAAAATCATATTATTATACCATAATTAATATCATACCAGGAATATACCTATAGTTTTATATTCTGTTCCTTTTATTATATAAATATTTACTCATCGTACAAAATCACAAACATTTTCGTGTACTTTTGGGTTCTTTATCGGCTGAATCGTGTCCTGCATAAAAAATGAAGTAGTCGCAACGAAATGTATTTACTTGAAAAACATTTCTTCAATCAAGCAATTCTTTTCTCCAACAAGAATTTAATTAAAACCAGGAATATTTTCAATCTAGTCACGAGACTTAACACTAATAAATAATAAGATTTTTGTATTACGACCGAGCGAATGCTTCTCCCAATTTTACACTCGAAGATTAATTATAAACATTATTTAAAACCTTGATATTAAATGTAGGAACAATAAATAATAATCAAAAATTTAAGTCGACAATTGCAATTATGATCTCGTATTCATTGTAATTAATTAAGTCGATAACATTTGACGCCAAATTTGTATCTCCTAATTCAGACGAAAATTTAATAAAATTAGCAACAAGTTGAAAAAGAATCAACATTGAGCAGGAATTGTTTAGATGATTTTTTTTCGTAATTACGTTACATTAGTCTTACATAAAACAATTACGAAGAATCAGGGAAAAAAGTGCAATCACCCTCGATAAAAATCACTCGGCCGAGTGTGCAAGAAGAAAAAAACGATACGTGGCCTTTACGTATACGCGTGTATATGTATACCCAGCTGCTTGAAATGAAAGTTAGCAATCATCGTCTATCACAGTTCCGTCGTCGAAAGCCTCCTTTCCCCCTATACCGTCTTGCGTTGTCATTGTCACATTCGACGCCTTCCTGTATGCACCTATATTATTCAAATATGCAATTGTTTGTTTGGTGGGCAATAACGAAGCCACTGTGCAATAAACGGCATAATAAACACCTACGGACATTTTGGGTTGTCGTTAATTTGCAAAGCGCCTCTCGGCGGAACACTGGCCTTTTGTAGTGTAACGTGCGATTGTATAAATATTCTCATCAGGTAGCAAATGAAAATGAAGAATAGGTAATACAAGTCCGTTAAAATGTGTACAGTACATAAAAGCGGCTTTAATCGAATAAACCCGAGTTATTTATGCAATACTTGTGTGTTTAACGTTGACTTATCTCTTCAACGAGTTGTAAATCACTTTCACTGATCAATAGTCTATTACTTCATAAACATTGTCTTGACACTGTCTTAAATTTCAACAAATTTATAATTACCAGAATTTTACTACATTTTGATTATCGTCACACAGAAACAATTATAAATTTCATTGCACCAACTAGTAATTGAGCAATAATCTTTTATTATGTGAAAAATTATCTTTATTTTTAGTAAGAGTTATAGTATTCCTATGGAATATTGGGAATGTTTGCAGGTAATATTGCAATCGTCATCCAAAAACTGCCAGATATTAGGATCCGACGTTGGGATTATTATAGCAATAATAAAAAAGTTAATTAACTCAATATTTTAATGTTAAAAGATACAATCCCCGAGTAAGAATAGAACTCTCCCTCGAACAAGCAGTATTTCAGGAACTAACCCCTAAATTCCTGTTATCATAAAAATGTTAAAATAGTAAATAGTCCAAAATACAAAAAGTTTGTCATTCATTATATAAAGACTTGAAATCATTTAAAATAAAATTTTTTAAAAATAACTAAAAAACAGATTTATTATTTTTTCAACTAAATACGCTAAACGCCACTAACAACAAATATATCATCCTTATACTATAAATAACATATAAAACGTGAATTTAAGGGTTACCGTATTTACTAGACTATCAAAGATTCGGCTGCTAACAAAAAAGATCAGTGACTCCTTATGGGTTAACGCCACCTACAACAGATTAAGTGCAGTTTATTAATTATTTTGTTGTAATAAAACAAATAATATTACTTTTACCTTTTTAAAAGTATAGAAATATTAGATTAGGTTAGTTTTTATTTTATAATTATTTCGTCGTCATTGTATTGTGTTTTGTAGGATTATTTGTCAATTGTGTTGTTTTGACGTGTAACTAATTTTGGTAGACATTTGAGTACAAAGCAGCAAATGTTTATTCGACAGTTCACCAAATTTCCGCAGTCTGGCGCTATGTGCTAAAGTGATAGATCAGCCGAAATCCAGTTGCACGTAGAGAAAAATGTATGTTAAGATTTTCAATATTAACTGTAACATTGACAATATTTATTATTTTAGTTACAATACTTATTGTAAATATTTCAAGAGATATTGTAAATCGTAACATACAAAGATATGGTTTTTATATTATTCATTCATTGAACACATTTATATACATCTTACACTATCGTTACGTCTTTTAACGCTTATAAATCAGTAAATAAATAAGAAAAATTCTCGCCCCACGGGAGAATCGAACCCGGGTCTCTCGCTTGCTATGCTGACGCATTAACCACTACGCTATACTCGCAATTGCATTATCTTACGAAAAATGGTTACTGCTATTAAAGTGTGGAGCAGTAACATATGCAAAGCTGTCTCGAATAAGAAATTGTCATACTAATGATATTAACCTTCGCCGGTCACTGGGGGTCCAGCAGAACCCACGACGAATTTAAGGTAAATAATTCGCTTTATTAATTTTAATTTGGAAATATTAGAACTCTTATCGGTAATTTAAGGTACTACCAATAAATTTCTGATAATGCTGTTGTCTGACAAACGTTCGTGTACTCGTGGTACGTTACAAAAGATTTCGTGGCGGGGTCCAGCGGACTCCAGTATAACTACGGTGTATACTTTGAAGAAAATAAAAAAGCTTTTATTTCAAGATTCATGTGATATAAATAGACGAAATAACACGGTAAATAATGGGATTATACATCTATACTTGACTGTCAATAATATTATGAGACGTATATTATTTACAGTTTTAGAGATGACTTACAATTTTAGAGTTCGTAACATTCGCAAGCAATTAGAAAAGACTGAGGAAGATGAAACTATTGACTGAGATGCTTCAGAAATTTTCGGTTATCAAGATATAAATTACTTTATTTGTTCAGTTATACATCTTATATTTAAAAATTATGTATAAATAAACAAAGTATGTAGGTAAAAATTATGTATTTTATTTTTTAAAGATTATGCACTTCATTCATCTAAATAAAATACCTTTTTTAAATTGTACATCAGTAGACTATTTTTATTCTACAAGACCGCAATCTGCAAAGTATGTCCGGAAAATTTCATTACAAAATACTGAAAATATAATAAGTTATGATTTTTTAAGTGAATAAAGTCATTTTCTGCACTTTTTTTATTTGTAATTTTCTTTACTACGTTAGATGCAAACTTATGCAAATTGAACAATGGGGTCATTGATTATTTGGGATGGTTGAACAACGTCTCAAAATTGTTGAAAATTGTTACGGCTTACTCTTCTAATGCAGGAACGATTTGAAGCATTGGCGTCCGGTAGACCCCATGTGTCGTTCTTAGCATTTTTAGGAGGTGTGACCGGCGAAGGTTAATATTGTCCAATTTTTCATATAATATTAGTTTAACTGAGATATACACTAAATTAAATATAACGAATTAGTGGGAAAAGGCGTTGTCTAAAAGAGTTTTCGGTGAATATATATGTCAATCAATTGTCAATATTCTATATATTAAATATAAAATATTCGAGTGCAATAAATGTATATTAAATTTAATAACATTTTTAACAGTGAAATTAAATAAAAAAATGATTAAATAATGCATTTATTTCTCATTAAGTATCCAGGAATATCATTAATTACAAATGGGGTTTTTACTATAAAAAATTGGAAAATATAAGTTTTCCTGAATGACCCAAGGTTGACTTGTTTTGGCCGATTTACATTTAAAGGGAATATCATAGATATAATTGCCTGTATGGAAGTAAAATAAAACATAACGAAAAAAGGTTGCAAGGTACTTAGTTAAGAATAACGTCCTTGCGTCCTTTCAAGAATATTCCTAATAGAATAATGTCCACCAAGGGGGAGAAACGCGACTTTTGCAACGAGGTGATTTCAATACAAGTCGTCAAGCACGCACTATAAGCGCGTGCGAGACAATGCAGCGTACTGAAAACATCATACGAATTGTAAAAGTCCTCTTCCCCTCGAGGCACGCGTTATTTTGTATGACAAAGGCACGAAAGTGGCGAATTTTCATGTTTGTTTGGCTGGGCTAAGGTGCACCATTTTTTGAGTCCGTCGCATAAAGAGTAGACGTGCTGCTCGCCAACCAATAGAGAATAAAATTAACCTTCTTATTCCTCTTATCTCGAGTATATTGTGCCTTTATAATAAAAATTTTAATGCGTATAAATCAAGTTCAAGTGCCGAATGCAATGGAATCCTTAAACGAGACAGTATTGCACATAATTATTAAATTGTTGGTAATAGATTGCGTAAAATACTTTTAAACATAAGTATTTAAATGTTAAGAAGTTCATAACTGTAATTATTTTGATCTCAATAAAATGTGATTCTAAGTAATAACTGGTTGAATTAAAGTTCAGAATAACGTTTCTCTGATTGCATGTGCAATTGGCAAAATAAATATTTACTAAGAAAACACACTAGTTCATTACTTTAGTAGACTAGTAACCCAGAAAGAACATCGTCGCATACATTGTTGGGTTGGTACCGCGCTACACAATAATTAAACACCATCGATCGATAACGCGGAAAGTATTATGTGTGCAATTTTCATCTGTAGTTAGTGTTTACACTTTCAAATGTGCAATTCGAACGAAAATCAATTTTAATCATTATTTCAGAAAGTTAGCGACGTATCATGTACGTCGTATCATGGAGTGACCTTCGTCCGAGAGGCGGTGATGCTCTATATTGCCTTAATATGTGTGGCGTCACAGAAGAAAGTAATAACCTATTCAACTGATTTGAACTGCGTTAAGTCATTAATTCATACACGCACTAAGAGAATCTTCCGTTTAATTATTAGCAAATGCTTCGTGATTAAAGAATGTCCGATCTCGACGACTTTAACAATTGTTTTACTATACGAGTGAGCAAAATCAGCATGCTCTGAAAATAAAATCTGTTTAAAATTTTCATTTTTTACATCCTTATTCACTTGGTGTTATATATATATATATATTTTTTTTAGTTTAGAACGCTAGATGGTGCTCCATTCTAAAAGCTCAACAAAATTCGTAAAGGGGCGTAGACTCATTTGTTAATGCCTTATCAATCAAATCTGCACTTGAAGGAAGCGCACCTTTATTTGTAGATTGACGCGCCATCTGGTATTTTTCAAATACACTCATACATTTAGATAGTTTTATTCTTTAACTTTTCTAACACTTTAAAAAAATATAACAATCAGTTGGATTCAATTTGTGCAACAAATTGAGATAAATCTAAAATGTAAAACAAATTTGTCTGGGTTGTTTAGGAATTTTGCATCGTTAAATGAAGCTTCGATTATATCGCGAATAAAAACTCCCACAATATTTAATGTTGGCTTTAAACGTTCTTGTTGAATCCGTAAATTGAGGCTGGATAATCTTGGAATGTAAATACAATATGACTCAATTTCCAGCAAAAAAGCGCTACAAAGGGTTACGACCGAGACTAATGCCGTGACTAAAATTCACAGCGAAACAGCCCTTTACAGTAAGTACTCTGTGTTTGAATAAAATTTTCTACAAGCATAGTGAGGCAATTGAATTTTTACTGCGATGGAATTCAAAACTTCAATCTTTAGAAAAATTACATAAATAATGAAATCTCAATTTTAGTGAAGTCCGCAGATTTTTTATTGTTTTTCAAGTATTATAAACAATTTAAGTTTTGTAGGTCACGTTACCGTTGATCTGGTTTCTGTATAGCAAAAAACGCAAAGCTGATATCTTTATTTAAATTTTTGTGGAAGACCCTAGTGACCCCTTTTCTGAGAAAGCGAAACCTCTTGTTATTACTTTGTGGGGGACAGTGATTGTCATTAAAAAGACTAATCGTTTAAAATGAAGAGGATTTTATGCTACTTTTTTTTGGATAAGATTTCAATTCGGTAATACGTAAACTTCTGGTAATCCAGAGAGATGGAGACAAAAGATTTCCGTCTTCGTGTCACCCTTCTTCCAAACTACAGGATCAATTAAAAGGAGAATTTAATCCGTTTAAAACGCGGAAACGCCGAGTAATTATCGTTCGCAGTTTTAAGCGTTTCAGTTTAATTTGATTCATCGCACCCTCATCATCAAGTACGCTCTGGTCCACCCGCCACTGCAGTTGTTTGTACGGAACACCCAGTGGAACATTTATAGGGTCAAAGCCATCCCTAAGTCATAACAAAATTAGTACCGCAGTAGTACGATTCTAAAGAGCAATAAACACTCGCTTCGGCCAAATAGATCTGCATTTAATGCCGGATTTACTTACTTACCAGACAGAAATTCGTTAACCCTTCCCATAAGTGTTGAACGATTTAGGTTAAGAAATTGAATAAGTTTGAGGGTAATAATGTTTTTATTTTATACAAATGAATATATCTACAACTTTTTAAATGGAATAAATTATTAATAATAAATAATAAAATACTTTTTCATCGAACATTCAACGTATGTATATTCATACATCATACATATAACACACACATACATCTGAGAAAATTGTCGTATACTAACTTACATAGATCTTTACTTGCGAAGCCTTCTAAATCTCCGATAGGTTAATCATCCAGTCAAGAAGTCTTAGATTATAACCGTTCAAAAAATTTGACATATTACGTCAGAGTAGAATTCTTTGCAACACGCACAGCATGCAACACCACCATCTGACATCCTTACGTAATCTACAGAAAATACAATATCACACAAAAAAAATTTATTTTAGTGAAGGTACAAAAAATTCGTCAATATTTATAATACTCGAATTAGAAAAAAACTGAAAATCATTAGCTCGTATAATCGTAAAGCTTTACGTACCTTTGTTCAAGAGATCTTGAAATATGATGATGGGTAAAATGTGATTTGATAATCACACATGATAATTTTTTCGGCCAACCGGGAATAATGGATTGACTGATGATAAGGCATTTGGGCTATTGCAACCAGTGAATGTGTACTTTTGGTCACACCTGCGTGAAGGAGGTGGAGTCCCGCAAAGATGGACTGATTATTCCTGATTGTGCCGAAAATTATCGTCAGAATATTGTTAAAGAAAAATCCAGGAAATAAAAAGAGATCAATGAAATTTTCAAATTAATTTTTTATTATAATGCAAATACTTGAATATGAAGATTATAGATAATTAATCAAGTAATAATATCGATAAAATCGGCAATTCACCGTTAAACATGGAGCCAAAAAATTAATGTACCCGAATATTAGAAAATGGAAATATTAGTATTTCCAAGAACGTTAATTACACTTATACCAAGCGACATGTAATTTTGTTGCCAAGAATCGTAGCCATCTAGAGTTGGACGGAAGAACTAATCAGATTTTGTTGATAACAATAGTGTTATTGATTAATCGGGGTGATTACTTGATTAGAAATCTGAAATCATATAATACTTGCTACAATGTCTTTTGTCTAAATTCTATTTTTCGATTATTAATTTTCAGTTCCACAATTAAAATAAATATTGACAAGAAAATTCGCACGTTTTTTCATACAGCGTTTTCCTTCTTTTCATTCATTATTAGACATTGTTAACAGCACTGTGTCGAGGCAGTTACACGTAGAATCGTAAAAATTTAAATAGAAACTATTTAAAATGCAGAAATGTGCTTCAAGTACGATTAGATGTGAAGTCGTCGCTTGTAGTGTTTATAGTAGCGAAGAGAATTAAGTACAAACAATTGAAAGTGTTCTTAAAGACGGTTTAAAAGTTAGTCGTTTCAGCTTATTAACAATGATTTTATTCGACGGATCATTACAAATATTTAAAAAAATTACTTAATTAGTGAGTTATATATGTAAAGGAAAAATACAGTACAATAACACAAATGATTTTCAGTTAAAATAATTTATTAATTGATCGTTTGTATAATGATTAAAACCGGCATAATTTACATAAATTCGATTATTTTCTAAAATTCACAATTTCTCTTTAAAAGGTACAAATCACTATCGCATATTATAAAGTAGAGTGCAGAGTATATAGATTTCTTTGACAGAATACATCTATGAGAATCCCACGCCATCTGTGGTAGAAATTCTAATACATTTGAGTAAAAGCAGACGGATGAGGTCAAAACCAAAAATACTGAAATAAAAAATGATGATTCCAATATATTTTCGATTTATCTATAATCAATGACAGTTAAAGAACAATGACTGAGATTGGAAAATATCTATGATGTATGACAACGCTAAGAAACATTGCAAAGTGATATACGGTGCGACGCGTTATATAAATTGAATACATTATATCGATTGTATCGTGTAATTCTGCATATATTAAGTCTTATCGCCTTCGTATCTTGTCACGATATCGGGCTCGGTGAAATAACAAATTTGTCCGCAAAATTTACATAAAAATTCAGCTGGACTCCGTCATTTTCAATTACCGAATCTATAATATCTTCAATTACGGCTTCCCTAAATCTGGCCAAGTAACTGTCAATTAATAACTTGTACGTCAAACTGTCTTTGATTCGTGATTGAAAGTCATGCATTATTGAGGTTTATGAAGTTATATCAACTATGTTACACTACGATACTTTTTAAATATCGTGAAAATATTTTATAGTAAAAATTCACTCGTTTCGACGAGTTGTTCATTTTTTACTTGTCATGGCAGAAAATAGTTTAGAGGGTAGCTTTCTTCTCAGAAAATTACCAAATATTTATTTGAATCTACTAGCGTTGTTCCAGTATATCTCGGAGAATAAATAAAACTATCGACATTAAAATACTATAATAGTTTACTTAATAAAGTCATAACAATCACTTAATAAATATTACTAAATTAATTAATTTTATTCTTTTACTAGCAGTATTGCATGTACCTTTAAAGTTTATAAAATTACAAAAATCTTTTATGGATCTTTAATGGACATTTCTGTTATGCAACTAATTAAAATTAGCAACTCCAAAGGAGCTGTTGTAAATTACAAGATTTTTTTACTGGTAAATACTACTCTCAGAAAAGCGGCTTACAAAGGTTGCTAAAGTTTAGGGCGGTTTTTATTGCCATTACTATATAATTTCTTGTCTTTAGGAAACTCGTTTGTTAAAAACTAAAAATTTTATTAAAATATGGGGTCTACGTCATTATTTAGCTACTTATTAAAAAAACGTAGGTAGTAAATTTGACAACCTTAGGTAATAATTTCAAGAGATTTTCTAATACTTTTTCTTATAGTAAAAAGTCTATTAAATTTTATGAAGATAAATAAAAGAATGTTAATTACTTTATTTAGAACGTTTTTGTAATAATAATATTAATTTTTACATAATCGAAATATTTTATCAAATTATTATATAACACATCCTAATTTGCAATCACTGATTCTTACTCGTTATACGATGTTATTATATTTAAGACCCAATTGTACTAATACTTAGATTTTATTTTAGCTTTAACAAATTCAACTTTGGGTACTATAATTGCATTTAGAGCATGCCATGAAAAATTGGAATAAAGTAAGGAAAAATAAATATGCTTTCTTTTTTTTTGGTTAAATTTCGGTTTCCCAAAATGCTCCAAGTTTCATCAAGTTTTGATAGAATTTTGTTCGTTGTCCATTATGACATTCCAGTTTTTAAATTACGAATCAATGTTTTTTATGATAAATTTTTCTAATTTTTCCATTTGAAATTAGATTGACCGATCTACTTTAAATCTCAATTAATGACTTATAATCTGAATTCATTTTAAAATGAAAGAGATCAAATTGTGCTTTTACGTTTTCATTGATTTAAACTTTCATTTTAATTGACTGCTCAGTTAGGAAAACATCAATCTAAATGGCAAAAGTTCTTGAGCGCTCCAAATTTTCGAGATTATCAAATAATCTGCCAGAACTCCTTCAGGATATAGCGAAAAAAATCATACAGCATATTGCATCATTTTTAAAAGAAACATGTACAATTTAAAACGTTGAAGAAACAAATAAGTCTAAAATAACATTATGAAGACTTTTATAAAAATGGTCTTTAATGGAATTAAATTGTATTTGTAACGTTATTCCTTACTTTCAATATGATCGAGGGAATGGAATTTAGGCATAATACACATATTTCACAAGCTCGAACATTGTTTATAATAAGTACTAATTTGTTAAGTCAGATTCTGATTAAGTGTAGCATTTATCGAACTTGTCTGATAACTATCTATCTTCTAACTATCTGAAGGAAAATGTGTGCCAATTTCGTTATTTGAAATAGGTTGGGCTAGGTTAACTGTTGTTCACTTAAAAATGTTCTGAATTACTAACTCTTCGGTAGACAAGGTTTGAAAGATTTGAATAATACTATTACCATTCAAAAGTGTAAACCGTACTATATATTAGTTTTTTTACTGTTGAAAGAGGTTATCAAATTTATTATGTCTATGTTACTATTCAGAAATATTTTAAATAAGTAATTAATTGTGAAACTGTATTACTTGACCTTTGAGGTTATGTATACGATGAATTTCGTTTATTAGAAAGGCATAAACGTACAGTTAGGTTAGGTTTAGGGTTTGATTTTATCGTCCGACGATATTAATGTTTTGAATGACATATTTAAATATCAGGAAATAGGAAATTAAATGTTATTCTCTGATTTACTATGAAATTGTGTAGTAATTTTCTTTTTACAATATAACATATATTTCCAATAGTTTACTAAATTTATCAGTATAAAATATAAGGCTGTCACAGAACTAAACATTCTTAGACTGATAAACAAAATCTGTAAGTAGCGAATTTTTAAAGTGTTATTATTTTGTTTATGCTTTCGATGATCCCATTGGAATTTCTGTACAAGAATCCACCAACTCGATTGTTTTGATAAATGACAACTTAAAAGTAAAAACTCGATGACCCCGCAGATTTAAGTCACCCACACTCATAACTTTCCTGAAAGGTGAGAACACCAACAGCTTTTTGCATAAAAACCCAGATCTTAAGTAAAAGTTAACCTTAATACAAATTACCCACCACAAAATAGTCATCGTATATTAAAATATATTTGGGCAAATATCCGGAACCTTTCAATTTTGAAGTCGACATTTTTGAAAAATAAAGATGCAAGCACACTTCTGATTTTTTTTTGTACCGTTGTTTGATACATTCAGAAATACATATTTATTCATGAACAACGCTTAAGCGAGTTCCACTGCCTATTATATTAATATTAAATAGTACTAAAATGTACGATACGTTCTGAAACAAAAGAATCAAACAGTTGTAAAAATGCGAATAGCAATTTTTATCTCTTTTCTTTTCATTTCTTAGCTTTTCCCTTTTTCGGATTTCTTCTCGTTTTCTTCGTACATTTAACCATTTTAGTTCATTCAAACGATCCATTTCGCCGGTTAATATTTTGAACTTATAAGACGATGACAGTTCAGGTTACACATTTATCGATTTTGGGCAATGTTCATATAGAATATCAAAATTCAGGATTGCGGTAGCGACAGTTACATTTGCGAAATTTTGTAAATAACAATGTAAATATAAACGTGGTTGAGAAGCACAAGCACCTATATCTCAATAACACATTTATATGTCTTTTGAAAATGTTACATTTCGAATTTTTTATTTTTTGAACTAAGCAGACTTGATTGTGAAGGCGACATTGGATTTGTTGGCAAGTAATTTCGGCATTATAAATTCGAAAAGATGAATAAAAAGCGATTCTAATCTTTGTAAGCTTTCGTGCACAGATGCACTGAAATAATACTTTGCTATGAAATAATGCTGTGCGTTAAAAAAAAACATTGTTTTATTCTAATTTCATTATGCAATTTACTTTACAATGGAGCATTTCGGATGCGACAAGAAAACTTGACTACATATTTTCGGTTATTACAGCTCATTTACTCCAAAAGGTATGTAATTAACAAACATAACATTGAATTCTTCAAACCTTCATGAACAATATATTTCAATACAAAAGTAATGTAGCGTTGTTTGCGAAAATAATGTTTACTAAACGGAAGAAAAATGTGGAAATTACATTCGACGGAGGCGACATTTTGACAAGTTTTACATGCATCGTAATGAGTTTCTATGATGGAGCTTAATAAAAATATATGGACGATATACTTTAAGGATTACTTTGATATATATCATACTTGAACAGTCATATTACTTTGTCTAAGTTAGGATAAAATGCAAATAACACTAAATCTAAAGGTTCTGGAGATTTGCCCATTTGAATAAAATAAAATGGTCGCTTTTTTTATAAAGTTAAAACGAGGAATAATCCTGTGATTGTTAGTAGACTTGACCGTGAATGAAAGATCGCTTGGAGAAATTATGAATGAAAATAAATTTGCATTGATAACTAGATCAACGAGGCGTGTACGTATGTATGTCAGTAATTTGCGTTGATGCAAAACCTAATACACTCGAGCATGAATGGGGTTTTCGAGGACTCGAAAAAAGGAAGGAAAAGTATTTTTAGAACGGGTGCAACGGATCGAGACACCTTGCTAAAAATAGGAAGAATCCACCGACGCGATGAAAAAAATACGCTTCTAGGGGCGCGTATCGATCGAGTCCATAACAAACTATAAACATGTGTTACTCGCGTAGAAACGCACAAGTTTCATTTGCGTCGCATAATGACTCGAATGATGAACACACATATATACTTCCTTGGTTTCATTCAATGGGTTTTCCTCGAAAACGGTTTTTTACGTATACGAGAAAACCGTACGAAAAGGGCAGGTGTGTCGGAGGTCGTCTGCGCCTGCGCCGATTCTTACACTCGAAACGAAAGTGCCGAAATGGCGTACCGTTCTCCCCGAACCTAAAAAAAAAACCTATCTCGTAAATCGGACGATACTTTAGGGCGATTCTCGCTTATCTCGATGCGATTCGTGTTATGCGAATCGAATCTGGACATTCCATCACGCGGCGTGTTCATGCCTACATGTACTGCGTATATGAATGCGTCTCGTGTGCATACATATGCATGCGCTAGTGTCCGCATTCGATTGCATCGCTGCAGGAAAGTAATTACGGTAAGACTGGTTACGTGCGGATTTTCCGTCATTCATACAATTTTTTTACGTCAACGCGATGTTTTGTGTCGTACGTTTTCAGCTACTCATCTCCTCGTTGCCAAAGGTGAATGCTCTGTGCATCTTGCCAAAAATTTATTTGATAATCCAATTTATTACAATAAAATTATTAAAATTGTCTTCAAATATTGCCAATATATCACTGTAAACAATTTCTGAGGTAAACTTCCGACACATGTAACGGAAGCTTTATGCAGTTACTGTTACTGAAAATTCTGAAATGTTTCATAATTATCAGAGATGTTTCGTAATTTACGGAGACAGTTTCGTAATTTTCAGAGATGGATTGGTAATTTTCTGAAACGGATTCGTAAAGTATTACAAAGAACTATGATGCTGACCCTCAGCGCCCAAAAGGCTGTCAGATGTTACGCATTACGGATTACGGGAGCTGTATATAAAGATGCAATGTTTAAGTTAGGTATGTCAGTTCAGTACATATGTATATTCATACCAACGCGCGTTATATAGTTTTATAGATTTTTCGCAGTCGTTATAGGGGCAATGAACTTTCAAATTTTCCTGTGTATGATCTTTCAAATGTTTAATCAAAAGAAAATAACTTGAAAATTCTTTTTTGCAAATTTCTACCGTACAAACAAATTTGGCTTCTTTTTATTTTTAAATTTACAAAATGAAACTTCTACATCGAAGGATCTTCAGCGTTTTTCAAAGCCGCAATGAAAAGCAGACGACACATTGCTATGAAAATGTCGGTGTTGTAAGTGGTTTTTATTTGTAGTGTTTCGAAATCCAAAAAGCAGCAAAAAAACATTCTGAATGATCTGTAACAATTTATTAACGATACCCATGCTTTTTATTTATATAAATGGAGAGTAGCGAAAAAACATATATTGTAAAAAACTAATAATTTATATATCCATCCATCCACTGCACTATTCGAAACAGTCTATTGTATCACAACTCCTCAACCTCAGTTGTAGGAGCCACTTGTAAAAGAAACAATCGGTTTTCGTCGACTTGTGAAAAAATGAAGTTTTTGTGCTGCGTTTTGGTTTCTCCATACATATATACATACCAGCACTGCACACGTGCTCCTTGTCGCACTCGCAGAAATTTAAGTTACAGTTTCGCAATATTAAGTGACACCAACTTATAATTCAGTTTTGTTTCAGAAATTTCGGTTGCCATTCGGAAATTTTAGTCATCTTTGGTATATTTCAGATCTGGCTTCTTAAATTTCATATAAAAGACTTAATTGTTATTTCGTTGAAATAATTCGGAAAATAGCGATACATTTGTAACAGAAAAATTTCGTAATTTTCCGAACATTTTTTACATTGTAGGCAAACAATGGATGATTTCGGTAATACCAGAGAAAATCAATAAGTCTGACAAAAAATCCAATACAAAACCTGAAACAAACATACTGTACTCTAAAAACAATAGGTTTAACGAAATTTTGAGTAAGCGAAAAGTTTTTGCGATTTGAATGACACAAACGGCAACGATGTCGCTCGCACAACCTGTAATTTGTGATATTTACGAGGAAGGGTGTGAATTCCACATTCTGACCTCGTTAACTGCACATAATGCGGCTCTCGAATTATTCGTTTTCTTCTGCCACTTAACAAGCAATACAGCGAAATTATTTTGTACGTTTACTAGTTTTTAAAAAAATGTCCAATTCAGTCCGAAAAAATAATATATCAACCTTACACATAGACATTATTACTCTGAAACATGAAATTTTGTGAGCTGTAATTGTAATAAATGTTCTGTCTAATTTCTATGCTTGCTAGAAGAAAAAAGTTACTAACAAGTTTGGTCAAAAATTACTAACTTTATCGCTGAATGAAGTACAGAAAAACCATTTGGTCACGTTTAAAAATGTACATACTATAAAAGTGAAAAATCGATATTGGTGGTCGGTATAACGTACACGTACTGTACCCAAAATATGTAAAATGCAACGATATACCCCTAGTAGAAATCAAGTCCATTTTTTGGTTAGTTTCTGTTCAGTTAACGGTATAGAAAAACTGGTCAATGATACCCAAAACTGGACTTCTACCAGGGGTCAAGTCACTATGATTGTTTATGTACTTGACTACGAGAAATACATCTTGAACTCTTCAATTACGGTGTTAACACTTTTTTTTTTATTATGAAATATGTAAGCAAAGATTGTTACGGTTTCAGAATTTTATGAAACAAAATTTAATAACTCTTAGCTACAATAATCCTAAAAATGTAAAGTGAATAACAAACTTGTTTTATATACGTAAAAGAAAGTATACTGCCATTGTACTAAAAAGTATAAACGCCATATGTATTAATACTATTTGGATATAACGCGTTTTATACACTATTGGAACTTGACCTTGGAACCCTTATGATAGAATTAAAATCCGGCAACAGGAAACGCTGGTGCCTCTAGTAGAAAATCTACCGTCGTGACTGCGCCTGGCGGCGACAAACTCAAGTAACTTCACCCTGACCCGCTGATTCATATTTAGATTTCTATTTCGTTTTTTGATACTGTAGCATAATTTTTCTGCATGATATAATAAATGTTACACGTACTAAAACATAAACTATTTCTATACAATGGTTATTTTAATCCCTTAACTGGTGATGACGTCTACAGACGTCAAAATAAATCGTGACATAACGGGTGATGACGTCTATAGACGTCGTATCAATATCTTTGAAACGACTCAACCAATCGTCTTGAAATTTGTAACTGAAGGGTTTTTGGGGTCGCTGAATTCAAATTTGAGGTCAAAATTTCAAAAATCAAACTGGCCGATCCAATTTGGCGAACCGAATTGCAAAATGTTACTTGATTCTGCTAAAATTTATTACTAGGGGGTTTTTGGGATTGCTGATTACGAATCTGTATAGGTTGCTCAAAATTTAAAATGGCTGACCTAATATAGCGTTCAAAAAATTAAATAATTTAAAGTACTGTGTATTGCCCCATCCGACGTCAAATTTGCTAAATTCAATAAGGTACATCCAAGAAGGCAGACCGAATGTGGAAAATGAATTTTGACCTTATATTAGCGACCTCAATTTCATGTATATCAGAAAATACTTTTGCTATAGTTTTGCGAGACTGCAGAATTGCACTAGTGATCTAATAGTGCACGAAATTACTAATAGTGAACACTACTAGTGCTGATCATTTGTGCGCACTAGTAGTTTTTGCGCATATTTTGTGCACATTTGTGTATATTTGTGCTTATTTTTGCGCAGCTATGCCATTCTCTCTTTCTTCTGCTCAACGAAAAGAAGAGGATCCCAAAAACTCCCGAGTAACAAGTTTTTGTTACATCAAGTAACTTTTTGCATTTTAATCCGCCATCTTGGATCCGTCATTTTGAATTTTGAAATTCTGACATTAGATTCGAAATCAGCGACCCTCAAAACCCCCTAATTAACATTGCCATCGAAATTGGAAGAAAACTGGCTCATACCAGTTTTGGCATTTTTTATTTAAAAACGCCTACCAGTGAAGGGGTTAAGTTTAAAAATGTCTTGTATATGTCAATAAATGTACAAGTGTACAAAGGTAAACAAGCAAAATGTACACTCGTTCATTATGATTTTGTACCGTAAATTTCATGTTTGGATTTCAGCGTCATCTAGCATTCCGAAAAGAAGCTGACCCTCTAAATATTACTGCGTTATTGGTAACCTATATTAATCGTTTAAGAATGTAGAGGTTAGACTTCTTGAATCGCTCATTATGTCCACTATCAGGAATAAGACTTCTGCACTAAAAAATAAAGCCCTTACAAATACACCGATAACAAATTGATATTACAGAGAATTTAGCATTTATCTAATATTTGCAGTTCTTATTGACACATCTCGTTTTAGATTGAAGACAGATGTTCTTTGTTTAACGATTATCGACTTCGTGTACAAATACGCACATGTACGTGTCGTATTTAATTCATCGTATATTATATTAAACATAAAAATGTCCGAGTCTTTGAAATTGTATTTCTTTCAGTATAATTTGGGAGAGTTTAATGCACGTAACGAAGAGAGCAGCAAGATAAACAAAACAAGTTTAAAATAAGAAATGCAGGACTGGTCGTAGCGTACACTGAATATAAACTGCGCACCTAGGCAGGATGCAATGGGAATCGAAATACCGGACACACTCCGTAATGAAGTCTTGCTCTTGTAATAAATACGCACGTTTCCTCAGTTTCGACTTTGTTTTCGCATGCGATGTTCGCGTGGGCGTACAAGTGGGCATGTCTCAACAGTTTTTCACGACTTCTACGTAGTTCCATACGACGAGACCCAAAAAGCCTCATTTTAAAGCATAAATACCGTCCTGAAAAGACGAAACTAATTATGGACTGAAAGGACGCATCGACTTTTTCAAAATCTCACACGATTATTTATATCTCCACATTATAGGAGCGATAAATAAAAGAGATGTATTTTATATGCGTACGTCCGTGCATTAAATTGAATGCGCTATAAATAATTATCAGGGCATAAATTATTTATTACAATAAATTGTAACTGCCGAAAAAATGAAGTCGTGTAGATATTCGAGTAACTTGATCAAGCGCGCGGGTACATCGTCTATTAGGTTCGGTTCGACTCGGCTAATTTGGCTATTTGGACTTCAAGGTGAAATCCGAGAGGCCATGAAGCATGCTTCGTCGCAAACGAACATAAATCGTCAAACAATGAATCAACGCGCGTGGTTCAGTAACATTAAAACAGGTTCTAGCGAGAATTTTAACACGATCCCGACTATCTCTCTAAATACAGTGTAACGGCCGCTAGGGAAAGGAGACGAGCGCGCGCGCGCGCGCGCGAGCGTTCGCTCCTGTCTCTGTTCGCCTTTTTCGAATTCGTCTTTTTGTCACAAAAAATCTGTACGCGAATGTTATTGTACAATTTTTCGAACGCCTCAATTGTGTCAAGTACGACGATATTTATCGCCTTAGTCGCGCGTGCTTACAATTAACCTTCGATGGCGTACACAGACATCTTTGTAAAAATACTAATAATAAATTATTCCTGTTTTTCTATGCAATATTGATGGGCACATAAACGAAAGCTTCAGTAGTATAAATTCATGTTTCCAACTTGACCAGCGCGGGACATTCGGAGAATAATCTCAAATGAGAATATATTTATTCAGCCTTTACGAGTACTTTAATTGATCATTTTAACTGCCGATGGTTTCGTGTAAATTTGTTGGTTTAATAAATGCCACGTTGGTTTAATGAACGGTTTAACTCGTCCTGCGTTACGTGAGAAAACTGATCGGAACGTTTTAATAGGGGCCGATAAATTTCCATTTTCCGATTATTTTTGACGAGAACACGACATTTTATACTAAAGTTTACAATCATTTCCGTCAAAATTGCTAAACCTACAGTATCCCTGGTAGAGATGTTGACGGGAATCTAGCCAGAATTATCCTAGATTTTTATGATCTGGGTAGAAACTAGTCTACGATATAGGTAGAAATCCTACAAAAAATCACATGAATTCTAGCCGAAATCTACCGAGACGCGAGACGTGACAGACATATCGTTTAACACGAGTGCGACAAGCTCCTACAACTTATCGACCTCGGCTCGATTCGAGAATCTCGAATACCTCTCGATCGAACGCCCAACATGGCGGCTGGCTCTCAGCTGATTCGCGCGCACATGCTGTCGAGATTGTTTACAAAGCTGCTGTAAAGACCAACTGTTACAACGAAATAAAAATCGTTTAAATTTACATCTGCTCGTTTTGTCGAATCGATTGATTCTTACCTATTATACAAACTTGATATGATATTTTCGGTTTGCAATTATTGCTTTATGTCACTTTAAATATATGTTACTGGTTTAGCGGGTTTTCATCTAGAATTCATGTATATTTCTACCGAGATTCTACCGAACAGATCTAGCCAGCAGCTAGGATAATGGCTAGCTCAACCAGCCAAATCTCTACCAGGGTATATTTTATTTAGAATCTAAAATTTTTAAATAATAAATATGCTGTGTAAGAAAACGTTGAAGATACGTCTTCAAACTTATAAAATCAAGAAGCTTAGCGAGGATGCAACTAGATGGCTCATACGCAAGCATCCCAAATGTCGTCCCGCAAGCATCAACTTACTTGCCTCGTGCGGATGCAATCGACCGTAATACAGTTGTATGTACTTCACAGTATGTGCATCGCGTGCGGGCAACGATCGTGCGAGTTAAGTTACATGGAGACAAATTACAATACTTTGCGGCAAATTGGATCCGCACTAGTATTTCTACCGATTATTCATAGATTTGTAAGAACCTGTAGATGCTAGTTTTGTAATTTTTTTCCCAGAAGGCTTTTAAGAAGTTATATAAACGGAGGAATAATAATCCCTACAATGCCGTCCTTATATCGTCTCTTTTTTTAATACATATGGCACATGCTCCGTGTTATTAGTTGGCGCGCGAAAGGGCCTCAACTATTAATTTGTTTTTGTTTTTTTTTTGTTGCACTTCGATAGTTCAAGTTTTTTTCCCAATTTATTTATTTTTTAATTAAAATCCTATTGTTGAATGAGATTCCACTGGAAGATGGGAATTGTGCATCAGATTGTTAGTTCGAATGTGACGAATTTCGTAATTATTTTTAGATAACTATTGTAGCGTATCCAAATATAATGTCACGAGGGACCAACGTCTAGATCTATTACTTGATAAGGTTTCGTCGTTGGCACGTGATCGCACAGCATTTAACTAGGCCACAAGGGATGACTGAAAATGATTCACGGTAATGAATCGTATCAAAAAGTTTACATGATATTACTATCGCAAAATTACGCTTTCTATCGTCCAAGGGAATATTTTTTGCTTGCTCTTGAGTATCCTTTTAATATATTCAATCTTTTATTTGATGAACATAGATAAGTATAGAAAGGTTTAATGATGCCGTAATCGACTAATTTAATAACTGCGATAAACTTTGAACCATTATGAACACTTCAAAAAACATTGAGTAGCAAAAACAAAGAAAACTTTTCATTTTAAAATTATAATAAACGTTAACATTTATGGTTAAATAAACATTAGTTCCCAACACAGCAATTTTTAACAGTAAAATATTAACTGACATGATCCAGATAATTATTTCGTAAAAAATTACGAAAATCAATTACACCAACGATAATTGCTACTGCAAACTCTTACGTGGTGTAATTAGATTAGACGTTCTTAATTGCAAACATTACCTAATTTTCACATCTGCACAGTATTTCTGGATATTCCGCTAATTCCTCAATTACACAAACTCTACAATATTTTGAATTATCACTGTTCTATTCGTTCTTGTATTCTACTTTTTAAGTAGGTTCGTATTTACCTACTATAGCGGTGGAATGTACGCTTTCTTGACGTGATTGACATCTCGTTTCTTAATTACTGCATATTTAGGACACTTGATTAAGGTTTCAACCTACATACATAAGTTGTGGAGAAAAAACAACAATTAAAAGTTACTTAACTTAACAACAAACGCAAATACATCGACGTACTTTTTCTTTCAACTTGTTTCGCTGCAGTGTCGTTGACGTGTTATTAATCACTAATTATGAATCATTTTTTTTTTCAAAATGATGAATTTTTAAGGAGTAGCGTCAATATGTGTTTGAACAAAGAACTTCAATTTTAGCGCGAACAACAATCTGGTATTGAAATTATTTTGCCGTTTCAATTGAATTTTCAAGTTATTTAATTTACTGTATAAACAGTCTATGCATGTAAGAAAGTTTTTCATTATTGGCACATGAAAGACTGTGCTTTTTAACCTTTTTTGAAAATCATTTGAAACTGGAGATTTGAATGCAATTTAATGATGTGTGATAACTATGTTATTAGAAAATAATACCGTCGGCAGTTTTTGGGAAATTACGATATTATTCTTTGTTCCCATTTACGCACAAATAGTCTTCTAAAAATTGTTCAACAAATCAGAAATTTGCGGTATTGATTAGATTTCTTACCATTCTAAGGAGATTTCAATGGGTGAATGGACGAAGTGTTTTTCACCGAAAAACATCTATTCGAAAACCAAATTTAAACAATTATTGTTTATATAGTAAAGAATTGTTTACTAACTAAATATGAATTAAATAATTTCGTACACAATAAGAAAATTCAAAAATTTATTTATTTCGTTAATTTTCTACATAAAGTTAAAAATGTCGTCCACTTGTACACAGATAATATTCTTGTAGTTTAGTTTTGTTTTACAGGCACCGAAAGCAGTCGATAAAACAGAACTGCCACAACGATTTGTATACGGAACTTTTTACACCTGTTCAAAGATGCGATACGGTAGTATTTCTCGCAAGTGGCAGAAGATTGGCTTGGTTCTGTTTTATCGACTGCTTCGATGCCTATAACAATTCGGTTTAGTTATACTACATAGTTGTAATGACGCGATCTAGATACTCTGTAAAGGAACCATGACAAATTGTGACGATGTGATCGATTAGTTACTATATAGTTTGACTGCACAGAAGCTATCTCATAAATGTAGTATGTAATGGATTCATTAAACCAGGAAAACTGCATTGAGAAAACTTGACTAATAATTTAATCTATTTCAGAATAAGAAGTTGCCTTTTATTTCGGAAAGTTCTCAGATTAAAGATGAAATTTTTTTTTTTTAAATAATGATTAATAAAAAGTGTGCGATTCCATTATACATACATAAGTATCTCATATATGAGTAATTCTACAGAATTTTTAACTTTTCAATGTTCAAAATCATCAAAAATTATTTTAATAGCACACTAATGAGGCATTATTTTTTGGTTTTTACAGCACTTCAAGAATAAGAAACAGTCGGCGTAACTCGTTTTTGAATAAAGTTGTATAAAGTTGAATAAAGTCAAAGTTGAAACTAAACAATAGCCTAATGGTAGATGCAGGTGTATTTATATTATATGTCTTGTAGTTTTTATGTTTAAAGATAAGGTACTTGTTACGAGAAATACATTTTTTTAGTCGTTATTTATTATCGCTAATAAAAAAATGTTAGAATTAAATTTTTTCAGTTTTTATTACGGCACTCTAAAGACATCAGCCGAAAAGGTAGTAATCTATGTTTATTTTCAACCTAGAAAAATGCTCATTTATTTCTTAGAATGTTTGTCTCCTATCATAAACTTAACAATGTCAAATTAAAAAAATGTCAAATTATTGAAATGTCGATTTCACGGTGTAGGGTAACCAATGGCCAGTTAAACACGTGATAGGAGATTTATAACTACTTTAAAGAAGAAATTACAACATAGTTTTAAGCGTGTCTAAACACCCTGTGTGCCACTCGATCCAAGTGTGCAGCTCGAAAATGTGTATTCGAACGAGTTACGTACTTTTGGGGGCTTTTAGTGTAGAATTATTCTATGAAACTAAGAATTCAAGAAATGAAAAGTTATTTTCTACTTATTGAAAAATGTAATAAATTCCCGAATTTGTAATAATCGGTGGACGCTTACATTTGGAGCTGCACAATTTTTTAGAAGATAAGTACACTCTTGGCATGTTGTTTATTCAAACTCCAAGATTATACGAAGATTCTCTGAAATTTGCAAAGTGATTGGATAATAGTTACTTTTTCTTTTAGTGATATCAAAATGAACTTGTTGCATTGTACGTTGTGAAATTCAGTAAAAATCGTACTTTTCGTTCGTTTTTCTTCTTTCCAGTGGTTTATAATCTTAAAAAACATACAAGGGCTAACATTTTAATATATCGTAGAAAAAGAATCTTGATCGTTTAGTTCGATATTCATTTGTTTGTGAGTTACAGAGTCGCGTACTATAAAAGTTAACGATTCTGTAGAATTACTCATATATGCACATAATTCTTACGCATAAATATCAGTAGTTGGCAACTGACTTCTTTAAGAACAAATGAAAATTCACTTTTATAACGGGAGCGACGAGCGCGCGAAATAGAGCTAATGGTTTCGCGGCGGCGCATTACGGTGACAAGCTGAACTAAAACTATGGAAATGTTATACAAATTCTGTACAGATTCATCAGAGTTAAACTTGACACAGAAAAACAGTTTTTACTAAATAGATTCGGTGTAGTAACGGTACAGCTTTACTACTCTGGACGAATGTCGCAGTAATTGTTTAGTTACATACATAGTTGATTTCAATTTTAGACATCATTATCAGAGTATTTATAATTATTCGGATTCTGTTTGCGCGAAATATTTAATTCTTATTTTAATACGTCTTATAATACCAATAATGTAAGACTAGTAAAATGCAATATTCGTTTAATTAAAAAAGTCAAAATATTTTAAAGTCTTAAAAATGAGTATCCTTCTTTGTCTTCATAATAAACTAAGTACATTTAACTAAATCACATTTCGATTCATTATATATTTCAATCACCACAAGTATATTTTAAAAAATCGGTGATACTGAAAGGTCTAGAAAATATTTCTCGAACAAAGAGAACTCGTTTCAGCGATCTTTGCTCGGCTAAACTCCCGCCATCACCCAGGAACAGATAAATATTATTCAATATACGATGATGAAATTGTTTAAAAAATGCCATAACTATATGAAAAAAGGTAAAAAAAACATGAAAAATCAGTAATAAATAATATTTCTCGTTACTTTCCTTTCACGAAAAAGGCCAACTAATTTGTAGGCCATTGTCTAAAGAATCGAAGCGTACTTTTGTAAAAAGCGCCCGAAGTTAAAATTCTTCTCAGTGCACCTCAATTTCTCTCAGGAATTACGTACCATTGTGTATACTTCATATACACAAGGCGTCGAAGTGTTGGTATACTCCGTGCCGTTCAGGTATAGTGTCCGAACACAATCCAAATACCGCGTCGGCTGTACCGATTCACACTTTGCATCAAGGTTACGGTGTAGGTATATAACAGCAAAATATCATTCAATATGATAGCGAATACTCGCCAGATTGAACATCCCAGGGAATTCTGCTCCGGGGATAATTGTCTGCAGAAAACTTTACTCTATTTCGTTTCTAGAAATATAAGCAGTTACGGGTAATATTATTTTAAATTGATATAATCTTACGAAACCTGGTGGTTATTCGCGTACAGTATTCGCATCTTTCGTTTCCGAACGTGATTAACAAAAAACCTCCAAGAGTGCCAGAAAATTTACAATACTTAGTGTACTTCCATTTCGCATTCTTTGTTCAAGAAAAATGCTTGCCATTAATTTTTTTTTTATAACAGTTTTGTTGGTCTAAAAATACCAATTTAGAAATATACGAACATGAGCAGAAGAACAAAGAACCATAGTAAAATTCCGTAGGCGTCCAGAATATTTCTTGAACAAAAGAAATTAGTTGGATTGCAAGAACAAAATTTGGGAACAAAATGAGACATAGTGCAGTTCGCCGACAGTTAAAACTGACAAAGAAAAGTCATATAACCTACTTTATCTACATAATAATTTATGGTTAATCCTGGGTCTTATTGACCTTTAGATCGAAGAGTGTATAAGGTATTTTACGCGCGACCGTTTATCGGGTAACAAATGATTTATTATGCAAGAAGTATTTTTAGCTGTAAAATACCGGAGAAAAAAGGTTTGGCTGGAACCAGTTTTCGTACCTACGCAACGTCTCTTTTTGGATCGCCTGGCGAGCTCGATGAGATACAGACGCACTTACCCGGGACTGTAAACATTTCCCTTACACGATTAGACAACGCGATTTCTAACCCCCAGAACGGTCCTTCTTTCGCGAAACTGCCCTGTTCAGTGATTCCTCCTATTGATAAGAAGCTGCGAAATTTCAATTATTCGCCCGATTCGCGACCTCACGTTGCTCGTAAATTTTTTATTCGAGATAGCCGCGCGTGTCGGACTCCTGATATCGGAATCCACAATTTGCTGGAACAAAGTGTGCGTATTCCGAATGTCTTCGAGTGGTGCCACACTCGAAAAGAATTCTTTTTTTTTTTTTGCTCTCCTGGTCGGTACACCTCTTGTTCCGTTCCTCTTCGAGAAGTACAAAAGACAATTATTTTACTTTCGCCTCACAACTTTCAATCTCTTAGACAGCCGTTTGTTCATAAAAAAAGTAGGAATGTTAAAAAAAGCACGTTTTTTTCTCCACGCCTACCAAATTCTGAAAGAAAAATATTATCAGTTTGACGACTACATAAATGTCGGAGTTGTTTCGTTTTTGAAAAAAAAGATACTAATCATTGATAAACATTCACACTTGCGTTTTTAAGGTCAGGAACGATTGTCGTATAAGTTTTGCAGAAAAAAAATTTATGTTTCACTCTGCAGCATGAATTAACGTACTTCTGCATATAATATTCTGCGGGTTTGCGTGTGTTGAAAGTATCGGACTCCCGTAAAGTCGTTCTTGTGCACGAGCATACTCGACATTTCACTCCGTAAGGCGGGAGGCTCCAGCACCTTGGCCGTCACGAAAACATGTGTAGGAAGACACTCACGAAATTAAATACTGTCTATGGCGAAAAAATAATTACGCATAGAATATGGTGCGATAAATTCTTTTTTTATCACTTTCCACCTTTTTTACTGCATTTTTAAGGTTCTGAACAACTGTTGTGGAAACCTATCACACAAATAAATATTTAAATGATGGGCGTTCGATTGGAAAGTGAGCAGAATAAAATTAGCAATTTGTATGTTTTTTTTTCTTATAACGACTGCAAAAACGAATCTCCATTTGTCGGTTTTAGGCGTCAAAATACAGGTAAACAAGGTGGAGTGCTGGTGGTCTCCCAGTATAACGTGGGATGTTCTACGTCCGCTATTGTATACGTAGAACCCACCCTGTATAAGAATATGAGCAGCTGAACGAGGAGATTGTTACCGGATACCTTAAAATCTCGTTTTCTTCCTGAAAAACGTTGATGACTTTTAAGAAATCAGCCGCACGGATACAGCGATGGCTGTATTTTTGGTAACACAAAGTCTAAAATGTTTCGCACGTTTTTTTTTTAATTGTCAATTATTCACAATTTTGCATTTTTATTATGAAAACTAAAAATGATTCGTCATACAAAGTAATTGTACTTTTGATAAAGTATTGTAATTTTTCAATTACGACAATTACGAAAAAATATATCATTAAAAACTAGATAACAATACGGAAATGGATAGGTTCAATGCATTTCGTAAAATATCGATTCCATTTCAAATCGGGCAGGGGTAAAATGTTGACACCTCGAAAATTGTTTTCCATGAAATATGTTTTTCTTTAGGGCAAATAAGGAGACTGTACTTTTCTGTTTTAAGAAAATTTTCTTTTTTCTTAGTTATGCGCAATTTAAAATCAAGATCGAAAATACGCTAAGTCCAAAAATAGGATATAAAACTTTTTAAAATGGTGTATTTTCTAAAGTTTTTAATATTTTATATTATTCCTCATGCATATGACTGTGTTATTGGTACTTTATTGATATCCAATAATGAAATTGACAAAAATTGAAAAATAACAAAATGGCGGCCATTTTTCGAAAAAAAATAAAAAGACAATTTTCTCAAAACTGTTAGTTTACTGGTAATATTAGTCACAATATCTGAGAAGTGTCATGTGCGCTAAAAGACGCTACTCGGCTGCAGAATTTTTTGTTTGTTTTTAATTCAAACTAGAAATTTTGTCAGGATAGGACATATTTCGTTTTATCTAAATTATTTCAAAAAGGGAATACATCAAAAACGTGACATGGAATAACCCGACCTTTTTATGACTTTTGACGTTTCGGATTCTTTCAAGTTATTTTTCATATATTGGCGAGTTTTTGAATTGTCAGGTTGTTGAAGTGACAGATTTTTGAGGAGTCCGATTTTTGCACCTTAGGTTTTTGAGACAAATTAACTACATGACGAAAAGCGTATGCCGTGAATTGCATTAAATTTGAAATTAAAAAGTTACTAGTGAATTGAAAAATATATTAAGAACATATTTGAGATAAAGATAATGTAAAAATATATTAAGACAGCATACCAAAAACCCGACACTTCAAAAACCCAACATGTTCAAACCTTCGAAAACTTGACAATATATAACAACAAAATTAAAAAGAAACTGACACGTCAGAAGTCATGGAAATGTCGGTTTGTTGAAGTGTCGGGTTTTTGAGATGTCGGGTTATTGCATGTTACGTTTTTGACGTATTCTCTTTTTGAAATAATTTAGAAAAAATGAAATATGTCCTATCGTGACAAAATTTCTACTTTAAATTAAAAAGAAACAACAAATTCTATAGCTGAGTAGCGTCTTTGAGCGCATATGACGCAACTCAGATATTGTTACCAATATTACCAGTAATCTGTAAAAAAATATGGAAAAAAAAGATGATGTTTTTGAAAAAATTGACTTTTTAGTTTTTTCAAAAAATGGCCGCCATTTTGTTATTTTTCCATTTTTGTCAATTTCATTATTGGACGTCGATAAAATACCAATAACATAATCATATGCATGAGGAATAATAGTAAAATATTAAAAACTTTAGATAATACACCATTTTAAAAAGTTTCATACCCTATTTTTGGACTTGGCGGATTTTCGTTCCTGATTTTAAATTGCGCATAACTCTGAAAAAAAAATTTCTTGAAACAAAAAAATACGAGTCTCCTTATTAGCCTTAAAAAACAACATATTTCATGGAAAACAATTTTCGAGATGTCAACCTTTTACCCCTGCCCGATTTGAAATGGAATCGGTCAAAATATTACACCCTCTTGATATGTACTGAATGTGTTACAAAATTAATGGAAGATATAAAGCACGTATAGAATACTTACAGACATGTTTCTATCGTGATTGAAATCGCATAAGTCAAGCACAAATATAATGTATAACTACTTAGTCTTGTTATACTCTACATTTCAGGCAATAAGTGGTCCACTTATTGTATATAACATGCAATAATATCTTTCAACAACTATCGTTATTAAAAGTGCGAAGTTCATTTGAGTAAAAATAGTAAAAGATTGTATTAACTAGTTTTCTAATGTAGCGAGATACAAAATAACGTGTAGTTATCGACTTCCGCTAGAAGTCGCTGTTACTCGCGACTTAACTATCTTTTCAATTACGTATATGAAATTGAGATTTTTAACTAAAAGAGCTTTTAATTAAGGAATGATATTATTTATTGTTAATAAATGTAATAGACTATAATATCCATTTATCATGAATATTTGTAAATTCGTTGAAAATTTAACATTTTTTTCGGAAAATGATGTTGAACTTACTACTAATTAAGACTTTAACTAATACGCGATAAATTTCTTGGAGTGCAAATTCACTCTCCGAGAGAGAAAGTGAAGCCACTCTTAAGGAAGAAGCCATATTCATTCTTCACTAGTGAAATCCTACTGAAACAGGAGTGAATTCTCACTTTAAGTAATTTAGTACATAATAAAAGTACTAATATTAACTCTTAAAAAATTATTTACATAAATTTATTAATTTAAATAAATGGAATTCCACAAAATGTTTTTGTTAACATATTTTAATGACTTAAAGACATGTAAAAAATAAAGTTTAAGATTCACACATTAGGTCATAAACATCGACAAGCCTGGGTTTGAAAAATTACTTTATTATTTCTTTCAGTCAGAAGAATTTCTTAAAATATAACGCATAATTATAAAACTTAATAATCTAGAATGTTTCTTATCGCTGGCAACAAACTTGCATTGGAGATATAATTTGCACTAGTCCCACGACTGACATATTTTGACAATTTTTAGATCGCAGATAGTACAAAATGGCACCCCCTATCTACTCACGATACACGAGACAAATTTAAGTGTGGTTATAAGAACAATACGAATCATATATCTTTATATGCCACCGCCATACTGTATTTTGAAATGTTTAAATTGTACTCGTCATAAGTCATTCCAAAAACCTTTAGATATCAATCGAAGCGTAAAATTCGTGAGTAGGAGGGTTAAAGATCTCATCGATAAATTTTGTACATAAGAACATTTTCACTGATCGCAGCAAGAGTAATAACTAACTTATCTAGAAATTATAACCGTGAAGAATTCGGACCGTGTCAACTCGGAGTAATATCGCATGCTATTTTTATGATAAAATTAAAAACGTTAATGGTGGTCGTGAACCATCAGTTAGAGACAATTTTAAAAACAGCAAACGTAACATTAAGATATAATAATTGTGATTATAGTAGAAAACGACGTAAAATGACTGTGCACGCATCAAGTATTGTAAAATGTAATGTGTACCTAAACTCTCAATTGCACATTTTGCTCGCGTTTTGTCATACGCGTTAACTCGAGCGCATCATAAATATATATTCGCAAATACGTCACTCTTGTAGTTGATGTTAATTAGGCATCGTTCTCCTCTAGAAAGTAGGTAACGTTCAGATTCAATTGTCATCGAATCGACATATTAAGCTTCCTCGGTGTTAAAATGATTCTAGTATCTTCTTTTATCGATTAAACGACAATAATTTTTTTGTTTTTCATTTTGAAAATTAAGGTTAAAAATGTTATAAATTTTATATTCGGCTTTTATTATCATCGACAATATATTATCCTATTAAACTAATATTCCCACTTCGAAAACACAATAACTTAATTTTTCTTGCACTTATACTGGTTTAGCTAGAACAAATTTATAAAAAATCCACATACTTGTAGACGCTGTCACTTATCGTATCGTTTCATTTAAAACTAATTTATTAGGATTAATGGAGGAAACTGTATTAAGTATACTCGAACGAAAGCTAGCGGTTGCTTAATCTTCAACAAATGGTTTACGCTAATGTACGTGATTAATGATCCGAAACGTTTCGAGTACTTAAAAATACAGAGTATAATTATTTTTAAGTTTTGAAAGGATTTAAAACAAAAAGATTACAGAAAGTATCGCGAAATGGCAAGACTTGCAAAAATTAAACTTCCTATTCCGAAGTATTTGCAAAGATAACACGGCTCCAAAATGTCGGATAATACAAGCGCTTCCAGTGATGAATCCACTGAAGATAAAGGCTGACTAAAAAGTTAAAACGCCATTTCAAGTTATCATCGCGTATTTTTTCTGTAAACAATTTGCTGATACAATTTCAATTTTTGGTTAACGATTAAGATTCTTATTCAAGATAATATGGCTTCGACGTTATTAAAACATATGCCTTTAATAATAAATGAATAATAATTAGTACTTTCTTGGAAATAATGACTTATTATTTTTAAATTATTATCTATTTTCCCCCATTTCAGGCTGATGTGTATGCAAAAAAATGCGATCGCGTTGTCGGCGTTTTAAGATAGAATCGCACGAAACGTTTAATGCGAGATAAAATCGTACGTTGAAAAAATGCTTTGAATCAATGACACGTTTAGTCTAATAGTCTCGCTGAAATATCTTTCGAAATCGATCGACAATGTTTTAATAACAAGAAAATAACATGTAGTAAGCGTCTATATTGTTAATAAAAGCAATGCCCGGAAAGTTAACAGATTTGAAGCATCTCTGAATATTCAAAGAGTGAATATCTTAATGTCACTTTTAAATATAGAAATGAATATTTCGAAATGTATAAAACATCCCTCCCCTGCAGTAATGTCTTATTTTCGAGTGTCGTGGAAATTTTGCAAAAAAGTTTTTAGCCACGATTTAAAGCAGAATTACATAGAACGGAGGCTTTGAAATGTTGCATGAAAAGAAATAAAGCCTCAGTTTCATGCAGGATGTGCTGGAACAAAATTAATTCTAAGAACGCAATGTGTAAAAATAAGATTAAGACTAAGTAGTAATTTTGCTCTTTCTTTTTGCACGTTTTTATAATTTGTTATGAATTGTTTGATTACTATCCGTATTTAACCATTTTTACAATTGTCCGATTGTAACGAAATAGTATTGCGGATTTTAAATTGTCTGAACTGAATAATGTGAAAAACAACGGAATTAAAAATAAAAACTGGTTATTTAACAAACAAAAAATTATTTCGATTTTGTTAAACAAATGTTTGGAAAAAATATTTGTTTCCTTTTGTTAATTATTGTCAGTTCGTTAAATAAGTCGATATAGACGGATACTGAAATGGACAAGGACGTAAATCCTGTTTGCCGAGAAGGGTAAACGCCGCCGAGCGAAGAATTCTACCTATCATGAGCAGTGTGCATTTCCTAAATTGTACCCGTCTACAAACCGCAGTAAGTATACTTAGGCGTAACAAGAGATGATTAAGGTTGCAAAGTTCTCATGTGCGCTGCAACATTTCAATACTTTGTAGACTTTTTCTTTTATTACCACGGTGCTCGCAGACAGTAATTTCGTAAAATATAAGAAAAATGATAACGGAGTGTAGTGGTAATATTCTTGTTTCGTATTTGCATTGCGCACAAGTGTTATCTTATTCACGGACGCTTATACGAGTGCGATCATCACACTTTAGCGATCATTCAGTTATTCACGTAGGCAAGACTTAGCGCCCGAGAATTCGAATATTCGCTCGAATCTCATAGATCGTACAATAAATTAGGCTCCGAACGATTCGAGAAATGCAGATACGCTAATGTTTTTCGATTTTATATTCCCGCATAATTTCTTTACGGTTGTTTCAAGGCACAAAAATCTGTGTAATAACGACACCGGAGACGTTCCTTCTTTTATTCCTCCTGCTTCTTTTTTTCATTAATCGTTGCATATATTTTATTTCAAGGTGTTAACTTATATATCATCTTGCCTTAAATTTTGATAAATTTATTACAATGACCGGATACGTTTTATTATGTAATTCAGTACTGGTTCTCTCTCCAAATTCTTTACAAGTTACGGAATTATATCCCACTCGAACCCACTAACATTTATATGTAATTGGTACATTATCGTTATTGCTAATTACAGCGATAATAAATAAAAAGTTTTGCAAGCAAAATTTTTGCGTAGGTAGATGGAGTATTTTAAAAAACGACTAAAATCGTCGGAAAAAATTACCAAAAAATTTGTTTTGTTTTTTATAGCGAAGAAGATTATCAACGAAATTCAGTTTTTTCTCTTTCAATGAAATACTAATCTTATCTATATATGCAGTTTTTTCATTTCAACTTTGTCAAAAAATGATTGAACTTTTCTTAAACAATTATTCGAATAGTAACTTGAAATAACAAATATATACCTACAAAATGCACCTATGTTTTGAAAGAAGAAAATGACACATTTATGTTTCCATTTGACAGGTACTAATTTTCAATTTCTATTTTCTACTCGTTGCCGTCTCATTTCTACGTTGCCGAACTATATATCAATATTTCAGCTTACACGTTGAGGTTATGTTACTCTAATAATTTATAAAATGACGTAGTTCAGTCGCATTTATTAAGTTGTTTTGAATTAAATATTTTGCAACTCAGTGACTTGAAACTCACTGTAATAAATTACGGTAAATGGATACAAATTTTCGAATACGTTTCCAGATACAAAAACAAGCATAGAACTTTCAACAATTTTTCACTTGCTAAGTAGCTGGAGAACAATGTTCGTTTTATGCTAAGTACATTTTTTAAATATTTTTTTCGACATTGTTTCTAAATTTTAAGACAAGGGAACCCTCCCTTCTGGTATTCTCTAAATTTGAAAAGAAACGAAATTTTGTAAAGATGGGAGTTATTATTATAAAACAAAATTAAAAAATAGGCAACAGCGTTTCAATTACCATTAAATATTTTCCAATACTTGTCAAAAAGTTTAAAAATATTGCGCTCTTAAGCGTTTATAACAGAGTATTCGTGTTTTTTACCGCGTTCGGAAAGCGACGGCCGCAGTTCTAAGAATATAGAAAACTTCCGAAGCATTTTTAGCATCTTCTAAAACGTTATGGAGTCTCGTCGGAGCTTCGATCGCCTTAAAAAATGTCGCAGTACCGCGTCCTGGCGGGATGAATCTCGACATTTTAAGAGCTCGGTCTTAATTGAAATATTGTCGAATTCTGGAATTACGAATAATTCAACCAATGAAGATATTTCCTCAGATATACGAATTGTTATGAACTAAGATATAATACGTCTTAAAGTTCAGTGACCAGTAGATAAAGTAAAAAAAATCACTGAGCAAAAACGATCATACGCCATCCGTAAGCGACGCCCGGGCTCGCGCAAACGCAATATCGCGCAGAGTTCGTATATTGAAAGCGCGTCGGTGGCCACACATACGGGGCGGGCTCAATACGGGAAAAAGACCGGGCAAGGAAAGAGGGGGTAGGTGGTGAAAATCGCATACACAAGTTTAGCATATATAACATTTTATTAACTTTAATATGGCGAACTATTCCCATTTTCCGATCGACAATATTTACCGAGTATTCCTTAAAACTTGAATTGTGTTCTTTGAACGCTTCTTATAAGACGCACTAAAACTGGATTTGTCTTCGGATCGATCCAGGCATGCATATTAGAAACCGAATACGTACTCCCCGGGAAAAGCGACGCGAGAATCGTATGTGTCGAAAATTTAAAAAAATCACCACATTGTTTAGTAACACTTCACTATTGTCACCAGTAACATGGATTGTTGTGTATCCTGAAAATAAAAACGCTAAATCGCTAGCTCGTACCACTTTGCATTATTTCCTTTGTTCGGCTGCGCAGAAGAAGAGGGCGTGTAGCCGGAGGAATCTTGTCAGAAAATGTCCGTCGATAAAATAGCTACCCAGAACTCTCTTTAAGATGCGCATGTAAAAATGGGAGTTCGACATTTTTGAAATGTGACCCATGAACACTTGTAATTGTGGAGGATAGTTCAGGTTCCGTCACCTGATTTACCAGGAGTGACAGCTATACGGATTCGGTCAAAATGAGAAAGCTTCCTGCAACTCAACCGCCTGTCAAGATGTGACTTCTAGTACATTTACAGTCCTAACCTGAGTGGAAAAACAGGAAATGACGAGAACGTCATCACTATCTCCATAAGAATAGTCAATAACAACCGCAGGTGGAGTTTCAAAATCTGATGGAGAACATCCATCATTGAGCATTATTTGACGTGCTAAAATATTCGCCCAGAAAATAGGTGAATTGCCGAGAGTGCAAAATTAGAATTTATCGGCAAATAATAAGTTATGAAAGACCGGAGGTTTGGAATGGCAACCCGTCAATTTTGAACCCGTGCGATTGAAATAACAAAAATGGACTTTTCACCTGCATAATCAAGCCATAATCAGGAGCGGACTCGTGTCTTAATTCCTGGCCTCACATTTATGGTCATGGTCGCTGTAGATTTCCTGATAAGATAACGTCAGATCTTTGCTGTAATCTCGAAAGAACGGAAAAAGCTGAATGAGAGACGAAAATGTGCATTTCTGATTAATGTCAAGTCCGAACGGGAAGACGGACATTAATCAATTAATGTAGGCAATTAAAAATGTAAATTTTCGTTCGTGCCGAGCCGACGCGAGGACGGTCGCAGGCAGCGGCGGTAAGTGCGTACGTCATAAAGTTGCATGTGCGAATTTGAAATATAATGTACACGGCATCCCCGGTCGCAAGCGTAAAGCCCGTACATATATTTCTCCGACGATGGTTATCAGGATTTTTTAAATTGGAGAATATTTTCTATGTGACACAGAACTATTACGGCGGCATGCGTGAAGCGTGAAGCGTGTTAATTTGTAAGATGAAACATAAATCATACTTATTTGTCGCGCAAAATGTTGTAGAACTGATTCTTAACGTACCATGATGCATCGAGCAAGCGTTTCCGCGCGTTTTTAGCCAATTTCCTTTTTAACGCGCGTGTAGGTACGTGGGGCACCGGTGCCGCCGCGGCAAAACACTCTGAATACAATGTAGGGACGTGCGCGCACGGACGAATCGGAAAAAGACTCGAAATTATTAGAGTTTTAACAGTAACTACATGGGGAAGGCGTCGAAGTAAGAAGAGATTGGTGCGACCGATAGCTAACGACTGTTTTATTCAATATTTCGCCACCACTAAGCCGGAATCCCGTCGCTTTAATCTCGAGCGAATCGGAACAAAAAGATCCGTCGTAGCGCGTATGTATGCCCGAAGAGAGTTTAAGGAGTAATGAGTGTAAAATCGCCGCAGCCAATAATAGATTCAGTGAACTCGGACGACGTGAATCGTAACGAACGCTCGGACGCAGCTTTTCGCTTTTGGTACGAGAGGCTATCGGAACTCTTGATTTCCCGATATGGCAAGTTTCGCCGTTAATAATGCGCCATGCATGCAGAGATTTCCGAATCGCGTGTTATAATTGACGATTCCGAAAGCTTGACGACTGCAGGCGGCCTTTGTTCCATTTTGCATCTTTTCTTTGCATATCGCCAGATAACGCCATATTTTATTTTATAATGTATGTATGTGTATTCCTCACGTGAAGTGCTCGAGCAAATTCGAAATGTCGTCTATCCACGGAGGCGCGTTCCTGAACCATTTTTATGAAAGTATAGTCGAGAATAATGGCGAGTCCTTACTCAGCATTAATTTTCATGTACCTTTCACTGACGGAATAATTAATGAGCCTGGTTTTTGATAAAGAAGACGTTTTATGTGCGTTTTAGTTCGCTATTACTCGAAGGGTGAGCTTTTTACATTCGTGGCTTATAATTTTAATGGGTATACTTAAATAAAAGATTCACTCGTGTCCCTCGTTTCGTAAATAGCTTAAAAAGCTTGATTTATGTCAAAGATCGATAATATAGATCGTTTCAATGCATTTCTTCCTCCGTCCGGCTTCTTTAGAGTTGCACATCCGCCGCAAGAACGATTATAAAAGTTTTTCTAACGCTCGTGACCAACTTGATTCTTTCGCCGTTTGTTCATAATTTTTTTGTCAAACGCGGCACTTTATCTTTCCGATTAGCCAATCAGGATTTTGATTTTTCCACCTTACGATTTCAATCGCATGCTCAAACAACCGGCGCGGAATACCGTGTCGGATTTTTTCTTGCTTATCTTCGTCCTGGAACGTGTCGAATGGGAGCCTCAACCCTTCGCTGACTTAAAAAATCTATACGGTGTGAGTTGAATTCAGTGTTTGTGTTAACCTGCGAGGGATGACGACGTGTGTTCACGAAGTAATTGAGCTCTGCTCGTTTAACCGAAATGGTATAAGAAAAACCCAGTAAATACAACCTCTGCCCTACTTTACGCGTCGTATTGTTTGCAGTTACGCTCTAAGTAATGTCTTGCAAAAAATGTCGTTAGAATAACTTCCTTGCCACTATAGACAAATGGTAAAATGTCATTACGATAATTTTCTCGGGGTACACGAGACTCGCCGGTGGAACTACAACAATCATCCTACAAAGAGTCCTGCTAATTATTTTTACGGCATTTTTGTGTCTGCCAATTAGTTTGAACGGTATAATCAGCCAAAACGTATCCCACGAACGCTTTTTCGGCTTATTTTTTGGGAGAGCTATTCGAAAACTATTCAGAGAATCTCGGCGACTAGAATTGACTATTTTTTGCTTCCCTAGACTCTCGCTGTTTTTTTCCCCTTGAATGAAACACGCTTCGCGAGACTCTGGATGCACGATGTAACGGATATCATTGTTTTCAGGCAATGCTATCGCTTCGAGACACGAAGAAACTACATTTCTTTCTTTATCAATTTTCGTTCAAAACATTTATCATTTCGCTCCAACTATGTATCAAATATTTATCGCATAAAATGCTGGTAACGGATCGGAATTGTAAAAAAGTTGCCGCAGACCGATAATTCAAAATGTTTCGTCGCGAAATTTCGAGCCGATAAAATGAAGCGAAACGGTACGTGCAGAACAATGGACAGTAGGATTTCGGTTTTAGAAACATACGCTATCGAAGCACCGAACACGATATAACGAAGCGTATAATGTATATCGTGAATCACATATTGTGGGCAGGGCACGGATCGAAGGGTCCGCGCGCCAAATGACGTAACGTGCTAGTCGTAGGTCGTGACTGCTGAATGATGTCCGTCCGAAAAGGTATAAATAAAATGTTGTACGCGAATATTCCCAAAAAGACGACAAAGAATTCCAGACACGCAGAACCGAGGCAGCCCTCGGTTCCCGATAAAAAGTGCAGGTGAGAACACGAAAGAGTATATTGACGTTATTGATAACAGAAACAACGCTTCATAGTTTTTCTGCTCTGTAAACACATAAAAAAAAATTTCTTCTTTTTTCCCTCCTTTATACGACGGTCAACATAGTAGACGCAAATAACCCCGGCAAGTACTGAATGGAGGCGAACTTTCTGAAAATGAACTAACGCAATTACTGGTCAATCAATAGTCACGACATGTAAAACGCGACTGCATTCTTGGTATTCGGTGCATACTTGATCGATGTGGAACTTGAATATTCTTCCAAGTTTCTGTCAGAATTCAAGTTCAAGCTACTGACGCGTCTTTATACTTCGTGCGTGCTGTTGTTACGATGCACACCAACGGCGAGAAAGAGGGAAAGAGCACGATAGCGACCGAAGAAGAAAGATGGGGCGAAGAAGAGAGAACAAAGAGAATGCACCATCAAATACACTTTTATGATATTTTCGGCTTGTGTTTTTTACAGCGGTATTTATGCAGGCGGAAAATACCACCGTTTACCGTCGAAAACTTGTTATTTTGCGAAATTCGCAACTTTCCATACGCCACTTTACGACCGAAAGTGACGTTTTTGAATTACGCCAGTTAGTATCCTCCGAGAAAAAACGACCGTGGGCTGAAAAAACGTTTCGACAAAACATTAACCCACCCGCAACCTCGGGGTAATTAATGCAAACTGTACACGAGTTAGCTGGTTCGCTTAGATCGTTCGAAAACTTCGACTCGAGAAATTGTCGCTCTACGATTTTTTAGCAGACACTTGTCTACTAAATGTTCGGGCAACTTAAAAATGATATTTTCTACCTATATTTTTTTCCAAAAAATAAATTTATGTAGGAATGCAATACTTTTTCTCAAATAACTTTTACAATTAGCGATTGGGAAAAATCTTTTCATTCTTTTTTAATTTTTACCTTCGATAAGGTTTTAATTTTCGACCGATTTATAAATTAATATATTCTTAAATAGTCTTAAGAATGAATAGAAATTAAAAATGGTTGAGTTTAATAAAAATTAACAAACATGGGTCAATAATTTGGAGGGTTTTTGTAATATAAGTAATAAATAAATATTTAGCAACGTTTCGACTCTGATATGAGCCCTCTTCAAGGATTTGTGACTCATAAACCTTGCTTAATATTTATTTACTATTTATATTACAAAAACCCTCCAAATTATTGACCCTTGTTTGTTTTTTTCTAATTCTAATTTTTTAATTTTTATTAAACTCGACCATTTTAAATTTCTATTCTTTATGTGACCGAAAAACACCAAGACTATTTAAGAACATATTAATTTTCACCTTCATTGCAAACTAATAAGAGAAGTATGAACGATGTTGTATATATTGCAACTTAAATTGCGAAACAAAATATTTACGTTTGCGAAAACCATATATTGAAAAATAGAATCTGATAACATTTTAACGACAATCGCTTATTTCACGTATATATGGGTGTGGTCAATCGCAAACAATCGATAGGCTATAAACTTCTCGACCTTCAATAATCCTGTCAGTATCATCCGAAATCTTATTTCTGAGTAAGTATTCTAAATTATTCATATAATTTATAAATGCCTAACTTCAGTTTTGTTAATGGCAAAAACCGGTGGTGGCGATGCTCGCGAAGTTCTCCAGAGTTTCCAATACATATTCAACTACAAAGTACGTATAAAGTTTGAAGAATTAAGAAAAAAAAACATTTTGTTCATTTTACTTTTTCCATTTTGCGGTGGATCTGATCTTAAATCTAATTAGATCTAACTTCAACAAAGAGGCGTTTAAAAAGAAAGAATTATTTTGACATGCCTTTCCGGTCGCAAACAAAAACCATCGCACGTACGAATGTACGTCTAGAGGACGACAGAATTTTTTGTATTACATTTTTGGGTTCTTTATAGCCTGAAACGTGGACATTTGACGCAAAACAAAAGGATAATTTTTTATTCCGAAGCATCCAGTCCACACTCGATACTTCCGAACCAACCGTCGATGTCGAAGCAATTTTAAAATCCCTATACGAGAATAAACAATTGATGAACTAATTACTTTCTTTTTGACGGAGTACTATAGAAGATTTACATGTTAAATTCCTCTAATACTGGTTTTCGAGTCGCCGTTCATATACCTGGCGACGCATGATGATAAGAATGCAAATGAGAATTCTCAACAAGCTGTAACAAATACATAAATCTTCAGAGAACAATAGTTCTTTCGATAAAATCCCAGTATGACCACCTAGGCGGTTATTCCACTTATCATTCTATAATTGAAAAATTACTGCCCGTATCATAACTATGCCGGATACATTACTGGAATGCGTTATGCGCTCGGAGTGCGCATACATCGCGAATTGCAAGGTGGAAACTTACAGACATAATAAGTGGATTACAAGACGGCACACTGCACCCCAACAACCACGCCACCGAGGGTGATAAAAGTAAATAATACGTGCCTTGACCATTTCAAGTCGAACAATTACTAGGCAAACAAAAAAAACGGACGGTATTGTCACCGCGCCAAAGCACAATATCTCAAACGCAATCTGGCAAACTATGCTCGCATGCTACGACGACTGTAAAATAATTAATTTTGGTCAAATAGTCCAAGAAGCTTTTTGTGTCGCAGTACACCGATTTAAAAAATGTATTAACAGACTAAAATTATGAAAAAAAATATTTCAAGAAAAAGAAGAATTTGATGAAACGAATCGAGGTTCCATGTTTTTATAAGAGTTCAACTTATAGTCACGAAAGTCTGAGAATATCCTATCCTTCAAACGGGCGAGCCAGACCCGCCGCTCATTGATTTCTACCAAAAATTTGAACGCGCGCACTACGCACTTCCCGTCTGTCGTGATTCACGAAAAAAAAACTCTCCTGGATATCGTAACAGTTGGTGTTCCGGAAAACGTTATTTAAAAATGCCGTTATCATTTTTCATATGCTTTAATACGCGTGCATATATTAGTAGGCATTAATATGAAACGGATCTTTCTTTTTAATTAAAACGTTGCTAGTAAGTTATAAATCGTTATTGTGAAAGTTTTCGATATTTAGGTTAATAAAATAATTGATTTACATACATTATTTTTATTCGTTAAACTTATTACAAATTCCATTTATTTCGCGATAGATTGTTAATTTATTACGAAATTGAGTATTTTTGTATTAAACGTACAGAATTGAATTTCAAATATACGGAACAACTACTGGAATATAGCAACGAGAACACATCATGACGTTTTACGTTGTTATCGAACGCTTCTATATAACGACGTATCGAATTTTCTTCTAATAGTCTTACCTGTTCTTTTAACCTGAATTAAGACCAGCGCAATAACTCTCGTACGTGTCAGCCGTATGGTCAACGCCGAATCACACAGATGGTATATCTGTATAAAGTACCACGCATAGATATATACTGGCGAACATTATTTAACGCTTATGACCTCCGATTTACGATACTTTGCGTGCATACACCCTTAGGGTCGGGTCTTCTCAGTTCCATTCCGCGGTCCGAATTACATTACTTTATGACGCGGTGGACCTACATATAGCCATATTTTTAGTCCGAGCTTTGCACTTCACAACATACGCATATGCAAAAAACATAAATTACCCAAGTAATTTCTGCACTGTCGTCTAGTGTAAACACCAGTGCTTTAGGGTCGAATCTGGGTGTTCCCGGTTCCGAACGGGATTTTCGAATTGAAAAACATATATATTCGGATATTTAACTAATCGCTGCTTTAAATTGCTAAGCTAACTATTACATGTCTCTGCTTAGAAAATTACGAATAATAACGTGTGATTAATTTCTAACTTTAAATAAACCCTTATAATTCAGTCAATATTATTTATGATGGTTTATTTTTTCACATGCATTCCTATTCCTAATACATTGTCCATTCTAGTAGTAGGCGATCTTGTCTTATTGCATCTAAAAACTCCTCATCGAAAAAATATTACGTGACAAATGGTTCGCAGTATTAAAAATTAAAAATAAGTTATAGTCGGGTTCAAAAAAGGTGTTCCTGCGAAACGGCCCCACTGTCGGCAAATATCTCCAGTTGGCGCCTCGCCTTCAAACTTTTTTGTCGAGTTTCGCTGTAGTAAAATCTAACTATAATCTTAAAATGATGCGGACTGGCAGGCTAGCCGCGGAACCCATCCTTGATTGACAATTATGATAATGTGTAACGGCACAAGCTCGAATTCTTTTTGTTCCAGATTCTTGTTTTTGTGAAGAGAATGCAGCCGCGAGATTCGGAAAATCTAAAAATATATATCGCAACATTGTAGAAATGGCGAACCGGCGATTATTTCCGACAGATAATTTGGAGTTCGAGTTATAAATCAGTTTCGTTTTAACGCGAGCGCGCAAACAGGTATAACGCGAATATATAAAAAATAAAAGATACAATATATGTATCTTATTAGTAATCTAATCTGAAATATGATTTGTTATTTTGTTTGCCTGTTACCTACAGAGGCGATATGTATAACTGGTAATAGATAATTAAGTATGTGAATCAGGCTGTTTATACTAAATGTCTTAAACAGATAACAAGTACAAATTAAGATTGTTAACAACCCTCCTTACTGGGAGTCGCGGTAATGAGCATGCAAATATTCCACATCATAAATGTTAGGCTTTAAATTTCAAACTTTGGGAAGTATCATAAATCACGAATAGCTATTGACAACTAACTACTTCAAATTGGCGATTTATTTGTAACGATAATTAGAACTTGGTTTAAAAAAATAAACTAGGTTCTCGCTCTTTTTTCTGAGATCATCAGAGATAGGTAATTGTTCCGACTATTTTATGCTGTGCAGGTATATAATGATCAAGATGTTGGGTATGCAAATTTTTAACTAACACTTAATGCGCGACGCGTCGTTTCCAGTGATGTTCGACCGGCACGGCTGGCGGCGCGGCGTGAAGCAGTTTTTTCGCAGGACTTCTATCCATTAAATTGTTTTGGAAGAAGTCCCCTGAACCCCGACACCTTGCCAGACCTGCCCATAACTAGTTGATCAATCTGAGCACCACCCTGAGAAACAAAATACCCTTTAAGCAATTTTAGCTATATCTCCAACACTACTAAAAACATCTGCTATCTCTTATAGAAATCTTTCAAATTAATGTAACGACCAATTGCTCCGGTATTCATTAACATAATGCAATCCCGAATTTAGTGTCATTTCCTGCAAGAAATTTGAATCACAAATAAAAGTGGTCGGAGATTATCGTCGCGACGGCATCGAAACTCCCGTAATTCGAAGAGACACACACCGGACCAATTCGGAAATGGCCATTTTCGCACGTACTTGGCGCGCGTCGCCGAATTTACCATAAATTTACAAGTTGCCCCCTCCTCCCAGACCTCAGAGTGCCAGGTACACGATAGCTCGCGCGATGTTACCAGAGCAACCTCAAAGCGTATTTTTACACCGTCACACTTCACAAAAATGTGTAGAGAGGCACTCCGATCGAGATGCAACTATTGCAGAAATAAATTTATCTAACGGTTATAGTTGGACTATGAGGTCGTAAAAGAAAGGCGCAAGTTCCTGTAAGCTTCGATAATAGATTATGATAATAAACGGTATTGTGTCAGGATAAAGGCACCTAATGCTACCCTGGTTATATTCATGGCCCTACGCCTAACCGCGTATCACCGATTCCAGCCGGTCGCTCGTAAAGAACCGGCTCTTCACCAGGTGTATTTTAGGATAACGTAACGTACACAATCGGATAGTCCGCTCGTTAGATTCGACACGAGCACCGGTTGTGGGCGTACCTTTCTCATAAAATATTCCAGGCTGCTAAGATGCTACGTGTTTATATAATAAGATAATTTAATACTATATTGTCTGTTTTTTCTCAATCACAATGATTCCCCGAGATTTTGCCAAAAACAAACGTGATGCGACACTCGAATTCTTGTTGGATTTCGTATTACCTGTGACACACCGGTTACGCTCACGGCCTACACCGTAGGAGTTCGAAGAATAGTAGCTTTCACTACTTCCGTTTGGCACTTCGTAGACACCGTTCGAGACTACCGGGGTATGTTCATAAATTACTGACCAGTACCTTAAGCAGCACGTTCCTTTCTTTTACACTTGCAACTCTCGTAAAAACAAAATAACCGATCGTAAAGAAAAAAATGATGAATGAAAGATCTTCTAATAAATACCAAATAACGAAAATTTATTTTTGTAATAGTTTTCCGGCTTGATTGAAAATTGTATGATAATTGAACGAAAATTGAATTGGCAATTTAATTTAAAACGCAACAGACGTCATATAAGATCCATCAGAAGGATATAAGATGGAGGACATAGGCATTACGGCGATGCCTCTGCTTAAACGAGCTTGATGGATGATAGCGATGAGCAAAGGAAGATCAAGACCACTATAATCTCAGTTTTGATCTTGATCTGGCATATTTTAGACTTGGTCCGAGCCTAACGTGATTACCTTCAGTATTAACCTTGATCTTGGTACGCCAAAACCTATAAAAACCTGGCCTTGTTCTTTATCTTGTATAACGAACATGATAAAAGCCATCAACGTTTCGTGGTGAACCTTGGCCTTGAGTTTAGTATTATTACTTACAAAACTATGTTTCTTTGCTCTGTGTACTACGAGGGACAAAATCAAAACTCACCAAACCCCCCTTTGCACATTAATAATTAATTATTTAAATAATGTCCACCCTACAGTATTTAACGGTAATCAGCTACTTGAAAAAAGAGTCCCAATCACTTTATAATCTGCCTCAACGAAATTTACGAATAAGATCTTAGTATCAATTGCCTAATAAAGTTGATCAGTGTATAAACCGTTACACGATCGCCCTACGATTTAGTCGGCATTAATCAAACGTCACATGTCCCTGGAAGCCAATACCTAATCCCGATTACGTTCGGGGAAAGTTCGGTGGAGGTCTAACTGAGGCTTGATTCTAATTGTGGATACAAGTGTTAACCAGACATTCATCTTCGGTAAAAGGTACTTGGCTTCTTTGTTTTTAGCCAAATAATACAAGAACAGGTCATTAATCAAAACTTCTATGAATGAATAAGCGATCAAGTCCGCTGCTTGCGATTGGAATGTAGGCGTGCTATAATTTTAGGTTTTGGATACGACATACAACATGTACTTTGTTGTAATCTTATCGTGTATTCATTCCGACAAGGCATTCGTCAATTTTACCATTAGGTACGCAGTCGACAATTTTTATCTTGTCCATCAATATATATGACGTACAAGATTCTTTCGCGATAGAAATCGCAAAAGATATTTCTTCCACGAGATCGAACCACAGGTCGGTTAATGATGAAAAATAAGCGAATTACAGGATGCAGAATCAGCTTTTTCTCAGCGCTAAGGAAACTTTTTGTCGGAATTCATTGGATCATATCCTTGAGTATCGCTGCGGTGAGATGGTTTTACGTGCACAGGAAAGGTTCGCCACTCGAAAACGAACGCGTCCGGCATTTGGGAAGCTGGTCGACTCATCTAGCGCGGTGTAGTTCTAATTTGGACCATTGAGAGACTTTAACGCGCGGAATCCGACGGTTTCAACGTTGCTACGTCGCCTTACGACGGTAACCCTCATCTTTCGGTCGCCCATTGTCGCTCGTACTTCGAAAAAAAAATCTTCGGCCCTTAAACCAGAAACGATCAAATGAAGCATTCAGAACGAGAAGGAGGGTACCTCGCGAGCGAACGAAACAAAGGAAGAAACGAATCGAGGTTTATGGAGGAAGCGATGGGTGCGGAATACGAGGTAGATAGTGATCGAAAACCTTTCTGCTGCGCGAGGAATGCTCAAAACGGAAGGTATTTCAAAGTCATATCGAGATTTAAGACACTGTATTTACGACACCTTGGACACGGCATTCTGCGCAGTTAATACTTTTTTTCAAAAACGGAGAACAATGTACACATATTGGAAACTCTTATTCCTGGCCTATCCAATTGTTCTTTTCAACTAATAATATTTCATTTATAACATTACAGCTGAAGACACGAATGAACAACCATAAAACCCCTAGAAATTAATTTTGCTAAACAGTTTTGCGAAATAAGACATCCAAGTAAACCTTAACAAGACTCCCCACCACTCCCCTTCCAACTGACTACCTGCCGAGTGGACGTGCTCTTTTACACTGCCACAAAAGAATAATGCCCGTCAATTCTCAATATATAGTATTTTAATAATTTGTAAATTAAGTTTGGAGGGAATGTTCTCTAAATAGTAATAACTCGATGCCCGCTCTTCAAAAGCATACCGGTTTGTGTTATCTTAGCGTCATCGAAAGTGTACATACGGCATGTGTGACTCGGCCGATCTTGACGTGTGCGTGTTCGTATACGCGCGTAGACGTGTGCGTGTAAAGAGCTCGAGATTTTCCGTGTCTTTAGGCTAATTAAATATCTGGTAGTATCGTCAGCATAACCTCTGTCAATGTACCAACCTAAGTCAATGGGTGAATGAATGCGGGAATGAATGGATGGAATTAGCCAGAGGTTATTCGGAAATTGAAGAGCGACACGTACCTCCACTCGTATCCAGGATAACCGTGGTCCGAATCTGGTCTCAAGCCGCATATGTAACATTCACGCGTTCATTAGTTAAAAACACTAGTTTCAAACCATTCCTAGAATTAGACACTCATGTTTCCAATATCTCGCACTAGACAATAAATCAAGATCACAGCACTGCTCGCAATTCACAATATTAATCAATGACGTGTTATGGTCACTTGTAACGAGGTGATATACGTTAATTAAAAAGAGATTTCGATTACATATGCGTTGTACCTATCGTCCCGGCACTTCGACTATCACATAGCGCAATGCGCACCAAGGAACAATGAAAATCACTGGCGCCCATCGGGTGGTCGAGTTGGAGAACGAAGCTTGATACGACTCCGTGACAAGGGGAAGAGCTTATGATCCCTTTCCAGACTCTCGAATAGGAAGAAGTAGGCGGCGGTTGTATTTGTAGCGATAATGATTACGACGACGACGACGACGACGATGAAGATGTCCCGAAGTAACAATTTCTTGCATCAACGATCGCTCACCGGACCGCCATACAATCGCGATATCGACAACTGCATAGATGTATATATACGTACAGATCTATATACAAGTATGTATATATATATATGTATAAGTGTATACGTGTGTGTACATATATATATATATAAATATAAATATATATATATGTATGTATATATAATTATGTTCGTGTGAGTGTATGTGGGTACGAGCGGGTGTGCAGGTATGTATGCAGTAGTAGGCCACCTGACGTTGCCCACAGAGCTGCGCTCACTATCTCACATTTTCCTTATAATAACGACGTTTATTTAAAAACACTGTATACGTTTCTGTCTGTTGCCTCTGTTTATCCGAATGATAGGGTTGTTCACTCGTAGTATCTTCGATCCGTCAACGTCGACGTAAAGGAATAATTTTGTGGGAGGCATAAGTCTTGAACCAGGCTTATGGATCAAAACACGAGAGTACCGATTATGTACTCAGTAACACACGCGTCGCGAACTGTGCACACGTCGGGGTTACAAATTTTAAACATTAATGAATAATCGCCGGACAGCGAGGTGCCCACGTCGGGTCGCGCTGCCGAACTGCTCGCTCCCCGCCCCTCTGCCGGCGGCTTCGCCCCACCAGTGCCTCGCGACAACCCCCCCTTCAGCCCCCTTGGACCACCCTACTCTCGAGCGGTACCGGCAGAGAGGTGTAAGCTAGTCGGTGGGGAAGCCGGTGGGTGGAGTCTCGATACCCTCAGGAGGCGTGGTCTGGAGCCTCTCGCTGCTTCGAGATGCCACCGCTGAGGCCGAGCGGTGGGGAAATGCGTCTCTCACGCCTTTGCTCCTTCTTACGCATATCTACAACAGCATTCATAAAGGGAAGATAGTCGGCAAAGGAGGCGGAAAGACGTTGAAGAATTTTGTCCGGCGCAGTACGTTTAAGAACTTAAAATGTATTTCCAGTAACCTTTCCTCGCTAAAGATATACTTTATCGAATTTCCTAACGGAAAATATTGCCAATTTACTCGTCGCGGCTCCTATTAACGACGAGCATGAACCTAAAAACCTCCCCGGGTTCGCTCTCATCTCTTCCGATCATCGAAACCTTTCTCTCCGCTTTTCCGGTACATCCGACCGCGCTTCCTCCTTGTTCGATTAATTGTTCCACCGGTATCCCGCATATATGCTTCGATGATCCTCCTCTTTGCATATTATCACGTTTGGTTTCACCCTTTATCAGTTGTGACGTTTCTTCTACTCAACCCTCGGATTCATCCAGGCACTGTATCTAATAATGACTTTGCTTTTCCCGTGATCTTCGCAGAGACGAAGACGTAAGGGTAGGCCTGACCAACTCTCCACAAGTCCTTCAAGAGAGATACTCGCTATATTCCAGATCCTTGATAAGAATCGACACAATGATAGGATCAGAAATCTATTCGTTTCTTTATTTGAGTACATTTTCTTTCTGCCATTTTCATGTATTGTGAACTTCACCGCATTAGCTTGGTCTTATTTATAAATTCTGAAGGCATTGTAGAGAATACACGTCAATAGTGCGGAAAATTCAACGCGAGTACACGGCAGTATGATGCAATAAAATAGGTAATGACAAAGTTTCGTCAAATCGAATAGAATTTAATTGATGATATTCAACATTTTTTATTGATGTTCTAAACTTCAATGTATATGAATACAAACACATCGGTTTAAAGCAAGCTTTTTGTAAATTCAGTTTTAAAGAAGAACTGGTTCTACCAACTATCGATCTCCAATCGGAAACGCATCCTTATCGTACCTTGCTATTACGTTATCATAAAACATAAAGTAATAATCCTCTTATTTCAAGTTCAACCTGAGTTATTTCTTGTCGATGTCAAGTTCCTTCTTTGAATATCACCCACTCCGTCAAGCCTTATGTACCAAAGATAGGATTTAATGGCTCGTTTGATGTTCATAGTAGTTTTTCCGTTTTAAACTATTCTACTACTTCCCCAGCAAACCTGTTAACGCATACATGGACGTTAAAACTTTGAATCATGCTTTATAAAATTGAAATGATCAGATTTTAAACATTCTAAGAAATAGTATCCCCTATATTCGTTGGAATCACTAACATTTGTCAGGTTATGGAATTATAATAAGATGTCAAACCGCACCTCATCCCATTGAACCCGCCCCTGTGGGCTGTAAAACTTAAAACTGCTAAGCACCTGATTCAAACTCTGCAGCCGCAAAAATCTTGCAGAATCGCAGCCTTTATGTTCGCGTTTCTTCCCGAAACCCTCGCCCTTAAAAGATTAAGGGGTTCCAAAGTTCTCTTTATTACCAATATTTTAATCAGTTCGGTTCCTGGATTTGTCATGCAATTTTCCAGAATTTAACTAATACTTTCTAAGCGAATTTCTACGAATATCAAGGAAGTTATTAACGAATTTAAATATTTAAATGTTATGTTTTTAAACATTTTGTTTTTATTGTGGCTGAACTTTACTTGTAATACGTGACTGTCTTGAAATGCTACTTATAACGCGTTTATTGAACTAAAATCCTAGCGTATTTTAATGGTAACATTAAAATATTATTAAATAAACAAAAGCTGTTTCCATATCGGAGAATATTGACTGATCTTGAAACTGTGTGCATAAAACCGCGAAAGAATTCAATCAAAAGTAGATATAGTAAAAATTGACTAAGAAAATTGCCATCGAGATTCCCTGAATACAAAATGTGAAATTCCATTACCCAAATATTTGCTGATCCTCAACATTGAATATATTAAAGTTCGATGAAAATAATATTTCACGATGCATTGTCAGATATAACCCAATTCTTCCTTCACATCTATGTAAAGTCGCTCGTTAATCACGCAAACATGGGATTTGCTAATGTACATTCGCATCATTAAATAAGATTGTGTTTTGTAAATTTATTACAACTGAAGTCGGACTATTCTTAAGAGTTTGGACATTTCCAGGAAACGATCAAGGAATTTCGCTACACAAAGGGCGAGGTATAGGATTAGAATTCGTGGCGGACGAACTTCATGTTAGATGGAACTCGTCCGCCATTGTTATTTCCGCGTTGCGTACACGTACACCGGCAAAAAGTACGAATTCGATGTAGAGAGTATTTCGTATGTTTTTTATTTAATTACTTGAAAGGAAATCATTTTTATATTTATAATGTAAGAAAGTTCTTCTGGAACAGAATTATTATATATATACTATAAATTGCAGTAGAGTATTTCTACATCGCTATCTTACTGTCGCATAATTTCTCGGGCATTTTTAAAAATATGTTCAGTATTTAAATCAAAATATTTTATTAAGTAATATTAATAATTATACTGCTTCTCAGTTGTACATTGCATTGAATAATTTTCAAACATTTCACACATTGAGTGTAACAATAACAGATGCATTAAAGTAAATATATTTTGTTTGTAAATAATTTCTTCAAAAGCAACATACTAATTATTAATTTGAATAATTGTAAGAAAATACCAACTTAAATGAATGAAACGATTTTCTAAATCACGTAATATTTACTACAATTAATAAACATTTGTTTTTACTTACGAAAAAAGTCGATGAATAACACTGTTCTGTCAAATTTAAAACTGTAGAATAATTCAATTAGATTCACTCAAAATTAAACACATTCATAATAACACAATAGAAAGAATGAGCAGTATTTACGCTAAAATACAGTTTGACCAAAAAATCTACAAATAGCTAAAAGTGAACAATATGTTAGTATTTAAAATCATAATTGAATTCGTTGCATGTGTTGTTGCATATAGTAGAATGTTTTTGCTTTTAAATTCGACAGGAAATTATACTCAGAAAGTGAGTAAGTTTAAGAATATGCAACAAATTTAAAATAGTGTTAGTTTCCTTAAATTTTGGTACGTTAACGATATTAATGGGCATGTTTTAGCCCACCTAATATACCGTTTCAAATTTAGTTTTCTTCGGGTACTGGTTTTCAAAACTACATAATTTTATAGGAAAATGTTCATTTATAAGAGCGAAAAGGTTAAAATTTGTACTAAAACCTTCAGAGTTAATAATGTCAATTAATTAAACATATATTAAATGTCTTAAATGTTTCGCTATTCAATATCTTAAATTGGATGTCATACAACTTTCTTGCCGAGATCAATGAACTCGTCCAAAGATGCACACAAAAAATAGGTAAAGGAATGTAAAGCCAAGAAATACTAGATTCAGACACTGTAATTTTGACTGACTGAGTCATAAAATTCAAAGGATGTTGCCACCATAAACTCCGGATTTTTGGCTGGCGCGAGTTTCGGAACTCTGTTTCTATTTCATAAAATGCTGCAGTCAAACGGTAACATGTTCCTAAAGTATACAATATCATATTATTACTTTAACGTTTCTGAAATGGGTCGCAATATTTTTTGAACCATATTTTTATGAATGTAGGAAGCGTTCTAAAGTAATTTACATGTTTATCAAAAAGCGTAAGTAGAAAGAAATTATATTTTCAGGCCATTGTTTCGGATGGTAATCCGATTTGTAAAACTCGTTTATATTGACTAATTAAGATGTTTACAACAGCGCGATGCGGTCAACAAAGGCATTCAAATTATGTATGAATAGATAATTAAACATAATTCATCCTTGTGCAGGAAATGAATGTTCATTTAGAAGTGAAACGTGCGGATGGTCGAGCTTCCTGTGGCTCGTGTTCGACAGTGTTGCGTTTTAGCAACATTACCAAAATTACTAAATTACGTATGGAATAACAATAATAATAAAGCATTTTATTTTGCGTTTTACGTATGAAACATTCTTTAATGATATTTAAAAAGAAAAGAAAGCGTTCATAAACGAACGAGAAAGGAAGCTATGCCAGGACAAAATTAAAAATTGCTCCTTATACCTATTAGAAAATATATATATTTTATGAATATTTCGTAAGATATAAGGTACCATACTTTTTGCATGCAACATTCTTAAATCAAGAAGCATTCTTAAATCACTAGCTTGTTATCTATTCAAGAAATTAGATAAATTGCCGTATTCAAAGTATGATTTCGAAACCAGTAAGAAGCCATTTTCATCGTAAATAATGATTGGCCTTAGTGTATATTTTCATTTATAAAATAGTAAGTTATTTAGTATTATTTATGAGTGTGATATTTCTTTATATCACAAAATTAAAAGTTAGTTGATAGTATTAACTAATAAATGTAGGCAGGGACAAATGCAGAGTTAAAGTTATATGAAAAAAATTCATCAGGAAATGTTACTAAGAACATGAGTAAAGTGATTTGTATACAGTTTAATAAGATTTAATATACTCTCTTATTGATTTTACAATTATAATGCCTTTATAAAAATGTCATGGTTTCTTGTACACTTTATATCGCGCCGTTCTTTAAATACAATATCGAAATCATAAGAATCATTCTCGTTAATATTATAATTGTAAACGATTTTTAAGCATATTAAATACATGTCTTTACATCTATGGGATTTAACAACAGGTTTTATAAATTACTTAATTATTGTTAGCACAGTTAGATAAATATAGTCCTGAATTATGAATTCGTTGAAATATTCTTTAGTACAAATAGGAAAACACTTTAAATAATGTATTTTCTAAAGAACACAATTTCAAACCCATGAGAGAGATTTTTTAAATAATCATCAGAACATTCGTGCTACGGTCGTTTATATCAAATATAAATCACGGTACAAGAAAGAAAGTCACAATTTAAAAAATCACCCACAATTCAGGTCTCTTACGTCTGGAATAAGCTCCCATCTACCTTAAGAAATAAAGCAGTCCCTCCTTCAAAAGAATTCTTCACAATGTGCTGTAGAGTAAATCGATATAACTTGTATCAATTTATTTTTTACATAAATAGCATTGTTAATTATCTATCAAGAAGAAGAGGATACACTGATTTAAAACAATATATGAAGGAATAAGAGGAGTTTAAATTGTCAATATAAGGGGAGTTTTAACGATATTTCCTTTTTGCTGACATGTAGAAAATAGTATCACGATTCTAAAATTATGAAATAAATTGGCGAAGTTCCTTTGGTGTAATTTTAATAGCGAATGAAGGATGCCTGTGGAGTTGGGGGTGAGTTCGTCAGTGACAACGTGACGTTTTTGAGAGACAGGTAACTATCTCGGCAAATGCAAGTTTAGATTGTGGGTTCGACATGCTATCCCCTATCAGGCGGGTGGACTCGACTAGACAAAAGTCAACCAGCCTCGTAGATTTTACTACCATTCAATACGAACGATGTGTAGGGTGTTCGACACGTTTTCGTCTGGCTTGTTTCTACGGTAAAAAACAAGCCTATAGCAACGGTTGCTTCTTGGATTAAAAAATTTATAATTATAATTTATATTCGATTTATAGAATGTTTTGTGATGATTTTATTATACGTTATAATATTATTATAATAACAAAATTATTTTCATTATTAATTTTATAACTATTGTCTATTCGTTGAGAAAATTCGTCATGGAAAAGTTGTCCGAAAACGAAATTCCCCTACACGAAAAAAAATACCCATTTCTCGAGTACACAACCCGGTAAGTCCGATTTCGGATTCAGATTCCACTACAAATTAAATTACTTTGGAAATAACCCATACAATATTCAAGCCTTCTTTTATTTAAGCCTCTATTATCAACTACGTATTTGAAGCCACATAATGTTTTCTGAATATGACAGATTAACCTCAAATTTGATTTGAGTACTGCATCACTATCGTTGATGACACCACATGAGATTTATTTATAGTTACCAAATGGAGTAATTCTTCTTTTCTCTGCACGGAACATTTAATTTCTTTTACCTGTAAAAACATACAACACATACATTATGCATCAATAATATTCATAGTTACTCTCTGAAATAATTATTAAATATCTAAGATTTCAGTTCCTCTGAAATTTTGGATTGAATCTATACAGCGAAAACTTGATGATAAATTGTCATCAGTTGCGACTAAATTAATAGTCGTGTTTATGGTCGCTATATTTAAAATCTTCAGCTATCTCTTTGGCATTGTTCTGGTAGATGATCTTTGGGAAAGTAATATTTAAATCGATGGCGAGAATATATCCGTGATTAACATGTACCGTTGTTGGTCGTAGTACGTTATATATATCTGCATTAAATTAGATTAAATAATAACGAGCAACATCTCAGCCCTATTCAAGTCACGGTAGTATCGATTAACGTCATAACATTTACACTGGCATCCTTTTTTGTGAATTTCTTAGACAGGAATCTGTTGTAGTTACTATACACAAACATATTGTTGCAAAACCACACAAATGTCAAATAATAAGCTAATGACAACGACTTAAAACTTCTCTACATCAAGAGGTAAAATATAAGAATGTATTTTATTATGCTAAACACTTATATAAAGGCTGATGTCAAAAGTTCTATTATCTGCCAGAATATAAATAAAATAACTATTTGTTGCTCAATACTCGCATGTATATATAGTCACGAGATATATCTTAGTCAAGAATCGTTATTCGAAACGTCTAAAATTGTAGCGGTTAACATTGTTATGTTTTTGAAAAACTAAAGGTCTGGGGTGACGATTTATCCACTGAATATTAACGATGTTGTAATTCGTCGACACTAAGCTTAAGGTTTTGTAAAATGAATTAAAATAAAAAGATTAAATAGAATTGAAACCTGATTAAAAAAAAACATTAACCGACGTACATCTATTTTTCTTCGTGCCACTGCACTTTATGTTTATTTCACAAATTGTAGTGTTATATTAACTACAGTTCTATTTTAACTATAAGTTTATCTTCGAGTGTAAACGTCAGTCCTCCGATAGTGCAATGTCAGCATTCCATGAGTGAGATGTTACTCTTTAAAAGAAGTTTTTCTCTCCAGAAAAATAGAGTATAGAAATTTCGAATATGGAATACAATAAAATTTATTTTTTTCCTTCTGTGTTTTTCCTCAAATTTTTGTAAAATCTAACGTAAAAGTTTATTACTATTTCGCGTATCATGAGAAATGTACCTATTGCAGTCTGATAGAATTTTTTATAATAAAACGACAATAGCGCATGGCAAATCGAAGTCTAATTTTCGCCCTTATTGATTGAGTAACGAGAAAAGACGTCTGAAGCTTTTTCATCTCGAACCTTGTCTAATGTCCTCCGCTCGATTTCATTCCGGAGCGGATCATTTTATCCCACCAAAGTCATTCTCAATGGCGTAGTTAAAAAGTTTCTTCTTACTACACTTTAGCATTTTGCATCCATTACGGACATTTGCAAAACTATTATTTTTAAGCATTTCTGATGCTAACTACGATATCGGTATTTTAGTCTTTAATGTGTAAATAATGTATATGAATTTGCAAATTTACCATTAAACAATATTACGTTGTTTTTATAATCAGAGAAGCGAACTATAAAGTCACAGAAAATCATTTTTGCTTAGAAGCATTTTTATTATATTAAACACTTGTTTATAGGAGAAGTCTTGCAATAAAAAAGTAAAGTATGATCCTTCGTCCTATTCGAGTTTTTGGTAAAATTACTCTTTAAATCTATTTACGAATTTAAATGAAGTGAAAGCAGCAAATATTTATTAAAAAAACGTAGTACAGTTAAATATATAAATAAATGAATATCTGTAATATTTTTTCAGACGCTGTATACAGAAGATTATACCATTATACTCCCTAATTTTTTTAGAATAAAAATTCCCATTGAATGGAGTCTCACTATTAAACAATACTCTACAATAAGTGAAAATTGGCTCTTTAGGATTGACTCAATAGGAGTTTAGGAGTTGCTCAATTTTCAGTCTATAAGGAGTGAATTTTCACTCTAAGAACTTTAGAGAGTATACTTTTATATTAAACTTATTGATATACATAACTTAGATTTTAACAAGCTGTATCCTTTGGCTGTGAGTAGTGATTGAATAGATGTTACTTAAGTTACTATTTTCTAATTTTGAGGTTAGATGGATGCTCTATTTTTTAATATTCTAGGTAATGCAAGATATTTGAAATGTGTACAATCCCGTGTACAATCTATCGGTTGGCAGGCACCAACTTTCGTTACATTTTGTGAAGTTTTATTATGTAGTTTTCGTGGAACGCAATTGTATGTAAATTTTAAGTGACGTACCTTTCTTTTTTCCTTCAGACAACAATGTGTGATTGAACAAAAAAATATTTATCTTCCATTAAGAGGCATGTAAACACAATTTCAAAAAAATATTTCACAATTATAAAACTAACGAAATCAATGGTACACTAGATTTACAAACCATCAACAATACACCAAGAAAAATCTGAAAATGCTAAATACTATTTACATGTTTCTTAAATAAGTAAAACATTGCTTTAAGAATAGTGGATACAAAATGATATAAAATGTATCATGGGGCTGTAATTGAAACAGATTTGTGACCGTTTCAATAATTGTGATAATACTAAATAGACAAGCAATGTACTTAAAAATTGCAATCATCATTAAACAAAAATAAAAAAGTTTAGTAACGAAGATAAGAAAGTCGATTTTCTATAAAATCTACAAAATTGTATTTTTTGTAGACACCACGACCCTACGTTTCCACGACTTCGATATATTTTATAAAGCCGTGCCTTCGCCCGAACCGACACTATAAGAATATGGCGTAATGATATTGTCTCATCTTAAAATGGGGAGCAAAAAGATTATGAAAGCTAAGCTAAAATGCTCATGCCTGGATAAAAAAGACTGAACCAATCAATAGTTGCGTTGCGTATATTCGTGTATATAAGATTCGTCATTTTTTAACCTACACAATATTTTCAAAAAATTGTAAAATATAAAATTTGTTATTGGAGAAGAATTTTCATGAAAAATTAAACCATTAACTTGTCTGAAAAATCAACAACGCTTCATCTCATAATAAAACAATACTTGTTGACATTATACACAAAGTTGAACTTGGTAAAAAAAGGTAATCATCTGTAAATTGTGTATCTTTGCATAGTATTCAGATTTAAAATTGCGGTTTTGTTATTTTCCGTTATCTAGACATCGTGAACACCCGGGAAGATCGTCTGTTAACATGTGTATTATTACATGCTTTTATTGCAAGTAAATAACACATACCAGGTAGTTTTTTACATGGATATGACACATTTACAATAATATAATTATAGTGTAATAGTAAAAGAAATTGAAATAGACAAGATTAAAGTAAGAGGAATTGAGTAAACTGTTCATATCGGTGTTAATATTCCTATATATTGTGATAACAAATTATACCATATATAAATTATTTCTTCGTGCGCCAGGTGGTGCTTAAACCCAAAAGTGATATTGCGCACTGGTTCATTGAAATTACCGTCTCGAAATTTTCGAAAGCTTATTGCTATTATTGTAATTTCTACAATGCCAATCCTGAATTGTATCAATCATTTTTTTTACATTTTAAAATATTACGAAATTCTCTTTCACAATATTAGTCGGTTACTACCCAACAAACATTTTCACGAATGCAGTCTGAAAATGTCTTTTACGGAAGACGAAATGAGAAAGAAGAAAAAGAAAGAAAAAAAGAAGAAGAAAGAGAAAATGTTTTTCGGAAGACGTCTTTTACAAAGACATGTAACGATAACTTTTTTGAAAATATCTTAACGCTCTTTATGAAATGCCGATATTACGCATGCGCATAAATTTCACCTTCTCTATGTTTCGCACGTGATATTTATGTATTTTTCTATTTTTTATAACATTATATACTATGTTTACATTATTTTATGAGAATTCTGAATTATTTTGATTCTTTCTCTCTCTCTCTCTCTCTCTCTCTCTCTCTCTCTCTCTCTCTCTCTCTCTCTCTCTCTCTCTTCTATGTGTATACTTACAGCGTAGCGCAGTAGTTAAAGTGGCAGTGTTCTAGGCGAGAGATCCGGGTTCGATTCCCCGCCGGTATAAGTTTATTTGCTCGCGTTATTTGTTTATATTCGAGCGTTTAAAATTATGCAAAAATACCATAATATATTCTCTAGAAACTTCTAATACATATATAATAAAAAATATAAAACTGATTTAAAAATAAACAGGGATGTGATAGTTAATTATGGTTTGTTTACGTTCTTTAATCTGTTGGTTAATTTCCTTTTAAAATATATATGTGATATATGCAAAAGATGTCTTATCTTATAGATATCTAAAAGATATCCGAAATTGTTGCGTAAGACATCTAAAAGATATCTTTTAGAGATCTTTTCAAGATTTTCAAGATATCTTTGACGGATTGAAGGATATCTTTTAGACATCATTAAGGCATCTTTTTGTTTATTGAGTATATACGTAAGTGAAAATAATTATTATACATGCATTACATTGCGACTATGTTTATACTTCTTTAAAATATAGAATATAAAACTCTTTTGTCTTATTTGTAACAGTAGGTTCTTTCGAGAACTTGATAAATTTCAATACTTCGGAAACTTAAAAACTGTGCAGATGCTTCTTTTTGGCTTAATAAATATTTCAGTCTTGAAAACTTTAATATAAATACATTATGTACAGATAGATGTAATATCTTATGCAATTGTTGTAACAATTCCTCTAACTAGGAAGATTCGCATGAAACGAAACATGAGTATTTTATACTTTTCATAATGAACTATCAAACATTAAAAATATTTAATTAACAACAACAAAATTTTTCAGAATTAAAAATAATTATCTAAATTAACAATATACATAAAGTATCCGGCACATTTCAATGCAGTAATTTCAGATCCAACATTTTTTCTGATCTATTAACATCGTACTGGAACTGGCACAAAAAGATTAAAAAGCTATTTCCAGTATATCGAACACCATTGAAAGCATAAAGATAGGGAAAAACCTTTTGGCAATCAACCTTCCCACAGCACTTTCTGCAATTATTTTTTACGGATTTTCAATACATGCGTTAGGCTCTCTCATTGATTTTATTTTATACAGTATCTAAAATACTTTAATACATAAATAAGCTTTCAAAAACTATATAAATATTCTGTCTTCATTTAATACAATTGTACTTTAACACCAATAACAAGAAATGGATAAATCGCACAAACATATATTGTTTAGAAAATTCTTTTCTGTATATTTTTTAACGTACCTAGTATAAATAGTAAATGATAAAAGAATAGATTTAAATGTTTTTAATAAATATTTGCCAAAGAAAAATTATTGTGTTTGTTATTCATTACATAATAAATTGTAGAACGTTTATTAAATCTTTTTTAATTAATTAAGCCTTTTCATTAAGAGTAACAATTTAATTTCCTTGGTGGAAATTTCATTTTTCATATAAGAATGTATGAAAACATGGAAAACCCCGCCTTCGTTCATTGAATCAGATTAAGTCGTTAACAATATATTTGTACATCAGTACAATAACTTTAACAAGCGCATGAAAAATTAGTTACTTTTCAAAACGTTTAATTAAATTTATTTACGTAAACATGATACTGATTTTCTGCACTCAAATTACATATCTCTCGACTGCATTCATTCAAATCTTTAGTTCATTATTCCGTGGAAGAATGCAGCTCACTCCTGGCATACAAGATAACAGTAAAATCGGTTCTTTATATACTTACTTTTTAATAGAAAGAGAATTTCAAAAGATTACTGGCACAACAAAACCTTTATGTACTGAAGATGCTCAGTAAATTACTATTCACGAAATTCAATTTTATGAAACATCTAGAGAATTACTTTAAACGAGTTAATAGAGCCTTATGTGTGCTTGCAGATTTAAAAAGTCACAATATTAAGTAAGATGTGTACTTACGTCATTGTCAAATAAGATTCTGCTTTACAAATGACTCGCCGTCACTCGTTGCAAAGAGGAATGAAAGCATGCTTGTTCATTAATAAATTATAGTAATTAACATATAAAAATCTGTGCATAAAGCTGAAACATTACAATTTGCAAATTACGTAAAATTATACTAATATTACGCATACGTTTATTTATACGTTTCTTCTTATAATAAATCTCGTTTAATTTAATAAAACGCTTCTTTCATTCAAGCAGATTTTTTACTTGCTATTATGCAAATAAATATTTACATAGAGCTTTTTTTTGTAATGTAAATAAAAACACTTTTTATTGACATGCATTTCACAATTTGTTCGCCAGTAAAAATGCCTCTATTAATACAGTTTTTTAGCCTCTACTTGTCTAACGCAACCATTGTATTTTTATTGCATGGAATGCTGAATAATAGAAAAATAGAGATTCATGTGTTTTTTTTCAATTTACTTTTTGTAATTATAAAAACGATGTCATATACAAGTTTAAAACCACCCATAGTGTCAAAATTCGTCATACAAAAATACTTCATGTTACCTACGGTTGTGGTTCGTAGCATCGGAATATTCATTTGCATAAGATGAATGAAAAGAGCACGCGTCAGTGCACCATGAATGCTGCATTAATCATTATATGACGCAAACATGTTTTGAGATGAAAATTTAAACCATTCTAACGAAAATATTTCGTGTACTTTTATTTTTATATGAAGTCAAATAAAATACTGTTGAAGACATAATGAACCGCTCCTTACAATACCATAATAAATATTTTCCTAAATTAAATGTTGAAATATCCCAACCAGAACCAACTTTTTGAAAGTTTCGATAATTCCTATAAACACATTGCATTTGAAATTAATTATTTAAATTTCTTTGAATTTATATACGTTTTTATAACGTCTTCAACGTTATTTATCTTGCATATAATATGATCATGACGGTCAAGCATTTTTAATTTACATATACATTTATTGCTTTGTAACACACTTTTCGATTTGTATAAATAATCTAAGAGCATATGATTTATACAATTCCGTAACACTGCCGCTTGGTGGCGAATAGTCGATTTTAGTTTTTCGCCCATGCAAGAATTTTCGTAGATGCTATTATAAGTTAAAAATAATATATAATTTACTATATGCACCTACGTATGAATGTGTTCTGATATCACGTTAAGTAAGAAAAATGCTAATATTTAAAAACTTTGGAACAATAAACTTTTGTATTTCATAGTTAAAATGCTTTTATGTACATTTGTAATATTACTGTGATGCTGTGGTTGTATTGCTAAGTTATAAGAACGTTAATAGATTTTAGGTTTATTTTAGTTCTAAGGTAAATCATTAAGAACTTTACAAATTGTATAAACTTTAAGATATTAAATAATTGAAACAGTTAGTAATGTGTATACACAATGTTCAAACAGTTGCTAGTTTTTGGTTGATATAATATTTATTACAACGTCAATGTATAATTATTTTAGTTCGAAATAAATGATTTTTACCTGTAAATTGATTAGAAGTGCTGCTTGGAATATTACCGCACTTAAAAAAATGTATTTAATTGACTTCGGGTAGGTGACCGCAGAAGGTAGTAAAATTAACTTTCTTCAGTTAGCTAAATCCTATTCATACGGATAATTTAAATATTTTTATTTTACTTAACAATGAATAATTAAATTTCAATACAAACGCTAAATTGGATTCTCATAACTACATTCTGAGTTCTTTGAAATACTCTAGAAGAGAAGATTTTTATGATTATTATTAGTTCTGTGGAATAAAACAAATATGGCTTCATAAATATAATATCACATTTTAATGATGGAGCTGCACTAATTCGTCCTTAATTTGAGTTCTGAATAAATCTCCAGAATAAATTTATCAATTAAGGTTGGAGGGCTCTTTAAAAAACTTTTATACGCATAGTAGAAAGAATTTCTGCTTGAAGAAAAACAGTCATTATTAATTAAAATTCCAGCTATGGACCTTTCTTGAAGTATAAATACGGAAAATCGTGTAAGCTGTTGGAAATAGCGTTCACATGGAAATTGCAATATAACAAATTACAAGAGCATTAATAATTTTCAATAAGATGGATTAATAATTTTATACATGTATAAACATAATGATAATATGTATCACATGCACCGCTTTATCAGCTATTTTATCAACTGGCCCTTAAGTTTGCTCGCGCGCTCGGATATATGCCCGCGAGCAAGCGGTTCGTAAGGACCTAATATAAGTATTGTGCACCAGGTTACATGTACATCGATCATAGAAAGATAACAAACAGGTTTAATTATAATAATAATAATATTAGTAATAATTAATAATACGTGTACATAATGAACAAAAATTATAAGGCACTTCGACACAAAATATTCAGATTAGCAGACGCTTTGTTATATTATAATTACGGCGGTTTTACCTAACCTCATATTAGCAGTGTCTTAATTCAATGAAATATAACTTCGTTCGAGATCTTCGGAATCGTGCATGTTTATTAAGCTATAAGAAGAACAAAAAAATTTCGGCATACATAATTTAAAAAATCTTATACTATTCACGGTCTTGATCTCGAAGGTAATCTCAGTTCAAGGACTTAAATTTGAATGTACTTGCATATTCAAGGGAGTGAAGAATCAGAGCAACCAATGTGAAACCGATACTAAAGCTTTCAGTAATCTACAAGCAGATTGAATGCTGAGTCACACAATGACATGTCGCTCTGTAAATTAGAAAATACAAAATGTAACCTGAGGAGAAATAACAATATAAAATATACTTAAATACTAAATTTTATTTTTCCAATCATTTCATATTGTTAAAAAAATTATAAATATCCTTACTGCTGGTTTACCATACGGAAATGTAAACTTTAACTAATATCTAGATTAATAAAGTTTTCTAAAATAAATATGCCGAATTACACGATTTTTTAACATACCTCGATTTCATCGTTTAATTTCTGATCCTAACTTGTATTAATATTACCTTCTATTTTCTAGCACGATAAATATTTATCAGATATAGAAAACGTTAGTATTTGCGGTAAATTTTCAACATATTTAATAGTTGTGCTACCCTGGTAAATATCCCAAACAGTATGGTGTGTTTTAAAAACAATGAGAAACATTCGCATGATTAAAAGTCTGCCCTTAAAATACCACCTGACGTAGTAAAGGTTCGGAGGAAATTTTGTTCATTATATGGTTGAAAGTAGGTCGAGAAGAAACCAGTCAACGTTTTGCGGTCAGCAAGGACTTGTTCATTTTATATCAAATTATATTATTAAAAAAATATGTTCTTATTTTTCACAATCCATTACAAAAACCTCAAATTACTAAGAACAGAAAAAGTTATTATATATCTGTTTAATTTATTTATAATAATTCAGCTAATAATAAAATATGTCGAACGACGAAAGATAACTCTTTTTATGATTTCAAAAGTAACAAAAAATCACAAGATGCGAGCAATATACACTTGAAGAAAATTAATCTTACTACGTTTTTTATAATCTTATAAATATGCAATACAGATTAACATACAGTCAATTACCGAGTTGAATTATGGCTGAAAAAAACTGAAAGGGCGGCCGATTTAGACCATTCTCCCCTACGCTTTAAAGAGCAAGAGTGAAATTTCATCCCATTGAAGTCAAAACACTAGCAACCTCGTATAGAGTGAAAAAAATGACTCGAATGAGACGTAATCCGACTGTGCTACTTTAAATGAATAGGTCTTACAACATCCTAATCAGATATTTAAGCAAACCACAAACACCCGGAAGTATTAGATCGTTACAAAAAATTGTAAGATGGCGGGTTCTGTCGGATACTGGCATCTTGCATTTGAATATTAACTGCCTGTGAGGAATCTTCTAGAGGAGTTGGGAGTAAGTTGTACCCATTGTTTCTACCATATTTTACGCATTAGATGCATCAAATTTTATACTTGTAATATTGCTAAAGATTGTTAACCCTTTTTAGAAATTATTGTTATAATCTTTTTTGTAATTGACATTGTCTTCCAGGAATTTTTTTATTATTGACATCATTCAACCGATCCAATTTGTGTTTTCTTTTATTGTTAATAGCTTGAAATCTTGTACATTTATGAACCCTCTTATAGTTTTCGCCATTTTAATACTTGTCAAATGTCATAAGAATCAAAGATGTCGCTGTAGGGCCCATAGAATTATTACGGTAATTAATGATATTCTTTTCTAGATCTAGACTTGCAATTAGTTGAAAACACATCTTTTGGTAGGTGAGAGCAATGAAACTGTTAAAACTACCCTGTTCGTTTCATAAGAAAGCTTCTGATGATAGGTCATAAACTATATTGTCTGGAACATATGTTTATTAAATTTAAACAAATGTACGTAGATAATATGATTTATATCTCACACAAATGACAATTGCAGATCTAACTTGGTTCAGTTTGCTGAAGTATGACAAAAAGGGCGCCTGAAATGCACTGAGAAAATGTATCTATGTCGTTTGTAATAAATACAATTTGAAATCCATTCTGTCCTGCAACGGCCTATAAATTTGTTAAAAGAAATACAGTGCTACCCATCGAAATAAAAAACAGATCATTCGAAACCATTTCCGGCAGCGACCGGATTAAACGTTGAAAAGAATGTAACGATTCTTTGTAATGTACATATTGTAATATTTTATCGATCGAATTTCCAATCTTTTATTACACTCTCCCTAGTTAGGCGAGTTATGAACAACAGCATAGAGAAAGGATTATCGGGGCGACAAAAAAAATGACGCACAAAACTATAGGAAAGTGATCGTGCTACAGTTTCATGCAGTTTTTCGTCACGGGAGTAATCCTTTTCCATAAGGGCTAGCAGGTATGTACGTATGTCGCAGGGTTCGCACCAATGAAGGGGGTTAAGGCATAAAGGCAATAGGGCACCACACGACGACTTTCTCTCTCGCCCCTCTCGCCACCCTCTCTCTTTCACAAACTTTCTTTCCTTTTCTATCGGATACACGCTTCCTTTATGCCTCTCTCACTCTTAGCACTTCGTTTGTACATTCATTCATCGATGCTCACCCTGTGAACGTAGATCACAACACATATGGCGCATTAAAATTCAAAATCTCTAGATTAACTATTTGACAATTATTGAACCAAAAAATTCCAATTTATCCAACAGGAAGTTCATTTGTTCCGATTGAAACATAAGGTTACCAAGCATCTAATGCCAGTGTATCGATAACCCCCACGTTTAAGTATCCAACGGTTTGCTCAAATTATTACATTGTCATTCTAATCATCACAAAACTAATTTATACAAATATGGTTTCTCTGTCATCGTTTTTAACATGCATGAATATTTGTTTACCTCGGGTTAAATCATGTTTTATTCGTAAACAAACTTAAGTGTTTTTCTAATTTATTTCGATGTTCTTGAGACTTCTACTTTGTACATTACTCTAAAATCCTTAAAGCGAAACATCAATGCATAACAGTGAAATCTCATTTTTAGATACAGTGCCGATCGGACCACTCTCCTAAAAGTGAAAATTCACTTTATTAAACAGTGGATTTTTTCACAAAGTGAAATTTCACTGTAAACACAAGTAAACATTTAATATATGTCAAATGTTATTTACGTATTTTTGGATTAGATATGTGTTTGCTAGGATAAACATTAACCAACAAGGTTCCGAAGATTACCAACTATTGATATCTATTTTCCCATTCCGAAATAGGTACGATCGATTCGGAACGCGAATTTCTTATATATGTAAATGGTACGTTAATAATAACTAAATACTGCATTGGGTGTTCGATAAGATACATATGCGCCACCAGACGGCAAGTGTTCGATACATCAGCTTTTAAGGTCTTTCCGCCAAATCGTCCGGCCAAAGTTCATTTCAAAATGGCCGCACTCACTGTGTCATACAGTAGATTTCGACAAGGGTTCAAGTAAAAGTGACATTTGCACTTTTAGAACTTTAAAGTAATTATTACAAATTTATTTCATGTTTATTAATTTTTATTTTCTCGCTGCGAAGACATGGGTCAGGCTGTAAAGCAGAACATTTTAGCGCTGTGTCTCTCGCTTTGGGTAATTGTAAATAACCCTAATAATATTGTTCAATAAGGATATTATTATTATTGTCATTATTATTAATATTCACATTTGACAGACATATATTTCGTTCAGTCCTTAATCGATTTTTGTTAAATTCAATATCCGTTAATTCCGTCTAAACATTATATTAATGTATCTGGTATTTTTTCCCCGTGCTTTACAAGTTGCGCAGTATTCCAAATGATACTATAATGTAAAAATTAGGCCTGCCACCTTGCGCAAATTAAAGCAAATGGAGTAGAGGCTTAGAAATCCCGCAAATTTAAGAATTTCTTGTACAACATTCATTTCACCGGCTTTCGAGCATAATTTTTCATGCTTTCAGAAGTCATTTAGACCGTCAAGCTTTTCTCGTTACGTGGTGTTTTTCTCCAACTTGAAGCCAAGATTAAATTAATGAAAAGGACTAAAGGGTGGCTACAAACGACGAATTAGATATACTGAATCCAAAATTAAACTAATTGTAAGTTAAACACAAGAAAAAAATTTGCCATAGTAAATATAGAAAAGAACCTAATTGTCTCATAATACAGGTCAACAGAATTTGACTGCGAAATCTTCAGAGATGCGGGTATACTTTTCTAACGTATTTTTGGGCGCTGAATCCAAATTCGTTCATACAATTTTTTAATCACCCTATATTTTCGAGATATCTGCCATTTTATATTTTTTCGAATTCGTTTCTTTCAGAATTTGTTGCAATCCAGCGATACAAGATAATTAATCGTAAGACCTCTCATTTTGCGTATAATTGCTTCCAGAATACATGTAAATTTTTCCAGATCCAAGAAATACCTGATACTTAGTGTTATCAATGAAAAACTTCAAAAGTTTCACTAAAAATTAAGAAAACTCAGGAATTTTTACAAGAAAAAAGGCATATAAATTGAAAAAAAAATTTTTTTATTATAACTGCATGGCTCTAACGTAGGCTACTCCACACGTTAATTTCCGGGATTGTACATCTATTTAACAGTATGTGAAGATATGTATTTTAACCGATAATGTCGAAAACTGGTAAAATTAGTGCATGGGTGCTAGCATGTAAATACCAGAATGATTCACAATTTCATACTATGCAACATTTTTCAAGGTGTCTAACATACATATTTCCTTCCGAATATCAAAATTGGCGCACCAAATATGGTGGATGATTTTGCAAAATTTGTTTAAAAAAAACTGTTTTGAAAATGATCATTTTCAGTTTTTTCAGCCTTTGCTGGGTCGAAGCCACTAGCTTTATTTTGTAGTTATTATTTTATTAGGGCAAATTGAATATCTGCATGGAGATTATTTCGCGACATCGAGTGATGCATTAAATTAGAAAGTAGAATTTCTACAAATGAAACTTATATCTAGTGAACAAAGAAGACGAGTTTATGTAGTCAGACGCGTTTTATACAAAAGTATATTGTAGAATCCTGCCATATTGAATCCGCCATTTTCAATGTCTTAATTACCATTCGGTATACATTCTCGAATCAGCCGCAATCACCATTACCTCGTTATTATTACACATTTGCTCGCGCGCTTTTGCATAATGCACTCAGACTTTCAAATAAGTTTTAGCTTTTATTATACATACTTATACATTGTTTTAGTAAATGTTCCTATTTAGACAGAAACTTTGTGTATTCATTGTTGCCATTTATCTAAAAAGAATAGAAAATTTTACTAATATAATGATCTACGTTTTACCATATCAAATTATATAAATTGCATATTTCATAATCTGAAATATTTTTACAAAAAAATGCATGTAATTCTTGTACGGTTAACTGTAACGAATTTTTATTAAAATATTCTGAAATATTACACAATTTTACGCCGACAACAATGCGTTTATATTAACATATCAAGGCCCAAAAGGTTGTCAAATATAAGCTCGTCCCAGCTCCCAGCATCAAAGAGTTAACAATATCATTGTACAGTTTACCATAAAGTATAGGTAATTTAATTGCATTTTATAGTCAAATGTTATATTTGTATAAAATAGTTAAATTACCTTTAACAGGGAAAAAAAATAATTGCATAATAATTGTAAAAAAATATAGTAAAATATACCTTTCAATATTTTCTGTGCCAAAAATTAGTATCTACAGAGACGAAAAGATGTCGCATGTCGCATATCGTAAATGTTTAAACTTTTTCTTATACTACGTAAGAAGCCGCATTTATATTTTTAGTAAGTCCAAATCGTCCCCTTACAAATACATACGAAAAACCGTATTCCGGTACTCGTCGAGAGATAACAACTTACCAAATCTTAGCTCATTTCGTTCAGCCTTTTCCGTGAGCTTGAAAGCACAAAATTTACTAGCATACATACATTTATGTGTATTACCAGTATACGTACGCGAATACACACATGTGCAGAGAGCGTCACCCACCCAAAAAACACGTTTCTTCATATTCACCGTGTATAAAACCTCAATAATGGTTTTATCTGGATTTCGATTTTTTGACCGATTACTATACTTTCACCCTACTCCCTATTACACAGGGGAGAAAGTAATATAAAGCATTTTCCCTGCCGAACGCAGTAATGCTTTTTATTTTTTCGCTAGTGTCCCCGCGAACGGAAACTTATCACCATGGGCGTTTTTTTCTCTCGAGTTCGACATCGACCGGTCGAAGCAATGAATAACGATCATTTTTAGGCATGAAAAGAAAAAATCGTTACTGGCGTTCGCGGTGGTAAAATCAGAAAGGAACGTCCTTGATTAGGGGCGAAAGAAATATAACTAATCCGCATTTGTATACTGTCTGCCTCTTTTATATAATGATTGGAATTCGAATAATTCAGTTTTAATATTTCCTAGAACGATACCTCACTATTCAGGACGGGGAATCGACGTATAAAATGAAATAAGTAAATAACGGGTTCATAGCATTGCAGCTTTGACTCAAACGTAAAAAAGCAGTTTTATTCTCGAACACGCTGCGAGCTTTATTATGCTGCGCGATTTTCATAACTGCTAATTCATCGATATTGTGATTATGTGATAATTTCATCACATTCAACGATTAAAATAAAATTCATTGCTACATATTCAAACCTGTAAATTGTGTGGTTATCATAACAAAAGACGCGAGGCCTCCCCGGACGTTCATAAACGTCCGCGTACGCTTCGAAGTCTAATCAATACATCCTTACTAAAAGATAGCTATCGAAGACTAGGAATCAATTTCCGTAAAAAAATAGGGAAAAATTCTTCCTCTCGGTTTACTGAAGTCGTAGAATTTCCAAACAATAATTAGAAGCAAAACTTAATGCTTTTAATTAATTGTGTTACCTATAAAGTCGAAAATGATAATAAATATTATTGCAGTCAAAATTCGACAATATTGAATTAAAACTAATATTTTAACCCTTTTTTGGGTTTCCTACGAACATAGTTTTAATATATAGAAACTTAATAACTGCATTAGATTTCTTATATTGTGACACTTTCATGTTAATTAGAAATATTAATAACGTATTATATTCAGAAAAGCACGTGACTTACCAAAGTAGTGGAATGTGTCCTAACCTTTAGAGTCAAAATATGTACAGATACGGGTATTGCTATTGTCTCTTCTTACCGCCAAATGCCAGAGTCCGCAGCACACGTGCGCATGGTGATCGTGTTACTGCGGCTGCGTACCGGGTACCACTTCGCTGCCGTCTAGTAAACAAGATATAAAGCAAGCTTATTGGCCGAGCGGTAAGACGCGTGCATTGTGAGCAAATCATCCGAGTTCGATTCCAACAATATGACTTTTTTTCTTTATCATATTTAAATTTATAAAATTACATTCGAATGTGCAACAAATACGAAAATAATAATTAATATACAACAGATTTATATACTGGTATAGAACAATAACTGAATTGAAAAGGACGTTTTGAAAGGCACAAAAACATAGGTAAACGATGCTTCTTTGACGTTTTTTTTACTTTTCTTTGTTTACCTTTTGCTGTACCTGTATGGGCTCATTTATAATAGATTTTTTAAGTTGCGTGCAATCTGTCAAAGATGGCGTGAACGTATGGAACGTAAAAAACGTAAACAACCGCAACATCGTGTAATATACACCCATATGAACGACGGTTCTTTCCCTTCAATCTTCTTTTGTCTTTGTTTTCGCGTCATCACGTGGGTATTCGTATGCATGAAAAGCAGAGACAAAAAACGGGAATCGAAGGGAAAGCTCGTGGATGTACGCTCTAGATAATAGCATAGAGTGAACGTTTACCCTTACAAAGAGATAAGTCATCTCACTCCAACCTCAGAGTGAATACATCAATTACGTGTATTCTTTCTCTGCGGTTTTATTATCGTTTCTTTTCTTTAGATATGTATGAGGGTGGAAATTTACTTTGAGAGAGTGAAATTACATTTTCCATGTAAAAGTTTGGGGAGGATTATATATGTAAGCAATATTTGACAGAGCATGAATTTCGCTTTATATAAATAAAGTTAAAAAAGAACGTTAAAAATGTTTAAAATGATGTTCATTATACAATCTTCTAATTTTTTTTCGTTGCTAATAAAATTGTTACATTTTCGATTAGATTAGTTTCTGGTTCTTTTTATAATAAAAATTGACATATCTGTGGCATTTACAATAATTTTTTATTCACTGGAAAGCCTTTGTCGGAGCTTCCAATTAAAATGGCGCCTCAATTTACTGTTTTTGTATTGAAAAGTAGGGAAGTACGTAAATTATAATAATATTGGGGATGTTATGTAGAAAAGGTAGACAATAACCAAGTGCATTTAAATAATATCTAATATTTCTTCATACTGTAAAAAGATTTGTTTGATCTATGGATGATTCTTTCAAAAAGAACAAACGCGGAATTAGGATTTTATAACAAAAGTTTCAAAGACATTATTGATATTGCTCTTATCTCAGACAGCAAAATAGAAAAAGATTTGATTTCGAAATGTGCTGTAAAAGAAGTCAGATGTCCCACTTGTGAGGGTTTTCTGAACATGATATCATTATGAGATCTTTATGAACTCTCAGAAAGTGGGACATCTGACTTCTTTTAGAGCATACTTCGAAATCATTTCCAACTCTTTTCTATTTTGCTGGCTGGAGATGTCAAAAGTTTGATACTAAGATTGAAATAATAAATTTTATAAACAGTTATTAATAGTAGTTACAATATTTTATTCAAATAAACGAATGATTTAAGAATTATTGACAAAAATTTCGTGCACTTGTAAAAAATTCCAGTATTTCACGCCCTAAGTTATATCGCCCTATAAGTTATAATATTATACTAAGCCATACATTTGCCTTGTTCAAAGTTATATAACCTTTTTCCCTTGTCCCCCCACCAAGCCGTTTCGATGCCCTTCGCGACTTTCTTAGGCACGGATCGGCAAAGACTGGAATGCTTCGGTTAGGCCTACACTCACGATAGAGGGGGTAATGAGGGAAAATAATAGGCCCAAGTGATCCGGTGGTTACGGAGTGGAGTTTTGTTTTTCAGCCGTAACTCTAAAAGATATTGATTTTATTATTCAAACAAAACATTTATAAACAAATTGTCAGTAGTGGTTAACACTTTTGCTTTTTGTTTTTATGACAGGTTGCAGAGTGGAGTTCAGAATACCGCCCAAAACTCATTTAATTCCAGCACATCGAAATTGCAATATTTTGCCATTTCCTCTTAGAGATCACATAAATATAGAATGACTATTGGAAATAGCATGACAAAAGGATATTATCATAGAGCAGAATAAAGATAATCTATTTTTTTAAGAATAACATTTGCGTCATGCACGGTTAAAGAGTGGAGTGTTTACACCATCCAATTGTCAATTGTTTTTTCATATATTCTTTTTAGGTGCACCTCAAAACCCCGACAAATCATAAAACAGACACTTCAAAAACCAGACATTTCAAAACCGATTTTCATAAAATCAGACATTTCAAACGTGATTTTCAAAATACAGATACCTACGATTGATGAGTTCAATACATAAAAAAATTATCTCGGGTCGCCGCCCTTGCGGTCTCACTGGAAGGTCATTTCAAGGTAAAAAATGTTTGACCAATGGGTTAATTTTGTATGTCACTTGAAGGTCACACGAGTTTGACCACCGGATTATTTATTAAGCACACTTAGAAGTCAATCATTAATTACATTATCAGAATATGTACATTTGGAAATGTCTGGTTTTTGAATGTCTGTTTTTGGAAATGACTGGCTTTCGACTTCTGTTTTTTGAAATTTCTGTTTTGTGATTTGTAGGGTTTTTGAGGTGTACCCATCTCATTGAATATGACTAATGTTAAATAATTTGTAGAAAAAATGCTATGACCGAGGCATTTGTTCTTTTTGAGAAAATCACCCCTGTACATCCAAATCAATTAAATGTATTTTTATGCTCGTAATTATGTAGTAACTGAATATTTGATTCACGTCTTTGACGAGCGAATCACGATATTTTTGTGATGCAAACTTTTAATTTTTCTGACAAACATTTTTTTCTGATCGCAGAAACTTGTCTGCTCCATCAGAAACAATGCCAATTTTGCTAGAAAAATTCAACATTTTTTTCGTGATGATAAAGATGGAAAGGTTGGATTATTTTAAGATTTTTCGAAAAAATTAGGACCAACGTGAAAAGATTCCATGAGCCTGAAGTTGAACCCGGGACCTTTCGCCGGTCGAATACTCTATCATTCAGTGTGAATAAAAATGTATACGTAAAAATATACCTAAAGAAAATCGACCGGGTTGCATAATTTCACATTTTCCAAGGAAACTAGTTTAGAAATGAAAACTGTTAAAGCGACAAATTTTCCAGCTTTATATAACCCAACCCTTTTGTGCTTTTGTGGTTTTGACGACTGCGTTCAGTATCTAGTGAACAAAAATTACTATATTATTATTGTAATCAAGGATTCATACTGATTTTATTGCTATTTTCTTTAGCTGAATTCAACATTCTTTTCTCTGGAGTTTCCCAAAATTTAAGATGAGAAATATATCGTCATCTGTGTTTCATCAAATTTTAAAAGTCAAACGTGTACAAGATAATTTTTATCAATTTCAACAAAACCGATTTAAAATTTCACTGTCAGTAATATCTTAAATAGAATCAAGCACCCGTTCTGTTATATTCTTCTCAAAATGTCTGATGCTCAAAGGTCAGGTATTAATAATTGATAAAAAACATTAGAAAATATATTTGGGACTAATATAAAAATATTATAATGCTGCTCTTACAGTAATATTTTTTGCGTTCAGTATTCCTCAGGCATTTCTTTGAAATTTGAAACCGTACTGTGCAAATGATCAAAAAGGAAGGAAACGAACGTTTTAATAGTTAAAGTATTATTTATAAAAAAGGAAAATACAACTTATTGATAACTACGATCATTTATTTAGAGTAATATATATCAATACAGAATCATAGTCGTTGATTTGTTCAAATAACTGCATTTAAAATAAACAAATTAAAGTTTATAATCGTAAGAAGACGAAACATTTAACATTTTTGTTAACAGTTAGGTGGAATATTTTTGTTAGAAGGTAACGCAATAAACACTTTCGTAGCACAAATATTCTATTCAAAAAAGGTGTGTTACACAAAATAGTAATACAACAAATGTAACATTTTTAAATTTTCATTTGGCATGTGAGAATAAAATATTTTAAAACTAGAGGTAATTTTTATAAAAAATCTTTTTACCAACATTTAGAAACGAATAATTTAGAATACTACAATAATAATTTTTAATACAATGAACCCGACTTTTCATAAACTATAAATTCGAAATTTATGTGTCACCCGCGCGCTGGTCGTATCAACATTTGCATTAATATTTATCACTTTAAATGTTTGTATCTTAAGCTATTATTAAAACACAGTATTAAGTAAATATGAGTTTAATTTATGAAATATATTATATAAAATCGTCTGATGATACGGAGTAATAAATTCTTTGAATGAAGATAAATGTTTAGAAATCTAAACTGCTCAATCTGAGGTACTTTGTAAGACGCACGCGTCACGAGCTGATCTTTGTGGACTAACTAAATGTCGTCAAAAGCGGGTGCTTATGTAGTATAGAATTTCTGATATCGCTAATTACGTAGCGTTTCTTTGTTGTACATATACTGAATAGACGGTTCCATCCTCTTGAATATGGTATGGCAATCGTCACAGGGCAGAGGTAATTTTAAAATAGCCGTATATTATGAAAAGCATTGCGATGCAACTTTTAATGTGTAATAACAGTAACTTATTATTAATGAATACGATTTAACTTTTTCAAACATTTACTTTAACAACTAAGGAAATTTTTATAATATATTACGATTTTTAAATTATTTAAAACGTACAATATACAATATTTGCTAAACCTTTTTACGTAAATATGTTTTATAACATGAATAACCTACGAAAATGAGTATTCGCGGGATTTCTTTGTTGTTTGTTACGAATTTTATCTCCGATTTTCAAAATTAAAAATGATGGGTCCAATATGGCTGCTAAAAATGTTGTAATCATTTTATTTTTCCTGAAACTTAGTATCTGAAGAAATATAAATTTAACGTAGATGCTTTTAAAAATTAATATAGTTAACGGCTTACACCCACAAATTGCATTAGATGTTAAAATGTTATAGTTTGAAACTTTCTAAACATTTCAAACACCTTGCGTCGTAATCGTTAGGATTCTCAAAACGCTAGGCCTTGTCGAAACATTTATAATCTCAACTGGTAACGAAAAACGGTACAAAAGAAAAAAAGAAAAAAATGAAAAATTATATTACTAACTTACTTACTTTTTTTTCTTTTTGCCTTTTTTTCTTTTTACCTTTTTTCGTTACTAGTTGAGATTATAAATATTTCGAGAAGGCCTGGTGTTTTGAGAATCCGAGCGATAACGACGCAAGGTGTTTGAAATGTTTATAAATTTTCAAACTATAGCATTTTAACATCTGATGCAATTTGTAGGTATAAGCCGTTAACTACATTAATTAGTATGTAAATGTTTTCGGTAGTGCGGATTGTGAATCCCTCGTCTATTTCAAAGAATTGCAAAACATTCATTCAATATTGACGAAAGTTTAAAATCTTTTGGATTTCTCTACATTTCTGTACATTTCATCATTCCAGGACGTTATAAACATTTGATGGAACTTTTTTGCTTTTTAGGACGTTGTGCTTTAGTACGTGCTTTTTCTTGGCCTTTTTTGCACCTTTTTTTAAATGTTTTACTATTCAATCATGTACAGATTTAGACATTTCCCAATTCTGAATAATAAACATAATTTTAAATATAAGAGAGATAACGTAATGCAACATACCTCTGCGAAGTTTACCCACGGGTCGGTGAGGACATTTACGGTTAATAATTTAGTATTCCTTTCCCCCACTAGGCGTCGGAGCATTCCGAAAGGAAAGTCACTCTGCTTTTATTACAAATGCTGAACAAACTGCTGTTTTTATACCACCTGGCCTCTATTGCATTAGAATGGTTTTGTTGATTGATGAAAAAAGGATGCACTGATTGTTCCAGCAAAGCTAAAATATTATACTTGCAATGTGTCTGTAACAGAATAAGACAAATATTGATTAATTTCTCTGAAACGAAAAATACAATAAGCTTCATACAATGTAACTTTCAGAATATTTTTTTTTAATTCAACGTTTCAAATTATTTAAATCATTGTATAAATTGCCTTATTCAAAATCCCGAAATGATACAATATCAAATTAGCGGATCTCCAAGGACTTTTAAATGACATTTTTCCTCAAATTTGAAGAAAGTAATTTAATATTATAATACCGCGGAGCTGCGTTAATTAGACATTTTGAGACGCTTTTTCGAAAAAGTTAATGAAAAGGGTGTTTTGAAATCAAAGATCCAAAGTATTCCGTTAAAGATTTATTGCGTTTGTCATCGTAAACGAAATCGATTTCTTGCCTCCCTCATAAAACTAAAATTCTTTATGTATGAAGGACTTCCCTTAAAATTGCAAGTGAATGTTCACTTTTGTTTAGTTTAAAAGTTGTCCGCATATATTAACGATGCCTTGAACCAACATTCATTTTAGTAAAGTAGACAGTTTATTACTTGCTCGAAAAAATTTCACTTATTCAAATTTAGTATGTTACAACGAAGATAGTCAATAACTTCACATTCTTTCTAGGAAGAAATTGTATGTAAAATCGATCCAGCCCCTATATGGATTCTGAGAGAAGATTTCTGGAATCCACTTTGGGTGCGAGAGAGTTTACCCTGGTTGGCTTTAAAAATTCAAAATGGAAAAAGTAATTGACATACGAATTATTTTTTATCCGTTTATACCGAAAACTTCTTTGGCATAATAAACGAAATTTTATACTTTCAAATCATTTTCGAGTTACCGCTGCGAATTTTATCATTCATCCTGGTTTGATATATTGAACACAACTTTTTTGTTACTGAAATAAATAAAAAATTTGCGGGGTTTTTTAGTTTACAAATTAAACATTTTTTTTGATTGGTGGTGAGTAAATAAAAAGTCTGAACTGCCCGTATTATTGACGTATTTAAATGGCGCAAATTTAAATTAATTATTAAAATAGATATATTATTAGTATCTCATTTATAAATGAAAATTTATTGTATATAATTACCATTTATGCAGTATATGTATATGCAGAAAGAATTAGGGACGCCATTTTTGCGCTTGAGCAACACGAAAGTCAATTCAGAGTAGTAGGTATGCATTCAAAGCTAATATGTTAAAACAATTTTCTCGAATTATTGAAAGCAAGATTTTCTAATTTTTCAAAATTAGATGTGGGTATTTAAAACCCTCACGTAAGATCAAGGGCACCAAAATTAATGACATAAAGTGGGCATCACTTCTAAAACGATATTCATCATTTGTATGTCACCTTGGATTAATGATTTTGAAAACATGATTAACAAATTTTAATGTTTCCCAAAACAATATAAACAACATAATCATTGAGAATGAAATTTCGGTAAAAACGCATAGTAGTTTTGTTGTCTTCTTTATAAGAAATCGTTAGATATTATTTTAGTATAAATGTTTGGAAATATTAAGGAGATTTATATATACCACATAATAATAATCTAGGCTTTGTCATTACCAGCATCCTTTATCGTTAATTATGAAGATTATAAACAAAAATGGTAGAAACATTAATACCTACTGGTCGTAGGTGCAAAATAAGACAATAAAACAAGCAAATACAATCTTTGTAAACATTATTGTTAAAAAAATGGCCAGAATTGTGTCGGGATTTTCTGAACTGCTGATTACGAATCTCGTGTCAATTTTATAAGATTCAAAATAGCGGATAGAATGTGGCGGATAAAGTTATAAAAGGAACAAATTAGTTTGAAACTTGTTACCCTGAGGTTTCCGGACTCGCCGATTACGAATCTCGAGTCAGAAAATAAGGCCCCACAAAACTAATTTAATTCTACAAAATTACAACTTATGTGGAACAGCATTCGACCAGCAATAGAAGGGTCGTGAGGTCAATTTCTGGCCAGCGAATATCTCGTTGTTGGAAAAATCTAAAAACGATAAAAAAATCGATCTTTATGGCATCATAACGTGTTAATTTAGACAAATTAAGAATATTTTCACTATATTTGGGAATTACGAAGTGACGAAGTATATATAAATCGCAGTTATTTACATTTCATTTTCAATGTGGACAGTGACTAATATGTAACATGTAGACTAATAATTTTATTAAATATATTAATAATCGCAATAAAGAATTTGTAATTTTAATCACGACAAAATAAGTCTCTGAGACAAGGCCTTCTAATAACAATAAAGGTAGCTTTTAAAATGAGTGATTAATGCGAATAACAATGCAATTAAATAAAATTCATCAGGATGGGTGATATTAGTCATTTCGTTATTGATTTAGTTATTATTCATAAACAGGACATATCGTCCTTTACATAATAGAATATACAGAAAACAAGAAATATAACAAGAATAATAATTAGTTTAAATAAAATGAATTAGCATAAAAATTTAGACAACGTAAAAAAGTAAAAGAATAAGTGACTTACAAACAATAACAATATCGTATACGAGGTACACTTCTTTTAAATTCAGCGACTGAAACGCGCGAATGTTATAACATGAATCTTTGCTTTGTCTACTTCAAAAACTTAGAAAAGAATTTTGCAATTCTAAATCTATTTATATGGGTAAATATACAAAATACCATCCCATGATATGGCTGTACTCTCCGATTTCTTTCATTTTTTAATATGTTTTAGCACTCGGTAATATGTAACTTTACTTCCAATCAGATCCATCCAACTGTACACTCTTTCGAGATACACCGGATTTTATTATTTTGCGAAAAATTTCTCTCGTAAATAAATAAACTACCCACAAAAATGAAACAAACCCCCCCCCCCCCGCATCAGCGTAAAATATTAAAATTAAAGAGGGGAAAAATCTAGAAAAATATCGACATATATATTTGGTCTGAAAACTTCTCAACTATTCAAAATCAATTGAAAAAATATATTTTGAAAATTTTTCTTTGTTCAAACGAAATTTTTTATTTTACAATGAAAAAATTTTTTCTGTTCCCCAAATTTTTTGGTTTAACATGAAGATTTTTTGCATTTAAAATGACAAAATATTCCTCCTCCTTAGTCATCAGCCTAAAATATTACAATTAAGAAGGGAAAAAATCTGGTAAAATCCACATACCATATTTCTTCGAAAAAGTTCTGAAATTTTCGAATGTAAATGAGAAAATAAATTTTGAACTTCTTTTTATGGACAAAGCGCAATTCTGTTTAATGAAATCAAAAAACGCTGTTTCCCAAACTTTTTTTTATTTACCTAAAAAATAGAAACCTTTCTCCATTAGATTCATACTCAGATATCTACGGTGAATGTATTTATTTTTTCCTCTTGTTGATTATCATGCAATTCATTTAATAGTTAGTGCTTGCAAATTCTGTAGGGGAGTGATATATAGAGTTGCTTTTTTCAATAATGTTGTATATAATTCAATTAATAAATATTTAGGAACTGTATTAAATATCGTCCTACCTGCAAGGTTTAGAAAGGATTACATCCGAAGTGACACCATTTATTATTGTATTTTAAGAGCTTCCACATTTCCAGAAAAATGTTCAAAACTCGGAAATTAAGAAAGAATCAAAGTATTCAAATTGGTTTAATAGTATATTGTGCAACTAGGGAGCAAAATAGGTGTTTGCCGATGAGTGCGAGTTTGACGCCCGAGCGAAGCGGAATTCTCCTTGTAATAAATCTCTATTGTTTGCTGATGATATTTTATTGGATTTTTATGTGCACATTTTTTTTGTGCTCAATCATGTGATATTGTAACGTGTAATATTTTGACGCATAAAATTTTGGTATAATATTTTGACTTGTAATGAGTGGACATGCAACCATCGATTTAGATTATGTATTTCAATTCAAAGGCGAACTTTGAATAGTTCGTTTTATGGTTCAGGGTGTAGACAAATTATTTGTAGTTTCAGAAGAAGCCCACGTTCCACAGTCGATATCTTCACTTCCTCATCTAAAATATTCAAATTAAACAAAAAACTAGACATATTTTAAGTCCATATTTATTTTAGGAACTGATGATATCGGCTGGGTAGCGTATCCTTATACTTAAACTACGATCAGTTTGTCTACATTTGTACAGTTTGGAATGAATTAATATCCATTTTTCACTTGTAAAACATAGGCAGAAAAAATTTGATGAACAAAAAATCCAATTTTTTAGTACATTTTCCAATGATGCCCGCCATATTGGATTTCTGCAACTTGAAAGCTCAATGTTGTCTAACAAATCGATTGAGCATTTATTGTTAAATATAAATTAATCAAACTCGATATGGGATAAAAGAACATTCGTATAAACAATGTTGGTCTGCCTTGTCTTTTTGTATAATTTGCAGTTTTGTGATTTGAATGAGTGGTGTCAACAGGTTAGGCTAAGCTGCCCTTTACAGAAGAGATGAAAATAATAGATCTTACTAACATTTGATAATTCGGGTTTGCGAGTCGAGTTCTACTGCTATTTCTCAAAATATTAAATATGCGTTACATTTAGAATAGACGTGTAATAAGTGTCGAGGGGCTAAGAACAAAAACAGGTTAAACCATTGTTGATTTACATAAGTTTTAACCCGTTCTCGAGCTCAACCCTTCATTTATGGAATTTAAGATTATGTAGCATGACTGTCAGATCATAAAAAATGTATGATATAGTCATTCAACGCTACGTAAATATAATATTTACAAACATTACGTTATTTATGATTTGCTAAAAATAACAATAAATCGAGTATGTCAACATCCTTTTCTGATCGGTAAAACCGGAAGTTTGTAATACTTACTGACTGAAAAATTCTACATTCAAGTACGAATATTTCTTTGAATAGTCATAGAATGGTAGAAAGTGTACTTGCAATTATTAAATATTTGGTCTTATTTTTAGTATACTTTACATTATATGTTTACGTGTATACGTTTTATTGAAGAAGTATGTGTCATTCAACAAGTAATCATCCATTTCATGTATGTTTTATTTAAATATTACCGTGCGTTATTACGTTGTCCTGTCAGCAGGCGTCGCGTTTTTCGAAAGCTGATAAAAGTAGTCGTTGTTAGTATATAAGAGGCCTTTTAAAGTTTCGTCAATTGTTTGTTTATATGAATGTATCTGAAGCGGACATTAAGTTTTTCAACAACAGGTGTATTTAAGATTTTAGAGTAATTTGTAAGGTTGATTATTTTCATGTCCCTATCTCATCATCCAATAAAAATCCATTATTTTTCAGAGTTTTTGTTGTAAAAAGCAGAATCGGATTTCTTCCAGAACTGTTTCCGATTTATTCGAAATTAAAGACAGAATATTAGCAATAAGAATATTTTTTTACCTAAGTTTTCCATGCATGAAGCTACACTTTTTTTTAGTACGTGGTATAATCTTATTACTTAATGTTTCGAGGGAATAATACAATTAATTGCTCCCCTTAAAGTACGAAATTTTGATGTCGTAATAAATATTATAAATTTTAGATTCATAACGTTTCTTGCGACGAAAAGTACATGCTTTCGTGTCACCCCTACAGTAAATCCTCCTCTATTTCTTATGCATAAAAGTAACTGCATCTATAATGATGACTCGATCTAAACCTATTATTTTCGTGGTGGAGTGTCCCATCTCCCCTTGATGTAAAATACGCCATTACTAAAATTTAGAGGACATCGCGATTAACCATGAATGTTTAAACACCGCGTAGGAAAAAATAAGAAATCTATATTACAATACAGCAGTAGCCAATAACTCTTAGCACAACATACGTTGAGCCCGAGTATTACATTCGGTTCTTTAATTTGATGAAAATGAAATAAAGCATTTTAATACGTTCATTAAAATTACTTAATGTGTCCAACGTCTTTTTTCAAAAAGACGCGTCTTTCGTGTTACGGTATATTTTGACAGGATAATATCTTGCAGTTTCAATTATTTCAATTTAATGACTGTGGCACGATATATTCACGAACTTCCCATCTGTTACCTTAGTATTATAACCTGATGTATAACGCAACACAATATGATTGGGAGACGGTGGTATTTAAGAACCTTAACGTTATGTCTTCCATTTCCCCATCATCCCCTTTTTAATATAAAAGAAATGAAAAAAAATTAATTCGCTGATATTTTCTGTAATATTTGCGCTTCATTTGACGAACTGCAAATATGTTTTACCTGTGTCATAGGTATACTCGATACACTATATGCGCAATAAGTATCATTGCATGTGTGCTACAACCGTTCCTCCTTAAATTTGTTTTAATAAATGTATAATAAGCAGACTCTTAGCAAAGTGGTTTCACGTGACAACTACGATGCTGCTGCTCATTCTAAGGAAAAATACGACCCTATGAAACATGCGGAATGTTTCGTTAAATATTTACTATAAGATCAAATTATTTTTAACCATTGTTGACGAAAATCGAAGTATTTAAATAATTATGAGAAAAGTTCAGCGTAAATGTAGTAAGTAGCAATTGTTATTTTTACTCGGTAATGAAAAATTTTCTACAAACCAGGAGAACGTTCAAAGAATCAGTAAGATATAATTTGATAATCTACGCTTTTCTAAGTTGAAGAGCGATGCGATGAAAAATGCAGTAAAAATCATTAGACTATCAAGCAATAGCGAAACCGTAGCAATACGGGGTAAAATAAGCAGGCGATACGCGAATGTGAAAGTTCCCCCTTTTCCTCAAACTTCCCCCCTGGCAGTGGCTGTCGAAAGTTCGTAAATAATAAATACGAAAGTCTATTTGAGCAGCGGCGATAAAAGTATGGTACTAAGAAATCAGCAAAAACCGAATAAAAACTCGGAATTTTATTTATATTGCGGTACAATTAAAATAAACAATTTGTTGTATACTTAAATACATAATAATGCAAAATATATTGGAAATGTTATTGAAAATTCGTATATATTTATTTTTTGAAGCAAAAAATAACAATTTTCTCGGTAAATATTAAGCCTTCTAGACAAACTTCGTAAAAGTTGTACGAGAAATTTTTCAATTTAGGCAATCTGGAGACATTTCATTACTAAGGATTGGTAATAATTGTTGCTAAATTTCACTACTATTTTTTATCTTTTAGAATCAGCATTACAAATATAACAAAAATATTTAATTTTTCGTAAAAATAATCGTCGGTGAAAGGAACATAGGAGCAGCAGAAAACCGCCGACAAAATGACAACAAAAAAACACACCTGCGTAAAATCAAGTAAGAAAAATTCACATGATAAAAACACATGAATGTTTATATATTTTCTCCGAATAATTATTTTTTTAATGGGCATTAATCATTTTCTGTTAAAAATACGGATATAAGTATTCAATAAAATTACCACAAAAAATGTTGTTTAATGTACCTACGTATTTAAACAACATTACTTTTATTTCAAACACTGTTTAGGTTTATGACCGAAACGTATGAATACGTGCATAAAGTTTACGTATAATATACGTTTATCATATACGTTTATCATACCTGTATGCGATGCGACACATGTTTAAAATATTGAAAAATCGCTTTTGGAATTACATAAAATAGCGGGCTTTTAAAATGCACGCAATAAATGGAAAACACTGTATGTAAATATACATGGATGACGATAAAACAAGACAATAAAATTTGCTCGAAAATACTTCTGTCATAAAACGTATTTACAAATTTAATACATATATACTTATAATTACTTTTTTAGTTCTCGGAACTAGCTGAAAAAGGGCCAACAAAAGAAAATCATTTCTCCATTATGCATGGAAATGTATAATATTTTATATATACGTACAAGAAATAACAATGTTGAAACGTCTATTGTTCGCTAAGGAAAAATTAAAACAGAAAAAAATAGTTGTTTATCCCAAAAAATTAGTAGTTAGGCTTACTATGTAGTTTGTATTACTATTTTTTCTTGGATTAAATTAAATTCTAATTATTATATATAAATATATTATCATTAATATTGTAAATCAACAATAACAAGAGAATAAATTGAATGCAACTGCAGTGAATTTTATCGTCTTTCATTGTATAGCGTAGTGGTTAAGTTGTAACTCTGTACGGCGAGGTCCCGCGTTCAAATCTCCATTCGATCATCCATTTTTGTCTGCCATAATTTCGTTTATTTATTTCTTAAAAACGATATGATTCACGTTATATAAATTAATTTTGCGAAAGGAAAAATATATTACCTAATACAAGTCCTAAATATTATTGTTTTTTAAATTTGTTTTACAATTTTGCTTTTATTTTTATGTATTTTTTATTTTTATAACATTGTTTATTATTTATGGATAACACGCGTATACGATCATTTTTAATTTCACGCGTAGTAATGATCAAGAAACATCAGAAATTAGTGAAAAGCAGATAAAAGTCAGTAAAACACGTCCTATCTAATTAATTTAAGGTTATGAATAAACCATCATGAGATTAGATATTGACAAATGGTAATAATTACTTTTCATCCAAATTCTCCATGTTTTCGACCGTCATACGGTCATATAATCGATATTTGTGCAAGAAATCGCAAACTTACAACTTGCTGACGCCATCTCGAAGCCCCCATGTTGCTTTTTCAAAAAAAAAAAGACGGCTGAAGAAAGAGCTGAGAAAAAAGACGCGAATATTACCTTTCGAAATGGTCAATATTTCCATTTTCGATGTCAAAATACTCGATTTTGAAGAAGAAACAACAAAAAAAAACGTTCTTTTTTCCAAAAAAATTATCATGACTATTGCCTTATAAATCGTTGGCTGATTCTGATCAAGGTATTGGAAAAAGTTGGTCTAAAACTATCTCGATTTCTTTCAATTTTTGATGTTTGGAACAAAAACATTTTTGTTGTAATATTTATATATTGTTATTTTTGTTAGTTTGGCTTTATTTTAATTGAAATTTCTATTGCAGGATTTTTTCGTTAAAATTGATGTTCTTCACGAATTCTTTGTATGGCTAGGTTAGGATACTTTTATTTTGATTGCTACTGCCGTGTGGTTTTTTTTGCTCTGTTTTTCTGCCATTTTTTGGTCTCTTTTATTCGCAGTGCTCTTTTGTGCTCTGTTTTTACGGGGTGTGTTCCTTTGTTTGTGTCTTTTTGTCAGGTAACCTGACAGCCAATAACGGTATAAAAAGTTTGTATAAAAATTACCATCTGAAACAGTAAAATTCCCCAGATGATTTTGCTTACACACAAAAACAACATTTCGACATAAAACATACAATTATATCAATTTTCCTTGGAAAAATGATTTATGGTCATGTTATGCGTGTTGTTTAATTTATTAGACTTTTTGTTATTGTAGTTATTATGGGAATATGAAAAAAGACACATTCTTAAATAATTATTCGGTATACCAAAATGCGATCCGAATGAATACAGAAACAAGAATACGATTTAATTCTTAGTCATTAATATACCTTACAATATCTTAACCCATTTGAATATATTTTTATTTTAAGATTAGCATATATCGTTTTCAAATAAACTGTAATGTATTACATTTTAACTCCATACTATTGCAGTTCCACTTTTTGAACAATATTTTTTGTCTTATTGTTCAATAATTGTCCAGTAATTTAACAAATGATATACACTGAAGGAAGAAGAAATGCCAAGTTTCCATAATGTAAACTTTGAACAAAAATACCAAACATAATTGGTCCAGGTGATAAACACTATACAAGTCTCTTCGCAAAAGAGCTATTTTTAGTTCGAGATGGTTTCGAATGGGAAACTGACGTTGAGTATAACCACAAAAGTTTCTTCGTGATCGATTTACATAAGTCATTTAAAAAGTTATGAATTACGATACGTTTTAAGTGTTACTACAAATTTGTATCAATTAAGATTTGAAGTTAACCTGTCAAACTGGTAACTCAAGTTCTTTAGTCATATATAATATTCTTCCATTGAAGACCTAACTATATTCGAGTTTTTCATACTGTCATCTACATATTTCTACTTTTTACAAAAATAATAATTTATGAGATTACGAGAAAATGTCAGTAAGTAATATATAAATGTAAAAGTCTGACAACCGAGAAAATATTTAATTTTTATATGAAAATTGTCTGAAATAGTTGAGGTATAATCGAGTATTCCAAAATACAATCAATAACTAAAAGATAGAAAATGTTCACGTTCAAAAATAAAGGCTTAGAATGTCTTTCTTTATTATTTAAAAGATTTAATTAATAAGTTTTAGAAATGTTTGCTACATAAATAGTGTCAGTATTATTCTAACAAAAAACAACTCAATCATGCACGTTTACCATTAACCTATAGAAAAGAAAGTAACAAAGTCAAATAAGAGTTTTAAGACCCAACGCTATCTTAGCTTTATAGTATTCCTTTGTTCCTAAGGGTTACTCAGTCGGCAGTGCCCAAAGAAACTTTAAATCGCATAGGGCGAATTTAAAGCGTCTATTCAAAAAGACTTGATCCGACTTTGATTAAAAATCGAAATCCTTGATTTTTATTACTATTGCAAAGTATAACTGTATAACAACATAATTTAGTATTGATTTTTAATGACAAAAGCAATAATTCGTTTATTGATATTCTATTTACGAACAAATTCAATGTTCAGAAACAATTTTAACTAAAATATTTATTATATAGTAAATTTAGAACAATACTTACAGTGAAAATTAGTCCAAAGAAAGGTAAGCACATAACGAGTATATCGAATGGCGGCTGTGTCCCTAAAATTCCTAACAACAAAAAACTTTACTTGTAGCGAATCAGTAGAAACAATTTTTTTAAGGGAAAATGTTTAAATAATATAATCTTCTACACTTTTCGGTGTCTGAGAAATGCAGGATTTATCAGGACATACATAAAGAAAGAAATTATATTAAATATACATTGTTTTGAAAAATAATAAAATACGTACGTCCTTAAAAATAAAAATAGGCTTCAACAATCTGTCGTGTCGAATACACTAAACGAATATCGCATTATATAAAAAAATATATTAATATCTAAATTTCAATCGCAAAAAAAATTAATATGTAAAAAAAGTCACGAACATATTACATATGTACTACATTGTGTACGAGCAAGAATGCACTAGCATTACAATTTTTGATTCAATTGTGAAAGTATTTAAGCAGCTCTAAACGTACCGGCGACAGACAATTAAATTATAAATCGCGCGTAGAATTCTAATGAAGCAACGAAAATATAAACAATGACCACATTAATTATTTATAATTAATATATATTAACGAAAATTAAATGCGCAACAATTAAACTTATCAATGTATCAAATTTCGTAATTCAAAGTATTATCAAATTATATTATTATTCCTTTCATTCACAAATATTTCAGTACAATTTCCAGCCGATTAAAAGAAGAAGAATTTTTAATTCCATTGGAGAATTAAAAAATCTACTGTGAATAGTTCAACAGATCCTCAATTTAATCAGGTGTATTAATGCTAAAAAGTAGGTAACGACAAATGATTGAAGAATGTAATTAGTTAAATGAAATTTAGTTAATTTTCCTATGACTTAAAAAATTACGCCGCTTTATCCACCTATGTTAGTAGATTTAATAAATAATTATTAATGTAAAAAAAAAATAGTAAATTTAAGAACATCGCCACATGGGCTTGTCTATAACTAAAACAAGTTTATTTTACTACTTTACACATAACTATCAGTGGGTTGTTAAATTGTTAATATACGTCTATTAAAAATAAGTAAAAATTATTTAAAAAACATCATCTATTATTTAATTTATGGAAACTATATTTTCATTATATAAAAGATATAAAAGTAACAGTAAGACTCAAGAACTTATTTGCCTAAACTTCTTTTAAAAAATTGATACTTTTTTCAAACTAAATATCGCAATTATTTATTATTTGCAAGTATTAATAGCCTTCTAGAAACAAATAATTATTCATTTTGTTCAAGCGAATCAGGAATTCATTCAAACGTATTCAATTCTTCGAAAGAAGTACTTATTGCAAGAGTTCTATCAAGTAAGTAGTTACATAAAACAGAAATTCGTACATGCGTAAACTTTAATAACGTATATTCAAATTTAATGTACGAATGCATTAAAAGTAACTTTTAAAAGTATTAACTTCACTTCTTTTAATAAATAATTATTTATTGTTCATTAAACCTAAGAAATTATTTTTTTCAATATACAATTTATTTTTATTTAAAAACACATTAATTACATAAGTTTCTTTAGAGAGAGAAACATTTTAATACGATGAAATAAAATACTCATTAATGATACGTTTTGATTGCTTGTCGTGTAAGTAGTCGATTTTAACTATCAATAAATTATTCGCTGTGTTTACAGAAGTCATTAATGAGAAAACACCTTTTAGAATTTTTACGATCTGAGATGGTGAGTGAAAAATTTATTTTATTATACGAAAATTAAACGTTTTATTTTTTTCTAACATTACTATAGATTGTTTAGTACTTGCCGTTCGTATAACTATGTCAATAGTAAACATAGTACGAGTAAAAACAAGTATGTAAAGTACAACAATTTTTTAGTATAATAAAAATAATAGTTTAATCGTAAAATATTCGTTTCATTAGTATATTGTATAAAAGTGCAATATGAGAAGAATATGAGCATACGTAGGATTTTCGACGACCGTAAAAAAGACTTTTTAATACCGTTATTATAAAATTATTGAAAACACTAAACATTTCATAAAAATTATGTTTTTATTTCCTAATAGTTTCCTGTCTGTTTATTAAGTTCTCTGTGATTAGTTATTTCTACTATTTTTCGCCCATAAATAATAATAAAAAAGTTTAAGTTAATTTTCGGTACTGTTTAAACAATGTCAATTTTTTTCGTTACAACCCCTTAAAAATTTTATTGTTTAATATATGTTTATTGTAATAAGTTTGGTATAAAAATAAAATGCAGGTACTGGATATAAACGTGTATTGGTAACATGTTTATTAAACTATCGTTTATGAAGCACCATAAATAGCATTAAGTTTAAAGAGAGACACAGTTACATTTGTTAAAAAATACTCCGGTTATAAAACGTGTACATAATTCATTTGAACATCCGTTTATGAAATACGTTAATAAAACGTTGAACTTGAACCATTTTTAAACCAATCATAACATTTCGTTTAAAATTTCATTTAACAAAGTTTCATTTAAAAATAGTGCAGGTGTAAAATGTCAACTTATTGTTGTAACAAGTGTTTTAAATAATCGCATATTATACGTTTATGATATACGTTTATAAGATGTGTAAGTAATTCTAGACTTATTTTAAACGTCGAAAAATCGTTTTTGAAATGGCATAAAATGATGTATGAAAAATGTTTCAAATCTCTTTAAAATAGGCTGCTGTAAAGCCAAATTATAAAATTGTTTAAACATCCGTTTACCAAATGCCTTAATAATACGTGAAACATAAATCATATTAAAACTAGTAATATTGAAACGTAATAATTACATATCCCCTTAAATATATTAAACAATTCGATAAAAAAAAATCATATGTCTAGATATCTGATAAATTGATTGAATTCAAATTTGGTTCCAAATAATCATTTGTTTATTCCGTTAATCGTAAATTAAACGGTTATCACATAATTATGAATCTACGGAAATAATCTTTAAAGAAATAGTATATAAAACCGTTCTGTAGACGTTATAATGCACCTGTTTTGTTTATCCCGTAGGTTTAACAAAAACTTAAATATTTATTAAACAAATGGAGATCTTTGTTAGTTTTCTTGTCAAAAATAAATAAAAAATGTAGTGTTCAGAAATTTTTACCCAATTACATTAGGTCATTTTAAACCTGAATTCGGTAAAAACTTATATACAAAAGTGACAAAATATAAAGAGAAAATAGTGCATGAGTTCTTTCTTTACATACAAACGATTCTACACTTTTTAAATTGCCGTGCCATTTTAGCGGAAAAAATTATAGGGTGTTGAAAAACGGTACTACTTGCTCCCCTCGCATCCAAAATCGTTATATTTTTAGTGGCGCACCATTTATACAATTTGAAAATCGACAAAACCGATTGCCATTTTTTGTTTGTTATATTGTTAAGTACAGGCCAACGTCGTTAAATAACGAGTTTGACAAAAGAAAAAATTCCTTTATATTGGTAGCACCCTTTAAGTTGTTACATGACTAAATAGTTTATACCTAAATGTTGCTATTTGCACCTCTTGAAACAATGAAAATATCTTGTTTCTTAAAGATCAAGTATTAAAAGTATCGTGGAATGACTCATATTTTAACAAACATTTTCTCAACATATAACAATCTGTTATAAAATATTGTATTAAATATTGCGTAAGTGAAGTATATTCAATATAAGTAAAAAAATTAGTATTAGTACAGTGTTCATATCCAAACAAATGATTTTGTACGTCAATATAAATATTTTCTTGGTAATATTTTAAAACAAGCCATTTACTTATTTCAGGTTAAGCATTCTTAAAAACGACACATCCTTCTTCAGTCTATAAATGCGAAAGAGGTACTGGATTTAGGAGTTATAATATACGCACATTTGCATATATATATGCATAGGTAGTAAAAAGAGTTACCCAAAATATCAACACCGAAAAGAGGACGTCGTTTCTTTTTACACTAACGGTTAGCGGTAACATTAAACGCACGTGAGGGCTGCGCATAAACGCCTGTCGGGCCTTAAGAGATACTGCAGACAGCGTTCGCGCATGCGCCAATCTTTCTTAAAATCTCAGGTTATTGTTGAAACAAGCGAGCCTTGGCTACAATATGTGCAGGTGTGGAAAATTCGGAAAACCCACATCCAATAGAGTTTTTCATTCAAAGAAACTTCCTGAGCTTGTAGTCCTTTGAGACTGAACACCGTCCAAAAGACAAAAATCCTTTCTCTTTAAAGTGTCTACGTTTAAATTAATGAATTTTATTCCACGCATACACAAACTTTTTGTTTTCATTGCCTACGTAGTACCATTTGTAATCTAGTCGAGAATGACTGCGGGAAGGTGTGCACTTGGGTACAAAAGTATACATTTCTTTGTGCCGAAGAACAATAAAGCATCATTTTTCAGATGCATTAATTCTCTAATGACTTTCGCTCACATTTAAAAGTTAAAAACAGATTTCTATTCAACTACTGGGAGATGAAAATAAATATGTGAAAGATATGCAAAGTTTTTTTAGTAAATAACAGTCCGAAACATTTATGCATATACGTAAAACAAGATTATTTAAAAACTTGATGATGAATTATTGATGAAAATTTAATAGGCATTTTCGGTTGGTGTATTATATGTCTCAATAAAAATATACGGTATATACGAGTTACCGCGATTCACACTAGGTGGCGTAATAACTCACGCGATCAAGTCGCGAGTGGTTGGTGCAGAATTCGTTTTATAAAAAAATCGAACATTTTAGATGGTAGCACAAATTATCTAACTGTTTAGAACATTGAAGTTTGGTCCCTATAGTTTGTTAATTTGAGGATTATTTTTAATGAAAATTATTTGACCGTATGTTTTATATTCAGCCCAAATTCCTGAATTAATTTCGTAACCGTGCAGAAAAGTCGATTTTGTTTTCGGTCCATTTTAGGAACGAAATTCATGCATTATTTATTTAACGGAAACTATTTATTAAGATTTTAATTTACAAGTTGCACTCGGACATCAGGATTCTCCGAAGGACGCCGTCAAAACTGCGCATATCGTTTCCTTGTTATCTGACATCTCTAAGACTCGGCGGTACCGGTCCGCTTGACATTTGCAGTGCTGCGTGACCGTATTATAACGAGGAAAAGAGATAAAAAAAAATATCCTCAGACCTAATGAAATCCACGCAGTTTCCTCACGACTTCAAGTAAGATAAATGAACGCCTACCTACCGCCACATCTCTGAATGATTTTAAGAAGCTAACAAAGGGTAAAGGTGTACGGAATACAATGTAAATGTATTTCGAGCCACTGGTTCTCCTGCATAAATGAAAATCAACGAAACAACTATTGTAATTATAATGACGGGTATGCCCGTCAAACCCGACGTTCAGATTTATATTCTTTACGCACGTGCGTTCCTTTAACGAGATAATGGCTAAATGCCTTGTTTACTCACAATTCTAAAAATATATTTTCGTACATTTTCATAAATTTATATCAAGACACGGCCGTTCCTTTTCATTTTGCAAAGTTCTGCTTCAGATCTACGATACTTCATTAATTGAAGCATTTTAGTTTCTTATCACGTAAAATATTAAATTACTTCTTTCTTGTATGCGACTTCCGATATAACGCTTCTGTACCGTGCAAAGGAAATATAAACTGCAACTTTTTAAATGCGTATAAACTTTAAAATTACATACAAATTATAAGAAAAATAAAATTATGTCAGTAATCGGTGATCGTAGGTCATTTCAAAACATTCATCAAATTTGAAATTTGATCAAATCTCAATGAGTGACATTTTTTATTCTCACTAAATTCGTTATAAACAATATTGTAAATAAATTATTTATTAGACTTCATGATAAAGTTTAGGAAGCAAACGCCATGACTGTTTTAATAAACTGTATTTAATTTTCGTAAAGTTGCGAAATTTCTTTATTAAAATCTAAAATAGAATAATTTTTTAAGATAATACTTCTAAACATCTGAAGAAAAATATTTTCAATTACTTTCGTAAACAATTTTTATGCAATAATTGTTAGGAATTGCATCAATAGAAAATGCATCAAATAAAAATCAGCTAAATATCCTTTGTTCTCGATATATTATAAAACTGAAAATTTCAATGACATTATAAGTCACTTATGATTAATTTTGTTTTATGTATTAAACTAACTGCTGCAATTAGGATAAAAATATTCTTGATTGTGCACCGAAGGACATTTTTGACAGCTTTTTTTTATTTCCGTACGCTTTTTATTACAGTCAATAATTTATGAATTAAAGTATTTAAAAACCAACAATAGTAAATTAGTTATAAAGAAATGTAATTTATATATAAGAAGCATTGGATATTTGACTTCCGTTTCCTATATAATATAGATAAAGACGTTTTTTCTTTTGAAGATTTCGTCAAATTTAAGAAATATTTATTTACTGCGTTAAATACTTTGCAATAATTTTTTAAATAAATATATATCCAGGTTATATTGTTTATAAAATATATTATTATCCGCCATTCTACAGAGAATACAAATGGTTCAATCAATCACGAAACTGTAACATTGCAATTTATATTAAAAGGAGAATTAACAACATAAATAATTAGTTTTGGCAAAATGTTACTTTCACTTTAACAAATTATGGCATAATATTTGCACAGTTACAGGCATTTACTAGATTCGTAAAACTATTATCAGTGACTAGTTGAACTAAATGACAGATTTCGACGTGTTCAGTTACTAGTATTGTCACTAGATGTCATTGTCCCACACGCGAAAGCTCTTTATGCCTGTTATAGAAATGGATTTTCATTTGTTCATATAATCCATCCACTAACTATTGCTACATAATAATTTAATAAAACGCTGTAACTTTAATACTTATTTGTAATTAGATTTTACAGCGTTTCAATTATTACTTTGACCCTTTAAGGGCCAAATGTAAATAAATTGAACGTAAAATTAGACATTACTTTTGAGTAGTAAAGCGCCCTAACAACCTTTTTGTAATGTACGTTTTTTATTGCCAAAAGCTTGCTCTTTCGAATGGTGCATCGAAAAATGTCACAAATTTAAAAATAAAAAATTAACGAGTATTTACTTAAAAACACAGTATTTTTGTAGGATTTTTTTCACTTATAGTTATTTTTCTATAAATTCCCGCATGAGAATACCTCAAATAGTTATAAATATCGCGTCAAAAATGTTTGGGTTAGACGATAGAACCATTAAATTTAAAAATGGAGGCTCAAAAATGGCTGCTCAATTCGATTTTTTTTTTTCAAAATCATAGTGATGTGTACTAGTTGAGTGACCTGAATGAAATCACTTCAATCTTAGTTCCCGAGGTTTTTAGGGGCCGCTGGCTTCAAATTTAAAGTTAGATTTCAAAAATTCAAAACAGTGCATCCAACGTGTCAAATGTATTTACTAAAATTAAACGAAATGCCTTCATTCTTTGCGCTTTGTGATTTTTAGGGGCACTCATTCCGGATTGTGGATCCGTCATTTGGGATTTTTGAAAACTGACATCAGATTTTGACTCAACAACCGCAACAACCGACGGGTACCAAATTTGAAGTGATTTCATTAGGGTCAATGATTGAATACATGCGACTATGATTTTGAAAACAAAAACGACTTTAGTAGGCATTTTTAAGCCGCCATTTTGAAATTTAAGTTTTTTGAGTGAACAAAAAACCTGAAAATTCATTATTTTTGTTAAATAAATGCTCATCATTTTTTTATTTTACTTTTAAATTTATGGCATTTTTTGATCATTCAAAAGAGCAAGGTTTGCGGAATAAAAATCATCAATTAAAAAATTTTTCACTGCGTTTCACTACTAAAGAGTACTATCAAACTTCACGTTAAATTTATGTAAATTTAGTCTTTAAAGAGTTAAAAAACAATCCCAGACAGCAAAATAAGAAAGAGTTCAGAATGATGTCGAATTGTGCTCTAAAAGAAATCAGAAAGTAGGGCATTTGGCTTCTTTTAAAGCACATTTCGAAATCATTCTCAAATTCTTTTCTACTTTTTCTGTCTGGGATGTTGCTTTCAAAATTTTAGAATTTTGACATCGTTAAATTTAATATAATTCCTGTCTACTAATTAGTTAGCAAAAGTACCAAGAGCATAGTGCTTAAACCAACTACTTTTACAAATTAATTAAATAAAAAAGTTTATCTTCACCCAAACAGTAAAAAGAGATCTTTAAGAGCTCTTTAAGATGTCTTAAATACTGTTCAGAAAGACGTCTTAGAGTGATATTTAAGCAGACTTATGTGTCGCTTTTAAGAGCTCGATAAGCCGTCGACATTCTATATGAAGTAAATAACATTAGTGAACATTGAATTTATAAGAAATATAAATTCTATATTTGTAGCTTAACTATTAATGAATACATTTTAACTGATTTCTTCTTACCGTTTATATAATTATGTATTGGCAATCTCTTTCTTTCTTAAAATAACTATAAAAATTGTTGATATCTCTCGCTAAACAACACATTTTTTTTGCATTCATAATAAATATAAAAAAAATTTATTTTGAATATAAAAATCTGATTAATTTTTATTTTAAATAAATTTAATATAAATTTTATTTAAATAAACGCTCTTAGTCTTGTATTATATGTATATATATATATCTTCCATCCTTTTGCATATGAAATATATATCGTGCGATTTCAGTTTTGCACTTGACTGCCATCTAGTATCTCTTGAAGAAGCACAGAACTGAACCCTGCAGATAGCTTTATAAAAAAAGAGTCGACCCGAAACGAAACAAGTTTAAACCCTCAAACATTACCGTTCTTTTTCTTAGGCAAGATTACAATTTTAAGATGCCCTAAGTAAGACTTGCTTAAGAGTTCGTTTTTTCAGAATATCATAATCAAGATATTTTCATGAGCTCTTTTTGGAGATATCTTTGGAATCAGTCTGGGCGACCTTTTTAGAGGTACGCGTTGAATATTTGATATTCCTTTGTAGTATTAACCAACTACTGTTATTAGTATAAGTGTACTTAGAAAACTAAAATCCACCATCACTAAATGTAGCATATTTTCATGATAGTGCTAATAGATGTGAGAGAAAATTTTATACCATATCGGTACAATATAATCCGTGAAGTGGCACAAAGATAAGAAACTAAATTTTGTAAAAAGTGTTCGATCTCATTTGATTTTGAGGTTAGAACTCCGCCATACTTTATATACAGTATTTTTTAGTATTAAAACGCAAGCAACAACATTTTCGTATTTATGTTTTCATGATTCATAGCTCTTTCGAATGATGTATCTGAAAACATTATGAATTTAAAACTAAAAAAATTACATAATTATATAACAAAAATTACCATTTCTTGACTCTTAAAACTTCCTTTTCCACAAGCGGAATCGTCTTTCCGTAAGTGAAAATCTTCTTCTTACGTGATCTCAGCGAGTTATTCTACTTGACGCAAGTGGATTCCGCTTGCGGCAAGAGTACTCGTGAAGACTGTTTTAAGAGTTTTTATAACTTTTTCCACTTATTGTTATTTGTTTATAATTTTTAATGCGTTACAATATTTCTGTGAGGGGTGTGAATTTCGCATAAAAAATGTTTATGAGTGAAGAAAAAACAACTGGAACAGTTAAATTTCATCATGGCGGCAGAATGGCTACTGATTGTTCTCAGCAAGTTTGAAGCCAGATTTGAAATTTTAAAATGGCTTAAAATTGATTAAAATCAGTTGATACTCGGTAATTTTCTTTTTTAATAATTGAACTATTGTTATCGGCATTAATTTTATTGATGCGAATGTTTATGATCAGCTCTAACTACAACTCACATGTTCCAATAAAGTCCTGAGAAATAGTATCATTAATGAAAATTACTTAAAATTGAATGTAGTTACGACAAATGTTATTATTATCAGGTATTGAATGCTATTAAATAATAACACAAAGCAACCTCAAATAATTATTTTTTGTTAATAAAAAATTCCTGAAAGTTCATTATATTTGCAGCTTTAACTTAAATTATGTTTTTTCAACTTTATCTATAACCACACTTTTGTAAAAGATTTATATGTAAAACTAATTGTCGTAATTATCATTCTTAATTTAATTAAAGTGATTGTCTAATTCGATAACCTGCAGATTACTACTTCGACAGACGTATATACGTACACGAGGAATGGCGAGTTATTAAGAATCGTTCACTGCAAAGAAACACTACTTTAAGCTGAATTATCGGCAGAAAGTAGGACTTTTTTATACAACGCTCGTAAAGATGGGTAATATAGTCATTAAGGGCATGTGTAACTCTGTTAAAATGACATAAGAAGGAACATGAACGTATATTTAACTAAGTAAGATAATATAAATGCTCGTAATATGAATATGTGCACTAAAAAGCAATGAATGCAATTTTCACATAACTAGACACTGAAAAAAATATGTATAGAAATGGCAATAAAATATGACTTCTGGTATATTCCGGTATTATTAAAGTTATTGGTGTAATAATAATAATTTTGTTTACATAAATTATTAAAAATAACCTAAATTTTCGATTAGAAATATCAAATATTTCTTCTGCCACCTGTAAATAATGACACGTAAAAACTGACAGTTACATGTACTAACTTTGTTTTAATTTCTAATCAATGTTTGCAATGTTTTCTTTATCATTGCAATTTTTGAGGTCTGGCAACTAGCTATAGCTAACTCAACTTAGTGGTAGCTAAATCAATTTTTTCCTTGTACGATCTACTTTAATAAGACCTCCACCATCCCTAGAACATTGTATTTTATTGTACTTTTTTATGCATCTATTTCTTATGTAGAATAAGAAGTAAATACTGACTAAAAAAGTTTACTCGAAATGTTTTGATGAAAAAAAAATTGTCATCATAAAAAGTTTCCCTTTAACGTTTATTTAATTTAACTGTACTAGTGGAAAAAATGCTTTGATTGAATTTCCTATTATCGGATTTTAAATTTCAAACGACAAGAATTCTCTGCTAAAACCAATACTTTTATTTCAAAATCTATTTAATTAAAATTAATACTAAAATGATAATATATGCAAATAATAAAATTAACGTCTGGGAATAATTTACCTTCATAGACTACAAAAAACTTTAATCTTATTAAGAATTAGTATATTATTGAATTCTTTAAAGGAGTGTGATATACATTATTTAATTAATTGCCATTTTGTTAATTCCCGAGGATTTAAAATAATGAAATTGTGTAATAGTTGTGCTAAGCATGTTTACTTCTTATATCAACTATTTATTTTATGCTTTTAACTAATTAACATTGCAAAAATATACTCCAGATCATTTCATACGTCTATTTATTGTTTAAACACTTGTAAAAAATGAGAATTGAAATGTAGCCCTCTATCGGATAATAATAGATTTATAGAACCCAAGAAATTGTAATTTCTAAGATAAAATAAAAATGCATTATATTTAATTAACAAATTAGTTAAAGTTTATAACAAATTAGTTAAAGTAAATAAAATTCAACCGATATGAGCTTAACCCACCATTACAAAAGTAAATTGAAAGAGATTGATCATTTCTTCAAAATTTAGTCTCTTGTCTTTTAAGTGTATGCTGTACATCGGATAATATCTGACAAAAGGAAGATTTTCTTATACTTACGTGTGGTGTCATGAATATTTATGCCACATTTGGCGACATCTGCAGTGGAGAAATCTTTGTTTTGATTTTATTCTACTAACATGTACATTTCATTAACACCGGGAATACAGAACACACATCAAGACAATGTTTGAATGTACTATTATACATTAAAACAACCGTTGAATTTATTTCAATTTATTTAACAAACAAAAGTCAAACTTCTAATATACATATAATACTTTTCATAGTGTTAAATGAAATATTCTGTTTCATGCATGTATAAATTCTGAATCGTAATTATAAGATTATTAGACACTAATTTTGCGCCTAAAGGAAAGTACAGTACACGGATAACGCAATTTTAATTTTCCGTTCTTTATTCAGAATTCGTGTATTACAATGGTCTTAGTATAAAAATTTAATCACGAGACCGATTAAATTGCAGCACACACTTGATCTCTTGACTATAATTTTGAACTCGCCTAACTTTAATGACGGTGGACGTGCGTGACTGCAAAATATTACCTGTGTACAATTAGTATACCACAGCCATTGGCACATTTCAGGCATTTGAAAACCCAGATGCAATTTATGACAATATTATTTTTAATTGCTTAGTTCGTTGCGTATATATATATTTCATTCCAAACTTTTTTTCCACGGCTATTTTAAGATCGCGCTACAAACCAAAATCGATGGAAATAAAACATTCTTCTCTTCGAATGCAAAGGTTTCTTTTTTATTTTAGTGTATAACTTCATTCCGTTCTCTGTGAAATCTGAACTTTATCTCTTTAAGAATAGAGTTTAAATCCTTTTGGATTGGATTCAGTTCAAGTGGAAGGAAAGCTTTTCAGCTGAAAATTTGTCTTTGATTGAAGTTGCTTGATTTTTATTCCAAGTGTGATAAAAACTCCATTAGTTATTATTTCATGTTAAGTACGTAACAAATATTATTTTTCTACAGTCATTCCCAAATATTTTTCAATATAAAATGATGAGTAATTAATTATATTAATAATATGACGTTTCACTAATTTCATGATCTTATTTTGTAACCTCTATGTCTATTTCGCATTACAGATATAAACATAAAGCAATTTCTTGAAAGATGTAAATTTGTACACGGTACGGCACGAAAATCGATAAATACATGTCATTATTTATCGGAATGCGTTGTGAGAATAGGTCGGTCTTTTTGTTTCTGGCAACGATCTACATCGAGATTTACCTATAGATAGAGATACCGACCATCATTTCGCATGTTCGTTAGAATTAAGAACCTGGGGATGTATAGGTGTATAAGTATTTTACGATAACTAATATGTCGAATTAACCTGCTTGCGGCAATTGAGGATTAGTCTGTGGAAAAAGCCCTCCGCGTTGATTACCTCGGTCTGCAAAATTCACATTCAGGGTCCTCTATTTTAAATTCTTCAGCGAACTCTTCATCGGCTCTTAAGGGGCACCACATGCCGCCTTTCAAACGTTCTAATTATACTTAATTTCATTAATTACCGTGAACTCCACCAGCAGGCCCCTCATTTTTAAACCAGGCTAATTTAGGGGTCCAACATTGTGTCTAGACGTTAAACAACATTCGCGTATCCTTGGACGACTTTTCGGCAAAATGCTGGCTTTGTTAATTAGATACTTCTATCTTCCTTGGAAATATAGACCTTCGTATTTAATACTCGTTGTGCTTTACCAATATTCTCACCAATATTTTCACTAAATACGCATCTACGAGTATAATTTCTCTCTTATAATTGCAGCGCCTAAATGTTTAAGCGTAACTGATATCGAAAAAAGCCAATAACTATAAAATTGGACGAGATATTAGTGTGAAATATGAAACCGAAGTACATATGTTTCGCAAGAAAGCCTCTTAATATTTATTTGACTTCTTCATGTCTTTTATTAACTTAATCGCTACTTCCGCAAAGAACCATTCGAATTTTTAAATGCTAGCTTTCACCCTAAGCCTTTTCAAATAGTCAACTATTTATTTGCAAATTATTATTTAAATTTATTGTAAACAATCATTATCTACTATTTTAGATCAGGAATTGAAGTTACGGTTTAGTGTGAAAAGAATGACATAATGATAATACAGGCCACCAAACTGGAGACCAACTTCTCTATGCAGAAACGTGATTAATACTTGTCCATGGGTTTCGGTGACCTGAATTCAAATCTGGACACAGAATTCCTCTATTCGTTAGCAATTTGGAAATATCTTAACATACAACTGCAGAACGTCATCTTTGTACATATTATATGTTACTCTATACATTTTTAAAGTAAGAACTCTTGCGAAAGAGTGAATTCTCGATCTTGACGAGTGAAATGAAAACTCTTTCTACATGGGTCAAAAATCACTCTGAAATAGTAAGAATTCACTCTGTCACTGGAGTGGCTCAATCTTCATAAAGAGGGACAAGCAATTTAGAGGGTAAATTTTTACAAAACTATGTGCTGAAGAACTTATCGTAAAAAGTCTTCTTTCAATTGGCGCTGAGAACAGGTTCAAAAACCGTTTCTCTCTGACATTAGCCAATTTTAAGTATCAAAATGTTCCTATATCTACAAATTCGTGGAAACAACATGCGTTTGATGAATTTTAGATTAAGGAAAAGCATTTTTTAAAGAATTTTGTGGAAAAGAACATTAAAAGTAGCTGTTTTTAGCCAGTTAAAAGTACCAAGTATAAACGGAATGTAATAAATATATGTGCATGAAGAGACAATATCTGAAGAAGTTTTTAAAATAACATAACCTAAAATTCAGAGTGTACGCTTTCGTTAATAAAAACTTACCCTACGTATATATAACGTCACAAACCAGCGAAAATGGTATTGTTTTTACTTCTGGGTAATGATACCACACAATCCTGACGAGATTCTAGGGTCAGATTTTCAGGCGCCGAAAACCCGGCGGTCGGCAAAAAATGCTCGATCGCCCTTTGCACATGCGCAGAAACATAGTTGTGGTGTTCGACAACAACCGGCTCCTTTGCGACTACTTTACCGGCAATTAAGGGCTATACATATGTGCAGACATAACAAAAAGTAAATTTCAATGAAGTTTTTTTTTCCATCCAGTACAATATACAATATAGTCTTTACTCAGTCCCTGCAAATCTGCCCAGTTTGGTGTTACTCTGCGCAGTTTTCCTATTCGCTTAGTGCGTGACTTTGGAAGGGATATGACAATCAACGCCAGCGCTCGATGCGGCGGAATATGAAAGTTGATATTAATGAAAACACAGCTGTTACATTGAATGTCATAGAAAATATCACATTTTTATTTCTCGATTTTGGATATTTAGAAGGTAATTTCAAAGCATATAAAATTCTTGGAGTTTTATTAAACTATATATAACAGTATTTATAATTTTACTTTGTTCAAATGTGTACATAAATTTTGAAAATGATTATTTTTAGAGCTTGCTTTTCGTTGTACCTGCTATACATACCGACGTGAATCATAACCCTAATTTGCAAAGTGTGCATTTGGCGATATATGGATCCGAAGAAAAATTATAATGTTTATTGTAGTGTGGTTAATTGCCCAAATACTCCCAAAAATTATCCGGGAACAGAATGGATTAAAATCAATTGAATGTGTTATCAACGCAAAACCTGTCCTGATGACAATATCCATTGTAACCTTCATTCGATAGTGCAATTCAAATTTATGAATCTATTGTTCAGATTATTTATTATTGAAAAATTCGATCTGCTCCAACCAATGTCCGTCTTTTATAAAAATATGTTCAACAATTTATTAAAAATATGGTGAACGTAAGACTAAAAATATTTCAGTTTCCTCCTATACACTTACGAATGTTTTTATTAATATCAACTTCCTAACCTCGCCACTAGTGGCGTGACAGTTGTTATGCACTAAGCGAATATCTATAACAAGGAAATAAAGAAACTGGACAGAAACTAGAAAAAAAAACTCGACTTATTTTCTATTAGGGGTGTTTTTAACTCAAAATGACAATAATCCTCAGAGCCATTTTTAATTAGACACATGAATTTTGAAAGCAACAAGAGAATTGTTTATACTGAATTTTTCTGTGATTTTAAATGCTAATAAATACGTACACTTCAAATGGATCTTGCAGTTCCAGTTTTTTCCCCAAAAAATTGAAATCTATCAATACGTCTATAGGGTATAATGCCTCCAAAGCCTCGCAGATGAATGAAAATTAGTCTAGGTAGGAAAGGTCTATGATATAATAGTTTTGTACTTACTTTCACTGTTCGCTAATATAATAAATATTCTTACTTTGTAACTTCCTGCTGATTCTACAAGTCTTTGGCGTACGTTAGTAAAAGCTTTACAGTATATAAAATGATTCTGAATAGCAAATTAATAAAATTACGATATATAATATATCCTTCTTTATGTTCAAGATAAATTCCTTTTTCTTGGTATATATTAAAAAGAAAACAATTAGTATAAATAGAATTCTTTTAATATATTCGCGACTTCCAAATAGACTGTAAAAACTTATGCCATCTAAATGTCTTATTTAAAGCCATTAGACACTGACAAAATAACTTTTATGAATAAAATTAAAATATTGAATGCAACCTGAGTAGATTTGTTTGCAAACATCCGGGGGCAAGCATGGCCCTGACTCGCAACATGGTAGAAACAAACTGATTTCTAGTAGGGAAAGTATTTAAACAATTGAGACATTATTTCCGTTTATCGATAGTAAATAAGACAACCTTGTGTCGCACAATCTAATACTTATAAAGAAGACGGTAAAAGTGTCAGCATTTAAGTCATAAGAAATTTGATTATCAACTCAAATATCTACGGAAATAGTCGGCAATTTCGGTGTAGACTGTTAACATAACCTAGTCTGTGCATGCCTCCAGAAATTTCAACTTGAAACAGCTTAATCCTTTAAGGGCGGGACGGGCACCTTTTGCACGGAAACTTTTGAGCTTTATTGGATAATGTTATGGCCAAGAAAAAAGACTGCACACAATGTTTCCCACGAGTAAAAGTCTACTCTTTTAGGTTTTGCCAAAAGAATTGTTCCGAAATCGGTTCCAGAAAAGAAGCAGCTGGTTTTTTCTAAAAAATTTCGATTTTTAATGTTTTTTCTTAAATCTGTAATTTACATCCAGAAACAGCAAGACCGAGTACGGTAGAGTCCCGGTATCATTGCGTCTTGCTATATTTACGTCGCAGCATATTTTCCCGGTTCCGTCTCATTACATTTACCTGCCGCTGCTCTCTTTTTCCCCCACCTTTCGAGCTGGGGACTCAGGAAGAGCCTGCTGTGATGTCACGAACATAAGGCGATTGAGAAGAGTGGGAGAAGCGACCCCCCCCCCCATTCTTTTGGTAATTATAACTAGATGGGAGGGGGAGGTGGGGAACTGAATGGTTAAATATACCAGGACTATATTGTACCTTTTTTTGGGTCCCTTATTACAAATATGAGATCACATTTTCGAAATTCAAAATGACGGATGATATTTCTAAAATAATAAAATAAATCGACTTACATCCATGTTTTCATTTCGTATAAAACGCGTACATTTTTATAACTACGTTTTCTACATAACTCTTTTACTGCAAATATTTTTGGCATATGATAACGGGTGAATTCATTTTTCTACATTTTTTGTGCGATAAATATTATAATAGAATAACAATATTTCACTCTTTTTAAGATTATTCCATTCGTTTGATAGTAATGGCAATATAGTTTATAGTGTCCATATTTTTTACTGTTAAAAACGTTCAATAATCAGGGAGGACCAAAATAATCCATTTTAAATTATTGATCATTTATCTCACTTCGTATTTATGAGTTTTAAAGGAAATCCCTTAATATTTTAGAAATGTCCTCCGCCGTGTTGGATCTTTCATTTTGAATTTCGAAAATGTGATTTTACATTTGTAATCAGCCACCCCCACGGACATCAATTTGGAGTTATGGGACATTTTCCGAGTTAGAAAGTTCTATCGGATGGCTAACAAAGAAATAATATACAAAATCAGCTCTTTAAGCACCATTTACAAGTCGCCAGGTAATGTGGTAGATACTATTTTGAAGCTGAAACATTTTGAACGAGATATCTTCGTCGGTATCTCATTTCAAGAGAATTAGACATGTCTTGAAATAAGACACTTAAGTGTCTAAATTATTTTGACATAAAATGTACTGAGAGATTTTGTTTTTACAGTATATGAATATAAAAAACAACCTTCTGTTAACTAAATGATAGCTATAAACATATTAAATTTTAACAGAAGAGATATCGGTCATGAACTCCTTTTTAAGAGAATTAAACCAGGTTTTTGAACAACATAAATACTAAATACAACAATAAAAAAATTATGATTATTGTCAAACGATGAACCATCTTAAAGGTTTTAATTGTGTGAAATAAGATTTTACATTCTTTAAACGTGTTTAAAATAAAACCTGCTTTCTAAAATTATGATCCCAACCACGAAACTCACACTCAATATTAAAATTTAGCTCATAATAATAATATTCAATCACATATTTCTTAATATCTGAAAACTATCTGTGCAAAAACTACAAACTAAATACAAATGTACATTCATGCTTACACAATTAATAAGCATTTAGATTGGTTATAGAATAGTCTTTTCAGGTTACGATTGAAGATACTTTTAACGTCTCAATAAAGTAATTTAGACTGCGATTCTTTAATACATCCAAAAACGTTTGAAAAGTAAGGACGAAAATGTTCGTTTTCGCAATGAAGTTTCAAATGAGCAAGGACAGAATACTGCAACTGTTTGAAACATTCATTAGCATTTTAAGTAAATAAACTATACCTAAAATATGTAAAACATTTAAATTAAAAAGAATGAACTAATAGTAGTTCAAAAACGAATAAAAAACTCTGTCACATATATATACAAAAATCGTACAGAAATTTTTTAAATGTACTTTTCCTATATTCCAATTCCTTAAATGTTAAACACTTCTTTAATCCCCACTTAAATTGGATTTTAAAAAAATACGGACTCACGTGAATTATTTTGTCTTTTAAAACTCAAATTTTATATATAATTCCGGTGGCTACTATATTTTATTGCACTTTTCGGAACTTGGTTAAAATAGGGATAAGAACACGTGTTAACCTTTGCTAATATTATTATTTCTTAAATAGTTTAAAACTAAATCAGTTAATGTAATACTAAAAGTAGAATACAACAAACTTAAATACGTATTTCGATAAGTACATGCTGGCAAATACAAAGAAAGTAATACTGATTGATCAGACGTAATTTTATCGATTTCTCATTTCCTACTAGGTGCCGCAACAAATCAAGCGGTCTAGTCGCAAGTGGGTGGAACGGAATTCGCACAAAAAAAAAGATCGTACCACAGTGCGCATGTTTGAAATTTAATCTGTATTGTATTTCTGGTGAATATTTTACTGAACATTTCGATAATTGGCCGATTCTATAGCTGTTCAATATGCAATCAAGTAAAATATGGAACTCGTTTAAAGTTTTAAAGGTTATATTCCCTGCCATTTAACTCCAATATTTTGCGTCGAAATAATGTTACCGAACCATTCGATCATGTTATATTCTGTTCCAATATCCCGAAATAATTTCGGTAATATTTCGGGCATCCTTTTTCTACCTATATAATTATTTTTTACCGAAAACAAAAGACTCACTTCACCTCTGGAAAGTGTTGCGAATTCAATTTCATCTGGAAGTGATTTTAGGGAATCAAGTAAACGCTTGTCTACGACTAACAAAATTTCGCAGCTCTTTCTTTTGATCTTTCAAGTATACATGACTTAAGTAATCGTTGAAATAGTGCACAATGCTTCAGGGGCGGGAAACAAGGTATTATATAACCTATAATACACTATACACATGCTTGTACAGCAAACAGTTAATATGACAATTCTTTCTTCTTAAAGTACGGGCATCTGTATAATCGGCAACTGTAAAAAGACATAATAGACTGGCATATGTTTGAAATGCCGGGACACATGCGATCTTATGGACCGTGTTGCGACAGAAAAAGGGAGTTTTCGAGCAAACAATTGTTTTATGTGTAAGCGCACTTTCTTTTTTCTTTATAATAAAAATATGTCTTTCACACATTTCGGTTTTGAAATATTATATTATTCGAATTTATAAATGTAAGCGAAATGAAAGTTTTTAATACAGTGTGCCAAAAATAATATCTTACAATTTTATTATTGTTATCCCATTGAAACGATAAACGCAAGTGTACATAATAATGGAAATATTTCTTTTGTTATTATTTTGAAAAGTCCTTTTTTGCAGTTTTGAATGCAATAAAATAATTTCCGACTCTAATTTTGCCCAAAGTATGAACACGTCATTTTGAATTTTGAATATACTTCTTTTCTCTAAATGTCTTGAAGTGAAAATCGAACTACTTCAGTGAAAGTATGAATTGTCACTCTTTAAGAATGTCTTTTTATTCTATTCAAAGTGAGTTTGCATTCCTTAAGAGTGAGAACTGACTCTTTCATTAGAGCGGATAAATTTTCCCTCAATAAAGAGTGAATTCTTACCCCAAGGAATGTAGAGAGTACTTAACTCTATCCATTGCTCTTTAACTCGCATTAAAGAGAACATGATCTCGTGCTTAAAGTTAAATTATAAAACAATAACTGTTCATTTTAGTAGTAGACAGTAAAGAAGATTATGCTATCTTTTACTCATAATAAATTCGCCGCATTATGCAGTATTTTCACCATTGAAATGCGTAATTACACTTAATTTTCGTAAATTGTCTCAACTATTGGTGTTTAAGGAAATACAATTTTTTTCAATACATTAATTTTTTACAAAAAAAAATAAAAAATTATAGTTAGTAAATAAATGTTTAATTTTTTATTTTCGTTACAATTCAATTACAAATTACATATTACATTTTTTTGTTCACTCCAGTTGCATTACAATGTGCGTAGAAAATGATTTATTTCAAATGAAATGTAGAGAAGGTCCGCTAAAATGATAAAACTGTGTACGTTGCGCCATCTCTGGTTTGATCTATAAATCGCACGACCACATCAGCCTCTCATCCTAAGAGCCCAAGTTAACGGCGAGGGCTTTTGTCGTGGTGGGTTTAAGCACGATTAACTTAATGGCTGTACTTAATACAATTTTTTTAGAAGAATGAGTTCCAGAATTGTTTTTCTCTACATTAAAATAACTTTTTTATTTTAGTTTAGTATTAGAAATAGTTATTTGGATAGATGTTCATTATAAACAAATTTCATTTATTTATTCTATTTTTTAATTTTTCTTTCTAATTTGTTGTCATTTTTTTTAATTCTCGAGCATACTCATACTGCTTGGAATTTATAGAGCTGGAGTAGCAAACATTCAATAATTGAAAGTTATTCGTTTAGAAAATATTTGTAAATTTTGCCAGAGTTCTAGACTGTAATTACTATTGAAAATAGGATTTTTCAGTAATTTGAACTAATTTTTAAGAACTCTGTTCAGCCTTTTAAATCATTTTAACGTTCATTTCCTCTGTTACTCCGAAAGTAACATTTTTTCCAAGCGCCATTTTTTACGTGCATGGCCACACTCTTTCAGAATCTGCTAATAAAATTGCGAAAAAATGAATTTTTTTTTAAATAGATATTTTTGATAATTTTGTTTAAAAAATGATTATTTTTTCACATAGTACGTAATCAGAGCAGTGTTTCACCCGAAAATATCGAGTCCGTTATATCCAGTGTGCATAAAGGTGAAACGTACTTTTCAAAATTTCAAGATCGCAGACCCAAAATGGCTAAAGAAGGATTTTTCACACAAATATTAAAACCCAGTGTTTGAAATGTTTTTCTCCAATGAAATAAAAACTTATGTATACACTTCAATCTAGTAATTCTTGATGAAATAGAGACAATCATTAATTTACAATTCTATACATATAAAATGCATACATATATATGGCCTACAAATGTATAAAATTCTATGTAAATATGTTTACTTGATACATAGTTAGATCATATTGTTATGTTACTTATATACAAATATATATTATTTTCATAGCCATCTTGAGTTTAAAAATAATGACCGCCATTTGACATTTTTGGATTCTAACTTAGATATGATCAGATTAAAACCCCCCGAGTAACAAGTGTAACAAATTTCAACAAATTTAATAAATATCGTCCGCCATACTAAATCCGCCATTTTGATATTTTAAAATCTGACTTCAAATTCGCGATCAGTGACCCAAAAAATACTTAGATACTCAATGGCATAAAAATAATAAATTTGTTAAAAGAAACGAATACTGGGTATTGATAATTGTCTGATAAAATTTCCTTCATCGGCTACGTTGAGTCCGCCATCTTGAAATTTTGAAATGTACCATTGTGAAGCCTGGATATTGCGGATGAGATATTTTCAGGTGAAACAGTGCTCTGATTACTTACTACGTAAAAAAATTACAATGTTTCAAACAAAATTCTCAAAAATGTATATATTTTTTTCAATCGCCAAAACTTCTTGAAAAATTTTAATTTTTTTGTAATTTTATTGGCAGATACTAGAATAGCGTGTGCAAATACAAAAAATGTTTACTTTCGGTATAGTAGAGAAAATAAACATTGAAACTGATTTTAAGAACGGTCTGTCCCGACGTTAATGGCAACTGTCACAATTATTGTGTTAAAAGAACTACTAACATAACCAATGAAATGAAATTAAACAGTTTATTAAACATTTTTAAATGGTTATAATTAATAATTATTAACCTAAAATTATCCAAGAATTTGTAACTATGAATAAAATAGAGGTAAATAGTGGGTTTTGAACTATGAAGATGATCAGTTATTTTTATTATTTTCTAGACAAATAGAATTCGACAGTTATATTTCCTTCATTGTACATTCATAGTGCATAATTGATATGTATTTATCGTGCAAATTGCCATACGTTTTTAGAAATGTTATTATTGGAGTTACATAAATGCCACAATTTTTTATTACCTTACTTTACTTTTCATTACATACAACGATACCAACAGCAAATAGTCATATTTACTATAAACACAGACATTTTCGCATAATGAAGGTATATTAAAAAATAATAGTAAAAAATACTAACAATTGACGAGTTAACAATGAGAATAATTAAATCTCCCGCATAGAAATAAAATCTCCAGAATATCCCTAGAATGTCACAAACGTTACAATTGAAATATTGCAATTGCAATATCTCCAGAATATGCTAAAAATGTCTCAAACAAAATGTTGCAAATGAGATATTCTGATAACATTTCATTTGAAATATTTTATATATATGATTTTCAGAATATCCTAGCGATGTGTTATTCGAAATGTCTAACAACATTTCAAACTTGATGTCGCCCGAATGTTGCTCAGAAAATATTGCAGAACATTGCAGATGAGACCTTCTGAGAATATTTCATTCGAGATATTATATTAATATTATATGTATTATTGCTATATGTATTATTATTAGAATATTCTGGAGATGTCCCATTTGAAATGTCTCACCATTAATCAAATCAAATTTAACATCGCTAGAATGTTTTGCGAGAATCGTTGCAGAACATTGCAGATGAGACATTCTGGAAATATTTCATCTCAGACATTCTATACATATGGTTCTTAGAATATTCTGGAGATACCTCGCCTGAAATGTCTCACCATAATCAATATGCGGTCTACGTTTTAGTATAAGTTACTAATGTTCACACGGTAATAATATATATTCGAGCCTAGCGTAGTGGTTAAGACGTCAGATTAGTAAACGGAAGACCCGGGTTCGATTCTCGGTCGGGGTAAATTATTTTCAGCTTTCGCTATAAGCGAAATTGTAAAACTATATTCGTAATGACATATGTAATGACACATACATAATAATAATAATCAAATTAAATATCTATAATAATTAGTTTTATTTTTAAAGCTTTCTTTATGACCGAAATGTCTTCAGAATATGAAAAGAATATCTGTAGAACATCTCCAGAATGTATATGTTGTATTCCAGAATAACCTCAGAACGTCTCTACAATGTCTCTAGAATATTGCAGATGTCACCAGAATATCAAAAAGGCGGACATAAGACGTTCTGGGAATGTCTCTAAAATGTCCCTGAGAACATCTCCAGAATATTAATGTCTCAAAAGTAATACTCTGGAAATGTCATCGGGATATTTCTCTTCTATGTGGGCTGCATCTAACTAAGTCGCATTTCAGAGACAACGCTTTAATTCAAGCGTAGAAAGTATTAACTTTGCCTATATTATAATGATTCTAGACTTACAGTAGGACCTCTCTTATTCGAACCTCTCTTATTCTAATTGCCTTTCTTATTCTAATTGTCCAGCCTCTCTTATTCTAATCGTTCCCCCACAAGTCTTCTCCCACTATCACATGAAAAGTCAACGAAAAATATTGCCCACGAATCATAAGCTCGCAAGCAAAGTGAGTGGGGGTAAGGGGAAAATTACTTTACTAATTAGAATAAGAGAGGTCCAACTGTACTACACCGAGAAAAATTATTTACTAATAGTTAATATAAGCTAGCTTTAAGGCTCTTACATTAACTGTAAAGTCAAAAAGGACAGGTAACTTTGAGATGAAAAAATATCAGCATTTTCCTTCAATGACATTGTATATTAACTCGTATATTGTAACATTCAATGAGTGTTCGTTAACTGTTAATAAATCTTACATTAAATAATGTTTTTTGAACTGCGCATGTCAACAATGTGTCGAAAAATTCGCAGAAAATCGAATGTGTATGTTTGTTTATCTCCGTTTCGGTGAAACTGTAAACGCGTAAAATTCTTATATTAACTATTAACATAACAAATGTAACTGAATCTCAGATTACGCTAACTTCAGGATAAAGTGCTTTACCTTAAGATCAAAATCTAAATTCTGTTAGCTTTACTTTGAAGCTGTTGCATTAACTGTAAACAAACATTTCTCGCAGTGCAAGTAAAGATGATATTTTTAAATGTTAAAAATAAATATGGGAAATAATATATATATATATTACACATATATTTTACACATATATGTATATATATCATATCATTTTACACATATATGTATATATACATATATGTGTAAAATGATATGATAAAGAGGGAAGGCTTGCTAGACGTGTAGCGCACGTAAAATTTAAAATTGATCATTTTGACATAAAAACATAAAAAGTAGGGTATAGAGGGGATTGAAATTGTATAGGAAATTAAAAATACCTGGAACACCTAAACTGCGGTAGATTTACTTATATATCTGGTTGGTATATCTTTTTAAAGCTGATATTATCGAGTATTTAAGCGAATCAGATATTTCGTTTAGATTTTACAGTCAATTTTTATTGCTTTTTTTACTTGTTCGTTGACGTTATTTTATAAGAAATTGAAGAGTCAAATATCAGTAGACCTGTCAGTTAAAAACATAATGTTTGTAAGTAAGTTCGTGGAGTGTGACAACAAATTTGAAACATTAAAGATTAGGTGTGTAATAACAAATAATCAATTGCATCTATTCGATGGACTAATTATGAAATTTCGAAGGAGTTTAACGACGAAAATATACATTCTTATCGACAAATTAAGAGCATACAAAGAGAACAAACTTGGGTATATTAAAAAAAATGTTTATTTACATAATTACAGATGAATAGTTGTAATAGCTGTAAGTAAATATTTAAAGAAACTAATAATGTCGTTTTTCTTAATAAAATACTATATGACAAAACATATTCTCAAATTAAATAATCTTTTATTTGCAATTTTTCAATTAAATATTTTTCAAATATCATATATTTTACACGCGTTATTACTAATAAAAAGTATATAGAAAATCAGAAATATTATTAATTTTTTACATTTTTAAATAAATTATGATGAACATTTATAAGAGGGCGATAAAATAGAGAACGAAAGGAATTAATTTTAGAATTCTTTTAGAATTTAGAATTTAGATTGTTTAAACCTATTAATAATATTATAGTTTATTTGCGAATAATAAAATAATTTTTATTAATGTTCAAGCATTGTTCTATTTAAGAGAAGCAACCGGTGTTTGTTGGTTACAATTCTATTAATAAGATGAAACATAAAAGTTGTTATATTTAAGTAAATATTTACATGAACTAAAGAGATATTTTTTAATTCAATATGATATAATATAACATGAAGAGATACGCATTGAAAATACATATTGTAATATACACAATATGCATCGAATAATTTACCATAATTCTTAAAAATATTACAAAATGTATTATAAATCTTAACATACATTTTCCGTGAAAAAAACAGACAAGTGTTGAGTATAAACAACATTTTCCTGAATTTAAATAAATGTATACGTGTGACCATACATTATACATTTATTTTTAAATCAGCGATTCCAATCGCTTTGTCTTTAGTTGATGTTGATTACGAAATTCCGATCTCATTCCAGACGCCCATCCAAGGATTTGGGCGAAATTGAAAACGTAAAATTGCGTTTCAAACGCTAAAGGCTAATTTCATTAATTTAACTATTTACGTCAATTATATTACTATTCTATTAAAGTATTAAAAAACAATTGTTATATTTCAGTAAATATTTTGGTGCGCTAAAGAAACATTTTTTTTAATTAGGTAAGATTCACTAAAAGATAAAGAAAAATATATGATAAAATTTACAATATATATCAAAAAATGTACGATACGGATTGTGATATTTACGGTGTACACCGTATTTACTATACTTATTGTAACAATTACAATATGCATTATAAATCTTACATTTTAGTATGATAAACTATTTTTTAATTTTAAATAAATGGTATAGTTGGACTATCTTGTAACCGTTAAATAATAATCAGTGAAATCGATTGGATTGTCTTTAGTTGATGCTGATTACGAAATTCCAATCTCTTTCAATACGTGTTCGAGGGTCCGAGCGAAATTGAAAACGTGAAATTCGTATTTCGAACGTGAGAGGTTAATTTAAGTAATTTTTTAATTCTAGCAAGAACTGGTGCAGTGCATAATTCAATTATTTGCATTACATCTAATTACGGATATTAAAATTCTATTAATAAACGGCCAAGGTCGTAACCTTCGATGAGACTCGTCAGGTGGAGCCTTAATTTGCGTAACGAATAAAAAAGGAACTTAATGAAAAAAGTCCTATCATAAAAATTGAAAGCGGGAGGATTAATTAAAAATCGGGTATATTAGGCATTGACAGCTGTTCAGTAAACGCCTTCCGTCGACTCGTGTCGGTGAAACATTCCCGCCCAAACCAATACATCTCGCTTTCGTTTTTACGATGCGACTCCAGAATTCTTTTATTTGGATTTTTTTGGCACATTATCTCACCCACACACAAACGCGCAGGCAGCCGACTCATGCTTTACTCCCTGGTAGACTTTTTGGCACGTATATTTCTCGGCCGTGCATCTTCCTTTTTTCCTTTACGCAATTAACGATTGAACATTATACATTCCTTAAATTAGCAACACTATAGATTTATTTAAATTATCTACGTTACATGTGTTTGCATCCACTTCCAACGTAATAAAACATTTACATTAAGATTTTTTTAACATACAGTACCTGCCAAAAGTTCCTCATCTCGTAAAATGAAGCCTTACATCACCGAATCCTTTGTCAATAATGAAAAATCAATGCATAACTTTTAAAATATACAAATAAATGTTTCCTTTGATACATTTTCAAATTAAACATTTTTATTACTTTAACAAAATAACATTTTTAACTTTTTCTTTCGAATTTTAACACAAAAAGTTAATAAAATTTTGTTTACCAATAACAATTTTTTTTTAATAAATTCAACAATTTCAGAGATTTTAAACTCGTTTTTGTAGAATGCCAATACTTTGTGTTTATTTCATTAGTTTAAAAGCGCTAAAAAATACAAAACGCCGAAAATATCAGATTCGAAAATGGCCAACAATGTTTCCCATTATTATATACTAATTTTATCGGCATGTTCAGTTCTTAATTTCCACGATAAATTTTATTCTCCAACTCTTAGACAATGAAATCTAAAATTATAACTCTGATTTTTGAAGACACGTGTTTCAAATTAATTCACTTCAATAATCAAGATGGGACTACAATATTGAATGAAATTAATGTCCAAATCAAGCTGCGACTTTTTCGTTGAATATTATTATTTTTATTTCAAAATAAATAAGTTCTGTTTTTTTATCAAATGCTCTTCTTACTTCTATTTTTCTGTTACGATTAAATAATTAATTTACATACATTAAAACATAACTTAATCCAGGGAGGATGAAACGGGTGTTTTTTGATAGTAACGTTGGGCGTCTGGCATGTACTGCCGATATAAAAATTGCTAAACTAATAATTTCTTATTATAGATTAATCGAACTTTATGAAAAATAATGTCCATAGATCTTAATTTTAATAATGTAGGTGTTAAAATACTGAATTTCATGGGAGCTTTACCTAGTATGGTGGCATTATGTAAATCTGTTTGCACTATTCTCGATTTTCAAAAAATTATGATTTTCAGAAAATATTCTCTTAAATGATCTGATATTCTGAGGTATTTTAGGTCTCTGACAACGAATGTGTTATTAGATTTTCCCTATTCAAAATGGCGGAACCAAAATGACAATTTAATTTCATTTCAACGTTCCTAATAATTTTCTTCTCCCAAATGCAGAATGGCAAAGAAAACGTATTTTCTATTTTCGTAATAATCTGTATACAGTATTTCCCATCCTAAGTTATGCTGCCCAAAGTTACAACAGCGTCCTAAGTTATACACTTGTCTTGTTCAAAGTTATACCAGCCTCATTCCCTTGTCTACCCACCATATCATTTCTCTGCGCTTCGCGACTTTATTCGGCAGAGATCGGCAAAGATTGGAATGCGTCGGTTAGGCCAACACTTGCGGAAGAGGGGGAAATGAGGGCAGGGCTTCGGAAATAACTTAGGACATTCTGAAAGAATGGGTCGTATAGCTTAGGACGTGGGCTACTATAAAAGGGTTTTAAGGTTGTAGATTATGAATTTTCTTTTTTTTATAAAATTCAATATGGCGAACCGGAAATTATTTAACGTAACTTATTTATCATTTAAACGTAATTAACGTTGTTTAATCGAGTTTTATTCTAATGCGAAGGGTTTGGAAATAAGCATTTTTAACGATATAAACTAGCCGTATATGAAATGCATACCATCTTATTTGCAAAAAACATCCTCTTTAAGGAATTATTACAATAATACATTTCCCGGAAATGGAGCACAAAAATCGAGTAGTAGTGAATATACATGAGGTCTACGTTAATTAAATTCATAATACTACCTTAAGTACATTGTTAAATAAATTAGGTAGGAAACCTACAGTTTTTAAACATTTTTTATTTGAAAAACTTCCATAACAATTTTAACTTAATTGGAATGTGGTAGAAGCTTGATAGAGCGACGCTTTCGACAATCTGAAGTTTGCAACCTTGGAGGGCAAACAAACATTTTAAAAGCTGTGTTTTAAAATAGTTTTTTCAGATTTATTATTGATAATTTATAACATAGTAGTGATAAATACTAATGCACTATGTCAAAAACATAAATTATCCGCTAGGAAGGTATAAACCTAAACGAAATAAAAATACAAAGTATGTGTTTCGAATTTTTCGACTCCAACGACGTCAACTTGAATGCATCTTTTGGGTTTGTTTTACCAAATTTTATCATTTTAATTATTTCGTGCTTCATTAATAATATTAGTATTTAACATTGTTTAACAGAAGTTAACAAGTATTCTCTTGTAATTGGAAGGAAGATTTCTTTCTGTTTTCAAAGTCCTTAAAGGCATTGTCTGCCCATAAAATTTGTTGATTTTTAAGATGAATTCTCTTTCGAAATTTCGTGTTTGTCTGTCCGTTTTTTATATGGGATGCACATATTCTTTTAGTACTCAAATCCCTTCTTATTGCAAAAAAAAACAGTGTGATTAAAAATAACTACTTAATGTGAACACGAATACCTTCAAAACTTTGTTAAAAATGCTGCATTGAACGAACTGGAAAAAAGCAAGAAATAATAAAAAAATTGTATATATTGGTGATTCTACTTAAAGAAACCCCGAAACGTGTTGACAACATCACGTTATACTTTTGTAAGGGAATTTTTATATTTCTCAAGTTTTTAGTAAATTATTTTGTAAAATGGCATATATGGCTATCATTTCACTCATTTAAAGATGGTAAATTTTACATTTTTCATTCATAAATGATCACTTAAAAGTTTACCTAACTTTTTCACAAAAACAGCATTATAGTGTATTATTACTATTAAAAATAATTGAAGAGTACAAATAAAGAGTTTCAAGGGTTAATTATAAATAATGTTTTGCACCTCGTAAAATTTTAATAATTTAATAGCCCGTAGTTTGTTGATGTGTTTAAAGTTTCTTATATTTCTTCGCGAGTCGAAATTATTGTCGATTCCAAAGCCTCAGTTTTTTACCAATAAACAGAGAATTTTAGGTATTTCAGTCCTGTTATCACATAAACATTTTACCTATTATTAACGACTTTACACAAACCAATTGTTAGATTCCACTATTCACGTCTTTATTTCTAGCGAATACGTGTACAATATACTTTTTAAGGGTCGTAGAGTACAAATACTAAATCCGTTTACAAAAATTCCAAATAATGGATCCAATGACGTAGAAATAATATGTAAATTCATTGTTTTAACTTGGATCGTTTTGCTTCGGGGGGTTTAAGGTCGCTGATTACGAATCTGAACTCAAATATCTTAAATTGAAGAAAACGAAATGGATTTACAAATTTTAAGTCTGAAGATAAAATGAAAAAATTAACGCAAATTGATGCAGTTGTCTGCTAATCTACAGTTATAGCAGATACTTTTACGCAAAATAACAAATAAGAAGGCAAAATTTGGGACTTCGGACCGTCATATTGATTCCACCATTTTGAATTTAGGAAATATGACAACGGATTCATAATCAGCGACCACAAAACCTTCCAGTACCATATTTCGACGTAACCAAACAATTTTTCAGATGTTGGTCTGCCATATTTGATTCGCCATTTTGAATTTTGAAAACCTAAAATGCCGCGTAACGCAATGTCAGATTCATATTAATACATTAACATTTACATTTACAAAGAACAATTTTGAGCAATTTCAAATTTTTTATATACGTATTTTGTTATAAAGTTTTAATAATTGGCCGTAACACCATTAACAGTTTCCTGATTTCGATCAAAGTCGAATGCATCAATAACATTTGTTACAAATAAATATAAAAAAACACTACACGAGAAATAATGTTATCTATTTTAAATTGAGTCAACATTTACCGAAAGACAGTCTATGAACATTTAGTTTATTCATGTTTCGCGACGCCCAGTGACACTGTTATTTCAAACTCGATGAAAATAAACATTTCTCAAAAAAGATATTTTTGCATTTACAATTTCAATTAGCACCTAACAAGATACGTTTTTACAAATTTTCGTTTTACATTTGTAAACATTCAAATATATTTAGTAAAAAATAACTAGTATGAACCTATTATTTTGAAATTTTTACAGCTGCTAAGTTCAAATAACTAAATTTTAGGAATATTAACGAAATGTATACAAACTACTAAATATTTAATTCCCATTAGTTAACTCATTATTTATTTAAATTTACTAAATATTTTGCTCAATGTTCACAAACTGTAGGTATATTTTTTAAGGAATTCGGATTCGGCGAGCAAAATAAGAAAATATAACTGTGGAACAAATTTGTTTAATTCTCGCCAGCGTTAAAGGAAACAAGATTGCATAATATTTGAACCAGAAATAAATTAGTCAATTGAAAACCGTATATGTGCACTTTAAAAAACTAACTTTAAGTATTTCAATATCGTTAAATAGTTGGGTTTACGAATGAGTTGAAAAAATCACGAACGTTTTACCGGTAATGTATACACCCGAACAGCCAAAGACATCTTTAATAACTCTTTAAGATGTCTGAAAAATTGTATGATGTCTTAAATACTGCTCCGAGATAGCTCTTAAAGTAATCTTTAAGCAGACTTGCGTTGATTTTATGAGCTCTTATTCAACAGAATTTACCATCATTATTAAATAAATCTCATACATGAAAAGTGATAAGTAATAATTCTTTTTTTTTAGATTAATTATTACAGTTATTGAATACTGCCATATTGATTTCATTTTATCATATATTTCGTTGCCCCTGAGAATTTGAACTGCAATCACTTTTAATAGAATCAAGATTACAAAATAATAATAAATTGCTATATCACTTTATAATATTCTAAAGACACTTATTCTATTATTTTAGGTACTGTCTATCGGTCTGCATGAAGTAAATGTTGCGTGAGTTTATTTTTGGCTACGATCGCCACCTAGTGACTGCGGAAGAAACTAATAAATCAAAACTGCGGATTGCTTTACCAGAAAAAGATGATATGAAATAAAGTTAAGACCTCCGAGATTTATTATTTTAAGAAGTCGTACGATTTCTTTAAGAGCTGATTTTTGAGATGATCGTAACAATGACTTAAAAGGTATTCTGAATGACCTTTTTAAGAGATACGGAGAGTTTGGTTTACTGAAAAGATACAATATTAAAAAACAAACAAAACGTTTTGTATTTTTCTCACGCATTTATTCTTCATTCGTCGTATTTTAATCAAAAATCCGAACCCCGAAAATAGATTATCCATAGTTAAAAAGTATCCTTTTCTATATCTATATTTTGATATTTTGAATGCAATCGCGCAAATATAAACACAAATAAAACATCAGTAAACTAAAAAATAGTGAGCCAAATTCGCAATGATTTTAAGAGCGTTTATAACATTGGCATGCAATACCAAATGTAATTTATAATTAATAAAACACCGAGCACTACAAAGCTTTTAAATATTGTCAAGTTTTTAAATTCATTGTTTTAGTTTATATAATTTACAGATTATAAAATTATGAATATGGGTATTCTAGATCATTCTACCAATAATAAAATTCAATAAATGTTGAAAATTTATCATCCGATGTTATTTAATTTTAATAATTTTTAAATCAATTATCCTTTGATCAGTCTCTTTTATCAAAAATACTTTCGAAGAATTGATAAATAATTAGTGCCATTTTTTAATGTCTCGGCAACATTGTTCGTCCTGTTCAGAATTTCAACAATTATTTTTTAGAATTATAAAAAGAAGTAGAAAACATAGTATGTTGCCAGGTTAAAATATTATGACTCCAACGTAAAAATGACAGTTGTCATTGCACTAAACATAAAAAATAATTTGAATAAATGGAAATTACACCGAGATAAATGTATGTTATGATTTACAATATTTCTTTTAATATTTATTTATTTCACACAGTTTTTTTTCGATAAAAAATAAAGATATTCTCCCTATCTCTCTCATACATATTATTATCAAAACTACGCGTCTTAATAAATAATAAAAGTCTCGTTCAATTTAGTTTCTTAAAAAATTATAGATTTTTACTTTACGTTACGACATTTTTATGTATCATATCGAACATGGGAAGAATATATTAAGTTTGTTCCCAATCTATAATACATTAAGGAGGGTTGCGAGTATAGAGAAGAATATCTCGAGATGTCCAGCTTCTCCTCCTGAATCGGAATATCCGCCCTACCCGACGCGATCAATATACTTTTGCATACTTCGGAGGAAACGTAACTTTGCACGTTGGGTAATATCATTTCTTCGCCTTTACAATTTCAAATAATTTATCATATAATACGGAAATTTTCAAAAACATGATAATATTAATAAAAATAAAAATTCAAAAATGAAATGTTTAAAAGAAAATTAATTTAAATTTTTTAAATTATATTTATTTAACGGTTTATACTTTATATACTATTTGACCACAAAATAAAAAATGTGAACGTATAAACTTAATTAAAAGTCAAGATGGATTAAAAAATACATTTTTAATTTTTTAATCATAAATTCACTGTTTTCAACATTTGTGTTTTAGAGAAAAATATTATCTAAAAAAGTTGCACATCTGAGCTAAAATTAATGGAACTTTTAGAACATGTTATTAGATTTTTCAAATTAATTTTTTTTTATCTCAATTTTTCACTCGGAAATCTTTTCGTAAATAATGCTTTCCGTAAAGAAATCGTGTCTTCGAGACTTAAACTTTAAAATGTGTATATAGGTATTTTGAAAATAATGGTGAAAACATTAAAAATGACGGTCCATACATGAAAAATCCATCGAAAAGTTCAGGAATTTTTTCATTGAAAATAATGAGACTTTCGAAAAAAATTAAAATAAAATAAAAATGTCTTTAAATTTATCAAGGAATACGCCGAAATTTTTTGAGAATGTTTAAAATTCTTTTATTTTTTCAAACATTTTTATAAATTTAAAAAAGATTTCAAAACATTCTGTAAAAATATTGTTTAACAACATTTTTTCCAAAAGTGTACCATTTCTATTATAAAATTCCTTGTTTCTATCCTATTTCCTTTGCTATTTTCTGTGGAAAATTAACTTTTTTTATTTTAAAAATCATAGTACGTTCGGCTTGACGATATTCGTGATTCGCTCTGAGTGTCCACGCGGTGAAAAATGAAAACCTCGGAATAATCGTTGATCATTTCAGAAATTTTGTAATGGACTGCCGAAAAAAATGTTTTTGATCAAAATTGAAATTTTTACAAAATGTATAATTTTGAGGATTTTGAAAAATGAAAAAAATATTTAAAAAGTTCTGTAACTATTACAACGTGTTCCTTTATCAATTCTAAGAACTCGTTATTCTGCAATTTTTTGGTTGAAAATGTATCATTTTGAGGTAAAAAATTCCTGCATTTTTCGATTGTTTCTTCGTGTTTGAGCCGCCATTTTGTATGCTTTCACGTATATTCAAAATACCTATGTAGAAATTTTAAGATTTAAGTCTCGAGGACAGATTTCTTTACTTCAAGCAAGAATTCCAAAACGATTTCAATGTGATAAAACGAGATAATAAAATACATTTGAAAAATCTATTTTTTTTTTAAATCATGTACAGTTTTTAGCGGTTGCACTTTTTGAAAAATCTGATAACAGATTTTGAAAGTTCAGTTTATTTTACGTCCGATGTGACTTATTAAACATTTTTTAGATCCTTTTTTTATCCAACATATAACCGTTGATAACTGTAGTGCAAAACTGTCGATTCAGGACTTTCAAGCAATTCCACAGAGAACAAACTAAATTATTACAAGTTAATTTAGTATCGAGTGCAACTTCATTGCATACAAAAGCGCTATTTTTATAATTGAATCGATAATTAAACTTAACATTTTGTTATTAGTATAATAAAACAATTCTTGGGTATTATTTAGTTTTTAAATTATATTTTCCTATGTTTCGTGCCATGACCTCAAAAAATCTTAGTTTTATTCGACCCTTTTTCTAAAACAAAGTGGTTGAAGTACACTACACACCGTTTTATTTATCGTAGTACTTGTATGGGATATTGATCGTAGTAGTATTAGCAAACTAATAGTAAATTATCACTAAATTTAGTATTAAAATGCTTTAGTACTTATATCAGTATTAATTTAAGAATATTAATATACTCTTAAACTGAAATTACGCTATTGTAAGCTTCATTTTTTTTCATACATATCAACTGATTATTAAAATAAAATTTGCTATTTCTGACAATTAAGTTAAATAAGTCTTGTTTAATATGAGACTTTAGCTTTAAATTTCAAAAGAAGATTTTAAGAATTAGCGCACAGAATTTTATAACTAATTTTAAGACTTATTTTCGTCAGTGAAGTTATTCTATTTCGCCAATCATTAATTTACAATATTCTGCTAAACCAATTACCTGAAATATTGTATGTGCGTAACGAGACTGCGTTAAGGGGGTAAAAAATGAATGTGATAATGAAGGGGTTGTTTAAACGGATTATATTGCACGTCTAGGTGAAATACTTCATGAAATCGAAGGCTTAAAATATCGTGAGATTCGCAAAGGAACTTAACTTACAAAGAATTGTTTTAAAAAATAGCATTACGATTTTTTATTAAAGAGAAGGACTTAAGAATTAAGAACCTCTGAATATATTTGATTTAAGCATTCAAAATATATTTAAAACGACAACATAATATTGTTAGTAAAAGTATTTAAAACAGCAGACATTAAAAAAAGTAAAATTTATTTTCTGTAATATTCAGTTCCTCCCTAAAGAAAGTTTAATGAACAATTAGTTCTAGCCTGAAGCGAAAAACAAAATTTTTTGACAAATGTCGAAGACACCATTATTTTCATCCCCTTACACGCATGCGACAAAGGGGATAAAAGGTCGAAAATCGAGAACACCCCGAACATCCATTAAAAAAGCAACTCATCTCATTTGACACGCAGAACTTAATTATTTTTTACTCCTCGACAAATTACGGATAGTAATTTTTTTTTAACGCCTTACTAACGAACTTGGTGTTGCGTTCGGAAATTTTAATGCATTTCTCGCTTTCTAAATTTGCCATAGGGATCGGAACTCGCAGCGAATGCTCGCATATTATTGAAAGCGGCATGAATTACAAGCCTCGAACAGAAAGAAATTATAGTGGAGTCCGTCTCGGGTGGAAATTTGTCTGCAACACGCTAAGGCTTTAACTAGTTTTTCCCCGCATCTAATCGAGCGCTAGACAATTGCCGAATAAAAATTTCGACCAAATATTTAAAACTCATATAATACGTCTTTACACGCATACTTGTAGGTGTATATACCTCGATATATTGTTGAGTTTTCGATCGACGTCTGGATACTTTTGAAACAAATTTTAATCCAGTTTCCCCAAGCGAACTTTGAGAATCTGCACATTACTGTCTTGAATACTTCTCCGTGTACTGGCATTAAATTACTGATCAAGGCGTTATAGCCAATGGGGAATTCCCCATAAATTTTGTGCCCAGCAACGCGGTATTATGTGCAATTATATATTTATAGCAAATCGCATTTACGGGTATAGCTAACAAGTGTGGAATGTAACTGTATTGCAAATTTTGGAAATATTTTAAAAAAAGTAAATGCCAGCTATTCTACGAACCTCTGCGTCCTTATTATCTCGTTGGGTGTAGTTATTTTTTATCCTCACTTTTGTAAACCTTTTCAATACTGCAATTAGTGCGATAAAACTACTAAAAATGTAAATCGGCCCCTTTGTGTAAAGAGGTTAAATATCGTCCTACGTAAAGCAGTTCTGTTGTTCTCGAGTCCATAATACTTCGAAATAAACTGTATAAAAAATGTTACTATTTTCTCGAAAACATTACGGATAAACCTGGATTTCTGTTAATCACTTTAATAAAATTTACTACTCTTATTTTGGAGAAAAATTTAATTGGAAAAATGGAAAGTACGATATTTTAACTATTAACTAATCAACTTTTAATAACTGATTTAGTTCGCCATATTTGTACAGCCCTTCTTTCAAAAAAAAACCATCATATTTTGAGTGTAGAGAGAAAAAGTATACAATAAGGTGTAGAGAAGATAAAAGGACATATCTAAATAAATGATTTACCAGTCAATCCAGTACACTTTAGAAAAAGGATTGTTTGCTGTAAAGAAATATCATTCAATTGAAAAGTTGAAGTCATTTTTTTAATATAAAGATGTCATTGGAATATAAAAGGAGATTCGTTTAATACTCTTATTTTATTTTTACATCAGAATTGATGATTTATTAATCAAAATGTATATTTTAAACTCGGCGGCTTTGTAAATTTACAAATAAGACGTAGGATATGTGTCTTATACGATGCATTTGTTTATAAAACTCGTATATTTAAGACGACGCATAAATAATATCTTGTAATATATGATACGATGCGTTTCGTCTCCAACCATCATATTCTGTAACTATTAAGATTCATTACTTTATAGCTACAAACGTATAGTATACAAGTGGTTCTTAATTATCAAGAAATATTTGGGCGCATTTAATGAACATTTCTTGAGATATAAAATGTGTTGTTTTCATTAAAGAAATGTTATTTTTATATGAAATGTATAATTATTTCAAACTTACAAAGTTATTCGATTCGCCATATTTAAATATACGATCTTAACTATTAAGAAGCCTTCTTTATAGTAGACAATCCTTTCGCTCAGTGTAGGTAGACACTTTTTAGTAAATTTATCTAATTTTTCTCTCAGTGCAAGAATTCAATAATTCTTCATATCAGAACTTATTTCAACTAATAAGTTTCCTTTAAATATGGCCTAAAATAAATGATTTTTTAGCAATAAATAACATTTGTAAAGGTTACGATAGAAATTTTAAAGTTATATCATATTTTAACTACTGGCAAATGTATTTTCATATCCATTTTCAAAAATCCTTTTTTTATCAAAACGAGTACATAAAGAAAATAAAATTGCCTTTTAATTTGCTTGATCATCACTCAGACATTTTAGCTAATTTTTCAAATAATTCTGAATAAAGTACATAAAACGTCACAGTAAGAGAAAATGTTTCAAAAAACTGCTAAGTACTTTAAAAGGATGCTGTCGGTGCCAGTTGTGCTTTAAAATCCTACTTCGCATTGAAGTAACAGGGTAAAACCTTCGACAGTAATGCTAATATAATCAAGCACGACGAGAACGGTATGCTAGAAACAAATACGATTTCTTACTTTCATTGGATAAATACATTTAGTAAATGTTGAGCGCTCTCGTCATGCAGTTGCTAGATAGTTTTTAACTAAACATTTATACTTACTTCTTGAATAAATGAACCTTCGTTAGTAGTAAGAACATTTTTTGGAGCAGGATGCGCTTGATTCATAAATGAAAGTTGGAACTATAAAAATATAAAAATCACGGGCAGGCAATATGGAACAAACTTAAACTAGATATTTATTTAAATTTAACAAATATGTTCTTAATATAGCGTTTTGTACAAGAATAGTTTTGAAAAACCCTCGTTTCTTCGATACAAAATGTTGTCGACAATTTTACTTATAGTAATCAGATTATAGACCAAATTTAAGTGTGTTCATAGAGTACTTATACCAAAAGTAAAAAGTCAAAAAGACAACAAGATTTTGAAATTTTATTGTTCTAATTGAGTATTCTTTCATTATTAAAAAAATTCCGTTTACTTGTACGGGAAAATAACATAGTTGGTCCAAATATACTGAAATAGACACAAGTATGTCCAAACATTAAGTACAAAAGAGTTGAGTCAGCTAATTTTTAATAATAATATAGTTCGGATAACTGTATGATTTTCAGTTGAACACGGAGTCAATTTTTCATCTAAAGAAGTAAATGTACAGTCTTTTGGAGTAAAAAATCAACTGCTAACTGCGACAAGGTGATATTAATGATTTTCTCCATGGGATTTAATACTCCAAAGAATCCTTATATCTTGACTACTCTTTAGTACAGAGCAAGTTTCTATAATCGTTTTAGAGTACATATTACACTCCGAAATCTCAAAACCGAAATATTCAGTGTATTGAATGCCATGACATTTTTCGCTCTTAGCATTATTGTGAGATAAGTAATCATATAAAAAATCCCTATATGTCACGCTCTAAATTTCTTAAAGTGAAAATTGAGCCACTTTCTGTTAAAAGTGGCTTTTTCACTATTTCTAAACTGGAAATCTCACTTTATTAAAAGTAGTCGGAAACATGTCACTCTAATAAAGTGAAATTTGCACTTTCAAAATAGTGAAAAATTCACCTTTAGCAGAGAGTGGCTCAATTTTCACTTTAAGCATTTCAAAGTGCACAGTGAGGCCATTTTGAACACCTTCGTTTTGACGATTTGACGTTTGGTGGCGCATAATTACATATCCGCCCTGTTTAGTACCATTCTCGCAAGTGGTGAAATACCATTAATTCCATATATAAGAAATGCATATTAAATATTCCCCCTTGTGCTTATAGTGAAATTTCACTTTTATATGCAGTGAACAAAATCCGCTGTTTAATAAAGTGAATTTTCACTTTTAGGAGAGATTTTGTAGACTTTTCTTAAGACCCGTATACAAAAATTTATACAAAAATATATTGTTATAAACTACAGTCTTATGTGCTGAAGCTTTTAGTATGTTTGAATGCTTTGTAACAATTCTACAGTTCAATAAATCGACAAGGACATCAGATGTAGTAACTATCGCAAAGCAGTTAACAAAATATGCGTGTAGTGATAAAATTTAATTTAATTTGGCTAAAAGCATTGTTTACACACAGTTAAATATACTAATTATTCGAAGAATTAATATCACTACATTAATGTCACATATAACATTTTCAAACTATAAAAGTGGACTGTTATATGTTCTTTTTGTAATTTCTTGCTATCGTCCTAATAAAAGCCCACTTTGTATGGTCGATTTTCTATGACACTTTCACTGCATTTATTTATAACAATACTCCTCGATCATTTTAAAATCTGTATTATTTGTCCGAAACTACAAAACTCAGCCATTTTTAATATCTTACCTTTTATTTTTGTTATGGAAAATTTTGGAATGGTAATAATAAATAATACACAGGATAAGTGAAAGAAAAATGGAAGATATTATTACTACCTTTGTAAGTCCCATTTAAAACATCACAGTTGTTATTTAAATATGTATTATATTACCAAATTTGCGCACGTTGCGACACAAAAAGCATCTCGTTGTAAAGGTACTATTTACTTAAAATGTCATTTATTCTGAAAACAAAGAGTGTATGAGATATACGTAGATATAGAATGATCTTATGATAACAAGGGAAACATACTAGACGCAAGTGACCGTCAAATTTTAAATTAGTCCGTTTAGCATACAAAAATAAAAACATAGGATATAGGGGCGAATAAATTGTATACAGGAAATTAAAAATACATAGAACATCTATGGTTGGTGTATCTATTTAAAGCTGATATTATCGATAGTTTGTAACCGAAGATATTTCTTTTATATTCATTTTTTTACTGAATTATTTACAACTTAAGAATCTGAATATTATCAAATAATAACTACAAATTAAGAAGATAATCTTTAGCTAATTAATCAACGTATTTATAAATTTTAGTAAAATTGCAAGTAATCAACGTTAAACAATTCTATTACATTCTACCAGTTTTTTTACGCAAGATCCTTAACCATTTTATCATATACTTTGAACTAAATGTAAAAAAATAAATAGAAAATTTTAGACTGATAAACAATTTAGGTTACGCTTATTTTAGAAATTATTTCGAAATTTGCGTTATGAAATATATCATAAAAATACGAAAATATTTTCTTAATTTGAGTAAATCTTTGACTTGTGAGTATTTAAGAAAATATTGTTCAAATATATTTTGTATTACTAATGAAGTATACAGAAAATCAACATTTCTGAATCATTTATCATTTGTTGTTTTTTTCATTCCTAAGGACTATAACAGAAAAAACAAAAGCCAGAACGAAAGAAATTAATAAAGAAATCTAATTATTTTATATCAATATTGAAATAATTCGTGTATTCTAACATAAATATACACTAGGCTGATAAGTAAAAGGTTTAACTACGACAATTTATTCTTATCATGAAATTACGAGTAAAAAACTAACAATCATATCGAAACATTTATAAGTTTTAAGACATTATTTTTTAATTAAATAAGACTTGTTAAAATGTAGAAACATTTAAATGTAACAAATATTTTCGAAAATCATAAAAAAATTGTTTATAGAAATAAAAATATACCAAATACATATTTTCTATAAAGAAGTTAATATATAATGTAAATTACTTATTAATTATTCATAGTATTTCCATATTTTTAGTTGATTATGAATATTGGTGTTACATCGAAGAGAAGTACCTGGGGTTCAAACAAAGGAATTCCTAAGGATCCACTTAAAGAAAATATTACATTGTATGAAATAGCAAGTAATAGTAATATTTATTCATCTAAAATTATTTTATCTGATATATTATAATTTGGAACTACTAAATCTTGGAATTTTAAATAATAATCAATAAACCTAAGCGTTTGCACATTTAATTATGTAGGATATAGTTAAAAAATAATAACGAGGTATTTGAATTCAAGTAGGTTCAATAAACAAACCTTATCTCTGCAGTATTTGTTAAAAACTAATTAATTTACAATATTGGACGAAGAGGGGTTCGTTCGATCTTTCCTTTGTATTCACAGCACGTTGAAGCCTCTCCAAGCTCATTATAGACATCCGATCGAAAGTCAGAAAATGCAGATATTAAAGAACGAAGAATGTATTGTACTAATCGTTATATCACGTTTCAGTGGGCATTTATAACAAACATAGTAATTTTTTTTTTGTTTCAAGAATAAACTTTTTTTTTTAATAATATTGAAATAATTGGATGGATAAACTAAAAAAGGGACATTAAAAAAAGACGACAAAAAATTTGCAGTTAATGCTAGGTATACATTTACGGGGTGAAATGTATTGTAAGAATTGTGCATCGTGGTATAATGTCGAACATTATACTCTTTAATGTAATATGCAGCTATTACGATACTTTTAGATTATAAACTATTAAAGAGAAACATAATGTTATAATTGCATGATTATATTAGACCGTATTACCTGCACGGAATGGATTATATTGTGAGATAGTTGGTGGGTGGGAGTAATGCGTTCTTCGAATCGTAACAAAAAAAATATCATAGAGTATTACTTTTTCGAATATAAATGAACTAGTTTTTATAGGGTATTTTGTTAACCTTTTGTATGCATGATATGCATGGAAACAAAACAAAATCTGGCCGCATACGCCTATTCACGACTTCCGACGGTTCGATTTTCGTGTTCTTTAATACATATGTATACAAATGGGTAACCTCGTAAAAAATTGCTTAAAACAAGGCGGTTTATCGGGCATTATCCATACATTCACAGTCAACAATTTTACGTAGGATTCCCCCGAGAATCACATTAAAATTCGAAACAGGTACCTTATAAATATCTTAAATATATCTTGTGACACTTTCATTAGGTTTACAAATATTGCACGAAATGTGTAAATCTTCGTCACATGAAAAAGTACAAAAAACTTCAGGATGCGTACATGTGTGAAATTTAAAAGGCATTGTTGAAATAATTATTGTATTCTGCGCGATTTCTGTCTATTCTTCTACCGTAAAAATTATATACGTAGATTACAATATAATACATCGATTTATTATAAAAAAACTGGTTTGACATTTTCAAAATGCACCAAGCACCAATACAAATGTTTTAGAAGATTACTTTAGCATTTATGTAAATTGGGATAATATTAGCAACGTTTTCAAACGACTTTTTTCAATTTTTCAGTATTGCAACCGAGTTTTGCAAGAAGAATATCAAAATAAGATTGACGTAATAATTAAAAAGGAATTCTTAAGAAATTCTTGATAATTACTAAGGAATGTAACGAATATGCTAATTTATTAAGAGTTACAAAAGTGTTCTTTTTGAAAAATTTATTTTCCAACAGACATAAAAAAACCCTTTAATAGATTATATTATATTTATAAGAATTCTTTTATTTAAATAGTTTTATTACATTCGAAAAGAATTCTTACTGCATATAGTTTAATCTATCTATCGATCTATCTAGTTTAAGTGTTACATTATTTCAATATATTCTTTTCATATTAAAGGATTCGTAAAAAATACACAAGAAAAAAAAGTAGATGAAATGACCATTTTTTTAGTATGAATCATAGTGTGAAATGAGGACTAGGCATGGTAAAAGTTAAAATAACTATTCTGAAATAGTAACGTTTAACTATTGTTTCATGATTCAGAATACTACATATCATAATAGACAAATAGACTCAACTATTTTGAAATAGTCATTTCAGAAAATTACTACCTTCACTGAGAGAGACTGTATAAGAAATTGCCATAAAAATATGGAAAGGAGGCAATATTTACTCTTTAAAATTATTTGTAAACTATAGATATCATAGTATATGAAAAATCTACTTTTCTCCTTCTGTTTTTTGTTTAAGATAAACAAGGAAACAAAGAGAAAAACAAAAACTCGATATTGCGCTAAGTTTGTGAATATCACACTCTAGCCAGTTAAAAAATGTATTATGCAATGTCATTATCCACACAAATTTCAATGTCGTATAAATAGTCTATATACAAGTGCGTATACGACAAGCAGTATGTATTATCATGTCTTGACCCCCCGATGGTCCTTCTAATAACCATATGAAAATCAACTTCAATAACGGGAACCACGGGCTAGAAGAAAAAAAGCTGCGAACTCCGAGTCGCCACCTGGCGGCAACAAAACACACGAGGTGCGACAGTCTTGTCTACTATGGATTTATAGTAAATACAAACTTTAACTATGAATAATAGTAAATATAAAGATTTACTACGAAACATAGCGTGAAATGAGGACTACGCTAGATAATCGTCATTTTAAATATATTTGTTATATTTATTTAGATCATTCTACATAGTTGATTTTTTTAACTAAGGAGATAGTTGGTGTAACGAAATTATAGTAAAATTGACTATGAAAGTGGTAAATTGAACTATTTTTCATAGTAGTTTTAACTATATTTTTCCAACTATGTGATATAGTCAATTTAACTATGGATTTTTTTCTCAGTGTACTTTGTCCTACAAACTTGAAAATTTCATAATCATAAGTATTTTTTTTCGTTTGCGAGTTTGATATTGTTTTTATTCTATCATAAAGTTTTTAATGATACTGAACATGTTGAGTAAAGTAATTTACCAACCATATGGTATATTTTAACATTTATTCTATTGATACACAACTAAACATTTTTTTTAAAGTATAACAGGGATTAAAAAACATGGAATAAAATATTTCTGCGGTAACAAGTTTTTTTTGCAGTTCATTCTGTAAAACATTTTTATTATTTTATTTTACTCAGTTTACGCCCACTTTTAACAAAAAATATTGGTACGATACTCAAGAGTCTTCAGAGTGAATGTAAATGCAGCCAACGCCTACGGATCATGTCACACCCCCTGTATTCAAGTTTCTTCTTACTTCACGATTGTTGTATTAAAATTATTAAACAACATATTCGAGGTAGTATATTTCAACAATATTTCAAATTGTTCTATGCAAGTGTTGAAAGTATATTTCAACATAAAAAGTTATCGCTACATATTACAAAAATTATATAAAATACGTCAATTTTTATTTGTAATAAAATACCACCAATTTAAATCATTGCATCTGATAATTATAGTAAGAGGTAACTTTAATTGCATTACAAATTGATATTTTAAGAAAATGTGAGTACCATCAATTTGTTTCTCTTGGAATTGTAAAAAAAATCACATTTGTTAATATATATTAAGCGTCAAATATAATCACTTTATTCGATATTCACGAAAAATAGAAAAATGGGGAATTAAGTTATGTTTTATAGATAATATCAGTAGCGCCCGTATTTTCTCCGCTTTTTTTATATTTACTTTACTACAAATTTATAAACAACTTATCCTAACAGTATACTTCATACTTACATCGAAACACAAAATGTCGCAACAAAATGGAAATTTCATTAATTTAATGGTATGTATTCAACCATTTTTTTTTCACGGAGTTTTTTAAATTACCTTTATATCTCAACTCGAAACATTAAAACGCACTACACTGTTAAAAACATTAAGAAAGTTTCCTATGAAGGTTCAAAAAACGCGTACATAAAATTTCATTACTTTTTTGATAATGCAGGATTTAGTAAATATATCAAAACCAAATTTTCCCATTTTTATAAGATTTAGCTGAAAAATATCTGTAATATCCCTAAAAACTTATTTCTTATTGCATTTTTTAAAGTACAAAGTCTCCAGGTGCAATCACTGTTTTTCAAAGGGAAACATTTTGTTCAATTTATTGGTTCTTTATTTACATCAATGTCTATCACTGGTTCCCATGTTTCAAATTGAAGTTGCGCACAATAATGTAATTTTAATTTTAATTTCGAGTTAAACTCGAAGAAAACAGTAAATATTCGTGTATTTTTGTATTATGCATAATGTTTAAACTGCACAGAAAGAAAAGGAAGGTTAATGGAACCCTAAAAAATGGTTCTTTGATATAATAATTGTGGAAAAAACGCGAATAGTTGTTGACAGCATGTTAATTTTCTAATTTAGAATATTGTAAAATACTGCACAATACGATTTTTACTGCCACAAACGATTATTTTCGTTTATTTAATTTTTTCACATCTACTTTGCAATTCACGACTATTTAACTACAATGAACGCGTAAATTTGATGTTATGTACTCTACAGTATATTTAACTATCGGGAAATAGTAAATGAAACAATATTATTATCTTCTTTATTACAGAAACAGTTGATGGAATTATTTTTGTGATTACTTTTGTAAAATTGTTTTATTAACTATATTTTTCTCTCTGCGTGTTACTTAAAACGGTACATTTACACATGATATGTGGCAAATCCTTTATTTCCTGAATTTTCAAATAATTAAAATGATTTTTATTGGTTATACGCGTGAAATCTTAAAATAATTGAAAATTAATCTCAACCCGATATTGTGTAACTTTGTATTTCGGTATGAACAAAAATTTATCCACAAATTCTGATAATCTCGACGAATTTGCCGTGAAATATTTTTCTTTGTGTTTTGAAGGTTGATGCTTCAAAATTTTTAAATGTACTCTGTCTATCAGGTTTTTATCACGTTTACAAGGTTTTACTTGAAAACTTGAAGATAATGATTAAATCACAAAATTAAAAACAAGATAATCTTGTTTAGGGCAAGGATGCCACGGCCTTGCTGATGAGCACTCGTAGCATATCAGGCGCGAAACTCGTTTGTTTAAATACATGCGGTAGGTGGAGTTCTTTGTCACCTTTTCTCAATAGTTAAATTTATGCGTATAAAAATATTATTTTATTTAAAAGGTCGACTTTACGACAAGGGTCGTAAATTTCGAGTGAAGATGGTTCCGAAATTCTGGAAGATCAATCTTCCGAGAGTCAAATATCCGAATTGAAAACAATGCGAAACGGATAAATATAATTATAAAAATATTCATTGATAAGTAAATAATTGTGGTGTACTTTTATATTCTTAGTTTAAAATCAGAACACAATCATCAAGCACAGTGCGCAAAAAGTGAAGCTTGGAGACTTCATGTCTCCTTTCGCAAGCAAGTAATTTCAATGATAAATTATAAGGAGACAATCAGTACCGCACAAACACTATATAATTTACATTTCGGTATACTAATTTTAGGAATTTTGCACCTTCCGACATTTTATTTTCGAATTTTTTAAATTTCGGAGTAATACACTTTCGGTATGTTTTTCCTTGCGAATTTTGACTTCATGCTAAATTTTTTACTTAATGGGAGTGCGCGGGATTACATTATAGGATAATTTAATTTATTCAAATTTGGAGAGTTTTTAACGTTGGAATGCAGTAAATGCTTTAATCATTATTATATATTTATTCTTTTCCGAGAAATAGTAAAGTAACATTATTAAGCACTGTGAAATGAAAAAATAAACCGCAGTTAACAATGATTACGCACTAATTATCTATGCTGGTAAACCCCTAAATTTGTAATATTTATATAACATTTATTTAGAAATGGTTCGTATAATGTATATAGTATTATGTAATATTATAATTTTGTTTACAATTTGCGTCAAAATTGATTTAAGACAGATTATGCAAACGAATGGAGTTGCGCATCTTATATAGTTACGCGATCAATCTAAATTCTGTATAGATATATACTTGAGCTTGACCAAACGACGCCATAAGATGTCTGAGGCTATAGCGCAAGTGCTGTGTCTTATATGCAGCATCTTATATACATGGATCGAATTTGAGACCCGTGCCATGCAAGGATATATGTATATATGTATATAACTCCCCTTCGGCATTCCCATATGCAGAACCTGTCCACACTAGGGAGCCAATCACGTACGACTTCGTATGAGCTTCAGGCTTCCTGCAAGTTCGACGGGAACCATCTCGGGATTGGTGCAAATGATAACAAATGAAAATGCGCACGTATGTAGTCCTTTACTGGACGATTCCGCAATGGGAAACATAGAAGGTCACCCTAATCGCTGGCTGAACACGAAAGTGTTCCGAATTATCTCTTTATAGGTTGTTACTAGGTTTAGTGACTTTTGTATTTAAATAGTACTTTTTACCAAAGTTATACGAATTTATACAAATGCAAAATCAAACAGTAAGAAACATCCGCCCGATATTTAGAATAATTCGAATTCCACAAAAGAACCCGACCTTACGACAAGGTTAAATAAAGTTGACATAAGGTTATTAATCTGATAGTAACTTTAATTATCCTTATCATGAGGTTTAGTCGTCAAGGATGTCACAGTTTTTCTAGAACATTCGTATATAGGGAATTTTGAGGAAAGGAGCAAATTCTATTTAATATCCCTCTAAAGGAGGTTTAAACTGGACTTTTGACTTTTATCAAGATTTATTCATGAAATGTACTCCCGGTATTTCTCCACCATTTCTAAAGCGATTTCGCTGAAATTTAAATATCCGTATTCACTTGTATACTCGATCAGGAAATAATGAATAATTAAAATTGAAAAATTTAAAGTTTACGTTCGTTTATATTGTCATTTTCAGAACACATCATTATAATAATTGTATACAAACAAAATTTAAAATTGGAAGAGAGGGAAGATAATATTTTCTAAATGTTATTTTTACTTATGAAGGTCTTGTGTTTCCTTCATATTAACCATCCATCCATCACATTGGCATAGTGTTTCGGTAAACAAAAGTATGCATTACACAAGGCAACCATAACACAGCCCAACACCATTTTGTTGATGTATAAGAGTCGACACGGTAAGACATCCTGTTTTAGGGCCTATTTTCTCGGGTTCTCGAAAAATATAATTAAGAACGATAACGTTAGTTTGAAGTAAAACAACGTTCGTTGGACATATTGGATACACCATTTTGCATTTCTTTGATTCGTTTGACCTTCAAACTGGTCACAAACTAGGTCCACATAAATATTTTGGATTCTGCGGGGAAAATCCTTTCAGAATTGACTCTTACTTGTAGCACAACATCATTCTGCTGTGTATTTAGCAATTTCCACGATCGTTATATAAACATTTGAAATGTAATCTTGGTTATCTATCACACCATCAGTTTACCGTCATCAACAAGAAATCAAGTTTGAAAAATTGAAAGTTTTTTTTAATCACTTAAATCCATTGCTTCTTTCCCTATGCGTGTTTCAAATTTGCTACGGTTTCCTTTTATTATAGGTTTGAAAATAAATATCTATCGCATCCGTTCAAGATGGTTGTAATACATGATTTTCGAACATTCTTTTGAGGCTTAGTCGATTGGGATTAACTTGTTCAACAAATCAAATATTTGAATGCCATATTGTTATACCACATTCATTATTTAAAAAAGTAACCTTTTAAATTTTTTGTTTCAAATTCCCATTAAACATTTTCACGAATGCGTGTCTAAAAGATATATTTTAGACATCTTCGTCGGTAATTGTCTTAAACGCCGATATTGCGCATGCGCACAATTTTCCTCTTCTCCATATTTCGCACGTGACATTTATGTATTTTTCTTACATTATACTGTGTTTACATTATTTATGATAACGTTTAATTATTTTAATGCTTTCTCTTTTTTTTCAAATGTACACTTTCAGTGTAGCGCAGTGGTTAAGACGTTAGCGTACTAAACGAGGGTCCCGGGTTCGATTCCTCGCCGGGACAAGTTTTTTCCTTATTTGTTTACGTTCGAGCATTTAAAATTGTGTAAAAATATCATAAGATATTCTCATGTAAGTGTATAATACATATAATAAAAAAGTTAAACTGATTTAAAAATAAACAGAGCTATAATAATTATCCAAATTTGTTTACGTTCTTTAATCTGTCGGTTAATTTTCTTTTAAAATATATTTTCGATATATCTAAAAGACGTCTTATAGATATTTAAAAGATGTCCGAAATTGTTGCGTAAGACATCTAAAGGATATCTTTCAGAGATCTTTTCGTCATTTTCAAGATATCTTTGACGGATTGAAGAATATCTTTTAGATGTTTCAGACATCGGTTTGTGTATTGGGTTCTTACACATTATCCAATATTAGATAATGAAAAAGCCTACTATGGACTATTGTGACAACTGACAATTATTTAAGAAATTTACAAACTGCTCCGAATCATGCTGACGAGTTTCTGAATTTTCTGATATATTTGAACCTTCCCTCGCAACGTAATGAGTGCACATGCGTAGTTTAAATCTGTCCGCGATGTTTGGAATGGAATTCCCTATAAGACTGAAATGTAGGGAGTTCTTTTCAACGTATGTATGGCCGAGAAAGTTTAGAATCTAACGACCAGCAATTTTAGTCGCAAGATTTATCGATGCTATACACATGTGTACAAGCAAACAGTATACTATATTCCTAAAAAACTCTCTGGAAGCACTCTTTACTCATGTATTTTGATTTCTTATTAAATTGAAAATAGATATTTGCATTAAAACATTTGAACCTTTAAACGCAATTTCTGCATAATTTCGTTGAATTTGATGAGGCCCACTTTAAAATCTGAGTATCTTTAGAATCATATTAATTTTATACCAGTCTACTGATCCTTCTTACTTTTTCTAATTGATTTGCAAATTTGTTAGATATTTTGCAGTTGTCACAACGGGGGCGTTTTGTCGGAAGAGGGGGGGGGGGTCATCTTTGAACCAGTGTTGTATTTTTATTCAAGACATTAATAATAACAATGTTATTTATCAGATTTTTCTCATTTCTCAATTGGGAATATATCTTAAGATATTACAAAATATATTTCTAATTCATGCTCAGTCAATTTTCGGTTTCTTTACATTATTTACAAAATATTATAATTAAATTATATTCCGAGAAGTATTTGCATTAAAATATAAACGACAATATTATTTTTTATTAATTCAAAACCATTGTCATTTAGAATTTTTGGCAGCAAACTGGATATACTGGATTTTTTATTCAGTATATTATAATTTAGAGACGAACTTGCATTTATATTAAAAAGTTACGCTTATTTTTATACAAAAATTCTATTTTTCGGAATATTTACAACACTAATAATAATGTTTCAAAATTGTTTTGTAATTTTTACTACAGATAGTGAGAAGCTTTCGCAATAATGATAAGCAATCTCGAATCTATACTAAAACTAAACAAGTCACAATAAACACAAAATTATAAATATTGAACACTAAATATTTTCCTTTTTGATTAGAAAAATAAAAAAGAAGAATATTTTATTTGTTACTATGTTGTTTAATTTTTGTTTTCATGGTATTACTACATCTGTTAGTTTCTTCTGTGAATTATTTTTTATCATGTGTGAACGATTTTAATTAAACCTGTTAATGAATTCTTGTCATGCTACTTTCATGTAAAACAAATAACTGGTTTTCATATTTTTCTATTCATTTTACCGTTTGTTCTTCCGTATTGAAGTAATTACTCCAAAAGGTTAAACTTTATGATGCTGGAACCTATAACTTTTTCATGGACTTGTTTTACCACAACTTTTCTCACCACAATACATCAAGGTACAAAGCATCGAAAGGCAAATGTGTTAAATTACGTTCTGTTTTGCTCAAAGTATTTCATAATACAGGTAAAATAAATGTAAGAGAGATAGCGTTTTAAATAAAGTTCTTACTCTTACTGCAGAATTAACAGTAACCCTTTGTTTTCTTCATTGGAATTCATAAAAACACAACGACAAAAATAGTAGCAAATTTTTATTTATTTAAATTCAGTAACTTTAGGAATATTCATGAATATGCAAATCACAAAGACATGAGAATTAAAAATGTAGAAGTTAAGCTCCCAACAAACGCAAAAGAATTAAAACGAATTAAATACGTTTTATTTCGATTTCTTGACCATCTTCATTGAAATTCTTTCGTTCTAATCCGATATAATACGTGAATAGAACATAAACATAACCTAAAAAACATTGACTAGCAGTTTTTTACATGAAAACACGAACTAAAATGTAATCAATTTTACCAGAGCTAAATAATAATAATAATATATGTGAAGGTAAACAATGCCTGTCATGGACGTAACATTTTTTTTCTTTTTTCTTTATAATAAAAAAATATATAAAATAAAGCCGACGCATTAAAACGAATTTTCCGGAATCCAAATATTTGGAAATCCACGTGAAAATATTAAATCGATGAACTTCGAATTAGGTTGAGAAGTTTCTCAATTCGAAACGTCAAGAAACCGGATTGGAAACGTAATTTCTGAATTCGATCTTATTCTTTTTCATTTGTTGGGTTATAGGTGCATATATTCTACATCCCAGCAAACCAAAAAGTATACGAAAAATCTGTGTACGATTTAGTACGAAACAAGCTCTTTCCCGCTATTTCAAATACGAATGCGAGCATATACGATATTATACGCGATACATAAACGCACCTAACCTACAAGAAACGATTAATTTGGATTACGAATGATTTAAACTCGCAAAACTAAAATAGAACATTTCTTCAAGAATTATGAATTACGGAAAACGATTAATTCTTCGATTAAATTGACAGAGTTTAAAGCTATTCTAAGCCGCGACAAATCAATTTTTTGAACCCGTAAAATACGGTATCGTATAAGATGGAATTCATTGTATTCTTGAATTACAGGTCATATAAAATAGTATGAATTCGAATAAGAATCTCGGATAATAAATACGCCATTAGAAAGAAACACACACAGAAAAGTGTCTTTTACCCAGTATTATTAGAATACTTATGCCCCGTAAAAGATAGTATTTTACGCATAGGGATTGCCATATTTCTATTACCGGTTAAAAGACGAAGGTTTTAGATTATTCTAACCAATATGTCAGTTTATTTTAGCCTTTTCTATTTAACTAAAAGCAATTTTTGTTTATGGAAATTTATCTGGCAAATTAAAATATTAAAAGTGCCTTCTTTTAGTCGTAATAAAACATTCTTCTAAAATAGGAGAGTTTAAGACAGTTTCGTATAACCTGTCAAAAACAAATGCTGAAAGACGGAGGATTTTACTAGTTATAATTTTTCTTTTAAGGGCTATAGTACACTGTTTTAAAAGCCAAGGGATAAATCCCAACTGATAAAATACACTTTTCTCAGTGCAGAATGAAAAATAACGATCGCATATACTTTCTGGTTTATTGGGATAATATTATAAATTTATAGTTTTTTACTACATGAATGTTTCGTAACAAACTGCACCAAACAGCAAAAAGACATCTTAAGGAGGTTCACCAAGTCAAAGAATTAACATTGAGAATTTAACGAAAAAATTATAGTAGGTTAAACAATGAAAGAAATTAATGCCTGCAAAGTTTCAAGCCCCTAGGTACCTTCAGAGCAGAGAAATTAATAAAAATGTTCACGATTCTTTAACATTGAGTTTTATGGGAACAAGTATATATTCATGAAATTCGTATTGAATTAACATTGAGTTTTTCGTAAAATTTATACTACTGATAAAAAAATTTGTGAGATTTTATTTTCAGAAAGAAAAACGTCTCTTCCTACCTTTAGAGACGAGAAATAAAATAAAGAAATAGCTAAAAGGGTCATTTTTGGTTATGTTGACGGACGGCAACGTCTTAGGAAGCATACCACCGAAGTCATATTGGCGTCCGTTCCATATTTGACTCGATAGGTACCTGGTGAACCTCCTTAACCCTTTGCGGCGCACATTTTTCTTTATACGGAAAACAGCTGAAAATTGTTACATGGGCATTTTCGGGGTCGCTATTTTGTATTTTTCAAAACCGACTTCAAATTCGTAATCAGCGACCCCAAAAACCCCCGACTACCAAATTTGGTTCTAATTTACCTTTTAGTTCGTTCAAAAACGATTTCTTTCTAAAAAATCGACGATTTTTAAAATTTATTTATTTATACTTGTTAATAATTTTGCGTAATTGCATTTATTATCCTTTTCGTTACGTACTAAAAAGCCCCCTCTACCACTGTAAAAAGATTTTTTGAATATTGCTTCGAAAGCATTAAAACTAGGCAGAAAAGATGTGAATTAAAAAGGTGATAATCTGGGTTACCACTGCGCCGCAAAGGGTTAAAGGGCTCTTTAATAAGTCTTAAAAATTGTAAGATGTATTAAATACTTATCAGGAAGAGCACTTAAAGTAATATTTACGAAGACTTATGCGTCGATTTTAAGAGCTCTACAAGACCTCTCAAATTTGAGGTCTCAGAAAAGAGGTCTTATTTGAGAGCGTTGACATGTAAAATATATAATATAAATGAAAAGCAATGATCAGTACGGAATACGAGACTTATGAATGCGCAGTAGTGAAGTACAACACTTACGCATGCGCACTAGCGACATACAACACTTACGCACGCGCAGTAGTGAAGTACAACAGTTACGCATGCGCGGCAGTCAAGTTCAACACATTCGCATGCGTAGTAATACCGCATGGTACAGGGGTAAAAAATAGGCGTTTCCATTTTAAAAAAATCACGTTGACCTTGAAATAACCTTCAAAATCGAGTTCAAGGTCATCGAATACGGTATCGAAAGGTGACCCTCACTGTTCCCTTCATCTTTTCTGTAAACCAATTTTACGTAATTGGCTCAGGTTCAAACAAAACATGCGTAGGGAGTTTTAATTGGTAAATTTGACCTTCGTTCGACCTTGCGATAATTTTGATAAACATCAGTCTTAACGTAAAATTTTCCGCTCTTTTCAAATCTGGAGTCAAAAATAGGCGTTCCCATTTAAAAAAATCACGTTGATCTTGAAATAACCTTCAAAATCGAGTTCAAGGTCAAACTCCATAATACCATTGTATAAACCCCTCCATCCTCTTCAACTTTTGTCTAGACTATTTTTCTCTATCTTGCTTAGATTCCAATATATTTTGGTAGGGGCGATTAAAATGGCCCACCCTCTATGTCAATGCTTCATTCATAATAGGGAAGTATTGAATTTATAATTCTTATGCTGAAGCATTGGGAAGCATTCAAAAGTAAAGTGGTCAATTCTTGTAATAGGATTTGGAATGATTGACGATAGGGAAGCATTCACGGTGATCAACAAATAGTATTCAAAGTTCAAAAATGAATGCTTCTCATTGCTTCTCAATCATTCTTATGTTGGGACTGTTCAATTCATTTCAAAGTACCTGGAACAGAAACGTTAATTTATTTGCATAGAATGTTGAGATTTATATTCAAAAAATAAATCTGCAATATTTCAAATATCTATGAAACCAATCAGTTTCCTCATTTATTTAATTTTTCAGTCAACATTCCGCTCTACAATATTGTATACACATGTTGCGAAATTCAATGCTACCATATTTGTCATCTAGGGAATCTAATTGCAACTCAATACAAATACATAAATCAGGAGTGGTAAAGTAACTATTTTTGTAAAAATAAATTATTTTCCGAAAAACAGTGCAAAAACACCAAAATATAATTCACTGTTTAAAGGTGTTCAATTTATTACTCAAGAAATTGGACAAAATGTCTTATACCCACATGGAAGCGCACCTTTATACTTTATTCCCCCACATAACACCCCGCACACACACCAGCGCATGACCATAAAATTTACTGTAATACACTACATCTTCTCCACCAATCAATCGCGGACATTTGTATCTTGTGACACCAGGTGAAACGTGATTGGCTACCGTCGATTAAGTGACGCCCAGCGTATTTCATAGAAATTTGATAAAATATAATTTTCCTCACTGAGATTGTTTGAAATTAATTTAAATTACTCTTGCGGATTGTAATTAAAGTCTAATTACACGAATATTACGGGTCGTAACCGATAAAGATCGTAGAATTGTAGCTTTTTTCCAAAGTTAAAAATTCGATCTGTGTTGCGTGGTTAATTTTGATTGGACCAGTACGATTGTGGTTTCGGTAGAAATTTCGTCGCCACGTTACTTAGTTATTCATTGTTTATTAGAAGCACGACGTTCCCGGCCCTTCCGCATTTTTAGTAGAAGTCTTCGCTCGTGAAGATCCTCCGATTAGTCAATCATACATTCCATGAAGATTTTTTCATAATTTCAAATTTAACCAGAAATGGATAAATTTGCCTTTTTCTTAAAACTTGTCCTCCTAGCAGGTAAGTTTCTTCATTTTTACTCAACATTTAAAAAATTACATTGCATTTTACAAAACAATTTAAAATTTCAGGATTCTGCGCTTATTCTGTCACTGCCACCAGTGACGATGTTCTCGACGCAGAAGAATTGAGCATAGGAACCGTCGAAAATGATCTCGGAGCAAGCCGAGAAGCATCCAGAACAGGTAATCAATAAAATTTCATCAATATAATGTTTTATTTTCTATCAACAACATTTTTACAAATTAATTCTTTCAGACGATGAAGTCGTACAAAGGGAAGAAGAAAGTATTAAACTGGACGGACTGAATGTTGCACAAATGAAAGAATTGAGAGAAAAGTCTGAAAAATTTACATTCCAGACTGAAGTAAATCGGATGATGAAACTCATTATCAATTCCTTGTATCGAAACAAAGAAATTTTCCTTAGGGAATTAATTTCTAATGCTTCGGACGCTTTGGATAAAATTCGTCTGTTATCACTCACTGATAAAGACGTTTTAGAAACTAATCCTGAATTATCCATTCGAGTGAAGGCTGACAAAGAAAATAAAGTTCTCAGCATTATCGATACTGGTATAGGAATGACGAAGAACGATTTGATAAACAATTTGGGAACAATCGCTAAATCTGGTACTGCAGAATTTTTGGGCAAAATGCAAGAAAATTCAGACGGTAAAGACATGAACGATATGATTGGTCAATTCGGAGTAGGATTTTATTCTGCTTTCTTAGTGGCCAATAGAGTTGTCGTTACATCAAAGCACAATGCAGATGAACAATTTATTTGGGAATCCGACAGTGGCAGTTACAGCATCGTTAAGGATCCAAGAGGAGATACTCTCAAACGAGGTTCCGTCATTAGGTAAGAAAACTTTTCAATACTTTCATAAATAAAATTATGTTTTGTAAGTTTACAAAAATCAAATTGTTTTTTAGTTTACACATGAAAGACGAAGCTATGGATTTCTTGGAGCAGGATACGATTAAGAACTTGATCAAGAAATACTCGCAATTTATCAACTTCCCGATTTACTTGTGGGATAGTAAAACTGTCGAAATTGAAGAAGAAGAGAAATCTGAAGATACCACCGAAGAAGATAAAGCTATAGACGAAGAAGACGAAGACGCAAAGGTAGAGGAAGCTGGGGAAGAAAAAGAAAAGAAGAAGATCAGCAAAACTGTTTGGGACTGGGAATTGATGAACGATTCTAAACCAATCTGGACGTTGAAACCAACTGACGTTTCTGACGATGAATACAACGCTTTCTACAAAGCTCTCACTAAAGATTCGCAAGATCCGCTTGCCAAAGTACATTTCATCGCAGAAGGAGAAGTGACGTTCAAATCCCTCTTGTTCATTCCTCAAGTTCTTCCTGGCGAAAGTTTCAACCGATATGGTACCAAGGACGATAATATCAAGTTATACGTCAGACGAGTCTTCATTACGGATAAATTCAACGACATGATGCCAAATTATCTGTCTTTCATTCGTGGTATTGTTGACAGCGACGATCTTCCTTTGAACGTTTCTCGTGAAAACCTTCAACAGCACAAATTAATCAAAATCATTAAGAAAAAATTGGTACGAAAAGTATTGGACATGATTAAGAAAATCTCGAAAGAAGAGTACGAAAAGTTCTGGAAAGAGTACAGCACAAACATCAAATTAGGAGTCATCGAAGATGCCCAAAATCGTGCCAGACTTTCAAAACTTCTTATGTTTAAATCGTCAACCCAAGAAAAACCGACGCTGTTAGCCGATTATGTTTCGCGAATGAAGCCAAACCAACAACACATTTATTACATTGCTGGAGCATCCGAAGCCGAAGTAAAATCTTCTCCGTTTGTTGAGCGTTTAGTGAAGAAGGGATACGAAGTTTTGTATCTTGTCGAAGCTGTCGACGAGTATGGTTTATTGTCTCTTCCTGAATTTGACGGAAAGAAGTTCCAAAATGTTGCCAAAGAAGGTTTCTCTCTTGGCGATGAAAGCGCTAAATCCAAAGAGCGCTTGGAAGAACTCGAAAAGACATTCGAACCTCTTACAAAATGGTTAAACGATGTTTTGAAAGACCACATCAGTAAAGCACAAATCTCGGAACGTTTGTCTGGATCCCCGTGCGCTTTGGTAGCGAGTATGTTCGGATGGACTGGTAATATGGAAAGGTTAGCAATTTCCAACGCTCATCAAAAGTCTGATGACCCACAGAAATCGTACTACTTGAACCAAAAGAAAACATTCGAAATCAATCCAAGACATTCTCTGATCCGAGAACTTTTGCAAAGAGTAGAAGAATCTCCGGAGGATCAAGGCACCAAAGATATGGCTTTAATGTTATTCAGAACGGCAACATTGAGGTCTGGATACATGTTACGAGAAACAGCGAGTTTCGCAGATAGTGTAGAATTACTAATGAAGAAAACTTTGGGAATGTCTCTCGAAGAAGAAATTATCGAAGAAGAAGAATTACCCGATGGCGAGGAAGAGGAAGACGAAGAAAAGCAGCAGGATGAAGAAGATACATCAGAACAAAATGATGAAGCACACGATGAGTTGTAATAGACAATTTAACGATTATAAATAATCGAAAAATTCAATTTTACGCAAGTAAAAGCTGTCAGAGTTCTTTGGACTCGTGTAATATACTGTGCTGTTCTTCGAATTATTCTTGAAGTGGATCGGAAGCGATTATCCGTCACTTGTTTCGAATTGTGGCGTTCGGTGAGCGCTTTTGTATGCGTATCATCCGTAAACAATTATTTACGTAATTCACGGAGTGGTTTGCCTCAAGAATCGCACATTAAATGTACAAATTTATAAAAGTCGAATATACAATGGTCCAAAACTGTGATACTTAGACAAACCATTCTGTTCGTTCAGTGAATCTAGTGTGTTGTAATTAAAACTACGGAATTAAGTTTAATTTTGGAGAGTTTCTGTATACTTCCTGACTGAAATAAATATAAACTTCAATAATACATTTTTTAAAAATGTGAATTGTTGCTGTTCATTACAATTTACTAAGCTTTCATAACATTTCGCACAAAGAGTAAAAGAATCGTTCAATATCGTCGGAGATAGGTTATAGTTTGATGTTTATATAAGGTTTTATAAATTAAATATGAATCTCCAAATTATTACAATCACAAATACATCACATTAATTAACTTCGTCAAGACATAACAAGTAATTCAAGTCCGCTAGTTGCATTTTTGCCAGGATTTTGGTTTAGTCTGTAGATTTGTGGGCAATCGATTACGAGTACCACATAAAAAGAGTCGAAATGTATGTATATATACAATGAATAAAAATAGTACATAATATGTATTATATTCTACAGTTTACTGTTTACAAAAATCATTTTTTATCTAAGATACCCACTTTCAATTTACTGAAAAAGTTTTCACTGCCACGTATTTATTTTCTGTATACATTTGTGAAACATTATGAAAGATAGATTTCCAAATGGATTAACCCAACAAAAAAAATGTCTGATTCTTTTGTAACTCTGGGATAGTGATCAACTTCAATTTTCATGGGACAAGTGTTTTTTATTTTGACCTGAGGTTCTTCAAACTTTACTTCGAAAATGCGGTATTTCAAGATTTAAAATTCAAATTTTCTTAAATGGCCGCCATTTTGTCCCACATTAGGTTCCGAAAATCAACAGACCGAAAGGCCAACATTTCAATATGGCTTCAGCGTGATTGTCTTCACTTTGTCTTTGAAAATTTAGCAAAAAGAAAGCCAATTAAAATACCTTGGACTCGTGTAGTATCGAAATTTTAGCCTTTCGGTGTTTTGATTTTCGGAACTTTAACTTGGTTCTGCCACATTTTGAATAACATTATGCCCCGTCCTAAGTTATGCGGTCGGTTCTTTCGAAATGGCGGAAGATTCTTGAAAGTTATAGCCCCTCCGTTGCAAACACAAAAGTAACAGTCATGTAACAACTATGTAACAATTATGTAACAATGAAACCATTACGTAAATATTACATAACTGTTACTTTCCGTGTTTGCAGGTTCACTATCCCCACTTCCGTATCTTTGTTTCTATCTGTGCCATGTGAGTGTCGCGAAGCAAGGGTGCACTGTAAAAAATTCTCCTTTATAAAATTACTAGGGAGTTGTAAAATTAAACCATTTTACTAGCGAAAGTGTAAAATTACAACTCTGAAAAATGTAAAATTCCTATTTGGCTAAATATTGTACCACTGCAATAGTAATATTACAACAAAATTGTAAAACTGATATGGGTCGTACGATAATTACCTATTCTGAGAGTAGTAATTTTACTTCTCTGAAAGTTGTAATTTTTACTACTTTCTACTTTGGAAGTAGTAAATTTACAAGATTAATATAATTTTACTATTCTGGAAGCTGTAAATTTACAAACTCGATGTTAATTTTTACAATTTTCCTACCAACAAGCGAAAATGGATTTAAAGGAATTGAAATGGAATAGCCGGGAATTCAATAAAAAATTTTTAATTCCATTTTGTTCAAAAAAGGGATTCAAATAGTTTGAATATCCGACAATTCATTATTAAGGAATAGAATACCAAAAAGAAAAACGTAACGGAATTAATACCATTAAATGCTCGATCAGGGGATACGAAAGTTCCGTAATAAATATATGGATATACTAAATACCATTGAATACTCGATCAGGGGGTAGATCTGTAATGAATACCAATTAATGTCTGCAGACAATATAAATGTTTCATAATGAATTCAAATGAATACGGTCAATTCAAATATTGTAATGAATACTACATGATATGATAAGAATTTAAATAGTTTCATATGAATTCCATCGAATCTCTGTTTGTCAATGCTCAATTATATTAACTACTTTTGAGTATCAGATAAAAAATTACGTAGGGTTAAAATAAAAATATCTGGTAATACATGCAACGTTTGTACTTATTGAAGGTTTGGTTTAATATAATACATTCCCAACAAAGAAAGAATGATTGAGAAATAATTAGAAGTATTCATTTTTAAACTTTGAGTCCTATTTTTTGATCATCGTAAATACTTCCCTATCGTCAATCGTTCCATATCATATTACAAGAATTGACCACTTTAGTTTTAAATGCTTCTCAATACTTCGGCATAACAATTATAAAGCCAATTACACGTGTACATAAATATTAAATTAGGATTAAAATAGTGTTTGACAGTGGTAGAGATCAGAGGTCAGCGTTGCGCGCTTATATAGTAATATAAAGTTACGCATAGGTGACCGCATGAGAACAGCTTTTCTTAATATAATTTGAAAGTTAAAAGTTTGAAAAAAAAAATATTTCTGTGTACAAACAGGGGAAAATTCCTATTACATATCGATTTTCGTTTGCTGGGTTGTGATTATTTAGAATGCGAAGGGATTAGATAGAATTCAATCTTAGTTTCGATACCAATTGATTTCGCCGAATGCCGACAGAAAAAGGAATTCAAAAAGATTGAAAATTTTGAATGCCATTTAATCCATTTTCGTTTGCTGGGGGCTAGGAATTTTACTACTCTCAGAGTGGGTCGTAGAAATTTCGATATAATTTTACAGTGAAAAAGTGAAAATCACAATACCAATGAATAATATCGTTGTAAATTTACAGTGACATAGTAAAATTTATACATTATCGTTGTAGTTTTACACGTGCACTGCGAATCGGAATGAATCAGTTCTCTTATATGGTCAATAGCACCACAGTGGGCGACAGCTAATGCTAGTTTACATTGCACTTGTAATTTTATACGAAAAAGATTGAAAATTACAAAGGCGATGTAAAATTACATTTTTAAAATTAAACAATCGATATAAAATTACCGCGAGTACCATTGATTCACCTTCTGCGCTGTAACAAGTTTATAGTAAATTTCCTTTCGTTTTCGTTTGCTATTTACTGGAAATATGTAATTTTACAACAATAGTAAAGGAAATGTCAACAAAATTGTGAAATGTAATTTTACATTTACTTTTCACAGTGTACCTACTCTCATTAGTAATTTTACAACAGGATTTTTTACAGTGTGGCTCAGCAACACAATGTAGTACGGAAAAGAGAGGAAGAGGCTAGTATAACTTTGGATAAGACAAGCGTATAACTTAGGATGGATATATAACTTTTACGGTATAATTTAGGGCGGGGACTACTTGAAAAATCATCGAGATAAATGGGAATGACTAAAAACAGTTTTTTTTTTTCAAAACGGAATTTCTCAAAAAGCCACCTCCCATTTCCGCCAAATTTGAATGTTTTTCAAGACTGTACGAGCTATCTTTCTACCAAATTTCAATGTGCCACCTTACTTCTTTTCGGAAATATAGTAAGACAAAGGTAACCGCAATTTTTTACAAGTTTTGACCCCATACAAGTCGCAAATATGCTTCACTATTCTCGTATACGACTACACTCGCCTTTGAATTTGCAAAATATTTAGTTAAGAGCTACTTATAGATGATAAAAATTAAGTTTCTGAAATGTTATAAACTCAGCTAATTTCTTCAAAATCGAAATTGTTTGGAAATGTATAGATACACGGGAAAAAATAGCATATCATTTTTTTTTGTCTTTGCTGATGGGTAAGTAGTTGTACTTGATCGATTTATTATTTTTATTGCGTGGTTGATGCTTGAGTTAATTATTTTTTTGTCCTGCATAGAATGCACGAGGTTGTGCTATGTTTTTTCAAAGGTGTTGCTATCTAAGAATATTGTGAAATTCATTATTTGATTGAGAATCATTGATTGTTTCATTCTTTGCATGATTTCCAGGATATGGGTCGGGGTTTTCGTGTACCCCTTTAGTTTCCATGAGATTTCGTGAAATTTAGATCATGTTCTCTACAGTTCTTCTAGTATGTGACAAAATATACGCGGAAAGAAATTTGAAGCAGTTTTTGCTTCATACAGCAAGCAATTGTACGCCGTACGAATTACGACAAACGTAAAATAGCGATTCAAACTCTAAATCGTTAAAAAAGGAAAATTTATGAACAAGTACACTTTTATTACATCTTTGAGGATCATTTATTTATAATTTCTAGACAATTTAGTTATTATTAATTATTTGTAATGATCTGCAAACGTGTCTGAAAGTGAAAAAATCGGCACTTTTTTCATTCTACGACTTCCGTATTGAAAACAGTGCAAGATACACAGAAAATATACTTAACCTTTTTTGTAAAGCACAAAATTTCTTACAAAAATCAGTGAGTGCCCTGGTCTAACGTGAATTGGTTAGCCGTGAGCAACGATGGAATATTCATCATATTTTACGAAAGTTCTAAAATATTCATAAGTTTAATTGTAAGACAAAATTCCAGGTTTATTCGCGGCTAACCTATTAACGTTAGACCAGCCCAGCTAGCATTTACGGTAGCGTCTTTTTTTTATGTCAAACCGATGTTACTGTGCCATCACCAAGACGTCATAAGTCCGTCATAAATGACATGTCTTTTTTCAGACGTCCTAACCATGTCTTAGACGTTTTTAAGACGTCTGCAAAAAGACATGTCAGTTATGACGGACTTATGACGTCTTGGTGACAGGACAGCAACATCGGTTTGACATAAAAAAAAGACGCTACCATAAATGCTAGCTGGGAGGGCACTCACTGACTTTTGTAAGAAATGCTGTGCTCTACAAAAAATATTGAGTATATTTTCATTTATTTCAGTATATATTCAGTGCATCTTGCACTCTTTAAAATACGGAAGTCGTAGAATGCAAAAAGTGCCGACTTTTTCACGTTTAGCAACGTTTGCAGATCATTACAAATAATTAGTAATAACTAAATTGTCTAGAAATTATGAATAAATAATCTCAAAGATGGAATAAAAGTATACTTGTTCATATATTTCTTTCTTAACGATTTCAAGTTTTGATCGTTATTTTACGTTTGTCGGAACCCGTAGGGCGAGGCTTGCTGTGTGAGGCGAAAACTGCTTAAAATTTCTTTCCGTGTAGTTTTTTGAGAGACTTGAAATTTGATAAAAAGATAGCTCATACAGTCTTGAAAAACATATCCAAATTTGGCGGAAATCGAAGATGGCCTTTTTAAGAAATTCCAATTTGAAAAAAAAATTGTGATTTTTAAAGTAATTCAAAATGTGGCGAAGCCAAGTTAAAGTTGACGAAATTCCGCACATTTTTTAAAAAATTCGTCTCGATTGGATAATGTGAGACGAAATGGCGGCCATTTGAAAAAAATGTGAATTTTAAATCTTGAAATACCGCTTTTTCGAAGTAAAGTTTGGCTTACCGCCACAGAACCTCAGAAGCATTTTTAGATCAAAATAAAAGACACGTGTCCCATGAAATTTGAAGTAGAACACTATTCCAGAGTTACAAAAGAATCAAAGACATTTTTTTGCTGGGTGAATCCATTTGGAAAGGGCCAGATAATATACATAAGAAAAATTGATATAACGCAGATAAAGGGTGAAATGAAGTACATAATGCAATTTTTCTCGTTCCTTCCAATAATTTATTCGATACAGACATAACAGATGTCTATACGTAACTACATATATGTATATTGATTATTTACAATATCGTAAAATTTGTTCAACATAATTACAAAACAGATATCAACATTTAACCCCAGGAATATTACGCACCATCTTTGAAATGCAATTTAGTATGGGATTTGATTTTGGTAATACTGAATCATATCATAGGTTTTAGTGCGGAAATTGAGGTAGCTGTTTCGAATGACGTTCAACATGAAAGCCGCTGCTTCACGATCCGTAGCTAAAGGAGCAAATCGACTTCGTAACAGCTTGATCGTCTGTCCTCGGAAGCAGGGTAGGCCCGTATCCAACATGAGAGAGACTAGAGAAATTATCGCCTCCTGGTACGGTCTGAAATGATATATTTACATTTTAATTTTTACTGATATCCTGAATTGATAAACAAGTGATTAATTCTTCACATGTATGTCAATGAGGCAGTACCGAAGAACTATGTTCAGGGTGAGCGTGAATACTCTACTTTTCTAAACGTAAACATTTTGATTTTTTTTTTAATAGAAAATTGTGAATCGATTTTTATGCACAAACTAAACGCATAAAAGATGATTCGCTGATAAAGAATGGTTTTTAATTCAGTCGAACAATCAATTTTTCGATTTGTGTAAAAATGCAATCTTATCTTTTATGCAGAGTTTTTAAAAATGCTGGGGGCTTAAGTACACGTCAACACTAGATAAGTTAAGATTATAAAAATGAAGATATCAATCTAACCTAAACTGTGCATTAGGGTGATTAAAAAAATCGATTTATTATTTTCGAGTGGATTCTTGCAGAATATCGAAAAAAAATGCGTTTTATTTTAAACGACATAAACTCGGCCCGAAAGTCGCTTAAAGTTTGAATGTTTAACGAAAAAGTGGCTTTTTTCATTTTTTTTTCGTGATAATTTCTGCATCGAAATTCTCGCTTAAAATTCCACCACACTTCGTTTTCTTCAACGTTTTGTGAAACTTTATTGGTACATTAAAGACCCTATTTTAAACTGCAAAAAAAAATTACGTAGGATTTTTTAATAAACAATGAGGGGCACTTCATATGAAAATGTTACATTTCGCGGTCGAGGTTTTTCGATTTGTCTGAAATTTTACTGGTGTTTTCTACATCGAAAAAGATGTGACTGTGTAAAATTTCAAGTCCTCATAGAAGTTTCACAATCTTCAATTTAGTAAAATTTTACATTTTTTCAAATTAAATTTTAAAAACTCAGTTTTGCTCTAAAAACCGTGATCTTAATCAAAAAATATTTAGGTGGTTAGACCCAAGAATATCATATGTTGACGAAAAATATTTAATAACGTTTCCAAGAATTTAATTTTTTTGAAATGTGCAAAAATAATTTGTTAAGGCACTTTTGTTATTGATTCAAATCTTTTCTTCTCCGTTGTTAAGAATTTTTAAAAAATGAACGAATTTTAACGAATGGAGGCTTATTTTTTCGAGAAAAAGGTTCTCTTTAACTTTACCACATAATTTTTTGAAGATTCTTTGTCTAATCATGAAATTACTCAAAATTCGTTAAAAGCACTAGTTCTTTTTTAAAATAAATAGAGATAATTTATCGTTGGCTTCGGAAATTTCAAAATACCTGCGGTATGGTTGTAGAGAATCTTTTTCTCGAAAAAATAAGCCGTGATTCATTAAAATCCGTTCATTTTTTTAAATTCTTAACAGCGGAGAAGAAAAATTTGAAAAAATAACAAAAGTTTAGTTTTTTGCTATATTTTTTAAAAATAGTGTTAAAATTCCATGTTTTTAATGATTTGTCTGTTTTCACGTATTTTTGTGCATGCGCGGCTTTGGAGAAGAACTCTGAACCTAAATTTGGATTCCTCAGAAAATTCCCAATCAATTATTTTTTTTTTTATTTAAGTAGAATAAACGGGTCGAAAGACCCTTTACATTTATATTGTTGATACATAGATAGCGTTTGTTAGTCTTAGTAATTTCATAAAGTTGTACTAAGATATATGTACATTAAGTGTCATATCGTAGAATCCTTGGTATAGTACTTCTTATGAATTGATTCGTATCCGCACTACGTCTAGCTGCTACGGGGAGTCCATTGAAGAGGCGAGTCACTCTTGGAATGACAGCATAGTAGCTCCAATTCAAAGAATGATTGGCCTCAACAATAGTGTGTGGATCACGAAAATTATAGGTGGTTCTCCTTTCAACCATTAGGTTGTTTAGTTTTACCGAATCAATTTTACGTGAAACCAGATTGTAGGCAAACTTTGCATCGTTTAATTCCCGGCATGATTCTAGAGAATACAGTCCATTTGTTTTAGCGATGGGTAAATAATTATGGTCAAACAGATTCATTGGTGTATTAGATTTGAAAGCTAGGTAACGGAGGAACTTGTGGTGTACTATTTCAATTTTTTATTTCTCGTAGGCTAAGTAAGGGGACCAAATAGGAGATGCATAGTTTAAGATTGAGACTACAAGTGACTTATATAGCGTAATCAGTGGTTTCACAGATCGGAAGTCGGCTGTAGCTCGTCTTATGAAACCCAGCATTCGGCAAGCCCTAGAAACGATAGTGTCAATGTGTTTGTAGAATGACAAAGAAGGTTCAAATATTACCCCCAAGTTTTTGTGGGAAGTAACGTTCTTCAGCGTTCTACCGTCGATAGAGTATGCCGAAGCCGGACTTGATGGAACTCTTAGGAAGGACATAGTAACACATTTCGAGAGGTTTAGTTTCAATCCATTCGTTAGACACCAGTTTGCTACACTATCTATATCGATTTGGAGTTTGACTACATCCTAGTCTGAACGTATTGTCTTTTTTAAGTCTAATACTTAATTTAAATTTATTTTCTTGGTAAATGCTATCAAAAATAAATTAATAAAGTATCAGAATGTGTAATTGATTGAAAATCTATCAAGAGTTTTAAGTATATGAGAATTTTATTTTTCTAGATTTTTGTTCGCATTGAACATTCTTTTTACTGCCGAAATATTAGTCATGCAGAAAGTGCAATCTAAACCTTATGATTTACAAAATCTCCTTTACAGAGTCTTCTTCGAGTTAATGTCGTAAAAGAAACGCAAAAAGTCGTATATTTTTTTTCGACATTCTATAAGAATTCTCTCGAAAGTAAGAAAAAACAAAATTTTTTGTTTTTTGGTCAACCCTAATGTACATGTACTCTTTTGTATCTTTAATTTACTTTCTCAGCTGATACGATTTTGTATATTTTTATTCACTTCCTACCTTTCTTACGATACATTTTACTTATCCTCATATTTAAACTAGAAACATGCTCTTAATAATGTAAATATAAACAAATTTGTGCGTCTAGCTAAAAAGTTAGACGAGTTATTTTTTCGTCCATCGCCATTTTATGATAAATATATGCTCCATTTTGAGCGTAATACAAATTACTAAAAAAAATTTATATTTACCTGATAGCAAGGAACGCTTGCACGCAGAGTTCCATGAACCACCTGAATGGAGCAGCTTCCATCTTTCCTCCCATGACTAGTACCATCTCGTCGGTAAGCTTGATGTCAGGTTCAAAACCCAAGTTTCCTCCCGGCGAACTTTCGAACATGAATCCGAAGTCAATATGAATAATATGCCCTTCAGAATCGAGCATAATGTTTCCGTTATGCCGATCTTTGATTTGTAATAAATAAGTAATGACACTGTAAGCGGCCATAGATTTGACAAAGTTGCGTCGAATTTGTTGGAACGTCTTGGATGTTTCGTCGCCGTACTGCGACAAGAAATACTCGTACATTCCAAAATCGGTTTGTCGGCCAAGCTGATCTCTCGATTTTGCGTTTGGTACGCACTCAATTACCCCACACTGAAATGAGTAACCCAAACATGTAATAAATGTGAGATTAAATATTTTGAGGGATTTAGCCAAAGAAAAAAACTTACGCCGGGAGCCGTGGCAACTACACGGTATGGAAACAGAAACAGATTCAGTCCGACTTGCTGGAAAACGTGCTTAAAAATACTGATAACCTGAAGGGCTAACATGTCTTGCCTTACATCATCGCCAACTTTGAAAATCGCAGCTTGCCACGATTCCAGCCCTGCGCTCTTCGTTTCAACCTGTTCAGTACTGGCTACTGACATCGCAATATTTTCTAATTCCTTGATTCCGTATCGCTGAACTTTGAATCGTGCCAAAAACGGTGCTTTCGCTGCACTTTGCATTGGAGTGCCACTGTTGTAATCGATGTCGATCACCATAGCTTCTGGATTTGAAGGTAAGTAACAACTCCTTTCCACCTGGATTTTTCGTAACGCTTCAAGGCAGGCTTGCTTCCGTTCGGTTCCTTTTGGATACGGCCTTATTTCTCCCGAAATGTTAGTGATCTTTTCGAAGAAACTGAATTCTCTTTCATAGAAAGCTTTCGCGGGACCAGAGAGTGACCCTAAAATACTTTTCACGAGGTTATCCAGAGTGTCGTAAAGATTAGGATCTTTTATTTGCTTATCTTCGTCCATATACATATTTGTATGCATGTTCCAGATTAACTGGTGAGCCACGACCTGAAATAATTGTTATGGTTAACAAGAATCTAAAGAAATATATAATATATCCATACGTTGAGCGAACATTATTTAAGGGGCGGGTACAGGCACAAAATCAAGTCTATGACATAAACCTTTACAAATTTTGAAAAACTTACACAGTCCAACACACTAGGGCCGATCTACATACCCAAAAATAGGACTATACATTTCCAAAGGTTTTTCATGCGCTGAATCCAAAACTGGCCGCAGAATTGTTCCATCACGTCATGATTTTAAAATATCCTAACCGAAAAGTGAAAAACACACCGGTTTTGTTTATTTACAGTAAGTTTTTAGCGAATTTTTGTTCGCCATTTGGCAAACAACAGATTAAAGCGCTAATTATCAGTTTTAAAATGCTCATGTAGTAATTCGAATTCGTTTTTTTTTCATCGAGTTATCGAAGTTTTTGTCAAGGCACGATTATGATTATCTTTTTTTGCACTTTTAGGTTAAGATATCTTAAAATCTTAACGTGATAGAAATATTCTACGACCAGATTTGGATTCTGTCTATCGAAACCCATCGGACAAGTAATCTCAGGTTTATGATGAATACACTTTAATTCGGTTTTCGCCAAATAACGAACAAAAATATTTCTCTGCCATAAAAACTTGAAATGGGCAAAACGTCATTTTTTGCACTATTATATTAGGATATCTTAAAATCTTGACGTTATAGAAGAATTCTGAGCAAGAAGGACGGTCTCACTTGTTAGTTATTTTTATACAATTACCCATTCACTAAATGTATGAAAATCGTATCGGAATAACTAAAAAAGCACTTTAATTTGCATCTTACCAAATTGCGAACAAAAATTATGTCCAGTCACAGAAACTTACAGAAGGTGCTAAAAAACTGTAATTTTGCACTTTTTGGTTAGGATATCTAAAGATTGTGACGTAAAAGAACAATTCTGCGGCCAGACTTGGATTCAATGTAACGAAAACCTTCGGAAAAGTATAGTCCAGTTTCTGGTTATAAATTTGGTTGGCCTGAGTTATCTATATGTAGTTATTTTTTAGGAGGAATATAGTGGTACAAGAATACAAAGTGTAAATAATTTTTTTCACCCATAAATTTACTTAAACTACAAATTTGTTTCTTCGAAAAAATGCTATTAAATTTTTCCAAATTAATTTAAAAATCCCAAACTATTAGGGCGAACATAAAAACTGTTTTTCTATTTAATTACGTATCGATTTTAAAAAATTCAATTTTTTTGAAGAGAAATATTTTTTAATCTGTAAAAAGAATTGTTTACACTTTTTTCTAGCACCACTGAAATCCACGATAAAAATACCTGTGGAAATAGTTTTTTCAATTTCTTAAAAGGTTTCATAAAACTGTCTTTGTGCCTGTACCCTCCCATTAATGTGAATTTAGAAATTAAAAATTTCGTTATGAATTTACAATGTTGGTTGTAATACGATATATGTGGACATTTTACGATCGGAAAGAACTTAAAAGCTTTTGTAAGGATACATTTTCCATGACTATAAATTTACTTGGTTGATAATGAGTTAATGCTAACCTCAAAGGACCCCGCACTAAATGAACAGAAAAAAGATCCCGGTGAAATTGTCTGTAACTTTGGGAAAATGTAGTTAATATCATCCGGATTAAAAGTGTCCATAGGCCCACAAAGCCAAAAAATGGATAGTTTTCGAGATATCGAGCATGATACAATAAAACAGATGGCCCCTACGAAACGTTGAAATGTATGTAACTGAGGGGCCTTCACAGTATGCGCTGTTATCTTTTTACAACTAAAAATATTTCCATTGCAAATGGATGCAATTTTAAACATAATTCAATATGTTCCAAGTAAAAGCTGGTTTTTAGTGGTTTCTGAGATCTCGAACACGAAGCAGCGCAGATCCAGAAAGCCCTCAATTAAATGCATTTCAACGTTTCGTAGGGGCCATCTGTTTTATTGTTTTATGCTCGATATCTCGAAAACTGTCCATTTTTTGGCTTTTAGCCCATGCACACTTTTAATCCAGATGATAATAACTACATTTTCCCAAAGTTACAGACAATTTCACCGGGATCATTTTTAAGTTCAGGGGTCCTTTGTTTAGTTATTGAATTTAACAAATGCAACAGAGTGAGAGATTCACATTTCCTTAATTTTTTCTTTGGGGCGGAGACTGGCATAAAATTGCCTTCGTCCATTGTTTAATAGAACTACACAATTTATCAAATTCATTTGAAAGTTGGTATAAAGAAGTTTTTGGAGTTGCGAATTTCGAATTTCGTTGGTCACGTTTACGAAATGCGATTGGTGGCTCCAAAAATTAAATTGATAACCAAAGTCCCAAACAATGTTCGAATTCTGAAAATCACAAATATCGATGAATGTTTCGAAAAAAACCAATAGACAAAGGAAATTTCGAAGGTGACACCTAGAGCGTAAAGCTTCAAGTTATCTAGTCTTGTAAAATAAAAAACAATCGATTGTTTTGAACGTTTGTTATATGAAAGCACACCTTAAGAATATGTTCGCATATTTTCTTCTGTGGCTCGTTTTGGATTTTGTAAAATGTACTGTTTTCACGTGTCAACAAGATTTATGATTTTGCAATTTTACGTCTAAAGAGAGCACATTAACGAAAAACGTACATAAGAACCAGTAATTGTAATTTTCTGACGTGAAATTTATCGAATTTTCCTAATCTCTGATTAAAATTTAAAGAAAAAATGCAAATCCCAATTGCTGCGTTCGATTATTTGAAAAATAGTTGGTATTTTTTTACGAACATTTTATTTCCAGCAAGATTTACAAACCGAAATGAGACATAGACATCTTATTAAAGCGTATAAAAAGTGTCCACGGACCTTAAACTTCAAAATGTACGTGCCAAAAATTTTAATTTCACATTATCTATATCGAAAAATTAGATTTCCTTGCATAACCTGAAACCTTGAGGTAAAATTACATCTCTGATAACAAATTTATTAATCAAGTTTATATAATCAAAATGGTAAACCCAAAATGGAGTACAACAGTTTTAATTTATTTTCAATTTTGATAATAATTTGTATATAAGAGCTTTTGGACCAATGATCACGAATTTTGAGTTCGCTATTTTGTATTTATAATGTTAAATAATCAATTTGTTATCAGATATATAATTTTACCTTAAGGTTTCAGGTTATGCAAGAAAATCTAATTTTCGAACCATTATTTTCGAAAATAACGAAATAGTTAGTTACATTTTTACAGCAAGCCGCCATATTGGATGTAGATATGGTGAAATTAAAAATTTTAGCACGTACATTTTAAAGTTTAAGGTCCGTGGACGCTGTTTGTTCAATTTTCTAGGCCTTTTTACGCGATTACAATGCAAAAATTTTAGTAAATAAACCCACTTTTTTTAAAATAATGCATTGTTCTTTAATTTTAATCTCAGGCATTTGAGAAAAAACAGAGCGATTTACTTAGTAAAAAGGGGAAGTACAAGAAGCCCAGTCGATAACTTAGCTTACTTACCTAAAATATTCGAATTAAGCAGAAACTAGACATATTTTAAAGCTCACGTCTATTTTAGGGGTCGCTTTTATGCATTATTACGAATTTACAAGTTTAATCGAGATCGGTTCGGAATTGAGTGAGCATTTGCACAAATAAATTCTTGTAGTAGCAAAATAGTTCGGATTGCCACTTACGCTATTTATTCTTGCGAATTCTCACCCAATTCTGAACCGATCTCGCTAAAACTTGTCGTAAAAAATGTGTAAAATCCGAAATATATGTTTTTCGATGAAAATACGGCGTTTGTAAAAGCGAATTTTATTAAAATAGTGAAACGGTATGTAGCGCCCTCTAAAGGACGTTCGATTTTTGTTTCCGGTGCCACAATTTACTTAAAATTCGTTTATTTCTACGTACGATAAATGCATAATGAACTGATAAAATTGTATCAATTTATCGTATGGACTAAACGTAACCACAGAATAATTGTCAATAATTTTTGAAAGGTTTACCCGCGAACATAACCTCATAAGTTAAATCAATGATTTAAAAGTTAATGACATAATTCGCAGTTTACATTTAGACTTTTGTAAATGAATGGTGTTTGGACTAGTAAACCAACGTTTAATAAGCAAGAAGGCTCTAACTAAATGTTTATTCCTCGACCTTAAATGTCTAATTCGTCGTTATTTTTAGGAATAATTAACTTACCTGAGACCGCCTGGCGATGGCTTTAATGAACTCAGTCACGTACCCCATGGAATCATGCCTGACTGCTTGCACCAACTGAGGTATGTAAAACAGAACAGCGTCGGCTGGATAACTGTTTAGAGACTGAACTGCGTATTGCGCGGAAATTGGATGATGTGGAAACTGACGCGAAAAGAACGCCAAAGCTTGAATAGGCGATACTTCGGCCCACGTCAACATGTACACCAGCTGCACGAATTAATATATTAAGAATGGCATTCCATTTCAATATGTTTACTGTCTTTTATACACAAATTTTGTCCATATCCAACGACAGTATAATTAAATAATTCACTTTTAATACAAACCTTAGGCGCGTCGTTAAGTAACATGTCCGTCGTGACGAGGTACTGCAACGATTCTGGAACGTGCATTACACGCACAGGGTGTAACTGAACTAACCTCCGTACCTCCTTTATAATAATATCGGAATTTTTAAGGCGAACAGGAAGGAATATAGCAAGTACGGGACTAATTTCCCAGGCTAGTCGCGTGTAATCTCGCCACCTCTCATTCATAGACTTTGCACGCCATTCGGCAATACTCGATTCACCCGATATAGCAAGTTCCTGCCTGCTGCTGGGATTGTGCCATACCTGGGTAAAGATTTATTATTTTAACCTGTTACAAGGGTTTGTTACTGTTGAGCTATTGATCATTTCCGAAGTAATTTTGTGCGTAGAAACCGAAAATGTTGAGATATTTGACGTTATGTACTCGAAAAAACCGTTTTTTGTTATTTTTGAGGTTATTTTTGAGGTTATTTACAGGATTCACACGTATAATATTGTAAATTTTCTATTTAGGAGTTGGCATTTTACAAATTTTGATATTTTTTCTCTCGAATATAAAAATACTACGTTTAATATGGGATCTATTTTGATGAACGTGTAGCGTTGTAAAATTACCATTTTCTTTCGAATGCATACGTACAAAACCTTGTAAAATTTCCCAACTTCACACTTAAAATTCAAATTGTACGTACAAAATCACTTCTCAACAATGTCCACGATCTACTTTTTCTAGACTACTTTTTCTAGTACTAATAATATCAATAAATGATAACTACTGTACGTACCAATCTCATTTCAATCTCTACAGCTAAAAGTTCCAAAATAAGGTTCCTTTTTCTAATGTAATCTTTGACGTATAGATCTCCTGTAACAACTCGTTTGCTGCGATTGCTGCGTTTACTTAATGTGTTATTACTCGCCGACATCGGTACTGTACTTATCCAACTGCTCGGTGCAGGGCCTTTGCCGAATTCGCTACCCGTAGGCGTTGAGGCCCCTCCGTCAGGAGACGCGAACGCAGAAACCATATGCATTTGTGATCTGATGTCAAAATCTGCTTCCCCACCAGACATTTTCAGGTACTTTTTCTCACTACGCATCACCTACGAATGTTTTTCTCTCAGTTAAAAATATCCATAATTTTGCAGAAATATAAATTTTGTTACTCACCTGCCAGAAATGAATGAGCGTAATAATATCTTCGCGCAATTGTTCCGGTTCTTGCGTCGGGCTTTGCCGTTCGCGACAGAAGTAGTCCAAACAGTTGCAATAAACTCGCTCGCGAAGTACATTTTTATTTAGCGATCTAAACACGTCATACAATTCGACATTAATTAATTTATTTTAAATAAAAAATTAAGCTATTAATCAGTACTTCACAATACCTGGGTAATATATCGCCTTGCAGAAGTAACAATCCACATGACAAAAGTTTAAATCGAACTCCAACCGCTGCGACGTGCCTGTTTAAATGTGATTCCTCGCTGAAAACTCCGACGGTCATCGGTAGAGATCGGTGAAGTAAAAGCGCTATCATCTCCACGGTTTCTTGACAGCAATACTTTGCTGTTTCGATCAGCTTTACTATAAACGAAACCCAAATTTCGTGCGGTTTTACACAAGGAGAGTTCGGCCCAAGTTCGCAACCCTCATAAACCGCGAGAGGGCTAACCTCTTTTACTTCTGTCGAGAAGAGTCCCATCTTTTTATCGAACGTATACTGCCAAGCGGCGAGCATCTCCTGGAGTAAACAAAGCTTCAAGTCCGGTCGCGCTGTCAAGACCCATTGCCAACATTCTACCGCCGTTGACATCGCAGCGTTTGTGAACAATTCAATTTGCGATGATGCCACAGTGTGCATGAGTCTTCTGTGCATTCCTGTAATTAATCGGTGATATGTTTTAGGTTATATTATCCTGTACTTACATTCGCCCGCCATCTAATGTTACAATTTACGTTTGTAAACATTACCTGGTAAAGAAATTAGGAGAGCTGTCGCCCGCCATAAAGCGTCGTGATGTTCAGTTCGATCACGGTTACGACAAGCTTGCCAAACGCCATCAATGAGTTTCTTGACTACCGTATTTGTACCTTCATTATTAGCGGTTTCTTTATTTAATGTTTCACCGTGTACAAGATTTCGCATTCCTGCCACTTCTCCAGCATGCCATGTTCGCGTCGCCATCATCTTTAATAACCACGAGTTAGCACCTTTTGTCCGAGGTCGTTTGTCCCACGAGTTTGTCTAATTATTACAATTGAGTAAGTATGAAATCATTTTTAAATGCGATGAGAATTCTTAAGTTCCTTCTTACTACTTACTGGTATGGTGGAAACTTGTCCAGATAAATCGATTAACTCTAGCACTGAATCGGTTGCGAGAGTGAGACCCGAGTGCATAACGTATTCTAGCAAGTGCGATCTCGTTATTTGCGGTGCCCATTTCATTGCTACTTGTAAAATTTCTTTACATCTCGCCGTAAAATCTTTCACGATACTCTAGACGAATAAATCAGTTTTATTAGGTAAATTTTATAGTTTTATTTTAAATCTTTACTAAAAAATGTGCATTATGTACCTCTCTTGCTTCAACATTTTCCATTAACTGTATACTGTAAGGTGTTCCGGGTATACGAAGAACAGGTGTTTCCTCATTTGGATCGAGTTGCAGCGAATACGATAGAACCTACAGTTCAGTTTGAAAGTAAATTTTGTTATTTTAATTAAACATGTATGTAAAAAGAATTGCTTTTTTTTTAATATTTCAGCCTTTACTATATTTAATACAAAAAGTATAAGTTTCAAATCTACGAATACAAATTTAATCTGAAACTTCCACGCGTTCTCACCGACTGAAACCGACTACGGTGATTGCAAAGAAAAAACTTATGATCATTTTTTTGAAAAAAAAATTGATTTTTTCGACGTATCTTCGCACAAATTGCGTTTTTTGACATTGAAAAGAACAATGTTGACCATTGCAGAAGGTACTTTCGCTACATTCTTCTCCCGTCGGATTTTTTTAAAAAACAAAATGACGGCTTTAAGTTGTAATTTTGAATTTTCTCGCACAAATATCGATTATCTGGCCGTGTAACAGTTGAAATCATGACGAAATGGGGTGAAACAGTAATTATTATCATTTGTGATAATTTTGTGGTAATAAAACCTTAAATTAGTTGTGTACAATGGGTTTTTGCCGATTTTTTTCTTTCATTTTCACATAATTTCCGACGTTTCCGTATCATTACTTACGTGCGAAATTGAAAATGACTATATACTAAATTCAATACTTGGTTTATAACCTAAAAATTGAGTGCATTACATGCGGAATTAAACGCTATTCAGAGAGTTTTTTTATTATTTTTTAAAACTTTTTACATTTTTTTATTTTTTCATTTCGATAACAATCTGTATATTGGATTCTTCAAAGAAATAGCAACGATGAATCAAGTCAATAGTAAAATGGTGAATCTATGTAGCTTTATGAAATGATTTCAAGCATACCTTGCAAAAATGTTTATTACATTCTGAACAATAAGATGTTCGTCTTTCACACTTCTCACTAGAACAATATCTCTACTTTTACACCCCATTCTTAATAATGTAAGTCTTCAAAAGCTTTTTAGATTTTCTTTGTATTGTGTGTGATATTAATTTGATAAAACATTAAATTAATAACAATTATATCGATGTATTTGGTGATGATTCGTATAACAGTTAATTTTAGCATTCAATATTTCCTCAGAAATACCCATAGCGTTATATACTGTTTACATTCGAATTTGAAGTTTCAATTGACGGACTGGTACAATATTATGACGTATCCTTAGCCTTGAGATTGCAGGCCATTTCCCTCCGAAATTTTAAGTTTTTTAATCCGAAAGTTTGTGTCAATATGAAGTCAGTTTGTGAAATAAAGATAGGAATATATTCGGTGGTCACTTTAGCAACCGCGATCGCTTAAGGGAGGATATACATGTAATTCGAAATATTTTGACCCCAAATTTTTTTGCTTTAATAAATAGTTTATCATCTTGAGAATATGCTGTGAAAAATGTAAATCCGAATTCGAGTTCTAAGTGTCTCAAATCGAGCATGTAAGCGAGGAACTAAAACCGACTTCGAGCTTAAAGCGAAAACTTTAAACCGCCTTTTCTCCAATTTTAATTTTTGCGTTCTTTTATTGCTTACCAACATGATTTTTAAACAATTGAACATATTGGCATTATTCAAATTTTATTCTCTTCAGTATTAAATTCTCTTAGATGCGAACCTACATGTTTCTAAAAAAAAGTCCTTTTACTATTTTTAAGGGGAATGAGGGATAAATTTTGTTTGCTTGTACATTAACACTTTTAGTTTAAAACTGCCTTTAATTTTTATTTCATCATTTGTTCCAGTTTTTCGTCCACATAAAAGATAAATTTATAATAACAAAAAATTTTGGTTTTTTTATTTCAGACACGAATTACAAGCTCCATCTTATTTGAAACCGGGGAAACTTGAAGATCGAAGCGCTTCGGAAAATACTTCATAAGTCCGCCATTTTGTAAAATGTTTGCAGGAAACAATTTGTGTAACATCTTTGATGCCACCTTTATGTATACCCACAATACCACGATTGCTTGTTTCATTCCTTAAAAAAAAAAACACCTCAGTTTTTACCGTTCACATGTATATCCCCCCTTAACAAAACAAAATATTTTAAAATAATAAAATAAACAAATTCGACTGAATCTTTTATTCGGGTGTTCTTTTGGTTCCAGAATACGAACCTAAGGTCAGATAAAAATTAAAAATGATGGATGCAACATGTCAAACGATTTTTTGAAAAATTTGATTTAATTTATTGGGATTTCTGACTTTCTTTTAACGTAATACCGGGGTAACGAATCCTGGAAAAAAGAATGTTCTGATTCCACCTTTGCATATAAAGTTAGGTCTTGTAAAGCTTAAATATAGATGACGACAGCATCAAGTACATTGAACAAATGTAAATGTGTTTGAGATGCAAAGTTACATGAAATTATCTCTACCAATTAGAAAGATGTTATGAGATAATAATTTGTTAGCGAGAACGAATAAAAAAGAAAGAGATGTTTGATCCATACGTAGCGGAAAATTTCTTAAGAAATCATAAGAGTTTAAATTACATACAAAGAAATCGTAGAAAATGCGGTTACGAATGTTGGGAGTACGGGTTGCTTGATGAACTTGAACTTGTATTTTTTGCAGTCACATGTAGATTATTTTCCAAAAAAATCTTTCAAGATTACAGTGAAGAATAGAGAGAACGGTTCCCACATCATATAAAGGAAACATCAAAACAAACGTGCACTATCGCAGAAAAACTTACTAAGGATGCTGCATTATATTGAACCTTTTGTCTTTTTAACTTTATAGGAATTCATTGTGAACAAATAAATGAGAGTATATCGTGGCAGTGTCGGAAAAAAAAGTTTTAATTTTTGCTTTTACTTCCTATTTTTGAACAATTTTACGAGTTTTTCTAACAAATTCTAATTTCCGGATTAGAATTCAACGGGAAAAAATGCATGAAAAAATGTACTGTAGTGTCTGTGCAAAAGAAGTTTTGCTCCGTGTTTTTTCGGAGCAATTTTTGTTTAGTTTTTTGCAGAATTCAGCTTGGAAAATACATGAAAATACACAACCGTAGGGTCTGTTGCCTTTAATTCGCGATTGAACTTTTTTTTTGTTTTTTTTTTTAGTTTTTCATAAAAATCTGCGCCCGATTAGCTATTCCGACATCAGATTCAGATTCCATGAGAGAGATTACGTACACACACAATCGCAGAATAAAAATCGTTCCCTTCTTTGACTCCAATCACTTTTATTTTAACAATTTTTTGAGCAGTTTTTTGAGGTTATTTAAAAAACATAGAAATGCAAATATTATAATTTTTTAAAACGATTATAAAATAAACTATTTGAATCGATCATAATCAAATTTCTCAATAGATTATTCTAATTATATATAAAGATAAATATAATCAAATTGAAACAATGAGTAATCTTACAGTTTCTTTCCTGCAAAGTTCTCTACTTTAGGATAACTTATATTGCAAAAAGACTAATGATTTCTAAAATCTTTCACGAAACTTGAACAGATGCTAGTAAGTAGATATTAGGCTTTATATACAGTGACTAAATAAAAGAAGCATAAAGTAATATTAAAAATTCTAACGTTTTGTAAAATTATAAATAAATGAAAAGTTCTTACCTGCAAAATATCTAACATGCACCACAGCACTCGACAGTTCCAAAGTAAATGAGGGAAAGCATCCACTAAAGCGCTAAGATATTTGTCAGCAACTCTTCGTATTTGCTTATGCACATTGTTGAAGTAAACAAGTAAGAACTGTGCATGATTTTCAAGCTCCCGTTCTCGATGTTCGTCCTTTGGCTTCTTTTCCATAACATCTTTGAATTTTGCAAACACTGAATCTCCAACGCTGCTAATACACTGCCACATCCCACTTTTATCTTTCTGAAGTTCCGTATCGCTAAGGTACTCCATTATTGGTTGTAAACTCGGTTCCGGGCTGTTTTCAACTCGTAATATTTCCAACCAATACACTGACAGCAGGTATGTACATTGGGCAAATTGAAGTTTTGCTACGTACGTAGCAATTACACTTGATCTAAGAATTTTAACGATTATATAAAACAGGTTCAAAACAGTTTCAGTAACATTTGTAACAAACATACTAACCGAATACTCATTTTTAGTATCTGGCTTCTGAGTTCCTGCAACTCGATCATTGATACACCATCATTACGAACTGCAGAAGTATACTGCAATTCTCGCATCTCTATACGAGTATTCGTTTCTGATGAAACTAAGTAGGGTGATTTTACTGCAATTTCTTTGACACCTTCGTGCCAATCTGTTGGCCATAATCGCAAAGACGAATCGGAAGCAAATCCTAAGATGACGCAGTACAACCAAAAGTCCTTGAACAATTTAAATACTCGTTGTCGAGGATGTCGTATTGGAGGAAGACGACGAACAAGTATAGCTATTACAGGAATGAGCACTCCTAAATTTCCTGCATTAGCTGGCACTTTCTAGAAAAGTATTTGATTGTAAAATTTAAGATCGTTACAAAATAGCTTCTTTTTTTAGCAAAGTTACATACCGATACGTTGTCTTTATCTGCAGCCCGTTTCCCTTCCAGTCCCAACTGTACAAATATTTCCAATAACCGTAAAAGTAAGTCATTCAACTCTGCTTCACCCTCAAGATTTGCCGATATGTTAGCTAGTGCATTGGTAACAGCGCCAAAAACATGTCGATATTTTTTACGATCATCGTTGGATGCCAAGGCATGAGAAAACATTTTCATAATCTCTTCATTTATCTAAAAAAAAAATTATGAGTTCGTGATAATAAATTAAAAAGTATAACTTAAAAATGTACCTTAACGTGACATTTGGCAATAACCATATAACCAAGTTGATCGACAATAAGAGTATCAAGATCTGGTCGAGTCGGGGTGTGGCAAAATCGTTGCTGGAAGAATTGCAATATTGGTCTAGTAGTTTTTGATTCATTTTTCAATGCGACAGCAATATGACCCATCATAATAACGATATTCGATGAAATAAGCTCGCTGGTACCTCGTTCATCATTTTCACTGTAACAATTGTTTATAGAAAAGCTGTTTTCAATTTACATCAATAATACACTTACTTATCACTTTTCTCAGCAGTGAACAATCTGTTTGAAACGCTGGCAACTAATGCTGGAACACAATCCGCGTCAAATGTATACGCTGCTTCGAGTGCTAAACACAGATTACGAATTGCTGCGTCTCTTAATGTTTCAAATGCAGTTTTTGACGGAGAACTTATTTGCTTCGGATCGTTTGCTAGAATTTCTTTTCCTTGTACTGTAAATTTACATTCGAGTTATTTTAAACACGATTTTTAAAATTGTATATGATACTTACAAGTTACCGAGAAGTGATGTTCCTTCGGAAAAGCACCTTTACTTTGCATATGCAATTTCAAAAGAATCGGTGACGGAGTTACCAAGAAATCACGCAAATTATAGATTGATGTGCTAGCGATATTTGGAAATTTTTGTGCCAAACGACCTAGACCGTCCAGACACACCATCAACAACGGCATGTGGGCTAATACCAATTTATGACCATAATTGGAATATATTTTCTCTGTTAAACGACTACATAGACTATCCGCACCTAAAAAATTTCACAATTACTTTTTTGCTACATTATACAGTACCGCTCAAAAGTATGAGCTCACCCTTGCGGAATTTTGGCTAAATTAAAATGTTGATATCTCATGACCAAGTCAACGTACGGGAAAAATAAAAAAAGGGAATTAAAGAGGAGACTTTCAGCTTCTCATTCGCGATGGTTTCATTTCTATATATACATTTCTCTATGAACTATGCTTGATTTACTAAAGTCATTTTTTCGTATTATTTATTTATGAGATATCATGGCCATGAGATATCAAAATTTGAATTTAGCCAAAATTCCGCAAGGGTGAGCTCATACTTTTGAGCGGTACTGTAAATTTGCTGGAATACGAACCACTTTCATCTCCGATTGCCCAGACTAGAATATCGACGCAAGTGGCATTGGCCATAACATTCATTTTAAATCTATTTACAGTTTTAAAATCTGTATCCATATCCTCGCGTTCACTGGCATCGTGTTGTTGTCTAGATTGGAGTTCTGTTTGACCAGAAAGGAAAAGACCTTTCATAAATTCTTGTACGTCACGCGTAAACGGTGCTGGAAGATTACTTTGACCTTGCAGTAATTCTCGCAGGAGTGCAACAATTACTAAATTCATTGTTTCGCTAAATGTTCGATATGGAAAGACTTGCACTTGGCCAGATAAATAGACCTATCATAAATGTTTTAAATATCATTTAATGTACATTACCGATAGTAAATTAAAATAATACCTGATGTGCTTCTTCGTCGAGAAACTGCAAGGATTCTTTTGTAAGTAGTTTTTTGGCCAATGCCAATACACTCTGCAGATGTACGACACTGAAGTGAAAACCTCCTGTGTTTTCGGAATGTTTGGTATAATGCATTTGGGGAAATTGGTTAAAACTTGAACCGTAACGATTAAAAAAGTAATTTGTTGAAGTGCACTGATCAACCAAATTTGATTTGTTATGCAGATCGCTGTTATATGAGTTAAATCCATTTGATGCAAATGAAGTTTGACCACTACCTACAGGTTGGTTTAAATGAATACTGTCATCCAAAGAATGCGGTATAATGGAACGAAAGTTTGAAAAAATGTATGACTTTTTGTCGGAATCGGATACGATTGGAGATTGCTCAGGCCGTGAGAAAAGACGGCATAACAATGGAGGATCGGCATAAGTAAACCTTCCCATAGACCTCGCCAAACCAATTAGTATCGGTACCAAACATTTGCATAAAGTTACTGGAAGAAATATTGCGAATGAGTATAATACTTTAAAGTTGTTGTTAAATTTGTTTACCTTTGGCTTGTAAACCTCTGCTGGCGCTCTGATCTGATGATCCTCGTAAAAGATTAGTTAAAACAGCTAAAATCTCTATTTGATTTACTATAATCTCTTCCCTGACAGATTCGCATCTGGCAGCTATATCGCTTAGCAAAGTATTTAAACAAAAACTAAATCTTTCCGTTAATGGCACCCGGCCATTTGAAAGATTCGGAGTTTCATCTAACCAAACTGCTTTTGGTAGACCTCGCAGTAATCGGAGTAAATAGGGTAAAATGCGTTGTTGGTGCTGCAAATTGGATTCGAGAAAATATATTCCTAAAGCGACAGTCGAGTCTTGACTTCGTTGATCCAACCGAAATATTCCAGCATTTTCTTGCGGACATCGTTTAAACAACCAGTTTACCTATAAATATATGCTTAAAGTTACGCCTTTCAAAAATGATATTTTTTAAGTTTATAAAATTGTTTTATTATTATTATTTACAAAATTTATACTGATTAATGATAAACTAGTATAGTAGAGATAATATTTATTATTCAGGTTTATTATATTGTATATAGTATTTGACTATCAAGAGTACATAAAGTTTACAAATTGGTTTATTAGTTTTGTCTTCATTTAGAAGTTTGGAGAATTTAAATTCGTATGAAAAGTATCTTGTATTTAAGGACTACAGTAATTTCATTAAGTATATTAAAATTGATGTTTTTAACCTGACATCTTTTATCTTTTATTAATTTATTATTACTGTATTACCTACTCTCAGATTTTGTTATTTGCAGACCCAGCAAATGAAAATTCATTGAAGATCCATTGAAATTCATTCACTGCATCACATCTGAATTCGTTTTCTTAGCTTCCGCAATGAATTTCAATGAGAAAATGTGTCAATGATTTTGAATGGTTAATAGCTCATAAAAAGTTGTTCAATTTAATGATATTGAATGGGAAAATAATGGAATGAAGAAATGATTTCTTGAATGAATTTCAATTCAAAAGTGCGAATAGAAAAATTGCAAGTTGAATGAATTTCAATAGAAAAATAGTTATATTTGCCGCGAATGAATTTGAATGGATAATTAATTATTACAGGATAACAAATTTAATGATTTTGATTCGAAAAAAAATTAGATGAAAATGCAACTGATATGAATGAAATCAAATCGGTTATTACCAATAGCAAAGTTGGGAGATAAATGATTTTGAATGGAAATAAAATATTTAAATGAAACAATCGTTCAAAAAATACCAAAAAGTTGGTTCTTTAGTCATTTTTTATGAGGAATTCAAAGATAGTATAATAAAAATTGTAAAAAAATTGTTTGATCCAAAACAATTTTTTTCCTCTGAAAAAATGGAATTTTTTAAAATCCATGCGTAATTATTTTGGAAATACATTTTTCTATTCGCCAAACTTTTTTTGAATGCTTAAATTAATTTAGCGAATTTAAATGGGTCAAAGAAATTCGTTCTTGAGTAACTTTTGTCATGGAAGTCAGTGGTGTCGGAATAAAAAATGTAAAAAATTTGTTTTTTAAATTTAATTTATTTAAATCTATCCGTAATTTTAAAAAAATGTGTTTACATGTCCACCAAAATTTTTGAAATTTTTAAATCAATTTAGAAGAAAGTAGTAATGAAAAAATAAAAATTAAAAATTACTGAATCGAATTTTTAAAAGTTGAGTTTCATAAAGGCAATTCTAACAATTTTGTATGCTCCCTTAAAAAATCAAAGAAATTTGTCGAGAATTGACAGAGAATTTTCTCCAATATCAAAAAATGATGTATTGCAGAAAATTCTCGGCCAATTCTCTTTAATTGTTTTTGGTTCTCTTTAGAAGATAGTAAACAATGGTTAGAATTGCCATTATGAAGCCCAAATTAAAAAAAATGAGTCAGAACTTTTTAATTTACATTTTTTTAGCTTTAATCACTATTTAATGGTACCCCCTTAAGGTAGTCTACTCTAAAAGATTTTAATTAATAAATATCAATTATTCCAACTGTTTCAGGTATTCTGCCAGATTTAAATCTTAAAAAACACCATGGTACTAGAAAATTACTACAATTTAAATGTTAGCAATAATATTTCCTTCATATGTGACAAGATGTACCATAATGTAATAATAAATAATTGGAAAAATTAATATATAAAATGTGCAACCTTTTATTAATACAAAATCATTAAAGAATGTGAAAGCCAATGAAATTGAATGAATTTCAATAATATAATAAGCATGCACTGAAATCAGTGATATTAAAACAATAGAGAATCATTAGTTACAGCTCTGTTGAATAGATTTCTATTGACATTTAGTGATTAAGAAAACCAATTCAAAACCAGTGAGATTCATTAAAAATCACTCAATGAATTTCAATCAATCTTCATTTGCTGATGACGTGAAATTGTTTAAAATCATCAATTCTCCTCACTATATGACGTGCTATTATAAACACTTTATACTATCCAACGCACTCAACGAATAAATTCAATGCCGCTATTTCATATTTTGCTCCAAAATTTTTCAATAAGTTACCACTGGAAGTACGGAAATGTGTCCTTTTGACTTCCAATTTTATATGTCAAATTAATGAAGTTTACCGGCAAAAATGTAATAGCTTGTAGGTTTATTTATTTATTTATTTATTTATTTTTGTGTTTATTTATTTATTTATTTATTTATTTTTGTGTTTATTTATTTATCTTTTTATTTTTCCCTCATATACGTGTTTACTTGTCCTCTATCACTATTATATCCAGTTTAGCGCTTTTAATTGTTTTTATCCTAAGTAATTTCATGTGTTATTGTCTTGCTTTTTAAAAATGTATACTGCTAGTTTTAGTAAGTACTGCGTTCTGCTTATTTTATATAATCTGTACTATTTTTTGTTATTAATTTTAATTTATCTTTACTCTTAAAACTAAATACTGATTTTTAATTTATTCATGTGTTGGTCAGTCTGCAAAACAGCGTTGGCTGTGGCTCGTAGGAGGCCTATTTTGTACCCCTCGTTCGCCAATAAAGACGTTATTATTATTATTATAAGGATGTTTATGATTTCGAAGACGCTAATTACGAATTTGGAGTCAGTTTTCAATCTTTCAAAATGGCGGATCCAATATGGTCGACATTTTGTTCTTCAAGACGCCATATTGAATTTTCTGTTTAAAGTTTTAAAAATTTGTCATCAAATTCAGATTCAGTGATTCAACATACCCAATAAAATCTAACGCTGGTGTATATCTGTTTCTTTATTCTCTATTTATTCATTCTTTTATAATTACGTGTATAATGAGAAATGCTTAAAAATTGTCTGATTTTGAGAGCCGTAGTGGATTTTGCGTTTAGAATTTTCAGAATTTGACCTCAAATTTGGATCTAGCGATTCAAAATACCCAATAAAACATAACACTGGTATATATTCGCCCCTTGAACAATATAATGTATCAATAAAGGCGTTATTATTATTGTTATTATTATTATTATATCTGTTTGTTTAATCTCTGTTTATTCAGTCTTTGATAACTATGTGTATACACGTAGTCCACAGCAAAAGGGTTAAAGATACTTTGGCTATTATCCGTTTGTATAAAACATTAGTACATCCCACCATTCTTGCATTTCCAATGGAATTTACCTCATACGATTATCATGATATACCGGTCCTTCTTAATATTCCTATAGTAAAATCAGCTCGTGTCCTAAACGACATTCTATTAGCAACGAATATAGACGTACGTAGAACTATGGTTCTTGTAAGTTGTAATAGGCCAGAGTGTCGCCAACTGGGCTCATAACAACAAATAAGAGTGACGAAGATGTAAAATACATGACAGGCCCCCTAGTTTTTCATCCCATCTGCCTTATGCATTCTGTTCTTCTCATACGTTAATATTCGTTGCTATTAGTAAAGAAAATTCTCGAGGGGCAAGATTTATTTACCGATGTGACATTATTATCTCTACTATACTTGTCTATTCTCGTTCTGTATGACAGTCTATACCCATCGTACACCTACGGTACTAGTGAAAAGTTTTTGTAAATCTACTTTCTGCTTAAACTGGACAATCTTTAGACTGACCAGAACATGGAACTCCTCGCTAATTGAAATTATCGCTGAAAGGTATTTCTCTTAATTTCTTAGAAAATGCTGATTTGTAAAATTTTTTTTACTGATTTTGTTTGCCGATATATGATTATTTAATGATTAATTAAAAAGTGGATTCAATTAATCATTTTCATGCGTTTCAATTCATTTTAATTCACTTGAATTCATTTCAATTCGTATTTTTAACTTTCCATTCATTTTCGTTTACTGGGATGTTATCTAAATTTGTATTTTCTTTTATATATAACAAACGTCACCATAATTTTGGTTATTTGTACTTAAGAGTGTTACCACCCGTTTACATTCTAATAAATAAATAAATTACTCCAAACAATATATTTTATTACTTCATTCCAATAAATAAAAATGTTAACCTACACGGAGAAAAGTTTAAGACAGAAGTGGTATCATAGGACACAACTGCTATATGAAAGCAAGATATCTGTTTTATATTGGCTTTCCCCACTGTGTTTCTCTTAGTTTGATATGACTGTCGTCTCAAAACAATACATTAGCTGTCTCAGTGTTTACATGCGGTAGTACTCTCACTATTCCCAATGACCCGGAAATAATATTTATATTATGATTTGGAATGACAGTTCGCTACCAATCTGAGCCACCGTTGTCTCTAATATTTGCTGCTACTGTACTGCAGGCAATTCCGGTGTTCTCTTAAACTTCTCTCAGTGTATACTGTTATGATTTAGAATATTTGTTACAATACCGAATCCAACATATGGGTCATTCTTTGAAAAAGTGTAAAATCGACGTATTTTTTTTTTTGCACAAAATAACAAATTATTAAAATTAAAATTTAGAGTTTAGATATATTCATTGGCTTGCTAATTACAAAAATACGAAGTAATAATGCAGCAGCCATCGATACTCGTGAAATATGCAAGTAATTTAATTTTTTAATGGAAATTTTATATAAAAATGGTAAAATGTTCACTCTTAGCGAATGAGTGACTCATAAAGAGTAAGAATAAAAATGTGTTAAGTTCAATAAAAATCCGTTCTATCACTAATAAGAACGGAATTTCCATAAATCACTACAATTGTCCAGGAGGCTTACATGACAGGGGAGCTTACATGTCAACGTATTAACCACGTTAACATAAGAACAAAATAAATTTTGGTCAAATGCACTTCAGGCGTAAGAGTTTAATCTTTTCTTTATATTTTAAAATATTACTCGCTTTCTTAACATGCTAAATTAGTGTCGCAAATATGACAGGAGGCTTACAAGGAATAAACGTACTGGACTTAGTTCTAACAATATTACTAAATTTGGGTTTAAATTAGTTTTGAAATTGTAATATTATACACGTATCCATAGTCTAAAAGTAATCGAAATTGTAGAACGATTGTCTGTATCTACATTTAATTTTTTTTGTACTGGAAATGGCATGTATTCTGTACTTATATTTATTTTTAAAAACATGGGGACACATTTTACAAAGCCATAACAATTTTCAGGAACGTTATAGTGAAATTTTCACAGCACTATTTGTTTGTTATAAGTAAAACAGGTCATAACCACTTTTAAACAAATTTAATCATTCACATGAAAGAGAATGACAGTGATCGAAAATGTGTTATTTATACCTGGGGACAGCCAGGAGGCTTACATTTAGCAGTATGTGAAAATTTTATCATGCGATTTGAACAAATTATCTCTTGTGCAATGTTTACATAAAAGTATAAGGCACAAGAAAAAAGAATGTTTCGAGAATATATTCGATTATTTGTATAAAATATTAGCTGAAGTTTGATTTACGAATATGTTTATACAGTACTCATTTAATATTTGTTGTGATTGCTGGTGATATAGTTAAATACTTGTAAAAAAGAATACAAATTATTGGTTAAAATATCTTTATTTGACAAAACTAGAAAAAAATTAAAATATACAGCAAATTTTCCAAACGTTTTATATAAGAATTCTTTCATTGATTTCAGATACTCCGAAATTATCAAAGTCGTCTAGTATCTGAATGTATGAAGATTACGTGTATTCTTTGCAGATTTCTAAACAATTACGTATGTTGTCCCTGCTGTTAGTACAACGAAGTGTAAAATGTCTGTAGACGTATTATTAAGTACAATTATGTGATAATAATCGAAAGTAGGGAATCTAACCTTTTCCAAGTCATTTTTTGCGATTTAGTTTCACTTATTCAGTTATCAGATTTAATGTGCAAGATATAATCTATTAAATTACCTTCTCCCAAGGTGTAGGATTGATTGCGGCTAAAGATCTTGCTAAATGATGTACTGTTTTAGCGAAGAATAATTTTTCATCTGCAGCCATTTTCTACGAAATGCCAAAGAATACTGCTTTTTAAATGACTTTTCATTTATTGAAAAATAACTGTTTCGATTTATTATGTTTCTTGAAGTAATTTTTCTACATATTTATATATTTGTCGATTTATTTCACTGCACTTTTCGCGGTTCACTTTTAACGGATGACGTTGACTGATGACTGTTGTGCAAGTAGCTGAGATACTCAGCCATTACTCGTTGCTTTTTATTGTCATTTAAAGACTTTTCTGATACCAACAGCTCCAAACCATTATGGGAGTGCATTAATATCATCACAACCTGATATGAATGATGAAATCACAAATTTTGACAATGCACTATTATTAGTATGCGGGTGTTAGTGTGTGTATATATGTATACCCCCCTGTCAAAAGTACAACGTATGTATACTGATGTACACATGTGTACTTTGTCAATCATATAGATACACCGCGGAGTATAAAAAATAAAAGAAAGAGTCGTAACGGTTACAATCAGCGATTACCCGTTCTCGATTACGGAATAATTCGCGCATATAAAAGGCGCGCGATTTGAATTTTGTTTGATGACTAGGAAAAACTAGGTAACTGCACTTGAATCTTTTATTTGCATAATTAATCTACCAGGTCAAAAGATGGATTCAATATCATATTTTAGAATTATTTACAAAATAAAAATCATATTACACCCTTGCAAACAAGTAAAGTAACAGTTATGTAATATTTATATAATGATTACATTGTTACATAAATGTTACATAGTTGTTACATAACTGTTACTTTTGTGTTTGCACTTTGCAGGGACAGTCTGAAATGAAAATGTGAAATTCTAAACGATTTTTTCTCGAGTTTTCTACAAATGGAGTTTTTCCTAGCGACCACAGATTTAAAAAAATCATTATTATATATACTTTTGTTGACACTTTGTGAAATTGAATTTCGCAGACTCAAATTATTAAGCAAATAATGGTTCTTAACCCATTAACCCGTTTCGTCCTGAAATGCCGTAAATTTTGACTTCTTTTCATCACTATAACTATCATCACTAACCATACCTATTCTATTTTTCTCAAACTTTCTAAATACGGTCTCAGATTGACGCCCTTCGCCGCAAGTTTTTTTACTATGGCGGTTTAAACATACAAAAATTGTGAATGAATCTCCGCAAATCTCTGTATCAGGTGGAGTAATTAGTTATACTAAAAGATTGGATAGTTATTAATTCACCATCCAAAATGGCGGCTTCAAAATAGCGATTCTCAGTCCAAATTTTGTTGAAAAATTATTGGACGCTCCAAACTCAAAAGCTACGAGCTTTTTTAAAAAAATGTTAAGAATGAAAAGTTCTTAGAATTCATTGAGAAATATAGTGAATTTTTTTCAAATTTTTTAAATGAAGTTTTGAGACTTTTTTTCAACATTTTTTTCAAAATTGTAATTTATTTACGAAAAATTCTGAACAAAATTTAGTGCATTCTCTGATGAATTCTAACAGTTTTTGTTCTTTGCAATTCTTTCCAAAAGTTGATAGTTTTCGAGGAAATCAATTTCAAATATTATAGTTTAAGATTTTTCTTTCTCGAAAACTATCAACTTTTGGGAAAAAATGTATAGAATAAAATTCAGAGAATGCACTAAATTACTTCGACCCAGACTAAGTCTGGACGAAGTATTGAATTTGGTCACTTCGGACAAAAAAATTACAATATAGTTTTTCATCAAATGTCGTCGTTTCAGACCCTAAGGAACCCAAATCAACAATAAAAAAATTTGTGTCCGTGATCTTGTACGTACGTACGTACGTCCGTACGTCCCGTTTTTTTGTCTCGCGATAACTCGCGAAAGGATAAGCGTATTGACATAAATTTTTTTTAAAATACGCGTCTTGGCATAACTTAGATCTGATTAGATTTTGGGGCAGATCCACCCGCCCATTACTAAAAAAAAATTAGCCCCAATTAAGTTTCTTTGTAGTTTTTTGCATTTATTTTGAAAAATACAAATTTTATTAAAAAATGTTTCAAACAAAAAAGATAGAGCATGAAATTCTCTACAAAAAAGGTTGTATGCATTTTCTTCGTAAAGTCAACGATAATGCCATAAAAACTGGTTTAAAATGTTTATGACTATTGTCTGAAAAAGTATTGAATTTGGTCAACGCGGCAAAAAAATTACCCTATTGTTTTTCATCAAATTTCGACGTTTCGACCCCCCACTCCCCAGGTAGTCTTTGCCAGCCCCTCGGGCCCAAAGTTCTTTTACGCCCTTCATACGAATATAACTATGTCGATATATCAAAAAGATGTCTTATAGATATCTATAAGATATCCGTCATAGATCTTTTCGACACTTTCAAGATATCTTTGACGAATTATATGTATATATATTGTATATATAATATCATAATAATACAGACAGTACTTAGTAAAACCCAGTAAACATGTAATATGCATCGAATAGTCTATTAGAATACAAGTGCATGAAGTAAGTGTTTTGCAACTTTTATTTATTAATACTTCGGCTGGCCTGTTGTCGGGTCGAAGTTTTGAAAATGCTCATTTTCAATTTTCATACATATAAGAAACACTATATTGTTGTAACACATCTATCGAAGCCACTTGGACCTAAATATGATTAGACCCCCAAATATCAATATAATTTTATAATATAATTGAAAGCTGTTAGTAAACAAACGAGTCTTAAGGAATAGCCGACTCTCCACTGGGTCGAAGTTTCTGAGCGAGCGAAGCGAGCGAGGCACCACGCCAACACTAGTTTTTTTCTGAATTTTTCGAAAAAAAATTACCATTTTAAACAAAATTTTGAAAAAAATTTTACAAAACTTCATTTAAAAAACCTGAACAAAATTCACTACATTTCTCGGTGAATTCTAAGAATTTTTCATTCTTATCCTTTTTTAAAACAAGCTCATAATTTTTCAGTTAGAGCGTCCAGAAATTTTTTAACAAAATGTTCACTGAGATCCGCCATTTTGCAGCCGACATTTTGAATGGTGAATTAAAAACCATCCTATCTTTTAGTAAAACTATTTACTCTACCAGATACAGAGATTTAGCTTGATTCGATCACGGTTTCCTGTTCAAAAATACGATTATTTGAACAAATTTTTGCAAAATTCACGATTTTTGTACGTTTAAACCGCCATAGTAAAAAATGGCGGCAGATATGGTCAATCTGAAACCGGATTTAGAAAGTTCGAGAAAAAATACAATAGGTGTGGTTATATCAAAACGATTGAGTCAAAATTTAGGGCATTTCAGGACGAAATGGGTTAAGGACCAAATGAACAATTTTTCGTGGTTGACTTCAAGGGCGGTATTTTACAGGAAACCGGAATTTTAAAAAATCGGAACCAATTACATCTTACGTAAAATTGATCGATCTTTCCGAATCTTTCGTTAAAAAATCAATCGAGCCCATTAAAAAAAGTTATGCTTGGTTTTTCACAAAAAAAAGCAATTTTTTTCACTGACAAATATTATTTAATCGGCATTCTCACATCGAAAACTTTAATTTTGAAATGTGCATGATAGCATTTTCAAAATAAAGTTGGAAACTTCCAAAATGGCGGCTAAAACACGAAAATATCAGCGAAATCTCCGGAATTTTTTATTAAAAAACGATAGACTTTAAGAAAAAATGTTATTGAACTAAGAGTTCTTAGAATTAATCAAAGAATACGCCCAAATTTTTTCTGAATGTTTTGAACACTTTTCCTTCATTTTCAAAATCCCAAAATTTTGAAAAATTAAAAATAGTAATGAAAAATTCTGAAAAAATTTCAGAGTATTCTTTGAACAATTTTAAGAACTTTTATTCCGCAACATTTTTCCGACAGTCTATAACTACTAAATAAAAAATTCTTGTTTCCCTGTGTTTTGAAAAGTTCAGAAATTTTTTATTTTGTTTAAACGATAAACAAACGAGAAACAATAAAAAATTAGCTGATTTTTTAGCTGAAATAGTTTCTTTTTTGCTTCCAAACACTGCAAAAATTGAAAAATGCAAAGGTTCTGTGACACAACTATTGTTTAAACATCAACTTAATAATGTTATTATTTAAACATTAATTTTCACTCTAATTTGATAAAACAATGTGGAAATACATATTTGAAGACAAGGGTTTAAAAAATGACTATCAAATAAACGTTATTGATCCTCTTTTATTGCATATGTTTACATATACATAACAGCTTGTCGATTGTTGAAATAATTACTTCCTTATTAAATTATATAAATATATAAAAATATACGTAGAAACATCGCAAGACCCGTAAATACATACGATATGCGAATAACGAAGGTCTGTAATTTTATTCGAAGGAAATATAAAATAGCCTATAAATAACGCAATGTATGACTGGCCATCCCGTCGCTATGACTTCATTTAAAAAGTGAGTTAGAGTGGAACAATGGAAATAACTGCCATTCAAACCAACTTTTCATTGACATCGAAAGGAGGGTGAAGCAGAGAGGCCTCTGTGATTGTTGCACTTCTAACGATGATTATTAAATGATACAAAACAAAAGTGTAAATACCGTACGTCTATTCTTATTTTTACTTCTCTTATTTTAAATGTGTTCTCTATTTTCATTTTCTCCTCCATTGACTTCAAGTTCCTCAATAGAAATAAAGCAAGTACTCGTTTTCTCTTTTTATCGTTACCACTGAAAGTTAAAATAAGACGCATACCGAAATTACACGTTAATTGCTAAGTGTTGAAGAGTCCAAAGATGTTCTTCGCCTTTTTGATGACACGGATGGTGAAGTTTCACTGTCACTATCGCGTGTGTCGTTTGCTGATCGACTACTATCTCTCGAGCTGTCTGCTCGTCTGCTTTGCTTTCTTCTCGGAGGAGACGAAGTAGCATCCGTGTCACTGTCATTAGTTTGGTCAGCTGCTCTTGCAGCATTTCTTTGGGTTGCTTGGGTTTGCAGCTAGCCAAAACGATTTCACGTTACAGTAAAAATAACAACAACAATAAAATTTACATACTACATGGATAATATCAAATATAAAACACTTGTTTTATTTAATTCCCAAAAGTTCGAACAAAATACACTTACCATACTCGCATTCATTGCTTCCATATTTTCCACTATTTTTTTATCCTTCAATCGGAAATCGCGAATGGGATCGGATTTAATGTGCATGGAGAAGTCCGTCTGCAAAGTTTTATTAATCATTATATTTCTTAATTATCTAAAATAAATTAATCTGAATTCAGATCGGAAAACGTACTTTTGTTTTCTTGCCGAGAAGACAAACATCGGTGTCAAATGCATCCTCGGCTTGGGCAACTAATGGTATTATCATAACTTCCTTTAAAACTTTATTTCTTCGGACGTTTACGTCTTTCGATTTTCCAACGTCTTGGCTACTCTGAAATACAAGTATTATTTTTTAAGTACAATACTTGCACATTCTTATTCGTTGTTTGTTACTTAAATTTCTGATAATGGTTTTATTATTTGCTTTATACAGAAAATTAAAAAAAATGAACGCTGTTTTTATTCGTTAAAAATTGTACCATGTAAGATTTTTGCAAATAGAAAATCGACACTAGCGGATCAGCACGTTGCGTCGTCGAATTTCTTTCACTAAGATTTTAGTAACGCAACGAAAATACTGAAAACGTATCATTTGCAATTTACTCTGCAAGTGTTCTAGTGAGTGCGATCGATATTTTCCTATTTACCGATGAAAACATAAACTATGCAATGTCAGAAACTTTATTCCCTGATTCTAGATTCTGATCAACAGGGTAATAATGTAATTTTGTTATATATTTGTTTTAAAATTAGAAGAGAAGCATAACTTTTAATCGTATCATTCAATGTTGACGATTTAGCTACCTTTACACGCATTAATAATGGGGATATTTGATAATAACAATGCTAAAAGAACAATTTTTTTAGTGCTGCGTATCCAGAGACACAAGCGTTGAATTTTGAAGTAACTTTGCAAATGACTTCATAAATTTGAATCTTTTGTATGATAAAGACATGGTAAACTTTTTACGCATGGTAATAAATAAAGAAAGCTTATAATGAGACTATAGATATTGACAACAGTTTGATACTAATGGGTAACTAAACAAGTCATGAAAAAACAATATAATTTATATTTTACTGTGTTTTTGTGACAGTACTAGTAAAATAAACCCAAATAAATCAATTAGCCAAATACATTCTACATTTTTAAAAATAATAACTTACTTCGATGTGAGCGATCAGTTCTTTAACAGCGAGTTTTACCGATTTACCAGCAAGTTCAACAGTTTGCTTAAACCTGAAATCATATTAGAATACAGAATGAACGATTATTTAAAGGTGATATCAATGCAGTTTCAAAGAGGGTTACAAAAGTCATACAATTCAGTTGTGTTTATAAAAATTCTCTTCCAATGTTTTTTACTTACTTGGTCCCTTCGAATGCAGTAAACGTAGGAGTTGACCTTTTGTGAAAATATTTTGCAATGGAACTACCGAGAATATACGCTTTTTGAAGATTCCGGAAAATCGCTTCCGAACAAGGACCTGGCATTATTTTAGCAATAGTTAACATTTCGAGGTGTTGCAGAATTTTCGAAAACTGCTCACACATTTTCTTTTCTTTCGTTTTAGTGTTTTTTCGTGCTATAAATAATAAAATAATATATGTACTAATCAGTGGAAATTGTTTCATGTAATTTTAACTGATGGCTTTCAACGATCATTTGAATTTACCTTCTAGATCTTCAACTCCAGATACAACAGACATCGAGTGTTCTGCTGATAGTCTTCCCAATAACCACTGAATCGACTGCATTTTATTAGTTAACATTTTGTTTACTAATATATAACTTTGTTGAACAGTTTTTTCGTGAATGATTTTAAACGTTTTTTCTTGAACAGCTCTCTGTTAAATTGCAAAATAAAATTGACATATCTACGAAATACAATTTGTGCATGAAATATATTTATAAGCAGAAAACTAACAGTATCCAATACTTCGAACTCGGCGCAAAAATCTTCACACAAGTCGTCGATGCTTTCCCCATAATCTTCGCTTTTTTCTTCAACCGTCAGAATCAACTGTATGATCATCAGCGTAACTTGTGGATCGACTGATTCACAGTTTTTGGCAATGTCTTTAAGAAATTCAAAAGGCTGAGAAAGAAAATAAAATGTAAGGGCATATAACTGTACCATAATTATGTACTAACATTTTCATAATATAAATTTTGTTAAGAACTTTTATACATCTTTCAAGTACCTTATCATTTGCATTTAAGTCTTCGAATACAATCTTGTTAATTAACTTCGAAATTGTGTCGATCAGTAGTAGTGGGATTTTTCCTGCAACCGCTTCTTCATTTTCTTCTTCTTCGAGACTCGATCTCAATAAATCCCTAAGAGGTTCTATAAGATTGCATATTTGTACAGATAAGCGGTCACTGGAATCAGCCCTTCCTGGAACATTATATAACCCATACGGTAAAAGTGTACAGAGAGAGAATGGGTTATTTACACGTAAAAGATTTGTTTTAACCGTTATAAAACGGTTTTGTAAGCTTTGAAACAACAATACGATTTATTAACGCTTAACATATAGAGTATTGTAAACATAGTTTTTAATAGGTATAAAATCCGCGTATTAACCTAATTAATTAAATTATTAATAGAACGTTTTTTTATCACTACACCGAGAGACGATTTGTACGAATATTTGTTCAAATGGATGCAATAATTACAAAAAATATTTGCAATTTAGGGATAACCCGACCATACTTTGCGAAATTGCTATGTTAGCTTTCAAAAAGTAAATTTCGAATATCAATAATGACTACCCAGTAAATTAAAATGAATTCAGACGTTGATGGATTCGTATTTACCACTCTGAGTTAGGATTATTGACATCTGAATTAATTTTAATGGGTATGTTAATTTACAAAATTTAAGAAAATTAAAATAAATTTATTGTTCAATGGTCACGATGTAATATTTACATGTTCATACAAATTGTATATTTATATTTATTTCATTTGCGTTTGTTTTAGTTTTAAAACTCTTTGTTTTTCATTACCCAATAAAACATTAACCAATTTTTACTCAAAAAAACACTACAAAAAAGTGCAAACTATGTCTTGTTTCGCAATCTGAATGTACTGCTCGATAGTTGATACACAACTTAAAAGTGATATTTATGTAAAAATGGATCAACATTCTTTCACTTTTAATTTAATTTTTTTGCATCTTTTATTTGTGCAACAGTACAGAATTTTTCCACCCATATCGGATTTACTAATACAATAATGAACCATTGGAATCACATCAACTGAACAACTCTGCATCATAAGAATAGATTATGCAGCTTTTATCAAGACGTCGCTTCTAGTCGGCAATTCCCGAATATTCACGAAGGTACTCGAACTGGCAAAGTGTCTTCGATTTGCAAGTGTCTCAACACATAAATGTCTTAAATTAGTTAAAACGACGTAAATATAAAACGCGTTTACCGACCTCATTATGTCTCAGATTATAAGACACAAAAATGTCTTATTTACGATCCGTAGGCGCAAATAATGTCTCAATTGTTGAGACACTTTTCAACGAAAACACATATTATATTAAGACGTTTATTCTGAAAATGCATTTTTGAAGTGTCTAATGTCTTCAAATAAGACGTTTAGAAGATGCGCCTTTTTGCAGTATAATAAGGCGTAAAACTAGAATAAGACTTTAACTCATGAATAATTCTGCACCCCATGTTTTTTTTTATTTTTTACTTTTTATTGATCTTTGCTTATTTGTGTGTTTTCTGTATTTCTTAAAAGATTGTATGGTGTTAATCATATCAACGATGATTCAAATAGTTGATGTTAAAGCAACCATTTTTATTTCCGGTCAGAACAGGGTACAATGTGATATTCATAAACTTGAAAGTATATTGCGAATATCATGCAAATTAACGTGTAACAGACCGAGACAGTTCTTTTAACTTATTTTTTCAACATTCCACGTATAATCTTTAACCCTTTCAGCCCCAGATGCACCAAATTGTCGTTCTTTTCAGCTTTCTTATTTGTACCATATTTCCCCTGTTGACACCCCGCATTGTGAGATGCTATTTCAACGATTACACTCCGAAATACTTGCGTTGTGTTTGTATTCGAGTTCCAATACCATCAAGCACTCAAAGAAACACAAATCGAAAAAAATATTTTTTAATTGTATTACATATGACTCGCGCCGAAGCATAAGTAATAATGGTAGCGTAGAAGTTTATTTTGCAGCGATTGAACTGAAAATGGTCTTGATATGAATAAAAAACTGTGAAGAGTTTAGTGTGTCATATAGGATGCGCTGCCCCTCAAAGGGTAAATGTGCTACTTTACATCATGGACTTTGTATTCGCTACGTTGCAGCTCAGATTATAGACTTAAATAACGATAAAAGAAATTAAAATTGAGTTTTTAACACGGGACTTATGAGAGAATTGAATGACTGTAATTACAAAATTTCAATAGATGCACGCATTAATTAGAACAAATAATTACACATACATAGCAATATTAGGAATATGATGGGGCAACGAGATTCATAGGCCATAGACTTATTTAAATATATTTTGTACTATAAATCACGATTTTTTAAGGTTTTCCAGTTACTGGAGGAACGTGGCGACATCCAAAACGTTAATTACTTCAACAATTATTATAACAGAGGTGTTCATGTGATTAAATTAAATATTTATTTGTAACAACGAGTTTACGGAAAACAACGTTGAAATAATTAATAATAAACTTCACTAAAGTCGCGTTAGAACAAAAATGTACATAAAAAGCATTTTTAACAAGAAAAAGGTAGCACGGTGAGTAAGTGCGTATTTAATAAATAATAGACTAACCTGTTTTTTCAAGTAACTTAGGAAGCTGTGAAGTATGAGTTGAACATAAAAGATCACATATCTCTTTAAAACATTCCAAACCCAGGACTGCAGTGTTTTGATCGAATGTTCGAACATTCTCCATGTCAGATATTACATGTTTGTAGAGCAAACTGAATATAAAATATTTAATATATTTTATATATTTCTTTAAATATAATATTTTTAAAGATTTTCCCAATCTACTTACGCGGCTATCAGAACGCAATGACGTTCATTTTTTTCACGAGTAGATTTCATTTCGTCATCCTTTGCTGCCTTTAAACCCTGAACAATTTGCAAACAACATTGAAGAACGTAACGATGAATTTCGATTCGTGATTTTAAATGCGATGCTTGTTCTTTCGTTGACCATGGTATGTTCTCAGATTTTCTTTACAAAAATAAATTAAGCGTTTGATATTGGAACGAGACAAAACAATAAAAGTTTATACAATAAGTAAATTATTTTAAAATGGCTTGGTTTTAAATTAGTTAATTAACTTACTCGTATAATACTGTAACGAATCTGCAAATAGTTTCTAGGTCCATTATAGTGGGTGGTAGTTTCGCTACAGCGACACGGCCGGGCCTTTTAAAAGTACTGTCAGCGGCATCCTTATCCTTCTTCTTATTGTCTTTTTTTTGTTTATTAGCTTTCTAAAACAAGATAATTGACAACAAACGTCGAATAATAATTTAAATACTGGGAATTTTTAATCGTAATAAACAACTCATAGCTACAATAATTGTTCAATTATTGCATTGACTTTAATCAATGTTCAAATTTTAAAATGTTTGCACTAGATGAATATCTTACTTTTAGGTAGTCGGCGAATCGAGTGTAACCCTTGAATAATGCAGTTACATTTTGAGCAACGTTATCGCTGTTGATGCTCCAAGCCTCAACTCTAAATGCCATTAAAGCTTCATACACGGAAATCATAAGTTTCACATTGTGTAATTTCTGTTGACATTTCGGGATTGGATCTGTTAAATCGGTACATTCATCCTGTAAATGCAGTAGATCCATTTTATATTATAATCTCAATTAAGTGATCTTAATCGAGTTTATTAAAGATTCGAACAGTTTTAGTTAGAGCGGTTGTTACGAACCAAAAAGTGCCATTAAACTTGTGAACGTTCGATAAATAGGTTTTTTAAGTAAATACATTTTATATTTACCACCAAAAAACATTCGTATACAATTTCAATTTTTGTTTGCTTTGATATGCCAACTATTTTCGAGAAAAGTGATGTTAAATGTGCTATTTTGGATATATTTGTTTTTGTAATAAAAGAGAATTGATACATTTATTGTATACAATTCATTGAATTTAATTGCAAAAGGTACTAATCGCATCTTTTTGCTTAACTCTTTATTTTCTCGATGGATTTTATTAAAAAAACAGAATGGCGGCCTCAAATGAAGTCTGCAAGATCTAATTTTGGGGCTAAGGGAACGTGATACCAGTAGCTCAAAATCAGTACTTTTTTCGGTATAATATTTAACATCTAATGTACAATCTATAATAATATCTATAATATTGAACGAACCATTTTGAAATTAAATTAGGCTATCAAGGGTGGCGAGTTTGACTCGATGATTCAATTTTATTACGCTTACAATCGTCAAAGAAAAAGCATGCGACGCTTTCATAAATAAATCGTGCTGCATTTTTAGGTTATTGACCGGTTATTGATGGGTAACGAGTGTACATGGTCATATTCAGTTTCACGCGTATGTAACGGCATGGAAACATCAGAAATTGAAGGAAAATTAGACAAAGAATTAAAAAAAAACTTATTTTATGCAAATAATTTGAGGTTATAAATGAACGATCATCAGATTAAGTATTCACAAATAATAATAACCTTGTCATCTCCATTCTCCGTGTTTTCAGCCGTTACACGGTAAAATAATCCATGTATTTAAAAAACGCAAAATTACAACTTGATTAGTATGTTTTGGAATGGCCTTTTCAGCGAAGAGACATCGTAAAAATCAGTATTTTTTTATAAAATACTAGCATTTTTCTTAATCTGAGGCTAATAATTGTGACCACGGGATTTGAAAGTGGGGATTGAAACTAACAATCTTGACTTATTTTAATTTTTTTATCAGGGTTTGGACTCTCGTCAAAATTTCAGACTGTCGAGCCGAAAAGATTTAAAATTGGCTCTGAAACACCATGTATCATTTATGCAAACATTTTGCAAAATAAAATAATAATGCCACGATTTTTAGATCTTTTTTTTTTAATTTGTCACGATTTTCTCCATTGAAACGGGGGATAATCAATAAAATGCATGCATAAAGTACAAAGCTAACATTTTTTTTTTAAGTTCAAATATTTTGACAGCTTCGTATATAGTTTCAACAGAATCCCACTAATCTGATAGCCTGACAAAAATTGAGAAGAATAAAGCTAATTCCTGATCAGTGAATCTCAATTTTGATCACAGAATCTTGAAGAGCGACCTTGAAAGTGATATGTACCTTTCAATGTTTTTCAACTCCGATTTTGATACGAAATACTCGATTGAAATTGAATAAAAAAAGTGTCCTTTGGCGTTAATGAGTTAAAATTATATAAGGATTTTTATTTTTTGTCTAAATTGATCTCTAAAAAATATCATCGGATTTCAGAACTATAGAATTCTTTACAACAAAAAATATGATCCGAATTAAGATGCATTTCAGACCTTTTCGATCTCAATACTTTAAGAAATCAAAAGTAAAACTTCTTTAAAAGCTCTTTTTTCAGGTTATCATAACCAAAACCTCGAAATACTTATCAAAAGCTAATTATAGTAAAATGCAAATTGGTAATAATATTTTTAAAAACATACAAGTTAATTTCATGAACGCATACTATATTTTCTGTAATTTTTATAAACAGATGTAAGTTATTAGATATTGCTTTTTGATATACTAGAATTTTCTCATGCGTTATGAAATTAAGTACAACTGAACAATACATTTGTTATATAAGATTCTACTTACGATTTGCAAGTTGTCTAGTTCACACTGCGTCATTCGTTTACAAAGCGATTCCAGTACCATAGCACAGTTTTCCACGGTGTCTGTATCACTAGCGGCGGCTGTCACATACATTTTTTGCATGGAAAATACTAGATCACCTAGAGGTTCAAGAAGAACGACATCCGCTCCTTGAATAGTCGTGCACTTGTCAAATAACAGCGGAAGAATAATGTTTTCATCAGAAACATAAAACAATGAGAATTGGCCAAGCAATAAGTTTATTGCATATTCTGATAATTCGCCATTCTTCCGTACGGCATCAGATAATCCTAAATTAAATTTTTTTATTTTTATTCCGTAAAAAAGTTTAAAATTAATATTATCAATATGGACTTACCTCGATACAATTGCATTCGTACTTGGGACTCGTGCGTAAAACAACGACTCAAAATATTCAAAACTTCTTGACACAGACCCGCACTCTGTTCCGGATTCGAATACGCGGATCTTTCTAACGTCGCCTAGACAATTTTTTAGTAAAAAATTTGCATTTATAAGATATTTGTAAAATTACACTGTAAGTAGTGCACAGATGTATATTCCATAGTATTCGCTAACCAGCAAATGAAAAATAATTCAGAATTATTCAGATTCTGAATCCCATTTCTTAATCCTTGAGTAAACATTCGAATGTATCAACAGGGGCAAGTTTTCGCAATATATTGTCATTTATATGTCTTAAAACGTATTTTTTTAGATTTTCTTTAAAACTAACGGCGCGAGCCCAGTTTTTTATTGCAGATTCGTGTTCTGAACATCAAAATACATAAGAATAATGTGGTCTCATTCCCAGAACCTGTACAGTATGCAGTCGAACCCTCTTTAACAAATACTCCTTTTTCGAATATGCAGACATTTCCGTTAACGAATAATGTCCCTTCCGTCGGTAAACCCACTTCAAACCCCTTTAAACGTTTTGAGTCATTGGGCATGCCCGTCGGTAGAATATAGGTTCCTAGGAAGGAGAGAAAGTTGGAGGTGGGGAGTCGATATTTTCTCCTCAAATATTCGTTACCGGGAATTTAAATGCCTCGCATTGTCCACCGCTTTTCGATTGTATTCGTTAACGGGGGTTCGAATGTACTATTTTGGGCCCGTGCTATTGATGATGAATATTTAAAATGGCTTTATATATACATGAATTTATTTATATTTATCCACATATTAATTTTGCATATATTCAATAATTCTGAACCGTTTTTCCTTTACTGGAGAAACATCTAATTGTATATAAATAAAATAAGTAAAAAACAAAATTAAAACACAACTTATAGATAACAAAATTATGTATATAATAATATTTTAAGAATCATTTAATCTATTATAGCATATATTATTCAAGAACTTACCTGAGTTAATAGCGAACAGTTTGAAGCAACAGTTGATAACGAAGATTGAGATTGACTTAACACACGAAGCGAACTCAGTTTCATATGTTTCAGAAGCTGCAGAAAACCCAACACTGCCATTTGCCTATTTTGGGTTCCTTTTCGATACAAACCTTTCCTTAAAATTAAAACCAGACTCTCGCGTAATGAACCAGAAATGCACAGTAATGGTAAAACGGCTTGCAAGACTTGAGTTGCAGCAGAACCGGGTATCGTCAGAAGTTGATCCAGCAACGACGTTATCCATACTTGGTAGTCCAAAACAATCTTTGTCATTTTTTGACACATGTACGCCAAACATACTTTAATAAATGGAAAGAAATTCATAAATGTTTTATATAAATCTTGTCAATATAAGTAATAAATAATCTCTGAATTCTACCAGTATACTGGGTGATGTTGGTTCCTCCACCACTTATTTTGTTGGTTAAATTTTCTAAAACCGTAGCACCTGCTTCGTGTCTTTTTCGAATTACTCTTTGAATTATTTTGCAACCAATATCCCAGAGTAAATGTTTATCATCTTTTCCTTTAATCTCATGACTTAAAAGAACAAACGCAAAGTCAACTAAGCTCTTCAATATTAAGAGATCTTTATTACTGAAATAAATAAATGTATTAAGTGGACCAATAAATATAATATTCTATACTATTTAACCTTAAGTATACCTGTTTTCGATAACTTGTTTTATTGATTCTACCACATCTGGACTATCAGGTAATACGTTACGGATCCAAGCACTGTTCTCTCGATTCTCATCATCTTGCAGTTGTCGCACAACAGCTGTCTTCAATATTTTAAATACCTCTTCTTTGAATGTATTTGATACTAAGAGCAGCACAGAGAGCGTGAATGGGTCCAGAATAAATTGGGGTGCATTACATGCACTTTTCAGTGATTTAATAAAATCCATAAGACTTTTCTGATTCACCTGAGCCGATTGCGAGATATGATACAGTACAGTACTCTCAACGTCTTGTAATTCTTTTAAGGTAACTTCTTCCGTTGCTGTTCGGTAAAAATTATAAGAAATTTACTTATCGTTCATAGTTTTGTATTTATGTGTATGTCATCGACTTACAAATTGTTTCACAGCTTTCTGCAGATTCACTATTACTTTTATGCAGCCGAGCATATCGTTTGGCGAAATATTTTGAAAGAGTCGAAAACAAATTTTTATTGTCTTGTTTGGGTGATAATCTCAGTAGTTGATGAACTAAAGGTGGTATTTCGTTTGCTTGAACTGAACCAAGCTTGTCACACAATGTCTTCATGACGTTGTCACAGATTGAATTATTCATTGTGTCAAAAGAAATTTCTCTAAAATATTGTATTCGTTATTAAATTGAAGAATCCTTTTGATGACTAATTCATCTATTTAAATGTTTATCATCTTTTTCATTTATGTATTAAACAAATATGTAGTAGTACATGTATTTTAACAACACTTTCAACATAAATATAGATTTTCTAGTCTTAATGTGTGAGAACAGTCAGGGGTCGTAATAGCAACATGTGGACTGTCTACAAGTGAGAACAAATTCATGTATCTATTGAAAAATGAAAACGTGCAATATTCTTGAAATTAGGCATGCACAAAGGATGTATATTTCGAAAACCATTTGACACATCACAATACATATCGGTAAGCTTAAGGAGGAGGACTCCACAGTGGCCCTGACATGTTGCCTCCAATCGTAATAAAAAAATGACGTAACTTTCCTTATAACTCTGCTTCAATATATTTTCAATAATTCCCTACGTTTTGGTGAGTTTCCTCTTTTCTGGAAAAATCATTTATAACTCCTGTTTTTAAAACTGCTAACAGACAGGACGTTACAAATTACAGACCAATTTCGATGTTAAGTACTCTCCTTAAAATGCTTAATGACGTAGTTACTTGCAAATTAAGCTTATTTTTATCTCATCATTTCTCCAGCTCAACATCATTGTGTAAAAGTCGATCTACAGTTTCGAATCTTTTATCTTTTACTTCTTTTGTAAACGACGAAATGGAGACAGGATGTCAGGTTGACTCTAGTCATTTTGACTTTTCCAAAGCTTTTGACTCGGTTAATCATACGTTATTAATACGCAAGTTTCAAAACTTTGGAATATCAGGAGATTTAATAAGATGGTTGAATTCCTTTTTGACGGATCGTATTCAGTTGGTCAGACTTAAAGGTCATTTGTCTGATCAAATCTTGGCCCATTAATCTTTATACTTTTTATTAATGAAATTCTATTAATCAATTTAATTAAAGAAAAGAAAATAGCTCATTTTCATTGGGAAAAAACTAAGAATGAATCTGATTATGTAACATTTAAAAAGTTAAGAGCTCAAAATGCATTAGACTTTTACGCACAAATTATGAATGTCACGTAACTAAAGTTGAGAAGAATCTGAAGCTATAAATATGAAAGTTTTCTGGTCATATATAAATAATCCTAATTGTAGGTCTGATAAATCTTTTCCTACTAATATGTATTACCAGAACAAAACAAGCAATAATTCATTCGATACTACTAATTTATTTGCTGAATATTTTTCAAATTCATATTCTTCAATATCACTTCTTCCCTTAACTAAAACCAACTGTTTACCACCTTCAATGACTTAATTACTGAGGACGATTTAGAACGTACTGAGTCGATTAGATAACAGTTTCAACTGTGGTCCAGATAGTATTCCTCCAATATTCTTAAAATCGTGTAGATACTCGTTAATTGCTCCTTCATCATTCCCTTAATTTAAAATTGTTCCCCTCTTGTTGGAAACGTGCCTATATATTTTCTACTTACAAATCCTCTGATAAACATATTATTGAAAATTACCCTCCAATTGTCATACAATCAGTCTTCTCTAAACTTTATGAATCTGCTACATCTGATAAATTATCATAATTTTTATTTAACATAATTGCCTCTGAACAGCGTGGATTTTTAAAGGGGAATTCAACCTTAACAAATCTCTTAGTTTACAGTGATTATTTAGTCGAGGCTGTAGGGAGCCAAGGTCAGGTTGACTCAATCTACCTTGACTTCTCAAAAGCTATTCATAGTGTTAATCTTGTTAGACTACTTGATAAACTTTGTCATATATTTGATTAGATATTTGTACTATGTGTATACGACTATAAGATCATAAATCTAGACATATTATAATGCATTCAGGGGTTCCTCAAGGCTCACATATTGGTCCTATTCTAATTTGTAATGTACAGTAATGACTTGCCAAACATCTTGAATCATTCTAATGTTTTAATATTCGCTGATGATGTTCTCTGCTCCAAAATAGTTAATCTCATGGACGCTTCTAAACTTCAATTGGATCTCAACAACATCATAAAATGGTCTCAGGAAAATGGTCTAACTTTAAACTTTAATAAGTGTAAAATAATATCCGTTTATAAATCTAGGCATTGTTTAACTTATGAGTATCGGATTGGAAGACAAGGTTTTTAATAGAGTCATTAACATTAATGATCTAGGTGTCACTTTTGACTCTAATTTATCATTTGGTGTTCACATCGAATTGTCTGTCTCCAGGGCATTGAAGATGTTTGGCGTCATTAACCGTTCTACAAAAAATTGTACGGATCCTTCAACTTATATTTATTTATACAAAACTTTAGTGCTACCACATCTTATGTATTCTTCTCAAATTTGGACACTCCATTCTGCTATTGCTCACAAAGCCCCGGAGTCAGTTATTCACATATTCCTTAGGAATTTGTCTTTTAAAACTAATATGCTAATGCATAGATTTAATCATAATTTTCTACCAATTATGGCATAAAATATATAGAGCACCATACAAGTAGCTAAATACCTGAATATTTACGTTATAGAAATGTTAAGGATATAATTTTATTAAAAACTTAACTACAAAAAGTAAGAAATATTGCGAATCCCGCGTAAAAAGACGTCGTCATAATTTTAACTTTGTATGGTTTTTGCACCATTGTATAGTTTTAATTTGCACCATACAAAGTTAAATTTAAACTTTTTTTACGGAAGTTTTTAATGAAATTGCATGCCTTAACTTTTCTATAACGTAAATATTCAGGAATTTAGCTACTTCTCTTCTTATAAAATATAATTTGTATAGTACTTTTCTTGTTCAATATCCTGCACACCATTTATTATACTCCTTCTAAAAATGTATTTCTCTTTAAAACTAATTCTTACAATATTAGAAATTCTATAAAACTGGCAGAAGATACTTGCTCAACTAACTTTCTGTACTATTCTTCAAAAGCCTGTTTAAAAAGGTTCTGGAATATGCTATCTGATTCTTTCACTTTTTTAAATGAAATCACCTTATTTAAATAACTTTATTATCTTTTTCTTTATTATATTGTCTGTTTATATTACCTTTATTTCTGTTGCATAATGCGTATTTAATAATTTTGTTACCTCTTTAACTTTTACTATTGTTGAGGGTTGATCTTCACGGAATGTACCCCGTTAAATTTTCTTAAATAAATAAATAAATTGGATTTAAATTTTTAATGTGTTTACGCTGATGACCTAAAGATTTTTTCAACAGTTTAAATCTCTAAATGATGCAGCAAAGATTCAACTAGATCTTGATCTCCTTCAAATGTCAATTTCTTTAAATTGCAAGTTAAATAATTTTTCACTTAAAGAAGTGGACTCGATGAAGGGCTTTGGTGTTATTGTTTACAAAAAACTATCTTTTTACAAGCATTTGACATACATAGTATCAAATGCCTACAAGCCAAATGATTTTTTCATATGGACCATTCATAGTTTTAAGAATCCAAAACCCAAAAGATTTTACTATATGCATGACCGAAATGGTTTCCCTGTACTGCATATGCTAGAAAAGAACTAGAATACATTTGCAGGAGGTTTATGCGCCTTCTCTCCCACAAGATTGCGTAACCTATGGCGTACAATTGCCACAATTACCAGTCAAGTTCTAAGAAATTTGATTTACATACTCTGAAATTAATTCATGATCTAAACAATGTGATATTAGTTTCTAAGATATTGTCCGGAATAGTTCATGGTTCCCAAATCTCTGTTTTGTTCTGGTATAGACGCATCTTATACTCTGATAATAATTGCAGGACATTACATGAAAGATCGTGTAAAACAAATAGAAGATTCCAATCTACTGTATACCGTCTAATGTACAAGTGGAATTTATTGCCTCGAAATATCACAACTTTGGATATGAACCAAGGTTTCGCCAGTCAATGTAAGAGACTATTATCTTATTATGTATTAGTTTTTCATTATTTCGCCTATTTTCTGTTATTCAACATTACGGATTCAAAACTATCCAAGTGTATTCATTTCAATCCAAAAAAAGTTTCCTTCTTCAAAACCAAATATTGAATGCCTCCTTATTCAACATTACGGACTCAAAACTATCCAAGTGTATTCATTTCAATGCAAAAAAGTTTTCTTTCAAAAAATAAACTTTGAATAAATCTGTATTTATTTTTATTCTTATACTGCTTCCGATTGTATTCATAATTGTGTTCGTAAAATTGAATACAGATGGATTCCTTTCTTCGGAATTCAATCCATTTTAATACATATTTACGGAATCAAAGTATGAATTCAAAATAAATTGAAATTTTCAATCCAATCCTATCCAATCTCGATTGCTGGGTAAACATGAACTTAAACTTTTGAGTATATAATCGTGTTTAAATTTTTAACAGTATACAGTGTAATTTTATTAAAATCCCAAAAATGATTATAAATTATTTATTTCAATTTTAAGAAAGAAGAACATTTGATACGCTTAATGTGTGACAATTTTTAAATTTGCAATAATAAATCTTCAAAAATTCACAAATTTCAGAAAAAACAGAATAATTTTTCTGTTAATTTTTTTGAGAAAAAAGCTTGTTACTTGTAGTTCTACAATTACAAACGATCACTAATAAAAATCATTTTTTCAGACATCTTTTTATTTATATTGATTTTCACAATTGAGTATTCAAAATATATTCGCTCAGATAACCATTAAATTTACTCCGTTTATATTACTATTAGATAATCATAATAAGTAAATATTTTTTTACTTACCCAAACATTTTAGCCAAAGAAGTCAAAATTTTTGGATCCCAATCGCTGTCACAAATTGATTCAATGATTGAAGCTTTATATTCCAATCCAGATATTTCCTTATTTCTGTGGCTTATGAACTTTTCTCCTTGCAATACCTCTAACAATATCGGCATTACATCTTTCCAGCTGTTAAAAATTATTAAAGAATAAAATTGTCATGTTTTATTTCGAGTAACATATTTTGTAATATTTGTCATTCTGTCTTTCTTATATGGGAATATCTCCGAAACTTTTCATTTCTGCGATGATGGGTGGTTTAGGACCTTCCTTGTAATATATATTATACAGCGACTGCATAGATCATTAGTAAATATATTTAAATAGAGGAAGATGTTAATTTAAACTCGGTTGTATGTCATTTTCAAGTACAAAAAGTGACAAATCCACTAAATTTTGCTAATGTAGCAGTGATGATATCAATTTTGTTTTATATTTTATTACTGTAACTTTTTTAACATTATCAATATCGACTTTAACTTTTTTTACAGCATCACTAGTAACCTAAAAAAACAAAAAATACTCAACATTTATGTGTGCCTATAAAAAAAAACGGAGTTAGAAAATAAACAAAAATGGAGAACGCATTTGTAGAAAATTCATCCTGAATGATTATTTAGGCAACAACTTTTTAAACATTTCATTTAACTAAAAACGTTGAAGGTAGGTTTATTCTACACGAAAAATGCTACAAAATGGCCTTGAGCAATTGAGTGTGCTCCTTCAGAAACAGTTTTTATAGTATTTTGAATTTTAAAATTAAAAGCGCCACTCGTTAAAAAAATATACTTTTTGACCAGGCACACTTTGTTATCAATTTCAAATGATATTCTAGCCATTGCCAATGGTTATTTACACCATAACAATTATGTATACAATTTGTTCTATGCATAAATTCATATTTAGAGTTGTAAACAGTGAGTAAAAAAAAATTGTTATTGTGTTAGATGAATAAAATTCGTTTTGTTAAAATTGTACAACTACCGTTCTTTATTACATATCAAACTTAAAAATGTGTGCATTGCTCTTTTTTTCATTCTTTTATATGCTATAGATGAAGAAAAAAGTTTCAAAATATTTTAATTTTTTTAATTTCGTATTATTACTTTTTATCAATTAACATTTGAAAAAAATGAGTGGCACAGCATTTTAAAAAAAAAGTTTGGTTAGTGTGCCTTAAAAATTTATTTTTATTTTTTCTGAAGGGAAAAAAGAAAAGTTTCAGAGATATGCCCATATGCGTAACGTCATACATTTCAGAGAACTTTTTATTTTTGACAGACATTTTTTTATAACAAAGACATAACACTTTCAATATATTAAATGACATAAACTGACCTTGTTGATTCATCATCGTTACTTCGAATGCTGTTAATACAGAAATTTACAAGTTTTTGCAGAGATGCTTTGTCGTATCTAGTAAAATCAACTACTATCCTGTTGATTATATTATCAGCATGTTTTCCAGAAACTTTAGAAGTCTTTAAAGCTACAAGAATAGCCTCAACAAGTTTTAATCTTTTTCTTTGACAGCTTTCGCTCTCTGAAAAACTTTGTAAAATACTGTCCAATTTTTTTAAAACATCTGAACTGTGAATGATTTTAACAATCATACTGCATAACTAAAAACAAAAATCATATTATTTCAACACTATATAATACTATCGTAAAACTAAAAAAATTTGTAATCGATACCTGTTCTCCATCAGTTTCACGAACAAATTTAATAAAATCATTTTTACTTTGAGTTGACAAACTTTTCTCTTGAGTCGCAGACATTTTTACTCTTCAAAAAATTAATGAAAAATAGTTTGTAGACACTTGACAGTTAGTGTAATTTATGCACATAATGTCGTCATTTTGTACACACAGTATTTTTGTTTGTTTTCAATTGATTTGTTGTGTCAGGATTATATGTCAACAAAAGACAAAGTGCAGTTTGTTTTTAATGACAACAGTCACCGTTAAGGGCGCTGTTCCCTTTGTGTTTCCCGCCTTTTGACATGTGTGTGCACACACATGTGCGCGTAGATGTGTGCGCATTTTGGCAATAAAAAAAACTGTTGCATGCCATGAACGTTTGAAAACTATTTGTGAAATGTCAACAGCAACAGCATATTTTCATAAAAATGTTCAATTACTTTCAAATGTTGTACCAACCAACGATGATTTCAAAAAATATTTTCGTGAGGTGAGTTCAAAACAATTTTCAAAATGTAGGCGTTAACCCTCCGAAGAAACGTCAATCTGACAATCGATTTTTTAAACACAAACTAAACAAATTTTCTGACTAAGAGAATGGAAATTTCTATCTAATTTTTTATAAACAAGTATATTTATTTATTTATTTGGTAATTTACACATAAATAATAAAATAGAAACAATACGAGAGAAAACAAGATGGTGAAATACCAAATTAACTAGATTTATTTAACGCAAGAATAGATCTCTGTAATGTAGTCTTAAAAACATTAATTTCACTGTTTAACAAATTTTCTGGCAAGCGATTCTAGATTAGTAGTCTCATTTTTTGGTGAGAAATATAAAAAATTCGATCTACCTGTCGCCTCGACAAGTACTCTGAGGTGTCTTTTGTTATACAACGATAATCTGTAAGGGAACATAATAAATTCATCACATTGAATATTATTCTGTAAAAAGTTGAATATAAGCACAATATCATATTCGTGGAATGTACCGATGATCCACAAGTTAAATCTATCCATTACAGAGGTGTTATTGTGGTTAAAACGGTACATAGTGATCTTAGAGCGAAATGCTAATTGTAGGAACTAATTGTTGACCGCTTCCAACAGAACATGACTAACCAAAGTATACGGAGTCCTTATTAGCAAAGCATTAATATTGGAACGACCAGAGTTTTACGTAGTATAATAAATGATATTGGATTACGAAAGTCTCTAGTCGTTCTAATAATGAACAAGCATTCTAAAAGCAGTCGACTGAATATGGTTATTAAAAGAAAAATCAGATGAGGAAGTTACTCCAAAATCCACAATAGGCTGAACTTTGTTCAGGAAATTACCACCGATAGTACAACAGTATTAAAAATTGATATCGGTTTCACAAAACGTAATAGCATTGCACTTAATAGTGGTAGTTCTGTATACAGTAGTTTGTCCCTCATATACAGAAAAGAATAGGTGAAAAAATGTATACTAATGCGGGATCTTTTATAATAGATTACCAGCATCACTAAAAATTTTAAGTTGTAGTGACAAAATCATAGAAAGAACATTAACAAATTGGCTAAAGTTGCAATAACTCTAATGCTGTACTAAATTTTTGTTATTTAAATAGTAAAAAAAAGCTTTATTACTTATTTGTTTTCTTAATATTTTCTTTATATTTTATATATAAATTCTTAATTTAACACTTAATTTAACTAATTTAATTATTTTATCATAAACATATGTATACTTGTTTAGCTTGATTACTTTTCCTTTATCAATTGTCACTTTATTTGCAATGTGCTTTGCTCACCGGCTTCTATTATGTATTTGATATATTTACCTGATTTATTTTTTACTTTTTAAATTTAAGTATCTAGTTTTTAAGTATTATTGTAAACCTGTATATATAAATTAGTCACAGGGTAATTCTTTATCTATGACTTAATAAACTAAACTAACTAAATTCTTTTTTTCATATATTATATAAATTATCTAGTCTTCATGTTTCGCAAAGTGATAAATCTTGTTTGCCACTGCGGAATTATTCTGAATTGTTCACTTTTATTTATAGTTTTTAAGTTTAGTTTATATAGTTTCAAGTTAGCTTGTAAGTTAATCCAGGCCTATGTACAGATATATAATATATCGCAGTAGGATATAAAGGCATATATTTGCTTTTATATTTTGTATACCTGGTTGAATAATAATAATAATAATTTAGCACAATTTTATTTACCTTTTAGTTACAAACATTGTATTAGAAATGCACCGATACATAGAATGTGTTTGTTAATCAACTCATTCTGTGATTATAATGCAGATATAAATTTATTTGATAATAATATACCATATAATACGGTTATTAATCTCATTAAGTCTACATTTTATGAATTCAATTAGTTTGTACGTTATTTGTTACATTTCTTTTATTATATATATTTTTTCTTATATTGTTTAAACACTGATGTAAAAATTTGTTTGTGAAAAGGGATTTTTGTCGTTTATTCTAAAATAAATAAATAAATAATTGAATTGAAGACTATTATCCAAGAAGTTTAGTATGTCGGTGATTTTCATCTAAAGTTCAAAATTTGACATCCAATCAAGATTAAAAAAAACAGTCTAATTTATCACTTTTATATCATGAAATATGCTTGTATTAAGCTATAGAATAAATATATAGCATGGACACGCAGAATACCAGGAATTGAACAAATTCACCAAAATTATTAGTCACCCAGTAAACGAAAACGAATAGAAAGTTAAAAATACAAATTGAAATGAATTCAAGTGAATTAAAATGAATTAAAAAGTGGATTCAATTAATCATTTTCATGCGTTTTAATTCATTTTAATTCACTTGAATTCATTTCAATTCGTTTTTTTAACTTTCTATTCGTTTTCGTTTACTGGGCAGGAGCATTATATGCATTATATGCATTATCATTGAAAAATATATTTTGGTAGAAAACCTAAAAAATTAATATTTTATAAATTTCTATAAATTTAAATTATAACAGAAAATTAAAGTACAATGATTTTTGTTTTAAACACATTAATGATATATATATATACGTATGTAATGATAAATAAATATAACATATATAAAAAATTGTGTAATTACTATAGCCACAGTAACTGAAAATATTTATAAAGCATTAGACAAAGGAACATCAGTAGTTGCGTTATTCATTGATTTAGCCAAGACATTTGACACACTGAATCATAATATATTACTAAGTAAACTTGAAGGGTATGGATTTCGAGGAAATGTGTGTAGGCTACTAAAAAGTTATCTTACCAATAGAAGGCAGATTGTAAAGATAAAAGATAGCAATCAAATTACAACTAATTATGGTGTACCTCAGGGATTGATACTTGGACCACTATTGTTCATAATCTACGTCAACGATATCTTTACTTCTCAAATCCAAGGAGATATATCTTATGCTGATAACACCGCTATAATGTATAAAAGTTACACATGGCCTGAAAACATTTGTGCAGAACTTCCAAAAATAAAAACCTGGTTTGCTGCAATAATTTAACAATGAATATAAAAAAAAACACAAGCAGTTGCTTTTGGATGCTATTACGATAGTCTTCCTACTAATATAAATTCACATGAAGAAAACTGTATAAATAAACTTCCCTGCACCTGTTTACATAAGAATGTAAATTCCGTGAAATATTTGGGTATAACAATTGAGAGACATCTCCGGTGGGATATACATATAAACGATGTTCTTCTAAAACTTTACTATATTCTATGTATATTCTATAAATTATGAAACAGTCTAAATCTAAAAACAACTCCGAATTGTCTGCTAAGCTTAGGTAGATTCTGTACTGTCATATGGTATTATCGGTTGGGGTGGAAGTAAAAAGATTTACAAAATACAGTTCTGAAAGTTATTTACAATAAAAATAGAAGATTTTCCACCAAACAACTATATGCAAATTGTAAAATTCCAACCCTTAAACAAATATTTTATATTGCTGCTATGCATCACTGCCTCACTGAAAACACCATCACATTTCTATCAGAAACTGAAAGTGAAGGATCTCTAGAAGCTGAACTAATAATAAATACAGAGTCTCAAAATTCGTAAGATGCATTGGAAAGAGATGTCATACATACTTTGCTGTAAAAATCTTAAATGATATGCAACCATCTATTAGAAATAATATAATGAAAATGCCGCAAAGATAGAGGAAAATGAAGATAAGAGAAACCATCCTGTCTACATCGATTGATCTACATTGATTTTAATTACTAACTTTTAAAATGGCTCCACTGTTTTCAACACCATGTTGAAGACTACTCCATCGTCTAAAATATCCTGAGTGCGCACAAGTGATATTTTTCACTTTTGTTCTCAGTACAAAATTGAGCAATATATAGAATATTTTTTTTTTCCTTTATTTTATTTACAATTTGTCCAGTAGAACAATGAGTAAAAGAAATTACATAATTGTTTACATAACACGCAAGATGCAATCCCAGTAGATTCCACTCATTCTAAATTACAAGAAATGTGTATTAATATAAATAAAATAAAAATAAAATAAGAAAATTATTTCAAAGTCTTCAGTGAAAACTACAGTTGAGTGGTTTGATAATTATAAAATGTTGTATTTCTTCAGTCTTGTGTATGATCTCGAATGTTTGAAAAGGTCCATAGCAAGCTTGTTGGAGTGAATTGCAAGTCATTCCTTATATCTTTTACAAAATAGAGTAATTTCTTATTTGACAGTATTGATTTTCAGATCATTTCTGATTATATCATTTGGTATAAACCATTGCGCTTTAACTATGTCTCTTAAACACTTTGCTTGAAATCTTTCAATTATGTCAATATTTGTTTTTGATGCACTACCCCAGAGTTGGATTCCGTACGTCCACACAGGTTTAATTACACCATAAAGATATTCACAAGGTCGTAGGCCTGTCTGTGAAGAAACTACATTTTATGCAGTTTGGTTAAGCCAACGTTTCACCTATAAAAAAAAAGTCAGTTTAATACAATTTATATTTGCTTTAGTAGCTTGTGACAATCCACTCTCCTGTCAACAATCTTATTTTTTATCACAGTTTGTAATTTTTTCTTGTTGTCTTTTTGCCGAGTCCAAAATGATTGTAGCTTGTTGCTGGTACATAATCGAAACAGCTGTGCGCTAGACTAGTTTTCTTCTTTAGTACTATAATAACATTTCTCATCTCTCTATGCCTAGTTGAAACTTGATGGTTAATTTTCTGTAAGATGTTATTTTGGATGGAATATTTTAGCGCCACTTCCACAAATTTTTGCCTAATATCGAATAGCTTTGTTTCAAAAAACACTAATTCGGTGGGGAATCTTTTATTAACTCCTAGGATCGCTTTTGTGGCTTTTTTTTTGCAGTAGTTGCAGGTTACTTAGATGTTTCAGTTTTACACTTCCCCAGGCAATAACACCGTAAAATAAAATTGTGGAAAATAGCGCATGATATACCATTTGCAATTTCGAAATGAATAGAATAGTTCGCAATTTAGCAAGAGAGTAGGTCAGGTATCGGAGCTTCGCTTTTACAGCATCACAGTGATAGTTCTATATACATGTTCTATATTGTTAAAGATCAATAAACATTATTATTATTATTACATTATAAAAAATGAATTCTTTTGGGTTATTTTGTATAGAAAATAATAATAAAGATGATTTATACTAAAACTGACAGGGAAATTACATGACAATTTTTTATATTTCCAGACTTTCACAATAAAATAAACAATTCGGAATAATAAATTAATGAGAAGCAGTTATTGCTTTAGAAGAAAAAGTATGCCGGAGGAATTACAATAAAACAAATATATGCAACCAAATTCAATATTATATTTGATAAAACTATTGTATTTTTCATTGATATCGCTAGTATTTCGGTGTAACTAAATAATATTCACCAAAATAAATAATATGCAAAAAATTTCAATTAATTCTAATGAGAATAAAATTAACTTTAAATTAATTTTAAAAAATATTTCATTTTACGAAAAAATGTCAAAATCTCATAATACCGTGTGACAAGCTCAAAATAAAAATGATTCATTTAGTTACTTTTTTATGAAATACTCAAATACCATTTACAACCTTATGTAAATTAATTGAAAGCAAATACTTACGTGTGTACTTCGAAAATCATGGAAAAAAAATTTACAGCCAGGGGATGTTATAATTTGACGATTATTTATATTAAAATTTAATTAAATTGGAAAATGTTTTCTGCCATTACTTCGAACCATGAATATTTTAAATAAATTAAGAAATGTTTATTTGGACATTTTCTGTTCTATTAATTAATTTTTATGCTAGATGTCTAGATGTCAACTGTAATTATTAAGAGATTTTGGCACTTTAGATGAAAATCACCCACATACGATTTGTATCATTCTTTTTCTTTCAGGGCATGTTCGATAAACCGAATACATGGGGTTTCATTCATGTCTCTTATTATTTGTTCTCAATATACAACGAATCTTACGTGAAACAGAAGATCCAATGGCCAATAATTTGTAAACAAACAGAAATCAAGTATCGTAACGATGCAAAAGATTTCCTTACTTTCATAAGTAGCGAAAATCAAGATCTTGCGTTTCCTCCGGTACTCGCATCTCACTTGTTACTCGCTGGTGGCACGAAATTTATCCTCATCATGTGGAAACTTTCACAAGCTACCCTCAGGAAATTCTTGAAACGAGGCTAGTATTTGTTTTTATTCATCTGTTTTCATATAATTCAAGTTTTGTTTTCTCTTTAATAGATGCAAAATACGAAATTCTGTATTCACCGAAACCTGGACCTACCCAAAACTTAGCAAAGAATTTATTGAAGAATGTCACTAAAAACATTCAGATTGAAACTTCCAAACATCGAAAAGAAATGGAAAAACGACAAAAAATTGCTGAAGACTATAAGAGGTATTTTTAAAATAAAAATATTTTTTTCTATGTTTATCGTTTTTTTAATTTTTGTCGTATATTTATGGTTCACTTTCATAAGTGAGCAGCTGGAACGGCAAAAAATCTTAAAAGCAGAAATATCAAAATTAAACGATTCGATGAAGGAATTATCTTCTGGTGCCCCTGTCAACGAAGTAGTGAAACATAGATTAATGGACTTTGAAGATTCAGAAATAATGGCATGTAAGAATACGTTTTTATTTAAATATTTACAAATTACGAAATAGTTTATTCCCGGTTACGTTTTCAGTATGGAAAGCTAGTATTAACGACGGAATAAAATCTCTTCAAGAAAAATTAACCGATTTAAATGACAGTGCAAGATTAACCGAAGATGTATCTGCCGTAACGTCTTCCGTAACTGGAGAATCGACAAAACTAAAAATGTCAGAACTTCCTGCTGTAAATACCGATTCAGTATCGAAATTTGTTCCACCTGATATGCAAATCTACCCTCATAAGATGTACAACGAAGGAAATTTGGTGCTGGAAAACTTTTTTGTCACTTTTACATTACTGCTTCGACGATATAATCAGCGATTGGAAAAAACTGGATTTGTGGAGATTTCGGAATGTCAACAACAGTTACAAGCTAGTATACAAGATACAAAAATGATAGTCGACATTCTAAAGGATGTTCGTTCCAGAATAGATCATTTCCTCGCCCACGAATTAATTAAGAAACCTCAAAAAATGTCAAATACATTCATCGAAAATATTCCGGATTTGGATAGCGTTCTTTTCTTACCTTCGCCAGCTATCCAAATTCAGAGTTACGAAGACGAGAAGATCGGATTACAAAACCACTTAAAAATGACACCTGTCGAAGGTAACTTCCTTTTATTTTTTGTTTACGATTTATATATAATCCGTAACATTTTTAGGTGCGTACAAAGAATTGTTTTCGAGACACCACAACGAAAGTGGAGTGCCAAGGATTCCCAAGTCGTTAGCGAAAAGAAATTTGCCTATACAGCGTATTAATTTTGACGACACCCTTATCAGTGACAACGGTGAGCGACAGCTGGGCTGTCGTCGGTTTCTATCCCCGAAACCGACTCAGATGTCTTTTAAAAATGCCGGCAAATATTCGAGGATTTTCTCAACTCGGAAGCCTGCAATCGACAGGAAATGTAAGTTATAACCTTTTGTTAAACGTAAAATATCTTTATTAATCGTAAATGATAACCATTGTTTTAAAATTAGAACATTTTAGAGGTTCTAAGCTAATCGTAAAATTAAGAAATGAAGATTACGTTACTACATACAATTGGGTTTAATAAAAAGTAATAGTGATGGACTTTTGTAAATATTTCAAAATTATTTATCTCTGCGCAGTTAACAACAGTACGATCTTGTCGCTGCCTGGTATGAAAACATCGACCTTTATAATGGGCAACGATAGAGACTGCAGCGTGTCGGAATTCTCACTGAACATCACGGCGAAGAGTCTTTTGAGTTCGACGATACAATTCTGCACACCTGAGAAACGTTCAGTGAAGCACGATGTCCCCGCCAACTCTTTCGAAGAGAAGCCTGCACCGAGTACGGAACCTTTGGTCGCAGTTCCCAAGATGGTCGTAACGTCGGTGGAGGTTCAGAAATCATCGGTAACTTCATCGAGGCGAAGACGTTCGATTACTGATCTCGTTGAACGGTACAAAAAGATCCTCAAGGTCAGCGAAGAGTCGCAAATGCTTTGTCAGACCGAGGAAATAGTCGAAGAAGTTAACCTGTCTTCCTAGCGGTACGCACGTCCCTTAACTTTAAGTCTGAACTTTAACGAATACGCACCACGTTCCAAGTCCGAATGAGAGAAGAAATATAATTTGTAAAGTATTGCATGTATTGTTCAATTGTTATTCGCAGTAAATAAAAGTATCGAACATATGTTTTGTACATGAAAGTCTGAAGTTCTGTTTCGTTGGGTGGCTTTCGCTTTTTACACGGCTGATATTTTGTATCGTAAAAAGACAGCGCTCCTTATGTTACTAAAGATAAAACGAATTTTCGCGCGAATAACAACAATTGGGAGAGATTCTTAAAAATGCCTTCGTGTATCGATTTGTAAAAAGACTTAATTATTTCATCGTTGACGAAAACTCAACAATAAGCTGGTCGCCGTGTGGCTTTTACTATCCACCCCGGGGGGGAATTCACTTGCGTACGTAAGGAAAGATTTTAACGAAAATATTTTATTACGTAAAACGCCCCCGTCGACTCGTTCCAATGTATACGTATGCTTACATATGTATATGTATATAAATATAATATATATGTTCCAATCGAAATGCGCGCGAGAAACGAAACGATCGCCACGTGAACCTGGCGGATCGTACGGCCCGAAAAAATCGTTTGCTTCGAAAAAGGCACAATGTGGCATTCTTAAAATTATACATGAATCAAGTTCTTTTTTACTGCGGACGTCTTTCGGTTTCTTCACTTCGTTCTGCCGGACAATATGCTGTTTCTTCAGTCGCCAATTGTTTGTAACTTCCTGGTGCTTATTGTTTGACGAACAATTCCATTTTAAACTTCCATACGAAAAAATATTTATATCTTTCACCCGTGCGTCGTTGTGTCGTCAAGTTTCATCGACCGAGGACAGAATAGAATTTCGGCTGTAAAAAGATTTTTATGTAATATATGGGAGAGTAATAAATGCTTACATTAAAAGTTACTTCATTGTCATAAATAAAATTAATCCTGTTACAATTTAAGATCAACGTTCCATCAATTATTAAACCGCAGACATAACCGTGCTCGTATAATGTTTTTAATTCCTATCAATCGCTTTGTATTGCACAATATTTATTTTGATACGTTACTTTGGTTATCGTTAAATTTTAATTATTAAAAATTTCATCACTGAATTACACATTTGTTTACTTTCTAATATTGTTAACAAATACTATTCTTCTTATCTGATTTACTATTGGTCATTTATACGGTCTAAATATTACTATACCATAATATTATGCATAAAAAAATATTACGACAAAATATTATGCCGAGAAGATAGTATGAATAAATTTTCGAATCATGAAATAAATGTAATGCTTGTACCTGTAAATTATGATATTGTGATAGGTTAGGTTAGGCTAGGTTACGTTAGGTCAGGTTTTAGGTTAGGTTACGTTAGATTAGGTTAGGTTAGGTTAGGCTAGGTTACGTTAATACAGGTTTTAGGTTAGGTTAGGCAAGGTTACGTTAGGTTAGGTTAGGTCGCAGAGTCGTACGGAGGGTAGAAGTTGAGAGGTGCTATTGGTGCCATGGCTTTGGCCATATAGCTGCCAAATGTGGGGGTGCCGCAGATCGGGGTAAGAGCTGTTTTGTCTGCGGTACAGAGGGCCACATAGCTCGGGGTGTACTCAATCACCGCACTGCCTACCTTGCGAGGACTTGGGGTTTCAAGAAAGAGACCACTACCCGGGGAGCGGAAGATGCGCGGCGCACCTGAGAGCAAAGAGAGGGACTCAACCCTGACCCTCCTACAGGTAAACCTGAACCATTGTGCAGCGGCCCAGGACCTCGCGCTGCACGTGGCAACTAGGAGAGGCATTGACATCCTGCTATTCTCAGAACAATATCGTAACCTGAAAGGTACTTCGTGGGTTAGCAACGCAGGCGGAACAGCAGCAATACATGTCCGCAACGGGCTTGCTGTACAAGAGAACAAGAGTGGTAACAGGGGATATGCGTGGGACCGAGTAAAGAATATACGCATTTACTCCTGCTACTTCTCGCCTAATACTAGGGTTGAGGAGTATCAACATGCCCTCGACGACCTCGAAGATAGTATTAGGGAAGGCATAGGCGAAGTCATAATCGCCGGAGACTTCAATGGCAGATCACCGCAATGGAGTGGTGGGGTCACCGGTGAGGACGAAAGGGGGAGGCGGCTCTTGGATCTCGCGGCAAGACAGAGGCTGCTTGTACTTAATCGAGGGACCAAACCGACATTTGAACGGCGGCAAGGGGGAGGAACTTCGTTCCCCGACATAACGCTAGCGACGGAGAGCCTCTCTGCGCAAGTAGCGGAATGGACCGTACTCGAGGAGGAGACCCTTAGTGACCACCAATACATCACTTTCAGGGTGGGAGGAACATCTAATCCATCTCTGCCTGCCGCAAGAAAAGGGTGGGCGGTAGCAAAACTGGACAGGATGAAGATGGAAGCATATCTCAAAGTGGAGATGGAGGTCCAGTTACTCCAGGAGGCTTGGGGACGGAGAGCAAAATTAGCCGCTGAAGGCAAGGCTGACAGACTAGCCAAGTCCTTAGGTGGAGCCTAGGATAGGCAGGGTGCATAGAACACCGACGTACTGGTGGAACCAGAGGATTGCCGAGGTGAGGAAAATCTGCCTGGCAGTAAGAAGGCAACAACAGAGTGCTAGAGGCACAGAGGCACAGGAACATCGGGTTGCGGAGTATAGGGAGGCCAGGAGAAGATTTGTTCTTGAAATCCGTAACAGCAAAGGGGAATGCTGGAAGCGGCTAAAGGAAGAAGCGGACAAGGACATCTGGGGAAAGCCGTACATGCTCGTTATGGGCAAACTTGGCAGGCTACAACGACCGGTCGAACTGGGGGACCCTGCGTTTGTGGAGAGTGTGGTAGATACTCTCTTCCCAACGCACGAACGCAGAGCATGGACCCAGAACGAAGGGGACGGCGACGACATTCAGCAGGAACCACCCCAGTTTACGGAGATAGAGCTAAAGGCAGCGACGGACAGACTCCGTATGGGTAAGGCACCAGGCCCAAGCTGGGTGCCTAGCGAGGCATTGAAGATAACTACAGCGACAGTACCGTCCATGCTGCTTGAAGTATATAATGCTTGCATCAACGAGGGACTATTCCCGGCTAGGTGGAAGAGGCAGAGGTTGGTCCTGATACCGAAACCGGGGAAGCCAGCCGGGGTACCCTCGTCATACAGGCCTCTGTGCATGATGGACGTGGATGGAAAGCTTCTGGAGACCTTGATATTGAACAGGCTGCAGACAGCATGGGATGAAAGTGGTGGGTTTACCCCGAACCAGTACGGGTTCCAGAAAGGCAGATCCACTATTGATGCTATCAGGCATGTGCTTAACATCGCTGAAGCAGCAGGCAAGGGTAACGGACGGTACGCTGACTTTTGTATGGTAATTACGGTGGACGTCCGGAATGCCTTTAACTCGGCGCGTTGGGCAGACATCATGTGGGCATTACAGATGCGGTCGGGGATACCACCTTATCTGCGTAATATCGTGGGAAGCTATCTCTCTGACAGAGTCGCCTTGTACGATGGAGGGAATAATGTCGAAAACAGCCGACAGATCACGGCTGGCATTCCTCAGGGATCGGTCCTGGGCCCTTTCCTGTGGAACGTCCTATACGATGGACTTCTCCGAGAGGAAATGCCGGAAGCCACGGAATTAGTAGCTTTTGCCGATGACATTGCCATCGTCGCCAGGTCCAGGACCATCATGAACCTGGAAATCATGGCTAACGAAGCCGTGAGAAGAGTAAGCCAGTGGATGCGGGGGATGGGGCTTGAGGTTGCGGCCCAAAAAACGGAGTGCCTCCTAGTAACGAGACGCAGGGCGTTCCAGGAACCGATCATCATGATGGAGGGGGTACAACTCTCAGTTGCGCGAGAAATTAAATACCTAGGCGTAAACCTGGACCGGCGACTTAGCTACTCCAGCCATATCGCGAGGGCTGCGTGCAGAGCCTCCGTGATTGAAGCAACATTGGCCAGGCTAATGAGCAACATCGGCGGACCTAAACCGAGGAGACGTGCTTTGCTGTCCACAGTGGTTCAGTCGGTCCTGCTATACGCAGCGCCAATATGGGAGGCGGCGCTTCAAAGTATCAAGACCAGGAACATCATAGCTGCGGTACATCGTCGAAGCGCACTGCGGGTAATAAGCGCATATCGCACGGTTTCCCAAGAGGCGGCGCATGTGCTGGCGGGAATTCCACCGATCCATCTTCTGGCAGCAAAGAGAAAAGGTGATTACGAAGCGAGGAAGAAACGTGCAGGAGAGAGCGGAGAGACCATGGGGCCAGAAGACGAACCCACCGTATCAACGGAGAGGCTTATGTACGCGGAGTGGCAAGAGGAGTGGGAAAAGAGCGTAAAGGGCCGATGGACCAAACGAATCATCCCAAAGGTAGAAGAGTGGTGCAGAAGAGGGCACGGAGATGTGAGTTACCACCTGACACAGGTATTAACAGGGCATGGATCATTCCAAGCGTACCTGATGAGGATAGAGAAGGAGAGAAATAGTCTGTGCAAGCACTGTTGGCTAGAAGAGGAGGATGCTGAGCACACGCTGTTCAGATGCCCGGCGTGGATTGAGGAAAGAGGAAGAATGGAGCAGGCGGCCCGGGTTGAACTGACGGCAGACAACCTGGGATAGGTGATGTTGAGCGGGGAGGCCTCGTGGAGGGCGGTAAGCGAATATGCGGCGACCGTTCTAAAAAAGAAAGAGGAGGCACAGAGGCTACGCGCAGTAGCAAACGCAGAGAATGACGAAGTTGAAGCGAGCCTGAGATGAGGCTGAGCCAGTCATCATCCCGAAGTAATGCATTATGCAGGTTCCGGGGTGATGAGTTATCTGGCTGGGGGAGGGGGTTTTAGTCGGTGCGAGTCCGACACTCCCCGGGGGAAGACGCGCGTGGGCTATGTATCGCGCCTCTAACCCCGGGGGTCCATAACGGATTTCCCCCTCTTTAAAAAAAAAAAAAAAAAAAGGTCAGGTTTTAGGTTAAGTTACGTCAGGTTACGCTGTAAAAAATGGAAATGTAAATTTACAACTTGCAGAGTGGGACCCAATATTGCCCGCACTGTAAAATATCAAAATGAATTTTACAACGATGAGCATGGGCAAAAAATTACCCACTTTCAACACAGTAAATTTACCATGAGGAACATTGTAACATTGTCACTTTCCATACATTACTTTTTATATAATCTTGTATATTTTCTCTCGATTTCTAAAATTACAGTCCAATGAAGGCAAAAAAATTACCCATGAACATCGTCGTAAGAATACACAATTTGGTACATTTCCGATACGCAACGTTGTAAATTTACAACGCAGTCTTGAACTTAACCTCAATTTGGAAAAAAAATCCTACACTCAACGCAGTATTATTAAAGAAATTTTATGTCCGAATTTTACCAGTGCGTTGTAAATTTCATTTTGATTTTTTACAGTGTGCTTGTACCTGTAAATTATGATATTGTGATAGGTTACGTTAGGCTAGGTTACGTTAGATTAGGTTGGGTTAGGTCATGTTTTAGGTTAGGTTAGGTCAGGTTTTAGGTTAGGTTACGTCAGGTTACACTGCACTGTAAAAAATGAAAATGAAATTTACAATGCAATGGTAATTTTCAATCATGAAAATTTGGTAATAACACTACGTTGAGCGTTGAAATTTTAGCGAAGTGAGGTTAGAGGTTTACCGCCGCATTGTAAATTTACGACGTCGAGCATAGGGAAAATACTAGACTGTTGTACTTTTACTACGTCAAACGTAGGTAATTTTTCGAGCCTACGTTGGACGTGGTAATTTTACAAACGAGTAATATATTACAAGATTTAAGGAAAGTTACTGTGTTCCACATAGTAAATTCACTGCGTTGAAAGTGGGTAATTTTCGAGCCCATTCTCAACTGTAATTTTACACGATTTTTTTTTTACAGTGTGAAAAAAAAATGGAAATGTAAATTTACAACTTGCAGAGTGGGACCCAATATTGCCCATGCTATAAGTAAGACTTTTACGCAGTATTATTATAAATTTACCTAGGTACTGTGAATTTTACTTTTTGACCTTTGTAAATATCAACTTGTAATTGTAAATTTACAATTGAAAGTGGAATTTCCAGGTTACGGTAATATTACCTCGTAGAGAAGTTTAAATTTTCCAAGAGAATAGTAAATTTACAACAAAATATAGGAAAAATTTTAGGTTATGTACTAAAGCCCAATAGTCTTATGCGGGTAGGTGATTTGAACTCTACATTGTGTGGTAAAATTTATTTACGTAATCCTGAACCAATATTGTAGTGGCTTGTAATAATAATTTGTTATTTTAATAATTTATGAATTTAGATTTTATGATTTAATGTTTTCTTTCAACAAAAGTTTTATTGACAAAAAATTATAGCTCTAAAATTTGCTTTCAATCAAAGTTTTACTATCAACAAAAGATTTTAGATTTAATGTTTTCTTTCGACAAAAGATTATAACTCTGAAAACCTCTAAAATATTAAAATACATCTTATAATGAATTTTTCAATATATTCCTCTGTTTTACGTTTAAAAACAAAATAAAACTAAAATATGTGGAATTTTAATGTAAAAATTAATTTTACTACACCAATGGTTTTTCCCCTCATATTGGAAATTTACCATGTACAGCCTGGGCTCGATTTTTACCCACTCATAGCGCGGGAAAAACGCGTCGCGTTGTAAATTTACCACCTTCAGTGTAGGGAATATACAAAGCGTTCTGAAATTCCTAACCCTCCGTAGGAAATTTACAACGTTTAACGTGGAAATATCACCATATTTTTAGGAATGAAAATCACAACAAAATTGTAAATTTCATTTACATTTTTTACAGTATAGGTTAGGTTAGGTCAGGTTTTAGGTTAGGTTACGTTAGGTTAAGTTTTAGGTTAGGTTAGGTCAGGTTAAGTTAAGCTACACTGTAAAAAAATGGAAATGAACTTTACAAATCTGTTGTAAATTTCATTCGTAAAAATACAGTGATTTGCCCACGTTCAATATTGTAAATTTCCTATGTGAAATTGGGAATTTCCTACGTGAGGTTAGGAATTTCACAACGTTTTGTAAATGCCTTACGTTGAAAGCGGTAAAATTACAACGCGACGCGTCGCGTCGTGATCCCATGCTGTGTACATGGTAAATTTACTAAATATTGTAAAACTCCAATGTTGTATGTATGAAAGATACTAAAAACTAATGAAAATTACAACCAATTTGTAAACTTTATTTCTATTTGTGTAGGTCAGGTTTTAAGTTACGCTGTAAAAAAAAATCGTGTAAAATTACAGTTGAGAATGGGCTCGAAAATTACCCACTTTCAACGCAGTGAATTTACTATGTGGAACACAGTAACTTTCCCTAAATCTTGTAATATATTACTCGTTTGTAAAATTACCACGTCCAACGTAGGCTCGAAAAATTACCTACGTTTGACGTAGTAAAAGTACAACAGTCTAGTAATTTCCCTATGCTCGATGTCGTAAATTTACAATACGGCGGTAAACCTCTAACCTCACTTCGCTAAAATTTCAACGCTCAACGTAGTGTTATTACCAAATTTTCATGATTGAAAATTACCATTGCATTGTAAATTTCATTTTCATTTTTTACAGTGTAGGTCAGGTTTTTTAGGTTATGTTAGGTTAGGTTACGTCAGGTTAGGTTAGGCTACTACAGTATCAGGGTTGCCACAGATTTTCGGTTTCAAAATTCCCTGACTTTTCCAGGTTTTCCAGACCATTTTTCTTAAAATTCCCTGACCAATATGAAATTGTTTGAATATATTTTTGGGCTGTTACGACAATAATATAAAATAATTCAATGAAATTAACAATATAAGATTTACATTGTTATTTGTTAACAATCTTATTCTGTGAATAATTTGAAGCCATTAGTTACTAGTTATTTTAAATTTAAGGTAAGGAAAAATAGAAAATTACGTTATATGTCATAAGTGTTTCTAAGCAAAGTAGAAGGTGCGGTGGGGAGAACGCGTGGGGGGAAATATAAGAATAGGAGAAGATAAAAAATTAGAATAAGGGACGACATTAGAATAAGGGAAGAACTACTGTATCTAGTGTCTAGTAAGTATCTCTGATGGCGCCGTCTGGTGGACGTCGTTATAAATGCAGAGTACCTCAGACCTCAGCTCTGAGGTGGCCACGGACTATACGCAAGGGAACAATTTTTGTCAAATAGAGCCTAGGGATTTATGTAGAAACATCTACCATCTTAGCCTAAGTAATTAATTTTTTAAAACAACTCATCACAAAACTCCCTGACAATTCCAGGTTTTCCCGGTTTTCCCTGTTTGTGGCAACCCTGAGTATACAATGTGAAAAATAGAAATGAATTTTACCACGTTGAAGGTGGGCTCAAATATTACCCACGTTCAACAAGGTAAATTTCACACTTTTAACATAGTAAATTTGGTGACGTATTTCCGCCAGTTTTCCTCCTTGCGATTCGCAAGTTCGCCCGTGAAAATCGCGCCCGAGGGACAGAATGATTCGGTGACAGTGCGCGAGTGACGAGCCAGTGCGCCGATTTGTCTTGTGTAGCACTTCCAAGGCCGGAACAGCGAATTCGCCGGACCGTCGCCGCGAGCGAGGATTTTACTCCCCGAGGAATTGCAGTGTCAATCAAAGTGTGTCGCAATTCAGCAGCGGAAAATTCGGCCGGTACGAATGGAGATCATTGTTCGCCTCGATCGTTTCGAATGCAGTTTCGCATGAGGTCTCCCGAATGGCGTAGATAAAGTTTAATGGGCCATTATCAATCTCAAGCAATGATCATCGAAAAGGAAGTCATTGAGCCATCAATCTCCGGGAGTCCCGAATTTTCCCAATGCACCATCCAGCGGCTTCCGGTTGATGAATGCGACTACCGTGGCGAGGGAAACGCTAATCTCGTTGTAGCTTTGCCATTTGAACGCAAGGTCATTCGTATCCGGAAATCGTCGACAGTCAAGACAACATCGGACGGCGGCACAAAGCGCGTCCGCCGTGAAGTCGAGTTCATCAGGAGCGTCATTTCCGGTTTTCTCGGAAGCTACGTGTGCGTACCCGAGATTCTGCACTGCGATCAGGCGGAAATTGTCAGATTGGGGAAGAAGATACGTTCCATTCGCCCTGAAAATCGTCGGAGAAAAAATGTCATTCAAGAATATGCTACCAAATATCCAGATTATACTTTTCTTCCGGAAGGCATCGAGTCCCAATCCAATAAACCGCATTTTTGCGTCGAGATTAAACCGAAACAAGGATTCATTTGCAAACCCGATCAACAATTGCGAAAATGCCCGTATTGTCTCACCCAATATCTTAAATTACAAAAAGGAGCGATATCAAAAAGGAGCGAATATTGTCCATTCGATCTGTTTTCCGGGGATGCTGCCCGAATCGGTCGAGCTGTACGGGCTCTTTTACAATGCCCACAAAATAATTTGAAGATTTTTAAAAACGGAAACGTTGTATATGACAATTACTCCAGTGAAACTGACCTCGACGACCTGCTGTTTGATTGGTTTGCAGATGAAGATCCATCAAAAAACATCGACAATTTGATAACTCTTATTCAAAAAGCACTATTGCGTTCTTTTGACAATCGAAGCCACTCTCGAGATGATTTCAAGTCACATGATCGAGTTACTATTCCTGACGTTGAAGTAGGGTTCCCGACTCGATCGTGCCCACAATTACTGGCAAGAACCAAAAAGTTGTTGTATTTTTCTGATGAGGAATGTGATTTTTCCGGCAACAACCTTCCTGAAGGTTCAGTCTTAGAACGGATTCTACGGATGCAACGAGAACATAAGCATGGCTTCGAAGTTGTGTCTTGGATATATTCCAAGTTTTCGGAAATTCTTAGTGACGACATGATTTACTCAAATCTGACGGAGAAGTACGAAACTGAAGGCGACGATCACACATCTTATACAGTGGTGAAGAGCATGGCGGATAAAGAATCAAGTAGGCAATCGATTTCTTTCGTCAACGAGTGGAACAAGCACTCGACTCGACAAAAGTGGTTTACTACCAACAACCAAGTTATTGAAGAATCCACGAATGAGTTCATCCCAGAAGAATATTTGTCGATTCTACGAAATTATTTACTCTTTTGCACGGCGAGGGACTGCTCAATTTTGATGGCCTTCCAAGAAGGTGATCGGCCTGTATCTGTAAATACGAATTCTGATCACGTGATTCAGTTTTCGAAAGATTTGAACTTCGTTGTGAGTGTTCGAGTCTTGGATTTGGATGCTAAGAGCATTAAGTGCATCGCAAAACATCAAATCAGGGATTCTGATGTTCTCCTAGCAGCAATTCAGGCTCTCAAAGAAAAACTTGCTCAACAAAATCAATGATTTCTACACCAACGAACAGAAGAATCGAGTATTCAGATATCTGCAATTCCACCGCCTGGAAAACTGAGTACCGCGGTTAAAAATGTTATTAGCTTTTTAGTGTGATTCGTGTACATATTTAGATAGGCAAAAGTCCAGGTTTTCAGAAAATTGATTCACAACAATGCGATTATAATGAAATTCTAGTCCTGCGGCTTTTTGATATTACGAAATGCATCACGGATTATTGTATGTGAACGGTGAAATATTCGAGATTTTTTTTACGTATCATTTTGGCACGTTGCCGTGAACTAATCATGTATTTTCTGCTTTTCCTCTAAAACGTCGAGTAATTTTATAAGAATTTTAATGGATTTTATAGAACCAATGTTTATATAGAACGAATGAATTTTACCAACTCATTGTAATTTTCATTTTACATAAATTTGGTAATATTCCTACGTGTGAAATAGTGTTTTTACTGTTTGAGGTTAGGATTTTTACAATATTTTTGTAAATTTACCAGATGGCACTGTGGATTTACTACATCGAGCATAGGGAAAGTACAACGCGTTGTAATTTGACAATGCTACACATTGGTAATATTTGAGCCCACATCAAACGTGGTAATTCTACTGTTCAATGGGAAAAAGCGACAAAATTTGTAAAAATACAATGCCCAACAAGAAAATTTACAACGTTAAAAGTGAAATTTACCACGTTGAATGTGGTAATGTAGCAACACAGGAATAAATGTTCTACTTCGTGTGTAATTTACTTCATGTGTTTTTATGTGTTTAATGAAAATAGTTAATTCCAAGTCGTTTAAATTTTTTATTCATAACATTTTTTAACTGTAATATTTTTTGTCATAATATTTAGACCCGTATTCATTTATGCTCAGGCATAACATTTTATGTTTATAAAAAAAGTGATTATTAATAACTATGTATTTATAAAAACAAAATCCCTCAAAGGCTCATATAATAATTCGAACTAACTTAATAAAAATAATAAGAAAAAAAATGATCGTATAAAATATGTCAGTAGCAGAGAAATATACTTCATGTAAATTGTGATACTGACCTCATCGTGTTTTTCTTCTTTATTATTGGCATCATCGTCATCACCAGAACTGTCACCACCAGAACTGTCTGCCGAATTGCGCTCCTTATTACTCAAATTATTTGTCAAGGCTGAAGACGACTTAACTTTACTTGCAGCATCATAACACTGAAGACACACTCTCACTGCTTTGCCGTTACCTTGGCCAGGTAAAACTAATTTTTTGTTGCTGCATGGGCCACACACGACAGTCCCACATTGTCTACAATGATGCTGTAAAAATAGTTTTTATATTTATTTTGTCAAAACAAAAAATGAATATTTTATTTTTGGAAATTGAATTACCCGTCGATTTAAAACTGTAAATTGTGTTTTGTTACAGTGCATGCAAATCGTAGCTTCGTTGTCTGGTACCCAAACGGCAGCATGGACTTCTACTGCCTTCTTACCGCCTAAAGTCGAACATTATATTTGTAATGTCAAGTATAATTATTACTTTGAAAACCAAAAAGATTGAGATAAAGAAATAAAGTTGCTCACTTTTCCGAAGTAGATCTTCGATACACTTTGTTATGTGGGCCATCCATTCTATCTTCTCTGTTGCGGTAGCAGCATAAACAGCAAACGACTTTGTTACGGTCTTAATAAGCCAGCCATTTCGATACTCTATAAATAAGGATCACTTACTGCATAAGATATCAAGAATTTTAGAACGCAGCTATTGCAGCAATGCATCAATATTTTTGCAGCCTTTCAAAATGTAAAATGTTATTTTAATCTACATTAATTATAAGCGGAACTAGAAGTAAAAAAGCAGCAAATTTCATTTAAACTCACGTCCGTCGTCGGCAAGTGATTCAAGCTTGACCTGCTCCAATGGTATTATGTGTTGTTTGTTGTACTGCAACAAATTAAAAGATAACAAATTATTGTTTATCAACCGTCTAAAGATTCAATTTTTAGAATCTGTTTTCAAAATTTTTGTACAAGAAGTAGTGAAGTATTATAGTTAGGATTTGTTGCTCGTAAATAACAAAAATCAATCCTAAACGTTTGATGTCAGCTAATTTGACAATTTGACAAAGGAAAATCCAATCTCAAAATTTGACGTCAAACATCCATGTTTAATTTTCCCGTTTATAAGTCACAAATCCAAACTATATTACTTCACCCAGATGCTCAGTTTTGAAAACAGATTCTAAAAATTAAATCTTTAGAGCTCAAAGTTTCCGCACTTTTTTGACAGCTTTGGATTCCTGTCAGCCCTTAAATCTGAATGAATTTGCACTCGTCATCTACTTTTAAGACAATGACAACATGAAAATTTATTACACCTTTCATCGATTTACATTATGATTCATTGTGATCTTATATTTCTAGTACAATCATAACTTTTCATTGGAAAGCTGCACATTCAGGAGCATTTGAATGAGTAATTCAGAATCATCATTTAACATCTTTGTGTCACAATTGTTAGGAATCATTCATAACTCATTTAATATCCCTTATCAGTTACATGAATTTTATTGATATGAAAATATAATTCTATTTTAATAGTATTTTATTACATGTCGAATATTCATTTTTTTAAATAAAAGCTGTCGCAATTAAATGTTTACGATAACAGTTTATTTACATTACACGTGAAAACAGTATACCAAACATGCAACAGCAATTTTCCTGCCGAGTCTAATTATCTTTGTTATCTCACATTACTTTGAAAAGATTTTCAATACTAATTAGGGAGAATGTTTTCGTGTAATTTTTAAACGTATTCTATGAAAACTTTCTACACACGTACATTCAAAATAGTCAACAATACTATTTAATACGTTTGAAAATATTTCGCAATAAGATAACCGTAATGGGAATCTGATAGAACACATGGATATTAAAGAAACTATGATTCATAATTTTAATTAAAATAATCAATGTAATTACTTTTTCATATGTTTCACAAATAAAAGTAATTGTTTTTTCTTCAAAATTTATCATACATTCATGATACTATTAAATCATGTGTGGCGAGTCATAACTATTATGATCAAGCCATGATTGGATGACTCAGGTCATTGACAATTTAAGGAAATTGATCAAATTTATTAAATATCTTGTACGTTGTAAATCTATGATGACTGCGGTGAAAATGTTAATAAAAAAGGATGAACTTTCTGTACACATCAATACAGATTTGTTTACTATCGTTATAAAATTTAACACTTGTGTAAACAAATTAACGAAGATTTTTCTATTGTTTTTCATAAATTAATTAAATTAATTAAACAAATTAACCCTTTGTTTATTTATGTATTTACTTTTCTGTATGAGAGACTGCTAAACCAAGAAATTATTCAATTTAATTAATTTGTGAAAAACAGAAAAATCTTTTTGCAATAATTTACTTAATTTTAAAAAATGATCACACCAAAAAAGGTATGTAACGTGTGTACGATATCTCGTCACTGATATAACCCATATGTACTCTTATCGATGTTGTAATATGTTACAAACCACTGTTACAAACATCTAAAATTGTAATAATCTGTAATAATGATTAAACCATATAAGGTAAAGAATATTGGGATCGCCTTATTGACGAGTCCACCTGATATACTTAGAACGAATCATAGCACTTTTTACAATAGGTAATTGTTATTATATTCTCGTTAGAGGGAAACTAAATACGTGAGTAAAATATGATTTTAAATTGTATATATCAGTCTGAAAATTTAATAGCTGCAATATTACAATATTTTAAAGACATTTTGCCTATTTACATATCATAATTAAGTAGTTGAAATCAATAACCCTTTGTTTATTTATTTATTAATTACTTTTCTGTATGAGAGACTGATAAACCAAGAAATTATCTAATTTAATTAATTTGTGTAAACAAATATATGAATAAAAAATTGAAATAAATGTTTCGATTTCACATTAACATTTTCAAAAAGAAAAGTTAACATCCGTATTATAATTCAAACTTGTATTTAATATGTATTTATGAAAATTATGGAATTTAGTATTTACTTCTGACCTAATTAATTAGTATAAAAAGATTCTAAATAAAAAATTATATTTCTTATTATTGATAGTTATTACTTAAACATTCCAAAAAATAGTTTCTCTTAGGATACGTCATAAATGACATCGTGTAAATACTAAATTCACTTTCTTTCAACGGTTGGTTTTTATTATAACACTAAGATTATATTTTTTAAAATTGTACCAACTTATTATGTTGTCAATGAAATTATCTGCCTTTACCTACATATCGAACATTAAATTAAAACAAAGTAAAAAGATGAAGGTTATAAGTAGATTCAAGAAATTCATCTGTTTTATAGAGGTTTTCAAAAAACTTTTCGACCATTTAACACAAGTGAAGAAGATCTTGATATTTTTCGCTGATTAAAATTAAGTAGTTAATAATAAATATTTACTTGTTTAAAAAATCTTTTCACAAAAATTCTTTAAAGGTTACTTTCTTGGTAATGACGGTCCCATTAAAAAAAAAACTTGATAGTAATTTATTTATTTACACGTTTCGGCATCATGATATGTGCAGTCTTCAGTGTAAAGTTCTACAAAAAATTGAATAAATTTTGCATAAAAATAATATGTAAAAAGATTCTAAATGACGCTGAAGCTAGCAGCAGATTCGCAGCAGCGGATTCAAGAACACTGTGAAAATGGATAATTTCTTATTAAAAATTACTTGCATTTAAACATTTTTAGACAAATTTTAAACAAATAATGTGTTTTTGGCAATTTTAATGGCTGAAAACCATAGTTTTTTTCGAATCGGCTGCTGCAAAACTGCTGCTAGCTTCAGCATCATAGATTCTAAAACATTACTTATATAGATAAAGAAACACGTGTCGCAACATTTGATGTACAGATTTTAATAATGTAGTGAGAGTGAGAAGCAACGTTTATTTTTGACAGCTTATGTCACTAGAATCATAATGACCTTAATTCAAAGGTTTTGAAAAAAGTATTATAACTCATTGCAAGAATATTTTTTTGTCGATCCATTTTGATGTTAGTTCAAAAGATTAAAATTGACGATTTCGTTCGCAACTCACTTTCACTGTACACGAGTAAGGTTGCAATATTAGTTAATCAACTAATACATACATTATATTATTGTGTATCTCAATTATTACTGAGAAAACCAGGTGTATCAATTAAATCGTGCCATTTAAATTGTGCTACCTCTAAATAGATTATGTTATTCGGAAACTATGAAAGCAAAACATAAATTTCTGGTAAGAACGAATTTTCAAAACGTTCGTTAATAGAATTCTTGACTTTTTTAATATAATAATTCTCTAATTCTCTACCTTTAACTAGATCGGTCTCTGGAACTAAGATTTTTACTTTTGAATAGTCAAAATCATGTCCAGTTTCGAACCTACACTGAAAAAAAGAAATGTAAAATTACATTTCAGAGATTTTACAATTTTGTTGAAATTTTCTGTTACTCGCGTTGTAAAATTGCATGTTTTTGGTAACTATCCAACGAAAACAGAAGGTAATTTACCGTAAACGCGTACAATTTACAATGGAAACATAAATTTACAGCGTAAAACGTGGAAATAAAAATACCAGTAGGAATCGTAATTTTACATCGATTGTGTAATTTAAAAAAATGTAATTTTACATCGTCTTTGTAATTTTCAATTGTTTTCAATTTCAATTGATCATATCTAAAAATTACACCAAAACTTGGGACATTTCACTGAGTCAATGTAATTTTACAGTGGAAATGTAAAATTCTGACAAAACTCGAGGAATTTTACAGTCCACATCAGAAGCTGAATTGAATCCAGATCAGAGATATTCTGTGTTGAGTAAGGGGTCCAAATAGTAGCACAATAAGTTAAGTGCGGCAAAACTAGCGTCCGATAATGATGTATAGTAGTCAAAATGTTGTTAAAGTTTTTCGTTGTTCTAATAATAAAGCCGAGCATTTTATAAGCTAGGTTTAATGATCAAAAAATGGTTAATTTATTCTCTATTCGACCAGTAAGTTATGGAAGTTATGGACGGTATACTGTAAATCGAGCAGATTTTATTTTTCTACGATAAATAGAATTACTCGTCTGTGAAATAATCTGCCTGAGGAAGATCTGCTTAATCTTTATCACAATTTATACTTAGAAGTAAGTTTTATATGTGCAACTATTATGAATGAATATAAGACTGTATTTTTTTGTAACAAGGGCATCTATGCCCGTTAATAAATAAATTAATAAGTAAATAAATAAATAAATATCAAATGATGTACAGATTTGATTTTATTTACAATTAATTGCTAAATATTGTTTTGTAATTTAATACTGTGTTTAATATCAATTATTAAAAAATGTTTTTACATAAAATAATTTATAACGGTTTATTTCTAATAGAGCGAATTTTAATAATAAATTTCCTTATGTAATAAAGTTTCCTTAATATTTACATAATCAGAATTTCAAAAGTTATGAATGTATTATTTCATTGCACAGTGCGACACTGATTAATTCTAATATTTACATAATTAAATATTATGACACTAAGATTTAATTAATTAATTAATTAATGATAAAATAAAATAATTTTATTTTACTTTTTAGGTAACAATATACATTTTCATATCTAAAAATTTCTTCTTTAAAATACTGATTATGTAAAATAAAAAATATTTTAATAAATTTAGTTTGTAATGCTACAAATTAGTTTTTTTTTACAGTTTTTTCAAGATAGCAGCTTCAATTTTGTTTGCAATATTCAAAAATAGGTAAGAAACATGTTGTCAAATTCATTTTTCGAATGACGAGTTGTTTTTACCATAAAGATAAATAAAATTGAAATATTGATAGTAGTAACAAAGAATTTCTATTATTGCACATCCGAAACACTAAACTTTAACCCAATTAAAGGAAAATGTAACGATGACATAATAGTATAAACATAGTATAAATATTTACCTTTTTCTTATTCATAAGTATATTCCCATAAACAAGTATGTCGTTGAATAGAAAAAATTGCCGAGGTTTTGGTTTCTTCCTGCACATTTTCGTCAGGACACCCTCGCCCACCAATACTCTTCCCGAGACGCCAAGTGGCTGCAACAAAGAAATACATTGATTACTTCCATCGCAAATAAAAGTTTTGGTATCTGACAGCAATACGAGAAAATGTCACGAACTTTGGTGACACCCATAAATGCTGAATTTTCCATGCGATTGAAACTCACCTGTCCTGAACTGCCGAAGCAGTTTTCCACCATCGTAATGCGTCTGGCATTGGCCTCGCTGTTCACTGCAATGAAAAAAAAGTCATAATTAGAGGTAAGATGAAAAAAACGGAGCTGTCAAAAGTCAGGAAGGAAAGTCGATGTTGGGAAAGTGTCAATTTTTAGTGGCAGCTGAGAAAAGGGCGGGAATAATAGTGCAGGATAATTTCTGCCATTTTTTGGGGGAAATCTTATGGGAAGTTTGTATGGTACGGGTCGAATTTTGGAAAGTTCGGAGGGCACGTACTAACCGAGTCGGTCAACCATGATCTATGAATCAGTGCTGGCAACAACTGTAGAGTGGCATATGAATCACGAAATCCGCTGCCAGCAGCCAGCCTCTTCGTATTTTTATCTACGGTCGTGACGCGAGGGGGAATACCACTTTTGACGAGAGTCGCGATCCCAAGATCCCAATTATTATGTACGTCTGCAAAAGAAAAAGGCTCGCGAGACTCGATACTTGCCACTGCCAGCCGGATTGCGTTTGCGATGTTACGGATTACGGTTATGGACTGAACATTGTATTGTTGCACTTCTGTGTAGGTATGACTCACACATGCGCACATGTTCACCCACTAATTATGACATATATAATACATATGTAGATATAAAGCTGCAGCTACATGTTCAATTGGTACAACACAGGTGGACACTCCCATGATCTGTCATTTATGACATCATCATCCTTTTTTTAAATAATATGTGTATGGTAAAATAGACGAAAGATCTGTCAAATAAATGGTAATGAATTTTTATGACTTCGGAAAACTAGACTGTAAAAATGACTTGCACGTCAGCCTTAATTTTGGCGCCAATTTCGAAATTCGCAGTTCTTAATATATACAATTTCTCGCGTAAAGGTCTGCTAAAGTGCTCAACCGATAGGGTAGGAATTTTCACTAAAAAACATAAATTAAAAATGTCTGAATCAATTTTTCAAAATTCGGAATCTGTACGGGCAATTCTACTTTCTACATATAGACTCTTACAAAATACTAAAGAAGTTAGTGAAGAATCTACCAAGAGTCATATGAAATAATTAAAAATGGTAACTGATAAAATTATAGCTCCGCTATGAAGACTTTTTAATTTATTAGTTCGATTTTCGATGGAAAACACGTGTCATGAGTAAAAAATATTTGTAATAGGCTAGTATTTGTATAATTATCGCCCCAGAATCTGGAGTTCAACGGACTGTATATGTGCTTTAACATTTACTTGACTGTCCATGGATTCTGTTTCCCTCTAGCGATAATTAAATTAACTATTGTCTAATGTTAAAATGTGTTTCGTCCTGAGATCAGGACTGCTGAAATTAAATAAATCACATGTTATTTTATGTATGTCTCAGAAGTGGCCATTTCTGAGCAATGTAATAAAATATCATAAGTGTTATTCATTTTTAGCCCTCTAGGACCACAAAATTGTGAATTTGACCTTGGATTCGCCTTGAACGACCTAAAAAACCCGGAAGTATATATAGTTCCTTATAAGGTGTAAAAACCTAAATAAAATTATGATCTCACTTTACCACGTTTGCAATGAATTTTAGCTTTTAATCGTATTTTACACGTTTCAAAGCTGCACCAGAGGTTGAAACTAAAAAAGGAAAGTTTAAAATATAATTTTTTACGTGTACAGTATCCTCTTATTTTAACCCCTCGTATATTAAGTTCCTCCTCTATCTTAAGGATTCGCTCTCTTCTATCTTAACTTTTTTTCATGTCCTCTCTCTCACGCTGCTGGTGATGAGGAAGAGAAGTAGCATTAAAATAAGAGGGGGTGTCGCCATATTCCTTGACTCGAAATCTTAAAATAAGAGGGGACCTACTGTATTTTGAGCCGTACAATCCAAATATGGAGTCAAATTTGCAATACCGTACTTTGTTTTATTTTTAAATTCGAAAAACCTAAAAAATCGTGGTTTTTTGCATCTAAAAGTCTAAAACATCCAGGAACCCCTTATTTTGACTTCAAATTCGGGTTCAGCATCCAAAAATAGATGGGAATATGTATGTTTGGTCAAAAGTACAAACCACTTTTTTATTTTTGTGGGCCTGTGTTATTATTTTAATCGTTAACTGTTATCATGTACAACAAGTTAGTCCATGTAAAAATGCCCTAAACAGTAATTTATTATCAATTCTCATTTCCATATGGTTTTTAATGAAAATACAGCGTCGATAAAAGCGTATTTGATTAAAATAGCAAGTCGGTATATAAAAATGGATTGAAATACATGGAGAACTTGAAAATTTTTATTTCGGATTCTTTTCGTAAAGAACTAAAACCTTGATGCGATTCTAAAGTGCTTACCTTATAAGGTCGGAATTTACACTAACAACAGTTAATAACAAATTATTGAATCGATTTTTCAAAATTCGAGCTTTGTAAAGGTAAGTAAAAATTCTAATTACTCTAGACGGTATCCTAGAAAATACCAAAGAAATTACTGGAGAACTGACGGAGAATTGTCGGAAATAAATAAAAATCACTTATTTCCGAAAACTCTCGGTCATTTTTCAATTAATGTCGATGGTAATTTCTTGGAAACTATCCATAGTAATTGGAATTGCCTTTACAACGCCGAATTTTGAAAGTTTTATTCAGTCAGTTTCAATATGCGTTTTTAGTGAAACTTGACCACTTTAGAAACGCCTAATGTAACACTTCCGGCTACACCAATATGTATTGTACGTCTCGTATAGCCTTTAACACCTGCTGTTAAGACTAGAAATGTACAGAGAATTCAACATTTCTACACGAATTTGAATTGGACTGAATATATGACTACAATTTAATTTAAAAAAAAAATCGTGTACCGTATTGGATTCGCCATTTTGAATTTTCAAAATCTGATATTATATTGTTCGCCGGAATTTAGAAAAAATACAAGCCAAAGTATTATTTATTTATAACTATGTTACTTACTTCCACCTAAATCACAAATTCGGATTCAGAGGGTCAAAATATTTTTTGTGGTGACCTCGGGGTTCAGAAAGTACTCAAAATGAGATCCTGATGTCTTTAAGGTTTGCTAAGATGATATCATAATGTGGTCAAAATGCAATAATCCGTCATCATAAAGGTACCTTAAATATATCATATTTATGACACCATATTTTTATCATAAAGAAGTCATAATTTAATAATACATTAATGTCTAGAAATAAAATTCTATCGAAATAAACATATAATTCAGTTAAAGTTACATTAAAATAGGGGCCAACAATAAAATTCTTACATACACAGAATGAGAGGTTGTTATAAAAAGAAAACTACTACGAATTAATTATTATATAAAATAAAAAGCAATAACAAAGAATTCTTTTTGTAATAAAATAAATATATATAAATAAACAAATAAAAAATAACATTGTTTAAGTTGATCTTTTATTAGTGTAAAAATAAAATACATAATTATATATTAACATTGTAAAAAAATGTCTAATGAAATAAAAAAAAAAATTTCAATACAAGGGCGTAAAATGCGATTTTACGCACCGTTATTTAACATGCGATTAGATAGGACCGGTACGTCAAATCGAATTCTTACGCCCGTGTATCGAACTGTATTTTTCGACATACTTTAAGTTAGTCGTCTGAACATATGATACAATTATGATATCATTTTGATTAATGTCTTAAAAATATGACCTCTTTAAGGGGTTACACCACTGTAAAATTTTGAAAAAATTAAAAAATTTTTTTTTGGCTTAAAAAATCCTTCGAATCCTCTAGAATACGAAGAAAAAAGTTTTATAATTTTTTTCATCGAAATTTCGAGCGAGGCGGGCGACTCCGAAACGGTATGTATTTATAATACAACTCCAAACTTATTAAACGCGTTTTTCTCGAAACACGTTTTTTTATTGCGGCAAGCAGTATAACTCAAACAATTTGTAATATTTTCACTCGAATTTTTATACAGTACATTCAAAACAACATTTCGAAGTAAAATACCTACGGAATTTTTGATACGTTGCTTTGCCGATTAATTTATATTGCCAAAATACGTCACATTTTTTAGGTAAAAAATGAACACTTTTATTGAAATGGTCGCCAATTAATCAAATATCAATATTTCGAAAATTCCGTACATATTTTACTAGATATACCATTGAAGATGATGAGGAATTTTTTTATTTGTTCTAGGTGCAAATTTCCACCGGCTACACCGCTTGCCGCGGACCCCTTTTTTTAAACAGTGCATCGGCAATATGGTCGCCATTCCGCCATTTTGTGATATTTTCTAATGAAAAAAATTGTAAACGTATTTCAATATATGATAATGATTTTCTGTAAATATGAATACTTAATTTCATTTCCTTCCATTAAAAAAAAATTCTCAAAAAAGAGTTATTTTTTTTGGCTATTACAGTGGTGTAACCCCTTAAGAGGTCTTCGTGCCATTACCAAAATGACACCTTTAAGTGAGTCACCTGACCACATTATATGACATGGTTCTGATATTATTTTGAGTTTTCTTAACGAGGTCAGAAATTTTTTGATATCTTTCTGAGCTCTTTGCGAGATCAACTTGTTGCCTAGGATACGCTTTCACCGTAGAGCTCCTAGCTCCCAGACTATTCGTACAAAATCGTAGAAAGATAATTCAGTTACAATAACAATTATTATATTCTAGGCTTATATTTGTTGCAATTGTTAAACATTGTTTCGAAAATTTATTGCTTTCGTCCGAACATTTTTAGATATGTTATCTTACGCGGCATTGCGCGGGCGCTTCAGGCTGACGAAAAATCGAATTGTCTCGAAGTTTGCGAGATAGTGTTCGTGTTCAATCGATTGTTGATTTTATATATATGTAGTGGTGTCTCTTTCTGATCATATGTGATCATATGACCACCGAGCGAGTGACTATTTGGGCGTTTCGTCAAGTATCTCCCTACGCGTAAACGATTCTCAACAATAAAAATTCTTTAATTTATTACAATAAAACCTAGAAGAACATCATGAAGGTTTGCGGTCCAAAGTACGCACTTTGCGGGCTCATTATTTCCACCTGGGGCATAATTCAACTCGTGAGTACTTTTCTAAATTTTCTACCTCTATAACTTAATGTGGCAGATTTAACTTATTTTAACGTTTTACCCTTTCAATTTATATGCCTACATTTACAATATTTTCGTAAACAATTTTGCTTCAGTTCCATAATCAATTATGCTCCGATTTTCAGGTTCTAATGGGATTTTTCTTCTTCTTTCGGAGTGTCGCATTGAGCGAAGACATATTTTTAGATAAGGAATTTGAAAATGCGGAAGAATTCTATACTGAGGCTAATCGAGGCTATACGCAGAATGCGTTCAATTGTTGGATTGCTGCTTGCATCTATGTCCTTACCTTCCTCTTTTCTGGTCATCAATTCTATATCAATTCGCGATCGTCACTTAGTGTCTGATCATGTACAGTGTTTTCTAGTAAGGATGCGAAACAGTTATTTGCTTTCACAAATACGACACGAGACACCTGCTTCGTACGGTATACAGAAATGAGCGTTAAGTGCTGAAAGAAACAAAAATGTATTATGTGACAGTAATTTGTTTTTCTTTATGAAAAGTTGAGCTCAATATGCTTAACACACTGAGACCTGTAAAATATCTATATATATAAATATATGTATGTGTACTCTCGTGTACCATATCCTGTAGAATGGAATTCATTAGACAGGGAGTTTGTGCATAAAGTATAACTGAAATGTCGAGGTTAAGTTTACTTTCCTGTCGAATAATGCAGAAAAGAACGGATATTGTTAATTGAATACGAAGAAAGTTGTAGAAAGAATGTGAAAATGTTGGTAGCGTATTAGTAATCGAGATGAATGAATGTCAGTATTGTGCGTGTAAGAAATAAAAATCTGCCCTGTTACTTTTACTTTCTGACTAATTTCTTTAATTCTATCGAATGTAGTTTAGTGTTAGAAAAGTGCTTAGTATTTAAAACTGTTAAAAAGTACAAAGTCCATTATTAAAAATAATTATTTTATTTTTATTATTTAAGTTTGATTTGTTTTCTTTCATTATTATATTAAATCCTCTTTGGAATTCTTACTGGAAATAAACGGTTTCAACAAACTTATTACAATCTTGCTGTATTGAGTTTTTATTTAAATTTTTATAGCTACAATTTTGATCCATCTAAAACTGTTTAATTTACAAGACTTATTAGAGTCGATATTAGTGAAACAAATAAAACTGTTAATATTACACTATATTGGAAAGGATTAAAATATTACTAAATAAAAAAACAATAAAAAGAGATTAAATAAATAGTACTTTTCAGTCCTAGGGCATAAAATCCTATGGCCGAGGAACGAACACTATTTTTTGATACAATGATCGAAAAGTAGACACTTTACCGACTATTTTTAGTCGGTAAAATCAGACTTTACGAACTAAAAAGAGTCTATAAAGTGTCTAATTTACGGATAAGTGTATAAACAAATTTGTTGTCGAGAACTTTTCTGAAATATATGTTATTCTATTTACTTCAAGAAAGGTGAACAACATATGTCACCTTGAAAAAAAATGAAAGTGTAATGTACACTCTTAAAAAATGCTTCCGTTATAATTTCAGTGTTCTTTAATTGTTCCTTAAGCAAAGATATAACTATTTTGAGTACACAGTAGTTTTGTTTAATTGATACCACATCCTATGGATCCTATGGATACAAATTACGTTTGGGATCCGTTTGGGATATGATTGATATATGGTTCTTCTATAAATTAACCGCAACCTGTCGTCTTTAATTTTTTTAATGCCATATTATAATAATAATAATATAATAATAATTTTATTTGATTAAATTTCAACAAAAATATACATTTCTTTACACTTTTGTACATCATGTACTCGAAGCAATCATGATTGCTGGAGTATATATCACTCGTAAGGCTAAGCCTGTCTGCAAGAACTTACATAACTATATATAACATTTATTTAATATTAGTGTAACGACCTCTAATATATACTTGTAGTATATGACATATGTTTCTTTCACAATCATTAAATATTGCAGTATTGGTATTTCAGTGCACGGCACTAGTTACAAATTGTAATAATAAATAAATCAATAACAAATATAACAAATAAATAAATCTATTGACACAAAATTTTATGAATTAACAAAATTTTCATAGAACATGACATTTCTTCCAGTTTAATTGATTGATTGATAACGTTTATTATGCATTGGTCGGTTTGACCATATGCAAATCAAAGAATAAGTTATAAATTACATGAACAATAAAAAATACAAAAAATACATAATATAGTACACAGATTCAACGATAATACTAAAATATTGTTGAAGAAAAGTAGATAATAATACGATATAGAAAAAAAAAAATAAGACATAAATTAAACTAGTGGCGATTAAAGAAATAAAACATTAATAATGCTACAAGTATCACCAGACCTACATATATGCACTTAATAAAATTATCGGGACAATTTATAATGAGACACGGGCTTCGTACAATCTTTCGGACAGGATAGAAAACAACTAATAAAATAGTTAATATGATAATAAATACAGTCAGTGTCAGCCATGGTTTGAAGTTAATAATTTACCTATGAATAACTTTGAAAGTTGTGTTAAATATCAATGAGATTTTTTAACGAATAATTGTTAACTTGTAAGATAAATTCTTGTTTAAATTATTAACTTCAGAATAGAACTTCGAGGGACGAAAAATCCTAGACTATTTTTTATACGGAAGACATAAATTGACAAACAATTACTGATTTTTCAACTAACTGACCTGTACAGATCGTACAAATAATGAAACAGTTTCAAAATTATGTATAAATATATGCTTAATAATATTGGAAAAGTATAAAATTAAAAAAGAAATCTTGGCATGCTATTCTTCGTAACAATGGAAGTGTTACTTAAGAGTGACTGTAAGAGTTCCAGACGAGTTTGAAAAGTGTTAAATCCACTTCAAGAAGCATGCCAAAAGAGTTAACAAAAAGTGAATTTGGACAAAAAATTCTTAACGTATTCTTCGATTTTTACCACAGAACATAAAGAGTTTGTGAAGCATTAAGGGACGTGATTAGTTATAGTTTCTTTGTTAATGACACAGGGTATAAATTCCCTTTAGCCAACCATGATAATTACATTTCGTAGATTTACAATAATATCTAACAATAATCGTAATAATAATTCAAAATTAGAATCTATGACATCATAGATTGCCAAATGTTACATGAAAAATTGACTAATAGGCCAATTAATTATGCACTGAGGTTCACCAGGCCCTTACAAGAAAATACTGTGGAACCAATGCTTCATATTTTTCAACAATGAATCGATTGAGGAGATTGTGGAATATTGCCCCTGCTGACCTGAGGAGCTGTGCCGCTACAAGTTTTTAAATCTAGTTTAAGGTTGTATATGAGTACTTGAATTTAATTTATGTATAACTTTATATTCTGACTTTTTAATATTTGATATTTTTCTTTTATTTTGATATATTATTTGCAAGTTTATGTGACTTTCATAATTTGTTGAGGAGCGTTGCATTTCATGGAATTTGTATCTTTTAAATTTATTTATTATTACTGCATCTTGCATTATATGACTTGTTTTTTATCTTTTATTGTTTATTAATTAAGTGCTGTGATAAAAACCAAACACCATCCTATATTATAAATTATTATATCTAATGGGTGTTATATTGTCTGTACTATTATAAATAAATAAATAGGAAGTAAATGCACTTAATATTAAAATGAGGGATGTGTGACACGTTATTTCTTAATTATAATATTATTTTTTAAAAATATCATATTCCAAAATATTACAGGACAAAATATTCCCGTAAAAAATATTACCAGAAACACTATTACGGTTAAAAAGATTCATTAATATTATATATATTAATATTAATAATTAACGCACGAAAAAATTAATAAATTTAATAAACATAACAATTTATATATTTCATAAACCCACTGCTAAAAAATAACAACCTACAACATAATAAAACATACTGCATACAACAAAGTGCTGATAAAACAATGAAATATTTTCAAAAAATGATCTATACAAATATCAAGATAAAAACTAGTTGCAAAATAAATAAAAATATTCTGATAAATAATAATTATTACAAAAATAATAAATCACATACATTTTCAAACAAAAATAAATCATGTATATAAATAATTTTAAAAAACTATCACATTATTCAATCATTGAAAACAATAAACAATAATCACATAATATGTCCCAACTTTCTCTTAATTTGAAAAGAAAATTTCATTAAATGTTATTATTACCAGGGTTGGGTAAAAGTTAAAATTTGTTTAAACTAACTTAAGTTAAAAGTTACAAGTTAAATGTTAAAAAGTTAAGAAGCTAAAAGTTAAAAAATTAATATTAAAAATTAAAAATTTAAACGTCAAATAGTTTAAAGTTAAAGAGTTATAAAGTTAAAAGTTAAAAAGTTAAAGTTAAAAAATAAAAAGTTAAAAGTTAAAAAGTAAAAAGATAAAAAGTTAAAGTTAAAAGTTAAAAAGTTAAAAGCTAAACAGTGAAAGTTAAAATTGACAGTTAAAAGTTAAAAGTTGAAAAATTAAAAGTAAACTTAATTATAATAGTTAAGTTAAAAGTTAACGATATAAAAAGTATATTAATTCGAGTTAATATTAATTAACTTTTTAATTTTCTAATACCCAACCCTGATTATTACATAAGTTCTCTTTCTCTTTCATGCAATTTAGCATTGGCTGCGTTTTGTTTTTGTTGGCACTTTTAAAGTATATAATTATACATTTTCATGTTAATTTACATTTATTTATACTGAACTGTTATCATTTGTTATAGGGTGTTAACCCATTAATTAATAAAATAATTAATTAATATTCAAATTCACTTAGGTTTTTTAAACAAATTTCTCTTTTCAAGAATGAACATTAAAATTCAATTAATCTTGTTAGATATGTTATAAAGAATTAATATAGTAAACCCTAAATGACTAAAATCCATTAATTATACAAAATTGCAGTAGATAATAATAAGATTTAAATTTGTTTCAAAAACTTCTTGTATGTAAAAAAATGTTTCAGAAACCTGACTATAAAAGAGATAAGTTCATATCGACTTTCAAATATATGAAACCAACTGATACAATTAGGTAATAGTTTAGAATTCTTAGAAATATCAACAATTAATCTCATAATTAAGACTTTTAGATAATTTCAATCAATCACTGGTAATGTATCATATGTGTACAAAAAAGTGCCACGACTGGTGATGTATCATAATAACTTCCACAGTTTTCAATGAATTTACATGAAATTTAGTATACTATAGGTTTTTAAGTCGCTGAGTACGAATCTGATGTCACATTTTCAAAATTCAATATGGCGGCTGCAAGTTAAACGCTTTTGAAGCCATTTTTTTTTGAGCGCTTAAAAACGAAAAATGTTGATGATTTGTGCGCATGCGTAGTCGATACACTCACACACACATGCACCGCAATGGTTTTGTTCCAATTTAACGATTAGAAATCAATAGCATAAACGCAAATATAGATAATTAAGAATGCAAGATAATGTCAAATAAAATGTATAGGAATTCATGATATCGGAGCTATCGGAGTATGCATCATTAACCTAATAAAGTTGAATATAAATGTGTGTGTATGTCCTCCATATGCACCAATATGCATCCGCATGCCACATAAACATAAACACGTTGCCATATGAATCATGACAGTTCGAAGAACATAAGCATAACTGCATTGTCTCTTCCGGGTCTTCCGCATACAATAAACATCTTTTATCAACATAACTAATCTTCCGCTTTGTAGGAAATTTTAACCGCAAGTTCTAAATTTCCGTCGTCCATTTGCAAAGTATACGAGGAAACACTTTCTCAAAATCATAAAAGGCGGGTGTTAAGGTTATTTTATCTCTTTTATTTTTATACAAGTTCAAGGCAACTGTGACGCTAAACGATTCAAATTTAAACGTTCACAAAATAATGATGCTTTGGAACGTAAGGTGATATTACAATAATTGTGATCAAAAGCTGGGAATAATGGAATCTGACGAAATTGTACAATCCAGCGATAATGACAGACCCAGGGAACCCCAACGGCTCACATTTTGGGCTAAAACTTCCTTCGGAGTCGGACATGTCCTTAACGATATTTGTGCTTCGATGTGGTTTACTTACCTTTTAGTCTATTTCCATTTTGTACTCGGTTTTAGTAGAGTTTCCTCTGGAATAGTTTTACTTATCGGCCAAGTCGCAGATGCTCTCGCTACACCTTTTGTAGGATTTCATTCAGATAAGAATGATAATTATTGGTTGTGTCGTTATGGAAAAAGGAAAACTTGGCATTTGTTTGGTAAGTAATGTCCCCGATAGCAAGACATTGCAGCGTTGCTATTTGGGTCATTATCAAACAATGTCAATGTAAATGAATGATTGTTTAACAAACATATTTTTAGGTACCTTATGCATCCTTTGTACGTTTCCATTCATCTTCTCGGAATGCATCGGTTGTACAACAGCTCATCAGTGGGCACAATTAATATATTATGCAGCTTTCGTTACAATATTTCAGTTTGGGTGGGCTTCGGTACAAATTTCACATTTGTCCCTTATTCCTGATCTTACGTTACAAGATGACGAAAGAACGGAGCTTACTGCAATAAGGTAATTAGTTGTACTATTTTACCTTCTTGCAGTATCATGTCTGTTTTAAAATATTTTATATCGTCATGATATTTGTTATGTTTAGATACAGTTTTACTGTCTTTTCAAACGTGTTTGTTTATGGCGTCACATGGTTAATATTTCATCTTACGGGTGACAATTCATCAGATGCTCAAATTGGTCCAGCCGATGCGCACAAATTTCAGAAAGTTGTGCTTATCGGAATGGCTGTTGGATTATTTGCATCATCGATATTTCATACATTCGTCCAAGAAAATTCATCGCGTGGTACAAGTTAGTATTTTACAACTGTTAAACTAAACATAAAAGTTTCTATATTTTAAATGTATTTAAAAATGTGTAGCAGCGAATCGACGCAGAACGATTTCAACTTCGGCAATACTGAAAGATCCAAAACTTTATCTCGTTGCCTGTGTGTACATGCCAACTCGATTATTTGTGAATTTGTCGCAAGTTTACATGCCTCTGTATTTACACGAAACATTACATATGGCTGCAACGTCTCTTGCCATTATACCATTGGTAATGTTTCTGGGTAGTTTTAAAGCTTCGATATCGGTAAAACTTTTAAGTAAAAAGTGTGGAAGAAAACTCACATACTTTATTGGAGTGGTACAAGGTGTTGCGGCTTGTATTTGGATTTGGTTTGGACAAGGTGACGATTATGTTCGCTTGTATATTTATCCTGTGTCGTTATTTATAGGTAAAGGACATTATTTCTATTCTATGTATCATATTTTTACAATTTGTTTAACTTATTAATTACACTACAAGGTTTCGGAGGATCCATCATGTTAGTAACGAGTCTCGCTGTAACGGCTGATTACATTGGACATGCTACAGAAAACGGAGCATTTGTTTACGGATTAATGAGTTTTAGTGACAAATTATGCAATGGCCTTGCAGTTATGGTTATTCAATATGCGTAAGTTTCAAAATATTAATTTGATTAACATGTGGATTAATATTGATTTTTTTTCTTAGCCCGTGTTCGCCGCATTGTGCCCTCTACTACAGAAATATTTTGGTATTTGTATGCGGATTATCTGCAGTATTTGGACTGGTAATGTTGCTACTTATAAAACCGTTTACGGGCAATCAACCCTTGACGGGTTATCGACATTTGGAATCTGAGGTTCCACAAGAAATCAGCAGCGAAGCAGCTGAAGAACGATAGGAATCAATTTTTCAATATATGACAAACATAAGTAACATTAAATGATTTTGTTACTGTATATTACAGTTTCATTGGTGCTAAAATTTAATATTTTTTTGTTTAAAAATATTTAGGTTGATTTTTTATTACACTTTGACAGATGTTATTTACTTTATATAGTATTTTTTATGTCTGTTTACTTATTGTTTTATAAGTATTATATTTTACTTTAATGAGAAATTAAGTATTATGTACTTTAACTATGTGACAAAATGCTGCAATGCTATTAATAATAAGGACATCGAATAACTTTGTAAATATTCAAATATTTCAAGACGTAATTGATGATTCAACGCTATCGAATATATGAATTTGTTATACATATATTTTTATACGAATACATATATTTATATATAAAATATTTCTATTTTGTATTTACAAAAATGACAAATAAATTTTTCAATTTTACAATGTTGTAGTTATTGTATGTGTGATCATTAAAAGTATTTTGTAATAATCGCCTTAGGCACTCTCCAACCCTCATATTCGTAGAAAAAACATTTACGCACTTGTATCGAAAAACACTATTTTGACACTGTGAGAAAAAATTCTTGCACACTGGTTTAGTTTTGAAAATTTTAGATTTTTAAAGGGGATCAATGACTTTGAAAAACTTTGTTCTTGTTCGCTTATTGCTTTTGTTGTTATGAAGAATTGCATATTTTTTTAATAAATAAATCTTAAGATAGAAATAAAATAAAATAATTGAGGTTTTACCCTTGCCGCACAAAATCTTTTCGCAGGAATAAATTTCAAAGATGTTAAAAAATAAATCAACCCGTTTCATTTAGACACCTTGAAGTTATAATGACTGAAGGATCTTATATTTGTTATCTTCAATTTTTGGATCAAAAACATAATAAATTGTTAGGAAAGAAAAAATTGAGTTTTTGACTGAAAATAATTGTATATCTTCAACGATAAAAGATATTTTCAAACATATACGAGATATTATTTGAGAAGATCGATTTTTAAGGTTGGACACTTTTGTTTGCTTTATTTTCAATCAAGTATTTCGTATCAAAATTGAAGTTTAAAAAATTGATAGGTATCCTATTTCTAAGGTCGCTCTTCAAAAGATTCCCTGGTCGAAATTGAGTTTCGCAACAAACGAAAAAGAATTAAAACGAATTAAATACGTTTTATTTCGGTTTCTTGACCATTTTTCATTGAAATTCTTTCGTTCTAATCCGATGTAATACCCCAATAAATCAGAAAGTATACGAAATCGATATTTTGCATTCTGTTTCTTTCTAGTGGCGTATTGTTTGTCCGAGATTCTTATTCGAATTCATACTATTTTATACGACCTGTAACTGCCAGAATTGAATTCATTTTTAGAGTTTTGAGTTCAAGTCATTCGATAATCCAAAGTAATCGTTTCTTTGAGGTTATGTACGTTTATTATCGCGATATGTATCGAATACACTCGCATTCGTAACTGAAAGAGCGGGAAAAAACAAACTTATTTTGTACTATGTAATTCGTACACAGATTTTTCGTGTACTTTTTGGTTTATTGGGACATGAATAGAAAATAATCATAAAAAAACGTTGACTAGCTGCTTTTTTTCACGAAAACACGAACAAAAATGTAATCAATTTTACCGAAATTGTAATAATAATATATGTGAAGGTAAATGATGAATGTCATGGTTTTCTTTTTTTAATAAAAAAATATATAAAGCCGACGCATTAAAACGAATTTTCCTGAATTCAAATATTCGGAAATCCACGTGAAAGTATTAAATCGATGAACTTTGAATTAGGTTGTGACGTTTCTCAATTGGAAACGTCAAGAAACCGAATTGGAAACGTAATTTCTGAATTCGAACTTATTCTTTTTCAATTGTTTGAGTTTTCATCAGGAATTCCAACATAGTGCCAAACTTGAAAAAATTGGGAAAACCATCTCATTTTTTTCAAGTTATTAGAATATTGGGATTCTGTTGAAACTATGAACAAAAGTATTAAAAATACTTGAATTATAAGAAAAAATATAGTTTTATGCTCCACATCATTTTAACGACATCAAAATGACGTCTTCAATGATAATTTGCTTGAAAATTTCCGAACGCTCCAGCTCAAAAACGGTGAGACATGAGATTTAAAAACACTACAAATGAAAAATTCTAGAAATTCATTCAGAAATATAGTGGCATTTTTCAGATTTTTAGTCTGTAAAAATGTTAGCATATTCTGTGATGAAATCTAAATATTTGTTGTAATTTTTTCCGAAAGTTGATAGTTTTTAAGGAAATGAATTGCAAATATTATGTTTAGGATTTTTATTTTCGAAAACTATCAATTTTTTAAAAACATTTTAAAGGACTAAAATTCTTAGAATTCATCATAGAATGTGCTAACATATTTTTGGAATTTTTCGGATCAATTAATTTAAACTTTTAAAAGAAATGTAGATATTAAAATTCTCAAAATAGAATTAAAAAATCTGAACAAATGTCACCACATTTCTTGATAAATTCTAAGAACTTTTCAATCTTAGCATTTTGTTAAAAAAGCTCATAGTTTTGGAGTTAGAGCGTCCTGAAATTTGTCAAAGAAATTTTCACTGAGGACGTGATTTTGAGATCGTTACGTTGATGGGTAAAAAATAAAAATTTGTTTTTAAAATTTTCTTAAACTTTTGGGCGTAGTTTCAATATTCTTGTAGATCGAGAAGAATTATATGTATAATATGTATCGAGTTGAATCTTGGCGCCATATTGAAATTCCTGATGACTGAAACTCAGTTCTGACCTTGGAATCTTGAAGAGAGATCTTGACATTAGTAGGATATGTACCTTACATTTTTTTTCAACTTCCATTTTGTAGCGAAATACTTGATTGAGATTGAAACAAACAAAATTATCCTTTGAGCATTAATAGGTTAATTCCAACCTTAAAACTCGATCTTTTCAAATAACATATCCTCGTATGTATTCGAAAATATCTCTTATGGTTGCAGAAATCAAATTTTGTTTCAGTCAAAAACTCCTTTTTTTCCTAGGTTTAATGAAATATTCCTTTCGTGTTCCAATGGAATATCCTTTGTCTATTTGTTGGTACCCAGACAGTAAAATAAAAAAGATTTCAGAATGATTTCGAAATGTGCTCTAAAAGAAGTCAGATAACCCTCAGAAAGTGGGGCATCGGACTTATTTTAGAGCACATTTTGAAATCATTCTGGCATTCTTTTTATTCCGCTGTCTGGGATTTTTTGGTTCTCGGATTATATTTTCCCTGAAAAAATTGCTTATGGAAAAAATTACTTATGGAAAAAATTGAAAGGTACATGTATGTTCTACTAATTTCGAGGTAACACTTCAAAATTGCCAACAAAATTATTCAGTATTGGAATTCTATTGAAACTATGGTCAAAATGAACCGCGATATTTTTCGAGAAAAAAAATCCTAAACTCTAATATTTTTAATTCATTTTTCTCGAAAACTATCAACATTCGCAAAAAAAATTGCAAAGAAAAAAAAACAAATATGCTTATCACAAAATATTGCAACATTATTTGAAAATATTCCCCAAAAAATTCCCTAAATATCATCAAAACCATCTGAAAAAATTCCGCTTTATTTTTGTATGAATTTTTACGAATTTGAAGAACGTTTCATTCTTCTTATTATTATAAAAGCTCATTGTTTTTAGTTGCAGTGTCCAGAAATTTTCATTTAGCCATTTTGAGATCGTTACAATATGAGGTATAAAAATGTAAATGTTTTTAAATTCAAATGTTTTATCTACCTTTGTCCCGAGTTTGATAATATAAATACTTTACAGTTTTAAAAAAAGTAAGTAGACAGCAAAATAAAACAGATTTCAGAATGATTTCGGAATGTGCTGTAAAGTCAATCGGTGTCTGATGATTTTCTGAACATGATGTCATTAAGAGATCTTTATGAACTCGTGTTCAGACAACCTTTAGAAAGTGGGTCATCTGACTTCTTTTAGAGCACATTTTGAGCTCATTCTGAATTCTTTACTATTTTGCTGTTCGGCATGCAGTATATACGTCTTAAAGAGGTCTTTCAGAGCACTTTCCAAAGATAGCTTGAAAAAAACGGGTTCAAGATGTATTACTGAAACGTCATCTCCCAAAGAAGTGGTCTTAACTTGTCAATTCTTAAAATATTAATCACGAAGAAGTCTTATTTTAGAGATTTTAAATTTATTTCATTTCGAGTAATTTTTGTTACAAAGCCTCAACCGTTTTGAAGTCTGTATTTCTTCTAGATGGTGGTCGAATGTAAAACTGAACTCGCGTTTTACACTACATAAAGGATCCAGCGACGCTCCACTATTTGTTACTATTGAATGATCATACTATAAGTCCTGACAAAATAATTATAAATTACTATAGTTCTAAAGAATTTAATTTGCAATTCGAAAATTTGTTTTATAATGAGAATGAAAGCTCTTAAACAAAAACTCTTTTTTAAAACCTCACTGAGCAGTATTTAAGATTGTTAGGACATCCTAAAGAGCTCTTAGACCCTACTGGAAGTAAAAGGATTCAGACATTATCCGTTTTAATACTTCAGTTATTCGTATACATATGCGTTTGAAAGGTTTTAAATACTTTTTTATTCTTTTCATCTGTGACTCAATCCGCGTTTATCCGCAAGTAACTTTGACTTTTTTCCTTCGATGTCCGCGAATCATGAATGTATCCGTTTCAATAATCATCTATCCTTCTGAAGTCATAAATAGTAATAACGCATAACAACTGATTGAAAAGAATGCAAAGTGCTCTTTCAAACAGATACAAACTTTCTATCCATGTGAATCCGTTTACTTCCAGTTGGGAACCTTTTTACTGTTTGGAACATTATAAGTTGTGGCATATTCATAAAAAAATATAGAATTGCAGATATGAGAGGTATATTACACGGAAGGGTTGTCTCGAGCGTTAAAATTCGCATAACCTATTAATAGGTCCAGAGAACCGACGATCTGCGAACATCGCACTATCGAGAGAAAGGCGATCCATGATGGGGGGAAGGGGCGAGGGTGGGTACACAAGACCTCTTGAATGCAACGAAACAAAATGCTTTACAGTCTAGGTACAGAAGTGTCGGTGATGTGTCGGTTATTGGCAGTGTAAATAAGATTATTGCATAGTCGACAATACCATTTTGAGATTTTAAAATAATTTTATTAGAAATAATATTCAATGTGGAATTGAATCTAAGAACCCTCCAGGATTAAAAACCAAACTTTCGTGAATAAATTATATAATTAAATTCAAAACTGACTAGAAGTGAGATAATCGTGACTTTACATCAGTGGATAACAGGTGTAAAATAGGTGAGTACTTTAGTGTATCTTTTGACATCTGTCTTCTCTGTGTCATTAAAGTTACTTAGTACTCAATTATTTATAATAATTTGTTGTTCTATCTTAATTGTTGAATATACATATTACGGTACGTGCAAAAGAAATAAAAAAGGCATGGAATTTTGATAAACATAAAAAATAGCTTTTTCAATTGAAATAAATCTATTTATGACTAGTAAAAAAAATATTTACGTTTTTTCATTCTTCTTTAAACTATTGTTAATCTAAGAGAAACTTATGGCATATAAAATAGAAATCTTTCATGGTGAACGGTCAAAGTTTACATCGGTTCATTAGAACGGAATCCCACGTTACAATTACAGTTTATGACTCGAATATTTAACAGAGCGAGTTAACCGCTAGCCGGCAATTGAGCTCCGTTCCCATGCTTACAAATCGTTCTTTTGCAAATTTCCGTAAGTATTTTTCTAATAAGCTATTTTCCATTTCGCAAAGTCTCTCAAATCATCCTGCGCAATAATTTTACCAATACTTAACAAGTTTAAGTTTCTTTTAAGAGTTATGACGGTATGCAATAAATAAAATGTTCATCTGCGCATTTAATAATTCAATGTGGGGCAGAATACTTAATATAATTAAATTACTAAGTTAATGTTCATGAGAATTCTTTAACGTTTTAAAAATCAACAAACAAATCAGTCATCCATAAATTATGTAACCTTCTAGAGGTGGCGGGGAGGGGAATTGGGCCCAGCCGTAAAAAACATATACTGGTATCATTGTTTACCATTGCGGAGAGAGGTGGAGCTTTTAAAATAGTGACAAGGATAATTTATTATTAATCAAAACATTGTAGAGTTTGTTATAAAATTTATACATATTATTATTTATATTAATGTCAATACTTATAAACTATAATTTTATGATTTTATCTAATGATTGTAAAAGTATATCATTGATAAATAAATAATCAATAGTTCTAAATAAAAAAAATGTCGAATCGTTTTTTTAAATGAATAATTACAGAAATGTAAAGAATAATAAACACAGAGGCTTTAGAAAACTCTGGAAAGGATAATATTTTTGACACCATTAATTTTTGTGTCATTTCCTTAACTCTCTTTGTGTATGGAAACTATAACAGTTTCTCACACTTTCTCTATAGAACCTTCTTTAAAACTGCATCCGTTTTGAATACGAACTTATGATGATAAAGACATTCAGATACATTGAAAGATTAATTATCGTTGGGCACACTTTTACCAAGTCATTTCGTCTAACCCAGCAAGGAGAAATTTTATTATTTTAAAGCGTTTAAAATCTGGTATCAAAAATTTTTTGTTATTTGTAATTTTATTAATAAATTGAAAATATGTGGAAGAAAGTGATATTAATGAAAAATATCGATATAACTATAGGTATACCTGAAAATTATTCCAGACATCCGATACTTAGAATATGATTAGTTGATTTGTATTTTTAATATTTATAAATTTAATATTGCTTTTCGCGGCACTTATACCGGTATCTTGAAATCCATATTTAATTTTATTCGATGTACGAAAGAAAGTTAATTTTAGAATTTAAATTCCCTGTAGAGATGGAGTATTAAACAATAGCTCGCGCGGAAATGTTCCTTTGATCGTAAAAGATGTTGAAAATAGCGCATATACCAACTATTTGCATCTATATTTAACACATTTTATTTATATATGGCTATTGGTGACGTTATTTATTTATAATTGTTTTTCAAATTGAACAACTTTTTTTATTTCACATAACCTTCAACACATCTCTAACCTTTTCTTCCTTATTAAATTAATTAAATAAATAAAATTACAAATCATTTTTGTACATTATAATTTATTACTGCTTTAACTTGGGATCTTTGTTAAAAAAATAAACATTTATTTTGATTTATGAATTAAATAAAAAATCAATCGAGCGTCGTTAATTACAATAGAACATTACTTACTGTCATTTTTGAGATTTGTTTTTTGGGAAAGATGAATTTTGTTTAAAGATCTAGCGGTATTGTTTACTTAGTTAATACCGGATTAGCAATTTTAAAGAATCCTAGTTTTATTATTAAAAAAGTATTCATGCCAAAATGTTTTGCTTCTATTTCTTAAATAAAAATACTGTTGCAGGCCAACTAATTAGTTAACTCCAGAACATGGAACCACCAATTTGCGATGAGGAGTGCAGTGATATTGATGACAGCTGCAGCGATGGGAGTTACGATTCAGACATAATACCAAGTGATGAAGATAATGAAAATACTGATAAAACAATAAAGAACGGGATGAACAGGCACTCAAAGAAGACAACGATTTCGTTCAATGGCAAAGGGTATTTTAAACATATTTTTCCTCCTTATTCACATCATTTACAATACTTTTTTAATGGTCAGCGAAAAAAAGTGATGTGGTAAGAGAATTCCTTCAAACCTGTGGATTCGAGAGAACAATACGAAATTGCAATCGTATCAAACGAAATAAGAAACCAGCAGTTATAGGCGGCTGTAACATAAATATTTACTTTTCCAATTTAAATCTGTCGAGTGCGATGTGTTAAAAATGTCACGTATGCTTTGAAGAGAATTTGGTCATTACTCAGCAAATTATCACAATTTTGAGGATACGGGTATTAGTTTAAATAATAATTTAACGGTCACTTTTTTTATCTTTTAACGGGCGATATCGCTCTTTTATATACTTGATAGTTAAAGTTGCATGCTTCAACTTTACTTCACATTTGTGGAGGAAATGTATGACCTGCAGAAATCCAGAGAGCAGAATACAAAAATAGTTTAGAATGATCTCATAATGTGTTCTATATGAGGTCGGATGGGTCAAATTATGAGGTTATTCAGAACTTGAGGTCGTAATGATCTTATAATCATATAGAAAACATTATGAGATCATTCTGAACTATTTTTTATTGTGTTACCTGGGAACCTAGACCAAGTGTAGTAGCGATCATGGGTCAATTTCCGCCAGATAAACAACATTGCGAAACGTAAATAAACAGTTAAGTGTAGTTCGTCTTATGAACATCGAGCTACTCCTTGAGAATCGTTTTCGAAATATTGTTTCCCGGACAGGGATCGAACTCACAATTTACGACTTCATAGTCCAGTGCGTTACCGAAAGATCAACGCGGCAATATTTTACCAAATACTCTCTAATTATATGCGTATTACAGACTCTATTGAGAACGGAACAATAATAATAAATGGAACAGTAACAAATCTACACTATAAATATAAAATGACAAGTTTATCAACATTCCAAAAAACATTAACTCGACATTTCCCATGCCTATTGAGTAAAAAGGGTTAGGCAAAAAGTTCAGGAAAACTGTTGCTCCATTGCTTGATAATGTTGTGATGAATACAAAGCAGCTCTTGAATGGTAGGGGAGAAGTGGCAGTTGTGGGCATGGGGCGGCTGTGGGCACCCTGGCGTAACTTTGGGAAAAAAGGAAATGAGCCAAATCTAACTAAATGTTAAATGTATGCTGTAGCCGCACGTACTTTTGTTACGAAAATTAAAGCGAAGAAACGCATCTGTGCTTTGCTGGACACAAATAACTGTTTTTATTTGTGTAAATCGGCATACATCTATTATTTAATATTTATAAAAGTGCCATAAATCGAAGTGAATCAATCGAGAAGGTCAGTGCAATACATATTTACGCAGTAAATTGATCATATTTTGTGATTCAAAACCGAACGCCACCAAAATCTCTACAACCGCTATTGTATTCATGACGTGTTAATATGCTTGTTAAAGTCGGTTGTGGGCACCCCCTTTTTATTAAATCGTTAACGACGAGGACGTAGACTTCTGTATCCTTTGTTTTGAGATCTTGCCACGCAATTTGACCGCTAACAATTCTGTAAATTCCATTGATTGTGATCGGCATGTTCATTTGAGGTGTGCCAAAGTGCGTGCCAGCTATTGGCAGTGCAAACATTACGAAGAGGATGAAGAATGATACGAAAAGTCTTGTGTTGTTATTTTGCCATTGAAGGCCGTTGAAATAAAGAAATTTATATTTTTTTCCACATCTGCGGTGATTTACTTCATTTTTGTCCATTTTTAGCCGATTTTTCAAGGGTGCCCACAACCGACCAAAAAAAAATTTTTCCGCAAAAATGACCACTTTACTAAATTGTTAATAACATTTTTTTAATCGATGGAATCAATTTTTTTTCGTCGTCAGTAGTTACCTAAGGTCTCTAGCTCTCTATACATATGCATACGTTCATATAATGTATCTACCCGTGCACAAGTTATGACTCAAAAACGAAAGTGTGCCCACAACCGCCTACAACTTCTCCCTACTTTTGGAAATATCGAATACACCGAGAGAAAAAATATAATTAATCCGAACATTTTACAAAAGTAAAACACGTAATCTCGAAAGATATTTAAATGAACTATTTCCGTGGTAAATGATACAATAATATTGTATTTTTTACTATTTGCATCAGGTCGTTGAATATATAGTAAAGTACATAACCTCAAATCTAATGTAGTATTACAGATAAATAGTGACTTTAAACATTCACCAATACATGTAAACAGCCCCTGAACTTTTAGATGCGTTAGAATTATATAAGTATTGTAATTTGGTTACTTTCAAATATCTTGTAGTAAAAGATCTTTAACTGGAGCTGAAGGTATTTGCAAGATTTCTGATAATCAACTAGCTTCTTCTTTTTTACCATCATCTAGCAAAAATACTCTTTTATCAGCAAACAGTGAAGATGAAACCTTACCAACTATTATCGATAATCGAGCTCTCTTATAAAAAATTAGAAAAGTTTTTCAATCTTTAATTGATCAAGGACAACGAACCAATGCATCAATAAATCGATTACGCTGTCATTTATCATCTTTCGATAATAGAGTAACTAAAAATACCGAATTAATATCTAAACTTACCTCTGGCATGGAAGGCGTAAATACCCAGTTGAAGAGCATTAATAATGTTAAGCATTAGCTAACGACTATCTCTGATAGATTACCCTGGAAAAAATGAAGCGTTAAGCGAGCGTAAAAATGTCCAAATTCACGCTTATGATACGCTTAACAGTCTTAACACGCTCCTTAGCTCTCTGGCAAAAAATCGAAGAGTCGATAAGCGTACGTTAAGCGTTTTTTTTTTCAAATTCACTCTTTGTTAACTCTTTTTGCACGCTTTTTTAACGATTTCACACTTCTTTGATACTCTTAGGGCGTGTGCACACTGACAGCGAATCGCGAAAAGCGGCAAGCGAAATGTACAAAAATTTTATAATAATAAAAGTTGATATTTTGATATTGCTGTTTAAAAATATTGATATTTACTTGTTTTTTCAGATTTTTATACATAGTCTTGTAATTCTGACGATTTACTTCCTAATTTTTATGTTTCGCTTACCAGGGCGGGTAACCTCGAAATACAACAAGCGAATTACGATTAACGGTAAGCGGATCGCACATAATGGCAAATTAAACGAGCAGAATTAAATAATATAAAAATCTATACACGTGTGAAGAAAAATATCGATAAATACATTTTTATTATTGTAAACTTGGGTATATTTCGCTTGCCGCATTTCGCGATTCGCTGTCAGTGTGCACGCGCCCTTACAGTCACTCTTGAATAACGCCCCATTTTTACCAGGGTATCCAAATTAGAGCAAGATTCTAGTTTCTCTATTAATAAATCTAACGATCCTTCGCTTAATTTTGAACAACTTTATTTAGAGATGAATGACAGAACTGAGAATAGAAATGAATAATCTAATTGTTTATAACTTAAAGGAACAAGGCAGTAAATCAAATAATAATACATTACGTGCCAAGGACGCAATTATCGATCTTCAACGATTGTGATGTTTGTCGCCCGAGCGAAGTGAGGGTAAAAATCACACTCGTCGGAGATCGATATTTCGTTCGTGACCAATAATGTATTTTTTGATCCGATTGTCGTAGGATTCGATAATTCGCGGCCGAGGGTTTCGCCCTAAGCCGAGAAATCGAGTTTTACGGCCGGAGGGTCAAAAAAATGGTTTACAGTATGTCACACGTATTTTTTCTGTTATAACAGAAATTACCATCACATTAGTTAAAAGATTTAATACTGCCGCAAAGGATGCTAAACCTAGATCTCAAATAGTTGTGAAGGACATGTTCCACCTTGTTTATTACAAGAGACGAAACCGAGATGCAACGTGAGCATCATCATCAACTTAGATGTCAACTCCATGAATATAGCTCTTCCAATTTTGAAAACAAGAAGGCAATTAAATATATTCATGGGGAACCTACCATTGCTATTGCTCACAAATCTAATTGTCAAATTAACAAAACTATAATTGGCAATGCTAGTAGAAAATTAACTCTGTATCAAAATATACGATCACTCAATAATAAAATTGATCATTTGAAATCTTCTCTGCCCTAAGTTATTAATCCTTTAGATATCTTTATTTTTACTGAAACGTGGCTTGCTTACGATATCTTAAATTCTAAAATGGTGCTATATTTGGTTCAACAAAATTCTAAAATATATTCATACCTCTAACATTACAAGAGGTGTAGGTGTTTTAGTAACCGTAAAGAGACAGCATCTATAGGCTATAGCATATTCTATTCATACACAATTGAATATCGAAGCTATATTCTTACACTCACAAAAAAAAAGTAGTTAAAATGGCTATGAACATAATGCGAAATAAGGATTGTGCATGATATTAGTTAAAACAACTATGACGATATATTTGGTTCAACAAAATTATAGTAAAATCAACTCTGAAAGTAGTAAATTTCACTATTTTTCATAGTAGTTTTAGCTATACGTTTCCAACTATTTGATATAGTAAATTTAACTATGGATGTTTTTGTCAGTGTAAGAGTTAGTATCAGCACTACAGAAATATTATTAGCAACAGTTTATATACCTCCAAATATCGACTCTCAACTTTATAAATAATTCTTGGCTGAAGTGGAATCCATGTGCTCTATTTGGAAATACGACAAAGTGATTGTTATTGGCGACTTCAATCTTCCCGGTATAACATGGTCAAATAATCCATTACGAAATACAATGTGTATCTGTTATGCAGCAATGACTCGCCTACCTTGGCCAGTACTTCAAAAACAATCGAGCAAAAAAGAGTAGTTTGGATTTGGTATTTTCTTCTCCCGATCTTCTATTTCCTAAAGAATCAGACGATACGTTATTTCCATCAATCAAACAACAACACGGAATTTTGTTAATTTCAAATAGAGCCGCAGATACCTACCTTACCGCCTACCCTACCTAACAAGATGATTTTGAGGATTTTTTACTGCGAATTATAAATTAATTAATCTAACCTTATAGGAAATTTATTAGAAACTATTATTATCAGATCTTAACATTGATTTAATATTAAAGAAATGTTATGACAAGATACCTATCATGTTTGGTTCGATATACATTTTATTAAACTTACCGAAGAAAATATAAACAGTATCTGATTATGGTTGAACATACTTTGAGGTTCAATATAAAGTTATTTTGGCCCTATATAAAGAAAATTAAATCGGATTATTTAACACCTGAAAACGAGTATTTTCAAAATAAATCTGCAAACAATTAATGCAATAGAAATGTCTAATTTATTCGCAGATTATTTTACTGGTCCACATTCTTCCCCAAAAGTTTATCGTTTACGTACCTAAGGATAGTGAAGTTTCTGGTTTTGATGAATTTATTGACTTGGAAAAAACTTCATAAGTGCAATAAATCGTTTATATGATAGGTTGAATAGTGGTCCTTAGTACATTCCTCCTATTTTTATAAAAAATCGAAATGAATCCCTTAAGGTTCCATTATTACATATTTTTAACTCGTCGCTACAATTACAAATATTCTCTACTATTCGAAATATTCTTTTATTTTTCCTATACACAAATATGGTGGTAAACACATTATTGAATATTATCGACATATATCCATCCACTCTTACGAATCTATTTATTTAGAGAGACTTTTTTCAAGCCTTGGGCAATCATGGTCAGGTTGTGCAATCTGCCTTGACTTTGCTAAGGCATTTTATTGTGTCAACCATGTCAGATTAACCGATAAATTATGGAATTGTGGCATTCAAGTCAAATTATACACCTGATTTGTATCGCGTTTATCATCTCGCACGCTATCAGTTAGATGAAATAATTCTATATCATATTCAAATGACTTTAGGTGTACCTCAGGGTTCCTATATGGGGCCTATTTTATTTAAATTTCATTAACGACTTGCCTAATGTGCTAATTCATTCAAAATTTTTTACTTTTGCTGATGATGTAAAATTATTCTCGAAAATCTCTAAACTAATGGATGCATCTAAGCTTCAAACAGATTTGGATAAGATTATACAAAATGGTTTATGTTGAAATACCTCAAAATGCAATGCTATTTCTTTCAGCAAGTCAGAACACTCTTTTGAATTTAACTATAAAATTAATAATTCTATTCTGCAACGTGTTAGAAAACTACTACAAAAATTAAAGATATTGGAATTTTATTTGAGTCTAATTTATCATTCAAAGATCATTTTGAACTGATTGTTGCTAAAGCTTTGAGGATGCTTGGCTTTATTAATAGATATTAATACACCAATCCGCAAATAAAGTCGATCAGTGTTTAGTTCAGGTAAATATTCATGGACGCGTGATAGTTTTCATCAAATCAAAAAAGCATTTATTAATTCCTGTTCATGTAATACCCAGTAAAAAAATCAATACCCAAAATACAATCAGCAAATTTAAATTATCTTGTATGGGTGATATTTGACGATGAAGAACGTATATTCATTCAAAAATCAATTCTACTCGTAATTGTTGTAAAGAAAACGCACTTGTCATATATTAAAATTGCTGATTTCCTTTATTCATGACAAATTCGCTTACACGTCCACCAGAGACGTACCTAAACTAAACGCTGAATAACGTGTGTGGGTCGGTGCGACGCCTACAATTGCTTCTCGAAGAAGCCCAAACCACAATGCACTATTATTTACTTCTAAATATGATAGATTTTTTCAATTATTTTTTATAGTGAAAATAAGTGAGGACATCGCCTATTATGTTTGTAATCTTACAATTTTATCGAGAAACGTCTTTTCTTATTGTAGTAACACCATCGCTCGAGAGTCGATGCAAACCTTCTTTATGTTAGTTCATAGAAAAATGATATTGTTACTTCGGTTTCTCTGATTCTCCCTATCTTCATTTAAAGGCTTATACGTCCCTGGAGTGACAACAAATTTCCTATTTTCCTTTGAAGGTCCTTCAACAATTGTACAATTTGTGTTTATTACTTAAAAAGAACAATATTTGAAAAGAATTTTGTGAAAATTTGAGAAGAAAATGTTACAAATTCAGCCTTGAGAGTTTCGTGAAGTTGATCACGCAAAACCCTGCTATCTTAACTGGTACCACTTTCTGAAATAAATAAAAAAACGTTATCTGTTAATACATGAGATTTAGTTTTAATAAGCATTTTTTTCGGAAACATTTTGTCGTATAAATTTTGGTCATATTTTGTGGTATAAAATTAGTTTTAATTGATTACAACATATTCTTCGACCAAGGCACAAACTTGTCTAAACTCGACAGGTCACCAAATGTCCGTAACATTTTTAAAACGTTAGAGAATCGTTTACATGTCTGCAACGATTACAAAATGTTCTAGAAAAATTTTAGTAGCATTGCAGTCCTTTTGTAGGGGCTGCAATAATTTTTACGAAAAAGTGACTACTTCTTACAAAAATTGGTTTTGAAAAACAACTTCTTTAAAATTTTAATGCAGAATAAATCTGAGAACAAATATTTATTTTTAACTTACGTGGAATAATCTAGTCCAAGCCCATAAAGGCAAGGTTCTGCAGCAACCGCAAAACCCAATGCATTAAAAAAAATTAAAAGTTACCAGACCCGCATAAGTCTTTAAATCGTCTATTTTTAATCGGTAAAGAAAGGAAAAAGAAAATTAGCAAGTTATATTTATATCCCAAGTCAGATTATTATTTATATGATACTTGTGTACATGGTTGACGTTTCATTTAGACGGCACCGCACTAAACTCATCAGTGAGGCGTCATATTTTTTTATTTTTTACCCCTAAGAACCAGTAAAGACTACTGAAGAACGGAAACCATGTAACCATAATTTATTTTATACCACAGGAAAGGTTGCGGGTTAGCGAGGGAGTGCGCTTATGAAAACAACAACCAATCAACTAAAAAGTAATGGATGGTTAATATGGAAACGTAAAATTGAGATGAACTTAGAGAAGCGAAATGAATTTTATGAATGTAAAAAATAATAAAATTATAAATAAATTTTTATATATAAATAATATTTAAATGAAATCATTATCAAATGTAGCAATGAATAATATAATTATATGAATAAATTCTCTTACTGTTAATGAAACACGGTTGTTAATAATAAATTAATATTAAGTATTACGTGAAAACATCAGGTCGGAAGTTTCTAAATGCTAGGTTATTCCATTCTAGTACAAGGTAAAGGATACGTTTATGGGATAAAATAAACTTTCCGGTAGTTTCCGCATTTTATGTACGACCGAGACGGTTGAAAGAAAAATCACCAGTTCTCCGTTACAAAAGTTATTAACCTTCGTACAATGTTCGTGTAACTATTAAGATTGCTGTAAGATTTTCAGGTTCGCTCGTCCCACAAGAGTTATATCTCGATTAATATAACTATTGTTTTAGTGTACTCTAAAACTCATCAATATAGAGTGACAACAAACATTTTAAAAAAGTCCTTTTAGAAGATTTATGGTTAATTCAAACGTAAATTGCTCATGAAATAAAATCGAAATATCAGTTTTAAATTGGTAGTAAATGATGATCAGTTCTCGATGAGATATGTCCTGTCGAGATGCATAATTACGACCCACTTACATCGACTAATGTTCCACATGCTTATTGAATCTATAACTCGATTAATTTTCTGCTCGACCAAGTCTACTCGGGGTCAACTGCAATCGCTAGCATTTAATTTTTTTTTCATTTTTTAACTCCTGCTTCAATTGCTGAATATAGGCCATGTTATCTTGTCAATATATAGTTTATGATATACTAGTTGTATATGTACGGTGCTGAGGATATTTTAGTGGACAATGTTATTTTATAAATTGTTTTTTAAAGAATGTAAGTTCAAAAATTAGAACAGGAAATTACGTTAAATAAACAAACCACGAAAATTACATGATTAATCAGTTGATAGACAAAATTTGTCATAATACTCTAACCTTATTACATTTTTATAATGTCATTACGAAATTATTGTATGTACTTGTAACAATAAAACAAATGTAACATGTATTTGTTAGGTGTCACCAGAGTGACTTAATTTTCAATCCATAAAGAGTGAATTCTTACTCTAAGAAATGTATAGTACAATATATATGAACATATGGCTGGATAAATTCATTAAAGTAAATTTATTATCTTTTACATTAACTAGAGTACATATTACGATATATTTTCTGCTTTAAAAATTAGCATATAATAATAGGTACTCTAATGTGCAAAAACGATGTATAAATTATGGCGTACTGAGAAATCAAAATATTTAAAACTCGTATAGACGAATAAATAAAGTTATAATAATCGGCAAGAAATTGCCGACCTAAATTTTGTATGTTAGAGATTATATATTTTTTTGAATTCGTTACTTGACCCAGTTTTCTTTACAAGGAGTGCCATGCGTAAGTTTCGTGGTAAAACTGCACGCCTCTAACAGATATATCGCAATGATAGATATAATTCGCTTACACTCAGAAAAAAAGTAGTTGAAATGGCTATATTTTTACTGTGAATCATAATGTGAAATGTGGACTAGGCATGGTAAGAGTTAAAATAACTATTCTGAAATAATAAAGTTTAACTATTGTTTCAATGAATCAAAATGCTACTTATCATAATATACAAATAGACTCAACTATTTTGAATTAGTCATTTCAGAAAATTACTACCTTCACTGAGAGAAATTGTATACGAAATTGGCATAAAAAATATGGAGAGGAGTCAATATTTACTTTTTAAAAATATTTGTAAACTATATGTAATGTATATGTATATTATAGCATATGAAAAGTCCACTTTTCTCCATTCGTTCTTTATTTAAGATAAACAAGGAAATAAAGAGAAAAACAAAAAATCAATACTGCGCTAAGTTTGTGAATGTTACCCTTTAGCCAGTTAAAAAATGTATTATGCAATGCCATATCCACACAAATTTCAATGTCATGTAACTAGTCTATAGATACACGTGCGTATACGACATGTATTATGCATTATCATATCTTGACGCCCAACGGTCCTTCTTATGGCCAAATGAAAAATCCACTTCAATAACGGAAGCCACGGGCTCGAAGAAAAAAAGCTGCGAACGCAGCGTCGCGTCGCCGCCTTGCGGCATCAAAACACACGGAGTGCGGTAGTTTTTACTACGGTTTATAGTAAATACAAACTTTAAATATGAATAATAGTAAATATAAAGATTTACTACGAAACATAGTGTGAAATGAGGACTACACTAGATTATAGTTATTTTAACTATATTTGTCATATTTATTTAAATCATTCTACATAGTTGATTTTTTAACTATGAGGAGATAGTTGGTGTAACAATATTGTAGTAAAATCGAGTATGAAAGTGGTAAATTTAACTATTTTTCATAGTAGTTTTAACTATATTTTTTCAACTATGTGATATAGTCAATTCAACTATGGACTTGTTTCTCAGTGTACCATAAGACTTCATATTTAATAGAGAACTACTTCAAAGAACTTTTCTTAAATGAGAGTGCAAAATATTACATTCCCGCGGTAAAGCGAAATGGATTTCTGTTTAGCGCTGTATTCCGACTTCTCTAACATCTAATTTACTTTAGTTAGTCTAGTCTACTCTAACATTGTCTAGTCTTGTCATGTTTTGTTTATTTTTCTATAACCATATCTTTCATTCATATGAATGTTCAATATGATACTGATTTACCTCCACAACAGTGAATATTTAAGTTAGGGAAATCATTAATTTATAATACAATTTTATAAACTATATTAAAAATCTTAGTATATATTATTCATATTATTATTATTCTTACAGATATAACAATTCTGTATCGGAATACAAAAATCCATTTGTTATCTGGGATCCACGACAATCAGTGCAAAATCCGATATATCACGCATTGAGAATAAAACTTTATTGTCGGACGGGGTTTCATCTTGCAATTATACCTCCCGGGCGTGTTCGAGGATTTCCGGGAAACACAAACGATCCACACGGTAATTTTAAATCATTTTACAAAACAACCTCGCTTGTTCGACATGAACGGTTTCAGGCGCTCGCTCGCATACCTCGCTAGATCAACATTTTTTTAACCACGTCCCTTATGACGCCATACAAATGTAATTGCCTCATTCTTTGTACGAGCATGAGCGTACACCTGCCGCTTTTCTGCCTTTACTTTATCTCTTTTTGTTTTTCACATAAAGATAAATAGATGTAAACAAAGAAGAAAACAGCAAAGACATGAAATAATTAATGCCGGGGGTGTACTTCTCGACAGATACATGTGAAGGAATGGGAGGGGACGAGACTCCGCCCACTGTCGAAAAATCGAGGTCCCACTTTGTCGAAGAAGCGAGGTTGTACGTACCATTTTTACATATTGGGATCCAACATTTGGCGCTGTTGTCGATAGTTTTGCAAGATTACAACCGCCATATTGGCGCATGGCCCAATTACCTTTCTTCATGTGCAAGCTTTGGTTAGTTAAAAATTCAGCCACCAATAAATGTTAGTTCCCAATACGTGCACAATAATTTGTCAGGGAAAATTAAAATTATCTATAATGCTGTGACTTGTTCTGTAAATAATAACTAAAAGAAAGGAATATAAAAATATTAATATGCACCTCAATCATTTCGTTACAAATTTCCGATATAAAAAATATATGTATATAACCCCTTTGTTTACAAAATAATAAAAAATATGTAATTAATATGGAGAATGACAACTGGTAGTATACAATTTTGTACTTTTAGCTTGTTTCATCGTCTGTCCTGTATCGTTTGGTGTAATTCGGATACAAAGCACAGAAACGAGGCATTATTTGGCATTAAACAGTAAAGGATACTTATACGGTGAGGTAAGTAAACGTTTAAACGACCGATGGTAGGTGTCGAAAAACGGGACCGCAATTAATTCGAGGTGTTCAGTTAATCGACAGCCCTATCGGGAAAATTTGAACTAAAACGAAATTCAACATTGCAGAACCGATATGACCAACAAAAATGCAGCTATCAAATTATTTAATGATTCAAGTTATTTATACATTTCAATTTATTTAATTCATATCACTAAATTTATTTATATTGTGTGTGCTGGACTTTTTATTTTTCTACAGTAAAAATAGAGTTGACAAAAGAATACATTGAAATTGAAAATATTTTATCTGGCAAATTTAGATACATATTTTTAAGTAAATGAATAGTTTAAACAATTCTCTTGTGCAGAAAAAAGCCAAAGATAATACGACTTGGGAGCAATGGCATATAGGAACCTACGACGCATTTCGTTCTCACAAGTACGCCAACTATGGATGGTGGTTGGGAACAAAGAAGAATGGAAGGCCAAAATGTGGTACAAAAACTGACTGGGGACAAAAGTGTATACAATTTTTACCTGTACAATCTAACGTAATTTAAAAGTAATGGATATCTGTCAGAGAAATATATTTATTTTTGTATTGTATAAATCTTATTCAACTAATCGATAATAAGCAAAGTGATATACGGTTCTGTTATTGTTTATGAATTAATTTGATTGAAATTTTTAGAGATGATCATTTACGTAACAATGTATTTATTGCTCTATTCGATATTAGTAATTCTGTGATATGAATGTAGCACGTATTGCAATATTAGTTGTATTCTTGTAAAATTATAATAATATGTGATAAAAATGGTATGTTAGTTATAATTATTTACATAACAGAATTACTTTAATTTGAAACATATTACAGTATATCAATTATATTAAACGATCTACGTTTTAACGTATTTTGAAAGTATCATTCATACAATTCAAGATTGATACCACGAATATAATATCCTGTAATGATGCTGATTACAAGGTGCTAAATATAAAATTAAAATATTCATGTACAAAAATTATAACTCGTGCTGATTATATGTGAGCGACGTTTCTTACTTATGTTTATCCCGTGTGAAAATTGAAGTGGGATGTTTCAATGAATTTAATTTTATGCAAATCGCAAAATGAGTGTATGTTTAGTTATAATGTATTGAGGACAAAATAGAATTAAAAATCAGGTTACTCCCATTAATAATTAAGAAGGACTCACAGAAAAAAATAAGTCTTAAAATTGTTTCATATTAAATTCATCATCAGGTGAGGCTTAATTTAAGTCCGAAATTGCGTTAATTCTCTTAAATTCAGTCAGTGTTTTGGCTTTAGTCTTACTTTCAGTGAGCAAAACTGACGTTTAGACGATATTTTGGCTTAAATTAAGATTTATCGAGCTTATGGCATCTAAGTTAGACGAATCTTGTTTCAAAACAAAAAATCGGTTGAAAGTCAGTTTCGTTGTCTGAAGGTAAGACTTTAAGCCTAAATATTGACTGAATTTAAGAAAATTAACGCAATTTTGGGCTGAAATTAAGCCTCACCTAATGATGAATTTAAGATGTAACAATTTTAAGACTTATTTTTTTCTGTGTTGTAATAATACTACTGCCTTCCAGTAAGGGCATTTTTTAAATCTTAAGAACCAATTCTTGCAGCAAGACTTTGCGGGAACACAGCGCAAGTAAGTCTTTATGCTTATTAGCAAATAGCAGTACAAATCAAATCAAGACTAAAAGAATGGTGTAAGGTAAATCACCGCGATGTTATTGCTTCAACGTGACATAGGACTGATTTATAATATGTATTAAAAAATAGGGGAAGCGGTGAACTCAAAATATCTCTGAAATTAATCTTACAAACTACAATACTTCTATTACAATAGAGTCCTGGTATAATTGCATCTCGCTATATTTGCGTACCAGCATATTTGCTGGTTCCGTCCCATTATGTTTGTCTGTCACCGCTCTCTTCCCCCACCTTACGGGCTGAGGCCTCAGGAAGGACTTGCTGTGACGCCACGAACATAACGCGATTAAGGGGAGTGGGAGAAGCGTCGCACCCCTTCCTTTGGAAAATATAAGGAGACGGGAGGGAAAGGCGAGGAACCGAGCAGGTAAATATACCGGGACACTACTGTACATTAGTTGTGTCTTTTTAACCTTCATATTTGATGGTATGGCATCCAGTTTTTATTAAGTTACTGGCGCATTCCAGTGATTAATGTATTCTTTACTTCTAAGCTTGCAGTATTTTGGGTACAGAACATCAAAAGTTTCTATGAATTTCTTGTTTATACCAATGGACGATTGCATATTTTTATAGAGTAATGACTAGTAGATTCGTAGGTAATCATTATTTTTGGAGTTTATTAGAGAAATGAGTTATCGATTTTTAATCGAGAAATATGTCTTGGGACGAAGCGGTTGATTTTTGGTAGCGCCTATTCAAGCGAAATACTCTAGAGATAACTTATATTTGATGAGTCCCTTCGAACCACACAGCACTTATTTGTAAGTATTATGCTGATGCATTTTGAAAAAAATTTCTTGACCGCTTGATAAGAAATGTTAATAATTTGAGTCTTGAAAATACGGCCGTTGAACATTAAACGACGTTATTTTAAGTTTCGGCCGTAATGTTGGCCCTCTTAGAATTTATTGTCAAAAACAATTTACAATAATAATAGTAAATATAAACTCAAAGGAAATTTTATGCGACGTTTACAAAGATTTGAAAAACATACACGTGCTTTAAAAAAACAAGATGTTATTCTCCCGATGGATTTGGGATACAGCTACGAAAATTCTATATCATAATAAAATTTAAAATTAGGTGCGTGATTTAAAAACTTGGAGAAAAATTACATACGTATGTCGATAAATGCACTGCTTCACACTACCGTACAGAAAGAACATTCGCAACATTACAGACCTTTAAATTTCATTTTTCAATATTATGATGTAACCTAGTCTACATGTGTGGGTGTGTTTGAATTCGTCGTCAACCGCAATTACGTAATATACTGCATTGTTAACAATGTATCGTGTAACCAATCAGAAATGAGCAAAATTACAAATTTAAGATTATATATTTATAATTATATAGCGAGTCCGGTAGCCCCGACCACCTAAGGTTTTTGGCATATAACTTATTCTTCGCGACTTCAACAAGTAATGGAAAGTATTAAAAATAATATTTGTATCATATTGAATGCATCCGTGGAGAATTTGAAGTCAAAATAGCGAATCTGTTACAAAAATTCATCCTTTTCGTTGTTCATAAAATTGGTTCCGCTAGTTAAATAGTTTTCGATTTCTTTGCGTTTTTTGCATTTCTTTCACTTGCTAAAATTGTTACATGTTTGTAGTCGAAGTTATGAGAACTGTTAATCCCGTGTATGTCTTGTTTCTAGAAGTTTTCCGGTTTCACCAAAGCAGACTTTTTCATAATTCATACATGGAATTTGGTACACGGCGTTGCTAATTTTTTCTAGTTCAAGCTTGTCTTTTAACGATTTTATTCCCCCGATGTTTACGCTTATAGATTTATCAACAATCCGGATGTTTTATTTTCTTAAACGTTTTGATAATATTCTTAAAAATGTTTAACATAGAGAATACATGTGGTTTTTATAATATTGTTATTGCTGCGATTGGTATTACTGCTGATATCCTGTGTGTTATGGTCCTAAATCTGATGAAATCGAGTACCATATTCCATAAGAACTTTTTTAACAATTTGCACATTTTTCTTCCGGAATCTTATTTTAGCAAGTTTAATAGCGTGATCAGTGAGCCCTATAATTACACCGATCTTATCATTAATCGGGTGTTCAGATATAAAATGTAGACATTTTCTGGACCACGTTGTTTTGTAATACCAATCTGTAAATAAGAAACCATTGTCTTTTCTGATCACACGTAAGTCTAAAAAGGGTGCTACCATTGCCTTTTTGTTCTACACTGAATTGGATTCTATTTTCGATTCCGTGGATTTTTGTAAGGCTGTTAAAACAGTTAGGGCGTTGGGTATTTTACCCTTAGGAATTGAAGGCAGGATGTCGTCGATGTATCTTAAGTAGAATCCCAGTTTAAAATTCCGCTTCCTAATTAGAATTTTCTCTATATATTCTATTGCTAAATTTGCAATTACATGTGACAGAGGTGATCCCATCAGAACTTAAATTTTATTATAATATAGAATTTTCGCCACTGCATCCCAAATCCGACGGGATAACCAAATCTTGTTTTTTTAATGTAACTGTAAGATTTTCAAATATTTGTAAACGTCGCGTCTCATATAATTTCCTTTGAGTTTACATTTATCTACTATTATTATTGTAAATTGTAAATTGCAGAAACGTAAAGTAATGTCGTTTAATGTCCAACGACCCTATTTCCAAGACTTAAGAAACAAGAACAACAAAGCCCTGGTAGAAAATGGCTTAATTTTTTACCAGGGAGACAGATTAATAATCATGCTTCAGAAATATTTTATAAAAGGATATCGCGTCGAAAAAGCAGAAAGTAATGCCGACGTTCCCTCCCACCAATTATAGAAGCTGCTATAACATCTTCAACTACGAATTCCCCCTTTGCAGTTGGTTGAGACACCGACTTGATTGTTATGATGGCTGCATTGACACCATCTAATCGCAATGTATTTTTTTGTAAAACCAGGTAAAGGCAAACATTTACTGTTGTCAACTGTTCAAACAACGAAAAATTTACGAGCCACCATTTTATTTTGTCGCTGCGATACCGCGTCTGCTATATTCCGGAAAGGAAAAAATACCGTTTTTAATTTATTAAGGAGGGCAAAATTCCAACAAATCAACGACACTTTTGTCGTCTTCTTCAGATGCCGCAGACGTGCAAAAAGCAGGCAAATTGTTATTTTTGCATCTATGCAAGGCTAACACCTGAACAGACTTTGAGAGTTGCGATTTGCAACCAAAAAAAATCCCGCTTAGCTGCTTTGCTGTTAACTGCGCTTAATTATTCGCTTGCTGCGAGTATACCCTGCAAACACGGAAAGTAACAGTTATGTAATATTTCCGTAATGGTTACATGTTTACATAAATGTTACGTAGTTGTTACATAACTGTTACTTTTGTGTTTGCGGGGTATTACCAAGTGCAACCGGGGTTGGGCAACAAAGACATAAACACGGAATCTTGGGGTTGAAGAAACAAGACGATATTCTTCATCCGATTTTTACAATCAATTCTCCGGCACCAAATGAACTGCTGAAATCAATAGTCTGCAATTCGCAATCAAATTTCGGGTTAGCTTGTGGGTGCAAAAAAGGCTGGGTTAAAGTGTTTCAGACCTTTTTGAAAGTCTTCAACGCTTCAAAGGGAGCCCAAAACAAGCCTATTCTCAAGAAAGCTTTAACCATTATTTTTCTCCCTCCAAATCGTTAAATTTCTTCCAATTTTACTGGAATAATTAGGAAACAAATGAAGGCACAAAATGCAAAAACTTAGAAAATAGACTTCGAAAACTTTGTGAAACATAAAAAATGAAATGCGTTTCCAGTATTGTTCTGGTGTAATTTAACCATTTTTGCACAAACAAAAATATAACGAAAAACAGGATAATAGTGGAAAGGGGAAACAGGAATACGGAAAAGAATTATCATGTCTGTTCGATTTCATCCAAATTTTACGTGAATAATCGTTTTGAAATATTTAATGGACATAGTGACAAACTGTTACCGTTTAAAAATTAGATTTTTATTAAACTCAAGTAAATAAATAATCATATAACATTTAGTGTAAGCCTTAAATGAAGTAATTATACATTAATACATGTATGCATATAATACTTAGCACTCTTACAAAATTTGCTCAATGTATAAGAACATTTTTCATTTAAACAAGTAAAAATCAGTTTGTTGTAGCTGTCAATTTCTTTTAGTACTTGTTTACACAATGCAGTGCATACATATAATAGCTTTTCTCTTAAACCTAAAAATGTAACATTACAGGAATTAATTTATTCAATTAGTTCTAATTCCTGTTTCATATATATATATTGAATTTTGTATTTCCCATCATAATGCAGTGAATGGTTATGATAAAATGACTTTCAATATGAAAGGTTCATTTCTTTCAGCGTTGTAACAGACTAAATTTGCGCACATTGTTTATAAAATATAAAATACGTATATACGATTTATATCATTCTCTTACACGAAGATCATAACAGTAGTGCATTTCAGTCAAAAGAATAATATTTGTATATAATTCAATGTTTACATAATTACAACACATACAACGTCATTTAAAGAAATCTTCGAAAAACATAATTTGTATAAATCTAATTACATGTATTTTGATTAATACAAATAGAAATAATTTAGATTTGGTCTACATGACCAATACAATAATAAATGGCATGTAAACATTATTACGTAGTATATAAACACATTAAAATGTTACAAATTATCAAATACGATAATTCTTCAATAGAATTTTATAATTCTGTGTTAGTTTCTAACAGAACACATGCGAATTGTGCATTTTACTTTTCTCTGAATCTGAACAATTTCACAGAAAAGATATTATCTGCGTTTAAAGTGTTACTAATGGTATTTTGTGACCCATCCTATGGTAATTTGGTCCAACCACTTTGCCCGAATTTATTAACACTGCAACCACCATTGACAAAGCAACATTGTATTAACTATGCTTTCATAAAACAGCACGTATTATAATCCTATTTTTTCAAATGTAGCATTGTAACTTGCAGCAAATACAAAAAGGCAACAATATAAAACACTATGTTTTTAATTTTGATTCTGAAATTACTAGTAATTTTGACGCTGTTGTCGAAATATTTTGTCGATATTTTTGCTGATACATAACGTTCTTACCGCGTATTTTTAAACATTTAATGTGCTTAGCAGTTTTTCCATTTCATTACTAGAAAGTTAGTATTGCAAAGTGTAGGACATTCTTGTAGCGATTAAGTTATACAAAATGTGAAGGTACACGGAATTATATGTACAGAATATATATTAAAAAACTGTTATATGATAAGTAGAAAATAATTATAAATCAATTAAATGCAAACAAGTGACATATCAACATTTTTTTAGCCAATATTTTGAATACGTCTTTTTTAATTGATATTTATTTAATAATTTAACCACTATTAATACCATGCAAACCTGTTTAAATATCATTAAAATGCAAAGATAAAAATTATTTTAAAATCTTCCCACTTGGAAATTTCAGAGATTCAACGATACTTCCTCCTCCTCCACACAATAATAAAATTTTTTACTTCATCATCGATTTAGTATTATGACTAATTTGCTACTCGAGTCCTATCAAATGAATTAACCTTTGAGTGGAAATTGGCAGTATGGGATACTAATATCATTGTGAACCGCATCGGAAATGTTTGCTCGGACCTCAGCGGATTACTTTTCGCAATTTCAAGTCCGTACAGGCCGGCAAGACGTGGATTCTACTCGCAAGCAAGGATCAGTCCTGAACCTGATACAAAACTTGTGACACTCTCAAGTAATGATATCAGTGAACTACGCAGAGATGCTCTTTGGTACTTGTACGCGACAAAAAAGTGTCGCGGAATATAACTAATTATTGCAAGATCATATTAAAGATAAAGCCTTACGAAGCGATAATAATGCCAACGTGCAGGTGCTCCTTTCAGTAGGAAAAATCCAACATTGCGAAGGATAATTTTCCATTCATTGTATATCTTTTTTTGTTAACCAAAATATACGGACCGTTGCGATTTACTTCTTTTTCGTTTTTGGACTCGTTGATTGAAAAACACTCGAAGCGGACATTAAGTTTTCAATGTATTGACCCAGCACTTGATTTTCGCTACGTAGCTTCAAGTTCTCTTCCTTCACGCTGTCAACTCGTTGCGATAAATCTACAAAAATAAATTCAAATTATGAAACATACGAAGCTCTACATTTCTGAGCGCCTATACGCCGTGTAACGCTACCTATGGCCCTGTTTACTAGGAGATAAATGATGAAAAACTGAACCGGAAGTTCCTTTTCCAAAATTGGATCTGAGGCTTAAAATTTGATTGACGAGCCATCGAAGTTTCGACAAAAAACACCATAACTCGGTTCTTTTTGAAGTTATGTTAACTAGTGAAAGTCCATATTGAAGATATATTCAAGCTCTACAATTCATCTGGGAGGCTCTTTGACCTGCCATGAATATTTCTCGTGTTATAGCTATAAAATTGGTGAAAAATGCCAATTTTTGCGATTTTTCTCGTCCAGCTTTTTTTGCTAAACAGCTAACGAAATATCACACAAGAAGAAGTTGTAGGCCTTGAAAAAACAAACAATTTAACCCTTAATACAATTTGATTCGATAAAAATTGAAACGACGAGGAGCCTTTTAAAGTCATGGAATTGGCGAAAAACGAGTTTTGAGAATATCAAGACGTTTTTCGTTAATTCTGCGACTTTAAAATACTCCCTGTGGGTTTAAATTTTATCGAATCGCTTCCGACTATGGATAAAATTGTTCGTTTTTTTATGACCTACGACTTCTTTATTGGGATATTTCGTTAGCTGTTTAGCAAAAAAAGTTAGACGAGACATTTTTCACCCTTTTTATGGCTATAACAAGAGAAATATTCAATGTACAGTACCGCTCAAAAGTATGAGCTCACCCTTGCGGAATTTTGGCTAAATTAAAATGTTGATATCTCATCGCCAAGTCAACGTACGGGAAAAATAAAAAAAGGGCATTAAAGAGATTCGAAAAATTTTTAAAAATTTCAGCCAATAGACAATTAAAAAATGAAACATTTTGTTTCTTAAATATTTGTTATATCACGTCAATTTTCCGAGATATAGCAGATAGAAAAAAATCACATTATTTTGTTCAAAATTGAATAAGTTTTTGTAAAGAAAGATTAGACAAAATCCCGAAGAGGTAAATTAAAGCTATAGAGATTATCTTTCGATTACACGCTGTACATTTCTCCTGCAATCATTTTTAAAAAAATTGGAGCGGATTGAAAAAGACAAAAATAATACGAAAAAATGACTTTAGTAAATCGAGCATAGTTCGTAGAGAAATGTATATATTGAACTGAAACTACCACGACTGAGAAGCTGAAAGGCTCCTCTTTAATGCCCTTTTTTTATTTTTCCCGTACGTTGACTTGGCGATGAGATATCAACATTTTAGCCAAAATTCCGCAAGGGTGAGCTCATACTTTTGAGCGGTACTGTAGGTCAAAGAGCCTCAGAGGTGAATTGTAGAGCTAAAAAATAACTTTAATATGACTGATTAACATAACATAACAAAAAGAACCGAGTTATATAAAGTGGTTTTTTTTTCGAAGCTTCGATGGCTTGTCAATCAAATTCTAAGCCTCAGATCCAATTTTGGAAGAAGAACTTCTGGTTCAGTTTATCGGCATTCACATCCAGGTAAACGGGGTGTCATAGGTTGCGTTACACGGTGTATAATATCGTTTAGGACCAACTTAATTTGGCATATATAATAATAGTATTTAAACACACCATCTAATGTGTTTTGAAGTTCTAAAACCTGGGAAATAAGCCTTGCTTTTTCTTCCTGTTCGTCGGGACTCATGTCTGGATCTAAACCTAGAACTAAAAGAATGAACGTAATAAAAGTACTTACTTGTCCACTTTTAAAGACATTTTATAAAATAAAATTTAATAACGATGATAATCTAATAACATATTAGGATTTTAGATGGTGATATGCGAATAGGAAAAAGTAGGGTAGTGTGGGGTGTTGTGAGACACGCCATTTCTGCCATGACAGAATGATTTGATGACATTTAAAGACACTTGACAGTAGGTGTAGCATCTCTCCTTACTTTCTACAGACATTATACGCGCCAACATGTACATTGTGTGCCTCTACGAATTTTAATTTTTATTTCCATCTCAAAAGCTTTGATTTGATAATAATTTCGTGTGATTCCAGAAATATTTCGAGCCAAAGTCGACGGTATATGTTTTCAAAAATAATGGTTCATAATTTGTCTTTGAAACCACATTAATGATTTTGTGAAATTTCTGAGTGTACAATGATGCGGTGACCATTTTGAAAATGTCATTTATGGGGTATTGTGAGACACTCATTTTTTGACACTTTTCGACATTTTTCGGCATTCCCCATCAGAGTTCGTATCTATCATGCATTTTTATCAAATTTTCGTGACTTCTATAGAATTTTCGTGATTTCCATCGAATGAATGTGATCGAGCGGTTCATCTCAAATACGAGAAAATGACAACGATTTACGGTAGAGTCCCGGTATATTTGCCCGTACGGTTCCTCGCCTTCCTCTCCCGTCTCATTATATTTGTCAAAAGAAGGGGAGCGCCGCTTCTCCCACTCTCCTCAGTCGCGTTACGTTCGTGACGTCACAGCAGACCCTTCCTGAGGCCCCAGCGCGCAAGGTGGGGGAAAAAGAGAGCGGCGATAGACAAATATAACGAGACGGAACTGGGCAAATATGCTGGGACGTAAATATAGCGAGACGCAGATATACCGGGACTCTACTGTAATTCACTTGCGCCCAATGCGAAGCGGCCGAAGATAAATAAATGCATCGAAAATTAAACATTCAATCATTATTTTTCCTTATAATTTACTGTATTATTAAAATTTTCAAGTTCAATCAAAATATTTCATGAAAATCGCTATTTTGTGGCATTAAAAGTTGTGTCTCACAACACTCCACAATTTTTTAAATTCGCAAAAACACGTATTTTTACAGACAGGACAAATTAAGATTTTTGTTTAAATAGATTCAAATGCCATTAACTAAAATTAACATAAGTTACATTAGAACAGTTTTATATTGAAAAAATATTCATGTTGAATTATTCATGATAAGCAGACAATTACTATACAAATAAAAGATTCTTTAGGCAAACAAAACATTCTTTAGGCATTTGGAATAAAGTGAAAAAAGCTGAGATACCACAAACTCTGAGAATTAGATCCGAAAGTCGCAAAAGTCTAGCGACCAAAGTCAGTTTCCAGATTTAGGAGTCCAAATGTATTCAAGAACATCTTTATTATGTACCTAAAAAGTTCACGTTCAACGTTTCGTATATCTTTGTACTCCACGATACTAGTACGTCGAAATGAATAATGACATACAAGTGAACAGTTATTCCCTACAAAATGTCTATGTACATTGAAAAGTACTGTTTCGAATTATGCTTAAAGTAAATCCAAGTAATGCTTCACCAATTATGGCTGCCAAATTTACAAAATGGTTCTGCTCCATAACCTGACTTGAAAAATTCACTATCTTTATATTTATGTAGGAGGGTCTAATTCGGACCTTGTAAAGTTTTTTAGCTGCACCAATGTAAAATGCCAATCCATTCGCAAAAGGGATTTTCCCTCCTAGAAGTCTGATCAATTGCTCACATTTTCCTCCTAGACGTTTTTTGCGATCTCATATAAAATTATATGTAAAAGTTCTGAAACAAAAATATACAACCATGTTGTTCCAATTCAATCTACCCATGTTTCAATTTGGACCACTTCGTTTTTTATAGTTTTTCGCAATAAAAATGAAAGCAAACGTATTCTAATTTGTTTTTTGCGTATTTTATTGGATTAAAGTTCGAAATAACTAAAAATTAATAAAGTGTCAATCAATCGGAATCAGAGCCAGATTCAAAGTATTGAACTTTTTGATTTCGTGAACGGTTTCCGGAACGCGTTGGCAAACTACTTGTGCTGCAGCTCGGTTGTGGTGATGTAAATATTGGAATATAAATGCTAAAATTATTTTCGTCTGGAGGCCGTAAAGTGCGACTTTCACGTCTATTGGACTTGAAGTGAATTATAGGACAAGGAAAGTTACAACCGGCGGCGATTCAAGACTCAAGGGCCGGGCGTCGCCCGAGAATCGTCTCGACGGAGGTAACTTTACGCCCTAGGGTCAACTTTACGTCTACTGTGACGAAAATAAATTTTCTTTTTTCTGGTCTTTACTACGTATATACGTATTTAATTTTTCTGTATTTTGACCGATTCCAAAAGTAATTTAAAATATAAATAAGTTATTTTTAATTATACATTAATACAATTATAAATAAATTATAAATTTCGCGTTAAATTAGGGGGTCCGAATTGGACCATGCCTAACGGTCCGAATTAGACCAATGCTGATTTCACACTTGTCACTCGGATTAGGCAGAAATAGTAAAGGTACTCAAGAAAATTGCGAATACCGGCTGAAAGGTATTATTCACTACAGTACTAACCACCAAGTTTCACATCGAGCAATTTGTTATTGTCACTAATCTTGAAAGTCTAAATATAAATTATACGTATGCAGCTCTTCAAAACTAAAAGTCTATCTGACGGATGCTCGTGATGACTGAGAACCGACAAATTCTATGCGTTTTAACAGAGCACTATCACAACCATAATACAGTAGAGTCCTGGTATATTTGCGTCTCTCTATATTTACGTCCCAGCATATTTGCCCAGTTCCGTCTCGTTATATTTGCCTGTCGCCGTTCTCTTTTTCCCCCACCTTGCGCGATAGGGCCTCGGGAAGGGCCTGCTGTGACGTCATGAACGTAACGCGACTGAGGAGAGTGGGAAAAGCGGCGCTCCTCTTCTTTTGATAAATATAATACATACTTGCATGTATATATAAGGAGACGGGAGGGGAAAGCGAAGAACCGAGCGGGCAAATATACCGGGACTCTACTGTAATAACAACATCGACCTTTTGCATTATTTGCTGAGAAATAATAGGTGGTCCGAATTGGAGCAGGGTCCGAATTAGACTACGTCCCCTAAAAGTAGCTTTGTAATTGTACCATCATCGTGATATACGAGGAATACGAAAAATATAACAAGAATTTTGAATTTTCGAGGATGCCGCGATGGTGTCTAACTGCTACTAATCTAACTACATGACGGGACCATTTTGTTTTTAATCAAAACAGGTGATTTATATTTAGGTTTTTCACCTCTTTCCAAATGGTTAATGAAGCATTTTTCAAAAACGCTATTTTTTTCGCGCTAAATTTATGGATCAACATTAGGTTTTCCTGTTTTAATTTTCGCACAACTGTATTGAATACAATGTATTCCTCATCAAAAATTACTAAACAAATAATTTAAAAAAATTTTGTTAAGCATTATTTCATAGATCTGAAAATGACGACACAGTCTCCCCTTAACCCTTTGACTGCTAATGACTAAGATCTTTGTTATTTTTTACTTTTTCCAGACTGCCAGAAAAATCTTTGTCATTATATAAAGTAGACTAACAAATTCTGGAATTTATGTAAAATAAAACCAAATCCATTTCTAGACAGTCAGAGGTGTACTGAATATGATGGCGTTGTCCATTTTTATAATCGCTGTGTAAAACAAAATATATAAATCCACAAAGATGGTAGTTTTCACAATTTTTGCAAAATCTTAGTCATGAAGTATGACATTCATCAATTTATGCATAAAAAGTTTATAAAACCGCTTGGAATTGGTTACTCAGAGGTTTTCGGGGTAGTTGATTACGAATCTGAGGTTATATTTTTGAAATTCAAAATGGCGGACCCAATATGGCGGACACTTTTTTGAAAAGTCTAACCATTCTGCTTGAAACTTGTTATTCGGGGATTTTCGAGGTCGCTGATTACAAATCTGATATATTTTGAAAATTTAAAATGACGGCTACAATATGGCGGTGAAATTTTCCAAAAATGGAACCATTTGGTTTGAAAATTTTCAAAAACCAACTTCAAATTCGTAATAAGCGGTCCCGAAAACCCCGAGTAACAAATATCAAGTGAAATGATTGGAATTTAGAAAATTTGTCCGCCATTTTGAATGATCAAAATCTGATTTCAGATTCGTAATCAGCGACCCCGAAATCCCCCCGTGTAATAAATTTCAAGCGAAATGGTTGGAATTTCGAAAATTTGTCCGCCATATTGAATTCGCCATTTTGAATTTTCAAAATCTGACTTCAGATTCGTAATAAGTGTCCCAAAATACCCCTATATACCAAGTTAAAGTAAAATCTAACAAATTTTTATTTTTCTGTAATTTTGGACATTTTTTGTGAAATTCGCATGGCAGTCAAGGGGTTAAATTATGTTATACGGTGTGTTTTTATTATATATTTGGTGTATTTTTGTACTTTATTTTTTATTGGGAACTAGGTAAAATTATACAAAACTTGATTTATCACATAATTACTTTATTTACTACTATAGTCATAATATAATTTATACTTACGACTTGGACTACAACTTCCATTTGTGAAAGTTGAAGGTATTGAATCCATACTGCGACCATGTAAGAGAGCTTCTGATCCGTGTGAGTTATCAACTGTTTCTTCTTCTGGAATAATAACTATAAACAAAAATACTATAAATTAAACCAAATGCAAAACTAGAATGTTTATAACTGTAATAATATATGTAAGTATCGTATTATACATTAAAGATTTTTTATCAATGATGATGTTGATACGTAACTACAGATTATAAGACTTATAATTAAATGTAATAAATCAACATGCTTTTTTAAATTGGACCAATCTATTCATAAAATAATAAAAAATAATAACTTTTTCTGACATCTTGAATCACAAATATTACGATGACGCTGAAGCTAATAGCCGATTCGCAGCAGCGGATTCAAGAAAACTATGGAAATGGATAATTTTTCTTATTAAAAGTTACTTGCATTTAAATACTTTTAGACAAATTTTATATAAATAATCTGTTTTTGGCAATTTTAATGGCTGAAAACCATAGTTTTTTCGAATCCGCTGCTGCGAATCTGCTGCTAGCTTCAGCATCATAATATTACGGTAAGTGGCTCCAAAATATTTTTAATTTGAACTGTATGTTGTATGTCATCGAATTTTGCATTTTATTGTGGTACATGTTGATATCGCAGGATTTAATTACACATGACTATAATCTTTATACAAACTTTAAATTATATTATTTAATTTTGCATCATCATGTTATAGACAACGTTAAATAGGATATGATACTTTGGATTTTTTAAATACAAAACAATTACTTTTTATTATACATTTGACTCCATATTGCTGGACAATATATATTAAAAACAATCTAAATAATCAGCTAAGATCATAAGAAATAGAACAAGCATTATGTGCCTACAAGAAAATCAATATTATATGTTAAGGAACGAACATAGTGGAACCTCCCTTTAATAAATGTGTGACATAAACACCATACGAAGCACATTCAAATTTGCAAATTTTCAACTTTCATGTCTAAAATTGCAACATTATCTTTCCAAATATTGATTGTAAATTATATCTGTATAATAACTCTATTAACTACTAAAATCTTGATTATTAAACTTATTAATAGATATCTTGTTGTTTCGTATAATAGACGCATACCATTTTTATAATTCCAATTTTTAATGAAAAAACAAAAAAAAAAACAATATGTTACTATTCTATCAGACTTTTAGAAACAAATAGATATTGTAAGAATTAAAAGTCCATTCTTCAAGGTTTCAATATTAGGTGGATTCAGACAGATACATATTGACGAAAACAAAAGAATGTTGACCAGTCATAATCACATTTAAAAGTATTCTGCTAATCGCAGCATTTGTTTTTATCAATATTTACTTGTTAGAAACTGCTTGATATAGATACCTCAATTATAAAAGGAAAGTTTATTTACTACAACATAAAATATAATTGCGAATATATTAACTTACGAAGTATACAAAGGATTTAATAAAATTTCCTCAATGACAATTTTGGAAATTTTCATAATATTTATCATGAAAATAAATATTCAAAATAATATAAAATACAATCGATATTCGACTTTTGTTGCATATTTAATGAATATAAAAGAAAAAATGAGAACTGTACCTTGTGGATCATCATCTGCTAGAGGTATGCTGTTCATGTCATCTTGGAGTTTGACTCCTGTCACGACCGATGCCGACATCCCGGACTTCCTAGTGCGAACTATAAAAAGCGAAAAGCCTTCGCGCAGAAGTCAAATACAACGATTTATTGATTCCTTCTTACAGTTTTTCGATCTTCGTAAACTTTCATCCGCCTTATATTCCTTCAAACGTTTATTTTCAGCATAAACTTTTGATGCGATTTGCAAGAGTTTCTACAATTTTTTGCGCGAAATCTGTGTAATGTTTGACAGGCGTTATTGTAAATAACACAGTATATCACTTAATTCGACTGGAACAACATTTACTCATTTTTCCAGTCTTTTCTTATACTCTTTATGGGTATCGAAGCTATCACTTGTCATACGCACACATAGATAGAATATGACACATATAAGAAATTCCGAGTTTGACAGAAGCAGAAGACAAAACGAATAACATGAACTACACAAATATTTAGATTGTATACATAGTCTATATTTTTACATAGAGAATAAAGGTGTTATCCCATGGTGTAAACATCTCGACATTTACAGGTGGCGCTGCGAACAGAGCGGAATAAAACTCTAGAGAGAAACCACACTGTAAAAAATGCTAGTGTAAAATCACTAGGGGAATTGTAAAATTACATTACACCGTACTGTTACAGCTCACATGGTAAAATCGCATCTCTGAGAGAGGCAAAAATCTCTGATTCTGTCGAGTATTTTACTACGATAAATGTAAATTACTAAAATTGTAAAATTGTTGTTCTAATTAAAATTACCTACTAGGGGTGTCGTAATTTTATTTCTCTCAATATTACTATTCGACTAAAAATCACAACCAGTATTGTAAAACTACAATGTTCCACAGTTTCTTGGAATACGTCCAAATTAAAAAAAAATGAGATGGTTGGAGATATATCCCGGAGAAGCAACGAGAAATAAAAACAAATCTGTTACTGAAAAAGCATATTCTTTTTTTAGAAAACTTCAAAATAATATGACGCTAAAGCTAGCAGCAGATTCACAGCAACAGATTCGAAAAAACTATCGTTTTCAGCCATTAAAATTGCCAAAAACAGATTATTTGTATAAAATTTGTCTAAAAATATTTAAATGCAAGTAATTTTTAATAAGAAATTATCCATTTCCACAGTTTTCTTGAATCCGCTGCTGCGAATCTGCTGCTAGCTTCAGCATCATCAAAATAATAAGTAATGTGATTGACGCATAAAGTTTATAAACATTTCTATATCTTTTATATAACAATCACTGTGATGTCTATTTTATAAGTGTTTATTTCGGTGTATACTTTAATAAATTAAATGCATTTCCCGAAATATTTTTGTATCCTGAAACTCTTTGAAAGTAATACAAAAGTAAATAAATAATAGCATTAAAAAGACTACAAAATATACTTATAACCTTTAAAATGACTACTTAACCCTTTGTAGCAAGGTGGTCCCTCTCATCAGACAAAAATTTAATTTTGAGGTTTTTAAAAATATTGGTTGGTTTTTCTAGTAGCTAAGATATTCAAATTTAATTTGTGTATATATATTGTAATTTAATTTTATAAATAAACAAACACTAAAAAATGCAGTTTAAACGATTGTAGGTCATTTTTCCCCTCCCGTCTTTCCCCCGGCCAATTTTCCCCTCCCATGTTTCCCCATTGGCATTATTCCCCACGGACGACATTCCCCTTAACAAGTTGTCCCCCCGAAATAAAATGTTATTTATATATTATTTTGTTTAATTTCTACTGACTATAATGAAATATTACATCCGATATTTTCTAAATATTTTACAATTTCGTTGTTTTCTACATATGTATCATATTTCGAAACGATATTGAGAAAGCGTTTTTCAAGTCTGAGCTGTACATGTTGTCTTTTCTTCTTCACAAGTCTACCTAGGTTAAGCTCTCGAATCATCGCATCCATGTCACCTTGCTCTTTTTTTAATTCATGTATGAATGTGTACAGACTAGGATGGGACTTTCCGACTACAAGTCGGAATCTGTTGTGCCATCCTTCTGACTGGTTATTCGTTCTAGCAACGTTGTTGAGAACAGATTCATATACGTTCCACAACTCCGGGGGATATCTCGGAGCAACTGCTTTGCGTCGGCCCCTCGCGGGCTTCCCGCGGATGTAATTAATCTGAGAAAAGGATAATAATCAGATGCGATGTATAGAATATATCTAATATATATAGTAAAATAACGTACTTCGAAGAAATCGGCAATCGTCTGAAAATTTTCTGGTGCCTGTTCTGAAAATGTATCGAATGCCTCTGGTACATCCTCTGCAGGTACAAAAGCAAGAGCTGCCATCATTTGAGCGTCATCCAATGATGTTGGATTTGTTGGCAGATCTCGAAGTCTCTCACGTACGATGGCCTTTCGCAAGTTTTCTCGGCTTGGCAATTCCGCTAATACATTTGCGGGAACGTCTTGCAATGTTCGCAAAAGTTGCACTGGTCTTGCTTCGGGGTTAGCAGTAGAAAGAGCTTTCAGATTTGCCCTAACCTTCAGAGCCTTAGCTTCTTCCAAATTTGGCGCATGCTTGTGTATTGAAACCTCAGGACCTCCGCGGAGAATATTGGGAGTTCGCCCTGGAGAAGTTGTGACTGACGCGTAACACTCACCCTTTCGTCGACACTTCCACTTAGTTACACAATTTCGTTCTGAATGTTTGTAGTATAAAAAACCGTCTATATGCAGCAAATTTCCGTTCCCACGGGTTCTTATTAATTCAATCACTGACATAATATACGAATGTAGTTAAAGGGGGGAAAAAAGACCGGGGGAAAAATAGGTGGGGAAAATTGACCACCTACCGTTTAAACAAAAAAAATTAGCGTTTTCCAGCTTATTTCAATTTTGATTTTCATGGAAATTTTTACTAAGGGGTTTTATGGTCGCTGATGACGAAACCGGGGTCAAATTTCAAAAATGGCGAATTCAAAATGGCAGTACAAGTATTTTAAAAATAACATGTATTTATGTCTGGAAACGTTTAGTCGGATATTTTTGGGGCTCCGAAATACGTATATGTAATACGTTTTGAATGTTGAAAACTCTTATATGGCAGATTCAAAATATGCTAAAACTATTTTTGAAGATTTTTGGGATTAAAATACTAAAATTTCGATAAAAAATTGTACATTAGATATTGTCGACTTTGACTGCTTACCCTTGGCATAACCCAGCGCTAACGATGATGACGTAGTAAGCCTGGAGCTCAACTTTTTTTTTTTTACATCGTTTTTTTTTTTTTTTAATACCATTTGTGTTTTTGTCTTAATATTTTTTTACACTTTTTTTTTTCAATGCTTTATTTGTTTTTGATTTTAGGCCGTAAAATTGGCCTCGCAACGATTGTGCAGCCTCGAACAGGCTTCAGAGGTCTAATCTTTATTGATGTCCTACAATTCTAATCAGCGACCCCGAAATCCCCAGCCACAAATTCCCAATTTCCTCTCGAAAGCAATTTTTTCCTAATTTGGTCCGCCATCTTGGATCCGCCATTTTGAATATTGAACATTTGAGACCATCTTCGTAATCGGCGATTCCGACAACTCCCGTGTACCCAGTTTCTTCTCGATCCAGCAACTTTTTCCTAATTTGGTTCGCCATTTTGAATTTTTAAAATCTGAGGCCATATTCGCAATCAGCGACCCCGAAAACCCCAACAGTAATAATTTCCAACCGTTTTCCATGCAAAGAAAAATGTGCGTTTCAACCCTGCAAGCACAAAAGTAACAGTTATGTAACAACTAGGTAACATTTATGTAACAATGTAACCATTACGTAAATATTACATAACTGTTACTTTCCGTGTTTGCAGGGAAAGGGTTAACCTTCAATTGCAAGAGCAAAATCCGAATGTAAGTTTACATCAGAAATAACGATTTTATTGCGATAATTGTAATTTTAATCTAATTTTTGTAATTTTACTGCACCGATTGTAAATGTTAACTTTCCCTTCGAAGTCGGCTGAAATAGTATATTGTGTATCTAGGGCGGAAAGGCATGTATTACGGCGCGGGCGATACTGTAGCTCGAGTCGTAGGCAAAGACGAGACAAGCTGAAGGCAACTTTCGCTTAACCTGCACGGAAAGGTGGCAGTTTTGTGCAGGTGTGACAAAAATTACATTGCGGTCGAGTACATTTACACTTTCGGTAAACTATATACAACTGCCTAGTAACTTTTCTACTTGTAATACTATTACAATGTTACAACCATGAAGTGAAAAATATATAGATATCTATTTTACACATGACGAAAGGTTATTATATAATGTTACCAGTTTTCACTTACCGACGTTACTTGTAACAGAGAAAAAAGGGATGTATATAACTTATGGGAGTTCTAAGGGGGTCTGCCGGTAAGGTACGAAATTTCATTAACAAACGTAAATAAAAGATAACTGAGTAACATTTTTAAAATTCGGACTCTGTAAGGGCAATTCTAAGCACTCTAAACAGTTTTCCAGAAAATACCAAATATATTAATTGAGAACTGAGCGAGAAATTTCGTAAATAAGTGATTTTTATTTATTTCCGAAAGTTCTCGGACAGTTCTCAATTAATTTCTTTGGTATTTTCTAGGATACCTTCTATAGTAATTAAAATTGCCCCTTAAGAGAGTTCTAAAGTGCTCGGATGATAACGTAGACATTTCCACTAAAAACCGAAAATAAAAAATTACTGAACCGATTTTTCAAAATTCGGGCTTTGCAAGGGCAATTTTAATTACTATAGAAGGTATCCTAGAAAATGCCAAGGAAATTAATTGAGAACTGGCCGAGAATTTTTGGAAATAAATAAAAATCACTTATTTCCGAAAATTCTCGGTCAGTTCTCAATTAATATCTTTTGGTATTTTCGAGGAAACTATTTATAGTGCTTAGAATTCCTCTTACAGAGCCCGAATTTAAAAAAATGTTGTTCAGTCATCTTTTATTTACGTTTTTTGGTGAAATTTTTCCCACTAGCAATAAAAATGTTGGTATTGTAGTACATTTGTACGAATAATTCAGAGATCTGCATTACCTTCAGATGGTAACAACTCCTTACTCACACAAGTATAAACATTAGGCCATTACGATCCCCACCAATCAAATGAATCAGTGATATTCGTAAAATCGCAATGTGAAATTTTGTTCATCATTCTCAGTCGTCTTACACTGCACTGATTCTTACACTGTCGATGACAAGCATGGACTTGCGTGTAATATACTCCGTTACGCATGGTGTTTAGTTTATCGAAACGTAAAATCGGGAGGGTAAAAAGGAAAAAGTCTCAGTGCTTATACGAAAATTGGTAAAATCGGAGTGTATATTTATGCGAAGGAGTTTTGTAAATCAGGCTGCAAATTTCTAAGCATTACATATACGTTCTCGATGTCTGCCAAATCGAAATTTCTCCCGCGATGAACGGGAACAAAAAAGAAGCAGGTTAAGTGTCAAAGCAGTAAAAATCGACAGGAGTGTTGTAAGAGTTTCGAGTGGCCTTTTCGCCCTTGACAAAGAAGGGAAAGTGATCACAGTGCGTGCTGTAAATCGTAGAAAAACGAACTATAGTTGATAAAAATACCAAAGCTTATTTTATAATGGCAGACTTCGACGCTATTTACGAGGAGGAAGAGGTCACCGAACAAAATTTAGAAGACCATTACGTGAAAATGGTGCCAGATCCTATCGTCATCCGAGGTGGCGGTAATATGACAGTGTAAGTAATGTAAAACTGATTTTTTAAATCATTCACCTTCCTCTACTCCATACGTATCCTACAGACCTACATAAATAAGTAATAAAAGTGGAATCATGTTTTGAGTCATTTTTCGGGTTTCCTATTGAATTGTTTTTGTTTTGAGGTATGACTCATTTGCATATCTCATTGGAACATCACTTTATTTTTGTAATAATACATGCAAAATAAAAGTTTTGGCAAATTTTCAAGAATGACTTTTCTTTGTTTGGAAACAAACATTTTTGCTGAATATTTACTTTTTCGCATATTTATAATAATTTAGGCCTTTTTATCTCATCTTTATGGTGTTTATTAAATGTATTTCTAAGAAAAATATATATTTATTAATCGTTTTCAATTTTAGTTAAAAATATTATTTATTTTTGATTAAATTAAGAGGTAACTTAAATTAGAACTGTTACCGACCCAACCATGGAGGTACAACAATATGAAGTGATAATTATTACAAGTTTTCGTTTCTTTTAATTTATATTGTTTAGTCAAATTTCATTAAACTCCGTTTTTGTTGACATATTGTATATGCATGGTTATGTCGATGACAATTTACAAAATTAATGTTAATCAATTCTTTGTTTAGCAATATGCTTCACATTATTGATTTTCAATTTTTGATTATGTGATCTTCATTCAATAATTAAAATACAATCAATTAAAAAAGTCATAAAATTATCAAGAATTTTTTAATATTCCACTGGAACTAAACTATTCGAAACTCGATTCCTGCTCCATTATTTATTTGTACCTTTATACTTTTATTTTGGAGAAGAAATTTTGCAAATCGTTTTTTATTGGATAGTACAGTGTCTTTATTGTACACTGTAAAAAAAGATCTTGTAATTTTACCACGTTCAGCGTCGGTCAAATTATTTCCCACGCTGAACATACTGATTTTCATGCGTCAAGCGTTGTAAAATTACAACATCGATTGTGAGGTTACATGACTTTACGCAAATTTACAAACGCTTGAAGCGTGAAAATCAGTATGTTCAGCGTGGGAAATTATTTGACCAATTCTGAACGTGATAAAATTACATGATCTTTTTTTACAATATACGATAAAGACATTATACTATCCAATAAAAAACGATTTTCAAAATTTCTTTTCCAAAACAAAAGTATAAATAAATAATGGAACAGGGCTCGAGTTTCAAATAGTTTAGTTCCAGTGAAATATTAAAAAATTCTTGACGATTTTATGACTTTTTTAATTGATTGTATTTTAATTATTGAACGAAGATCACATAATCAAAAATTGAAAATCAATAATGTGGAACATATTTCTAAACAAACAAAGAATTGATTAACATCAATTTTTTTAATTATCATCGACATAACCGTGCATTTACAATATTCCAACAAAAGCGGAATTCAAAGAAATTTGACTAAACAATATAAATTAAAAGAAACGAAAACTTGTAATAATTATCAGTTCATATTGTTGTACCTCCAAGGTTCGGTCGGTAACAGTTCTAATTTAAGTTACCTCTTAATTTAATAAAAAATAAACAATATTTTGAAGCTAAAATTGAAAACGATTAATAAATATATATTTTTCTTAGAAATACATTTAATAAACACCATACAGATGAGATAAAAAGGCCTAAATTATTATAAATATGCGAAAAACTAAATGGTGAGGTTACATGACTTTACAATTATTTGACCAACACTGAACATGGTAAAATTACAAGATCTTTTTTTACAGTATATCTTACATCTAATACACCTTTAAAAACAAATATGTCTATACAACAATTAATAGTCAAGAACGATAGAAAGTTTAAAAATATGTTTATTATTGTTATCAGGTAATTTTAATGTTACTAACACCAATAAATTTGTAATAATTTAGGAAGTAATTTCTAAGAAGGTAGTTGAGCGTTTTGGAGTAAATCTCATTTAGATCATGTTCTGAATTTACTTTTACATTTTTTTCAATTTCCTTAATTGAGGTGTCCTTTTTCTTAAAGAATCATACAAAATGGGTACATTATTTTTAATATATTTCGAAAATATTGTTTATTTGGCGGAAATCATGACCGCTGCTGTACTTGGTATAGGTTTCTGCAGTTTTTACATTTCAGACACAAATGTGAAGTATGCCTCCATCTTCTTAAGTCAATCTGCAGCTCTCGCAAATATTACAATTGTAATACGAATATATGAAAAAACTGTGTAAAAGGGCGATTCTGCCTGTTAAATAGTAAATTCTTTTTTTTATTTATTCCTGGTTTATTTACAATCTGTCTGCATTGACAGTAAGTAAAAATTCAGTACCGGTTAATTATTAATACGTTATATTATTACTATTACTACCGTTTTTAAATAAATAAATAAATAAATTACTATAGATGTTTGGTTGTCATTTTCGAGTTTTAGAAGTAACTTAAATGGTCGTAAATCGTGTCTTAAGATCAGTTTTGTTTAGTCTCTTCAATCTTGTGGCTGTGATTCTTTCGGACGGTATTGTATATACAAGAATATTAGGATGACTTTGTATTCGTTTATTGTACCTTACTGCGTGTCGAGTGATTTCTTGCCGTATAGTTGGAATTTCCAAGTCTTTTCTTATTACATCATTTGGAACATACCATGGTGCATTTCATTGCATTCATTGACTATGTGCCTTAGCATCATAGATTGGAATCTTTCCAGAATGTCGATATTAGTATTAGATGTTGATCCCCACAATTGTATACCATATGTCCAAACAGGTTTTAATATGGTTTTATATAAAAGAATTTTATTTTCTACAGAAAGGTTAGACTTTCGACCTAAGAGCCAGTACATTTTCTTGAATTTTAAATTTAGTTGTTTACGTTTTGTCCATATATGAGTCTTCCATGTTAGTCGGCAATCTAAATGTATCCCAAGATATTTAACATGTTCCAATTGTGGGATATTTTTATAGTTCATTGTTACTGGTGGACATACTCCATTTCTCGTGGTGAAGGTGACGTGGGTAGATTTATTTTCATTCACTTCAAATCTCCAGTTGTAAAACTAGCACTGTAGTTTTTTTATGTTGTAATGTGCAATTTATCACATATATAACTATATAAATGGTGGTTTTATCTATATTTGTTAACTTATAATTGATAGTTCACTGTATTGTTTATATTTACATATCTAAGTATACTCTATGTTCTTATTCATGAAAAGGCACCTTCTACTTCTCTCACAGTCGTCAACGTGACAACTTGTACAAACCTTGTTCTTCTATTAGTTAATAAAAGAATCTAAGTTACTGATATCGATCACTATGTTATTAACAATTATCTGTGCGAAATTGTGTTATTTATAATAAACAAAATTTTACATATTTCTGCAAATATTTTGACGCTATTGTAGGAGTAGGATATGATGATAGGATTGCTGCGTCGTCAGCAAAAGTAGCTAGGGTCACAAGTTTCGACGTTGGCATGTCTGATATAGAATAGTATAAATCAGATATAGGATGGGCCCCAGAACACTGCCCTGTGGAACTCCAGCTTTGATGGGAAAAAGCTGAGTGATTGCATTCTTGATCTTGACTTGGAAAAACCTGTCTTTTATGTATGATTCGAGTATTTGATAGATATTGCATGGTAGATATTTTTGTAGTTTATATAATAGACCTTTATGCCAGATTTTGTCGAAGGCCTGCGAAATATCTAGAAATACAGCGGAGTAGTAATTTATATTTTCAAAATCCTTTCTAATTTTTGTAACTACTCTATCGATTTGTTCCACAGTGGCATGTTTTAGTCGAAAACCAAATTGATGGTCTGGTATTATTTTGTAGTTCATCAGTATAGGAAGTAATCTGTGAAGAAGTAGTTTTTCGAATATTTTGGATATAGTAAATAATAATATAAATGCAAATACATTATTGGCTTTCAAATGCATATATGAGCGATTTTCAAGAAATGGTGATTGTTTCAATGATAATTCGGCGTATTCCCAGATTAAGTAAAAAATGTATATTTTTCCAGTTTCTTGTTACATATAGTATGTGTAATGTGTACGTAAAGTAAAAGAACTACAAGTGAATTATTTATAGAATTATATTGGAAATAAACATTTTTTAATGTTTATTTAATGGCAATACAGAATGACGCTGATGCTAGCAGCGGATTCAAGACATTTAAATATGCATTTAAACATTTTTAGACAAATTTTATACAAATAATCTGTTTTTGGTAATTTTAATAGCTGAAAACCATAGTTTTTTCTGCTGCTAGCTTCAATGTCATCGATACAGCCCGAGGTTTGATGGTACTGGCATTCAATAGTTTAAACAAACATAGCATCATTTATATTCATTATCTGAAAAATAGACAGACATAAAAATACAAACTTAAATTATTAATAACTACACTGTAAAATATCCGTAATGAAATAACCCACGTATAATGGTAATTTTACAAGCTTGTTGTAATTGCCCTGCGCTTAATGTAGTAAATTTACCTAAGTATAACGGTAAATTTTACAAGCTTGTTGTAAATTTACTTCATTAAGCGTATGGAAATTCCAACAAACTTGTAAAATTACCATTATATTCCATTACGGATTTTTTACAGTATATAAATATAAATAATAATAATATATTATATAATAATAATTTGATGTCTTGAAAACATTCAGTGATTGCTTTGATCAATGCTCATTTATCGCAAATTAACTTTTCATATCACATCGATGTCTTGTGAAATAAACGCACAAATATAATGTAAATTTTGAAAAACTTACAGATTCACATAATTATGCTTAAAACTGTAGACAAAATTTAAGTCATTCTGTACAGTATAATTAAAGGATGAGAGTAAAACTGCATACGATAATCACTTACCTTTCTATACATTGTTATTTTCTGACCAGTAACCTTTCCCTAGAAACTTGATTATACGCTGAATAATAATTGATTTTAAAAATTCGAAAAAAGATTGGCGGTACTGATATTTTACTTATATTTCAGTATGCAGAACCTTAAAAATAGTTTTTATATTTATCGTTTTCATATTTACCATCTAAAATGATTGCCTAGTAACTAGTTACATGAGAATACATTTCTTTTAAGTACATATTATTCCAGTTTTTATACAAGATTCAATGTATCACAGTTTTTTTAAAATCACCCGTATATATAAATGTAGATATCAAGTTATGCTCTTCAATACAACCGAAGCAAAATTTTATATCCCAAACTATGTAGACACAAATTGAGGCTCGGGATCGAACAATCAGACTTGTGGGATTTTAGTTGGCCTCTGGATTTATTTGGCCGTAACTCGGCCATTTCTCAAAATTTTGAACTGAAATTTTAACTAAATACTTTTCATAGCATTCTAAGGATAATAATACAAACGAGAAAATATTTTAAAGATACATAACATTACTTTTTGTTTCCGGTAAACAGTGGGTTATAAATGGGTATTTGCAATTGCTATAATTTCATTACTAATGCATACCTTAGAAAACGGTTTCTTATATCGTTATCTGCAACCCTGAAAATATAAGAAACCATTGTCCAAGGTATGCATTATAGTAACGAAATTATTCTATCAATCTCCAGTAGTAATAGAAAATATGCATTTATAACCCACTGTTTACCGGAAGCAAAAAGTAATGTTATATCTTTTTAAAATATTTTCTCGTTTATATCATTATCCTGCTAATGCTATGAGAAGTATTTTGTTAAAATTTCAGCTCAAAATTTTGAGAAATGGCCGAGTTACAGCCAAATAAATCCAGAGGCCAACTAAAATCCCACAAGTCCGATTGTTCGATCCGGCGCCTCAATTATTTACCAGCATTGAAAACAAATACTTTATCAACATCAGAAAAGTAGCATTGGCGCAAATATAATCTTTTTTCATCCCTTCACCAATTATCATCAGAAAAATTACCTTGAACTTTATTAGATGTGATCAATTATCTTAATTTTTTTCAATCTCGTACTCAGTTTTACGAATTGAGACAGTATCGTGAAATATATGAAGAAAATGCTAAATCTAGATTCCAGTGGTGGTTTCCAGGCTAGTGTTGCTAGGCTTAAACACGAATGGAGTTGTTTGTCATTAAACATAAGGTCATTACAAAAAATGAGAGCATTTAAAACTGAGATGCAAAATTACACTTACAAATTTTAAGTTTCTTTTTCTTTCTTTATTTACTGTTTAAACTCGGATAACAAATATTATGTTTATTCATTGTTAATTAAGGATTAATTGTTGTTTCGTTATTATTAAGTGCAGATTGTTATAATGTTTACAATGAATAAAATAAAAATAAAATTATGTATTGCATATAAAAGTAGTATATTAAAAAAATATTCAACAAAACTTTCGTAGGAAAATAAATCAACCATTGATAGTTACATTAATTACAATAGTTACATTAAATTGATGATAGAAAAAACTGTATATTACCCTTATATTAGGCATAATATTAGGTAATAACAGAGTAATTTTAATCTGACGTTAAGATAGAAAATTTTGTGTTAAATTGATATTAATATAAAATTAAATAGATTTTAGTAGTCATTATTTATCTTATAAAATAGAGTATAATTGAAAGTTGACAATAGACTTAAAAAGAACAGACATTAATCGCATACAAAAACATTCTCGGTCTTGTAATTTAATCCATAACGAATGCTAATTAATAAGATATCGTATGAAAGAAATTAGTTTTATTTTATATACATTTCATTTTTAGATTTGGACTTAGCAATAGATTTGAATCTGAATTTCCAAATGGACTTGTATCACGAGTAGCTCCTGAAGAATTTAAGGCGACAGTGATGAGAATCAACAGTGTCCTGAAAAAAACTTTACCGGTTAACGTTAAGTGGCTCTTTTGTGGCTGTGTTTGTTGTTGCTGTACTCTCGGATGTTCTTTATGGCCGGTGATCTGCTTGAGTAAAAGGGTAAACGTACTTCCTTTATTTATGTTTATTGAATCATCTTTTAATTTTTCCTTTAAAAATAATTGAATTTATAATAATTGTTTCAAATTAGTTTTTTTAACACTAATTCTGATCTTAGTAATTTATTATTCTATGTAATTTATAATAATGCTTAATTATATTTCTGTATAAATATAAATATTTTATTAATGAATTTCAATATAGACACAACATTCGCTCAGTAAATTGTTAGAATGGGAAAACAGTAGGCTTTATCACAAACTCGGATTGCATTGGAAACTTACGAAGCAAAGATGCGATAGTTCATCCATGATGGAATATGTAAGTTGAGAATTACTTTAATTGTGAAAGAATTCTACATTTTAATCCAGTAAAATTTGGAAATTTGGATTAAAAAATTAGTAGCAGGCTTGTCTTGTCGTACTGTTTACTGTGTCAAAAGTCCCCTTCTGTACAAGCTGCCAGTGGGGAATAGTGGGGGAAAATGTGTCCAAAAATCGATTTTCTTAAATAACTCGAAAAATATCACTTTAAACGAAAAAAAAAAAAAAAAAGAAAGATGCGAAAATTATAGCTGGGAAAATTCTGCACAATTTCGTTATTTATAAAAACTTCTGCGACCAAAAGAAACTGAGATAGATTTTTTTCAAATATTGTCAGTTTTGCGAAGCAACTTTTTCGCTTATAAGTAAAAAATGGCCATTCAGTTCACAAAATGCTTCAAATAAAAGTTGTAGAGGATGAAATTACGAACAATTTTCTTTTTTTTTTTAAGTAATGCTGTATGTTCAACATTTACAAAGATATGAACTTTTAAAAAACAAATCTTTTTTTTAATATCAATTATATTTATTCGATATTATATCGATAAAATCAATAATTAATAAAAAAATGTGCTTCGTATCTGAAAAGTATATAATGAAAGTTGTAGATAATGAAATTTTCAATATATATATTTAATAAAAAAATCATTTTGATCATAAATCTACGATGGTACAAAAGAAAAATATGAAAAATTGTTATTTTCATGTACTTTTTTGCAAATAAGTATTTTTTTACTAGATTCAGACCGTAGTAGGATTAGAAGTGTTTTGAAGAGGATGAAATTAGCTGTAAAATGAGCAACGGTTGGAGTTTCTACGATTGATTGTTGAAGAGTTATAGTCGTTTGAAGTTTCATGCAAAAAAAGACAAAATTAGTAACAATTACAATTTTTTGTAAAAACAAACGTAAAAATTTTTTCTAAAAATTGGTTTTCAACTGATTTTACTAGTTTATATACAAAGGAACTGCGAGACATTAAATCGTTACTAATGAGTGTTTTACAAAACTATTGGTCGCAGAAGCTTTTTTAAAAAACGAAATTGTGCGAAATTTCCCCAGCTTCAATTTTCGTTTCTTTCTTTTTGTCATTTAAAGTGATATCGAAACCGATTTTTTGACACATTTTTCAAAATTTTCTGTCCACTATTAATTTTTTAATCCAAATCGAAAAATATCGGCCCATTTTACTGGACTATTTTGTCAAAAATTAATCATCAATATTAATTTTTCCGTAGGTTCTCTTGATCGAGTTTATTCCAAAAATTCCTATTTATAGACCGGACTAAAAATTGATGGTGTTCCGTGCATAATGGAATTCAGATATAGGTTCACAACACTGCTATCTACACCACGAAGATCGAACGATCCAACATCGTGCGGAAGGAGGTATCACGAGGCAGAACGCATTTGACGAAGTCGTCAGCGGCCACTGCATATTTTTGTAAATACAATGTGTAGCCAAGTATAGTACAATAACTACAATAGAAAGATAGCAATCAACTAATCGTTCAGGGTTTCGACTTGTTACTGGATATTAGCGACAAGTAAATCACTGGTATTCGTCACAAATGGTCTCAAGTATCAATTAAGGGCAGCCAAATTCACTTACCACGTATTCGATTATCGCTTTAAATATAATCTAAATGAGAAACGAAACATTTAGTAGTATATTTAAGCTTTTTATCGCAAGCAGCAGTTTGCCTTTGCAACTAGTCGTATTAAAGTAATTTTCTAAACCATGGTTCAAATGGAACATGAATTATTTTATTTGTTTTCTACCATGGTGATAATAATGATCTTTTTTTTTAATTTTTGATAAATTTAAATCTGAAGCTCTTTAATAATTTGACTTCAGATATTTGAACTCAATCGCCCTCATTAATGCAATAAAAATGACAATTACAAAATAGAATTTTTACATTGTGCATAAAATGTAAGCTTTTGTAGAAATTATGAATTGCCAAGAATTAAAATGAGTTTGGACGTTCTTCGCTAACATATTCGAATGGAAAAAGAATATTCACGAATGATGTAACTGATTTAGGATCTTAACGAGTTGTAAGTTACATGAATTCCTAATAGTACCGTAGAATGTGATTTTACACTCTAAGTAAATCAATTTTTTTTTTTAACTTTAGTTTTATCGGAATCTCTATAAAATAACCTTAAAATTTCATATAAGGAATAATAATTAATTGTATATCTTTGTTGTAATTGTTAACATAATTTTTGATCGATTTCTCTGCCTAATTTTTATTGTCTGATTTCTGTTGCTTTGGTATAATTTTAATTCGTATTCTGAATTGTATAAAATATTTTGCGATTATAATATCAGACGACTTTTATATTATTTAGTATTTAATGTGTTTGTATATTGCACCAATTATATCCATTAGTGAATTTACGTAGTATAAAATCCACTCGAGAGAAATCGATGAAACAAATACCTTTTAATTTGCAAGTGTCACTTCTACGGTATCGATAAAATTGCCAATTTTGAATCTACCGCGAGAGTGCAAGCAGCGAGTTGTCGTACATTTACTGTCGTATCTGACTAATGCCTTAAAAAAGTCTTGGCTCCGTAAACACCAAAAATATTCTCTCAACGACGTTTCACTCGGTATAAGGCTGCTCGATGAAAAAAAAAAAAAATGCCATGGTCCTCTCTACGTGTCAGTTTTTTCAAAGAAAATGTTAATTTATCTCAGTTTTTGTTACAATTATTACAATGGTAATAACGTAGAACCATCTCATTTTTTTTTTCCGATACGACAGAGGGCTGTGACGAGAGTAAAAGACTAGCATACGTCCGAAACTAAAGAATTTCGTATTGAAAGTACACGAAAACTTGTTCAGAGACGATTCCCAAGCAATTGTAAATATACAAATCGATTAATTTTCGCAAATCAACTGTTGATAATTTGCTGCGAGTGCAAACAACGGAATGTTCGGAACACTCACCGGGCGTTTGAGAAAAAAACATATACCTATGCTGCCTTGACGAGCGATTAATTGTTGAGAAAAGAAACATGCATAATTCTAGGTTGAATCAGGAATTTGTACACTGGCAAACTTTTTTATGTGTACCTAAGTACACTGAAAGATAGACCGAATCGACAATACGTCGTCCCATCGTAGTCATTCGTCGGCATAAATTCTTTAAGTTCACAAGTGTATAAGTTTTTTTGTAAGATCTCTGTATTTTAATTTTGTATAATATTTGCCGCCATTGCAGCTGTTTTATTTGCGCGATCAGGTGCGGGACAAGAGTTCAAGGATATTTTAAGGCAAACGCTACCAGCGTTCGATATTAAAAAAGGGCACTTCCGTATTTTTGTAAAAGCATAAACAGGTCATTGCGTATTTTTGATAAGCAATACTCGCGGACGATCGCGCAATTAAAAAGAAAAAACAAACACGACACCAATGGTGAATGCGCTTTCACCGAGTAGGAGGCTTTGCGACTAAAGTGATTTTATCAGAAATGTACAACGAGCGGTTCCTAAATCGTTGTAAATATTAAGGTCTAAGTTAGAAATAATCTTGTAATCGGAAAGGCTGTTATCGTAAAATCACATAGCGACTATATAGCATATCATCGAAATTAGTTTTAAACCCATGTCCACTAGAATACGCTAAATATTCGTGATTACTTATAACGAATAAAGAACACAGAAATATAATTTAATATTGTTATTATTTCTCAGGTTTATCTACAGGTCTCTGAAAAATATTCAAAAATGTTTACGGTGAGTGAATTTATTATCCTTATTTACCTTAAACTCGATATAAACTGATAACATTACGCTGATTCAGGATTTATAACCAGAGATGGAATGTAAGAAAGAAAACAAACAACATACGTAAGACAGTTTAACAAATACGAAAATAAAGTAATAAATTGTAATTCAATTTCAAACATTTCTTTTTTAATACTGATAATATTCATGGGTCATTCCAGAATAGATCGTCTGATTTGTGTGTCAAAAATTGCTTTTATAGTATGTATTGCTAAAATAATGTGCTTAGAAAGAAGTACTAAGAATTTTTAGTATCAATAATACATTTTTCTGTTATAAATTGTTAATAACGTTTGATGATTGAAAAATGTGAGGTGAAACATTTTAAGAAATGTTTATTTCCCTATAATGTTTAATATTCACATTAAAAACTATATTGTTTTTTAGGATTGTTAGTTTCATTGAAACATAATTTTAATAAATTAATATTTCAATTTACAATATGGCCCAGTTAAATTAGTTTAAAGAGTGAAAAAGTTTTCGGAGCCACCTTAACCCTTTAACGCCGGGAAGGACACTTTTTTTCAACTATTTTCAACGTTAATTTTCTTTACTGCAATGGGTGTAAAATAAAATCGGAATAACCATGTCTTATATATTTGGGATCGCTCTTTCAGAAGCTGCCAATAAAATTGCAAAAAAAATTAATTTTCAAAAAGTTGCAGCCATTTTTCTGAAAAAAAAAAATAGGAATTTTTGACAATTTTGTTTCAAAAATGATTTTTTTTTTCATACGGCAAGTAACCAGAACACTCCGTTGTCGATATATTTTTTCTAAACCCAAACTGACATTTATGTAGAATATTTTGTTTATCTATAAATGACATTACTCTATTTTTTAGGCATCTTTCTAAAATTTTTGCTATGCCCGATATCAGGGAGATCGATTTGTAGTTAGTAACTTTTTTCCTATCGCCAGATTTAAAAACTGGAACTACCGTTACTGATTTTAATACAGTAGGAAAAGAGCCTTTCTCAAAGCATAAATTAAATAAATGCACCAATACTTTGCCGATATATTGACTTATACTTTTTAATACAAAACCGGTTATATTATCTGGCCCCGGTGCTTTATTGGATTTTAAGTTACCGATCTCTCTGATACTCACTGGAGTTAGAAAAAGCGAGTTTGCAATTTTTCTTCTGGGTCGAGTTCCTGTAGACGTTAAACGAATAGCGTTTGCAAGAAGAGTGGTTAAAAATATTTGCGATATCGGTAGAGTTTGTAATTTCTTCTCCTGTATCAAAATTAATTTTATGAGGTAGCTGTGTCTTTGGTTTGCTTTTGTTACGTATAATGTCGTTAATGGAATTCCACATCTTTTTTGGTTGATTTGGATAGATAAATTTCTTCTTATAATAATCATTTTTCGTTTTCCGTAGTACTTGATTTAATTTATTTCGATAATTCTTGAATTTTTTCATAAGCCCTGGTGATTTTGATGAAATGGCTTCTCTGTACACCCTATCTCTTGTTCGTATTGAGTTAATGATTCCTTTTGTTATCCAGTTTTTTTTTTGGTGGGATTTTTTAAATTGATACGTGGATCGTTTTTGAATATACTTAATTGCATGTATAATTTGTTCAGCACAGCAATCAACATCTGCATTTTGCAAAATGCGATTCCAGTCATATTTCGAAGCATTCTTTTTTAATAAGTTAGGGTTTATGCGTTTAATTTGCGTGTCATCACTCTCCATCCGTGATGTACTATTTTCTGTATACATACAAAGCACTACAGGAAAATGGTAATCATTACAAATAATTATTAATTACTATATCGTCTAGAAATTATGAATAAATATTCTCAAAGGTGCACTCAAATTGGATCTGTTTATAAAAATGTTCTTTTTAACAAATTCGAATTGTAACCATCATTTCAAATTCGTCAGAATCTGTGCGGTAACTACTACTTCCCAAAATGCTGTTGCATTCACTTCAAATATCTTTGCGTGTATGATGATTAAAACTATCATTTTAATTTGTATTCTTTATGCACGAAATTTAAGAGAAATCAGAATTCAAAGTTTCTGTTATTTGACACGGAACTATCGTTTTTCTATAATTGATTCTATTATAAATTGAAATATTAATTTATTAAAATTGTGTTTCAATGAAAATAACAATCCTAAAAAACAATTCAGTTTTTAATGTGAATATTAAACATTACAAGGAAATAAACATTTCTTAACATATTTCATCTCTCATTTTCCAATAACCAAACGCTGTTATTAACAATTTATAACAGAAAAATTTAATATTGACCCTAATAATTCTTGATACTTCTTTCTATACACATTGTTTTAGCAATACTATAAAAAGCAATTTTTGATCTATTCTGGAATAACTTTTGTTAGAAATGTTAATAACTCGCCAAGTAAACTGTCATAAGCTGCTGTCACTTTTTTAACACAAAAAGGGATATATTTGATTCTTTGCAATATCGAGTATAAATTCACATATACCTCGATAAAATATCACAATATACAGTATCGTTGAATGATATTAAAAGGATTAGTTACTATCTATAATGTACATAAATCCAAAGTTTCCGATTGTACGTTGGGGTTTCACTCTGCCGTTTACTTCTACTTCATGTCGTATATTGTTCGTAAAGGCTTGGACACTTAGTTCTTTTCAATTTGTTCTTTAGTGTCCACGCTCTATAAACATATTTACATAATTTTTCTAAAAATAATTTTGGTCCCAGTAACACAATTTTGTATAACGGATTTATAATTTAATACTGAAAATAGACATAACTAAACGAGTACAAAATATTACAATTTAACAAACGAATCTCCATGCTAAAAAAAATCAGCACGAATTGTCGAGAAGCATTTCGTTTATATCACTGCTATGATACAAAAAAACAAACTGCAGGTTGTCGATTTCATTTTCTAGCCATTTTACATACAAACGTATCAAAACTCATTTTCTTTTCAAATATCTCTCGTCGATCAACTTTTACTTTTTAAAGAGATTCAAAACGACTCGTGCAATTAAAAAAATATTTACAAAACATTTTCCTGTAATGTATGTTACATTTCGTGTGTAGATAAATAATAAACTTAAGTTAAACTTACGTAAACGCCAATTGCTAATGGCTGAAATTTTTAAACGCACGCTTTCTTGATTTTCACTGTGCATTTAGACTATGGCGTATTGACATTTTTATAAAGATTCATCGTTGGAAGCAGCCGTACAGAATCATACTGGAGAGACGTGACCGATTTGTAAAAGAATCTAAAGCCACGCTTTGACTGCACCGCACCAGTGTCGAGTTTTTCTTCAATAAACTAACCTAAAAAATTTGTTTTCATAATTTTTCAAGCAAGTCGCTTGGCACTCGATCTACGTAATTCGCTGGAAACTGTCCTTTCAAACCATTGCACTCCCCGTACAACCAATCATCCGATATCTTTGATAAAACTGTAATTCTCGCACCTTCCTGAAAGAACAATATTCTTATAAATAGGGTTTTAAGATAGGCTTGATTTCTTCAATAAATGTAAATGTTATGAGCTCTGCCTATAACTTGAAACAAAATTAAAAATTTCTTCTTTCTTCATGAATTTAAAGACACTTATCACTTTTTAAAATTAAGACTTTATTTAAAATTGAAAACATACAAAAAAATAAAACTTAAAACTCTTTAAAAAATATATACAAAAAATTAAAATTAACTTTAAAAGATAAAAAACTATAAAGAAAGTTTTTAATTATTGACTCCTGAAGAGGGACCTGAGAGGTCCGAAACGATGAGTCTTTTAAAGTTAATTTTAATTTTTTGTATATATTTTTTAAAGAGTTTTCAGTTTTATTTTTTTGTATGTTTTCAATTTTAAATAAAGTCTTAATTTTAAAAAGTGATAAGTGTCATTAAATTCATGAAGAAGGAAGAAAGAAGAAATTTTTAATTTTTTTTTTCAAGTGATAGGCAGAGTCCATAACATTTACAACAATATTCTTACATTCACAGTTGCGAGAATTAAACAATTTTTTTTAATACCTCGAAAGATAAATCTTCGGAAAGTTCTCCTTTGAAGGCGTACACAGCGTTTACAACATTAGTTGGTAAGCCAGGCAGTGGTACTTTAATATCGATGAAATTTATTGGAAATATTCCTTCACGATTCCCTACTCGACCTTCCATCCATTTATCATTGACAGCTTTAGTTAAATACACCATGTCGCCTTCCTTCAACTCAAGATCACCTGGATGCGTCGCTGGAAAATCGAATAGTGCAACCCCATGTGGATGGTCTCGATTTGTCTGTCGCAGAAAAAGATTTTATCTTAATTAAAATGATGTTGAATTTTACAAAAATACTTTGAAGGTCCTACATAAGACATTTGTGATTGAAGGTCACAACCTTTCACTGCAAATCACTTTCAAGTTTTATGTAATTTCCAAGTATTATGCAACATTAATTGATTAATTTAATTTATTCAAATTTAATTCAATTGAATTTTATACTAAATAAAAATTAATCAGATTTTTATATTAAAATAAAATTTTTTTTTTATATTTATTATGTACACTAAAAATCGAAAAAATCAAAAAAATTCTTAAAAATAAAGCCTTATTTTTATATATATTGTAAATTTTAATTTTTCAACTAAATTTATTCATAAATTCCGATCCTGTTAATTATTATTAACATATTAATTAATTATATGATTATTTTTTTTTTTTTTTTAATAAAAAATAAATATTTACATATATAAAAATATATTAATAATAAATTTATTAATATAAATATATATATCTGTTAATATTATAAATATTTATATAATATCAGTCATATTAATTATGACTAATTGCTTATAAATAAGTTTTTAAAGAAATTAATTATTTATATATTAAAAAATAATACAACATACCGACAAACCATCTTCTAAACTAGCAATGTACTCTGCGGGTGGTGGCGGAGGCGGAAGTGCAGGCATCGGCGGCGAATCATCCCACTGATTCGTTATATCTACATTTGTCTCGTATAACCGTGTAGATTTACTATAATTTTTTGTAGTAGTCTTTGACGAAAAAATATTATCTGCTACTTTCACCGTTTCCTTGCGTGGTTTCGGTCGTATAATTGTTGGCATCGAAAACGCAGGTTTATTCGTAGGCACTTTGGGAAAATTGGTGTTGTCATTGAATGCAAAGAAGGACGTTTGGCCGACTTCTTTAATATCTTCTACACCATTTGTGGTTGGCAACGGACCAAAAGGATCGATTTGTTGCAAAGTATTTACTTTCCATGGATCGTTCTGAGGGGGATTTCGATTAGTCGACAAATTGCCAAAGAAGTCAAAGTCATCTTCGAAGGCACTTTCAGTCTGTGAAGTGCTTCCGCTACTTGTGAAGAGTGACGGATTTGAGTTTCCGTCACTTCCGAAACTGTCGACGCTGACGCCGTCGCTACTCGATCGAGTTGTGAAAGTCGGGGAACCGGGTGGACTGAGATCGATTAAACACACCGGTTGCCCTTCTTTCAGTGGCATCGGAACTTGGAATGTTGAATTCAACACGCGACTAGAAGAGTTTGGTATGATCCTGTTTTTAACAGGTTGCTGCTGTTGTTTGAGTCCTTTTTTTGCAAAAAAGTTTGTTAGAAGCTCTGTCGGCCTTGCCTATAAATAAAAACTCATAAGTATTTTATTTACAGTTTAATTAATTCAATTAAAAAAAACTTTATTTACTGGTTTCTTTGGTTTTTCTTCCTTTTGGTCAGATTTCGGTATAAATTTGGGTGGTGGGGGTCGTGGTGGAGGTTTCTTCTTCTGCATCGTATGTTGTGTAAATGATACGCCAAAAAGGTCATTACTGAAAGTAAATCCTTATTGATAAATATGGTGATAATGAAGTTGACTTTTTAAGTTTATATATAGGTTAATTCAATGTTCTCTTTTCAATATTTATCTAATCAATACTTGGATAAATATAGAGATAAACTCTTTTTATTTCAGATTATCTTATTAGTTCTATCAAGAATTTATAATTTAAATCTGTGCTATTACAAGGTTTTAATCACATGACTGCCAATGACGAAGATCTTCGTCATTTCAGACTTTTACCAGACTGCTGGAAAAATGCATAATCTTTTTCGTCATGATATAAATTAGACTAACAAATTCTGAAATTTATGTAAATTAAAATCAAATCCATTTCTAGACAGTTTAAAATGTACTGACTATGATTGACATTGTCCATTTTTATAATTGATGTGTCAAAAAAAAATATATACGTATATATAATTTTCATGATTTTTTCAATATCTTCATCATGAAGTATGACATTGTGTTCCATCAATGTATATATAAAAAGTTTATAAAACCGCTTAAAACTTGTTACTCAAGGGTTTTTGGAGTCGTTGATTACGAATATGTAGTCAGATTTTGGAAATTCAAAATGGCTGATCCAATATGGCGGACACTTTTTAAAAGTTGAACTGTTTCAACTATCTCTATTTTGGAATTTTCATCATCTAACCGCAGATTTATAATGAGCAGTCCCAAAAATCCTTTAGTAATAAGATTGAAATGATTCTTTTTGATATTTAAAAATTCATCCGCCATATTGGATCGGCCATTTTGAATTTTCAAAATCTGACCCCCTATTCAAAATCAGAGACACAAGAAAACTACCTATAGTATTATTAAAATCCAAAACAATTCTTTTTTTTTGCATTTTGGACACTTTCTTTGAAATTATAGCCGCAGTTAAGGGGTTAAATATACAATTTTTCTAAATCTGTACAGACTATAGCACTACAGCTGTTATATTGTTTTAAAGAATCTGCGTGTGACACTATCAAATTTACTCAGATAAAGCGACTGTTGATATGGCTTTCATCATAGCTTCAAAAAAATTTGCTGATCTTAACATATTTTTAGAACCGTGTAGATTTGTAAATAAGCGTGTTGTAACATTTATTAATATTGTCAAATTAACGAAAACAATATAAAAGCAGCGTTACCATAATAAAACATATTGTTTTGTATTTATTGCATAAACAGACATATAATGCCTAAATATACATAAAATTTACAGCATGGCTATGCTGCTCCTCGTAACAAAATAAAGCAAATTTAATTTGAATAATAAAGCGAGTGGAAAATAATAGAAAACAAGTAATAATCCTAATAGCAAACTTTATCCCATCCATATTTCTGGAATATTCCAGGAACATTGAAATGACCAACGTTCAGAATATTCCAGAAACATTGAAATATTCTGCATCATATATATTATTAACTCTTTCACTATGGACTACATGTATAAATTTTGTTAGAATATTCCAAAAACTATCAAATAATTTAGACGAAATAATAATGCGAAATGAATGAATATCATTTTTTAAGCTGATTTCAGAACATTTCATAGAGGTGTCACAATTTTTAAATAATTTTGAAACTGTGATGCGAAATTATGTTTACAAATTTTAAGTTTCTTGTTTTTTCTCTTTATTTACTGTTTAACTCAGATATCAAATATTTAGATTTATTTATTGTTTATTAAGGTTTATTCTTGTTTCGTTATTATCAAACCCAGATTGTTATTTATTCTTGTATAAAGGCCTTTCAAGGCCGTCTACTGCAATAAATAAATAAATGATTTCTGGAAAATGGTGGAATAAAAAAGATAAGTAAGAATATGATCAAATTTGACCTAATTTTTTAGACTTTTTCGGATCTACTTGGATCGATTATAATCAACTAAGATGAACTTTGATGTGACAAAATTATAAAACCTGATTCAAATCTAAATTTAAATATAATTTGGTCAATAATAATTACAATAAACTGCATTAAATGACAAATGATTTAATTTAATTTACTAATCATTATTATCGACATTAACAGTAAGTCGAAGGTTCGTTTAAATTGGAGATGGTTACTCCACAAACACAAATCCGTGTTTAAAATGTAGGCCAAAATAAGATCATCTTGAAGTTTTATAAAAAACTTAGTTACATTATTCTCAGTTACCAAGAAGTTCCTATTTATATTTATTGTATACTAATTAAGAGAAAAGAAATTATTAATTATATTTCCATAAACTGCATTGATTTAGACAAGATTTAAATCGTATTTCATAGTTTCAATAGATCAAAGTTGATTAAAGTCAATTAAAGTAGATTCAAAATAATCTGAATGAAATAAAATTTAATCTCCTTATTTATCTTGGTCATTTTTCATCATATATTTAGAATTTGTTAGTCGGAAATGCAGGTGAATTTATACAAATTGATTAGAAATTTCTAAAATAATATTAATAATTAACATCGTCTTCTTGACTTCGATGCACCAGCAGAGACAAACAGTTAGCAAAGAGGACGAGAAACGGATGAAATATCAGGAATTTCTGTTCGAGATTTGCAAGTTGTATCAAGGATTTAAAATCAAGCTTGTTGTGTTCTTTTTTTTTTACATCAATTTATAAAGTCACCAACATGTATTTGTATTTTTCACAATTACCTACTGGATTTTTAGCGGTGTAGGTCGAAAAACTGACAAATAAAGCCAATCAGTCAAAAAAAACACAATTGAAAAGCTGACAGTTAAAAAGTCAACATAAAAATTTGGCATATTGGCAAGCGGACAGTAATTTTTTGAAGTTTCGTTTTTTTACTGTCGGCTTTTCAATTGTTGGTTTTTTGACCGGTCGGCTTTTTGATTTGTCAGTTTTTTTAGTAAATCATTTAATAATTGTGACACCACAATGAAATATTTTGAAATCAGCTTAAAAATGATATTCATTCATTTCGCATTATTTTGTCTAAATTATTTGATAGTTTTTGGAATATTCTAACAAAATTTATATTGTTTATAATATTTCTAATACAGAATATTTCAAAGTTGAACATTTCAATGTTCCTGGAATATGGATGAAATATTACTTTGGAATATTGGTGGAATAAAGTTTGCTATTAGGGTTATTACAATTGTTTTCTATTATTTTCTATTTTTACCATTTTCCTCTTGTTTTATTATTCAAATGAGATTTGCTTTATTTTATTACCAGGGGAAACATGGCCATGCTGTCAATTTTATGTATGTTTAGGCATTATATGCCTGTTTATGCAATAAATACAATACAATATGTTTTATTACGGTAACGCTGCTTTTATATTGTTTTCGTTCAATTTGACAATATTATTAAATGTTACAACATACTTATTTACAAATCTACATGGTTCTAAAAATATGTTAAGATCAGCAAATTTTTTGGAAGGAATGATGAAAGCCATATCAGCAGACGCTTTATCTGAGTAAATTTGATAGTGTCACACACAGATTCTTTAAAACAATATAACAGCTGCGAGGCTGTACAGATTTAGAAAAATGTTATATTCAACCCCTTAACTGCGGCTGTAATTTCAAAGAAAGTGTCCAAAATGCAAAAAAAAAATAATTGTGTTGAATTTTAATAATACTATAGGTAGTTTTTTTTAGGTCGCTGATTTCGAATATGGAGTCAGATTTTCGAAATTCAAAATGGCCTATCCAATATGGCAGATGAATTTTTAAATATCAAAAAGAACAACTTCAATCTTTTTACTACAGGATTTTTGGAACCGCTCATTATAAATCTTTGGTCAGATGATGAAAATTAAAAAAAAAAAATGAGTAACAAGACTTTGACATGACTTTTCAAGAAAATATCTGCCATATTCGATCAGCCACTAAAATCTTGGAGAAATACATTTCTAACTAGTAGTTCAAAGCTATGCAGAGACAATTCCTTTAAAGGAGGACAACCTCCACTATCGCCTAATCTACTCAGTCTATTTAACGACGAGTTAAACCAATATTCAGTTCTATGGTGACTAGTTGCAAAAATTCTTCTATTTCTTAACCCCTGTATATCCGTTCTATGTACAAACTTAGAGCGCAGCTTGTCATAATCGATTTGATTATTTAATAATATGAATAGTAAGACTTCAGTGAACTTTCATTTTGTTTGCTACCTCACTGTAATCGTAAAAACGAGCTGGATTTTCTAGTTTTAATTTAAAAGCTAAAAACATTAGGAACTTATGTTGTACTCTTTCAATTTTTACTCCATGAACCTTAAAGAAGGGAGACCAAACGACTGAGCTGTATTACAGATTTAACCAACGTATTATATCTTGATATTAGCGCAAATGGTTTATTAAAATCTACATAGTCTTTTAAAAAAATTTAGATTTCCCTGGAAAAAATGAAGCGTTAATGAAACGTTACGCAAGTGTAAAAATGTCCAAATTCACGCTTATGATACACTTAATACACTTCTGGCTGGGGAACAAAGTTCCAAAATTTAACACACCGAAAGGCCAAAATTTCGATATACCATGACTCCAGCATGATATTCTTCCCTTTGCCTTTGAAAATTTGGCAAAAAGAAAGCAAATTAAAATACCTTGGACCTACGCAATATCAAAATTTTAGCCTTTCGGAATTTTGTTCCCTGGCCACACTTCTTAGCTCTCTGGCAAAAACTCGAAGAACAAATTCACTCTTTGTTAACTCTTTTGGCACGCTTTTCACACTCCTTTGACACTCTTACAGTCACTCTTAAGTAACGCCCCATTTTTACCAGGGTTTGTAATACCTTCCCAGCTTGATTAAGGAACTCATATAAAAAATTGCTGTATTAAAGAAATGATCACTTTTCCTTGGTTTTAATGCACTTAACACATCGTTGATCATTATAATGAGGAAGGTATACACAATTGCAAAATGGAAAGGGAAAGTGTTTCACCTGCTACTCCAGGTCCCGTTCCGTTGGTTGGTGACAGGATGATTTGGAGGTCTCGGTGCTGCTCTGGTCGGAATCCTCATATCTGTAATCAATAGACTAAGTTTATCCTTCTAAATCATAATAGAATAAAAATCAGTGGTTTACTCATGAGTAACTGTTGACGCAAAAGGCTGCGTATACGTTAGCACGTGTGAGAGGAAGAGAGGACGATTGAGGAAGACAGAGAGCTGATAAACGAACGGGGAAACTTTCCGGAGTACTTTGTGCATCATCGCGGTCAGATTGATTCGACAATTGCGACAGAGATCGACACGAAACGCCCACCCAAAGACGTCATGCGAAACCAGAAACGAATTCGTATCTGCATCGCGACAATCGCGTAATGGTATACGTATCATTAATTGACAGACAGGCAATAGATTCAAGATTTATCGAGAGAAAAATCATAATTTCCCTGTATTCCATAGAGGTTAGAAACGTAAAAATATTCTCGATATGTTCTACGGAGGTTACAGAAATGGCGAGGTTTTTCTTTCGATGGAAAAGAATGATTGAAATTGGAGAATTCGAAGATTTAAAAACGGAGCGACACTCACCTGTTCGGACGTTGGCGGCCATTTTTGATCTCACGGGATCTAAGCGGAGTGCGGGAGGAAAGAGTAGCTCCTGCAACAATTGACAGTTGATGAAGAGAGAGGAAGAGAGGGGAGGTGAGAAAGATGGAAGGAGGACAAGTGAGAGAAAGAGTGACAGGGACACCGACAGAGAAAGATGATCAACTACGCTGTCATTTTTATTTTTCCATTAAAACACCTTCAGGATATTCTTTTGCAAGAAAAAGACAAACGACAAAATTACACGGTTTTCTCACTCGCTCTCTTAACGTCTTCTTTCGTTTCTCTTCTCGTTTTTTTGCCACGTTTTTATATTTTGTCGTGTTAATCATGCGTAATTCTAGGATATTTCAAAAACTAATATAACAATCAGAAGTTTCGTAGAAATCTGAGCAAATCGACTAGTTAAATAATATTAAGATTTCATCAAAACTATTTGCAGGAAATTTAAGTACAAAAATCCCGAATTTGGACATTTAAGTCATTGAAATTATATCGTGAGGCTGACGTTGAAATTTAATGTGGCGAGAATAAATATTTATAATTTTTCAACCGGAAATCATTGGTTTATCAAAATAACCAAAAACCCATAAATTATTCACAGTTGGAATTTTGCATTCTTTCCATTGACGTATATTAAATTTCTCATTTTTCAATTTCCCAGTAAATGAAAATTCATTGAAATTCATTGAGTAATTTTGAATCTCAATATTTTTTAATTGGTTTTCTTAATCGCTAAATATCAATAGAAATCTATTCAATAGAGCTGTCGCCAAATGATTTTCTATTGTTTTAAAATCATTGATTTCAGTACGTGCTTATTGTATTATTGAAATTCATTCAATTCCATTGGCTTTCGTATTTTTTAATGATTTTGTATTAATAAAAGGTTGTACATTTTATATATTCATTTTTCTAATAATTTATTATTACATTATGGCACATAGGAAGGAAATATAATTGCTAACATTTAAATTGTAGTAATTTTCTAGTACCATGGTGTTTTTTAAGGTGTAAATTTGGCAGAATACCTGAAAAAGCTGGAATAATTTATATTTATTGATTAAATGTTTTAGAGTAGATTAGACTATCTTAAGGGGATACCATTTAATAATCGAAGCTAAAAAAATGTAAATTAAAACGTTTCGATTCATTTTTTTTTTAATTCGGGCTTCATAAAGGCAATTCTAACCATTGTTTACTATCTTCTAAAATGAGTCAAAAACCATTAAAAAGAATTGGCCAAGAATTTTCTGCAATACATGATTTTTTGATATTGGAGAAAATTCTCGGTCAATTCTCGACAATTTCTTTGATTTTTTTAAGAGAACATAAACAATTATTAGAATTGCCTTTATGAAACTCAAATTTTGAAAATGCGATTTAGTAATTTTTAATTTTGATTTTTTCATAACTGCTTTCTTCTAAACTGATTTAAAAATTTCAAAAATTTGAGTGAACATAAAAACACATTTTTTAAAATTACGGATGGATTTAAAGAAATTAAATTTAAAAAACCAATTTTTTACATTTTTTATTCCAACACCACTGACTTCCGCGTCAAAAGTTACTCAAGAACGAATTTCTTTGACCTATTAAAGTTTGCTAATTTAATTTAAACATTCAAAAAAAGTTTGGCGAACAGAAAAACGTATTTTTGAAATAATTACGCATGGATTTTAAAAAATTCCATTTCTTTTCGAGGAAAAATTGTTTTGGGTCAAAAAAATTTATTACAATTTTTATTATACTATCTTACATTTCCTCATAAAAAATTACTAAAGAACCAACTTTTCGGTATTTTTTGAAGGGTTGTTTTGTTTATATAAATTTTATTTCCATTCAAAATCATTTACCTCCTAACGTTGCTATTGGCAATAACCGATTCGATTTCATTCTTATCAGTTGCATTTTCATCTAATTTTTTTTTTCCATTCAAAATCATTAAATTTGTTGTCCTGTAATAATTAACTGTCCATTAAAATTCATTCGCGACAAATATAACTATTTTTCCATTGAAATTCATTCAACGAAATCATTTCTTCATTCCACTATTTTTCCGATTCAAAATCATTAAATCGAACAACTTTTTATGAGCTATTAACCATTCAAAGTTATTGACACACATTTTCTCATTGACATTCATTGTAGAAGCTAAGAAAACGAATTCAGATGTGATGCAGTTAATGAATTTCAATGGATCTTCAATGAATTTTCGTTTGCTGGGATCCAACTGATATCCACAAAAAATGGTTCGTTATAAAGAATATGGTTTCTAAATGCATCGATTTATAGTAACAGGCATTGATTTTGTTCTTTGTTCCATTTCCTAACCGCAGGAGAATTACACTCTGTTAACTTTCAGTTTCAATCGTTTGATAATTTAATGTACATGCAATAATTTCAATGTATCTAATAATATAATGTAATAATTTCTTGTATGTTATGTACGTTTGCATGCGCATGAACGGGAAATAAATAGATTTATTTTGTACTAAATCGTATACAGATTTTTTGTATACGTTACGATTTGTTGGGTAATTAACTTTTTCGGAAAATTTTTCCGTGACATATACAGCTCACCCCAGGAAAAAATGAAGCATTACTCGAGGGTACAAAATGTCCAAATTCACGCTTATGGTATACGCTTAACCAACTCTTTATGTTCTGTGGTAAAAATTGAAGAATACTAAGCGGTGTGTTGTCAAAATTTACTTTTTGCTAACTCTTTTGGTACGCTTCTTGAAGCGGATTTAACGCTTTATAATTACCGGGGACGTTCTCCTGTATATGTATCCCTAATATTCTGAACAGCTTAAAAAATGATATTCATTCATTTCGCATTATTATTTCATCTGTATTATTTTATAGTTTTTGGAATATTCTAACAAAATTTATATTGTTTATAATATTTCGATGTTCCTGGAATATGAATGGAATTTTACTTTGGAATATTCCCAGTGTTCGAAAGGAATATTCCGTGAATATGGATGGAATAAAGTGTGCTAGTGGGGATATGTTTGTGCTTTGAAAAGTAAAATTTTTTTTATTCGAGTGTAGTAAAGCCAAAATGCATATTGAATCATATTCAAAATTAATATATTTGTATGAAGTGTTCGTTATCAATACTTCATTATTACTTTAGCAATCAAATTCTGTTTTCGTATTCATTATTTTTTTTTTATAAATGCATTCATAATTTTAGTGCATTTTTTTTTATTTTTGTGGAATAAAAATTGTTTTTGAATGATATTTTTCAATTCGAATGTATAATTCGGCGGAAACAGAAACAGCATTCGAACAACTTAAAATTAATGTATTTTAATCCTTTGTATATGAATTTGGGTTGGAGTGTATGAATGTGTGTAGTATAAATTGTAATCAAATAAATGTATTCATATGACACACGCACGATAATGGGTCATATTCATGCATGCAATGTAGATAGAAGTTGCTTTATGGCATAGGGACGTAAAGCGGGAAAATAAAGTACTTTAGTTTTTTTCCCTAGGAAAAATAAAACGTTACGTCAGAAGACAATAACGAGTACATGTTCCGTAATTATAATTTTTCATGTATTAAAAAAACAGATATACACTGGGTTCCGTGCGAAACCTTATAATTTTCAATATTGAAAAATTGTATTGCTCCACGTTATACTAGAAGAATATAAATCATTATTTATTCATTATCAACGAACATTTTTATTAGAATAGGATTATCATATTTCGTCGTAAAATGAATGATCGAACGAGTGACCGAATGAGAACATCTTTTTTCAAGCTAATTAATTTCATTAAAAAATTAATTTTTATATAAAATGTGGAAAAAAATATAAAATAAATAAAAATGTTTGCAAGGTAAGTATTTTTGTTCTTATACATTAAGAAATTAAATACAGTATATTTAAGAAAAATAACAAATTTTGATACGTTATTGCCTGAATTTTTACATCGTTATATAAAGTAGGTAGCCCTTAAATCACTAAAAGTTGATACTTTGATTAATTATTTACACCTTTTGTATACATTGTCTATCGCTCTTTTCATTTAAAAAAATTGGCGATTTGCGGAGATTTTTAATTTTATCCTACAAAATATCAAGACGAAACAAATATCGTTTTTTCAAATGTCCACCTTTTTGCCAAAATTTATATAAAACAAAAACGATATTATTTTGCAGATGTTAACATGTAAAATTGAAGAAAACTCTGGATTTTTGTCCAATCAATTCGCTACTTACCACCTGGTTTCGAGTCACAAACAAATGTATGACAACTTTAATGTATACGGAGTATAGGCCCATAAGGTGGTTCCAAAATGGTCGGCCTGTAAAGTAAGAATATACTCTGAAAACCGCAAAGAAATAATATCTTGATCAATTTTCAAATTTTTCATAAATACAATTAACTTTGCAGAGAACTTGTAGTTAACTGGCATAGTCGCTATTTAAATTTCTCGCGCTCGCTTATACGCATGTAAGGGCGGATCACATGAATCGGAATCTTTCCGGGCGGATATTCCGGATTATATTATTCTATCGTATATGGGTGATGATTCTTTAAAAAGAACAATATTACTGATCCTATGTCAAGAGTGCGAGCTAAATAAGCCAGCAAAACATGTTTACAAACATAATGAAATAAAACCAATCATTAAAAGTATAAAATTAGGTCACTTTTTAGGCCCGATTATTGTGTTTCAAGCAACTATGGCCATTTTAAAATAATTATGTCCGCCATATTGGATCCGTCGTTTTTTATTTTTAAAAACTGACATCGGATTCGTAATCAGCGACCTCGAAGACCCCTCGTGTAACGTGTTTATAGTGACTTTCAATACTTTTTTGAAACTGTTGTAACTACTGAGGTATATATAATTGCTTCCACAGGCGACTACTAGCTGTGGCACGAGAGGTTAGACCATATTAACAAGAAAGCGCTTCAAATTTTATCAAAGACAAATATAAACCCAAGGTTTCAGAACTCTGGAAATATTGATTGTGATTCATGCCGGCTAAATAAATTACACATATTACCTTTTAAAAAGAACATTGATTCCAGGAAGAAAAATAAAGTTGGCGAATTTTTCTACACGGATGTATGCGGGACAATGAGGTAGAACCCATTGGAGGAGCTAAGCTTCTTTTACTGTTCAACGATGATGCATCAGGCTATAGACGAGTGTATTTCATCAGACATAAATCGGACGTTCCTGATAAAATAAAAGAGTTCGACAAGGAAATTCTAAATAAATTCGGTCACCATTAAAAGCAGTGCGCTCAGATATTGGTAAAGAGTACTACAATGTTGCAGTAAACGACAGCACCTTACACACCGCAGTAGAATGGTGCGTCAGAAAGGGAAAATCCAACCATCACTGAGTGTGCAAGGACGATGCTGAATAGTAACGAGTTACCTTGTCATATTTGGACAGAAGCAGTAAATACCGATGATATGTTCTGAATCGTGTACCATGCAGTCGGTCTGGCGAAGCAACGCCATATGAACTGTGGACGGGCAAGAAGCCATCTTTGCAGCATTTTCGAGCATTTGGTTCTACTCCATGCGCTCACATTCCAAAGATTTTCCGTAAGAAGTGTGATCAAAATGAATCTCACAATTATCGATTGTACGATCTAGTTACAAAGAAGATTTCGGTATCCAGAAATATAGTGTTCAAAGAAGTTGATACTATAGATAAAATCGACGATTCTGAACTAGCAATGGTAGATTTAGATCTTAACAAAGTTAGTCTATGTGAAGGTGGCATCGATGAAAATAGAGTGCAGCCAAGGGTCATAAAAATACATCAGATTTCGGAGTTCGTAATGATGGGGAAAATCAACAAGAAAATAAAGAATCTTGCAGCGAAGGAGAAAATTATCTAGAAAATTGTGAAGTTTGAAATAAACTTAGCCGAATCCCATGAACCGAACAGCTACCAAGAAGCTGTAAACGGATGGGACAAAGAAAAGTGGCGACGTGCAATACAAGACGAGTTTAACGCTCACAGCAAAAATGGAACCTGGACTATCGAAAAGAAATCTCCTGGAAAATATCTGATCGATTCTAAATGGGTCTTCAAGGTCCAACATGGAAAAGGTGGAGAAGAAAGTCGATATAAAGCACGTCTATGAGCACGTGGTTTTGAACAACAGTACGGAGCAGTACGGAGTCGACTTTGAAGAAACGTTTGCTCCTGTGGTCCGTTTTGACTCACTTCGAGTTTTGTTGGCTTTTGCTGCGCAGGAGAACCTCACGATGATGCAATTTGATATTAAGACTGCGTTTTTATACGGTAAACAGGAAGAACAGATATATATACACACGATGTCCCACGAGTTGTCTGAAAGATTTCACAGGGTGGTAGGGGATGAAAAACTGAGACGAAAAGGTCTCTTGGTAAAAATGTATCAGATGCATATTTACCAAGACAATTGATATTGATATTGATAAATTAAATAAATATGAATTCGTAACACTGGCGTGAATGAGTGACAAAGTCACACCAATATTATGATCCGTATTCATTTGTTTTTGGTGTAGTAGAACGAGATGCTTCTATCACCACGCGTCTCTTTAAATCGTTGGCCTTTAATACTCCCGACAATAGACCTTTTCGCCTCAGTTTTTCATCCCCTGCCACCCTGTGAAATCTTTCAGACAACTCCTGGGACACCGTGTATATGCAAGCTCCTGAAGGTGTAAGTGTCGGAAATAAGAGTGATCTTGTATGTAGACTGAATAAATCTTTATACGGGCTCCGAAAAGCGCGAGCATTGTTGGAATAATCATTTCATATCGTTTTTATTTAAATATGGGTTCAAACTCAGTTGCGGAAAATTCATTGTATTGCGGAAGTGTCATGAATGAAACGGTATTTCTTGTATTATTTGTCGATGAAGTAACTGCGAATGAACCTACGATTTTTGTTGGAATGCAAATTGTAACTGATCGGGTGAATAAGAATATATTTTTGCTTCAATCGGATTAAGCAATTCGTATTTTAAGAAGCTTCAATATGTTTGACTGCGAAAAATTTTAGGTAGGATTCTCATGAGAATGATATGAGAAATTTTCTCATGAGAATTTTAAATAGTATTTTTATGAGAATCTGATGAGAATCTTGTGAGATTCTAGAATCGGCTGTGAAAATTGGTTCACTAGGATTCTGATGAGAATCGTATGAGAATCTGGTGTGGCCCTCGTGAGAATCCTTCCGCAATTTTTTCGCGGGGTTACAAGTGTTAAAAAACGACATTTCTTTAATTTATTTGTCTCAAAATAAATATACATGTAGTACAAAGAGTACTTTTAACAAAAATACACGAATATGCTTGGATACATGTATAAACAGCGTTACACGCCACCAATCTCCATTGACGTGCCCGTAACGCGTTATCGAGATCGCGTATGTACCAAATAGAAACGCATCGCTATAACGAGAAAGAAAAATGAGCCGTGCGAGCACGAGAAACTACTCAGCTCTAGCAGCGCAAAGAGACCTTGGGAGGGAAGTAGTTTCTCTTCCCACCAATTGGTGGCCAAGTCGTAGCTCGCCGGCTCTTGTTTCGTTCTCGTTAAAGCGATGCGTTTCTATTTGTTACAAATGCGATCTCGAGAAGGCATGGTCACCTCAGTCTAGATTGGTCCAGATCGGCGACAGCAGCGGGTAACGCTGTTTGTACATGTACCCAGGCATATTCGTTGACTCTTGTTAAAAATACTGCTTATTGTACTACATACATATTTTAAGAGAAATAAATTAAAGAAATTTCTTTAGTTAACACTGCTAACCCTGCGAAAAAATTTAGGAACGATTCTCACGAGAGCCTCACTAGATACTCATACGATCCTCATAAGATTCTCATCAGAATCCTAGCTGCCATTTTTCACAGCCGATTCTAGAATCTCATAAGATTCTCATCAGATTCTCAGAAGAATCCTGTTTCAAATTCTCATGAGAAAATTTCTTATATGATGCTCATGAGAATCTTATCTAAAATTTTTGGCAGGGGGGGGGGGACTGGAGCAGTTGCAATGAGAAACATGACATAAAAGCAACCTAACCTAGCAATTTTTTTTCTAATTCTTACCTAGAAAATGGTTTAAAGCCTTCCAATTATGTTTGGATTAGATTAATTAACATTTTTCATGATAAAATTTATTCAATTACATGTCGCGAACAGGCGTAGAGCAACGGCATTGAAATTCACTAGCAGTCTGTTGCAGCCAATGGCGATAGATCTTAAGCATCCAGGTGCCTGGAATTGACCAATCACAAGCGCGCTGACGTTAACACGGGCTTCCCTATGTTTCTCCCGTTCGCACCAGGTATAACTTAGGGCAGGGACACCTGCATGTATTGGATATTCCGATATTCGGACAAACGACAAAAACGTCGAGCAGTTGAGGAGTCGGACAGATGGCGTTGTGGACAGAAATCCTAAGGTTGCATTCCCACAAGGAGCGGTTCGACGGTTTGGCGGTTCGGCGGTTCAAGAATTTACCAATCACGAACAAGCCGCTGTTCCCGATACGCGAGCCGGAAAATCGGTGTGCGGCGGTTCTGCAATTCAGATATCGTCCAATTGAAAAACAAAACATGGAATTGTGTTTATTAAAGCGGTTTTTCTATTGGCCAACTGCTCAATACGCGCACGCCAAACCGCTGCATGGAAACACTGGAGAAAAAAATTATCGTTTCGGCAAAATAAATTCAAATGTAAATACTTGTAGTAATGTTAGTTAATAATTATAATATTGTTAATTATACTTATTTTATCGAATGTTATACATTGCTAAAGTAACATTTTACCCTTGAAGGTTAGGTTGTGTGATTTTGTTAAAATTATTTTACTTTTGAAAGTAAGTTATAAATTATATTTAAAAAATACGAAAGAATTATGAAAAAATATAATATTTCAAAGTGTGACTTAATTCTTTATTTCAATTCAAATATCCGTACATTTTTTAATGCAGAAGAAAATATAAATGGCTCTCACTACATTAATTGCACTGGGTAAATTGCTCAAGCGATTGAAACAGTCCCATGATCCGTAGAAATATCAGGATTTAAAAAAAAAATTAATTCAAATTTACACCTTGTATTTGATTGAAAAAAGTAATGTTAAGAGCGTTCATGTTAATAAAACAAGGAAATGATGGATAAATCCTCTTTTTACAGTAGAGAGGCGATTTGCTCAAGGTGCAACGCATAATCTCGTGATCGAAATGCTTCAGAAAGATCATGATAAAAAAAAAATTTTTCCGAATGGAACCTGTGGTATACCAAATATTATTAAATATTATAAGGCCTTCTCTCATTAAATCATCTGTAATAAGAGCAGTCTCTTGGTTAATCAAATATTAACGGAATATTTTGTTATAGTAGAATTCACGTGATATATTACAGCGATTTCTTTGTCCTATGTATGAATGTGTACATACATACGTAAGCTTGAAAATGATGAAGTTTCCCATTAGACAATTCCCGAACCGCGGAACCGCCGCACACCGATTTTCCGGCTCGCGTATCGAGAACACGGCTTGTTCGTGATTGGTAAATTCTTGAACCGCCGAACCGCTCCTTGTGGGAATGCACCCTAACATTGCGGATCCGTAACCGCCATATTGAATTTTCCGATTCGGACAGTGGCGCCGTAGTCTAATACTTTGATGGAAACTGATTGGTCGATTCTGCGCAACTATACATCTATACTTTTTTGCGATAGCGATCATGCAGCATAAGCATTGACGATTTTTAATATTCGTAAACGAAGCCGGAAACTGTGTTCATATTAATGAAATTTATTGTGGAAATCAATAATATCCTCCATTTCTGTCCGTAATAAAAATTAATATACAAACATGTAAGTAATATTAAATTTATATTATTATGTAGTAAGTATATATTATTAAATTTTAATGCATATGAGTCACAACCTCAAAATTGTTTATGGAATACCATGGCATTATTGTTGAATTTATTAACTACTAGTAATGTATGAGAATCAAAACTTTAGAGAACATATCATAAAATGTATAGTATTTTTATAATTGTTGATGTATTTTATTTTTCAGGACTTCGATAACGAAACCAAAGTCTGAAATGACACCTGAGGAGCTAGCCAAAAGGGAGGAAGAAGAATTCATTACAGGTCCATTATCTGTATTGACACAATCCGTAAAGAATAATACACAAGTACTGATTAATTGCAGGAATAACAAGAAACTTTTAGGCCGGGTAAAAGCTTTTGACCGTCACTGCAACATGGTATTAGAAAATGTTAAAGAAATGTGGACGGAACTTCCACGTACAGGAAAAGGAAAGAAAAAGGTAAACTGGTTCATGTATTACATTAATAACATAATTATTACAAAATAAATCATGAAAATATAAATTATTCTTTAATTTAGGCGAAACCTGTAAATAAGGATAGAATCATAACCAAAATGTTCCTTCGAGGAGACTCCGTCATTCTTGTGGTTCGAAATCCATTAGCAACAGCGTCGGGAAAATAATTTCAGTCGCAATTGAAGTATTATTTAAGATTATTGGTCTGAATGTAATTTTACAATAAAGTCTTTATAAATTCCACAAAGTGATATTTTATTTACTTAATTTCAAGTTCTTATAATGAATTGTACAAAAATTAGTGGACTATCGTCCAATGAAATAACTGATGCTACATAAACATATCAATCCTTTTCTGCGATGATTGTAAGATGCTTATCAATTTCTTGTTCAGTAAGCACTCTGCAAACAAGATTTTAAAAATACATTAATTTAAATTTCGATGAAATCTTTTCGATAGTATTTCAAAACATATAAAACATTTGAGAAGATAAAAATTACCTAAAGTCTGGATTGTCTTTAGACACAACTCCAATCTCCAATTCAGTGGGTTTAAAATCCACGGATAAAACAGTGGATAAACAAGTAATAGCCAGTTGAACAGTTTCGTCGTAGTCGAAATTCTGTTTCTTTTTAAATTTTTTCTCAAGATATGAATTGGCTTCAGTGTGTTTTGAACCAGCTGAAATTCCACGATAACCGCAAAAATAACCGGCAGGATCTGCTTTGTAAATACAAGGCCCATGCTCTTGATCGTATGAGATCAGAATCATTGAACAACCAAGAGGACGCATTTCAGCATTTTGCGTATATACTTGGCTAATATCTGCTACTCTTCGACATAGAACGTCAATAGGAATTTCATAACCGTACTTATATTTGAAATGTGCCGCTTCATATCGAGCACGTTGGACTTGTGATCTGCTGTCAGCTGCAAATACATCAAATTTCAAGAAAATTGCATACAAAATTATTAGAGAATTAAGTGCATGAATGTCACTTTTTTTCACAGTATTGTAGATTTAAAATTGATACAGGAAATTATTATATTTATACATACCGATCATTCCTGTCATAACAACTCCAATGCGTGGCGTGATCTGGAAAGCATGGGTAACGGTGGAAGGGTCCAAAAGCTTGTCCTGAAAAATTTCATTATTAAATTAAACATAAATATTAAATTTGTAATACAAATATACCAAAGATACAAAATATTTAATGATTTTTTAAAAAAATGTTTGTCATGGAAGTACAATTTTGAGGTTATACGTTACTTACCGGAACCTTTTTCTGGGCCGCAAATACTGCGGCATCGGTTCCTTTAACCGCTACAGATGTCAAACCTCCTTGATTAATTGCCTTAAATGCATATTCTGAAAGTAAAGTACTTTTTAAATTATTTGAATTTTCAAACTAGCGATTACGCAGTGTCATGCAGTCATGAGATGTTGGAATACAACATTTTTATTAAATAAAACCCCACTTCCATTCAAAGTGAAATTGGTTAAAAGATAAAATATTATATTTATTTTGCACTTACCGACTTGATATAATCGGCCTTCTGGCGAAAAAATGGTAATATGTCTGTCAAAACCTGCACTACTACCTCTCGCCATTTTATTTTATGTACATACACCGTATAAAACTTATAAGCATAAAGAGATGAATTGGAACTTTGGGAGATCGCACACTGTTGCCAATTCGATAAAATAGAAATGCGGGAAAGTTACTGAAAACAGCGTGTGGATTTCATATTATTAACCATTAATTTTGAAATATGTACATACAATAAGGAATAATCTGTATCTCCCCGACGAGCACTCGTTAGTTCTAATAGATTTTGGATCATTTTATTGTATTTTCCCTAACATTTTAAATTTGGAATTGGGCATCATTTGCTTTGAAGGTACGGCATAAATTTGGAATTTTTGTATTAATAAATAGTTGTTTAACTTCATTTATACATGCAATTTGTTCATAATAACCATTTTAAAACTCTGCAAAGTTTCCGGCTTGACAACTTTAAGAGTCTGTTCCCATATCGGTTGAACCAGTTTGCAGCCGATATGGGAAAACAGGTCCTACGATCGGTAGTCCCGGTCGGTAAAAATGATTAGCGATTACATGTAGCAACGGTAGCAACCCAATAAACAAAAAGTATACGGAATCGATATTTTGCATTCTGTTTCTTTCTAGTATCATATTGATTATTCGAGATTCTTATACGAATTCATACTATTTTATACGACCTGTAATACCAGAATTGAATTCATTCGATCTTATACGAAACCGTATTTAACGCATTACAAAAATTGATTTGTTACGGCTTAGAATAGCTTTAAATTCTGTTAATTTAATCGAAGAATTGATTATATCGTTTTCCGTATTTCATAATTTTCGAAGAAATGTTCTGTTTTCTAGTTTTGAGTTTAAATCATTTGATAATCCAAAGTAATCGTTTCTTTGAGGTTATGTGCGTTTATGTATCGCGTATAACATCGTATACACTTGCATTCGTAGCTGAAAGAGTGGGATAGAAACAGACTTATTTCGTATTAAATCGTACACAGATTTTTCGTATACTTTTTCGTTTTTTAGGAAATTGCTTAGGGATACCAAGTTAACTTTTTTCATTTCCATTGCTATAAGATGTTGCTCATCTTGCAAGGACTTACACTATTTTACCACGTTTTTATCAACTCGTATTCTTGTCTGTCTGTCTGTTTGTCCGGTGCAAATCTTGTAATCGATTATATAATCGATTAAACTAACTTACCGATGAGCTAGAGACTTGAAACTTTTAGGATAGCCCAAAATTGGATGACAATGCATTCCTTTACCGTTTATTACAAGTTTCAATCAGTTTTAAGAACATTTTCAGCAAATTTAAATTTTATATGAAAAAAAAAAGTTTTATTTACGATTTTTAGTGAACATTTCTACCTTATCGGCCAAACACTTTAGAACCCCCTCAATGTCCCGTCTTTTTATCAACATGTTTGTTTCTCATGATGGACAACTGATATACGATCAGTTTTTTCAAAAATTTTTCAAAAATTATTTCCAAATTCGTAGCCTCTCACTATCCCTACTTCCGTAACTTTGTTTACATCCGATGCAATGTGTATTGTATGCTTCTGTGCGTCAATCGGTCAATGTCGCGATGCGAGGCTGAATCAACACACATTACAAACATTGATTTGTTGCGGCTTAGAATCAAAGAATTGATTATATCGTTTTCCGTATTTCATAACTTTCGAAGAAATGTTCTGCTTTCTAGTTTTCAGTTTAAATCATTCGATAATCCAAAGTAATCGTTTCTTTGAGGTTATGTGCGTTTATGTATCGAGTATAATATCGTATAAACTCGCATTCGTAACTGAAAGAGTGGGAAAGAAACAGACTTATTTCGTATTAAATCGTACACAGATTTTTCGTATACTTTTTCGTTTGTTGGGTTTTGAGATTAAAATTGCAAAAAGAAAAAAAACTAGGTCGTTGCTGTCCTTTAACCGTTACGTATAAATGTGCGAAGAGTATATTGATGCCTGCCGTAAAAGCTGATAGACGGGTGGAGGAAATTACATTAGGGCGTATTAGTATGGAGAAATTATAGGAATCTTTTAGTGTACCTATATCCTAGTTAAAACAGCACTTTACGGACTGAAAAGGGGAGTTTATGCACGAAGTTTACGCACGGGCCTGCAGAAAACTTTAATTTTACTGTTCATCCTTAACCACATCCTAATCTAATAAATTCGTATATCCTTAATGGCAGCCAAACTAAAGTCTATCTCTGATCTGGTCACTTCACCGTCTCAAATCTACGTACCCTGTCACTCATTTCACTCGTTCAGCATCCCTCCGTCAATCTCAAAAAAATGAAACTTCAAAATGAACAAAGAACGAAGTTGACTTAAAATAAAATCCCTGTAACGTGCCGCACAGAAACGGACAAGAAGAAATTATGCACTCTCACAAGTTCAATAACCGCATGTCTTAATTTGAAATTTCAAACCGACGCAGACACTTTGGCGTCCAATAAAATTGTATCGTCTGCCTCGGCTCGTTGCATTTCTCCTATATGCTAAGAATTTAATAATTAATAATAACGAGATATTCGACACTTCAATGCATCGGTAAAACGACCCCTTTATTTCTTGAGACAAGATTCCTTAACTGAGATTTATCCCCTTTTCCAGTTAATTCAGTACTCTCTGTAGAGATAATTAACTGAGACCTTAAGAATAATATTTCTTAAATAATATTGCGACAGGGGTTGTAGATATAAAATTAATTAGAAATATAATGTATTATATTTTTATCAAATATATTAATTTGTGTAACAAGAATTTTTAAATTTATTTAATTGATCCTTCTCTCGCATTTCGACCGCCCTTCCTGGTTCTAAAAAACCAAATTGGGCAACTTAAATTAAGGGTCTAAGAAGGTTCTTGAGCCTTCTTGGGTCCTGTCCCTAGATAATTCTTCCGAGTTATCTAGACGTGACATCCCAAACCATAATACCTCCTCACATTGCCAATAACTTCTCGAAAACCAAAGGATCATATGGTATTGCTTTTAGTCATACTCCAACACCTCTGCCAGGTAATAATCTAAACTCTCCAAACAATCTTCCCATTTTTTTCCACTTCAGTTTTTGATACTCTTTCCAACGGTGTTATTTTAGAAAATGATCCTATATCCCCTCGAAATTTGAGAATATTACAGTGCAACTGCAATTCTTACGGGGACAAAAAATCAACAAAATAAACGGGAAATGATCGTTCCCTTCGACTCATACAAAGGTCTCGCTCAGGGGTGTTTCTTCAGCCCCTCCTGTTATTCAAAATTTACACCAGAGATATTTCAACATCTTTGCACTCGGGACGTACTCCGCCGACGACACTGTGATTTATTCTCATTCGAAGAACCTCACCATTTCTCTTAACTCAGTGAAAAATAGTTTTGACAAGTTATCTCTAGCCCTCAACAAATAGGGCCTTACAATATCATCTGATTAAATCAAATCAATAATTTGACACGAAAGAAAGCCAATTCAGATTAATATTTCATAGTGCATAATACTACACGTATCATACCTCCCTTAAACAGCAAATTTCTAGGCATAATTTGGAAAGATCAACTTAGGGAAGACCAAAGCTATGCTTGTTGGTAGCTCTTACATCAACTTGTGTAACCTATCTACTCGGACGGCGATATCTATTCGTGGATGATCTACCCCGTGACGAACTCCAGTTTATAAAGGAAGCTCTGAACGAAAAATACATGACCACAAAGGTAAGCATTCAAAGATATTTAAGTTGATAAATAAAAAAAATAATTACGTCTAATTGAAATTGACATGAATTTCGTTTACAGGTTGTTTTGATTTTCCGATTGTTCGGTGTGGCAGATGAGAGGAACTTTACAAATTAACAATAAATAACGTTCAAATACAAAACAAATTTATTATCGTTTCCAGAAAAAGACAACAAATTATACTCCACAGTGTTTTGTACTCGAAGGGGAATATTGAGCTGTTGTGCAAGAATACATGTATATGAGACCAGTCAACACGAAGGTGTTGATGTATTGTCGAGGCGTAAAACTCCGAACTTTTTTCTAACTACAAGAAATGAAAAATGTATCGATTCACCTGTTGGGAGCAATATAATTGGTTGGTTGGTTGGTTGGTTTTTATTATGGCTTGAGGAGAACATCTCTGGCCAATCAGAATTAGATAATACATATAATATAATATGATACAAACTTATTTAACATAGCTAAATTTAAATGATAGTGAGGAAAATATAAGCGCATTATACATAGCGAGATGAAGTAACATAGTGAGAACGCGGAGTAAGAGACAGATCGGAGTAACAATAAACATTTCTACAATGTATAGCTAAGGTAATTACAATATACAATATGTGGTATTTACAATACTACATTAGACTCACAAGTTTCGGATAGATGATACATTAAACGCTATGAGATGAAGCTACCGCATGGGACTGATGTTAAATGACGCATTGGAGAACAAAACGAACAGAAGATTCGCCTTAAACGCAGCTACATTTTTGCTAGCACGGATATTAGGTGGTAATGCATTCCAGAGTCGCGTAGATGTGACAGTGAATGAGTGTGCATATTACTCAAGACGATGAGTCTGTACGCGAAGTTTCATTGTAGAGCCTGGTCTTAGAGTTCGTTTGGTGGCTTCACTGCGTCACTGATAGCTGTCGTATAGGTATTTAGGAGCACCGGTGGTGAGGACGTTATCGGTTATTATACCTATAAAGTATAGTCGGCGTAATTTAGCGGTTAACCAATGAAGTTGCTCCCAATATGGGGTGATGTGCTCGTGTCGACGCAAGTTGAAAATGAAGCGGATGCTTGCATTAAGCATTCTCTCCACTTTGATCTTTTGTGTGGCGTTGATGTCATTGTATACAGCACAACAGTAGTCAAGGTAAGGTAAAATTAGGGTGTTTACTAGGCACTTACGGAGATCAAGGGGGAGCAATGCACGAGATTGTCTGAGTTGACGTAGTGTAGAAAAGACTCGATTCGACATTTGGACCAGATGTTCTTTCCAGGATAGCGTACAGTCAAATGTAAGGCCCAAGTTCCTAGCCGATTTTACCCAAGGTATACTGATGTTGTTAATTGTAAGCGAAGGGATGGATTCGATATCGAGAATATTAAGGTTGTATGCACTTCCTACAAGTAGTGCCTTGGTTTTACTGAAGTTAAGTATAAGGCCATTTCTTTCCGCCCACAAACGAAAGTTGTCAACGTCAGATGTTATTTTGAGAATGGCTGGGTTAAAATCAGGGATACGACATTTCAAAAAGATTTGCGTGTCATCGGCAAATATCATGTGTTCAGAATGTTGAAGGACCTCAGGTAGGTCGTTGATGAAGATCGAGAACAGCAGAGGTCCAAGAACCGAACCCTGAGGCACTCCGGCTCCAACAGGCAACCAAGATGATCTCTCGCCGTCATTTCCTATAACTGCTTGCTTTCTGCATGACAAGTAGGAGATGAACCAACGGATGGCGGTGTCAGATAAATTGGCATTTTTCAGCTTCCTAATTAACACCGAGTGACTAATTGTATCAAATGCCTTACTGAAGTCAAACAGAATGAGGATGATAATCATGCGACTGTCAATTGCTTTCCTGCAGAATTCGGACACATAGAGGAGCGCTGTTTGAGCCGAGATTGGCGGCATGCCTTCATAAGTAGCCAAATGGTTGGGTTTATCGGAACCCCACAGAAATGATAAAATACTACGTTTAGTTTTTCATGATATTGTATCATTTAAATGAAAAAATAATTATTGTGTTGTTTTCTTGTTTATTATTCTGTATCACGGGTACTGATATTTACAAACAATAAAAATTAAGGTATTAAGTTTCAGAACTAATATAAACAAATTATAATATTTTTGTTTACCATTTATATCTTTACATAAACAAAACCGTTTTCTTCATACCGGGAGGAAAGATGCCGCTTATCCTCCCGGCCACAAAGAAATATCGTATACTTCCCTCAGGAAGTAAAAAAGAATGCCTCAGACTGAATGTTCTCGGCTTCGCCTCGGGTAAAAATTAAACGCAGTCTGAGACATTTTACCTCACTCGTTGAGTAATGTACTATTATTCCAGTGTCACAGTTATCTTATGTATATTCTATATTATATAATAATATCATCTTTTTTTTCAGAGTTTTGTTTTCAGACTTAGATCTTAGAAATATACTATTCTTGTAGTATTAACTTTCGTGATTTTCTTTCCAGTAATTTCGGCACCTTCTTTAGACACTGATGCTGTACTCTGCAAGGTAGTTTTACTTGATTTTCCTAGTGGCTGATTAACGCAGTTATTTTAACCCCTTTACGAAAAATTGCAAATGTTTCTAAATTATTGATCCAACGTTCCCGAAGTTGATGAAAATGATAAATAAATTTTTGAAAATCCATATTCAGTTATTTTTTTATGGTACTTCGTTGATTAGTGAAGTTTAAAATTAAATGAAAATTAATATGCTGATGATTGTTGAAATGTAAGTGAAACGGTGCACTTTTTCTCTCAGTATTTTCATCGTGAGGATCCATCTTTATATATCGTGCAATTAATATCTTAACTTGAAAATTATGCAATTCTTCGAACAAAGCAGTTTCAATATGTCGTCAAAACTCCGGAAAATTTTCAAAAGTTTCCCAAATTAATCATAAGCCTTAAGTAAGATTTGAACGATTCAAATCAATATAATACACTCATGGATGGACAATAATACAGTAGCCCCTGTTGTTTCAAATTGGCGGTAGTTTGTTTAATGTTAAAGCCCTTGATCACCGCATCCCCCTTCCGTACCTTTGTTTATAACCGAGCAATGAATGTTTCAGTGTGTGAGTGTCGCGAAGCGAGTGTGACACAGCGAAACAATGTGGTGTGGGAAGGACCCTGCGAAACATTTTTAGTAGCATCCTTATGAGAATCTCATGAGAAATTGAAACAAGTGCCTTATGGTTGTCGTAAATAGACATTACATACATCTATTAGCCATACAAGTATCGTGCGGAATATGTAAAGTTTTATTATGAAAGACAATAATTTAATAGGTAGTTTTATGAGCATACAATCATGAATGTTTTGAGTTGAAATTTTATGGAAATTACATAAAAATCTCATCACAATCAGGTCAATTCTCATACAAATCGCAAATATTGTCGAATAGTGTTTCCGTAACATAGTGCGAGTACTATACGACATTTATATGAAATTTACAAGGATCTTGTTACAAATTCTTATGTGATTCTCATGAGAATCCAACCTAACATGTTTCGCAGGGGAGAGGAAGATATTAATATAACTTTGGATAAGGCGAACGTATTACTTAGGACGGACATGTAACTTTGGGTGATATACCTTAGGGCGGGGACTACTGTAGGAAAAAATGTCGGAATTCAAAATAGTGACTGTTTTTTTAAAAGAAACGAATTTTGATCTCAAGAACTTCCATGTAATGAACTTCATATATAATTCGAATAACACCTTAAAACTCCGTTGTACGTCATATTTAATCGCGCCATCTTCAATTTTCAAATTCTGAATACAGATTCTTTAATCAGCAAACCTAAAAATAATAATAAAAGATTCCCAATAATAATGTGCCCCTAAAAGTATTAAGAACGGAATGAGGACAAGATCGTTGTAACATTACAAATGTACAATATTACGATGTAAAATAAATTGTTTTCTTCTTGAAAGTCGAAATCATTAAGGGGTTGGGTGCAATAACGTGATGCACTCGATTTTGTCCGTAAAAATATTTATATAGATCAATTTGCAAATTTCAAGTTCCTTATAAGTAATTTCGTTAAAAGCGTTTTATGCCCCCAAATTAGTTATTTTTGTATCAAGGGCGTAAAATGGAGTTTTACGCCTCGACAATAGAACCCGAGAGATGGCAAAGCGTAAAATGGCCATTTTACGGCCTATTTGCGGTCGTTAAAGTCGATTTTACCCCCTCGATACAAAAATAACTACACGCGCTTTTTTTGTGTCACTTATAGGTACATCAAACACTTGGAATTACACGTGAGATAAGATTAAAATATTGAAAAGTTTTTTGGTGTTATTGAAATAATCGAATTATTGAAACTGTTAATGAAATGCGTAAAATTATCCTTAAAACCTTAAATAAGTGATTTTTATGTATTTCCGAAAATTCTCGGTCAGTATCACAATTATTGTCTTGTCGGTATTTTCAAAGAAACCGATAATAGTAATTAGAATTGTCTTTACAAAACCCGAATTTTGAAAATTTTATTTAATCATCTTTAATTTAGGTATTTTAACGGATCTTCCTACCTTACCGTCGGACCACTTAACTTTCGGAATATCTTAAATTAGTTCCTGTTTAATCTAATTGAAGCGCGACAACCGTATTTTCCAATCTACTATCCTAGTAATCTGTGGTCTGTCATGTGTGTATATTTTCGTTGCTTGTATACAGTATGCACGTACACATTCAGCTCAGTCAGTATATGTGTGTTTTGGAGAATAAAAAACATAGAAAAATGTCGAAAAACAAAGTTTTAACCTAATTCAACAAACGTTTGCAATGTCGGACGATTCAGATTATGACGCGGAACAAGAAGAGTTCGACATTTATAAAAAAAAATACCAATTACTTCTCGATCGGTGTGAGGTTTTGCAGCAGGTTTGTTTCTCTTTACGTTGATTATTCTTCTGTTTTCCCTAAATGTTTCATTCGATGCTTATCTATATACATTGCAGGATAACGAGAGACTAGTTTACCGCATTCAACGTGTCAGGAAACTTTTAAAAAGGACAAGGAAAGAAAAGAAGTTAGTATTGTTGTTTGAGGTTATGTTTCTTTATATTTACGATGTGAATAGTTGTCAACCATTTGTGTTTATTCCTATTATTACGTTAGTTCTATCAATGTAAATTTTCTATTTTGATTTTACCATAGAAGAAGATCCAAAAATATTATTGTTGCAGATTTTTGATCGATCGCCTTGATCAACATGGCGATAGATGGAGAGAGGCACCAATGGGAGTTCTCGAAGAGAACAGTGTTTTTCCAAGTACACCGAAACATGAAAAAAGTGTGAAATCTAATGCAAGCCTTGTGAAAGAAGAAAAGCCTAAAAAAGGAACTAAAAGGAAAGGAACAAAAACTGATCCTAACGCACCAAAGAGACCTGCAAATCCCTTTTTCCAGTTCTGTCAAGAACAAAGACCTCGTGTTATGGAAAGGCTTGCCGGTGATCCTGAGCCGAGTAAGCAAGAACTTACAAGGCAGCTTGCTACAACATGGAAATCTTTGAGCTCCGAAGACAAAAAGGTCTTTAACATTTTTCTTTTTTTTTTTGTCTTATCAATAGCCAACATTGCATCTTATCAATTTTAATAAAATTCTTTAATTTCTAGGTTTACTATGACATGTATGAGCGTTCGAAAGAAAAGTATGTTGCAGAGATGCAAATATATAATAAAAAAGCTGAAGATACGCCGCACCCAATGTCCTTGAATGTAACTTAATGTACAATAAGACTGTAAATATGATACTACCAAGTAATTAAAATTCCTTACATATAATTTATATTTATATATAGATATATATATAGTACAGATTTATATCTTTTTTGATTTGTATACGAAAGGTATTAAAAAAACAGTACATATATTGTCAATAACCTATTTGAATTTTGTAAGAAATCGTCCAATAATTTTTGGTTTACTAATTTATTTTGAAATACAAAAAAATAATGGATGAAAAACTTAAATTAAGAATGTTAGTAGATATGTTTGAAATTAAGTAAAAAACTGTAAATAAAAATTCTCAATGTTAATAAGAAATAAAGTATAAAAAAATATTGATTTTTTTGTAGAAAAAAATTAAACAATGGGTTACTTATTAACCAACTTACATGGCAAAAATGAAGAACACTGGAGCCGATTGTGCTTAAAATATGACATAAGGATCCGTTTAAGAAATAGGGAAAGATTTTGACAAATTTAGAAGTTTAAATAAGTTAAAGTTTCGTTTATTTTTTCTTTATAAAATCAAAGAGTAAAATATAGTTTAAAACTTTTCATGGAAAGGATAATCCTTGTGATCTATAGAGCTTTGCATCGAACATACTCTCCAGTTACGATCAAATGTATGTAACAGTTGAATGTCATCATTACTAAGTTCAAAATCAAAAAGTTTTAAATTTTCCTCCATCCGTTGCTTTGTCTTTGACTTGGGAATTATCATATGACCTCTTTGAATTTGATATCTTAACAAAACTTGTGCAGGAGATTTATTAATTCGTTTAGCAATTTCTTGTACACGAGGATCTTCTAAAAGAGTAGGATCGCCCGGTTGCGCCCATGGTCTATCCGGTGATCCAAGAGGAGAATAAGTTGTGATAATTATATTTTTTGATTTGCAAAATTCTGATAGCAAAATTTGAGGTAAATAAGGATGGCATTCGATTTGGTTCACAACAGGTTTGATAGAACAGCTTTCTAAAATCCTTTCAATCTGTTTGGAATTAAAATTGCTTATCCCAATGTTCTTTGCAAGACCCTTCTTTGCTACTTCTTCCATTGCCTTCCAAGTATCAACAAAGTCAACGTCACCAAACTGAGTTTTTCCTGCTTCATCTGTCGGAAAAGCTTCGTCGCTCTCCTTGAAAGCTTGCGGCCAATGGATTAAATATAAGTCAAGATATTCTAAATCTAAATCACTGAGGGTTTTCCTCAAAGCTGGTTCGACAAGTGCAGGTCTATGTTTGGTATTCCATAATTTGCTGGTGATAAAAATATCTTCTCGTTTAATAACTCCTTCATTTATCTTGATTTTTATAGCTTGTCCAATTTCTTTTTCATTTCCATATACTGGCGCAGTGTCAAAATGACGATAACCTACATCAATAGCTGTTTTAACTGCTTCGATTCCTGTATCTTCTTTTGATTTCCATGTTCCAAGGCCGATTATGGGAAATTTATTCCCATTGTTAAATGTAACACATTCGGTTTGATTGGACATTTCTATGGATAAATTCTATTTGTAATTTGTAAAAGATTATATGTTTGCAAATTTATATAACAGTATAAATATCACTATATGTATACATACCTGTTAATTGTTAAGAACACAAAACACGAAGGAGTGAACAGCTAATTAAACATTGGATTACACACAGTGATACACAATTTGCACATATGCAAATGCAACAAGTGGTATTACGTAATTTTTTTCACGCAAGTGAAGAAAAACGACACTAGCATTCATGGTGGCAAAATTAACAAGTTATTCTGTTCTCGTTGACTGTGTAGTTACATATTTTATATACACAAATATATATGCATTACAATAAGAATAACTCTCTATATACTCATGGTAAATATTTGGATGAATATCAAAGAGTTTTTTGATGTACATTATTATGTTTTAAAAAATTACGAATGTGACAGTAACATTTGTCAGTCGCACGTATTGGAGCCGCTATACTGAAAAAATAGCCAGAAACGTTTTTTTTTAGTTTTTTGCATTTATTTTGAAAAATACTGATCTGACGAAAAAATGTTTCAAACAGAAAGTGTGCTCGTTAAGGAGGTTCTAAAGTGGTCCGCCGGTAAGATGGGAAATTTCTCTAAAAAACGTAAATTTAAGATGACTGAATAACATTTTCAAAATTCGGGATTTGTAAGGGCAAATTTTATTACTAGTCCAGGAAACGAACGAAAAAATAGGGGGTAACCCGGAACAAATTGCAACAGGACCGATTTTTTCGTGTAATTCCTAAAAAAATAAGTTAAAAAACATATCCAAAATCGCCGAAAATCGAAGTGGGGGGAAAGCTGTTTTTTTATAAAATAGGCCTCATTTTATTTAGAAATGGCTGTAACTTTTTAATGACGCATTATAGTGCAAATTATGTCAAACAAGAGTTATAGGAAATGTAAAAATCTATAAAAAAGGTAAGTACGATATTTTTTCTCTCTATCGCCATTTTTGAGATAATGGCTTGGAAAGTTGCAACTTATTAAAATGTTGGTCAAAACGAGCCTTGTTCTGTTTTTTGTAAGGTATATATGTATAATTTCCGATATATTTTGCCACTAAAAATGCTAATGCTCACAATATCTATCCCCTTTATAGGTCATATTTTCAAGAAAAGTGAGGTTATGTCGGACAAATAGACATTTGATCTGCAATGATATTAGGCCCATGTATCATATAACCTTTTAATAGCTAACTTTTAACTTGTAAACCTGAAAACTGTAAGTTCAAAAGGAACGCACTTCTTTCTTTTCTTTCGTACTTATAGTAGTTTATTTTAACAGTAATAATTACGGCTATATGCGGTTAACAGTCCATTCTGGACAGGCCCGTCCCATGGTGCAAGTATCCGTCCTCTTATTCTTCCTGCAAGTATCTTCGAAGTTTCAGTTATTCACCGGTAGGTGCGTAACATTCCAGTATTTAAAATGCTTTTCTGTACTATGTAAACGTGCGGTTAAGAGTATAGGGCTCGGAACATAAAATTTACTCTCAAATCAAATTAGATTGACGATTATGTATACTTTAGAAACAAACAAAAAAATAATAATAAGGCTTGTTTTGACCAACATTTTAATACATAAGTTGCAACTTTCCAAGCCATTATCTGAAAAATGGCGACAGATAGAGAAAATATCGTATTTACCTTTTTTATAGATTTTTGCATTTCCTACAACTCTTGTTTGACACAATTTACGTTATAATGCGTCATTAAAAAGTTACAGCTATTTTTAAATAAAATTAGGCCTATTTTGTAAAAAAAAACAGTTTTCCTCCACTCCGATTTTTGGCGATTTTGGATATGTTTTTAACTCATTTTTTAATAATTATCACGTAAAAAACGGTCCTGTTGCAATTTGTTCCGGGTCAAACCGTTCGTTGCCTGGACTATACTATAGACGATTTCCTAAAAAATACAAAAGAAATTAATTTAGAACTGAAGAAGAATTTTCGGAAATAAATAAAAATCACTTATTTCCGAAAATACTCGGTCAATTCTCAATTAATATATTTGGTATTTTCTAGGAAACTGTTTATAATAATCAGAATTGCCCTTACAGAGTCTGAATTTTAAAAATTTTATTCAGTCATCTTTAATTTACGTCTTTGGTGAAATTTCCTACCTTACCGGCGGACCACTTTAGAACCCCCTTAACTTATATTTGTTATTAGTTAATTTGTAGGTAGTACAAAAATGGAGGGTCTGGGGGCGGAGCCCCCAACACGCAAGCACCCCCTAGGTTCACCCATTACAAAGTGATTCCGTGCGAGAGGGCTCCGTCCTTTTTTACACTTTCTTTATACTGACCTAACCTCCAACCACGCAGGTATGGGTGACGGTGGTGATGATCGACTCCATATAGCACTCGGAGTCTGTATACAATAATCCACGCCCTAAGTTATACCTTCCAATATATATGTATATCCAATGTTACACGTTTGCCTTGTCCAAAGTTATACAAGGCTCTTCCTCTCTTTTCCTCACCACATTGTTTCGCTGAGCCACACTCGCTTCGCGACACTCACACAGAAAAGTGGATAAACTTTGGATAAATTTCCTCTTTGAAAGAACTGACAGTATAACTTAGGACGGTGGTTACTCTAAATATGTACATACATCGCACTATACGGTATATAACTCCTAACCTCATTAAGGGGTCTAAAGTGCTCGTTCTATAAGGTAGGAATTTTTACTAAAAAATTACTGAATCGATTTTTCAAACTTCAGGCTCTGCAAGGGTAATTCTAATTACTATATTTTTATTTATTTATTTATTTATTTTTTTTTTAATTAACGGGCGGAATCGCCCTTTTTTACTTAATTGTTTTTGCGAATTATGAGTCGTAAGATTTTGCGAGAGCTGCAGATCGACTTAGAAAGATGGCGCCATACTTCACATTTGTGTATGAAATGTAGGACTGCAGAAACCTACACCAAGTACAGCAGCGGTCTTGAGTCGATTTCCGCCAGATAAACAATACTTTCAAAACGTAAACACAAACAACGTGGCTCGTCTTACCAACAGCGAGCTGCTGCTTGGAAACGAAATCGAAAATTTGTTTACCAGACGGGGATCGAACTCACGACCTACGACTTCGTAGTCCAGTGCGTTAACCGCCTGAGCCACGAAGCCGATATACTATAAAAGGTATCTCAGAAAATGCCAAAGAAATTAATTGATAACTGACCGAAAATTTTCGGAAATAAGTGATTTTTATTTTCTTTGTCGTATTTTTATTTTCTTAGTCTTTAGCATTTTCTAATTATTACTATCTGTAGTAATTAGAATTGCTTTTACAGCCTTGCCTGAAACTTCCTGCCTTGCCAGCGTACAACCTCTTAAGAGCACGCTCAGCACTCATTTGCAAGCTTACCGTTACTACTTCGAAAAACTGCATAGAATCTTTTTTGTTGAGAATTTTAGGCCCTCAAATTTTTATTTCAACATTTTTTTCATCAACTTTTCTCGCTATATGTATACTGAAAGTGTTACGGAATACACGTGGGGCAGCAGTCATATCACGTGACGGATAGCAGTGGTCATTTCCTTTGGTATAGCAGCTATCCCAAAAGTCGACTTAAGGCTATCAAGCAGCAGCTGCGCGCCAGCTAAGGCGGCTGCTATCAAAAACTTCTCTCAGTGTACCTGACAGTGAGCTATCGTAGCTGCGCATGCTTCTGCGAACGTTTGGAAAGGAGAAGCTTACTTTAACTTTCGAACGACGTATTATCGAGAGGCCAGAGGGGAAGCTGGAACCGATTACGACGTCTTATCGAGTTTGTACTGTATATTCAGTGTAGGTCTTTGCCCGCTCTACTAACCGAGGCCAAGAGACGTGAGTTTGATTCCCGATCAGGTTGTTTCCTTCGAGAGTGAACACAAGGGTATGAGTTGCAGGATACTCGGGGGTTCGCCCTGCGAACCTCGGTGCTGCTGTCATGTTCTCGGTAGAAACGATGTGACGGAGATCGCACGCGGATCGGGGTGGTTCGGAACCCACCTAAAATAATGTAAATCCACGCAGGCACTCTAAGGTTTCCGATTCTGGTATGGAAAATGGATGGCCTCTGAGGAAGTGTATTGGCTTCCAATGTACCAAGAAGTCCTTTACCTCCTCGGGGTGCGGTGCGCTGCCTATCCAAGTAGGGACTACCGATTTTCCGAGGCGCCAGGGACTGCGTCATGAGGACCTTAGTACTATTGATAGATTCATATTTTAAAGGGACGTCAGAAAATTGAAATGGGATTCCCTAAAAGATGTCTTGAATTGGTATATCATTCATGACATCTATGGATGACGCATTTGACATCGGTCGTCATTAAGAAAAAATATTATTTCACTTTTGTACAAATACAAAATACAGTCGAGCCAGACACTGAGATTGCCTATGCTGACAACCGCTATATCCCCACTCTCAACGTTTGCCTCTACGACCGGTCACCCCTCCACGGTTCACCTCTCTAAACATATATATAAACTTTAGCCTATTCGACGATACAGGACAGTAGGAATGCCGAATAAAAAGTGGTGAAGGCAGGGGTCATATTGGGAAGCATTTAAGAGTACATAGAGCATTTAAGAGTATGTAGATAGTCGGTTCACTGAATGTTTCGTCTTACCGATTCTGCCCTTCTCGCATCTATCCCCTCCAGGAAGGAGACGTTTACTTTCACTCTCGAACGAAGCATTATCGAGAGGCGAGAGGGGAAGCTGAAACCGCCACGACATCTTATCGAGTTTGAACTGTATATTCATTGTCTGGCTCGACTGAATGGTGTGTCAACAGACACTATAAATGGGTCGATTCACAGGGAATTTTCCACTGAACGGTCGACGGAACATCGATCACGGATCTTACGCCCACATATGAATTATGGAATTCATACGTTAAACATTATCAAATATACGCAAGATTGGCGACCAGCTCTACTTCGCGATTTTGTCAGACGGATTTAAAGTGCGTAAATATCCTTCGAATAGACTCGATTGTTTATGAAATAGATCAGATCAGACATTGGAACTTATTCGCCTATATATATATATAGGGTTTTATTGGAATGCTTCGCTAGATGCATTGAAGTTCGAGGTTCAAGGGGAAACGACGGCTGTCCCATCTAAGAGACGTGTTTTGGAGATCATTTTTGGTCAAGATCTATGATCCTCTGGGTTGGTTAGCATCCATCATTGTCGTAGACAGAGGATATTGCTTCAGGGTCTATGTATGGCAAATCTCGGCTGGTATTACTGCTTATGCACAAATATCCTTCGTGAACGTACGGAATTTTGCAGAAGTCTCTCATCTCTCTCGGAAATCAGAATTCCACGATGGCTGAATATGTACTCTGACAGAGCAGTCTCGCAGTTTATGAATGAAGGGAAATTCCCCTGAACGGTCGACGGAACATCGATCACGGATCTTACGCCCATGGGTTATCCTCGGCACAGTAGGCAAATGCTAGGAAACCTATAGTAGTGTATTAAATATGTGCATTATCATACTCAATCTTTCTTGCATGTTATGTGAAGGTACAAGAACGTCCGTATATGCAATTCCCTAATTTTACCACACCTTGATTGTTGCTCTACTGTGTTTAACTATCTTGATTCAGCCTCAGGTATGAGAGTTGAACGCAATGCTTAATTCATGTATTCGCTTCATTTTTAACTTTTGTAAATTTAAGCTTATTTCACGGTTAAGAAAGCAACTGAACTGGTCGATCGCCGCATATCATAGACTCTTACTTTTCAAATTCTAACTTAAAAGAAACCAGACTATTTATTCAACAGATATATTCGGCAGTCAGTAACTTAACGAACTTTAAGTCCAAGCTCAAATGTCTTACGTATTCACACCCACCGCAGGAAATCACTCGCAGCGTCATTTGTTGAGCACATTTTGAATAAATTTACCTCGTTATGAGCTAGCCGCTAAAAAGAAGTAATGGCATATTATTTATGTCCAGCTATCGGGATCACTTTTTATAAATATGATAAACTGAAAATTTCGGTAGAGAAAATCTTGAGAAATTACATAATGTACCGTGAGATTTGATGGCATATCTTGATTGCATGAGTTGTAAAAGACTAACTGACCTTCCAGACGTTGAAAAGAAACGCGGAGTGATATGCGAGTCCCGTCGCAAAGGTTAGTTAACCCTTCACAAATAACACCACTTATACAGATATCGCTGTTACCGATCAAACTAAAATGTCTTAAACTACATTTACGGCTACACAATTTTTCTAACGACCGTTGTCGTCGCAGCTAATTGCCATGAACAAATCTGGGTCGCAATAATGCCTTAATGTCGCTCGTAAGAAACGGCAATCGACATAACTTGGTAATGGAATGGCGCATTACCTTCTTCGCAGCCTTCACGCACGCGTACGAGATTATCCTGACCAGCAAAACATCGTGTTATTCGACCTAACATCCAGTGCGAGGGAGGGGATGATTCCTTCTTAACAAGGACGATATCGCCCACATAAAGATTCTTTTCGCCACTTAGAGCGGCTCTGTAGCGTTTGCAAACAATCGAAGCGCCATACTTTCCCAACTCTATTATCTCGCATCAACTGTATCGTCTGGCAGAGTAATATGTAATATGTCCGACCGCGATAACATTGATGGCACGTTTGCATGCACACAAATGAAGCTACGTTACCTCTTTTTGCTTGATGGCTGCGGCCCGACAAAGCTCGAACCAAGCTCGTCAGAAGAGAAGTTTGAATTTATTCTTGATATTTGATCCTAATATAAACAACCGACGCTTATGCCTTCTGCGAGGCATCGGCAAATTCATAAACTGCGAGACTGCTCTGTCAGAGTACATATTCAGCCATCGTGGAATTCTGATTTCCGAGAGAGATGAGAGACTTCTGCAAAATTCCATACGTTCACGAAAGATATTTGTGGGTAAGTTGTAATACCAGCCGAGATTTGCCATACATAGACCCTGAAGCAATATCCTCTGTCTACCACAATGATGGGTGCTAACCAACCCAGAGGATCATAGATCTTGACCAAAAATGATAAAAAATGTCTCTTAGATGGGACAGCGGTCGTTTCCCCTTGAACCTCGAACTTCAATGCGTCAAGCGAAGCATTCCAATAAATCCCTAAAACCGTCACTTGAGTATATTACTGTAAGCGAAATTATATATATAAGCGAATAAGTTCCAATGTCTGATCTGACCTATTTCATAAACAATCGAGTCTATTCGAAGAATATTTACGCACTTTAAATCCGTCTGACAAAATCGCGAAGTAGAGCTGGTCGCCAATCTTGCGTATATTTCCCTGGCGAAAAAATCAGATTGAAAAGGAATGACTTTCATTCCGTCTTAGTCCGTTTCATGCCGTAATCTGTCCCCTATCCAATCCTGTCCATTCCTGTCGAAACTGAAAATGATATTTCGGAATGACTCAGGATTCATTAGGATTGAACTCACGGAATGAAACGGATTGCAAATCGAGTGAGAATAACCGAAGACTCGTTCGGATTGAAATGGAGGAATGAAACGGATTGCAAATATGATTCGGAATGACTCAGGATTCGTTCGGATCGAAATCGAGGAATGGAACGGTTTACATTTGTGTCTCGGAATGATTGAGGATGAAAACGGATAGAATTTTCCGGTATGGCATGGCTTGGAACGGAATGACAAAGTGACCCGGATTAAATTCGGATTAAACAGGGGACAGATTCCGGATAGTCTCGGATAGCACCGGTTTCGGTCGGATTAAATTCCTATCCGGAACTTTCGCGAGGGTTGATAATATTTAACGTATGAATTCTACAATTCAGAAAACTTTCAAGTTCGTTGTACGGCGTGCAGTCATTTTTTCTTCAAAACTTTTCCAAATTCCGGATTCAATCGAAGCAAAGTCATTACTAGTAATAGAGCGTGGCTGTTGAAACAATTTATATTTCTTTTAAAAGTCACGATTTCGCGAGTTTGTATGGCAAAGGATTCCAAGGAGGCCGCGGCCTCGCCAATAAACGTCTTAACGTGAGTTTTTTAATTTGAGTGAGAAAAATTGAGTTGTAATAATTGAGTAATTAAAAAGGTACTTAACCAAACGTTGTCATAGTGATCAGTAATTATTTTCCACACTTCGTTTTTCAAACAACAAAATTTGTCTCATTCTAATTGTTCTTCTAAAAGTGTTATGTTAAGTCCATATTTCAACTTTGTTCCCAGTGCCACATACACGCGTGATTGTCTAATGATATCGTTGACAGACGTCGAACATAACCGAACTTGCAATCTATTCATTTTTGCTTCAACCAAGTCTCAGAGAAAATAATAATGTCCGAATAAAAAGGAGTTATGATAAATGGGTGTACAAATAACTTAATTTGTTATTTAATGTGTGTGCATTTTTATAGTAAATAGTTATGTTCCTGCAAGTTTTCAAACCGTTGGCGGCAAAAAATTGTTTCTCTGAGCAGGCACAGATGCTGAGGATTTTTTTTTATTTTTTTTTATTCTAAGAAGGGGGAATGCGTTAAACTAAAGAGAGTCATGCGAGACCTCCCGTGTGTGGGACTCACCCGTCTATCCGATGCAGGCATACCCACTAAACCCTAACCTTCTTTGTCTACCGACGTTCATGATTCCACCGCGGGAGTGGTTACAATACTTCACGGTGGCCCCGGTTTCTTGGCAATTACTGGAACTCAGTGGCCGCTGCGTTACGTGTTAAAATAAGTAAGTAAATAAATAATATTTAATATTTACTACAAAAATTTACTTCGTTCATGTTGCGGCTGCGTCCGCGTCCCTCCTTTTTTGTCGAGGATCGCTTCGATGAATTCAGAGGTTGTGGCGTGAATTATCCAATTTCTTCTTCCAGGGTTCGCCTGGCATCCCTCCACTGATTACATTCAAAGAATGTGTGTAGGGCGTCGTCGCGGATACAGCCACAGTACACACAACCTGGGTCCGGCACGTTCCCCATTTTGTGAAGGTAGTAAAGGAACAAGCCGTGCCCTGTCAGGTAATAATTTACCTCGTCGAACCGGCGATTGGTCCAATCTTTTAGCTCGAGCAGTCCATCATCCTCCTCTTGTCTGCTTGGTCCATAGATCTTGCCAGGCACCCAAGGTCCGTTTTCTGGCTGCATCTCTGGCGCAGGGCAACCATAACTCTGTTTTGTTCTTGTGGACGAACATTCGATCCTGGGCGAGGAGGTGGATGGGAATGACTCCAGCACGAGCACGCGATACCCTTCCGTGAACCGCGGCCAATCGTTTGCGGTATATCTCGTACCTCAGTGAGTCGACCAAGACCTCCGCGGCCAGAAGGTGAGCCTGGTGTTAAGACTCACCCTTAGATATTTTATTACTGGTTTGGTCTGACCCGTCTCGTTTCCCACCCTGAGATCTGTAATAGTGGAGATCCTCCTCTTAGTCAAAACCCCGGTCTCGGTCTTGGCTCACGCCAACTCTAGCCCGTGCTCGTCCATCCATGAAAGAATACGCTGCATTACCTGGTTGAGTCGAGCTTAAACAGTCGCGGCATCTCTAGTTCTAACGACTGCCGCGACATCATCGGCATATCCGACCAGGAATCCGCTCTCAGGCATATCCAATCTTAGGATCCTGTCGTAGAAGGCATTCCATACGTCGAGTTCCAAGATGGAGTCCTGGGCCGCCCCTGCCGTCATCTCTCTCTAAACCAAGCCATCCGATATTTCGTATGCGATGAAGCGGGACCTCAAGTAATCTACCATGATGTTTTGGAGGTACTCGGGTAATTCAAAGTCGCGCCGCAACATGTCCAGTGATTTCTCCCAGTTTACCGAGTTGTAAGCATTCTTCACATCTAATGTGACCAGTAGACATAGGGGGGGGGGTGGTAGTGATTTCCCCGTGCAGCCAGTACAACCTCTTGGATCGTGTGGACCGTCGATCTGCCCGGTCGGAAACCGTATTGACGGTCGGCAAGACCCCCAGCCGACTGTACTGCCTCATTTTTTCCAGGAGTTTGCTAGAGGTGTCCAACATGCACAGAGGTCGATGCGATGACGCTGCCTCTACTTGTCCTTTGCCCTTGCCTATGAGGACAATTTTTCCCACTTTCCAGCGGGAGTTCAAAGTGCTCGCCCTGAGACAGGCGTTATACATATCAAGCAAGGGCTGTGGCGACTTTTCAACTACGGCCATCAGCACCTCTGTTGGAATTCCATCCGAACCTAGCGCTTTCTTCTTTCGCAGCGAAGCTGCTGCCTGCGGTAGCTACCGTAGTGTAAATGGGGAAACCGACGCGTTGGTCCAGAACGCGATTTTTTGAGAAAATCAACTTTCCGAGAGAACCACTAAACCGATTATGTCATTTTTTTTTTAAATTGAAGCTTACATAATTTGCAACAACATTGTGGAGTCAAAAAAACATTTTTAAAGTTTGTTTATGTAAATTATAAGATACATATAATTCATTATAAAATGCCGAACGCATAATCTGCCATCCGGCTAAAAAATGTTACTCAAATTGCTACGTAAAATAATTAAAAATGCAATAAACTAACATAAATTTATTGTCGAAACCCTGTTTTTTTTAAATTTAAAATGGCGGATACAATATGGCGGATGCAATATGGCGGACATTTAGAAACGATCGAATTAGCTTAATGCTTGTTATTTGGGGGCTTTTCGGGTCGCTGATACCGAATCTGAGGTCAGTTCTTCAAAATTCAAAATGGGTGATTCAATATGACGGACTTTTTCTTTAAAAATGATGGAATCAGCTTAAAGTTTATTATCTCTGTTTTTCAATAATAACAACAATAACAATAATAATAATAAGATAACAAACTTTAAGCTGAATCAATCATTTTTAAATGCAAAGTCCGCCATATTGGATCACCCATTTTGACTTTTAAAGAACTGAGCTCAGATTCGGAATCAGCGACCGAAAAGGCCCCAAATAACAAGCATTAAGCTAATTCGATCGTTTCTAATGAAAATGTCCGCCGTATTGTATCCGCCATTTTGAATTTAAAAAAACGGGGTTTCGACAATAAATTTATGTTAGTTTATTGCATTTTTAATTATTTTACGTAGCAATTTGAGTAACATTTTTTAGCCGGATGGCAGATTATGCGTTCGGCATTTTATAATGAATTATATGTATCTTATAATTTACATAACCAAACTTTAAAAATGTTTTTTTGACTCCACAAAATTGTCGCAAATCATGTAAGCTTCAATTTAAAAAAAAAATTACATAATCGGTTTAGTGGTTCTCTCGGAAAGTTGATTTTCCCAAAAAATCGCGTTTGGACCAACGTGCGACGGACCCGTGGAAGCCGGACGATCCGGTCTTTTCGGATGGGTGGGGAATAGGGACCTACGATGTTATGTAGAATATGTGGGTCAGTGGGGGCGCTTGGCTTGAATGCCCCCACATTCTGCATAATAATTTTATACCCTAGACCCCAAGGATTGTTATTAAAATCTTCGCCCAGCTCCTTCTAGCATCAGCGTTGACTGGATGTGATTGCTTGGCAGTGTTCTCTCTTCATTTAGAGATAGACGGCAGTTTTCTGGGCTGCGTTACGAGGATCACGTTTGTGGGCTCTGGTGACTGCCCGGCGATGTTTTAGGCGTTCACATCTGAGCCCTGCGACCTCCGTCGTCCACCAGTAAACAAGACGGCGATTCCGCGGACGTGGCACCTTCGGCACCGCTTCCTCACAAGCCCGTTGTAACAGGCGCATAGTTTCTCGCGCCTGAGCCTCCGCTTCTGTGTGGGCATCTGGGCCATGAGGATTATCATCGAGGGAGGTCTTTCCTCTTGATATGGAGACAGCTTCTCAACATCCATTTTGGCGATGTTCCACCGTGGTGGGACTTGCGCGGGCCGTTGTTTGTAATGATGGTAATTTGTTGGCTGGTCTCCTGTGATGTTAAAGGAAATGTACTGATGATAGCTTCCGGTGTAATATGCGGTCACCTTCCACGCATCCACCCGCGCCGCCACACCTTCTGAGGCAAAGGAGACATCGATAATGATCTCCCTGTACTCAGGGGTCTCCATGTACTTTTCTACGAAAAATGAGGTGGTGCCGGTATGAACCAGCCCCAGTCTGAAGACCATCTTCATGACTCTCCTGCTTTGTGAGTCAGGATGGGGCTCCCCCCATTGGAGAGCTATGGCGTTAAAGTCTCCGACCACTATAATGATGCTGAGGATTTAAAGACACTATGAGGGTTGGATTGTCATGGATGTAACGAATGATTTTTTAATCTGAGGTATGAATCCTGTTTTATTCGTCAGCTTCGGATTTTAGAGCAGCTAAGTGATCTCTTCGGAATTTGGCTTTATCAACTAAGATTGATATACTTTAAGGAAGGAGTGTTCAGTTTTTTACTGCTCGTAGAATACTACCGCATGATTTGTAGATTACGATATGACGAGGTCACCGCGTCATTGCAGATGAATCATTGTAGAACCATTATCAATGATACATCAATATTGCGGATCGGAGTAAACAAATCGATAACTCATGGATGGTTGGAATCGTTATCATCAACAGCAGAAGCGTTGGAGATTCCGTAAATCATTAGATCGCACGCGCGTGCTAATTTGTCCAGGACTTCAATCGGATAAAAGTCGATGTTGCTAACCCTGTTCTCAGTGGCAGCTTCAAACTTCTCGATTCATTCATCCAGTTTGGCGACCTTCTCTTTTAATATCAGTACTGATTCATATAACACTCTCAAATCGGAACACTTATAAACAGATGATAACACTACTGGGCTACTCTTTAAAATCGATGACGTCAGTTCAGTTATGTGGAATATTTAGAAATCATGTATCGAAAACAGTCAAATTTCAGTAATAATGCGTAAAATTTGATCGAAACGGCCAGTACAGACTTCAACCGACCACTGATACTCTGTGTTCCTACCTTTTATTTTTTAATGGTAAGTAATAATTGATCTATATTTCTTCTCACGGCCTTTGTACGATCAATGTAATGCAGTAGTGTTTTTTTCATGCACACACTGAGAGAAGTTTCTGATAGCAGCCGCATTGGCTGGCGCGCAGCTGATGCTTGATAGCCTTAAGTCGACGGCCACGCAACTTTTGGGATAGCTGCTACACCAAAGGAAATGACGACTGCTATCAGTCACGTGATATGACTGCTGCCCCACGTAGCCGTTCCACGTGTATTCCGTAACACTTTTAGTATACATATAGCGGGAAAAGTTCTCTCCCGAACACCAGGGCATGGTTCAGCATTTCATCCGCCAACAGCGCAAATTAAGAGAGCCGCTGTAATAATCGACGGACATGATCGGTCACGCGTTTAGTCTAGCAGGTGTCTCTGCTACTACGGCTACTATCAGAAACTTCTCTCAGTGCAGGAATTCTGTCTGAAAAAGAATGCATAGGGCTGGTTTGCATCATGTTTTGACGGTTTTATTAAGTCTTCAATTCTAATTTCAACGTGATTTTATGAATCCTAATGTATTGTTGTGTAATTAGTGTCAGTGACTAGTTGTTTTTGACGAAATGCTTACCTGGTAACATTTTTTAAATATGGCTTGATGCCAGAGATAATTGAATTAATGACAATGACTGGAATACATACCATTATGTACCCATCCAGCTAATTGTTAAAGCGTTCATTGCATACGCCTCTGGATTCCTTTCCCAAAAGTAGATTCATTCAGGCAGGTGGTCCCCACTCTGAAATTATTTATTCGAGAGCTTTCGGCAAATAACCACGTTTACGACGAACACGCATTACAAAAGTTACACAGAAGAAACTAAAGTAAATTTATATTAATACATAAGTGTTTGAAAAAAAAACGTAGAACATATGATACATATTAAACCGTGGGTATACGATCTGATGAATATAACCTTAATCACTGATCAACATATTTGGTACGGGTGTTTACTCTTAGAATATTCATGAATATAAATTTTGTCGACGCTTGCGGGCGGATCAGTAACCAGTCGTCCCGGACGGGACGTGTCGCGAAGCTTCAAATATGAATCGTGAATCTACGCGAAATGGAATACAGTAATATCTCCCTTGATGGGCTTTCTCTTTAAGGGATCATTCTGTTGAGCGGTGAGATGCCTTTCTCTTTTTGGGCGAGCGCCAATGATTCTCCTCGCATTTCCTCTCAGGAATGATTCTCCGTTCATTTCCAGGTCGACATGCTAATCAACCGGTCCCGAGAAGATTCGATATACTCCGAATGTCTAGGGCTAAAGCGGTGGTAGTACCAACACACCCCCATAAAACCTTGCTGCTGCTTTCTATTACGGGTAGGGTCCTCATCTATCCCTCTTTCCGAAAACATACACTCCATAAAGTATCGGATTTTTTAAAGAAAAGCGATTTTTTTTAAATTCAAGGTAAATTCAAGGTAAATCCAACCTCTCTTAACCTGTTGAATAGCCTTTGCAAGTGTCTTATATTTTCGTCAAACGTCCGCTATGCAACCAAGACATCGTCCACATAACACATCACGAATTCCAAGAGTTCATTTCCCAAGGTCATTCCACGGGCGCGGATGAATCCGCTCCCAGTCGTCTTTAAACCGAATGTTATCCGGGTAAACTGGTATGGGGTTCCTCCGTGTACAAAAGCCGTATAATGTTTTGACTTTTCTTCGAGTGATATTTGTCAATAAATTTGGCACAGGTCCGTTACTAACAGATATTACACGTCCGCAAACTTCTGTAGCAACTCCTCTATTCTATGAGGTGATTCATTGTTGGCAATTATAATTGTATTAATATAACGCGCATCTATACACAGTCGGATTTCACCATCCCGTTTCTTCAATATGTGAAGAGGATTGCAAAAATAAACTTGACCTCGAAATAACCTTCAAGGTCATGTTCAAGATAAAATTCAATGATACCACTAAATAGCTCGGGAAAAATCCTTAAACTTTTGTCTGAAACATTTTCCCCGAAAATGACCTCTTGCTGAGTTAATTCGCAGTTCCGGGACTTTTCAGTTTGACCTCGAAATGACCTTGCCTGAAAAATCGACCATATCATATTCGGAAGAAAAATAGTGTGCTCTTTCCGAATTTGTGAGAACAAATAGGGGTTTCCATTAAAAAAAAACAAACTTAACCTTGAAATAACCTTCAAGGTCTTGTTCAAGGTCAAATTCAATATAGCCATTAAATAGCCAGGGAAACCCCCTTTAACTTTTGTCTGAAACGTTTTCCCAAAAAATGCACTCCCGCTGAGTTAATTCGAAGTTCCTGGAGTTTTAAGTTTGACCTTGAAATTACCTTGCCGGAAAAATCGACCATATCATATTCGGACGTAAAATTTTGTGCTCTTTCCGAATTCGTAAGAAAAAATAGAGGTTCCATTTGAAAAAATAAACTTGACTTTGAAATAACCTTCAAGGTCTTGTTCAAGATCAAATTCAATGTCTCGCAAATGTTTTTTTCAGTGTATGTAATAAAGTCTTATAACATTTTCCGTTTTAAAAATGAACATTGTACAATATTTTTTATATTTAAACATTTGAATTGCGATAACTTCTTAAATTTAAATAAGATTTTGAATACTTCTTTTATTTCTTTCATAACCTATGCGTTTTAATGTATAAATTCACAGACGTGATTACTTTAATGCTAACATATGTATCGATGAACAGAATTGTGTGGCCGTTTTAGATGTCACAGATCAGCAAATAGTTCTCTACGGCGCGGCAATGACGGCGAAATAGCGTAACATTTGTGTAGCCAAAACTATACTGGCGAGCCAAACCCCATTGCGACATATGGCCTATTTTCCCGAGTATGCCGCTAAATCGACGTAACTTTCCGGATAAAGTGGCGTCTTTTTTCTTTCAGTGTATAGGTAAAGAATAAAGGATGATTACGTAAATAACCTTGTTAGCCTGCTTCCGAGTGTGCTCTCAAGGTATGTAGTTCGGAAAGCGAGTGTAGTAGAAGTATATAAGTCTTGAATACAAAACATTGCAAGATTTTACTTTAAAATAAAATAAACTTGGTTTATGTCAATATTATTATTTTATTAAATAACTTTTGAAAAATAAGAACTATTTTGTAAATAAATATTTATCGGAAAACGTCGTTTTGCAAAGTTATTTAAAAAATAAGGCGTTATCACCTTTTTAAAGTCGCGGCACAGACACACACACTGTTCAAGGTCCAAGGCGCAGGAATGTACATTAAATGGAAACGGTTTTTATGGAAACCCACCCTTATGTAGAAGTAAAACAAGAGAGGGGGTTCCCGGTAGCTTTGCACTCTCCTTTATTTCATGCCGGTACAAATTGTTATGTAGCGTCGGTTGTATACATTATATTTTTATATGCAAAAATTGTATAATTAATACGTTGACTGCATAAGATCGCTGCTGGTTCGTGATTACATATTTGTTTAATTGAGTAGCCTAAATGTCAGTATTAGTAGTTGTATGATAACCGACCATTTAAGTTCGAATTAGTTTCAGAAACATTCATAAGCAGGTAATCTTTTAATTTTTATTAGTATGTCACTATTTTTTGTGAGGTTATGCGCATGTACTTTTTTTAACCAACATTTTTCACACAAGGAAAGAGGTGAACCCGAGTAAATTAATGATGACTGAGGCAGGACTCATCCTTTATAAACATAAGCCAATCTTGTACTTACCAACTTTTAATACGTACACAAAAGTGAATCCTGTCTACAGATATTTGCTTCTTTCCACGTATCCCTTGGATGTCAATATATTTATATAATAATTATGATTTTCAATCATTTTCAAATCTGTATTTGCTCATGAAAGCATTTTTTATATTTATTATACAAATTCATCATATAAATAGATGTACTGTTCAACATGTTTAGATAATTTCTGCATTATGGTAATACGATAAACTTGATGTAATAACCACATAGGTAAATGATGTGAATATTAAATTGAACATGAATTAGCATACTAATTACTTACAAAGTTAAAAAAATTGAATTCAAACTTTTAAAGTTACGATTTAGTAACAATGTTAATAATTCTTTATCGAATATTGTATAGGAGGAATAAATAATTTCCATTTGAGACTTTTAATTTCCTCCATTAAGCTAAATTCAGTTATATTCTTACGGTTATAATTTAAAGTAATAAGTTTCATACACTTTGTATATACATGAAGTTATTTATCATAAAAGTTTAATTACAACAAATTATAAAGATGATTTTTATAGATTTATATGCATTCAAAAAATCTGTAACAGATTCCAGAATATTTAGTAATACGTAAATAACCAAAGTTGTGTACATTAAACAAATAACAATATTATAGATTAATAAGTAATATTGTTCAATAAAATAAGAAAGTAATAATTATATGTTTTATTATGTCCTGTTTAAGAACTTATTAACCGTTTCTAATCATCTACAGTTATACGCTCATTTGACTGCAATAACCATACAATGGGTGCAGACCATAATATTATTTTTCAAATATTATTGTGAATAATATTATTTCTAAAAATATTACGATAAATATATAATATTTACAATTTCATTTGTCTATTTATTAGTTTTTTCGCAATGTTCGTAATATTGTTTATAACCTTTCTGACATTTACTTTAGCAGCATCTGCCATATGCATATGTTTATCAATATGATATCTTTTCTCTGTTTTTTATACAAACATTTTTAATAAATAATTTATTTGTCACAATTTATGGTATCTGCAACAAAATATATTAATTACCATTTTTATCCATTAAGTCGTTAAGCAATACAGCTATGTTTTTATTAGGATTGTTGTATTTCATGCATTGCCACTTGCAATGATTACTGGCGCCACATACATGCAATTTGTTACATAAATATTCATCATGTAATAATAGTATCGAGCCTTTCTGGCTAAGCACAAAATGTAAAAGCATTATTTTACTGACAACTGAATCATTGTTGAATAATGTTTGTACTCGTGTTATTAACTCATATATACGCCCTAACATATATTCACAGTATGATATTTTTACTGTCACAATATAACATTTTTTTAAAAATAATATTATTTTTGTAATATTAAATATAATAATATTTTTTTAGAGTAGTATTTTTTACAATAATATGTTTTGATATTATAGCAAGTAACCATTTAAGAATGATTTGAGACTTTATTTTTTTTCTTCAATATTGTATTATAAATGAAAAATGTCATAAGAGTGAATATAAGGGATGTTTTCTTAAATTATACATATATAAATCACGTCATTAATTATCTCAAATGTCTCAGGAAAAAATGTAATGCACTTCCCATGATATTGCATCTGCCTGAATAAAATGTATGATAACACATAATGAAAGAATGGGATTTCAATGTTAATTTTATCCTTAATTCTAAGAAAAATGCACCAAAACCGTTTTTCAAACACTGCGGAAAATAACCTATTACCATTAAGTTCCAAAACTGTGTGGTAATATCCACAACCGCACTGTTTGCCCGTGCGGTAAATAATTAATTTTTCTTTGTTTCTGCGCAACATCTCGTAATGCGTGAGCCCAGACACTTTGCGCTCGTCTTCGGCTCGTATTTCTCCGTGTACAATAACATCCAAAAATTTCGACCTTCAATTCAATGCCGGTGACATTGTACATATTCCTAACCAAGTTTTGTTTAATAAAATATATTGTTGTAATTAATAAAAACATATGTTAAGTAGAGAATCATTCACTTCAGTAGTCAATAAAACAATAACATACTCTCTAAATCTGAATCTGCGAAATCAGCGAAAGCCCGTACACACGCTGCAAATACGCTGATTTGATTAACGCTATATTTATCGCGCAGCGGTTTTCGCTGATTCAGATTTAGAGAGTGAATTCCATTTAATTGTCGAGCAAAATGAAATAAACCGCGAAAAAAGAAATATGTATGTAAAAAATGTTGGCGTAAAATTACTACGTGCGTACACTGTAAAAAATACTACATGTAGCGTGAAATTACTACAGTAAAACCCCTCTTACTTGAACAGGGTCCAGCCAGCATTTCCCCTCCGACCCCGTTTATTTAAACGCTTACAGTTGTCCCCACTCCTCGCGCAATATACCCGTCCGACGTGTGTAGCGCACCTACGGGAAGTAGAAATCGTTCAAATAAACGAGGTTATTTTGTTCAAATAGACGGGGTGTTCAAGAAAGCGAGTGTTCAAGTAAGAGGGGTTTTACTGTACTCTGAAAGAGGGTGATCAGTGGGACCTTCTCTGAACGTGAACAAATCCCCAGAAACTGTGTGAAATTACCACAAAAATTGTAAATTTACAAAGAACTGAAGCGATTTTGCACAGACTTGAAATGTGAGGTTAACAAAAACAACGGTGTAGTAAATTTACAATTTTTACGGTGAAAATTACAACGTCAATAGTAAAATATCAATTTAAATAAGCGATTTGACAATTTGAGGTTAAAATTTACATTTTTCATCGGCAAGCTATTTTACCATTTTATACTTTAAATGTAATGTAAATTATAAACAATAAACAAGAAACTGGTAATCCTTACGTAAAGGAATCATCCGAAATTATGTTTTTATAAATTTATTAAAGCCTTTTTTTTAATTAAATATTTCATACATAACATTTTAATGGTGGTTTTAATACTTTTAAGTATTTGTACATTACTTAACACGACATAGAATTTATTTTATGTTGTTCATAATGTTGCTTCATATCTTTTGAATTTGTAGTTTTCTGAACGCAATTTTGATATAAACAAAATTTCTCCTTTTTTTTCTCCTTTCTTCGTCTTTTTTTATGAAAACGGAAAATATGTTTTCTAAAACTCTCATAATTTTTACACGTAACATTACATTTTACATGTACGCATTGTATGTTTGCATGTACTTTTTGATGCTGATCATATTGATAGATAGTCACAAATTTAGCCCTTTAACGCCGAGGAGTTCTGAAATTCTACTTTAACTTCTTAGGTGTATAAATTGTACAAATAATTTTTTGTTTTTTTCCTAACTAACTTATCTAGACATTTTAGAGGTCGCTCTTCTCGATTATTGGGTTTACAATATTAAACTTATTTTTAAGTCTTTTCACTAGATTTATAATGATTTTTGTAAAAATATTTTTTTTACGACATTTTTCCTCAATGAATCCAAATTTTTTTAAAATTCTGCGATTCCACCGGCTTGTAATGCAAGTATTCGGTGGACCCGATGGTTGTACTAAAGAGTTGTGGAGGAAAACAATTTTTTTTAAAGCTTGGCGCATCCAAAATGGCGGCCGCAATGACAATTTTTTTTTTAAACGTGACAAATTTTTATCTCGGAAACTATAGACTTTAGAGAAATTTTTCTCTAGAACAAAAATGTCTTAAAATTGGCCAAAGAATACCCTCAAATTTTGTTAGAATGTTTTGATGTAATTTTTTGATTTTCAAAAACTCAAAAAATCGAAATTTTGAAACGTCATTTAAAAAATTTGAAAAAATTTGAGAGTATTCTTTAACTAATTCTAAGTCAAATATGTTCTAAAAAATGTTTCTCTAAAGTCTACAGTTTTGGAGGAAAAAAATTATTAAACTTTTCTCGATTTCAAGACTGATCATTTTTTCTCTTCAAAACTGTAGACTCTAGAAAGAATTTGTCAAAAAAGTAGTCTCAGAAGGAAACTCAATATCAATATGATAACGGCAGACAATCTGTGTACTTTAACCGTAGAAATTCAATATTATTTACATCAATGTTTATACTTATTTTAGAGCAACATTGACTTTCAGACTATACTTAAAATATTATAGACAGACCGCGCTCCGCTCGCTAGTCCCCCTATAAACTGTACTTTGTTACGAGTATAAAAAGAATACTCTCAAATTTTTTCAAATTTTTTAAATGACGTTTCAAAATTTCGATTTTTTGAAATTTTGAAAAACAAAAAATTGCATCAAAACATTCTAACAAAATTTGAGGGTATTCTTTGGTCAATTCTAAGACATTTTTGTTCTGAGAAACATTTCTCTAAAGTCTATAGTTTCCGAGATAAAAATTTGTCACGTTTAAACAAAAAATTATCATTGCGACCGCCATTTTGGATGCGCCAAGCTTTAAAAAAAATTGTTTTCCTCCACAACTCTTTAGTACAACCATCGGGTCCACCGATTACGTGCATTAGAAGCCGGTAGAAGCGCAGAATTTTTAAAAATTTTGGATTCATTGAGGAAAAATGTCATAAAAAATGATATTTTTACAATAAACATTAAAAATCTAGTGCAAAGACTTATTTTTAAATGTTCTAAACCCGAAGAAGAGCGACCTCTAAAACGTCTAGATACGTTAGTTTAGAAAAAAAACAAAAAATTATTTGTACAATTTATATACTTAAAAAGTTGAAGTAGAATTTCAGGACTTCTCGGCGTTAAAGGGTTGAAAGCACATATTCTGCAAGTATACACTTTTTAAAATAACAAATAATGATGTAGGGAGTAAAAAATGGATTTCAATATCAAGCACATTTGAATACCCTGGAAACAAACTTAAACTGTTTCATTTGATTGTCTTATATATATTTAATGAAAAATGTTTAAGACTAAATCCATCTCAAATCGAACAGCGAGTCCGATCACAGTCATGAAATCAAATGATTTTGAAATATATTACTTTTCAATGAAAATAAGGCGACCCGTATTTTACAGTTTTGCAAAGTAATGTGAAGACATGTAAGACATTTGTTTTTTTATTTATCGTGTAAAAGTTTTTGGGCAATCCTGTAGAGGAACTGATAATATTTCCCTATATGTTTTTATCTCTATAAAATTTTATCGTATTCTACGTGAAATTCTGAATAAAAATGTCTGGTATGATTTTCTTCTCAGTTTCTGTTCCGTATTTTCGTACCAGGCCGTTGAATGCGGATTATCTTGTCATTATAATCCGTATATTTTTAAATGTTTTTAGTGTCTCTGATTACAAATCCGAGGTCATATTTGCGAAATTCAATATGGCGGATTCAAAATGACGAACGTCTAAACAGACAATTTTTACGCGATAAATAAAAGAAAATTAAATTAAAAAAATTCCCTTTACTTTACAAATGTCGGGCACACAATAAAACCACATGGTATATGTAGGTTATAATGCTAGAAGTCTAAAAAAAATCAAGAGCAAAAAAAACGATGGGGTTTTTGTGTAAATGTAATTTTAATTTTTTTCGAAAAACAGCCGCCATTTTGTTAAATGTCAACTTTAACAAATTTTCTTAGCTTACATTTCAAGAGGATGGTATGGGCTATTAACCCAAAAAAGAAAAAGTGAAATAAACATATTACATTTGACAGTGACTTAATATGAAATTTTTTTCTCGCCGTTTTTTCACTATTTCAGTTTTAATCGTTAAAACTTTAAAAAATCACAACTTAGTTAAAAAAACATTATTTTGCAAAACTGTAAAATACTCGTCGCCTTATTTTCATTGAAAAGTAATATATTTCAAAATCATTTGATTTCATGACTTGTGATCGGACTCGCTGTTCGATTTGAGATGGATTCGGTCTTAACCATTTCAATGGTGAAGTGTTAGTGAAAAATTTGATATTCCTATTATAATAATCATAAAAATGTGATGTAGCTTAAACATAATTACATAGTAACATTTCTTGTAGATATCATTTCGAATTATAGTGTACATTTTATACAAACAGTTTGAAAAGTTATTAAATTTCCTCATGAATACAGAAGTAAACAAACATAATCTCCTCAGGTAAGATGCATATACAGGGTGATCGGCCAACCATTACCCAGCGGCCAACTCTAGATTATACAGATAATTCTGAACAACTTTTTCCTCTGAAAAAATTTCCGGGAAGGTAGAGTTTTTAAGTTATTCAACACTAAACTTTAGGTGAAAAAATCACATTTTTTGAAATATCTCGACTCTGTTTGAAGGTATCTTACCGAACTTTAGTTTTAATTTAATCGCATCGTATTAGAGGACAAAAAATGTTTGTGTTTTCAAGGCCTACAACTTTTTCCAGTGTGATATTTCGATAGCTATGTGTCCAAACGAGTTAGACGCGAAAAACCTGAAAAATCGGCATTTACCCCCGTTTTTATGGCTATAACAGGAGAAATATTCATTGTAGGTCAAAAACCAACAGAAGCAACTTGTATAGCTTGAAAATATCTTTAAAATGAGCTTAGGTTCGCTAAGATACCTTCATACAGAGCCGAGATATTTAAAAAAAAGTGATTTTTCCCCCTAAATTTTAGTGTTGAATAACTTAAAAACTCTACCTTCCCGGAAATCTTTTCAGAGGAAAAAGTTGCTCAGAATTATCTGTACAATCTACAGTTAGCCGCTGGGTAATGGTTGGCCGATCACCCTGTATGTATACATACAGGGTCATCGAAAAGTATCGGACCCCCCTAATATCTTTAGTTAGAATGCAGTGAGGAGAAAATGTCCAATAGCAAAGTTGTATGGTTTCAAGCGGGGAGTAAGATGATGACCTTGACTTTGACCTTGACCATGTCCTTCAAGGTCATTTCAAGGTCAATCTTATTTTTTTAAATAGAACCCCCTACATTTTATTGCATATTCTTATAGCTTATCTCGAGAGCTTTCCAAAACACTATAATAAAATATTTTTTTATTAAGTACTTTTTGAGTTATAAAGGTTTGAAGTTAACAATTTGTTAAGTGGTGTGCGAGTCCTTACTGAAAATATTAGGGGAATCCGATTAATGTATTTTATTTAAACCAATTAATTGGTCTCATTATTCCGCGCACAAAAGTATTAAGGTTATGATTACTGAAAACTAAATAATATTTTACAAGATATTCTACATTTTGTGTCAAAAAATTGTTAACTTCAAACCTTTATAACTCAAAAAGTACTTTAAAAATATTTTATTATAGTGTTTTGGAAAGCTCTCGAGATAAGCTATAAGAATATGCAATAATATGTAGGGGGTTCTATTTAAAAAAATAAGATTGACCTTGAAATGACCTTGAAGGACATGGTCAAGGTCAAAGTCAAGGTCATCATCTTACTCCCCGCTTGAAACCATACAACTTTGCTATTGGACATTTTCTCCTAAGTGCATTCTAACTGAAGATATTAGGGGGGTCCGATACTTTTCGATGACCCTGTATATGACTGAATGAGATGATGTCGTACATATATTGTAACCTACCTTTCGTCGAAGACTTTCTATTTTATGGACATCTAATGCAAACTGTCAAAATGGTCAAAATTCCACCAATTTCTGTATTTTTTTCACATGTGCCGTGATTTTGTCGTTAAGTTCGTGAAGAGACAGTGAGGGACACGGCTGCGCGTACAGATTTAGCACATAACCGCAAAGTGTTTTCACAAGCGCCCATTAGAAAGGACCCATTTTTAATATTATGAATTGTTCAATTTCAACTGCAATAGTGAAATAACCAATGGAACCGTATTCTCTTCTCTTTTCCAAAACAAGAATTATCACTGAATGTCAGTAAAACTGTAGTGTGATTTTACAATGCCCTAGTAATTTCACACTGGTCTTTTTTACAGTGTAGGTAATCAGGATTACTTCCTCTGAAATAGTAAAATTACATTGATCTTGTAAAATTACGTCTTCCAGAGTAGTAAAATTACATCTTTCAAAGAAATTAAAATTTTACAATTTTGTTGTAAAACGAAGATGACACTGGTAAAATCCCTAGTGAAACTGTAATTTTACACTTTTCATAGTTGTGATTTTACAATGTCGCTAGGTAAAGCGAACTTTGATTTTACTATTTTCTTGTAATTTTACGCCACCTTTTTTTTCACTGGATGTGAACATTTTGCCGGTTACGTGGTATTTTTAACTTTCGAGATACATCGATAGAAGTTTGCAGCATTGCCACTTTTCCGCTGTCATATCTTCAAACACTACAAAATACTAATGTCAAAATACGCATTTTCAAAACTTCGATCCTGAAATGTTTTTCCTATGGATGTGTTTGCGACTCGATTAATGCATGCATGAAAACGGATTTTAAAAATTTTTAAATATTGAAAATTCAAATTTCCAAAAAATTCATAAATATCTCGGACACTGTAAGAGATATGCCAAATCTGAGAAAATTGTTAGGGTGTCTCTATAGGGGGAACGACCTCGAGTCGATTAATGCATATATGCAAACGGATTTTGAAATTTGTAAATATGGAAAATTTACAAAATTTTTAAATATCTCAGAATCTGTAAGAGATATGCAAAATCTGAGAAAATGTTTGGGGTGTACCTGTAGGAGGGATGATCTCGAGTCGAAATGCATATATGCAAACGGTTTTAAAACTTTTAAATATGGAAGATTCACAACAAATTCTCAAATATCTCGGAAACTGGAAGAGATATGCATACTATTTATGCGAACTAATTAAAATTAACGTTTTTTACGCATTTTTTATGTCCCGATGTGCGGATCGACTTCAAAATCTAATCAGATCTAAATTAAGCTGTACCAAATCCAAAAAGAGGTCTAAATCCGTCTTTCCGTTCTCGATATATGGCGCAGATAAAATTTTGCACACGGACGGACGGAAGTACAATATAACAGACATTTGGAAGATAATGTATTGCGGACTCTATCGGACGCACTAGACGGATGATCTCATAAAATAACTGACATTACATTGAAGCTGAGGAGTTAACAAACAACATAAGTCTTTGAACTTTTAAATTGGTTATGATTTTTGTATAAAAAATAATGCCCGAAGTGTGAAAATTAAAAAATCGGAGCTGACCAAATTCAATACTTCGCCGACCTACGGTCAGGGTCGAAGTAAGTGAACTTTATATCACTCATACAAAAAACGGGTGGTTAACATTTTTTATTCCTATATTTAATTGTAATAATATTAGTGCACAAGATATTAAATGAAAAAGTTCCTTCAGACTACCTGTGACATGCTCTACATGTTAAACGATGCAACTTTGAAATGCAGTAACTCGATTTTGGTGTAGTCCATTGATTTCATATTTTGAAGATATATATCTATATTATATTTCTGAATATATTTTGAAGATTTAAAATAATTCTGTAATAAATCAGTTTCTCGGAGAAATACCTTAAATTTCGCATAATCACTAATTTATCATAATGTACTATTAACGTACAAAGTCGAAATGTACGTTTTTTATACTTGGGTGCATCGTGTATCGAGCGAATTTCGAGAATCCGAAAGATTTCAGCAATAAAGTAGTTTATTAAGGTATGAACAAATTTTCAGGGAAGTTTCATTTTCATTGCAATTAATATTCAAAGCGGTCGACGAACAGGAAACTGTTTGTCTGTAACACGCTACTGGGTGCAATTCTCAACCGTTTCAATTCATTCAAATACGACGTGAAACCTGACAAAATTTGTAACAAATCCGTTCAGCGCGATTTTTAAAATTAAGGTTTAAAAGCTAACCTTTTAAGGGGTGAATTTTGAAAAATAATTATAGAGGTCTGTGAAATGATACCCTAAAAGCGTATGAGGGTTGCAAACTGATTCACTTTTGTTATTTACGTGGTAACTGTTGCCATAAGGAATTTGAATCAATCGGATCACTCGTTTGTACTCGATTCTACCTTTCGAATTGTTGTTTGTTCTCCAAAATCATAATTGTTACAACGGTTAAAAAAAAATTAATTTTTCTCGACACTTATAACAACGATATGTGTAAGCAGATGGTAGCATCCATTTTTTTGGCCTAAAATTTTCAACATCCAACCTTTTTTTTTACTCACCCTTACATGTACGATGTGAATATTACAACAGTTACAAACTTTCGATGTTTTTTATTAATAAATACTGGAAAAAATATAAATAACGTCAGCCCAGATATCACAACATTAGAAATAATGATTATTTCTAGTTTTGTGATAAGTTGGATGACGTTAGCTATATTCAAACTTATTTCCCTTCCTTTTAAGTTTTGTTTATTTTAAGGCCGGGCGCCAAGTTTACATAGGTGAAATGTTGGGACCAGAAAGATGCTGGCATTATCATGGGGAAATAACTTCGTACTTTGTAATTTGTATCTTCATGTTTAAAATTCCACTTAAGGGATTCTCCACATTTCTTAACGGTCACCGGTTGATGCCGGTTATTTTTCTACATGAAGGATTTTGTCAAATGTACATTCCAAGGGAATGTACAGACAGGGGTAGTACAAGTCAGGACAGGTTAACGCGATGTCGTCTCCTGGAAGTATTTTGATAAAAGATTCATTAGGTTCGTGAATGTTTTCATTAAATTCTTTAATAGATTTATTTCAAGGCACGTTCTAACGTGAATCAAAACGTGTCACGTTGATAACTGGCGTTCAGTGTCCAATCGCCTCGTGGGCAACGCCAGGCTCGTCATGACAATCCGTCCGCGTATAGCGGTAATTATAAGTCACGACTAAGCGTTATATTATTGAAAATTTTTTTGCATATTGTACACAGGCACATATAACTATGTACGTCGGATTTCTGTGAGTATCGTCTTACATAAAAAGACTCATATTAATTAATCGAATTTTTTTTTGTTTGTGGATGCACATCTGTTCAAATAACATAAGAGTAAAAAAGTGCACAAAATTAACAACGGAACAATTTTTTTTACTTGTATTGTTATATGAAAAAGTAGATGTTTATTGTTACACATTTTGTATTGCAATAGGTAAATTAAAATCGTTCAGCTTTTCTACTCAACTACATCATTTTGTTGTTGTTGTAATTGTTAATAACAACTTTTTTTTTATAAATATTTCTCACCCGTGGAATATAATTATAAAATAGTGTTTTCTTGTTAGTTAATCCATCTATGTGGTCGAAATAGAATTAAAGTGATAAAATAATAAATAATTTACATGTATCCCATCTGCTACTCGTATTATTATATACATATATAGTAGAAATCATAATACTATTTCTGGACTGCTCAATTTTGCATCTATAAACTGTATTTATGTGTTGCAGATATTACAAATATGGAAGAAGAAGATACAGTACTTGATGACACAAATTCTGTCTTCGGGATAGCAGGTAATAATGTTATGCCAGTCGAACAACATACAAATTCGGAAATTTTGAATAATATAACTTTGAAGTAGATATTGTATTAGTTTCAGAAAATGTTACTGAAATGAGAAATTCTGATATTTATTTTGAACTAATGGATATGTTTCCACACATTGATGGACCGTACATAAAAGAAATTTGTTGCAATGAACAAATTACAAAAAGGGCTAAAACAAAAGAGGAATTATTTACCATTTTGGTCAATATTTTGTTAAATAAGGACAACACAGAAGAAAATGAATGCGAAGCAATTCTAAATAATTGCATAGGTATGTTTAATATTCTGCCTCAATGTGTCTAGAATCAAAATATGTAATTAGGGGTCGTATATACATATATTAACTGACGGCTGAGTAGGGGGGCGGGGGCTAATCAAGTTATTGCGCTTTGTTAAGGGAAGGGAGGGGGGGGGGCTGTAATCCGTGTACGCAATTTTTAAATTGCACGAAATTAATGTGACTTTGGATCTATCCCTTTTACCGTATGGATTAGAAAACTAAAAACCTAGCTTTTTGAGTAAAATGTAATTATTCTTTTATTATTAAATATTCCTTTTAAACTTTTTATACTAACAAATTCTTTAATAAAATGAAATAACCAACTTTAAAAAATAAGAAATCTACTAATTATGTTATATAATATTTTAAAAAATAAACAAATTAGTAATTCACGTTTATGCTGTATGCTAAATCATATATGGTCATACGTCCAGAAGAGTATTTTAATATTACGTACAATTGGAATGGGGTCTCGAGTAGGAGGTTGTTACTGTTTGTTACAGGGACAGGAGGGGACAGGGAAGTCAAAAAGTCGAAAAGTCAACATGTCCCATAACGGTGAATTATCTCAGCAGGAGTGTATGTTCGGGGAAAATGTTTCAGACAAAAGTTTAAGGATTTTTCCCTATCCCTCTGATGGTGATATTGAATTTGACCTTAACGATTACTTTGAAGGTCATTTGGAGGTCAAGTTCAATTTTTCAAATGAGAACCACTATTTTTTAGAGCGAAAAGTCTTACGTCAGAACATGACTTGAACCACGCCCTTTAATTCAATGTTAAGGTTAACATGAATTAAAAATGTTAGTTATATCATATTCGGACGTAAAATTTCCCGCTCTTTCCGAATCTATAAATAAATTGGGGTTCCCATTTAAAAAAATAAACTTGACCTTGAAATAACCGTCAAGGTCAAGTTTAAGGTCAATTTTAATGGTACTATTGAATAGTCGGGGAGAAATTCTTAAACTATTCTCTGAAAAATTTTCCTCGAAAATGTACATCCGCTGAGATATATCACCGTTCCGGAACTTTTTCCCATCACTTATATGGATAGCGTTCAGCATAAGATCTTGTAGTATCATTATTCAGTTGGAGTATAATCAGACATTTTTAAGAATTTGCTTAATTTTAATACCGAGGTAATTTTAATCGAAATAAAACGGACCTGTAAAAGGAAGAAATATCTAATATCTAATAACATGTATTTTGAATGTACACGCTGATAAAAACAGGTACATTTTCAGGTTTTATTTCTCCTATTTCCAAACGACAAATATTTACAAAAGTCCTTCACCCGGTAGCCTTTCTGATACGGAATCCTTTTTTGCAAAGAAATTCATGAAAAGTTGCTAACGAATAAATTTTAACCGCGCACGCAGCTTTCACGCTTTTCTTTTTACAAAACCCTTACCTGGCCTCGAGGCGTTTAGAATTTGGGGTCTATAAAAGCGATGTAAACAAATTGTTAGTAATTCATAAATGAGCTAGTAATAAGTTTGTAAGATAAATGAACAACACCAAAATAGGTAATAAATTATTTAAAGAAATGTAAATTTCTTTAAATCTCTCTAATAAAAAATTATATTTCACATTTTAAAACAGTTATGTGTGAGGAATCATTTAACGAACAAGTAAAAGAAGACCAGGCTATTTTGGAAAAATGTAACATTTTAACTGACATGTTTCCCAATGCTGACCCAAATTATATAAAAAAGTGTGTTTCGGAAAACATGAATAATCAAAACTTTTTTGAAGAGTTTGTGAACAAGCACACAGCCAGCTCTTCTTATCCTACAAGGGCGGAATATAATGAAAGAATAAGAAAACAATATGAAGCTCAACAATATATAACCAAATTCAATGTTCAACAATTCTTGGATAAATTTCCTGCACCTTTTGAATATTTTGAAGATCCATCAAGAAAGTGTACTGAGAAACCACAAGCTTTAAAGTTACTCCGTTCATTATTCAATGATCTTGTATGTATTCACCACAATTATATACTGAAAATGTTGAATTTGATAGTATTTCAAATGTTTGATATGATTTTATACATTTTAATGTTATTTAAGCAAGTTTTAAGTTTTTAAAGTTCTATTAGGGTTTATTAGATGAAGTCTACAAACGATTCAATTACAATGTCAGCTTAACAGTTAAGTGGCTTGAAAATACTTGTTATATAAGGCAAGAACCACTTCCTGCGGAATGCCTATCTGATTTTCCATTAGTGGAAGAAATAGCATTTATTAAAAATAAGCGCGCAATTAAAAAAGCATTAGCGGAAATAAAAGAGAGAGAGCTACTTGAGTTTCAATTATTAAAAGTAAGTATTATTTTCACAATGTTTACGTATTGTTATTTAGTTAATTACTGGATCTCAATCGTTACATTAATATTAATTCCATTTTAATTAATATTCTTTTAAAAAACTATTATTAATTAAATATGTAATTATCACTGCTCATAAGTAATGAGAATAAATTGCACATTTTAGGAGGATAACAACTTCTTCACGTGTAATATTTGCTTCGATGATGAAATATTGCCAAAAAACATAGTGAAATGCGAAAGCAATGACCTTCACTGGTTTTGTAAAAGCTGCGTAAATAAAGGAGTGGATGTAGCAATTGGAGACGGATTAACTGTTGTGAAATGTTTCAGTAACTGTGAAAGCGAATTTTCACAAGCTACTTTGCAAACATGCGTGGACCCTATAAAGTATAGCCAATTTATTAACAGGAAACAGGAAGCAGATATTGTCGCTGCTGGTCTCGCAGATCTTGCTTTTTGTCCGTTTTGCTCATACGCTATGGTTGTTCCAACACAAAACAAAATATTTAAATGTTTACATCCTGAATGCCTGAAGGAGTCTTGTTTGTAAGTACCATTCAATTTTAAAATGGTATATTATGTATTTAGGGTAAAGAGATGCATTTCTATTAATTTATCATGAAACTGATATTATTACAGTTATTTGTATTTAATTTCTTTGAATAAGGAATAGCTTTCTATGTTATTAGAAATAGGAAAATCACCGTTAACTATTAAACCATTTATTTCTGGATTAATTACAATTATATTTACGTATTGACATACATAAATGTGCATTGTAAAGGAATGTAAAGCAGTTACAGTTAAATTCTTACAACCCCACTTTTACTGTTGGCAATAGGCTAGAGAATACTGTTTAACTAATGTTTGGTCGGGGCTTTCATAGAGTGAAGACGTGTTCGTAATCGCTTCATGATTGATTATTTTCGCGACCCTTCGCGTACTATAACCTCCGGCTCTAATAACCGCAAAAGCACTAGGCTCATATCCAACTGCGCTACCAAAAACGGCTTCTTTTACCAGAAGCCATTTATCTAGCGAAAAGCGTTTAAAGTGGACTCACCAAAAGTTAACAGTTATGCTGCTGCTGCAAAAAATGATCACTTCCCAATACGCGAGCAAGGCGAGTCATGGACTGTAAAGAAGGTGTAACCCTAACTGACTGCACTTGTACCGTGGGTGACATAGTAAAACCAAGAAATATAGTATATTCTACAAGAATATCAAACAATCGTGTGTGCCTCTATCCAGCACACAAAGATGTAGTTGAAAAAAAACAACCTCGCACACCTCGAATTCATCTGGATCATCTCGCAACGACGCAATGGGCCGAGAATTTAGACAAGCTTATATCTCACATATCAGTGTTGTCATTTCTTCTACGGCCGGGGTGGCGTCCTCGAAGAATCGTTTCAGATGGTGCTTTATGGATTTCACCCCTGCTTCCCAGATATCTCCAAAATGAGGTGCAGAAGGAGGGATGAAATGCCAAGTCGTTTCATCTGAGGTAAATTGAGAATACAAATCATTATTTTGAGACACAGCTCGGAAGGGGGCCTTTAACTCATGGTTGGCGCCTTGCAAATTTGGCCCATTGTCGCTGTATAAATTCTCTGGAATGTACCATCGCGGGGTAAGTCACTCGACAGAATCGCTCGCGAAGCAATCTCAAAGTTAGTTGCAGACCCCCGTTCATGAGAAAGTGCTACGAGCAAAGAGGAAATGGCACTACGAGGTAATAGATAGGGGAATTTTTCATCCTCGGTTAGAGAAGAATTTTTTAATCGTCCTCCCACGCGTATAATGCCTTTATCATCAAGTAATGGAATTAGCGGAAGAATCTTAGAAGACCCAGATATACATTTGGACTTATGGAGGTCTATTAGTTCCGGGAAAAAGGACAGAGTTTGCACATGCTTAACCCAAAAACATTCTACTGCCATTATCTCATTCGCGGTAACGGCTAGACGTTTTGGAGGAATTGCTTGCTTTCTCGTATAGTCTACAAAGCGTCGAATGTATTTCGTAATCCTCACTAATTTTCTCCATGATTAGTATCTGGATGTGCCAGATCCCATATGATTAGCGGTGTTTAAAGAGGAGCGAAGTGAACTTTCGCGCGTCTACCTTCTATCGGTACCGAAAGCTCTGTGTCTTGTTTTGGCCAGTTCTCCTGTGGAAGCGAGAGCCACGGAGGCCCATTCCACCAAAGCGAGACGGAAGCAATATCCTGTGGAGATAATCCCTTTGATGCGCAATCGGCAGGGTTAATTTTTGTCGGAACATGACACCAAGTTACGTATGGTAGAGTAGTCAGAATGGTAGATACTCGATTGGCTACAAAGACATTCCACGTTGCAGGGTGTTTTTTTATCCACCCGTGCGTGATCGTTGAATCGGTCCTACAGAAAACCGCGGATGGCATTATTTTCAAATTATCAATTACAAACTCCATACAACGTGTTAGTAACACAACCGCGCTTAACTTTAACCGTGGAATATTGAGGGTTTTGATTGGAGCTACCTTTGTCTTTGACATGGTAAGTGATATCTTATGCTCTCCCGTTACCGACGTAATTCTCAGATATATTTGTCTCCTTTGTCAATAAGGGGTCTTCCATAAACCACGTGGCCCATGTGGGGGGAGGGGGGGGGGGGGGTTCTGACAAAAGGCTATGCTGAGCCATGTAAGGGAAGAGGGGAGGGGGGGGGGGGTTGAGGCTGTGCCACGTGGTTTTTATTTGGAATTTAAAAATTAAAATATAAAATATATATAAAGCCAAAATTTAAAATTTTTACTGTAAAAGTTAATTGTACTTCACTTAAAAAAGTCATTTTAAAAATCTGAAAAAATTTGAGAGTATTCTCTAACCAATTTTAAAACATTTTTGTTCTTCGTAAATTTTTTTTTAAGCTTATAGTTTTCAAGAAAAAAAATTATTACACTTTTCTAGGTTTCAAGACTAATAATTGTTTTTCTTGAAAACTATAGACTTTGGAACAAATTTTCTTACAACAAAAATATTTTAAAATTGGTTAAAGAATACTCTCAAATTTTTTCAGATTTTTTAAATGACTTTTTTAAAAATTTCGATTTTTTGAATTTTCGAAAAATAAAAAATTGTATCCATACGTTCTGAAAAATTTGAGAGTATTCTTTAACTTATTCTGAAATATAATTGTTCTTAGAAAGTTTTCACTAAAGTCCATAGTTTTCAAGAAAAAAATGTGTTAAGTTTTTAAATGAAATTTGACATTGCGGTCGCCATTTTGTAATGATCACGTTAGTTTTTAAATATTTAAAAAATTTATGTTAAAAGTACAACTATTTATGCCACCTTCCGTGATGGGATTTTGTGACAGCAAATGTTCTTTCGGCAAGAAAAAAATGTTTTATAAAAAAGTACACTCGATTTTTCGCGTTTTTTTGCCATTCTGGGCGCCATATTGGAAAAACAACACCAGATATTGGGAAATGGAATTCAGATTCGGAAAGAGGAGGCTTCAATACTATACGATACACTGTTGCATACAAATTCATTCCTGCTTTCTATAAAAATTATTGATGTAAATAAACGCTAGAATTTATGCCATTTCAGGAAGAAACGGGTTAAAACACATTTTTTAATATCATTATAGAGTAATTTGTTTAATTCTATGAACGATAAGAAAATATCGAGCATAACATGAAAATATTTCGCGGCATTGCGTATTTTAGGTTAGAAAGGCCTGTCAGACAAATAGCATATTCGGAAGAGCTGCACCGCCTGCACCGTTCTTGCACCGCCGACACCGCGGGTACATTTTGTCCCGAGACACTGGTATTAGATGGTGCAAAAGTGCAGAAACGGTGCAGACGGTGCAGCCTGTCCGAATATGCTAAAAGCGTTCTCCACTGGACAAAAGGTGCAAGTTTAATGCAGAAAGTGCAACCAGTGTAAAATGCTATTAAATCACTTCATGCCGAGTTCTTCCCCGCGACTCTTTTCATTTATGTTTTCCTTGTCACTAATTATTACAGAAAGGTTTTTATATAATTTAAAATTATTTGTAATATATACTCGATGTGGCTCTTACAAAGAACGCTCTATGTCAAATTTATGGTGAAAAACGCTCCATTTCTAAATTTATTATGAAAAACATAATATGTCAGGATTTCACTAAAAAAACTTATTTAGAAATTGAGCGTTCTTCGTAGTGACATCTAACATAAAGCATTCTTCGTGGTGAGATCTGAAATAGAGCTTTCTTCATTACGAAATGAATTCGAGCGTTCTTCGTAAGAGCCGCCGATATAATGTGCTTAACAAATAAGATATAAAAAAAAATTGAAAAAACCACGTTCCTGCCGGGGGGGGGGGGGAGTCGGTCAAACGCCATGATAAGCCACGTGGGGGAGGGGTGGGGTCAAAAAGTGGGCAATTTAGGGCCACGTGGTTTATGGAAGACCCCTAACGAGCTGCTTTAAAACTCCTTGGGCGATAAATGGGGCCGAAGCTGTTCCATAAGTGACAGTCGATAACTGGAACGTATTTGGTGGGGTATCGGAAGATTGTCGCCATAGTATGCACTGAAAATCTCGATCTTCTTCATTCACAAAAAGCTGGGGGAACATTTTTTCAATGTCCGCAACTAACATGAATTTGTGACTCCTCCATTGTAATAGGATGGATGGAAGGTCGTGTTGCAATTTAGGGCCGATCGGCATTATGTCATATAAGGATTGGCCATTCGAAGTTACACTCGAAACGTTAAAAACGACGCGAACTTTAGTCGTCCAACTTATAGCTTCGCGTACGACGGGATGATGTGGCAAGTAAACCCAATTAGAGCTAGGATTTTCTGACGAATCAATACGAAACATGTGGTCTAAATTTTCGTAATCCGAAAGAAAACTGTGATACCCCGTACTTAATTCCTTATCGCGGGCTAAGCGTTTTTCAATTATAGATAAGGAAGAGATAGCAATGTGTTTGGAATGTCCAAATTCCGGAGGCGAATTCTTATAGGGAAATTTTACGATGTACCGCCCGTCAGCTGCGCGCGAGTGCGTTTTTACGAAATGTTGTTCGCAGATGTACATGAATCGACGTCGCTACATTTGAAACAGAGGGGATTTCGCCTGACAGCACCCAACCGAAGATTGTTTGTTGAGCAATTAGAGTGTTTTGAGACCCGCGCCGTATACCGTCTAATAATATTGAGCCGTAAATGTCAGCACCAATTAACACGTCAATTTTACCCATCTCAAAGGAGTCAGGGTCTGCAAATTCCAATCCTTGAAAATGCTCATCTTGGTGAAGGTCACCGCACTTTTTACCGCCGCGGAAACTTTTCCGCCGATACCGCTTACCGATAATGACACCTTTTCTCGGGGAAGGCGCAGAGTTTGAGCTACGGACTCGCTCAAAAAGGTACATTCAGAGCCTTGATCAAGTAAGGTTCGAATAATCGCAACATTTCCATTTGAAGAAATAACTCGCATTCGAGCAGTGACTAATAATATTTATTATTATTTGAAGAAATTCCTGAAGACCTAAAAGAAGTCGACGGTGTGGTGCTATTTTGCGCCCCGATACGAACGTAGGTTTTCGATGACTGATTGATCGGAATTAACGATTCAAATTTATCGGCAGCTGTCGAACTCGGGACAGAATGATTATTAATTTTATGCAGGTGAGTGTGATGTTTTCGATGGCATACGGAATAATTATATGCAGTCTTACACGCTGAAACCTTATGAGAGGTGCTCAAACAATTTATGAGCATTTGATTCTTGCGCACGAAAGCCTCACGATTGACAGAGATTTAAACTTTTCGCAGTCATAAATTCTATGTTCATTTGAGCAGCAAGCGCATTTGACCTTGGTGGAAACCTGCGCGGAATGTGAATAATCGGAACGAGATTTGGGTTTAGCGCGATTGCCGGATGATGCGAGTGTCATCGAACCACCGATCGCCTCGAGAGCACGTATTCGCGTGTTTAAAAATTCTTTAAATTTTTGCAAGGCCGGACACTGAGTTTCCTTGCCCAATGACATCTCCTATTCTTTACGTGGATTTTTATCAAGCTTTTTTACGAATTGAAAAACGACAATGTCATCCCAGCGTTATACCGGCCTTTTTAAATTAATCAACTCTTTAATTGTCTCATTACTAGTATCCCGTAAAGTTTTAAGTTTCTTGAGGTTGTCATGGGGCACCTTAGGGATATCCGATAACGCTTACAAATGAGCAAAAACAATAGCTCGCGTATTTTCGTAAATCGAATTTAGTGATTTCCACGCGCTATCATAATTTGAATCCGTTATCGTTACATTTTTAATTACGCATGCAGCTTCACCGCTTAATCTTGCCTTCAAATATTGTAACTTTTCACATTTCGGTAAATTTGGAACATCGTGTATTAAAGGGCAGAACAAATCCTGAAAATTCTTAAAAATAGATTTCCTCGAATTCGTCTCAGAGTGATGAAAAGATGTCGTTTGGTTGACGGATGCCTTCACTTCTTGAATGCGGTCGACCGCCGCAAAAAATGCTCGTTCGGCTTGGTCAGCATAGTTGTATTTGATATCCATTTTTCAGCGCTCCATGCATTAAGCTGCGATCGTCGTTTAATTTTAGAAATTGGTCCCAATCACGGTCGATGTAAGTTAATCGACCATTAAGAACAGCCGCACTCCTTTGCTCCTCGTAAATTTCGTCCAAAGAATCGATTGCACGTTTAAGTCGTCCCAACAACATACTCTGCCTTTGCAACATTGACTCAATCTCACACGACTCCATGAATGAAGTCTCGTGTTATTTTTTAGGCATCGTGGTTTCTTCGCACCAGTTTCCCAAACCCGTTTTGGAAGATCGAAATTCTCTTGACCTTGAGCAGGAGTTTAACTTTGCAGGGCGAAACTGGTGCGTCGCGTCGCTTCTCCGCGGCTAACAGTCCGAACGAGCAACGAAGTAGTTGACGCACCAACACTCACGGAGCGACGGAGAAGTTCGCAGACAGGGGCACTAATCGACTCTGTGTGTTCTGCAATATCTGTAGTTTAAATACCGCGGTACACCGGCTTTCGAATACTTAATTAGCCCCACTCCGCATGTTACTCACACTTCCACGACCACTTCTATTATACTCGCTTATCAGCATATGTCAAAAATTTATGATCTTTTTTCCAACATTCAAATTGATTCTATATAAATGCTACGACGAAAGGAAACCGCAGTGCTTTTCAAAAGTTCCGGTTAAATAAACCACTATATAGGCAAAGTTAATTGTCCATTATTTTACCCAAAATCTCCAGTAAAACGATCCTTAACCGTTCCATATCGTTAACATGTTATCGACATAGAATACGACTTATGGTTAGCGTCAAATTTCTACCCGCGATGTTACCATGAGCGATCCATCCTAACTTAGTATTAGAGCACACGGTGTGTCACGCACCCTTTACCAGGAATCTGAACGTGTCAATAAATGAAAGTTTTCCTGGCCTATTAATAGTGATGGGTGCGCGTCACGATAAATTTCGACGTCGATTTCTCGAAGATGAAAATACCTATCGATAATTTCCCTTTCGACCGATTTCCTTGGGAGTTCGAGATTAGCGACGGCGTGAGCGCCCTTTAATAAATACGTATCACTACCATATCAGTACCACATCAGTACCAGCACGTTCGAAATTAACCCTTACGATTATTGTCTGCAGAGCCACGTCGGAATTTATTCCCGACAATGAAAGCGATACGTTCGGTATCCGATATCACTAGGGTATTAGTGGACCTTTCATCTCGTAAGGGGAACGATCGAAATTTGGAGTTGAGACCAATCAATGTGACCGACACCACGATTTTGAGCGATGTCTTATTGGCTTCTAGTCACAAGGTCTCTCCCGATTCAATGCTCAATAATGGTGGACTATTTTTACAGCTGGACGGATCGGCTGTCCCTCGCGCCAACTTTTTCTATTATTTTCAATCGACAGGTATTTCGGTATATACTGGAAACGTTGGATTTTGTCGAACGGACAACATTATTATGAAGCAGATGATTAAATTAGTTTATGTAAGGTGCTCCTTAAAGTGGTATAAGAACGCCTCCCTCTTCGGGCTGGTACTGATTGGAACGCAGTACTGGCACCGCTGGTTGTGACCCCGATTGGCGCCAACAAGTCAGCTACCACATTTAGTGAATATAATCTGCCTGTATTGTATTCTCTGTTGGTACCGGCTTGACACCGCACCATGACATCGTCAGTACAGTGAGTGTCTAAAGTCGTTCAACGAACAGGCTTTATGGTAGCAGGCCAACCAAACAACAGGGCCCGTGAGGCGTTTTTTAGTGTGACATTGGGTAATAATAGATGGGTGGTACTGTAATCATCTCGATACTACATCCCATGTTTCTTCATACCGCGGTCGAGGTGGTTTAGGATTAAAAATGCCTCTGAAAACCCGGCTAATTAGAAGTATTGTTCGTAAGAATGAGATTAATTGTCGATCTAGCACAGTTAAGGGAACTATACGAAGGGCCGTTATTATATATTTTTTTTTATCAGAAGTTAACTGTTTCCAGTTGGGCAAATCATACTTTAGTTTTCCCCTATTACCTCTAACTTTCCTCCTGAGGAGGTTGTCGTTGATTTATTTGCCCTCGTAGTCGTTGACGATATGGAATCCGTTTACAGTTGATTTTGGATGTCGACTGATATCATAACCACCGATTGTTCGCATAATATTGTGTCCTCACAAAAGGCTCAGATTTTTTAAAAATACATTTAGTGGGAACTGAAAAAATAATCTATTTTTCTAATGGAGCTAGCGCTCAATGCAAAAATAAAAAGAATTTTATAAATCTGTGTTATCATAAATCTGATTTTGATATTGAGGCTGAATGGCATTTTTTTTCCAACATCACATAAAGGACCTTGTGATGGATTGGATGGGACGTTAAAACATTTAGCTGCAAGGGCTAGTCTCCAAAGGATTGATAAGCCTATATTCGAACACCACAAGAACTATTTACTTGGGCAAGTGAATAATTACCAAATATAGTTTGTAAATATGTAACTAATGACGAGTACAATGATGCCCAGATTACATTGAGTAAGCATTTTTTACAAGCTAAAACTATTAAAGGCACATTAGCATTTCATACTATGGTACCAACAAACACAAGACAGCTGCAAGCGAATGTTGTTTTCTTTGTCTGATAAGTGGACAAATGTAACAGTACAAAGTAAATGACTTTCAATTTATTAACATTATTATTTTAATATTTATTATCAATATTACTATCCCTTATTATAATTATACTATGACTTTTATTACTATTAATACTACTCTAGTAATTTTGTAGCAATTTGTACTGTACTAGGAGAACGCATGCACTGCGCAGCTCGTTACACGTGTTCCTCGCCTCGCCATAGCCTGACGTGCTACGGAGCGCAATCTGCCGTCGGAAATTAATTTATTTGACGAAGAACATATAAAATCACCATTCTGGAAAAATATGTATCATGCAGGAAATTTTCCGAGGAATTCAATGGTGCAATAACAAAATTTGTATACTATCGGCTTCAAGCAGTACAGGGGCTTTCTAATATTCAATTGTTTATAACAATCGCTTTTTATAAAAAATGTTTAAAACTATGCATATGAGAATAGAGATAATTTCATTACCTTTAAAATGAGCCCTGGCTGAAGTCAATCGGATAAATAGGATATGAGTAATGGCAATTAAAAAATGTACAGAATTGGGGAGTATTACAAATTTCAAACCGCCATATTTTCGAAAATATTGATTAAAAAAATTCCAGAAACACGTGTCGACTTTTTTTTATAAGGAATGCATAAAAAAATTTAGAAGAAAATTAAAAATATCGACCAATATTTTTTACGAAATCCGTTCAATTTGTAAAAGAATGTCTCATATAGGAATGCTCATCCATTATTCGAACGGTCCTGTAAATCAAATAGATGCTTTTACTCATGCGTCTTTCGTTTATTCAGACTTTAGACCCAACCAATATGGCCGATTGAAATCGTGGGTGAATATGACTTGCTTTCACATTTCCGTCTGCTATTTTGGATCCGACATTTTTAATTTTGAAAATCTGAAGTCAGATTCGTAATCAGCGACCCCGAAAATCCCCGAGTACCCAGTCTCGTTATATTTGAGTGACGTTTTCTTCTCCACATATAGGCATTGTTCTAGAATTTTTAAACTTTATGTTGTCGCTCATTATGATACCTTAAAAATTTTAAATATAACTTTGCAACACGACAGATCAACAAATTTTTGTTCGTTTTACATGAAATAAGTGTTTATTACTAATTACAGATATGTAGAAAACAATGAATGTAAATAAAAGTAGTGAATTTGCCTGTTTTTGGTGCGTGACACTCACTACATTTTTTCAGTTTTAACACTGAAACTTTTTGCACCTTTTTTTTATGGTCTGTGGTACAAATCGTTTTAATTTTTTAGTATCCTTAATGTTAAATCATGTATTTGGATTTCAAATTTTAATGAAAACTGACTTTGGATTTGTAATCAGTGGCCTCAAAAACCCTAACATATCAAATTTTATAAAAATCAAAGAAATTTTGTAAAAATAGTCCGCCACATTTAATGCATTATTTTAAATTTGAATAACTATTAACTAGACGTTTAATTTTATATACTAGCTTCTAAAAATTAGGCCATAAGCAAAAGAACTGAATTTTTTATGTATATTAAACGTTACGAAACTAAAAACTAATTTTACGAGTAACGTAACATGTTACATTAAAAAAAAAATACATTGTGTATAAATGAGTCACGCAAGGTTTTTCCTGTCATTTGATCAATTCTAAAGCCAATAAAATTAATTTCATGAATGTGCCTAAAAAAATGAAATTTTCTTCAACCTCAAAGTTTAAAAGTTCTAGAACAATGCCCATATATTTTGCGTAAAAAATCCACCATTTTTACACTTTGTTTAATTTTTGTAAACAGTATAACGTGATAATTAAAAATATTGATTTATTTATGTTTTCTAACATGTTCTTGAAGTAAGGCAGCAAAAAATTGCAGCAAAATTAATTAATAATTACCTTAAATGTGTAAATAATGAATTACAAAAAGTATATACTACACCATGCTTCAAAGGGATAACATACTTAATTTTTTTTAGTAATTGCAATAATCGATCCTCAAATTTACCAGGTAGTTTATGTATATCCATTATACTGTTACAAAATTTGCATTTCTAAGTTTTCTGAAGAACTAGTAGACCACCTTAACTTGTGAAATAATAGTTTTATTTATATGGGCCCCTTATTTATATTTGGTTATTTTTAGGAAATGCAAGAAACTTAATCACGTTCCTTTAAGATGTGGGGAAGACTTAGAAATAGAAGCTACTGCTAAAAGTCGCCACTTTATAGAAGAAAGAATGTCAGAAGCGATGATTATACACTGTCACAAATGTAAAAAGCCATTAGTTAAGGATGGTGGTTGTAATGCTATTTCTTGCATTTGTGGAGCTTATGTGTGTTACGTTTGTCGAAAACCGATGCAACATCATGATTCGCATGCTGAGTAAGATATAATATCATACAAGTTGTTTACAAAATTTTATTAAGGATTCTTTAATTTTTTAAATATTTATGCAATCTATTTAATACATTTTAAAGTATTTCTCTTTCAAAATACATATTTTGTCTTGTTTTGAAATATTTTTATTAGGTCATGCAATCTTCATCTGGATGAAAAAGTGTTAAATTCTGCTACATTAAGAAAAAGTGCAACCGAAGCATACAACATTGTACGTCAGGTAGATCCAAAGATTAAAATTGACTTGACACGTATGCTGGAATAAGTGTTGTAGACTAAAGATTGAAATCCGTTATAGTATACGCATTACTTTACGATGTTAAATAAAGAGATTTACGTGTGTCCCAGCATGTGGTGACATTTATGAATTACAACTATTAAATATTAAAATTTATAATTTTTCTGAAACGATATGTGAATACACAACGCATATTTCTTCCGAGTATTGATGTACTACATTATTTCTTACGTTCGATGTTCTTAATGTATCTATATTTCTACGTAAATATATGTATTTTGATTATTGTTTGTGTTAGCTAATCTTTTCATGTTTTTCTCCCTCTCCCGCTTTGTTATTCTGTTCCTTTCTTTCAGTTTTCAATGTTTTCGTATGTATGTGTTGTATCAATGAACCGTTTCTACCATTTACAAGTCAGAGCACTGTTATATTTTATAATTGGTGAAAGTTCTTGATAATGACGTATATAATTTATACATTGAAATAAAGTGTTTAAGAGCACGGATGAAGCAATATAAGGATTAAGACTTCGAAAATTGGATCCTGCTGGAGACGGGAATAATATTGACAGGTATTTTTGTAGTATATAAATTTATACGGATCAGATAACATTTTCTTGACTGAAGCATTTGAATTAGTAAGTAACTATTCTCGCAAAATCGTACCTTAATAATTTCTAACAATCATATTCTATTTAGTTATTATTGTAAACGATAAGGGCGATATTAATAAACTAAAGTAATCTTTGAAATCGTGAGAAAACCTCGTTTTTTTTTCTATATTAACTTTACCCATTCTTATTTCTTCTTTTCCATACCATAACAAAGTCATTACAAAGTATTCATGAACATTATTTAAGTTTAATACTTAATCTATCTGTGTAATAACGTAAAATTAATGGAACAGACATGGCAGCATTTTCGACGGATGACCTTAATGCCAGCGTTCAGGTTCTCTTCGAGAGCATAAAAAATGAATCGGCTCGCATACAAATCTTGTTGCCATCACGAAGTGTTGATGTAATTAACACAATTCTTGAGAATTATCGTGGAATAGCTACGAATAGATTTCAGTACGCGCTCTCAGAAGTATTGAAATCTGGACCTGAATCTTCGAGAGGCGCCAGGAATCCTAAACGTAACGTTGGTTGTTCTACTCCTCAGAAATTTAAGGCGTCCCAAGATTTCAAAGAATTATGTAAAATGTTTCCAAATATCGATAAAAGTTACATTGAAGGAATTTGCGAATCAGGAACCTTCAATTACGAATCAAATTTTACAAAACGATTAAACATCATGGCGGAGCATATCTTGCTATCTCAAAAGTTAGATGAATCTCGCAGTAAAGTAACGACGCTAAAAAGAAAGGCAATACCTAAAGATGAATTAATCGAAGAAAGATTTAATGTGTTGATTGGCATTTTTCCCGACGCGGATCCATCGTACTTGCGAATATTTCTTAAAGATAATTTTGACAACGAATCGGCTATGGAACGCTTTATTGATAAAAATTTAAAAAATCCAAAGTACAAAACAGGAGCGCAAGTACGCGAGGAAAATAATATTAGAGATGAAATGAAGATATACATAGATTTTGATGTAATACAATTTTTAGAAATCTTACCTGATCCATTTAAGACCTTTGAAGATAAAAATAGAAAATGCATACAAAAGTCGGAAGCCCTGAAATTTTTGAAAGAGTTTTTTCCTCGAGCACCGGTATTCATTTTTTCAATTGTTTGAATGATAATATTTTTCTGATATTTCGGTATTATTATGTTGTTTACTATTCTACATTAGGAAGCATTAGTGTGGCAGGAGTATCAAGTTCATAACTACAACATAAGTTTAACAGCTAAAAAGTTGAGAGATGCGAAATATAAGCAGAATGCCAAAATGAAACCAGTCACAACCAAAGATATATCGCTGCTGCAAGAAATCACGTATCTCAAAAATCGATCTATGATTAAAGACATCATTTTAAGTAGGCAGATGGAAGAAAAACGAGAGTTTAAAAAATTGAAGGTTATTATAATAAGGATCCATTTACCTTACCTTTTGTAGTTTTCAAACTGAACTAAACGTTATTTGTGTTGATTTTGGCTTTCAGAAATGCAGGGCACTTCTTGAATGTAATTGTTGCTTCAATGAGGAGTGCTTACCATGGAAGTGCTCTCAGTGTGAGGCAGGCCACATTTTTTGTTACAATTGCATTACTAAAGGAGCTGGAGTTGCGATCGGCGCTAGCCAAACTCGCGTAAAGTGTTTTGTAGACTGCGAGAAAGAAATTCCTTTAAATGTTTTGCAGAACATATTATTGCCAAAGACATTCAACATTCTTTTACAGAAAAGACAAGAAGAAGAGGTAAAGGCCGCAGGTTTAAAAGGTCTCATATCATGTCCATTTTGTTACTTTGCAATGATTTTACCTGCAGAAGATAAAATATTTAAATGTTTGAATCCTGAGTGTATGAAAGAATCGTGCAGGTAAGTTAAATATATATTTGCCTCGATAATTTCTATAAAATCATTTGATTTCAAAAAAGTAAGAAAATGTAAAGTTGGGTTGCAATTACAATTTTCAAAATTTGCAAATGATAAGAAATTTAAAATTTACTAAGTGCGTTAAATTAGTGATTATTATATGAATTATTGATCTAGCATGACTTTATGCATCACTATTCTCCATGACTATATGCTATTTTAAAGCACCGGATGGTATCTCCGCAAATAAATATTTATCTGCATATTGTGCTAAAGGAGGTGGAGAGGGATAACGCCATTATTCCAATTCATGTATAGTATCTACTCATTTTAAGTAATTTTATTTACATGTCCTTTTGATCTTAGTTAGTGCCCGCGACAAAAGCGGCGAAAATAGTAGAAATGGCGGTCTTACTTAAACTCGCTTTGCTAAGTTTGTATAGACGTATTGAAGTTTAGGAAACCATAATAATTCTATGTTTTAATGTCAAGGAAAACCTATATGTCAAAAAAATAAACATTTTTTTTTTGAAGTTTTGAATAGTTTTTTTAAGTGCAAATGTTGACAAATTTTTAATACTTTTGTGAGAATGCGGTCAAAACTTTTACTCATTTTTTGCTTCAAACATCATTGGATTTGTTCGAAAATTGTTACTGGGGGGTTTCTGGGATGGCTGATTACGAATCTGAAGTTGCTTTTTGACCATTCAAAATGGTGGTTCAATATGGCGGATGATTTTTAAAAATATTTATAGTATTCGCTCAAAATTGTTATAAGGGGTAATTCGGGGTCGCTGGTTATGAATTTGAAGTTGTTTTTTTTTTTTTTTTAAATTTTCGAATGACGGATACAATATGGCGGACGATTTTTACAAATATCTGCAGTATTTGCTCAAAATTGTTACTAGGGGGTTATTGATTTTCAAATTAATTACTTGCTTGCATTAGAACAAAATTCTCTACCCAAAGTACTCCGAGAGGAGGCTGCAATGGTACGATTTCGTGCTCCATTTTTTACATTTTTAAAAAAATTTTTTATATTTTTTTTTAATTCTTTAATTTGATTTTCAAATTTATAACCAGCGACCCCAATAACAACCTTATAAGAATTTTGAGCGAATTGTATAAATATTTTTGAAAATCGTCCGCCATTTTGAATTTTAAAAAAGCAACTTCAAATTCGTAATCAACGACCCCAGAAACCATCCAATAACAATTTTCGACCAAAGCCAATGATGTTTGAAGCAAAAAAATGAGTGAAAGTTTTGACGTCATTCCCACAAAAATATTTTGTATATGGCGACGCCATTTGGAGTTTTTATTTATACACTAATAATTTTTTTCAACTATTTATAATAATGCAGAACATGTCGAGAATTGGAGCATCTACCATACGCATGCAATGAGGCTAAAGAGAAAGGCAGGCTTTATCTTGAGGAAAAACTTACTCGAACTGTAATAATAAACTGTTACAAATGCAAAGTTCCATTCGTAAAAAAGGGTGGATGTAATAAAATGACATGCAGTTGCGGAGCAATGATGTGTTACATCTGCCAACAGCCAGTTTACGACTACAAGCATTTCCAAAACAACAAAACGTAAGTTTAAAAAAAAATTTTATTAAGGGAAACTAAATAGTGATTTTCTTGGTAATAACAATTACGATAACCATTAAATTTGCTACCCTGCATTTAAGGCTCCACACGGTAGATGGAATGGAAATTGTTGGCTGTTTATCATAAGATGACAGAACCGATTCGGTTTTAAATAGAATATTTTTGCCCCTAAGCTTATTTGCACATAACGTAAAAAAAATAATTTCTCAATGAAAAATTATTTACACTATCCAAAATTAAATGTTGTGTACCACATTTTCAAAAGTATCCAAAATAAACCTAAAATTTCGGCTGGCAGATTGTCACGCCTTTTCATTAATTCCACAAAACAAAAGTTTTAATAATCAAACGGGATAATTTGGGACCGCTGCTCGCGAATCATATTTCAATCAAATTTTAAAGTCATTTAAGATTTTAAGACGGTCAATCCAATATGCCGGCCATATTACATACATATTACTTATATAACATATTGGTTATTTAACCCTTTTTGGACAGGAAGGACATTATTTTTTTTTCAACTTTCAACGCTGTATCTTTTAATGAAATTAGATTGAAAAAAATTTGGCAGAAACCATATCCGAAATTTTGAAGCCTCCCCTTTTACATTCCGTCGTTGAAATTGGCCTCCGAAGCAATATAAAAAAGTTACAGCCTATTTTTTCAAAAAAACCACGAAATTTTGGCGTTTTTTTAATGGAAATTCTGCATTTTGAAATTGAAAACGTCTTCCCAGAATATTAACCGCCGTAAAAGGTGGCATAGATATCGGTTCTAACAAATGGCATGACAAATGACATTCTAATCTCAGTAAACCTTCCTCAAACTCATTTCCAATAGATGATTTCTATATCCAATATTTGTAGAAGGCATAAAAATATACCTGTATGAGAGGAACAAGAAGACGTATTCCGTAAAAAACGTGAAAAATTACAGTTTTTTAGAGACAATACAACACTGCCAAAATACATTGCCATTGAATTCGCCGATTTATCCGTAGAAAACTGTACATGAAAAATTGCCAAATTTTTTTCAGCCCAATTTCATTAAAAGATACAGCGTTGAAAGTTGAAAAAAAATAATGGCCTACTCGTCCAAAATGGGCGAGGGCTTTACGACTTACTAATGCTCCTGTACGCGGACGACTTGATCATCTTTGCCTACTCCTCTATCGACTTTCGGCGAAAACTTTCAATTTTAGAACGCTATATCGATCAATGCGGACTCACGGTACACATTGAGAAAATAAAGATCGTGGTTTTTAAGCGCGCTGGCAGACTCTGCTCCCACGACACCGGCTTTACATATAAGAATGCTCCAATTGAAACAGTCCAGAGAATTAGGTACTCGAAGTTTCCTCCTCGGCTCTGGGACGTCAGGCTGTGGATGCAGCGATGTCCAGGGCAGCTGGTGCCTCGGGCGCTGTTCTGTCGATTTTAAGAACCGTGAGGGTCGACTCCTGGGTTGCCATGCTTACACTGTTTAACTCTCTTGTCAACTCAACCCTGCTATACTCGTCGCCGATATGGTCAGTCTGCTGGATGATGTTGAAAAGACCCAACTTAGATTTTTTAAGACCTATTTTCAATTCCCAAGTCAACCCCGGGCTATGCTGTCAGGGCGGAGGGAGGTGGGCCTCCTCCCTCTGTCTTTTGCTATTACTTCTATGAAAATTAACTGGATTGCTAAAATATCAGATGTGGCAGAGACGAGGATTCCCAGAATCGCCCTGAAAAGGCTCGTGGATTTGGCAATAAGAAGTGATCAGAATGGCGATTCATATAACTGGGCTTCCCAGGTTCCGAACCTTTTCGGCCTTACCTCACAGGAGTTTTGGTCGGACCTCTTTTCAGAGGGTTGGACATCTCGTGCTCACAACCAACTGGCGTGGTTAGAGTCAAGCCTTAGAGCCTCAGATCTGCAGAGAGTGACTCAATCTTCCTCACTGACCTTCGGCCTTATACCCTCAGAAACTACGACGACCCTGAATTCCCTCCCGGAACGTGCTCCACTCGCTTTTCTCCGCTCCAGGCTGCAGGTGAGGCTGGCTACATGCCACGTTTTGTTATAGACTATGTCACTATGCGCCTGGATCCGGGCAGTCCTGTAACTCAGGATTGCTAGAGACACCCGAACATATGCTCCTTTACTCTCCAGTCTTCGAGGACCTTCGATGTTCCCTGTGGTCTTTCACTTCGGACCCAGCAGATCTGCCAGCGCGCTACTCGGAATTTTTCTCTTTGCTAAACGACAAAGCCCTTCACGCTCTCAAAGCGTTAGCCTCTTACCTCCGCAGAGTTTATGAGTGTCGTGAGTCCCGCTTTACAAATTAATGAAGGTGAACAAGTCGACTCGCCCCTACAGCGGACTCCGCGTCGGCAGCTAGAAGTAATTTGTGATATCCTATCTGCGAAATTCATTAAATTGTTTTCATTTAATTTAGTTCGATTCCGTTTATACCTTTATGTGTTCATTTGCGCTAACGCTAGTAATATATGTACGACGGCGCTCATATGTTATAATTTATTTTATTATATATTTATATTTATATATGGCTATTTATTTGCGTCGCTTTCCATTGTACCATCCTTATAGATAAACATTTTTTGTATCTGATGAGGAAATAAAGTATCTATCTATCTAATTTGTTTCTACTACCCTAAGATCGAAAAAACTACTCGATATTTTACCCTTGTGTATATACTGTTAAAATATGTTACAATAACTAGAAATTACATATCGAATACTTTCTTTGTTAATTTTAATAACATGTTTTGAAATAACTGGTATCTTTTTTAGTTGTGTTTTATACATGGACGACAAACAATATAATGCTGCGAGATTCAAGAAAGCCGAAGAAGAAGCAAAACGTTATCTTAAAACTAATGCAAGTTCTAGTGTGCGATAAGTCATCTATTTATTAAGTCATTTATTTATTTACATAGATTTATTTAAAGTTCTGGTTAAAGATGTTGTATAAATTCGTTGTGTCGTTTAAAATGTACATATCATTATTACTACATGAAATTTAAGGGTGTAAAACGTATAATATTCGACACGTATAAATTCTTTGTTTCGTTCAGATGTTCATTATGCATATATTCAGAATACATGTATACTTTTGGAAATATATATAAAAACTAACAAGTTAATTAAAGAAATATTATTTATTGAACAACTGACTAAAGACACTCCCAAATATATTTTATAGCATCTTTAGCGTATATCGCCATTTTTTTAAAATACATTATTTTTGTACCAAAATGTGGTACACATTTCATATATTATGTAATGAAGTAAAAAATAGCAGATATTCCCAGAGGACTACGTGAAATCTACTATAGTAATTAGATTAAAACATATTTGATATCGCCAAAATAAGTAAAATGCAGAATTGGTCTGTTTGGTTTAAAATTTAATTCATACACTAATATAATTTGTAGACAACGCCGCAGTCGATAATATACGTATGTGGATCATTCTCTCGAAAAGAACAAATTCAAAATTAGGATTTAATTTTAAAAAATAAATTAAAAACACTGATATTACTGGTGGTATGTCAAGAGGCGAACCTAAATAATGTTGTAAACTGGATTGCAGTTTCCATTCTGCTCTGCCGTTCCAAAATAAATTGATTCTATTATTACAAAAATATATTTCATAAACAAAGTCAGCAGTATTTGCAACATTTTATCAAAATAGAAAATATTAAAAGAATTATTTATAAAATTGATCATGTAGGTACCAAAATTGAGTGTTTACAGCGGTTACGGAGTGGAATTTTCTTTATGACGATGAACACTGGTAAACTGAAAATCGTACTTGCACTGAATATTTTCTTTTCTTTATCGTAATTCTGTGTGTCATTTAATCGCAACAATATTGTAAACATTGTTTACCTATACATTGCTCATCATTTAGTGAGTGGAGTTTTAATTTTTAAATATATTGTCTTACATCTTCAAGAATTAATTAAATACAGAATGACTAATAGATATATCTTGATGAAGGGTATTAGTGCAGATTGAAGGTAATAATTTTTTTGAGAATAAAATTTGTTTTTACACCACATAAACTTCAATATTTCAGATAATATGAAATTCCTTTTTTTTCATACAATCTGAATACTGAAAATTTCTATTAAATGGCAGTGATAAATATTATTAATTTTAAATGTAGAAAAAATGACATGAACGAGGAATTTGGTATTTTTGAGAGAATCACCCCTGTATTTGTAATTCGTATCCAAAGTGCCTATTCTCGAGAAAAAATATAGAAACAATGATACTCTTCATAAGCTTACTCAAAAGTCGAGTCTTATTTTTCGAGAATAGGCTCTTTGTTTGGACCATTAAAAGAAATCGATCGATGGCAGGCGATATTAATACATAAATTAAACCGCATTTCAGTTTCTTAACCCATTAAGGACGGGAAACGCACATATTTACGTTGATTTTCGACCTTCATTCTCAACAGGAAATAATATTAATATTGATTTGAAAGTAACGAACTCTACCATTTTCGAGTATACTCCTTCGATTGGCGTAGTCAAAATTGCATTTAAATTGCTTTAAAAACCAATATGGCTCATTAAAAAAAAATGAACATAATTTCGTGTGTTTCGTTTTTTTTTTTCGTTTCAATAATGTTGCCGGATCGATGCCGTTCTGCAACCAAAAGTGCATAAAATATATGAACTTCAACTAGGAATTTTTTTGTTTTGCCCCGAATCAACCTAACCTCTTTAAAACGTCAATATCTCAAAAAATAAACCTTATTCTATCAATTATTAACATTATTGATGAAATTCGCATCTCTAGTGGTATTATTTTCCTTAAAACGGAGGTTCAGGGGTTTTCGAAGTTGCTGATCAGCAATTTGAGGTTATATTTTGGAAATTCAAGATGGCGGATCCAATATGCTGGACTGAAATTCGATAAAATGCTTCAAAATCGCGATAAAATGCGTATACGGGGTTTTTGGGGTTGTTCATCAGCAATTTGAGGCTAGATGTTTAAAATTCAAAATGGAGGATCCGAGATGGCCGACAATATTTCATGAAATAATTAAAAATCATACGATAATGTTTATAGGCGAATTTCATCAATAATGTTAATAATTGGTAGAATAAGATTTATTTTTTCGCGATATTGAAGTTTTGAAGAGGTTAGGTTGATTCGGGGCAAAACAAAAAAAATCCAATTGAAGTTCATATATTTTGTGCGCTTTTGGTTGTAGAAAGGCATCGATACGGCAACATTATTGATACAAAAAAAATCACAAAAAACGAAACACCCGAAATTTTGTTCATTTTTTGTTTAAATGCGTCATATTGGTTTTTAAAGCAATTTACATGTCATTTTGACCACGCCAATCAGTAGAGCATACTCGAAAATGGTAGGGTTGGTCACTTTCAAAATGAAGGCCGAAAATCAACGTAAATATGTGCGTCTCCCGTCCTTAATGAGTTAAGGTAAATACAACTTAATTCCTCACAGTATGAGCGCAAAATATTATTTGGCTTCCTAGTTGCACAATATAAATATATAAAATAATGATATTTATTCTCCCCTCGTAACCCTTGGGATTGCAGGGTTAGTACCATCCGCAAAAGATAAATTTGTTTAAAAATCATGTAAATCATGTATATCACGTAGTTGCCAAAATATAGTTAAAGCTACTATGAAAAATAGTTAAATTTACCACTTTCATATTTTACTATAATTTTGTTAGACCAACTATCTCCTAATAGTTAACAAAATCAACTATGTAGAATGATTTAAATAAATATGACAAATATAGTTAAAATATCTATAATCTAGTGCAGTCCTCATTTCACACTATGTCTCGTAGTAAATCTTTATATTTACTATTATTCATTGTTAAAGTTTGTATTTACTATAAATCCATAGTAAAGACTGCCAAACCCCGTGTGTTTTGTTGCCGCCAGGTGGCGACGCGGAGTTCGCAGCTTTTTTTCTTCGAGGCGGTGGCTCCCGTTATTGAAGTGGATTTTCATTCGGTCAGAAGAAGGACCGTCAGCCGTCATCATATGATAATATGTAATGCATGTCGTATACGCACGTGTACCTATAGACTAGTTACACGACATTGAAATTTGTGTGTATAATGGCATTGCATAATATATTTTAACTGGCTAGAGTGTGACATTCACAAACATAGCTCAGTATTGATTTTTTTGTTTTTCTCTTTGTTTCCTTGTTTATCTTAAACAAAGAACGAAGGGAGAAAAGTGGACTTTTCATATGCTACGATGTATATAGTTTACAAATATTTTTAAAAAGTAAATATTGACTCCTTTCCATATTTTTTATGACAACTACTTATACAATTTCTCACAGTGAGGTAATCATTTTCTGAAATAACTATTTCAAAATAATTGAGTTTATTTGTCTATTATGATAAGTAGCGTTTTGAATCATGAACGAATATTTAAACTGTAGTGTTTCAGAATAGTTTTTTTAACTATTACTATGCCTAGTCCTCAAATCACTATGATTCATAGCAAAAAAATGGTTATTTCAACTACTTTTTTTCTGCGTGTACGTTAACAGCTCCTTGCAGGTGGTAAGAAATTTTTTCGATTCGAATATAGAGGAACTGATTGAAGCTCAGCACATACGATAAATTATTGCTTTATATACATTTTCCGTTTGAGAGTCGTAATAGTAGGAAAGTATAATCAAGCATAAAAGTGTGTTTGTTTTGAAAATAATAAGGAAAGATATTTAATGAGGATAATATTTACGACGAATGTGTTAGGCCCGCATGATTATGCGTTTTGCGAAAATGTGCAGAGAATCTGGTATCTCAGCCTATATTTCCACTATAATTTTTGGAAATATTGAAACAGGTTCTACTAGTAACTGACACATATTACTTTTTATTGAAGCTCATAATATCAGAACTAGTGTTTTGTGTATATAAAAACAGTTTTTAGTATGTAGTTGTACAATATAACTTTTTATTTAATAGGTATAAAATAGGTTTACCTGCTTATTATTTCTAACTTTTAATTATTATTAATATTACTACATGGTCTTTAGAATAGCATTTTCCTTATATCTCTATTATTATCTTTAAAATGCAACATAGAAGTAGCAAAATTTAATCACTTCAAAAAAGTGGAGCAAAATGTCTTTCCGTGTATTTTTTTGCAATAGGCTGCGAATGAAAAATTAGGTTTTGTTCATAATATCTAAAGTCCATAACTTAAATCGCGATTTTTCTAAAAGGGGCATAAGTCCACAAAAACTAGATTCTGTTACAGGTTATTTATATCTCTCATTTAAATAAATAAGCCAACGGCTGGGTACAAGATTGTTGCTTTATTAATTCGGCTGCGTTAAAAATGATAAAAAAGGCAATGATTTTTCATAAAACGTCGACATAATATTATATTTATTTATGTACAAATATTTTAGAACAAATACTTTAATGGCTACAGGGCATTCACCGCAGTTTAAATGACTAAAAGTAGAGTTTTGTATACCATCATTTTGGAAAATCGGCTTAAGTCACGTGGACATATTCCATTTTTCAAGATTGGAATATTTTATCACAGAATCAAAATACTTCAGAATAATAATATAGGGTGTTGTTTACTATTAATGTAGTGTGAAATAACGAACCTAACAATTTTAAAATTCATGTTATTCTAATTTTCAAAACTTACTAGTTTATTGTAAAAACATTCCGTAGTGAAAGTTTGGGATAGATTTTGAATTGGGTTCATTAATACTGGAATATATACCTGTTTGGTTTCAATCCGAAATCTGTCACCTAAACAATCCGACATAATCGGACTTGGGTAATTAATAGGTTTCAATAGGAAATTTGATTCGAATCGAAGTATTAACTTTGCAGTAAGGAAATTCAGTATTACTATTTATAGTTACCTAGTAATTGGATAAATCAAACATTGTACAATTTATTGTGTTTTCTCAATGCTGTTATGTTTACAATAATATGCAATATTGATTTTTTACTCTGCCGAGCCTCTAAGAATGTATACAACGTTGCGCGTAAATTTTGTATATTTTCCTCAAAATGACGAAACATTCACCCAGAACTTTAATGTTGTGTCATAATATGAGAGTAATAATATGAGAATAGACATACTAGATTAATTTACAGATGAATATTTTTATCTTCTTCTGAGAGTGTTTATTCTCATTATTTACTCTTCAACTTCCTTATCAACGCTACCAGGAACATATGCGCATATACATGAATTGTTATCCTTTCGTAAGTGGATGCTGTTTCGCAACTCAAGATAAATCTCTATAAATAAGGTACTTTTCTGTGTTCTGTGCAAGTTTCCTTCTGTGCACACAAAACTAGTTTGTACTCTCTCGTAAGTAACGTACATTTTTGTAAAAATTAATTAAATTTGGTTTATTGGTTATTAGATTTTGTAACATTTTCGCAATTTAAACTGTGTAATGAGTGTAACTGGTTACGTTTTAAATAATAATATAATAGTGATATTGCGCGTGAAAAGAAACTGTTCTCCAGATCATTTTCTTGTTAAACACTACAGCTTTACGTAAGTGTACTAAAGTTATTATTAATTCTATATTTTATATTATAATTTCAGAAATTATCAACTACACTTTACCAAAATGTTCCTCAAAATTTTCTATTGCTGTCTTTTGATGACCGTCGTCTGCACTTTAGCACAGAGCTGTGAAACCTCTTCCGATTGTGATTACTGTGAACTAAGTAATAATCGTTGTGCTACATATTTTGGATTTTGTCAAATTACTAAACGGTGTTTATGCATAAAAGTAAACTCGCACGAATCTGGTTGTCCGTAATGGTCATGGCAAGATATTAAAGAATGGATCTTCGATATTACCCAGGACATTCAATTGACATCTCTTCGAAAACTGTGATTTTTTATACTAATATTTTATACTAATATTATACTAATATTATACACTTTACCAAAATACAATAATAAATTAAAATTAATTAAACATCCATGGCTTATAACACTGCTTATCCCGGGAATCGTCTTATTTCTATTTGTTTTGTCATTCAGAAACTTTTCAAAGGGTGATTTTATTTTCTTAAACTCATGACTTAATGCTGAAAAATTACTAAAAAATAAGATTAGTTATACCATGATTGAATTACGGTAATTAAAACGTTGAGAGCTTAAAGTATATGGGCATATCTCCATAACTTTTAAACTTTAACATGACATCCGTTATGATACCTTAAAAATCATAGAAATGTAACATCATATTTCGGCAGTTGAGTCTGTGATGATACTGTGTCCCTAATGAGTGTTCGACATTAGAATCATGAACGAATTAAACCCGAATTCGCAAGTGTCGATTATGTTTTTTTTCATAATAATTCTTGTTTAACGAACCGCTGTGTGCTATCGAGCTCACAGTATAAGTAGTTGAGAAAATGAACGGAGGAACCCTCAAAGTTGAGAGATAACTTTTTTAAATTTAAACTTTTTCGTAATTCGGCTGCTGTAACTTGTTTAACGACATATTAAATGTGACTATATTAATATTTTGTTATTTCGTGAATAATAAGGAGTGGTTTAAGCACTAGCAGAAATTAATCCCAGTTACACCCTTTGACGGAAAGATACTACACGGAGAAAATATTGTTAAGTAACTGTGCTAATATTATTGACAAAAACGTATTTCAACAGTTATTTGGTATTCAGTTTAACAAGTGAAAGTATTTTCTTGTGAATTATTTGTCTAACTCTTAATTTAATAACTTTAGCGCGTATTCGTTATATTTTTCAACATGCACAAGAAGTCTCTGAGAATTGTTCTTTCATATAAGCATTACAGAAGTGTTCTTTTAGAATATATCAACATTTCTTTGGTTTTGAAAAATGTGAGGGAAATTTTATAAAATATTCACACTTTTCAAGGAATAAATGCACTCAGAAAAAAAGTAGTTGAAATGGCTATATTTTTACTGTGAATCATAATGTGAAATGTGGACTAGGCATGCTAATAGTTGAAATAACTATTCTGAAACAGTAAAGTTTAACTATTGTTTCATTATTCAAAATGCTACTTATCATAATAGACAAACAGACTCAACTATTTTGAAATAGTCATTTCAGAAAATTAGTACCTTCGCTGAGAGAAATTGTATAATAAATTGTCATAAAAAATATGGAAAGAAGTCCTTAGGAAGGAGTCCCTAGAAAGGAGGAGGAGTATTTACTTTTTAAAAATATTTGTAAACTATATGCATATATCATAGCATATGAAAAGTCCACTTTTCTCCCTTCGTTCTTTGTTTAAGATAAACAAGGAAACAAAGAGAAAAACAAAAAATCAATACTGCGCTAAGTTTGTGAATGTTAGACTCTAACCAGTTAAAAAATGTATTATGCAATGACATTATACGCACAAATTTCAATGTCGTGTAAATAATCTATAGATACACGTGCGTATACGATATGCATTACATATTATCATATCATGACGTTTGACGGTCCTTCTTCTGACCGAATGAAAATCCACTTCAACAACGGGATCCACGGACTCGAAGAAAAAACGCTGCGAACGCCGCGTTGCCACCTGGCGGCATCAAAACAGTCTTTACTATGGATTTATAGTAAATACAAACTTTAACTATGAATAATAATAAATATGAAAATTTACTACGAGACATAGTGTGAAATGTGGACTACACTAGATTATAGTTATCTTAACTATATTTGTCATATTTATTTAAATCAATCTACGTAGTTGATTTTTTTAACAATGAGAAGCTAGTTGGTGTAATAAAATTATAGTAAAATCGCCTATGAAAGTGGTAAATTTAACTACTTTTCATAGTTTTTTTAACTTATTTTCCCAACTATGTGATATAGTCTTTTATTAACTTTTATTCAATAAATTTAATAATTAGGGTATCTTGTGATAACAAATTTGTTTTATACCAGTTATTAAAATTTTTATATTAAATATTGCAAACCTTTTGAATAACTGATTGAATATAATGGACAAACGATAGAAATTGTTACTGACGTAATCAACAATCTCTCTTGTACTGCTGAACAGTCAAGGAATTCTGTAGTCTGAGCAGCCTTCAACTTTTTATATTCCTTATATAGAAACAGTTATATTCTTTTCATTACATAATTATAAGTTATTATACTTCAACATAAACAATTTACTGTAACCGCATTTATCATCTAAAATTACGAGCAATTAATTTCTATTATGAATTATTATCTAAAGTGTGATTCCCAAAATAGTAGGGGAAGCCCATAAAGCAGAACACCTTTTAGTATTATACGAAAAATATGAAAACGACTCGACTATTATCAAGTATCATTTGAAACTTTACGTCATGGTTTTATGAACATAAAAAAAAGTTTTACGACGTCCTACATTATTGGAGTATGAAAAATTCATTTTTTGGTGGAGTAAACGGGATCTTTTCATTTTCCTTTACTTTTCTTCTTTGGAAATGTAACGGTAATATAAAATTTACGTCGCTGTTACTTGTGATAAAATTGTTACAAGGATGTTACATAGTTGTTATGTTTGTGTTTGCTGGGTTCATATTTTTCAACATGAATGAAGGAATTTCGATATTTTAAGGGAAAAGTAATATATACATGCTATTCATGACAGCACATTTAAATGTTACTCGAAATATTTATAAACAAAGTACCAAGTGACCAAGTAGCAAACTATTTCGAACAATGAACATAACAGAACGTTCGTTACAAATAATCAAAATGAATCCGAATCAAATCATAAACGAATGTGACACCGGAAGAAATATACCCTGGTAAAAATGAAGGGTGCCGAACGCTTTAAATTCCCTGCGAAAAATTGTAGGTAGGATTCTCATATGAGAATTAAGTGAGATTCTTATGAGAAACGAAATTAAATATTTCATTTAATATTTATAACAATTTAACGTTATTTCTAGTATTTAAAATTTAATCAATTTTTAGAATTCGCGCATTCCTACGACATTCTCATGAGAATCTAATGAGCTTCTCAAGGGAGTCTCACTTGATTCTCATGAGAATCCCGTTTCAATTTCTCATCAGAAAAGTTCTCATATGATCCTCATGAGAATCCTATATAAATTTTTCGTAGGGTTGTCTAAATTCACTCTTCCGTTACTTTTTTGTAACGATTAAATGCTATTTTAATGCATATGCTTAATTCACTCTTAGATTTTTACCAGGGCAGATACCACGTAGAGCACTGTGGAACACTTGTCCAAAATTAAAAGAAATAGGTACAGTAATTAATGCCCCGCCTCACCCCGTTGTAAAAGTTCCACTTTTCCGAACGACACTTTTTGAACTTTGAGTTACGATTTTGTTTAAATTCTTACAAAAAGTGGAGTATAAGTAAAAAATGTTTCGTGGTAAGAACGGTCACCTTAAAATGGAGTATATAAAACAAGGAATTCTTAAAGTCACAATTGAACGACGATACTGCAGTGAGCATCATTTATGTTCACAATAGAAAAACAAAAATGTTTGGACATACCCGCTAGAAACAAAAACATAATGCTATAGCTTGCAAAAAGCGTTATACATATGATGTGCCTCTTACGTAATATCAGTCACGAATTAACATTTTTATAACGACTAATTAATTGTAATTGATTAAAAAACACTTTCTTGTAACGGCCTAATCTTATGGCCACAAATAGGCACATTTCTTCGAAAATTAAACTTTTTCCGTAAAGTGATTAACATTAATAAATACATACACCTTTTTCCTTATCAATGATAACACTGAAGATTTATAACCGTTGCAAAATGTTCACAAATAGCTTTATATAAGTTTGCACAACATCCTACGTGGTGTATCTTAGTTGTTACTCTTCTGAAAGTCACAAACGTGAGTATATTCATATTATCATCTTTATATTGACAGTAGCAAATGATTGTTGTTAACTATTTTTATGCACGAAGCTAATACCTCTTGAGCATAATAGAAGTAATGATAAAAATTAGCTATACCGTATAAAGTTTGTAGTTAAATTTGTATCTATTACTTTTGTCCGAGAAGCGTCTCTTCTCTGTTTAAAAAGTTACATTTTAAGTGTATAGTACACTTTAACAAAAATCTACTGAAAAATTCCCATACTTTTACTGGAAATAAATAATCTAAATTCGGTATGGAAATTTTCCCAATACCATGTTATGCATAATTTTGCAACTGGGTATGTTAATTTTCCACTATGGCAATGAAAGTAAAATGATATAGATTGCTTATAGAGTGTTATAAAAAATAAATATATTTAAATAATTTCTTCGTGGTGATGCTCAAATTCAAAAGCGATTTATCGTGCAGTGTCATTGATGTGACGATTTGAAATCTGGACATTCTTCCTGGAGAATGTTCTTGATGAATTCAGAGACTACTGTTCGCTCATTAATTATATCGCCAAGTAAGGCATTTGAACTACTGATTGTCGATTTCATTTTCGGATTTGTACACCACATAGTGGATCTCGATGGAACTCGTATCTCTAAAGGTCGTTTCCCATTCATAGTATAATTTTCATACCAAATAGAGTCTTCCCATTTGGATATAGACTATTTTTAATTTCCCATTTTCTTCCCACGGTGTATACTTCCGTTTTTATTATGATTTAGATCCTTCTAAATTACATTATTATTTAAAGGCATTTGTGGTACTTGTGGTCGATATATGCGGGAAGGTACTATTGAGAAGTTTGCTATTATTATTTTGGTCCAAACTAAATATTTATTTGATTCAATTAAATTAACAACCCTGGTAAAATGGAAGCGTTGACTAAAGCATCTATAAACCGTACACAAAGCGTATTCTAGAATTGTACGCCTCAATAAAACGAATCATACGCTTAATGCGTGTTTGAATGACGCTTAACGTCAAAGCATCCGAAGCGCGAATTTAGACATTTTAAGCGTTCATTACACGTTCCGTTAAGCGTTTGTAGATAGTGAATAGAGCGTTTTTTATTTTACTACGCTACTTAAGTAAACTTTATCGAAGCTGTACGCTATGTAAGTAAGCTTTATCCAAACGTTCAGCACTCTTATTTAAGCGTTTATTAAAAGTTCCGTTAAGCGTTTGTAGAGAGAAGATTACGTGTTATTTTATTTCTATTCGCCGTATACGTAAACTTGATCGAAGCGTTCAGTACTCTTATTTAAGCGTTCATTAAGCGTTTGCAGGGAATGAATGGAAAGTTTATTAAATTTTTATACGTCATATGCGAAAACATTGATTAAAGCGTTCATAGAACGCTTATTTAAAAGTGAAAGAAAATGAGTCTTTTAAGAGTGAATAAAGCGTGAATAAACGCTCCAGAGACGCTCTATGAACGCTTTTAACGTTACAATTGGACGCCTTAAGAGCGTTCTATTATCGCTGAAAGTACGCTCACATACCAGATGACACGCTTAAATTGTCTAAAATCACGTTTAGCGGACTCTTTCAGAACGCTTAACGAAGCGTTATGTACGCTTCCATTACGCTTCTCTGATGCTTAACGTACTCTTTACGAACTATTGGTTCACGCTACTATTTTTACCAGGGATGCTTAAAGCTCATTTACTTAAATTAATTAATTATATTTTATGATTAGCACTGAATTTTTTAAATCAAGTACATTTTTCAATATTCGTTTATTACAATAACGAACAGTTATTAATGAGTTTTAATCTGTTGTGTTTAATTCATAATATGGACCGATGAATTTTATGAAAATTTTACAGGCACGAGCTGAAAATGAAGTTCAGGATCCTTTTATGCTTCCTTATGCTAGCCGTGGTATTCGCCGCGGGGCAAGGTCGCGTCTGCAAGAGGCCTAGTGACTGTGACTACTGCAAATCCTACAGCGATCGTTGCGCCACGTACACAGGATTTTGTCAAATAACTAAATATTGTCTTTGTATAAGAATAAATTCACATGCGCCGGGTTGTCCATAAAAAAATGTTTAATGTTAATTACAAAATAAATATATATGTAATGTTATAACAAATCTATCGTAATTAATTCATTTACCAGCTTTACATTTAATGTATAGAATTGTATTAAATATTGTTTATTCTTCTAAGTATCTTTCTAAAGTTATATGCCGCTTTTGATAAATGTTATATCAAACGTGTTCCAAAATTTGTTATAGTAAAACTTGATAGGTGAAAATCTACTAATAATGATTGTAAAACTAAATAATACTATTTTATTACAGAAGGAACAAGATGTAAAAATATAACGTTTAATGTTTCCGTCGAAAAATCTTTCTATTCAAATACTTTCCTCGTACAATTACTGCTGCTACCGACAGCTTCGATGACAACTTATGATTCCTGTAAATAAAAGACAATGACGTAGGATTTGTATTATCATTACTTTGTCTACTAATAAGGATAGGAATAATTCAAATAGTCGGATATCTTTTAATCCAAATGTTAAATTTTACGGCATCATACGCGTATATTATTTTCCTTGATGAGGGTTGTTTTTTAGTAAACCTGTTTAGTTTCACGGAGATCGGAAAGGCTTAAAGAAATGTGTGACCAAGTCATAAGATAAACATAAATATCATCTTGCAAATACAGAATTGAAGAATTAATACTGAAGAACGTCCTCCTTTTATTAAAATCTTAATTATTGCTCAACACTTTTGTTCGTTTATTACAAAATGTTTGCTCATAAAAAGTAACCGTATTACATTGTTTTAAGTCGTGTTTGGCAGAAGAATGCTTTCTTTATTCGTGTCAACCTACCAATCTTCGTGTTATAGGCTAATACTTTCAGTCAAAACCAACAATTTAGTGAAAATGAGGCATAAGATAACAAAGAAATAGGTTAGTGGAAAAATTAGCATTTAATAACAAAAACATTTACATAATTTTAAATCAGTTTTCAGTTTTTAAACTGATTGTACTGAGTTTTTCCACCAAAGCTTCATAAGCCGTTTTAAAATTATACAGGAAGTTATTTTCATCCATAACAAACCGTGCAAAACATTTAAATTGTACAATTTCCAATAAAATAATCAAATATAATTCAATTCTAGCTTTTAGATTCTTTTGTGAGTTCGATTCTCATGTGGATATTAATTTCACTATTTATGCAATAAATAAATCTACGCCTGAGTTCTCGATGATACCCTTTTTTGTTTGTAAAATTAAATAATACAGTCAACTCCAAATTGCTTAATCTGTAATTGAGATCTGTGCAAATCCAATTAGTGCTTTGTCATCAGGCACTTCATTGGCGACATGCCCCGAGTTCTGAAAAAATTAGTTGCTATCAGTTGCGGATTTTGATCTACGTAAACTCATTTCCATCAACAATTAACTTACCAACGAAAACGTAACCGTACGTATTTGACCAGTGCTGTCGATAAGTTTTTGAAGATTTGCAGCAATAACAACTATATCCTTTCCGTCTACTAAGCCCGCACCCACTAACTCCGCTGCAATGCCTTCGGCTGAATCAACGCCTACCGCGAACTCAAATCGTATGTCATTGAGTTCGCGCTTCTGATTCCTACAATAAAAATATACGCTTAGGGAAGTCAAAATCTTCTTTTACGAATTTAAGGAAATGGAGGAATAGGCGGGAAAAGGTTATCTTACTCGGATCTATCATCAAGAGTAAACTGGTTATCAGGACGCCTGGTTTAAAACAATCGAATGTGAACAGGGAACATCATTTCGGTACTCTCTCAATTAACAAGCAGATTATTAAGTTACTTCCAACTTACCGAAGCCGAAGCACTAAATTAATGGGGATATTTTGTTCAACCGCTTGAACGGCAACTCGACTTAATGTGGATTTTACTTCCCCGTAAGCTTCTTCCTGATCCGCACCATCTTCTTCGCTACTAACATTTTCAATAGTATTAACAGGTAAGGCCTCTTTACTTTCATCCCCGCTCGACGTCCCGCTATCTTCTTCAGAGGACCATACCCACTCTCCGGTAACCGTTCTATGTAATCGCCCAGAGGTCCCAGGCTGACGTTTTGATGCCTTTAATAAATATCAAAAATTCTTCTCATAATATTTTCATTTAATGCTTTTTAACAAAAATTTCGATTTTGCCATAAATATTGTAAATATATCTAGTTCCTTAATATAAATAATGTGTACTTTAGTACGTTTTAAACAGGTTATGAAACATAATTGCAATTGAGGATGAGTACACCTTAAGCTCGAACACTGGACAACATTTGGACTCGAAAATTTCAAAAGTTTATATTTTTTTTCATTCACCGACGAGGTAAATCATGTTTTCAAATGAAATTGATTAATTTGACGAATAGTTTTCATAATAATAAAATAAAAACAACAAGTTTAAAAATATCGTGAACAGTAAGTCGACGAAAGTGAACTTACTTATCCAGACAATAAAGTATCGAGGAACGATTCGAATTGAGTATTTTGGTGTTGAAAAAAATGTTGATCTAAAAATGTCCAGTTACTAACTTCTGGTCGCATCGGGCGAGTTGTTCGATGAAGGACATAAATATTAACGATTAATTATGTAATTGATCAATTGCGTGTGTTTTTTGTACAAAACTAAACGTAATAAGTTTATCCAGTATTGAAAACGAATCCGTAGATGGCAACGTATATCATATGCATACCACGAGTTTTTCCGTTATCGCTATGTTCAAAAGGAATTTTGCCAGTGTACGCAAATTTTCAAGAACAAACTCGAAACTAAATTACCTTTTGAACTCGAGTTTCTAAACTTGGTCCAATAGCGACTAGAGTTTGTTGTAGATATTTCTTGTCTTTTGCCTTCTTAAAAAATGGGTGTTTGAGTAGCTCCGTTGCTGTCGGTCTGCAAAATTTGAGTCTTGTAGATACCAATGGCAACATTAACGCCAACTGATACTAGTGAGAAAATGCAAGGTTTCAAAAAGTTACTGCAACGTCGTTTGTCTTTAACAATATAAATAATACGCATTAAGATGTTAACATTATTATTGCCCATCAATAAAGACCGTTTTTTTTCTAGAAGTCATTCTATTATGACGTTAAAAAATATATTGGGTACAAATGTTTTCAAAATAACTAAAATATAATGAATATTTCAAAAGCAGGCGTATTATTAAAATTAAAGGTGTTGGTTGATTTTGTATCACTGATTGTAGTATTAATGTTGTCATTCTTGGTTATGCCTATTAGGTTTTTAACGATAAGTATTAAAAAAAAAGAGTAAATAAAATCCTTTTAATCAGATGACATCTCAACAGTTAACTCCAGAACTAATTACGTTTTTGATAGGTTCAAAAATATTTAGGAGAGTAGTCCCATACCGATATACTATTGAAAATAATATGTTCAAAATGCACTATGCTGCAAAGTCATGATACTTTGTATTTTTTCCCGCCTTCCTTATTTTAATTTTGACCATTCTAAACAATCTAATGACATCTAAGATTGTCTTTATGAATCATAGATTCTACGAAGTAAGAAAAAAAGATTCTTCCTTGAGCGGTCCATCTTTTTTAGGTCCAATTTTTTTTATTAAACAATTCAAAATAAGGCAAAAAAAGTGGCCAAAAAGTCGATTAAAATCATTTTAATTAATCTTTTTTCAATATTTTTTTTTTAATCTTGAATGACATAACAAGAAATACAACATTAGGATTATTAACATTACCTCAAATTTAATTTAATGACTAGTTATGTTAATTTACAGAAAGGTGTTTTCAGTGTAAAACCTTGATTTAATGTACTACAGAATACGGTGTAAATTGCTCTCGTTCACTTTTAATACATGGAGAACAGAATCAGTGTTTTTTTTAATGTGGCATAATCGCGATCTTAAATGAGATTGAAACTAAAGTACTATAAGGTTTACTTGTAAAGCAGATCACTCTTTTCACCATAAACATAACAATAAGAGGTACTCATTTATAAATGTGTAAGTGCAGAAGATGCGACAGCGAAACAGCGCCCTTAAATAACGCCTCAAAATGAAAAATACACCACTGGAGAATTACATAGATATGATAAGAATTTATTACGATACAAATAATAATTTGACAACCTTTTTCAGTATAGGAATTCCGAAGTGTAATCCTACACTGAGAGAAATGTTTTAATAATAGTTAATGTAAGCTAATTTCAAGGCTCTTACATTAATTCTAAGGTTATATCAGTAACTGTAAAGTCAAAACAACAGGTAACTTTGAGATGAAAATACCAGCACTTTCCTGTACGTCAGTATTGTTATTGTACAATTAACTCATATATTTTAACATTCAAGGAGCGTTCGTAAACTCGAGTAACTGCGCGTGTGTATGTTTGTTTATCTCTGTTTCGGCGAAACTGTAAGCGTGTAAATGTCACCAAATGATCCCAACATTAATATTTAAAACTCTTATATTAACTATTAATATAACAAATCTAACCGAATCTTGGATTACGGTAACTTCAGGATAAATTATCTTACCTTAAGATCAAAATTTATATTCTGTTAGCTTTACTATGAAGTTATTACATTAACTGCTAACAAACATTTCTGTCAGTGAATTATTTATGAATCAGTATGATTACATAGAACACGCAAAAAGAAATTGCATAGTATGATATAAATTTTGAAATACATTCCGATTTCCGTTTATAATAGTTTGAAACATGAATTTGTCAGAATTTGGAAATGAAACACGGATTTGTCCGGTTTATTTAGATGACCAAAGACATACAAGCGCAAAAATTAGAAGATACATAACCTTAGAGTACCTCATTAGTAAACCTCAAATAAAAAATAGGCGCAACACACTTTTACGCCTGTGTGATAACCAAAGTTTTCTTTGTGAGCTCTTCATAATTTTTCCCATTGTCTAACTAAATCCCTGAAGAATATGCAATTTTTTAATAATAATAATAATTTTTTTTACTGTGATTCTTAATATTTTCAACAACTCTTGTTATCACTATAGAATTTGAACAATATTGTGTGATGTTGATCCTAAAAGTCGATGTGTATTCACGAGGAAATGAAATATAGCCGTTAATTTATAATAGCACCTTTTTGGAATATATGTACCGCAAAGTTTATAAATAATTAATATCTTTCTCTATAATGCGTTATTAGTTAAGATTATATAAATTATTTTCATGTAATTTATTTAATCACTTTAAATATTACGACGAAATTACAAATTCAAATAAATAGTATCAGTTGCGATAAGTGTAATTTCTTATTCATTTTTAAAGCAATTTATTAATTATTTCGATTAATACAATTAATTGTATGTACATATATACATTGAACTTAATTATATTTAATATGTAAATATACTTAAACACAGACAAATAATGTACAATATGGAAGACACATGGACTTAGCAAATTTATGATTTGTCCCTAATAATAAAAGTACTTAAAAATCAGAAATAGAGACATGATCACAAATTAGTACAGGGACCTTAAAAATGTCTAAAATGCTTTTTTCATTTTTCCTTATTCAGTTATACGTATTTCCATGCATCTACCTAATCCGTTGTTATAGTCACTAGAAATATAATGTTTCTTAAAATTATCCAACACTTTCGAGAAGCTTGATTTTATTTGAAAACATGATAATCGAATAATGTCTAGAACAAAATAATAATAATAGTAAACTGACTATATTGCTTGAAATTAAAATAATTATATAATATCTACAACAATTAAATTGACATAATTATAAGTAAGTGTCAAGACACAACAGACCAAAGCTATTTTACAGTCTGACCTTCTGTCGTTTATTTATCGACCTTCGAGGATGTATTAGGAAAAGTTGGTTATATACATTGTTATTACAAATAAAAGAACTTTCTATATCATCTTTCAAACAGCATACGTATCACATGTTGAAAAATCAGATCATCTTTTAACATTATCTATAAATCGAGTTAGTTGTTGATTTCTAAATAAGAATAGAACAATCGGTTGTTCAGATAGTATAGTATGATCGGAATAAGTGATAGAGGATTTTAATGTTTGGTTTTCAACTTTTCGTATCTATTAGATTGTGCACAATTTTCATTCCTCTGATTTATTCCTATCATTTTAAGCGTTTTCAAATGGCTTGATTAAGCAGAAAGTGATGAAAAATTTGGATCGTAAGTTGAAACTTTGAATAACGAATCGCACTTTGACTTAGTACAAATCGACAAATAATGCAATGGTACTCGCTTTTTTAAATTTCTAAACGTTGCAGAATTTCGAGTAAAAATGAAAAGTGCTTTTAAATGTCAATCAAATTTACGTAAAGCGTTCGTATTTGTTAAACAAATTTTTACTCACTCAAATTTTATTCTTGTAGCCTTTTAACAAAGTTTTAAACCATTTCTAAATATGAACGGATTTTATCGAATTACAGTTTATTCTTCCGAGAATCAATAGAGATATTTCAATTTTAGAAATGTGCAACAACCGTTCGGTGACGTTGCAGATTGCAATTTTTTTCCCAAACAATGTGTTTTTTTTTTTATTACATTAAGACGAAAATTTGAGTCACTAACAAAAGTTATTTAATAAATAATTTTTGCATGTTCCATTTGTTTTCAAAGACAATAATGATTTTAAGCTTAATTATCATCTTTAATAAAAGTTCTTGAAAATGTTATAATATATTGTTCTCCAATATATGTATAAAATATGATATTCCAGGGAATAACTATCTTAACAATATGCACAAAGCGCAACGGACACGTCGGTTGACGTTGCGTCATCGTAACATTGCATATTTCTTCACAAGTAAATCCCCGATTTATGTTATTGCATTGCATACTCCTTTTTGCGTAACATGTACATGATCTGAAATATGCGTGCATTTGTAAATTTTACTGAGGAAGTGTATTTGCTTTCTAAAAGAAATAAAATATCAAAAATGCACACGATTTCTTAGAATTAAACTAATTATTGATTTGTAAAAATCAAGTTACGGTTAGGAGGAAAGTAACATGATTTTTCCAGAGAAGCGTTTCGTCCGCACAAATGTGGTTGTTGGAAATGTACACGTGAAATCTGCATACACGTTTCGTTTACTCTCAAAAAACGTTTACGTACACATGTAACCTCAAAATGTTCAATTTCACGTGCAAATTATACGTACTGTGTGACCATTGGTCAGGGTTTGCACGTTTGGGTTTTAACTCCTTTTAAGGCAGTACAGGAAATAGTCCAAATGTACGCTTAAAAGTTGTTTATTATACATTGAAAGATATCTTTTAAAAACTAGGAGAAATTACTATTCTTCTATAGGGATTTGAGGACAGACTTGCAGAGTAGCAATGTTTCATAACTGAATAATAATTTTTACTATTCCAGAATAGAAATTTTTCTTATTGCACGAAAATTCCAGGTATGGGAAATTATTGATATATAAAAAAATTAATGAAATATTTTTATCGTAATAAAGTGGTATTGTTTTAATTTTTATTTTTATTTATTCGTGTTTATTTTTGTATTTGTTCTTTCTGTACACTCCGGTAAAATAGCATGCTATGCCATTACAACAACAAGTACCACTCATGTACAATAGGGTCTCCCTTATTGCATACTGCAGATTTTTCAAAATGGCGGCGGTCTCCCTTATTCTCTACTTCCCCTTTACCCCCAGTCTTAGTGGTAGACGGTCGTCAACGGTTCGAGATTCGCTCAGCCGCGAAGGTTAGGTTAAGCCCAGTGGAGGAGGGAAGCCGACCGAAGGGGAATATATGCAATAAGAGATCCTAAATCCAGAGAATGAGAGATGTTTAGAGAATATGGGAGGATTCAATAAGGGAGACCCTACTGTAATATTAAATCGTCGGCTCATGACATTCTATGTGAATTTCAGCGTGTCATTTACTGCTTTTGAGGGAATGAAAACTCATTTCTATAACGGAGACACAATGGAGCACAACAAACCTACGACCATCGCGTTCGAGCCTGGCGGCGACAAACGTAACTGAATTAGTATTTTTCGATACAAGGCCGCAAAACCAGTTTTTACGGCTCGAATGCGATACATGAGGCCGTAAAGCGTTACGGCCGTGTGTCGAACATTATTTTTCGGTACTGAAAGCTGTAAAAATTCGATTTCGCGGACTGCATTTAGTCGGTATGGGTTATGTTTTGACAGTGCAGATTCATGTTACACGTGATCCGTAAAATTTCATTTTACGGACTAAAAACAGACCGTAAAATCGGATATTACGGCTATAGTACCGAAAGTGTATATTTTTGTTTATAACGTGATTCACTTTTTATTGGTCATCTCGTAAGTTTTTACTGTTCTCTCTAGTAAAATTTTCTACAAAAGCTTCGTAAATTTCATAACCTTATATATCTTACTGTTCTGGTTTAGGAAATTCTATTACAGCAGAATATCGAACTACATATATTATGTCTAGTGAGAATAGTAATTTTTCCTATTATTTTTAGACATCTTCCTATACAATTTGTCTCGTACTTATTGTAATAACATAAGTATTCGAACATTTCTCATGCGCTTACAATAGTGTACAGAAAGCTTCTTTAGAATTATCGTGCAGTTAATTTTACTCTCGTTGTACTCTTTGTGTACGTCCACATTTTTATCAGGGATCTATATTGACCACCCCTCGAGTGGCTATCGGTCGAAAGCTAACTTGTATACTTTATAAAAAAAAGTAGATGAACTGTATTACTGTCTGATGTTGAAATGTATTGGAAATTACGTTAATATGAAATCTCAAATTAAACCTCATCATGACTGGGCTGGTAATGAAAACAATTGAAACTTTTAATAAATTTCAATGCATGTTACATGGAGAGAAATGTGAAAGGATGAAACTGTAGGTATTCCTTCGCCACTGTACTAAGATTTCGGAGCTGGTTCTGCACCATATGTCGCGTGATATCAATCTAAGAAAGCCACAGTCTCAGACTGTGAAAAGGCTTAGGATGAGAGAGCAAAGCTGCGATGCTTTCTCCCGCCTAAGTTTTACTTTTTAGACTAGGGCTCTCGGGGCTTTTTTGTAGGAAATTTCCTCCTCTACAAAAAAGGTTTAGTAAATTTTTGCTCTATCTTGCACCGTTTTCGATACGGAAGCGAGAGAACGAAGAACATCGAGTTTTTAAAACAAAAGATAAACATGTTGGACGCTGAATACGTTGTTTTTCATTCTATTGCTTCCGTATCGAAAACGGTGCAAGATAGAGCAAAAATTTACAAAACCTTTTTTGTAGAGGAGGAAATTTCCTACAAAAAAGCCCCGAGAGCCCTAGTCTAAAAAGTAAAACTTAGGCGGGAGAAAGCCACGAAGAAAGCATCGCAGTTTTGCTGTCTCATCCTAAGCGTTTTCACAGTCTGAGACTGTGGGTTTCTTAGATAGATATCACGCGACACATGGTGCAGAACCAGCACCGAAATCTTAGTACAGTGGCGAAGGAATACCTACAGTTTCATCCTTTCACATTTCTCTCCGTGTATTTCGTTATTTTAATATCCAATTCAAGTATATCTTATTTTCCAATTGATCTAAAAATTTGTCATTATTCTTTTTGTAACCTGACGACATAACTCAAAATGCATTAAAAAAAGTAATTGCGAATACAGCAATTAATTTATGATAATACATTTCAAATCAATTTAGATTACTGGGTGGTTTTCGATAAATGTATATTCATAGTAACTATAACAGTTTCCCAGTGACTTACATACATAGCAATATTATAAGACAATTTCTGGTTTCTTACCTTTTGCTGGGATCTTTCTGTAGGCAGTCAACAATCATTTTTCGGAACGTTTTACCATAGGCCTTATATTGATCTTTATCGTCTGCTGCTGTATCCAACGTTGGTGGATCGTTTTGAAGGGTTAACATTAAGACTTTCATAGGGGGAAATTTATGATAAGGTGCTGTGCCACTTGCCATTTCGATGGCAGTGATTCCCAAGGACCAAATATCTGCTTTGAAGTCGTAACCATGGTCCTGAAAATTACAAATAATTTTACAATCTACGTTTCATTTTTGTCATTGGCGATTTACTTTCCTATGTTTTCCATCTACTAAATTTAGATTTTATATCTACTAAAAAATTTTAGGATCTGGCGAGTTAAATTTTAACAAATGTTTTCCAACGTTTGTTTTGTTTTTTAGCTTACCCCCACTATACCATTCGCGATCATCATTAAATTGCATATCTCCTCATACTTTAAAAGGAATACAAATTCAACATCAGTTGTGCACATAAATATAATGTTTAGATTAATTTTTTTTTTCAAAAATCAATAAATGATAAAAAACGGCACTTTTTCAACATATTTTACAAATCTGTGATCACTAAGGAAAACCAGGTAACTGACGTCGCATTAAAAATTACATATACATTTTTTTAATTTTATTTCTATTCACGTTATAATGCATGCGCAACCCAGTTAAAACAATGACGTGCAATGTAACGTCTATTGTTACGTCCAATGTGACGTCTCATATGACGCCTTAAAAGCCGTACCAAATTGAGATAACATTTATGACATCACTGGACGTCACAGAACAATTGAAGTAAATCGTAGCCAGCTGCCGTCGGGAAAAGAGATTATTATATCGGGTCCCGAAAAATTTAAGATAGCGGACGTAACCACATAGCATGCATGCCAAATTTTCCGCAAAAAAAAGTCGCAGTCCAACGTTTTTCAAATGGGCGATTGTGCGACAAGTCCCCTACAACACTGCCCCACAACTGCCAGTAGATGGCTACGAGCAATGTCGTGGCACACGCGACACTACTCTCGTTCTCGTTATAATTTGGAAACGATATATAATCTTTTCAAAGCAGGTCTATTGACATTCGCAGATTCGGTATTGACCTATAAAAATTAACTTTAATTTCAGTATAATTTCTTTCAATTTTTAAAACTTTCGACCAAATATTGTTTAATATGTATCAGGCCAGGGCGCCTCATCTTTGTCTCATATTTAATTCTAGTTTCTTCTCTACATTTTGTCTCTTAACTTGTATCCGAAAATCTCGGAATTCCATCTCAATGGTATATTGTTCCCCATTTATGAGAATAAATTTCTATTACTACTATTATTACGACGTAACAATGCACGTCACTGCATGGATTACAGATTTGACGTCATTTTTTTTACTAGGATTTTTATTTTATTATGTTGAAGATTCAGTGTTGGATTAAATAAGTTCTTACATGTCAAAAGTTGATATTCAAGGTCGGGTTTTTACATAAAAATTGAGTTATTTGATATTTTGGATTTATTCTTATTTACTCTGATTTTATACAATGTTTAATTTACGCCAATGTATTATATGAAAAAGAGCTGAGTGGCCAATATTTCAAATTATTATTATACTTCATATTTTCTAACAAGTAATGCTAGCCGTGTGATACCCTGGTAAAAATGGGAGTGTCTCGAAAGTATCCATTAAGCGTCAAATAAGGTGTCCCAGAGACGTCCAAGGGGCGAAGCGGATATGGAGACGTTCACGAGATGTGAAATTAAACATTTGGGCAGTTCGGGACACCTTACTATGATTTGCCGAGTCTCCACAGAGAGTACATACAATTAAATTACGCTTCAATAGATATAAAATAACGTACAGTGGGACCTCTCTTATTCTAACTAGAAAAGTTTTTCAAGATGGCGCTGACTTTTCTTATTCTAATTTTCCCCTTACCCCCACTCACGAGCTTGTGTACGTATCGATATTAGCGTCGCGATATTTCAGAGTGGTTCAGAGTCACTTTTCGCGCGGTGGTAGGGGAAGACTTGAGTAGAAGCGATTAGAATAAGAGAGGCTGAATAATTAGAATAAGAAGGGTAATTAGAATAAGAGAGGTCCTACTGTACTAAGAGATACTTTTTTGTATATCGCCAAAGGTTAATTTTTTAAGGGGGCATTCAGTGACCTCAAAACCCCCGAATAATCTCAATCGAAACTTTTCAACTTTTAGCAATTTTAGTCGTCATAGTGGATCCGCCATTTTGAAATGTTAAAATATAATATCAAATTTAGATTTAGCAATCGCAACCAAAATTCCCCGCGCAGCAAATTTCATTCAAATTGAATTAGTTTGTTAATTTTCATATTTATCAATGCTCCCCTTTAAGAATGTATCTCTTAAGAATGAACCTTTGACGATATAAAATTAATATGTATCTGTTATTTGTCATAGTTTAGTTGCAATAAGTGAGTATCATTTTGGGTAGTATTACGTGTAAATTTTAGGGAAAATAAAGGAATTTTGTTTTTTACATTTTGGTACAAGTGATTATGATACAATCTTAATTTCAGTATTTTTCTAGCTCTTTTCATATATGATCGACTTATTCCTAAATATTCTGATTTTATTTAATTAAATGTAATTTTTTTATGAACTTTCAAACAAACATGGTCCATTTTAATGTTTTTTTTTCTGGCTTTAGCTTCATTAACCCTGTCAATTTGAAATTTGTGTAAATATGGATATTTATGTTTTCGAAGACGCTGATGACGAATTTGGAGTCAATTTTCAATCATTCAAAATGGCGGATCCAATATGGCTAACATTTTTTTTTAAAGTCAAGCGGCCATATTGAATTTTCTGTTTGAAGTTTTAAAAATTTGTCCTCAAATTCGGATTCAGCGATTCAACGTACCCAATAAAACCTAACTCTGTCATATATCTGTTTCTTTATTCTCTATTTATTCATTCTTTTATAATTACGTGTATAATGAAAAATGTTTACAAATCGTCCCATTTTGTGCGGCCATATTGCATTTTACGTTTAGGATTTTCGAAATTTCATCTTAAATTCGGATTCTGCGATTCAAAATACCCAACAAGACATAACGCTGGTATATATATATCTGTTTGTTTATTCTCTGTTTATTCAATCTTTTCACGTAGTCCACAGCGAAAGGGTTAAAAAAAAATAATTACAATTAGTTGGTGGCCCAATTGCTTCCGGTCGGCGGGTTCCAAACCGGCCATTAGGTGGCGGCATTCAGAAATCAAAATGGCGGATCCAAAATGATGGCCGAATTTGTAAAAATAATTAAATTTTCTTAAAAAATGTTACTGGGGGAATTTTGCAGTCACTCATGACGAATCTGACAATACTTTCATGCCATTACATTTAGTATTACCCGGATAGAATGGAACCGAAATCAACAATCCCAAATATGTATCTTCAAGTGTATAATGAGTTTATAAAGAAATTTCCACCATATTGGATCCGCCATTTTATGTTTTCAAAAACTGATTACCGATTAGTAATCAGCGACCCCAAAATCCCCGAGTAACGGGATTCATGCGAATTTATTAAATAACTTATTAATGTCTATATTTAGATAAAATGGCGGAAAATTAAATCATCCATCATATTGTCGTTAGCTTTTCAATTTTTTCACAGAGGATTGTTACCTGGTTTTTCCTAGCGACCACGGAAATAAATAAATTGCGCACAGGTGTTTATGACTTTCAAAGTGAAATATTGGAAAACATTTAAAAAATAATGAGCATTTCTATCTTGGCTCTTCGTATGACATTACTACAGTTACTTCAATTTGATGATTTGTTTATCCAAATTCAATTACCAGATTCAAAGTTACAGGTCAATAACAAATTATTCTGATGTTTAATATTATACATTTAACACACAAAAAATCCATTGAAAAGTATTTAATAATTGTGTGCTCGAAGTCTGAATTCGCTTTCTCAACCTTTTCTAATCTTTCTATATTCCAAATTATTTTCAATCTTTGTAGATGCATCGAAAATGTCTTCCGTGAATAATTCTGAACACTCTTCCCATGCTTAAAATTTGTTAATCCATATCGAATAAAAAGAAAGGTTATGTATGCACTATGGGTCAATTTCTCAGCATTATAAGGGGGATACAATTCGAGTTCTGTAATTTTGTTTAAAAACACAAAAAACATTATCTCATTGAAAGTAACTATTAATACTGCATAAAATACACTAATAAATGTTATGAACCAAGAACAATGTTGTAAATGTGGGCATACTTTGCTTTGGAATTAAATGTATTTTGGATAAGGAATTTAAAGGTGAAATAAAATACTTAAATTTTAAAGTCACTACACGATAACTTTTACCAGCGATAATTACAATCTGAGCATTGATTTGACTATGAATTACTACCAATATTTAAGCAATCATAGTTTAGTAAAATGTTAATATTGATTAAAATTCCTGATACGTTGAGAGTACAAAAGATACAACAACTCGTACACTCTTTATAGTCGTAAATAAGAGTTATCAGATTAAACTGTTGTAAAACAAGATTATGTGCAGTTAAACGAGTATTGTAAATATTTTATACTCTTATCTGCATTAATTTATGGTGTCTATGTAAGATTACTTTTTTGAAAAATTACGATTTTTAAACAATAAAATTATAACTTAATTTCTTACTTATAAAATTATGTACAAAATAAATTTCAAAAGATTATGGAAATGAAATTATTCTTCCGGCCTTACACAAAATATTTAAATGAAATAAAAACAGGATTTTTGTTTAACATTCAACAAAATTCCATACATCACAATTTAAAGCATGAAAATATTAAATAATACACGCAACGAAATGCATAATACAACAGCGAAAATATACATTACGAACTAATTCAGATATAAGTATACATTTTCAATTTTTGCAGATAATAACATAAATTGGAATGTAACTTTCCTCTCTCACCTGCTCCATGACCTCGGGTGCCATCCAACAAGGAGTTCCTACAAATGTGTGTCGAACTTTTTGTCGGCTTAAGTCTCTTCCGGTTGCTAACCATGCGCTAACTCCAAAATCAGCTATTTGCACAGTCCCATCTTCCCCTAATAAAATATTTCCTGCCTTTATGTCCCTAAATAAAACAAAAATACACCGAATTAAGAAATGTGATATTTAACTAAAAAAATTACTTTTATTGAAATCTATTGAAAAGAATGTCTCTAGATTCAATTAAATAAAACATGAAATAATAAAGTGAGCGCAATTAATACATTGATGGATTTGTCGTCGTAACTTGAAACACCTCAATGTTTTTGAAGTCTTACAAGTACAAGGTAACGTATATGAGAAATAGATTTTTTCTATATCTGAAAGCCTCTGAATTTTATATGAATTCAGCAATTCTGTTAAGTCTACGTTACCCTGCAAGTTTGAGTTTAAAAATAATTGCTTTTTATTTCTACTTAATTAAGAAATATTTTTGTAAACAACGAATAGAAAAGGTCATATAATCAACCTATGAATTTGTCCATTGCTATGGAAATACTCAAGTCCTTTGAGTACCTCTCGAAGTACGGTTGCTATCGTTGATTCATCAAAAACTCCGTTCTTACAATTTGATGTTCTTGTTTTGTGTTTTATAATGTCTAATAAAGATCCACCCTCGAGTAACCTTAACACTAACCACAACTCTTCTTTTACCACAAAAGAAGTATAATAAGTCACAACATTTTCATGATTGCACGAAGACATTGCTTGAATTTCTTTCTGTAAAAAGTAACAAATTATCAATATTACAAAAAACTACTACTAATCAATTTGGGAATAAAAATTGATACTTGCTAATAATTCATCCATACTCGTATTCCATTTTTCTAAATTGATTCGTTTGATAGCGCATTTTTCTTGACGAGGTATACAAAAAGCTGCGTGAACTACTGCGGTGGCACCTACTCCTATAAAATTTCAAGCCAAATTGGAATTATTAATAACTCGTTTATAAGAGATATATCAGGCTTTTGGTTCATCCTGTTACAAGTGGATTTCTTCTTGATTACTTGTATTAATAAATGTTGGAAAAAATGTTTTCTTGGTTAAGTCGGTCCCAGGATTCAAAATAAACAACAAAAAGTTTCTTCTTTAAATGCGTTTCGGCATCACGATATGTGCCATCTTCAGTTTATTAAAGTTATTGATGCAGAAAAAGTCTTTGCACCATTTTATGATGTAAAATGTAATTGGTGACGGTTAGAAAGGATGCATTTTTGACAGTCCCAAAAAGAGTTATAGCATTTCTCGAATCAAATCTGATAGCCACTACACATTGTATAAGTTTGAATAATGAAAATTGAATCCAATGATTATGAAAAATGTAGAAAAAAAGTGAGATTTAAAAGGTTTTGTAAACTTTCTATAGAATTTGACATTTTGAAGGGAATGATTGTTGGGAATAAATTCGGAGTCTGGAGCAGCAATAAAACGGGGTAAGTAGACTGGCCGGTGGATTTAAAATTGCGCAACGAATATTGCACATGACTTTTCGAAATTGGGAAGGATGAAGAATATAAAATTGTTTTGAAAATGTTTGTACTTACCTATTACTTCTTTCAGTTCATAATCGTCTTTTGTATTAGGCCAGCCCTGCGCTACCGGAGGAGCAGTGCTTGTTGACGCCATTTTCTCAGCCGTCTAAGCAATGAGGCTGGCAACTACTAACTAACCGCAATGTTACTCTTGGCAGCCCTTTAACCTTCGATTCGGCCGTGAGTGAGATTTGTTAAGTTATTGCGTTTAATGTAAAGGCGAAGTTTTTAGACCTTACTAAAGTTTTTCGTTGTATCGTGATCGATTTTATACAGAAATACATATGTACATAAACAAAGCAAATTCACGCACGGGACAGCTCGTTACGGGTATTTAACCCATAAAAGTAATACAATGTTCAATCTGAAAAAGAATAACGAATCGAACATTTGGTAAATCATGCGTGTACACATTAAGTGTAACTTCTTCTATCGATAAAAAGTCGTGCACTGAGAGTCTCTCCTACTTTCTTAGATATAACACATACGAAACTCGAATCTGTGTGAAAAGATGCATAAATATAGTAAACGTTTCTAAGGCCTCCATTTCCACCAGCGGAAATCCATGACGGAGCGGCAAATGGCGCCCGCGGAATCTAAACGCGAAAAGCGACCAATCGAAACCGGAATCAACTGGTTGTGTCGAAATTATATAAAATACGAATTACTGGCAATTAAATGGAACGCGGGTGGATCGTCGACCGTAAACATAACGGCAGTGTCGCACCATCAAACCAATTCTGTAGATTTGAACATTATGCCACACCTGACGTTTATTTAGTTCATTGTATTCTTCTTACGTCATGGATCCCTTCTAACGTGGGAATTGAGAATTCGGGATAATTCATTTATCGTATACTACGACATAATTCATCGAGCTATAAGAGTGATATATTTATTTTTAGGATTGGATCCCTATAGACAAAATGGGACACTCGGAGAACTACGCTGCTGGCCAAATTTTCTATATGGACTCTCCGTATTTGTACATCCACATTCCTAACACGCGACAAGTTATATTACAGTAATATTACAATTTTAAACACGAAACATTCATGGAACATTGCAATTTTGCAATACTTCTGCTATTGCGAAACATTTAAGAAGAACGTTTGATAAACTATTTCAGAAATTACACTTTATTTTCAACATTCAGGAAACTTCCCCTTTATAAAAGGGCAGTTAATATTTTACAGAACATGTTTCAATAGAAACGTTTCGCAACGTCTTGAAGATTGTTCATTTCGAGCGGTTAATTTGTAACATTTAACGTGATAACTGCAACGTCACACGCGTGAAATTTATATTTCATCCACATATTAACATGTATACGACTTTTATGAAATACTATAAAAGAACAACATTTTTAGAAAATTTATAAAATTACATTATATACCCAGTAAACGAAAACGAATAGAAAGTTAAAAATACGAATTGAAATGAATTCAAGTGAATTAAAATGAATTAAAAAGTGGACTCAATCATTTTCATGCGTTTTAATTCATTTAAATTCACTTGAATTCATTTCAATTCGTATTTTTAAATTTCTATTCGTTTTCGTTTACTGGGTAGGGGAAGACGGGGCGGAGTGACGAATCTCAAATATTTCCATTATGATCATACTGATTGTAAAATATCATACGTGCTTTCTTTGTTTACACCATTTTTCACATTTTGAGTCATTTTCAAAAATTTCAAGTCACTTTCCTGTACTTTGTTCTCAGATTGGTCAATATTTTCATTTTGGCAGTTTAACCCTTTGAGTCATACATTTTTCCTTTTATCGAATTTATCTGAAATTTCATACTCGGAGATTTTTGAGGTCGCCGATTTCGAATCCGAGGTTACTTTTTCGAAATTTAAGATGGCGGATCCAATATGGAGGACAAAAATTTTAAATATAATTCGATTGGGACAAAATTTGCTACTCAGAGATTTTCAAGGTCGTTGATTATGAATCTGATGTTATTTTTACCAAATTCAAAATAGTACATCCAATATAGCGGACAGAAATTTTAGAAATGTTTTCTTTTTGAACAAAATCTGCTACTCGGGGGCTTTGGGGGTTGCTGATGACGAATTCGATCTCAGATTTTCAAAATTCAATGTTATTTTTCACTCTCTACCGCTAAAAGAGCTTAGGAAGTGTGTAGTCTCTATTCCTGTTGAAAGGTGGATCCGCGATTCTGATCTATGCGACTTTTCTGTTATTCTTGTCATAGAGATGCAATTCTGAAATTCTTGAAATTTCGTTCAAATTGAGGAATTCATAAAATGTCTGTCCGTCATATTGGATCTGCCATTTTGAATTTGGTAAAACTAACGCCAGATTCACAATCAGCGACCCGGAAAACCCCCGAGTAAAAAATCTTGTGCAAATGGAGGCATTTCTACCACTTTTGCCTGCCACATTGGATCCGCCATTTTGAATTTCGTAAATCTAACATCGGATTTGTAATCAGCGACTCCAAAAACATTGCCATACTAAATTTCTAGTCATTAGCTTTAAAAACATCATCAATAATGAATTTTTCCGAAAAAGCATGATTTTTTCATATATCTTTATTTATATAGTTCAAACAATAAACAATTATGTCTTCTTTATAATTTTTATATGTCCCTTCATCATTATAGTAACTGATAAAAGCAAAAAGACCGATCTGAATGCGTTAACCGAAATGGAAATAGTCAAAATTCAAAGAAATCAATGTGGTAACGTGGAATATATTTATTCTAAAAGTATATTTTTTGGACTTATTTATAAAACATGAATTGTTCTTTGTTTGAATTTGTTTTTATGTGTTTATAATGAAATATCGTACCTGGAAGTCCAAATGATACTTTGGGGTAAAGCGGCGAAATTTTTTTCCGGATGTCTGTATTCCGTGATTATTTTTTAATTTAGAATTCCCTTTTGATGAATGCATTGAGTAATTAAAGACAAAGTTAAAATATGTGATCCTAATATAATACGAGCATTCAAAGCTTCCGAAGATGCAATTTCTTTTTTTACAGTTGTTGTAAACTAAATGTAAATGTAAACTAAAAATCCTTGCCGCTTCGCCCCGTCTTCCCATACTATTAATTTTTTTCAATTCTCATAGTTCCCAACTTTCTTTCATATTTATTAGGAGATGAAACATAAAAAGTGTTAAAAAAGTACGGAATGGAGTCAAAATTTTGAAGAATACGTTCAATCATTTTCAAATTTACATTTATTAGCATAGATTACTTATCAGCTGAACCGACTGAAATCCTCCTTCGGGGTTCGTAGTTAACCGAAAACGTAGTAATACGCCAAAAATGTAAATTAAAAACTGTTAAATCGATTTTTAATGTACATTTTTAACGTTGATTGCTACCTTACTAGTAGCGCTTTCTTCTTTTGCATTTTTTACATAAGAGCTTTGTAAAAATTTGAACTCGATCAGTGCAAGTTTATTCTACATATTAGGCTCTTATGGGAAAAGTGCAAAACCTGTGCGAAAGGAAAAGGCGCTATAACATTTTTAACGTCAGAGCTAGATTATAATTTCGCGCGGTTACTGGGAACATTCGTTAACATTCATTAAACGTTTAGTAAATAAAAGCTACAACACCAACGTTGCTTTTAGTACGCTATAAATGTTGATAAACCGTTACAAATAAAACGTTTCATAAGAAAAGAAAACTAGTACTTATTATCCGTTGCATTGATGTTACTTTTACGTCGTAACATGTGCAAAGTTAGTATAACGTGGTATTACCGTTTCCCGAATGTTGCAAACGTTACAAACGTATAACGTTACACGGGGATATCGTGGTTTGACAACATTTCGGGTTACCGAGTTGTTGCTGGAATGTTCCCGCAACTTCCCATCAAGCGTTTCCACAAGCTTGTATACAATTATAGACGAAATCACCAAACTTTATCTAGCATCCACAGTGCTTTCTTTTTAATTAATATGAATTAAAAAATGTTAAGCATGAAGAGGGTGCTCAGACCCTGTCACAAAATATGAGCGTCCATTAAGAGTTCATAAAGCGTGAAATTAACGTTTGGCGAACGTGCAAGAAACGTGGATTCCGTTTCCCCGGAAGTTCGATTGGAGTACACAAAGCGTGAATATGCACCTTTTAAGAGTTCAACGTTTTGCATTCGTTAAAACGGCTACGTAGGCTTTGGAACGCGTACATGAAGAGTCCCTGTTTAATGTATTAGAAAAAAATACTTACCTTACAAACATTTTTATTTATTTTGTTTTGTTTTTATTTATTATTTAACGGGCGGAATCGTCCTTATACAGAGTGTTTGAATATAGTTAATTGTATTAATTGCGAGAGCTGCAGATCGTCTTAAGAGATGGCCCATACTTCACATTTGTGTATGAAATGTACTGCTGCGGAAACAAACCTACACCAAGTACAGCAGCGTTCATGAGTCGATTTCCGCTAGATGAACAATATTTTCGAAACATAAACAAACATCGTGGCTCGTCTTACCATCAGGGAGCTGCTGCTTGAAAACGAAATCGAAAAATTGTTCACCTGACGGGAATCGAACTCACGACTTAGGACTTCGTAGTCCAGTGCGTTACTACCTGGCCTCGAAGCCGATATTTTATTTTTTTTTTCCACATTTTATGTAAAAATTTATTTTTATTAATTTGTTTAAACATAAATTAACTATTTTAAATTTACATGTGTCACGTTATATTCACAACTTGCCGAGTATAGGCAATTAACTTGGCAGAACCTGTGGAAAACAAAAGCCAAGATGTCAAATTCACATCTCGGCTTGTGTTTCCATCGGTCAGAATCTGTAATACCCATACCACATGGTTATGGCATGCCAATCATGTTCGACAGGTTGCGACTATAACGAGACTCACGAGCATGCAATATGGCCTATTACGTAACTGTTTTTCGGGTCGAAATCCTGTGATTCCATATCAGTAATGGTAATGAATTGCCGCCATACATCAAAAAATCGCAGCGATTAGTCACGTGTCAAAATTTATAAAATTTGCTTAAAAATGTTACATTTTGAATCATTATGAAACATCTAGTTATCTTATCGGGGGGGGGGGGGGCTGCGACCTCCCCCCGAACCCCCCGTTCCCACCCTCTCGTCCTACTAATTACAGATGCACTTGAGACGAAAAATATCGTGCATGACAAGGAATATACTATTTTCGTGTAGGAGTTCATAAAATATGTGATTACAACGGTACCCAACAGCTGCAAAAGAATTGAATCATACCATTGTTTATTTTTAACCTCGTTTTTGTCCATTTTTGTATTAACCCTTCCATGCACAGATTTTTCTTTATATGCGACTTATTTGAAATTTGTTACTTAGGGGTGTTTAAAGTTGCTGATTACGAATTTTCACTTAAAATTTGAAAATGCAATACAGCGGATTCAAAAGTATTCAGCGTATCCAAATCATAATCTCCACGGACTAGTGTCATAATTGGCTCGTGAAAGATATGTGGAAAATATGTTATTACCACGCCTGCGGTACGACGAAATGAATATACAGTAATACCTCTCTTATTCTAATTAGTAAAGTTTTTCAAGATGACACCAGCTTCTCTTATTTTAATTTCCCACCCATTTTCGCGAGTGGTGGGGTAAACTTGCGGGAAACGATAACAATGAGAGAGGTCCCATGATTGTTTTTGAGCCGACTTTACCACCGTCACGCGTAAAATATTATACTCGACGCATAAAACTCCACTTGAGGCACGTACTACATTCAGTATGATACAGTCTTCGAGCTTCAAATTTAAATTTTGCTAACTGAATAAATTTATGTAATAAATATGTGGAGAATTAGGAAATATATAGAATTACCTAATAGAAAAGAATGTATATTTCGTATTTCCTGATGTTAGTGACGTTGTGTTAAAATACGCTTTAAGAATAACAAGCGTGCGAGAGCCTAGACAGAAAGCGTGAAAGAGCATTGTAGCTTTTTTAAGGGTTATATAGAGCTTGAAGCTAAACCTACACGCTCGATTGTCAGAATGAATGTTCCGATTCCCTCTTTAATCATGTTGATTCCACATTTAGATACACGCTCTATTTTTACGAGGGAAGTATAGAATATCTATTCATGGATGTAGCACACAAATGTGGCCAATCTCAGGGAATCAGACTGCTTGTCCCCTACTGAGTTTGTATTCGTAAAGAAAACGTCATATTTATGGACGGTGCTAGACGTACGGATGGAAGGTTGGGGCGTTTTCCTAACCTTCCTACTGGACCCATCATTTTTTACTGTTAGTTGATTCCACTCGATGTTACGTTACGACTATCGTTTCATTTTTCGCGCGATTCTACACTGACATGTCAGGAACGCTATTAGTATTATTATTTTTTCAAGTTGAAATTACAAAAAGCTAACTAATCGAGGGTATAAAAATAATAAAATATTGCTGCTAACATATTTGAGAAACAATGAATTTTTATAAATAATAAAAAACGACTGGCACACTTCTGCCTATGAACTCACTGGGTGAAGCGATTTCAATTGATTTTACAAGTGCTGATTGTGCACCAAATATGACGCCATCGGCCCTAGGGTGCGAATCATTAAGTTCGAAAATTGTGATATTGTAAATTTGAATAGTTCTTTTCAAATAGATAATTTTCTGCATATCTTCATGAACTGTAGACAGATAAATAAATTTCGGTGTATCATATTATTCGAACGTTTACCGATATTAATTGCATAATCAATTGACCCAAAAATGTCAGTAAGATTAATTTATGTAATGATCCAACTGCTATTCATGTCGGGGGTCTTTTCAGTGGCATTGTACTTACCGAATTAGGCTTCTTAGGTTGCCCGTTTCCGAAAACTGTTTTCTTATGTACATTTTAATTGCGTAGGTTCAATCCCCACCACTAATTAATCCCATCACTTATATTTGTCGGTCTCCATTCATGCGAGACAATAAACTATTCAAATATTTCATACAGGGCGTTACAATTATCTTCTTTCATGCATTGAACTACAAAATACATTGACTTACCTTACTTATTTCTTTCCCTACTAATTTCGAATCATCTTCGGCCTTTCATCATTTGATCTTCTCATTAATATGTGCTTTATAATCATGTTCACTAAGGTTATTTTTTTATCATAGAGTGCGTAAAAGTCGATTTTACACCCGAATTTGCGGCAGAAAAATATGATAAGATTTTCTTAACCTTCCAAGCTGGAAATTCGGCGTATAAACTCGAATTTTATACTCACTATGACCTATATTCTTATAGTAAAAAGTTCGACCCAATAAATATTAATAATGGAATTGTGACCCGTAATGTGCATAGGAAACTTACTTTTTGTATATCTTTCACTGAAAAACTCAATGTACTAAATGAATAGAAGAAAAACGAAAATAATGGAGAGATGCGAGCCATGCGTTTTAAAAAAAAACTATAAGGTAAGAAATGTTGGGAAATATTTCAATGCCATTTCAAGACATTTTTAATTTAAAACTCCTGGTTTATTTCTTAACGTCTTTGTAGTGTACTAATCCTTTTATCCTTTCTGTTTTTTTTTTCATAAATTTTCACTTGGAACAACTATTGACTGTGTGGTAAAATTATCTGTTGAGCACCGGGAGGTGGTTGAGGTGGTAAAAATTGCATGTGCTGGGGTGGCATAGGCATGTGTGGTGCCATTGGTATTGGGCACATGATTGGAGCATAACTTGGAGCATGTCCTTGAGGAGGAGGTTGTGGATAGGAGGGTTGCGGTGTTCCCGGTGGATTGTATGCGCCTGGAGTGTGTTGAGGATTAGGATTAGCCGGCGAAGGGGTTTGGTTAGGAGTTTGCTGACTGACGTGCGCATGGTGACCGTGTGGTCCCACGTATTGAATTCCCGGGGCTGAAGGTCCCTGCGACTCATGATGATGGTGGTAAGGCGATGCGGTCATGTGTGGCGGATGTGGTTGCGTCGGTACCATTCGCACCATCTGTTGATACGCTGGCTGTCCTGCAGCATAGGGTACCTGGAAGGGTGCCGGATGCAACGGAGCAGGAGCCAATAATGGTTGCCCGGTTGCCGCGGCGATTTGCATTTGCGATGCTAGATCAGGCGTTCGATGTGGCATCATTGGCACTAAAAAACAATTAATAGCACTAATGTAAAGCACTTGTATTCTAACACAATAAATTACATTCTACTACTAACAAATAACTAACATTCTAAAGTAATTATTAATTTTTAAGTGAAAATGGCATTTTTTATTATTAAAATAAGAAATTAATATGCTAAAATATAACATATACGTATTATATATCACTGTATAATACTATTAAGTAAACATTTATTGCAATATGGCCGTTACACTTCTAAAATTTATGCCCTATAACGGACAGTTTCAAGCCCAACGTTTCGACTTTTTTTCAAGTCCTCATCAGGGGCGTCTATTTATATTCATTATTGACAAGAATTATTTACATATAATACTTATTATATATTACTATATAAATTACATACCATATAGTATAATACACTCAGTAATTGAGATATTGCATAAAGAAACTAGCCCGACACTCGATTAGGAGACAATAGAAAACCCCTGGCAAAAGACTTTAAGAATTTGTATTTTTGCAGATGGAGCTTTATTAAATAGTAAATACAGTAGTATTCCGTTTCATCCGCTTCATTTTTGGGCTTAGAAAGGATGTTCATATTACTCCTTATGGACTGAAATTGGGATGGTTAACTGCAGCATCTCGGAGGCTTTACATTATTGTGGTAATTTTATTTAACTACCACGTCCCACATCAAATGATCTTATTATCCCGATCCATCGAACGACTACATTCTCGTGTTCCTTTCTTATTACATCATCAAGGCTATGGAATGCTTTGCCCAAATCAATTAAAGAGTGCTCGAGCACCACTGCGTTCAAATCTAAATTTTTCCGACTGCTCCTTAAATTGGATCTGGAGGGCACTGCACTCATCTCTATTTTAGTGTAAATCAATTTAATCTACCGAAATTTAAATGTACACAGCTTTATTTTATATTAGTTGTTAAGTTTAGGAAATTATGTAATTAATATCATAGAAAACAGTAGTTAATGTCTGAAGTACAGTTAATTTTTGAATCTACCGAAATTTGTTATTTCCGCATTCCTCAATGTATAAGTTACTAGTTCAGTTACATGCTGTTATATGCTTATTTACAAGAAATGTATATCACTAAATCCTAGTATTATCTGTGTATCTACTTAGTTGGTTGGCCAGAGAGGTGAACTCCTCAAGCCAAAGTGAATAAATAAATAAATAAATAAAATAATAGTACCCCCCTTAAGTTATCTTCCCTTATGTTATATGCTCCCCTAAGTTATATTTTTCGTTCCTCTAAGTTATATTCTCCTCCTCCCGCGTTCGCCTACCACACCCGCCCTGCTTGATACAAACGTAACCTACAAATATGTGCAAGTTCAGTTCAAAAAATGGGAATGCCGTACATTACTGTGTTATTAATCGTGGAAGTTTACCATTCGTTACATCGCAGCGCTGCGAAAGATTAACGTCCTCTCATAAAAAAAGTCTAAGTTTTACAGAAAAGTAACCTACAAAGATGTACAAGTTCCAATTCTGCAACTTCTTTTAGATACGGAGCAATTTTCTAAACATTTTAAATAATCAGTCGTTAACAAAAAAATAAATCGGTAATACAGCATTGAAATAGTAAAGGGAGAGCTGCCGGAAGAAGCTGTCGCTTCTCTAAATGACATTTTCAAGATTTGGAATTTGGGAAAACATGAGGCCAGACTGCACTCTCAAGCAATGATTACCTACGATCAAGTCATGAGCTATTTTGCAGAAGTTATATCGAAGGCAAGATGTAATTTGGATTGTTGATTCGTATAAAGTAAAGTGGCAAATAACAAGAATTTGTTGCATTATGTATTACCGATTTCAATAGGAATTTTCAGTTTCTGTTAACGAGTGATGATTTAAAATGTTATAATTACTCGTAATTAAATGTTTGCATGTGTGCATCTGTATGTACGTACACATACATGCATGTGTGTGTGGCTAGCGGAAACGCGAGTGGTGGGGGGGGGGGGTTAGGGGAAAACTTAAGGAGAGCAGACGCCATATTGCCAGACTCAAGTGTATACTTAAGGGGAGCACTACTCTATTTGAGTAGACGTGCATTCGATTTATTTAAAAATCTCCAGAAAATGTCCTTAATCGCTAAATAAAAATGTTATCATTGAAAGTTAAACTCTAGAATTCTCTTGACACATTTTGTTGGGGAACCAGTATGAGTATAGGCAATAAACTAATATTACATTGCGCTGCAAATTCCAATTTTTTCTGCGATTGAAATTAGTGTTTTTGAAGGGATTTTTTGAGCTAAAAAAGATGGCGCTGATAGAATTTTCCTATCACGTCACATTTCCGAGAAAAATTAGGTTAAATGTGTTAAAATCTGCGTTTTTTAACATTATTTATATTGTCTTGATATCAAAAGAGAATTTACTTTGGAGGATCGCATAATTTCCGAAGCATTTTTTTGTGATGGAAACGATGGCACTATCGGAATTTTCCTCTCTAGCTACAAAGACAATTGAAAAAGTACAAAAAACACATTTTTACAAATTTAACCGCGTTTTTCTCAGAAACGCGACGTGGTAGAATAATTCTGCCAGTGCCATCTTTATAGTACGAAAATTCCTTTCGGAAACACTACGTTATTCGCGAAAATCACGTAGGGCAGTGTTTCGACATGTCTGAACTAGCATCATGTTAAACGACCAGTGACGCTACCAAAAAATCAACATCAAGGCCAGAAATTTGGCGAAATTTATTTCTGACAGTTTGCTGTATATTTGTAAATCTCGTGGAATAACCCTTACAAAGAATTGTTTTAATAACTGGCTAGCTCAGTTGAGAAACTGAAAAATTTGCTTTTCTAAAATCAAATAAATAAATAATTTTTATAGTTTTTCGAAATTCTGGCTAGATAATTTTAAGTAAATCTTCCCAGAAATGACGGAGAACCGTTTGAAATAAATTTCACGAAAATTTGTTTGCCAGAGTACTTTTGAACACCCTTAATGAAAAAAATTCGACGTCTTCTTCCCATCGTTTTTATGGATTTTATCGCTTCTTTTATCTCTATACCGTTTAATATACCCTATATACATCTGTTTTGCACGAAGTATAGATTAAAATGGTTATTACTTTAACAAATCACGGAACACTAGCATGTGAATTCCCTATTTCTATTATTAATATACGCTACTCTCAAATATTTAAATTGTACTTAAAATTTGTTATATGATTCATGCCAGCCTGCCGGCGGCGAACGAGAATACAAAACTATCATCGCTTTTGATCAACACAAAAAAGCGTAGTATCCGGTACTTTGGTTTAAAAGAGGAATTAACTAGACAATTAAATTTTAAAGAATTATCAAAACAATTTCAGAGTTAAAAATGAGTCATTGGTTAACCTTTCTGTAATAATATATAATATGCTACTAATAAATAATAAACACATAATCGATAAAAGTTTGAAATAACAACCGTTCATGGCAGATTCTTTTTAACTCGGCCATTTTCCAACCTTATTCTGACTCCTTTTACTCATTTCCGCATCAGACGCGCGGTTGAGTAGTAATTTACAAATTCGTGGAATTGCGGCGATTTCTTTTTAAAACCAACTATACATCTCTACAGCTTTAATACGTATCATAAGGAGGAGATAATTTTAGTTGGTATGGATCTAACAATTGAGGGCGAAACAGACTCACATTTAAAAAAAAAGGAAATAAGTGATGCATAAACAGTCAACGAAGGATGTAGTTATTACTTTTACTTATAAAAATCATATTTTTAACTTCTGCTACACCGGCAGAACATAAAAAAACTTCTAAGCTAATAACCACTCATTATCGACTCATCCAATTTGTTTAGATGACTGCCTATAATGCAACCACAAAATTTTAAAATTACGAAAAATTGTAGACTCACAGTCAAACCATATTTATTGCCTGTATTTTTCTATTCCCATCAACTTTTAGATTAACTTATACCGTATTCGTTGTCTTTTATTATCTATAGATTTTATATCAATGACGAAAAATAGAAAAAAAAATGAAAAATGTAAAAAACATAATTGCTCATCTTTTAACGCCATAAATACATTGTATTTAATGTTCAGGAAATTCTAACAATAGGGGAAAAGTGGCAATTACAATAACGCGAATAATTCTGACCCTCTTAATATGTATATGACCTATGGTAAGGTTATTGAAATTCTGTGAAAACACTAACGAAACAAATATTTTGATTGAGATAGTTGTTTGTTTACCTTTTATTGAACCATGTGACAGTCGTGTTATTGTTTCTAAATGCGCTAATTTAGAAATTACTGTCCGTGTTATATGAATTATAAATCCGTGAATTTAGTTCGAAATTATTATGCAAATCTATAAAACGTAAGTAATTAGAAAAGCTGCAATCATATATTTAATGAAAACTACTTCGTTTTTGATAGATCAGCTAATACCCCGTTCACCCCTATTGTTTAACCATTGTATCACAATTTTACGAATAACTGATATCGAAAATAATTTTGCATGTATTTAATAAAAAAACCCATTTCAATTTTTTAGCAGAAAGCTTTTGTGCATAATAGCCCAACGAAATCGCAACATATCCTGCGCTCGAAGTCGCTGGCGTAAAAATGAGCTATAAAATCAAATTGTGAAATTGAAAATCCCTAACTTGAAAAGTCCGTCTCGTGTTCCTCGCGTGACACATCACTTGTGAATTCTATGTAAAATTAAAATATAGGTGTAAACATTTAGTAAAATACGACTGAAGGGGGAATTGTCATTTTTGTATAAAGCAAGTAATACTTTTTTAAGTATTTCTGTTACGTCTCCGATTTTATTAATAGGTATAATTTTTAAAGATGAAAATTTTACTTATAAATGTAAAAATTATTACAAGATATACGCGTATGAAATTATTTTCATCGTCGTGTTTACGTCCGCAATTTTTAATTTTGACATTTTCTCTTTAAATTTAAATTCTACGGCGCAAAAACTAAAAGATAACAAGCTTCATAAACATTTTCTGAGAATTGTAGATGATAGGCATGTAATATTATTTTTCGGTTGCCATGTTACATCCGCCATTTTGAATGTAGAGATTTCAATTATTATTCAAATTCAACGATTAAAAAAATACAAGATAAAAATGTTCACGTCAAATTCGGATTCAGGGATCCAAATTAGTAGTTATCAACTAGTTAAATAATTAACCTCAGAGTAATAAAATGATATTTCTAAAATAATATTTGTACCAAATCAAATTAATAAATTTCATAACTAATATGTTTGCAATAAATAAAATATATAAAAAAATATCGTTGAAAAAATTATGGATAACATTCACGCCAACAAAAATAGACTGCTGGCGATACTATTTAAACCATTAACGCCTACGAGAACACTTTTTTCATCACTTTTACATAGCTCTGTAGATGGGATAAATTTGGAGCTCGAACAGTTTTGAACATATGAATTTGATAGATTTTCTATTGATCTTTCCAATGTTGATATCCAAAATTAGAAAAAAATAAATTATTACTAAAAATGAGTTTAAGTATAAAACACACCGAAATTTTTTTATTCTTCTTTAAATTGGATTTCGTATCAACTGTGCGTTATGGAATCATCTTGAAACCAAATTAGATGGTGGCGGGAAAGTCTGAACTTCAGAAAATTGTATTTTGAAAGTTAATTTTGTCACCTGAATGATCCAAAATGGCGTCCGAAACGAAAATTTTCGCCATTATGTTTAGGACGTTTTAACTAAAAAACTATAAGATTTTCGGAGAAAATTATAATTACAAAAAGGGCTAAGAATTCATTAAAGAATGCAATAGAGTTTTTGCAGAATTTTTTTAGACAATTATGAGGACAATTATGAAAATTTTAATCGTCGAATTTTTTAATAAATCTATTGAAAAGCAATGAAAAAAAGGTCCTTAGTATCAATGCTTTATTTACTGAGATATTAACCATTTTTACTCAACACATTGATAAGCCCCAAATGTGCATAATTTATGTACGCGGATTTCAGCATCGTTTTAATTATACAATAAAAATTTTTAGAAAATGGAAACATCTATATCCGACAAGTTTTGAGGTCGCTTTTTCGATTGGCGCTACTGAAATTTTGGAGAAATGAAGTTATAAAACTATTGAAGAAAAAACGCAATTTTTTAGCCACAAGTATTTGTTTAAATGCATTTTTAAACTATGATACCGGTTTCAGATCACCTTTTAACTATCGGAAATATGTTTCTGATGGTTTACTTCAAAATTATATATTCATATATGTTGATTTATTTCAAAATGGCGTCTGAACGTTGAAAACTTTTGAAATTGCTATTATTTCGGATCCGCTAGGTTTTCATTGTAGTAAAATCGTATAAATAGGTTATTACGAGTCATTAAGTTAAGACACTATTTTGAAATGGAAAACGAAATAAATCAAAATATATGAATGTACAATTTTGAATTAACCCCTTCACTGCGGATGACAAAGATCTTTCGTCGTGGTCTCCACGTCGTGGAGGTTGAAGAAAGATTTTAATTTTTTTAAATCTTCCCATATGTAACACGATAACTCGAGAGTACATCCAATAAAAATCTTAAATTTACGTAGGATATTCTGGATAGATATCCGAAAATAATAAACTCGGTAAAATGTCTCTAAAAACTAAAAATATAGATCTGTAGCTGAAGAATCAAAGAAGTTTTTGGTACAATTAAAAAATTCGGTATAAATATTTTGTAAATAATCACGAGAGTCTTTCTACTGCTCTAACAATCTGCCACGAGCAGCAAATTGCCGTAATTTTAAACATGAAAAAGTTGACGTAAGATTCGTACTCAGTTTGAATTTTTTTTAAGGCGTCCGCCATAATGAATCCACCTTTTCGAATTTTTGAAATCTAACTTCAGATTCTTAATCAGTGACTCTGAAAACCCCCGAATAAAAAATTTCATGGAAAATGAATGGAATTTAGAAAATTTGTCCGCCATTTTAAATTTGCAAAATCTGACGTCAGATTCGTAATTAGCGTTCCAAAAAACACCTATACACCTTGTTACAGTAAAATCTATCCAAATATCTTTTCCCGCATTTTGGGCACATTTAGTGAAATTCTTGTCCTTCGCTTTGTTAGCGCCTTCCCATTATTAGCGAGATTTCCTTCACGTATTTAGCGAAGGTAAGGTTAGTTCTTCTTCCTTCTTTCGTAATTTCAGTCTCGTGTCTATTGTGTCGGCTGGAAGGTGCGCAAGAATCAATGCGCATTTGTCGGACAACAAAGTGAAAGGCAAAATCCCGAGTAGGAGAATAAAGTGAAGTTCTAATCTACTTCAGTAGTAATGGCGCGTATAAAAGATGTCTGAAACATATCTCACTACTCAAGTGTATAATATAGTAGTACAGTAGTCCTTTTCTTATTCTAATTTGTCCAGTCAGGTAAGATGGCGACCTTCTTCCCTTATTCTAATTTTCCCCTCTCCCCCACTACATAGATTCATATAGTCTCACTTTTGTCTCTTTTTTTTTTGTTCCGCATGAGCCATTATTTGTATTTAGAAAATCCACACGTCAACGCACGTCAGTGCGGAGAACGCGTGAGGGGAAATATTATAATAGGAGAAGAGACAAAATTAGAATAAGGGAAGGACTACTGTAGCTGTTTATTCCTTTTAGGTTAGCAAAAGAAACAATGAAGAGAATTTGTACTTTTCACACATCATTATAGTAGAGATATAAATTTAGTTATGCTAGATTAATTGTAAAATAATATAACAATTCTACAGATATAATTATTAAAACTATCCTTCATTTACGGATTTTCTGTAAATGTTACGAAAAAAATGTCCAGAATCTGTTTTGTAGAGAATTTCATGATCTTTTTCAACAGATACATATTTCTAACAATTAACCCATTAAGGCCCAGGCGGACGAATTTTCAGCATCAGTTTGAACATCGATAATTTGTATATAAACGCCTTTGGAAAAATGTTAGCTCCACTATTTCTAACGTAAAATTTTATACTCTTTCAGAATCTTTCAATAAAATTTCGATAAAATAAACCGCAAAAAAGCTATAAACTTTTTTTTTAGAAAAAATCATGGTTTTTTACATTTCCTTTTTCAATAAAACTCACTTTCACCACGCACTGGCGTTGGGGAACATATCTAAGGTGAAAATATCGCGTCCATGGACCCTCAGGATTAAAATGTACCATGTTTCGATTCGTAATTCAAGATTGTGGCTTCCAAAATGGCGCCTAGCAGCTAAAAATTGTTTTTAAAACTTAACAATTTTTTTTCTTGAAAACTATACACTTTAGTGAAAATTTTTTAAGAACAATAGTGCTTCGGAATGAGTCAAAAAATACCCTCAAATTTTTTTAGAACACATGGATGCAATTTTTTATTTTTCGAAAAATTAAAAAATCGGAATTTTGAAAAAAGTCATTTAAAAAATCTGAAAAAATTTGAGAGGATTCTTTAATCGATTGTAAGACATTTTTGTTCTAAGGACAATTTTTCTAAAGCTCATAGTTTTCACGAAAATAATTTATTAACCGTAAAATTTAGAAAAGTGTAATAATTTATTTTTTTGATAACTATAGACTTTGGAGAAAATTTTCTTATAACGAAAATGTCTTCGAATTGGTTAAAGAACACTCTCAAATTTTTTCAGATTTTTTTAAATGACTTTTTTCAAAATTCCGATTTTTCGAATTTTCGAAAAATCAAAAATTGCATCCATATATTAAAAAAAAAATTTAGGGTATTTTTTTACTCATTCCGAAGCACTATTGTTCTTAAAAAATTTTATCTAAAGTCTATAATTTTCAAGAAAAAAATTTGTTAAGTTATTTTTAGTTAAGAATTTTTAGCTACTAGGCGCCATTTTGGAAATCACAATCTTGAATTACGAATCGAAAAATGGTACATTTTAATCCTAAGGGTCCATGGACGCGATATTTATAGCTTAGATATGTTTCCCAACGCCAGTTCGTGGTGAAAGTAATGTTTTATTGAAAAAAGAAATGTAAAAAACCATGATTTTTTCTAAAAAAACGTTTAATGTGGCTTAATGAGTTAATGCAAAAAATGTCAAAAATAACGCATTTTTATGTGTTTTGATCTTTAATGTGACTTTGGCGCCAATTTTTACTACGATATTTGCGTTCAGCACACCAAATTACGTCGGTAAACGGAGTTTCAGCGAGATTGAAGGTAATCTTTCGCAAATACAATTGGATATCTCATCAAAAATACAAAAAATCCTTCTTCCACAAATTTCAATATTTTTCGATGGCTCTTTTGTTTCTCAAACCTTCAGGAAAAAATAAGGGTATGGATTTTGAGAACTTTTAATTTTGTGAAAAATTATAGCGTCAAACATGCTGAAAAAATGACTTTTTTCACTTTATTTCTTATCCAAAAGTGTCAGAAAAAAAATATTACGAATTTTTTAAATTATGACTTAACGTAAAAATTCGGGTGTGGGTCCCCTTTACCATCTGCTATTGGCAAAAGTATTTCTTCATACATGCCATTTAAATGTTCATTAACATAAAAATGCCGACACGTTTAATAATTTATTACTCTGAAGTTAAAATGTTTTAACCCATTAAGGATCAAATGGACAATTTTGCGTGGTCGAACTTCAATGGCGGTATTTTATATGAAATAATCAAGGAATCAAAAAATACGGTGAAATTTTGTTTAGAATGTTTTCAACACTTTCCTTCATTTTCAAAATCGCAAAATTTTGAAAAGAGAAGAAAAGTCGTACAAAAATTCTAAGAAATTTCCAAGGTATTCTTTGATCAATTGTAAGAACTTTTTGTTCCGCAATATAATTTGCGAAAGTCTATCGTTTCTAAGTAAAAAACTTCTGAACTTTTAAAAACATACGGAAACAAGAATTTTTTATTTAAAAATCATAGACTGCCAGAAAAAATGTTGCGTAATAACAAGTTCTTAAATTGCTCAAAGCATACTCTGAAATTTTTTCAGAATTTTCCACGACTGTTTTTAATTTTTCAAAATTTTGAGGTTTTGAAAATGAAGAAAAGTGAGCAAAAAATACTGAAAATATTTCACCGTATTCTTTGATCAAGTCCAAGAACTTTTCGTTCAGCGACATTTTTTCCGAAAGTCTATCATTTTCAAATAAAAAATTCCGGAACTTTTCGCTGATATTTTCGAGATTTAGCTGCCATTTTGGAAGTTTCCAACTTTATTTTGAAAATGCAATCATGCACATTTCAAAATTAAAGGTTCGTGGGTGCGATATTTTCACCGATCAATGATCTCCTTAACCGTTTCCGATATGAGAATGCCGATTAAATATTTGTGAAAAAATCAGAATAGAAAAGATTTTTACTTTTTCGTAATGGGCTGGATTGATTTTTTAACAGCAGATTCGGAAAGATCGATTAAGTTTACGTAAGATGTAATTGGTTCCTATATTTTAAAAATCCGGTTTCATATAAAATATCGCCCTTGAAATCGACCACGAAAAATTGTCCATTTGGTCCTTATTAACCCTTTAACGCCGGGAAGGACACTTTTTTTCAAGCATTTTCAATGTTAATTTTCTCTACTACAATGTATGTTAAAAAAAAAAACGGAAGATCCATTTCTAACATATTTGAGATCGCTCTTTCAGAATCTGCCAATATAATTGCAAAAAAATTAATTTTCACAAAGTTGTGGCCATTTTTCTGAAAAAAAAAATTAGAATTTTTGACAATTTTGTTTCAAAAATGATTTTTTTTTTCATACGGCATGTAACCAGAACACAGTTTCACAACAAAATATCGCGTCCGCAATGTCTAAGCTTCAAAATGGTGAAACGTACTTTTGGAAATTTCGGGAGGGTGGATTCAAAATCTCGACGGAAGAAATTTTTTCACAAATAGTAGTATTCTGTGCCCGTGTCATTAAAACATATTCTTTTGATTGATACTGTATATCTAAATATTTTTTTGGGTCGCCGATCACGACCAATTTTGAAAATATCCTCCGCCGTATTGGATCCGCCATTTTGAATGTTTGAAATCGGACTTCAAATTCGTGTTCAGATACCACAAAAACCCCCGAGTTGCAATTTTCAAATAGGCCGTACAATTTTGAAAATACCGTTCCCCATTGTGGCTCCGTCATTTTGAATTTTTGAAATGTGGGTTCAGATTCGTGATCGGCGACCCAAAAAATATTTAGATACATAGTGTCATCAAAAAGAAATTTTTCTCTTAATGAAACGGACACTGAATACTACTATTTGTGAAAAAAATTCTTTCGTCGCCATTTTGGATCTGCCATCTTGAATTTTTCAAAAGTATGTATCACCATACTTGCCGTATGAAAAAAAAGGTCTTTTTTGAAACAAAATTCTCATTTTTTTCAGAAAAATGACCACAACTTTTTGAAAATTCATTTTTTTGCAATTTTATTGGCAAATATTGTAAGAGCGAACTTAAATACGTAAGAAATAGATTTTCCGTTTTTTTTAACATCATAGTAGTAGAAAAAATTAAAGTTGAAAATACTTGAAAAAAAGTGTCCTTCCCGGCGTTAAAGGGTTAATGGGTTAAAGTTAGGCTGTAATTAATATAAGAAATTTAAGAATATAATTACCTAGATACTGGCTCTTCCGGAACCTCGCCGCCTGGGCTTGTTGTTGGGTGAACGCAGTTGGTGGTTGATTCGTCACTACGTAAGCTGCCGGCATCACAACAGCCGGTATTGCTGTTCCTGTGTATTGCGGCGTTTGTGGCGTGTGTGGGCGGCTGGCTGTCTGTGTACTCGGAGAGCGCTTGAATGATACGACCAATTTTTTTTACATTTCCTACTAAACTCTACGTGAAGTATGGACAAATAGTGTTGCTACTTTCCATGACTCCAAATTAACATAAATTTCAATATTTATTTTTTAAATTCAATTCTTCATAACAAAATTAATAAAACACAATGTGGGTAATGTAATACTGTGAAGGTTGGAAATGAAGCGCGTCCCAATAATGTTATCAACTAAAAAATAAAACAAATTAAACTGGAATGTAACAAGAAAAAAGTTATTGAATGAACTGGACATGATCGTAGAAATAAGTCGTGATTTGAATGTGAAAGACGCTGATATTGCAAACATTAAAAATTCGAAAAGTTCTTCATCTTTTAAAATATTAAATGATGTTTTTTTAATAAAAATCAACCATGTCCATTAATTCTACATTATAAATTTATATTAAAGCAATTCTCGTACCGATGTGAATTGAGATTTCATGTTTGGATTGAATTCCTTCGCATTTGGATTTAAAGTCGATTTTTTAAAGGCAGTAGCGATTTTCTCAACCGCTGGTTCTTGCGGCATTTGTTGAATGGGAGGAGGACCCGATTGTTGCGGTGGTAATGACGAATGTTGCTGTTGCGGTGGGCTTGTAGGTTGAATATTTATAGAACCCGGAGGAGGTTTATTACCGATAATCGGCTCTTCTTGTATCGATTGATGCTGTTGTTGCGGCTGCTGTGGTGCCTGCGGTTGCGCCGGTGGCGGTTGATGTAGTGCCGCTGGTGGAGGAACGGAGTGTTGATGGGTTTGCTGATGATGAAGAGGAGGGCCCGGCAACAAGTGCGGTTCCGCTTGATGCTGCTGCTGCTGCTGTTGCTGCGGCGGCGGCTGCTGCTGTTGTTGCTGCTGCTGCGCTTGCTGTTGCTGCTGCTGCGGCGGCGGCGGTGTCGGTTGCTGCTGCTGCTGCTGCTGCTGCTGTTGCGGTTGCTGTTGTTTCCGAGAAACCGACGGAGTCTCCTGAGCTTGAGACGAATCAGCGAGTTTAAAGTTGTCAGCAAATTGTCTAAGATCCGAGTGTTGCTCATCCCTACTTCGAGGGGTTGGGATCTTTCTGTGTTCGGATTTCGTCGGCAACATTTCGCATCGGGGTCCATCCATGGAATTTTGCTGCTGAACTGGCGTATGAGTTGATTGTTGGTGTTGATGCGAAGTATTTACGTGCGACTGAGGGAATGGTGCCGGTGGGGCTTTATCAGATTGGAAACCTTGTTGCCTACCCGGTCGCTCTCTTTTTTCAATGTTCACTTTATTTAGTGGGGGTTGCTGTTGCGGACTATAATTAACTTGCGACATTGGGGCCATAATTTGCGTTGGGAGCGGAGCTATCGAAGCAAAATACAAATATTATTAAGATCCTATGCAATTTGTAGTTATCCCTGATTAAAATACCAATAATTACCTGGAACTCCAGCATTTGACGGCGGAGGTTGATTTGTTGTTGGGGACACAAATGGCGGAGTGTATGCAACAACGACACCACTCGGAGACATCCCCATGTTTATGGGTACTGGATGCTGCACAGAAGTATGTGCCATTGTCATGCCAACTGAAATATTATTTGGGGGTACGTTTACAGTCGCGCTGGAAAGTGGCGGCTGATTGAATGTATTTTTAGTAATTCCAGGCCCTGGTGACGGCGGCGGAGGAGTAGAACGCATCAATTTTCCATTATTACCGTTCTTTCGTTTCGCCGGTGGTAGGTATTTCCCTTCATTCGGTCGAACCTAGAATTTTCAACATTATTTCAATTTAAATGGTTTAACTAGATTTTCATGCCAACTATTTTTTCGAAATTAAACGCACCACTGCTGCGAAACGTTCCTCTTCGTCGCCATTTTCCAACTCAGCTCTGGCTCTGTGATCTGGTTGGGATTCAATTTCATTTGCTATTTCAGCCGCCTTCTTTTCTTGATCCTTGTAATCTTTTGTATCTTGAGGTTGAAGTTGCAACGTGTATCCTGTTAGATTAGGCTCAAAAGTAGATTGAACGCCATAATCTTGCTCATTTTTGCGAAACATTTCATGCACATCCCAGCCGTTCTGTGACAATATATTTATGTTATTAAATTTGTCTCACCTAAAACTTAAATTGTTTATTATTTTCTATTGACTTACCGCAGTACCATCCAACTCCATTTCATTGCCGTTTAAGTTCGGTCCATCCCATGGTTCCAATTCTTTTTCCCTCACTTGTCCATTGTATTTACTAATAGCAGTATCTATTTGGAATGTATCCCTGGTTGCGTAATCCAGTTCGACATTTCTAGCAGTCATAGTAATGATATCTTGTGGCTTAAATATAAGCTTTTCTACGACAGTTTCAACACTTATTTCTTCAGAACTTTCGACACGATGGGCCATTTCCAGAACCACATCAAACTGACTAGAGAAAGTTCGGAATATGCCTTCATAAATTGAACCATTTTGGGTTTGAATCTGCAAATAAACAAGGATTGAAGGTCCATTAATATAACGGGAGAAGATGCATCAAATTATTTATTTATTATATTGTATGAATGTTAAAAAAGGCAGATAAATCGCCATAATCATGTGAGGTGAAGTCCATTGGATTAACACTTTTAAAAGATAGGAAACGCAAAAATCTATGTTGAACTGAATCAAGCAGTTTAATGTCTAATCCAGTGAAGCATACAAAATTATTGGGGGTACTAAGTTTTTGTATAAGTGGACAATAGCTGAAGTATCTTTAAAATGTTTGGTAGAACGAATCAAAAATCCCAACTGTCTATATGATTTGTTAATAACGATGCATAAATGTTCACTGAAGGACAGCTTCCAGTCGACATAGACACCTAAGTCCTTAATTTTGTGTACCAATTTTTAGTACTTTACACCTTGCTACATTTAATGTCATTCCATTTTTTGTGCACCAGTGTTGTAGGGAAATAAGATCTTTCTGCATATTTGATGCTTCAGCTGACTTAATAGAAGAGTCAATTTACAGATCAGCTTATAGTGCTCGGTGTGCCTGAACAAAATTTAAATGGAAGGGAAAAGGCACATGAGATTTTCCTTCTGGGTTGTATTCTAGGATACTTTCTGAGCAACATCCAGCAAAAAATTCTCGTGGCTGTTTTTTATTTACATCTGTTTTTATATTTTAACATAATTTACTACGTTAACGAAATTTCAAATACAAAATTATTTATTTCATAACATCACAGAAATAAAAAATAGTAAAAGCTCATGGGATAACTATTTGAATAGTCAAAGTTACTTTTGTTTAGTAATTTTGACAGCTTGGTGGAACCTTTTACGGTAAAGGATTGTTCGTTTAACTACATAAATCGTCATCCTAATCTGCGATTATTAGGTTTTACTATTTTTTTCTCTCAGAGATCCAATTAATATATTTCAAATAATATATTATACATTTCAATTTATAAAACAATGTTTATGAATATAACATAAAAAATGTAGAAGAATATAACAAAATTAAATGTGCTGACTGTTACAGCCTTCAGGAGATTTATTGAACAATTTTTTTTTTCTTTATGCTGTATTTCACCCAAGTTTTCTTGAAATCTGAATGCACTGATTCCATCTACTGTTCGCTTAAGAATCCAAGACCTTCTTGAGTTTTATTGAAAAAGTATGGTAAACGTTACATCATGTACTTTTGGTGTAATTCTAATGAGCGAATCTAGATAACTTTTTCGAAATTGTTGAATATAATGGTTGAATTTAGGATGAAGTGATTTATTTGTGAACATACATTATTATGAAACATAATTGTATTGAAAACTGGTTAATTTCATAAATTACGTTAAAATTTATAAACAGACGGAAATAAAACACGGCCAAGTAGATTTTTTCAATTTTTGCTAGAAATTGCTCAGAAAATACCCTAGAGTACAACCCAGATAGAAAATTTCATGTGCCTTTCCCCTCACGGTGTGCCTGAACAAAGTTTAAATGTAGGGGACAAGGAAATTCAGATTTCTAGAAAACTTGGGTGAAATACAACGTACAAAAAAAAATTGTTCAATAAATCTCCTGAAGGCTATAACAGTCAGCACATTTAATTTTGTTATATTCTTCTACATTTTTTGTTTATATTTATAAGCATTGTATAAATTTAAATGTATAGTATATTATTTGAAATAAATTAATTGGATCTCTGAGAGAAAAAATTAAAAAAACCTAATAATCCCAGATTAGAATGACGATTTATGTAGTTAAACGAACTATCCTTTATTGAAAAAGGTTCCACCGAGCTGTCAAAATTACTAAACAAAAGTAACTTTGACTATTCAAATAGTTATCCCATGAGATTTTACTATTTTTTTCTTTCTGTGATTTTATGAAATAAATATTTTTGTATTTAAAATTTCGTTAACTTAATAAATTACTTTAAAATATAAAAACAGATTTAAATAAAAAGCAGCCAAGGGGAGTTTTTTATTTTTTGCTGGATGTTGCTCAGAAAGTATCCTAGAATACCACCCAGATGGAAAATTTCATGTGTCTTTTCCCCTCCATTTAAGGAGGTTCACCAGGTACCTATCGAGTCAAATATGGAACGGACACCAATTTGACTTCGGTGGTATGCTTCCTAAGACGTTGCCGTCCGTCAACATAACCAAAAATGACCCTTTTAGCTATTTGTTTATTTTATTTCTCGTCTCTAAAGGTAGGAAGAGACGTATTTCTTTCTGCAAATAAAATCTCACAAATTTTTTTATCAGTAGTATAAATTTTACGAAAAACTCAATGTTAATTCAATACGAATTTCATAAATATATACATGTTCCCATAAAACTCAATGTTAAAGAATCGTGAACATTTTTATTAATTTCTCTGCTCTGAAGGTACCTAGGGGCTTGAAACTTTGCAGGTATTAATTTCTTTCATTGTTTAACCTACTATAATTTTTTCGTTAAATTCTCAATGTTGATTCTTTGACCTGGTGAACCTCCTTAAATTTTGTTCAGGCACACTGTGAGTGATGAGGACTTTAATAAGGGGCACAAGTCGTAATAAAATAAATAAAAGTGGACCAAGGTGAAATCTTTGAGGCACCCCAGATTTGACTATTATTGGTTTAGAACGGAAGTCTTTTACACAGATAATTTGAGTAAGCTCAGTGAAAAAGGAGTTAATCCAATTTAATAGACTTTCTTATAACCCAAGATTTTTTAGTTTTCTTGTAAGTAAGGAGTGGTTTATGGTGTCAAACTTGGAAGCCACCCTCAAGCGAATCATTTACTTCTCTCAACTCAACAAAGAGAGTTTTTAGACAATAATAAAATAGGATCTATTAGGGCAGATATACAGTTTTTGACCAGAATCGGTGGTATTAAATTATAACAGAATTATATGATTTTATTTCCACTAAAATACTACAAGAATTATTAGTAATTTAAATAAAATATTGGGTAAGTTTTGAATCGTAACTATTGTATTGGTTCAAAAATATACAAAGTAATAATAATTATCACCCTACAATCTCCCTTTCTTCATTTTATCGGTCAACATTAAATCGCAGTGGTAGCTGCATAATAAAATTTGTTTACGTTTAGGCCTCTTGTGGGCCCTCAAATGATTTGATAAAATTAAACTTTGATTCTATCGAAAACAAAAGTTATTTTAGATTTCTTAATTAATAAAGAATTTAATATTAGAATCTTCAGTAAATAACGATTGTTCAAGGTTATGCATTAGTGAGAACACTTTTAGAATGTACTTTTTCCAAAGGATTGACTTAAAAAGTTAGTAACTACTTTGTAGTTAGATCCATTCAAAATACATCTTTCTGACATTATTTTAATTAAATCAATATTAATCATGTCTAATATATTACATGATGCGGTTGGTTTTTCAATTATTTTTATATTATAAAAATTAAAGCGATTATTATTGTTGTAAACAAGCTTCATTAATCTTGTACGAATTCCTTTCGTACATCTTCTATGTTCATCTGTTTCTTTAAAGATCTTTTGGTTTGCCTGATGTATACTTGTATTGCAGAATTTGAATAGAATTTTTCTTGTACAACTGACTTGGTCAATTATATTACATATTTATCTTTAATAATGTAAATAAATTTGGGGAGATTGTTACAATTTTTAATATCAAAGTCTATATTACATTCAGTCCTGCACTTGCGCTTTTCAATTAAAACCGAAATGAAGAAAGCACGATACAAACAAAATAAAAAATGTTTTATTAATCGATCTTTACTTATTCAATAGCCAATATCCCATATTTATTATTAGTTCATGTAAATGTGTAAATGTAACTTGAATTTGTATTCCGCATAATTTCAAGAAAATTTTCATGGTTCAGTAAACATGTATCTTTGCTTTATCCATATCAAGCAAAAGAATTTTTCCAATAGAAGGTTTAAACTTATGCTAATGGTAAAATTCATAATTTATTCATTTACCTGTACAATATTGCCAACATGACTGGTAATTGCATGCATGAAATGAGCATTGTTATAAACACCATCTGTAACTAGCCCTCGTTCTTGTGCCCGAGCCCGCGGGGACCTGGAAAAAAGTTAATTATTATGTTCCATGAATGCATCTTGCTGCATAATAACACAATATAACTAGCAAATCTAATATCGCATTAATATTTCAGTGAAGTTAGCAATGAAAGTTGTAGCGTTTATAAATTATATAAATTCTTGTTTATGTTAATAAAGGAATGGCAGAATCATAGAGAAGGAAAAACTTCATAAATTTTGCAAAAAGTTGAATGCGTTTTTTTGTAAACATAGTATGAATAACTTAATACTGCATAAACTCATTCTAGTTTCAATATTAAAATTCTGAGTTGATTTCATAATAAATTCAAACATGTTAACCCTTCAACGCCCAAATGTACAAAATTTCATCATGAAGTTTGTCAATATATTTTAGCATTTATTAAGGGTAATGCATAAAACATTAGCATACCTCTAAGTTACAAATATCGTGTTAAAAATGAATTTGCTACCAAATAGGTGTATTTCGGGGAGCAAAAATTCAAAATGATGGAAACGAAATATTGATAAAAGTGTATTATCATTCGTAATAACTTAGCCATATGTTAAAAAATGCAAAACTCAATGCATTTTTAAAAAACTCGGTAGCCAAGCATTCTTGAAGGCGTTGATTACGAATCTGAAGTTATTTTTTAAAAACAAAAAAAGGCCATTTGAAGAAGGCGAATGAAAATGTTTAAAGTTGATCGAATTCATTTGAAACTTCATGTAGGGATTTTTGGGGTCACTGATGACCACATTGGATCCACTGTTTTGAGTATTAAAAAACTAATCCAGATTTGTGTTCAGAATAAAAATACACTTTTATCGCCATTTTGTGCCAGTCATTTTCAATTTTTACTTTCTGAAATACTATCTTATAGAAAATTAAATTTTGACACAATGTTTGTAACTTTTTGAAGTATGCGAATGCAATTACTCATAATAAAATTCGATAAATTAAAAATAAAAATATAAATTGTCATATGTTCTTTAAAAAAACGTGTATAACTTTTTTATTTCAACACTTGAAAAATGTTGACATGCACCATTGGAAAGAGAGGATTTTGACCAATAAGAAATAACTTGGGATAAATTTTTCTCGTTTAAATGCTAAAATATGGTGTCAAGCTTCATGAAAAAACTTTGTACATTTGGGCGTTAAAGGGTTAATATACATCTGTATAAGTGTACAATGGAGTTTGATCAGAAATACGAAGGTTATGTGTTTAGACCGAAGTTAAATTAGTAGTAAGTTTTAATGGTAAAATATATTTCAAATACTTATGTTTCATAAAGATGTGAAACTTTATTTTATTAGTTAACAAAAATATTGCAACGAAAAATTAAAATGTTTCAAATAGAAATAATAAAATAACTGGTAAATTAAGCTGCATGAACTTTGTTCTGTAAGAAATAGTTTAATTATTCTCATCGTTTATAATGTATTTTGTGTAAATTTCAATTAAGACTGATAACATTCGTAGGATAAATGAACACCTATTTATTTTAGTTTCCTAGTTTTAACTTTAATTTTTCACTTCTTTTAGATCTTTACATATGTATACCAAGGGGAATTGTTTATTCCAGTAAAAACGTGGTTACATTTTACCTTATATTCAATGTGGTAAACATTCTTATTAGAACCCAATTTTTAACATGACCAATCGAACCTTAATAAGGTGTTTGTGGGTTGTTTATTTATATATTTTAGCTTAAAAACCCAATTACAAAAATAAAAATACAATGAGATGGATTTGATCATCCTGACACTACTAGGCATTGTAAAAACTAAAATAAAGTATTATAATATGAAAATGTAAGTATAATAAACAAGCGATACTTTCTTGCATTTTCTTATAAAACCTTGATTCGTATTAAGCATAGAAATATTTTGTTGCTGCAGATTCCAGTTATGAGTTAATCGGTGTACTACCGAATAAAAACATCTGTATATTTTACACATTCTTTCATATAAAACTAAATAATGATTACTGGAAAATAAAGTATATCTGTATTAAAATATATTTGTGATTGAATGGAAGGTAATTTAAAATTAGTCCACTAAAATTAGTCCACTAAAGATCCAATAAAGATCTTAGTTAATAATAAATCATTTCAAATATGAATAGGTGTTATTGTATAAATTTTAAAATTATGTGAGATCTGCTGGTATTCAAGGCAATTGTATTATCAAACACTGTGAAAAATTTCCATGTAATTTTACATTGAAATGGTGGAAATTGAAATACCAGTGAAAATCATGGTAAATTTACAGCGTTGCGGTAAAATCCTTACATTATCGAAGCGCTTATAGTATTACAAAGACGATGTAAAATTACATTTTTTTTAATTAGACAATCAATGTAAAATTACCACGATTATTACTGGTATGTTTATTTCCACCTTTGACGTTGTAAATTTACATTTCTATTGTGAATTTTGTATGTTTATGGTAAATTTCCTTCTATTTTTGTGTGACTTTTACTCGAAAATTGTAATTTTACTAGGAAAATAATAGGAAATTTCAACAAAACTGTAAAAAATTGGAAATGTAATTTTACTTTTAGTTTTTACAGTGTACGTTCATAAGTTTCATACAAGATACCTTATAAATTTATGTTATATTGCTTCTAATTTAATGTTGGCCAGAGCCGTCTTTACAGTGCTTTGTAATATGAATAACAAAACCAAAATCTTTTTGTAATTCTGAAACATCAATCAGGGACCTGACAGTAGAGTGCATCTTAAAGTCATCAGCATGTAACAAACATTTGTGGAACTGGAAATTTGAACAAGCGTAATTAATCAATGGAATGAATAGAATAGTTTTTGTTCAATAGCGGACTCTTGGAACAGTATTTTTATCGCTTTTAGCAATGATATTGTTTGTATCATTGTTATATATCAACTATTTTGTACGAGTCGGAAACTAGCTCATACTTTCCAGCCCAGTTTTAACGGACCAAAGACTAATAACGTATGAACATCTCAGGGGGCCCAAACAATTAAAGCCATATACAAAACTAAATTTATGAAAAAATACTTCAAATACAGATGTAATAGAAATATAAAAACAGATAAATTACAAAAGTTTGAGCTGGAAAGTGTGGGCTAGTTTCAGGTTCATCTATTTTGTTAAAGTATTAAAACAACTCATAACTTATGTTGGTGAACAGAATTATTAATTAAATTATATACTTTATGGCACAAAAAAATATATACTATTTGATTTTATAGAAGTTATATATTAGAGTCATAGCCACAGCTTCCACTAGCATAACAAATTCACTCCAATAAATACAGTGTTCATTTATTTTCTATTAATTATACTTTTTTTCTTTAAAAACTTCTTCAGCGATACTAAATATAATCAGGGACTTCAAAAGATAAAGTTATATACACTGTAAAAAATCCTGATGAATTTTACAATCGCACTGTAATTTTCTTTGGCAAAAAGTTGGTAATATTACTACATAAGACGTAGGGATTTTCCCCAAAAATAAGATGAATTTTACAAGGTTATGTAAATTTACTATATGAAGCGTGGGAAGTTTACAGCAAGGTGTAAAATACCACATTCAACATTTGTTCACTAGCTGTACTCTACAATTGTAATTTTTCAGTTGGGGAGGAAAAAAACATGATTTTGAACAAATACACAACATAAATGTAAAAATCCTATTTTAAACATAGTAATTTTACATCGTTAAACGTAGTAATTTTACAGCTTGCGATTTAAAATTACCACACTTAGCGTAGGTTCCATCTTTACCACGTTCAACGTTGTAAATTTTATCAGGATTTTTTATAGTGTATGTTATGTGGTTTCTTTGACTGTAGATTAAAATTTACAATGTAATTTATGTCGGTGTGTCAGTCTTTTTTGAAAAAATAAAAAAACACTTCTCTTGAAAATAAATACATTTTTTTCTTCAGGACCGATGGCCCACACGAGGCCGCAACGTAGAAAATACATTTTTTTTTTAAGAAAAGTTTTTTCTTCAATTTTTTCAAAAAAGGCCAACAACCCGATTTAAATTACATTATACAAAGTTATAACTGATGTTTGTAATACTGTGGACTACAGTGTGTGTAAAACAGCTTTCAAGTTTACCGATTGATGGCTATAGAAAAACTGGTGGTCAAAATAAATACAATTTTGAGGTCATGAAATAAGCTTATACTGAGAGAAGTTTAAGACATCGGCTGTAATGGGTATAGCGGAGCAGAGGTACTATGCCCTAAGACACCCACTGTGCTTTCCAATGGAACACTGGTTGTCCGTATTTGAGACATCTGCTGCCCCAAACTAAGGCAGCCGTTATCTTAATTTACGAATGGCAGCCATCTCCCGTTTTGCACCGCTGTTATCTCTACTAGCATGTCTGTAATCTTAAATTTCTCTCAGTGTAGGCAAACGCCAGCAAGACCTGGAGTAAACACTTAGACTATGCCTCGTCTAAAGCGAAAAAAATTCCTTGCGAATACTTGCGTATGATAGGTAATAAGTAGGGACTCCAACCGGGCATGGCATTGTGGATATATGAGACCATAGTGAAACCAATAGTCACTTATGTAGCAATGGTATGGGAAGATAAAACCCTTCAAATAAATTGCATAAAAAAACTAACCAACCTTCAAGGACAAGCTTATCGGTTGATAATTGGAGCCTTAAACCATCCTGCAGGTGAGAAATAAGGCAAGAAGTGCGATGTACAGAGTGCACATTGGAGAGAGGAAAAACTGGTTATGAAGGAGATATAACAACCTCAAAAGGGAAACCTTTCGTAATCCGATCATGGAAATGCCCACTGATGATATTAAACCAGAGCTTGGATAAACCATGCTCTTTAAAGTCGAACCACCATCTAGGCAGCGACCAATGACGGAAGAGAACGATCTGACAAGAACTTCACTGGTGTAGCACACCGATGGCTCAAAAATGTCGAGTGGAAACGGGTATGGTATATTAGATGCCCGACCATAAGTAAAAATGTCAGGAAGTCTCGGACGAAATGCAAGTATCTTTCAGGCAGAATAATTAGCTGTCAGGGAAAGCGTGCAAACTAATTTGGACAAAGGGTATAAAGATTGTTCTATCAACATTCTAACAGATAGTCAAAACGTGCTAATGGCTCTGGAGGCATTACAAGTAAGCTCCGGACTAGTAAAAGACTGCATATTTGCCCTAAATAACCTGGCCTAATTCAACAACAAGATTATCCTAAAATGGATAAAGGAGCATGCAGGAAACATGGGCAACGAAGAAACCGATAAACTCGCCAAGGCAGGTGCCAGTAAAAAGTTCATTAGCCCTGAGCCTGCTTTGGGAAAAACTACTTAAAAAGTCAACAATCTGTGAAGCAAAAAGAATTTGGGGCACTTTGGAAACTCCAAGACATGCAAGATCACTAATAGAATGCTACAACAAAGTTAAGACCATGGAAATCATTAACTCCAACAGACAAACTGCAAAAGCAATAACAAGATTACTAACAGGAAACTGTCGACTCACTCAGGAGAAAAGATATATGACTTTCGGAAAGGATTTTCTAATACCTGAAGAAATGAAGAATTACTCATTCCGTAGCATGGTAGCTTACATAGGGAATCTGAAACTACTGGATGAACTCTAACTTGGTTAAGGTTGCCACAATAGAATCATGTGAATCCGCAGTGGCCAAGCTCAGTAGCATAACCGTTTAAGAATAATAATAATAATACGGCAGCAATAGCATAAATTATCCAGAGACATATAATCGGTAGCAAAGAAAATATTTTGTAAGTAAATAAATCATCAGAAAAATCTGAAAAGGTTCATAAATCTTAAAGATCCATGCAGAATTTTCTCTTTTTTTTTGAATGCGATTGCTGAGATCCTTTAAATAACACGAAATTTGTAACTGAGGCATCAAATATTATCAGATACACATTGCAAGGCTGTCGGAAGTGATTTCAACTCGTCAAGAACAATGATTTTAATATCCAAATCAAACTTCAAATAAAGGGATCTCAAAAATGATAAAATAAGGCCAATACTTGATGAAACTTCTTGTTAGATGCAAAATGGGAACATAAAATGTCCACAAATTATGGGAATGATTTCGAAGCAAGAAATGTTGATGCATGTAAACCAAAAAAGGAAAAGATTCCTGCAACGTTGTATAATTACTTCTTACATTTTGGTTCATTACAATAATGCTAAAAGCAGACAATCATGGGAACAGCCCAGTCTTATACATAATCGACTAAACTCAATATTCAAGGTATTGAGATCAAGCTCTGAACTTGGTTTGGAAATGAAATGGAAATTACCCACTGTCAACATAAATAGTGAATTACTCTGTGCAAAATGTAATGTAATGAATAAACAAAGTAGCATCAAGTAACCGTCACCACAATACATGTAAAAAATGACGCCTGAAAAGGTGCATAAAAAAATCACAAAAAACAATCACCCAATCCAATACAAAATAAGTGTGTTTTATGGTCTGATTGAGAAAACGATAAAATTCTTGGAAATCAGATTCCGACAAAAAAATTCAAACATCCTAAGGAAAACTATTAGAAAATGGATACCCCTTACAACTTATTAATGAATGTCATTTTTGCTTAGATTTTTAAAGGTACACTGCCTTCGTAATTTTAATTGACTCAATTTGCTGTGAATGTTTATCTAGTCAGTTTATCGCATAGAAAATTTGTATCGTAGAATTAGGTTTTTGAAACATTGTTACAAGTCGTTGACTTTCATAAATCGTTTTGTTTTATTACAGTGATGATATTATTATTTTTATATTACTATATATATTTATATTTAAAATATTTGTTCCAATGCGTTACTTATTCTATTTTTAATCTTACGTTGTACACGGAAAGAAGCAGAGAGTACTGAGTACTCTCTGGAAAGAACTGGCTACTGTCCAGCCTTCTACGATTCTTCCGTTTTTTATCTTTCGGGCTCGGTTGTGCCTAAACTCTACATTCTAGGATAGGGCTCTCCCGGACTTTTTTGAAGGAAATTTCCTCCTCTACAAAAAAGGTTTAGTGAATTTTTGCCGTATCTTGCACCGTTTTCGATACGAAAGCGATAGAAAGAAAAACAAAGATTTCGACATTCGCTGCAATATTCTGAAAATTGGTTGTTTTTCATTCTCTCGCTTCCGTATCAAAAACAGTGCAAGATACGGCAAAAATTCACTGGACCCTTTTTTGTAGAGGAGGGATTTTCCTATAAAAAAGTCCACGAAAGCCCTATTCTAAAATGTATAGTTTAAGCACAAGCGAGCCCTAAAGATAGAAAACAGAAGAGTCGTAGATGGCCAGACAGTAACCAGTGCTTTCCAGAGAGCAATCAGTACTCTCTGCTTCTTTCCGTGTAAAAGGCCTTTAGAACGTAGAAAATAAAATAAATAAATAAATAAATGCATTACAAAGAAAGTTCATGATCTTTATAATTCTTCATGTATACAAAAAAATTCCTAAAATTATTTGATTAAAACTTCATTGGAGGCTATGAAGAGAAAATATTACACTTGTACTAAAACCCATAAGTACTAATATAGGTAATGTAAGATCCTATAAAGATAGACTACCAATAATAAAAAATAGTTATGTAGTCTATCAAATACCTTGCCTCCACTATGACAAGAGGATTAGAAACGAGACTGAAAGAACACAAAACGAATATTAAAGGTAGCGAAGATAAATGCACGGGTTTAACTGTACACAGATTGGAAACTGGATATAATTTTGATTATGAAAAAGTAAAGATTTTAGCAATAGAAAAGAATAATAAAAAAGAAAATAGATAGAAAATTATATTTAAAAAAAAAATGCTATAAAGGCAGTTAACAGTAGATTTGAAAAATCTAATTTAACCGAAATTTATAATGTCCTTTAATAACATATTTCTTTTAAGACATTCTCAATAGACTTTACAAATATCTCTACTTTAATTAATTTATATAATGCATTGGTCGTTCCCCATTTTATATATTGATCTCCTATTTGGTCGTCATTTAATAAGAAAGAGTTTCTTTTGCTCGAGTCTATTCAGCATAAATTTATCAGATTTTTTACTTTTAAAGTCCGATGTCCAATGTTCTATATGGAACATAACCATTCAGATCGATCTAAGCAATTTAACCAATATGCAATCCAGTCGATGCATTATCTTAATGGCATCTCTTATGTCTCTGAGATCATTAATGGTAACGTTAATTGCAGTGATCTATCTGCCTTGTTTGTACACTGTAATGTGCCATATTCGATTAGGAACTCTCGAACATTTGTGGAGGACCAGTGCAAAACTGGCTTCGAATTTTATTCTGTTGTTACGCTTTTAAAATGATCTTGGAATGCTCTTCCATAACTTCTGTCTAATTATAGTGAGTTACCGACATTTTGAATTTTCAAAATCTGATTTCAGGTTTATAATCAGCGGCCCCGAAAACCCCCGTGAACCCAGTTTCATAAAGTTTGGGTAATTTTTCGCATTTCGGTCGGCCATCTTGGATCCGCCATTTTGAATTTTCAAAATCTAACTTGAGATTCGTAATCAGCGACCCCGAAAACCCCCGAGTAACAATTTTCAGCTGTTTTCCGTATAAAAAAAAATGTGCGCCGCACATTTTAATAAATTTAGCAAATTTACAGCCGCCATATTGGATCTGCCATTTTGAATTTTCCTATTTTGACGACAGATTCGGATTCAGCGACCCAAAATATCTTGGTATACGAAGTTTCATTAAGAATTGTAAAAGTTATCCATTACCACGTTTGTCAATAATTTTTTTGCACATATATGATCCATTACCATTGAAGTGGTTAAAGGTACACTGTCTTCGTAATTTTAATTCACTCAATATGCTGCGATTGTTTATCTAGTCAGGTTATTACGCAGAAAATTTATGTGGCAGCATTAGGTTTTTAATTAACATTGTTACGAGTCGTCGACTTTCGTAAATTGGTTTGTGTTTATTGCAGTGATGTTATTATTATTTTCATATTACTATATTTATATATTTATATTTAAAATTGTTATTTTAAATACTTCTTGTTGCAATTTACTTATTTTATTTTTATTCTTAATTTGTAAAAGGCCTTTAGGCTGTAGAAAATAAAATAAATAAATAAATAGAAACCCGTAATTTATTAAACTTTCCGATATAAATAATGACTTTTCATTTCAATATACAATATATGTAAGTAAAACAATTCATGAAGTTCTTTCTATAAAAAATATTCATTTGAACAATACAGTGAATAAGATCTGTACTACACTGTAAAAAATGTAAGTGAAATTTACAATTTTGTTGTGATTTTCATGCCTAAAATTATGGTGATATTCCCACGTTAAAACTTGTAAATTTCCTGCGGGAGGTTAGGAATTTCAAAACGATTTGTAAATCCCCTACACTGAAGGTGGTATATTTACAACGCGACGTGTTTTTCCGATGCTATAAGTGGGTAAAAATCGAGCCCATTCTGAACATGGTAAATTAACAATATGAGGGGAAAAACCATTGGTTTAGTAAAATTAATTTTTACATTAAATTTCCACATATTTTAGTTTTATTTTATTCTTAAATGTAAAACAGAGGAATATATTGTAAAATTCATTATGAGGTGTACTTTAATATTATTATTATACGTCTTTATTGACACAACCATTTGATACAATAATTGAACAAACAGATCGCTCAAGGGGCGAGCCACAGCAGCAGCTGTTTTACAGACTGACCCGTATATATACATATTTTAGAGGTTTTTAGAGCTACATATAATCTTTTGTCGAAAGAAAACATTAAATCTAAAATCTTTTGTTGATAGTAAAACTTTGATCGAAAGCAAATTTTAGAGCTATAATCTTTTGTCGATAAAACTTTTGTTGAAAGAAAACATTAAATCATAAAATCTAAATTTATAAATTATTGAAATAACAAATTATTATTACAAGCCACTACTATTGGTTCAGGATTATGTGCATAAATTTTACCACATAATGTAGAGTTCAAATCACCTGTCCGCATAAGGCTACACTGTAAAAAATAGTAATGAATTTTACCACCTTAAGCGTAGGCAATTATATGACCAACGCTAAGTGTAGCGATTTTACACAGTTTTTATTGTAAATTTACCACCTTATGTAAAGTTCCTTTTCGTCTTTGTAAAATTTCTAGCAAAGTTGTAAATTTACAACACCGTATTAAAATTCAAAAAATGCGGTAATATTGTCACGCAGAGTGTATTAAATTTACCCATGTACGTTGTAAATTTACAACAAAATATTAAAATTTGTAGGTTATCCAGCTCGAAGATCTTATACACTAGACGGGCCGATCAATGAATTTCGCATTTTAAACCTGTATTTTTCCTATCAGAATGTACATTTAACATGTAATCGGTAATATTACAATTTTTAAATGTAAATTTACAATTAACTTAGAATTTTTACAATGACTATGTGTATTTTTACAAAATCCTGTATTTTTCCCTCGAGTGGTAAAATTACCCCGCGTGGTAAGTCTACAGTTATGACCAACGTACAGTGTAGTACTTTTACAGCGCATTGTAATGTTCCTGCTTTCGGCATAGTACATTCACAACCGTGTCTGGTAAATTCACAAAAACGTTGTAAAATCCCAAACCTGAAGTGGTAAAAACCCTACGCTACATGTGGGAAATGTTGCCAAATTGGCACCCATGAAAATTACAATCAGTTGATAAATTCATTACCATTTTTGACAGTGTATTGCGCTTTAGTTCATAACCTAAAATTTTTCCTATACTTTGTTGTAAATTTACTATTCTCTTGGAGAATTTAAACTTCTCTATGGTGTAATATTACTGTAACCTGTAAAATACATTTTCAATTGTAAATTTACAATGACAAGTTGACATTTACAAAGGTAAAAAAGTAATATTCCCAGTGCCTATGTAAATTTACAATAATATTGCGTAAAAGTCCTACTTGTAGCATGGGCAATATTGTGTCCCACTCTGCAAGTTGTAAATTTACATTTCCATTTTTTACAGTGTGCGTTTGGGTGGTTGGTTAGTTACTGAATGTGAAGGAACTTTCTTTAACAGCCTTAAGTTTAACATTGCATATAAATGTTAAAACAATTTTAATTTTAATTTTTTTGTACTATTAATTTTTTTTCTGAAGAGGGGTACAATTGAAAGCCAAAAACGTTAAATGTTTTTGTAGTTTTTTTATATGAGTCTTTTCAGACTTTATTTTTTAATATATTTGTTGTTTTTTATGATTTTTCTGTGCCTCTTTTTAGACGTCATTTTTTAAATGAATTATGGTAACCGTTATGTGACGCTAATTTGTTTATTCACATAATTTACACAAATAGTCGAGAATTTATTAATTATTTCTTAAAATGTAATTTTACTTATAAAATTGTAATATATACGAAGAATATTACATGTTCTATTTTTAACATTGCAAATGTTCAATAATGCAATGAACTTTTAACAGCAGCTTCGAAAAATGTCAATGCCGACATAATTTATTAAAAATGTTTGTCTGATATTGTTTACTTGAATGAAAATTTCATTTCCAATTTGTAGAATGACATACGCATAACTCTGGTAAGTAAAAAGAAGTTCAATTTTTTTTATGTATTTATTCTTATATCGTTAGTTGTATATTTGCATAATTGTTATATCTTTGCAACGTACACGATTAGTAAAGGTTATAAAAAGTCCAATGAAGGTTATATTGAAAAAACGTTTGTCATTTTCCAAAACCAAAGAGAAATACATATCATACACATTGCTGAGCTTCTTGATTTCAACTCGTAAAACTTGGGCAATACTTAAATATAATTATTTTTTTTCTTGTATGAAATTAAAGATTAAATGGCATAAATATTGAACTATGCCATAAATTTACTAACCATTTGTTATATGATAAGTAAATAAACATAGTCAATCTTTTAATTACATGTAATTTAAGCATTTAAGTTTAAATAAATTAAATTATTTTTAAAAAAATCAAAGTAGATTTGAAGACATCGATATATCAATAAAATGTTTATTTTTAATAATACTTAGAATAATTAATACACCTTACTAAATAATAATAAATTCATTCAATAACATCTTAAGTTTTCTGAATCGAAACAAAAGTTTAGTTACATATATATAAGAAAAAATAATAATATATATACGCGATCAATTATTTTATTATTTTATAAAGCTGTGCTTTTATTTCGATTCAGAAAATGATTGAGACATAAGTGCGTAGAGTTAATTCTACGTTGATAGATCAAAACAACACAGGTTTACCTAACCTATGAAGATTAGCCCCCATAACTGTACAATATATTTATTTACACTAGAATTAATTTGTATACGTATAACAATTTATAACCTAATGGATTTCAAAAGTAAATTTATATCATTTATTATTATTGCATTGTTATGAAACTTTTAACTTCTCTGTGCCGTATTATACATTAATCTTCATAGCTGATATTATTCATTATACTTTGAATTACTTTGCAGATTAATACCAGTTATTTTGTTGTAATTAATAAGACGTTTTAATTCGTGTCTTTTCTTTCAATGCGTACACTAATGTATCGAAATGATAAGATATAAAATTGTAATGTTTGATAAACTTATATTTTCAGAAATATACGCTAAACTATCATTACTTAGGGTACTAGAAAAAAAAAATTTTTTAGTAATATGTTTGAACTTACTGCGAACGATTGTATCTTGTTTGATTTGAGCGATTTTTCTTCTTGCTGTTCATTTTATAATATACAAGTCCCTTGGATGAAAAAAGAAACGACTCTTGTTGTCAGTTCCTTTATAAACTTTTTGCACAGACTTGTCTCTAATTAAAATATATCCGAGAAATTGTGGATCAACCACAACGGAAATAAAATACACGATACGTGGGTAATTATAAAAACGTGTAAACAGCACAAAATTTGAACTTATATCAGTTGCAATTTTGAATTACAGACTGAGCCTTCCCGCAAAGTTATTAATTCGACAAGAAAAAAACAAGAGTTTACTAGGTGCAGCTGCAGTCGGGCTCTTGACTTTCTTGGAATCTTAATGAACAAGTAATAACGTACATGGGTACTTTTAGGTTATACTGAAGGGCGAACCAAGTCCTATCCAAAAGTGTCAGGAGCCTGAATCGCTTGAGAGAATCTGTTAATAAAAAGAAGATATAGGAGGAGATGATTTTTGAAAGGTGCCTAGATACCGTTCAGAAGGAATACACGTGTGTGCGATTGAACTGTTCCGAGCAAGTTTTTACTTTCTTGCACCTATTTCGTTTTCGTTGTTCCTTCCCCGTCCTGCGTCTTTCCTGCAGTTCGTTGCCTAACGCGCTTCGTATTATTGCCTAGATCGAGCTGGTTAATAAATCTTCCCAGGCATGCTCTTCGGTATCCGTATATAGCTTATGAAACACTATGAAAACGAGATCCGATACGGACGCGCGAACAGATACTCTCAGTTGCGTTACTAACTGTTCGCTTTGGTGCAATTAACTTCCATCTATGTACGCAGTCTATGTATGTATGTACATACTTACTATTTAGTGCGTTGATTAAGCAACATGTGGTATACGAAACAACCTTAAGGCCCTCTTTCTATAGGACAGTTCCCGCAATGTAATGTAAATACGATGCAGCTAGACATGAAAAACACGCGTACTGCATCGTCGCAAAACTTTACATATATCTATTACTGGCGGTTGCATTTTACTTCACTCAATGCACTAGTAAGCCCACAGGGTATTTCTGTTTCTTTCATTACCTGGAAAATTAAGAGACAGATATATCCCCAGGGTACACTCATTCGTGCGGTCAGTGAAAACGCGGAAACGCCATTAATCGACGTGTCACAGGCGCGCGTCGCCTCACTAGGTTGTCCGATTGCGGACAAAAAGTCACCAGAAGTCTTAACAATGCTAGGAAATCAATTTTTGAAATGAATATTTAACATCAATGAGTTTTTTATTCAAAACGTTACAACTTACAACAGCCATAGATAATAAAAAATAGTCAAATTATGCCGTCTAAAGAACACATCTACATACTTTCTATATTCTCTTTTCATACCGACTCCTGCGTACAGAAGAGTTCCGGTATAATTATTTTCGTAATATATTTACGTCCCAGCATATTTGCTCGGCTCTTTCTCGTTATATTTACAAGTCACCACTCTCCTTTTCCCCCCTTCCCCACCGCTCCCCTTCTTTTGGTAAATATAACGAGATGGGAGAGGAAGGCGAGGAACCGAATGGGTAAAGATACTGGGGCTCTTCTGCATGTACATTCATATTCAATAACGGTCTTTGAAGTTCTTGTTATTTGTAACATACTTCATTTTTTTTCATTTATTATCGAATAATTTATTTTCTTAACCCTTTCGCTGTTGACTACGTGTATACACGTACAGTGGTTCCCGTCCTAACGGATCTCGCTCTAACGCATATGCCCGTCTAAATGCATAGGTTCCCCTTCGTTCCTCTCCCTACAACACGACTCTTAGTTGATAGCGTTGCTAGTGAGACATCTACGCGCATGCTCAGTGTGATATATGCAAAGAGACTTTTGCCGTAGTGGGGGTTGAGGGAGGATATGCGTTTGGACGGGGGCGGCCATTTTTGATGGAACGAAACATATGCGTTAGGACAGGGACCACTGTAGTTATAAAAGATTTAATAAACAGAGAATAAACAAACAGATATATACTTGCGTTATGTTTTATTGGGTATTTTGAATAGCAGCATCCGAATTTGAGGTTAAATTTCGAAAATTCTATATTTTAACCTATACTCGATATTAAATCAGAGAATAGGTTAACGTCCACTTCCTGTAAATTCCACGGATAACCAAGAACGTTTATGTTAACTTCAAGATAATACGATGTAATCACATCTTTTAAAATTCCACGTAGAACCGGTTTTCAGTTTCATCTTATGTGCATTGAAGAAACTGTGTGGTTTTCTCTCTGTTTCCGGCTGCTCCTGCTGGAAGAGCTGTTGTTACTGTTGCTGGAACTGATGCTACTGCCCTGACGTCTCTGTCGATGTTTGGAATTTTCCATCTTCGAGGAGCGTTTTGGGATTTTGTAGACCTGGCTGTCGTATGAGAAATGATAGAGGGGCCAAGAGGCCGGGTGATACTCGATGATTTTCGTGCGTGTAATAGACCACTGTCAAGGCTTGTTTAGGGTCGGTGTAGGCGATATAACCATAGCGAACTGCGCTGGCTTGAACCCTAGAGTTTTTTGATTCGTTAGTATCATCCTTCGAGGCGATGTGGGCTAAAGTTCCTTACATTGTCAAACAGGTGTTTGTTGTTCGCACGTAGCATATGAATATCTACAAATATATCAAAACCTGGGTACATGATTCTTCAAGTGCAGACATTTATGCGTCTATAACAAAAAAATGTATATCAGTTAAGAAATAGCGGAGGGGGCCCATGTCCGACAGCAGTGCTCGAGAAAACAGTAGCACTCACCCATGCGGACCTACCTGTAGGGGATTGACTCTCATTACTGTCCTCAGTACTGTGAACAGCCAGAGTCGCTTTTTGACCAGACATTCGATATCAGACCAACCAAATGATCAAATTTGAGAGTTCGTCAATTTTCAAATATATGCATGTGTGGGTAGAGTTTTCAAAGGCATTGTTCCTATTCTCGATCCAAGCCACGGATTCTCGACCGGAGCAAGTGGAGGGAGGGTAGTTTTACGGTACTCGACTATGCTAAATTTCCAGTTTCTCGTGCGTGAAAATAGACTCGGCCTGAAAGTACATTAGGGCTTTTTGGATGAAGACACATCTAAAAACATAGCGAGCTCTGCAGGAAAAACAGAGTATCATAGCCTATAATGTCACTTAAAAGAGTCCAATAATAAGTGATATTTAAAATAAAAAATTATGCCGCGGAAAATTTTGCGGCAGTAAACTGGCCGGTGGTAAATTGTGGGTGGCAAACTGTCCGGCGGTAAATTGTGGGCGACAAATTGTGGGTGGTAAATTGTGGACAGTAAATTGTCCGGTGGTAATTTGTGGTCGGGACATTGTCCGCATACGTATTTTCATACATCCTTTGGCTTGTTGCCCCATAGAAAAGGTCCCAGTTCCTCTCATGAGCGTCTGCATTTAATTGCAGTACGCGACAAATGGTTTGTCTGCCTTTTGAATTGAATCTCGTACGGCCCTTTGTCGTTGGCCTTGTAATAAGCGATCTGATACCATTACGGAAGTTTCGAGGTAAAACCGGATCATTGCCTCCACTGGTCGTGGTTGTTTCGATAACAGAAAAACGGTTCCCCACGAGTCAACTCTAATATGCCGGTTAATAATTGATGCTCGGTAAGCTGTAAGCTAGCCTAAGTTCTTCCACTCTTTACCTAAAAATGGCAACCCCATTGACTAATTTCATTGAGGGATTAGGGCATGTGGATAGACACATAACACCTAAACAGTGATACATAGTTTCCGTACGACTGTATAGAATGCTTTCTGTAAAAATTGCGACGGCAATTACGTATCCCCGTCGTTCAGGTAGTTTTCATATATCTCACTATACAAAAATGCTGAATGATGCGAACATCCCAACTACTAGTCAATTAACAAGGCAAATACGTAGAAGGGTGTTGCCTTAATCCTTCTTCAGATATCGTCATTCCATTATATTCCCAGTATACTTACTTTTTTTCTGAACCACAGTCCTCGGACATTGATAACAGAACTTCACCAGACTGTTTTCTATGAAAGGTAAGGACCGTCTAGTACGCATACACTCAAATCATCGAGCTCTTTAGTACCAAACGAGAGGTTTCCAATATCGGAAGACTCTATGAAGAGGCGCACTCGAGTTGTATTGCAACTCGCATATCGAAGCAAGTGGGTCCTTTCTCGCCCTATAGTGTACTCGTCGGGTCCTACAAGATGCCTCTGGGGAGACCAACATTAACAACTTACGTCTACTATTAGTTGCATTCTTGGCAACGCGGGATTGGTCGCCCAGCACAGGAATAAGGGGTCACAATTTGCCAAAGGACCGAAGCGGCCTTAGTTGCTCAACGATGCACCCTGATATTTGCAGACCCGCTTTACGAACAATAGCCCTTTGATCCATATAAAGGACCTTCCAATTACTATTATATTTGCTCGATTCACTCTCTGCGCAGGGACGCACTTTGACTGTGATCACACAGGACCACCAGTCGATTGCCCATAAGGATTTCCCGTACATGCACATAGCGCAGCCCAACATATTTCATAGTGCTACCAGACTGCTGACCACATGCCACTCTATGTGGCTTCGGTCTCCAGTCCCATGTACTTCGGACTTCTCCTCGCCTGTGCCGTCACCACTTCCTCTATAACGGCTGCATGCATCCCTAGAGGTCGCTTTAAAGTTGCGCAGCCTCCACTGGTTGTCGAAGCTCCGACTGCCATTCCATTTGTCTGATTTCTGTATTGCCCTTTTTGTATTCCACTACCAGTCCATAATAATATCTTTATATTTTTTATTTTTGTGTCTGAAAGTATTTTTCCACGCCCTCATTATGATTCTTCTCCAGAACCACAAATGCCAAATTGAATCGTGGCGAACAATTCGTCAGTAGAGTCCAGAGTTCGATTGGTATTGAGGAGAGAGTGCAATTAATCGTTCTTAACTCTTCTAAAGAACGATCAACTGCTCAGACCAATTTTGGAGAAAGGAAATTTATAAGCCCATATGTTCTCCATCCAAAGATCATTGTTCAATGACGTAATATTCGCCAAAGAATCCCACCTCGTATCATTTTTTTAATAAGCCTAAATATTAATCACTGTGTTTTCTGTGTTTGGCGTCTGTACGTATTGCACGATATAAAATGTTTGGACTATTAAGCATTGTGTGATTTAAGTTAATTGCTTCCACCCAGACTATTGGTCAAATGAAGTATTGAATTTGGTTTAGTTAGATTTTTTTATTTTCGTACTTTGGATCGACCAAAAAGCCGAGACAGAATCTACTGAAGTATATCGAAGTAAACCTCGAATCTATATACACTCTACGAATACTTATACTCATCTTCGGTGGGCAAAGACAACAAATAATATGCTCCAAAGACTGATTCTAGAAAGAGGTACAGTGATAGTATGTTCTGATATAATAAAACAAAATATAGAGAACAAAGCGAGACCCACCTCTATCAAGCAAAATTACTACCTATTTTCGACAAGGATACGGGAATAAATGTATGTGCAAGTTCTCCGTATTATAGATAGCTATTTAAAAGAGCCTCAAATAACAGCTGATCTACTCCCATTGTAATGATCCGGAAGTCTAATCACACCTATTGCTTCTGTACATATCTAATCTGGACCTAAGTGGAACGTACCATAAAATTAAAATGAAGGAGAGCGCGAAAACGCTGATTGCTTTTACAGTCCCAGGGACAGGCCAGCTATGTTGGAGATGCAATTTTACTCCGGAATGATTCCGGAACTCGTTCGGGAACGGGGGATATGGGCACAATTCCAGAAAAATTTTACAACTGCTCAACAAGAATTCTGCACTTGCTGTAGAAGAACTCTATTTCATTTTGGAGAAAAAAAAACTGAAAGAAAATTAAAAAAACCGTCCTCCGTTGACGGAGATCGAACCTCGGAATTGCACTCTCGAGTCAAGGGTGCTAACCATTTGGCTCTACACCCACTATGGGATGAGAATTAGAAAAAAAACTATACCTGTAATTCAAAATCGTACTTTAGTTCTTACTTGTGGAATTGAAATTAAACTTATAGATACATACATTGAAATAAAAATTATTAATAAACATCAATTACCACAGCTGTTTCCGATGGATCTATGTCTTGCATTATATGACATAAAGGATCATGCAATGGGGTCTACATATCCAAGAGAGGCCATTAAAGTACCACTTATACTCCACTCCGATTTTTCTGAAGATCGTCTGTTTTTTTTTGCATATATTACACCTGAGGTATTTTTTTTTATTATTTTACGTCGACTTTTGTGAACCCACACAGAAAAAAAGTGACTCCGCTGGATTAGCTGATTCATATCAGCTAAAATTTTCGGCTGGAATTGCCGAAAGTATCCGCAGTGTTAGCTGTTCCGATTCCACTATTGTAGCCTTACGAATCGGTAAATATTGCAGAGATAGTTTCTGTAAATGTTACAGAAAATAATGTGTAACATTAGCTGTACATATAATAATCATTTAAATTGGCGCATTGCAATCTATACAATCCCAGGTAGCACATTTCAGCATCCGCTAACAAAAAGTTATTGAAATGTTAACAAATGTTCACACTTTTCTTTAGTGAATACCAGGGGAGTGAAACTGTTTCGTTCATAACGTTCTCGTTGTGACTCCCGGGATTTGCGATCACTAGATGGCGCTACTATACATGTGCTTGGCAACCAACGCACAGGCCGATGATCGATGGAGCATAAAGATCAATAATATAACAATACATGATTTAAATGAAGCCAAATTCTTAGGAATGTATCTAGATCGGCGTTTAAATTGGCAGCGACATATTAGTTGTTCTGTGAAGAGAAGCAGGAATTCGTTAAAGGTTTTGAGTTGTCTTAGAAGGACTTGGTGGGGCGCTCACCCCAGAACATTATCCAGTTTGTACACGGCTTTAATTAGATCAAGGCTAGAATATGGGGGTTTTTTGTTGTCCCCATGCTCTGATCAAGATTTGTACAAGCTTCAAAAAGTCCAGAATGAGGGTATCAGATGCATCATGGGTTACAGACAAAGTACACCTATAAATGTCATGACTGCGGAATCTAAGATTCCCTTGTTAAAGTATAGGTTTAAGGAATTAGGGTATAGATTTATTCTAAAATGTATGACAATAAGTAGTAATAGGACAATTGAAAATTTAGAATCCATTATTGAAGTTGCTGATTCATTTGTTTATGAAAATAATTTTAAAAAATCTACGATTGTAGAGTGTTTCCAGGACACGCGACACTTATCAGATTCAATTATTAGGTCAAACAAGCACTACACTTATCATGGAGAATTTATGTTTAAATTATTTAATCCCAATATAGATCTTGCATCCGGGGGGGAAATTGCTAAGGCAAGTAATCCTAATCAGGAGTTTGTAAGGAGATTTCCAAAGGACGAGGAAACTTTATTTATTTTTACTGATGGGTCAAAAATAAAAGGAGAGGATGGAACCTATAATACTGGTTTTTCCAATTGGAGTGTCGATGCGGAGTACTGCTGCCTGTTTAGGATGCTAGATTCAGCATCCATATTCACAGCAGAGTGTTTAGCATTACTACAGGCTATAGATAGAGTCATTATAAATAAGAGAAAGAGAACGATTATTTTTTCAGATTCAAAGAGCGCACTCAAGTCATTAGAAAGATATAATAATCATGGCTCATCTGCCATTATGATTAACATAAGACAGATGTTGGCTATGGCCAATAAGTTGGGCCTCTAAATACAGCTTACATGGATACCGGCCCATGTGGGACTGATAGGCAATGAGAAGGCAGATGAAAATGCTAAGTTTGCGGCCAGGGAAGGATATTTGTTAAATGAACCTATTCCCTCTAGCGATTTCTTCTCTCTGTTTAAAAGAAAGTGTAAAGCTGAAAACGAAAAAGAAATTGTTGAGGCGGGTAGAAATAAAGGGATTTTCTATTTTGATAATTTCTACAATAATTCGAGTAAGCCATGGTTCCATGAACATGATTTCTCAAGAAGGGCGATTGTGACTATTAGTAGATTGAGGAGCCACCACTCGTCTCTAAATTCGAGTCTATATCGCAAAGACATTGTGGAGTCTGGGTTGTGTGACTGCGGTAGCGAGGAAGATACGATTGATCATGTTTTTTGGGCGTGTGAATTATACGAACATCAAAGAGAAGTATTAATTAGAGAAATTCGGAAAGTGCTCAAATATGGCCCATATTCTTTGGCGTCCTTCCTTACTCTTTATAACTTCAAGATTACGAATAGTATAATCAAATTTATTCTAAGCATTAATCGGAATATTTAGTTTTAATGATTTATGTATTGCCGTACACTGTGATTATAGTGTAGTGATACCTAATTTATAGTTTACAATTACTTGAACTACAACACGGAAAAAAAAATCTACGTAAAGGCTGTACCGATGAAGTTAAATTTAAGTATATGTAGCGCGCGCGCGCCCTGGTGGGCAATACTTGTATCATGGCTATGTAACTAACCAGTTGTGCCAATAAAACCAATACTATACAACCAACGCACAGATGTTTTCCTGATTACGGTCTCGAGATATGACGATTCGCAGTTTTGAATCGGATTGGCAAAATACATATTTGCTCCAGGTCTTTAGGATGACCGATTACGGGGACTAGGTATAGCTCTCAGTAGTTTTTCCCCATTTTAACTAAGATACGTGCACCAGATGTTTAAGTTCGCTGATTACGGGGTCGAGGTATCGCGTTGCATAGTTTTTCACGATTCTAGCTGAAATACGTACACCGGTCACCGATGAAGGGGTCTAGGTATCGAGCTCCATAGTGTTTCATGATTCTAGCTGAAATACGTGTACCAGGTATTCAAGGTCGGCGATTACGGTGTCTAGGAATCGCGCTCCGTAGTTTTTCATCTTTTCAACTAAAAAATATGCACCAGGAGTTTGGGGTCGACGATCAAGTGGTCTAGGTATTGACTTCGAGTTAACCAACGATGACCTTGAGGTCAAAGTTGAAGGTCATTTCAAGGTCAAATCAATTTTGCTTATTTTTCTTCAAATTTGAACATATTTTGATTTGACCTTGAAATGACCTTCAAATTTTTTCAAATTTGGCCCAAGGTCAAGGACAAGGTTACCGTTGTTTATTAGATAAATTGATTTGACCTTGAAATGACCTTCAACTTTGACCTCAAGGTCATCGTTGGTTAACACCAAGTGGATACCTAGACTACATGATCGGCAACCCCAAACATCGGGGGCACGTTTTTTAGTTATAAAAATGAAAATCTACGGAACGCAACCCCGTTCGGAACCTAGACCCCGTAATCGACGACCCTAAAAACCTGGTGCACGTATTTTAGTCGAAGAGTTGAAAAACTACGGTGCGCGATATCTAGACCCCGTAATCGGTGACCCTAAACACCTGGTGGACGTATTTTAGTTAAAGTGATGAAGAAGCACGCCAAAGCTCGCCGAGCACATGACTGCAAGCGCCATTTGGATACATGAAGTTTTGAGATAAGTGGGAGGTCACGAAGAGAACCGACATACCATAGGGAATATAGCAGCAGTGTCACCCCCCCCCCCCCTGGTGAATACTCAAATATGCTACCTGGGATACGAAGAATCGTGTTTGATATCGTGTTCAGTCGGTAACGGTCGGAAAGGTCGGTAACGGTTAACCTAAAACCAGATTGCGCAAGATAGCATCAGAGAGCGTAGTGGTCTGTGCGAAATTCGAAAATTCATCGATTATCCTCTATTGATTATTTATTAATTGTGGATATACATACGAAAAAGCATAAATTGGTTACACGAAATAAATTGGTTAAATTGGATAATTCAGTTCCCGAGGCCTGCTCCATTTGACACATATGCCATGAATGCATAAGATGTCGCAATTCATTCGCCCTTATTACATAACCTCATCCTGTCATTATTCACTTTACATATGAATATGAATCGAATCGATCGAAATCGAATTCCACTCGTTCCGTATGTATGTATGTATGTATGTATGCACATGTATATGCTCATATGAGAATGCCACTTCGCCACAGGCGTTGAGTTTCGCCTCTATATAAAAATTAATTTCTATGCACTGTGTGGAGTCACTTATGCACTCACTGTTTCTAAGAGCAAAATTCAGGAAATGTAGAAAGTATGATAGACACAGACAATTAAAAACTGCAGATATGTATAGAAACTCGAGTTAACAAAAGAAAATAATCCGCTACATTAGCAGATTTATTTCGGCTAAATTTACAGACTTTTTTCCGTCAGTTTTGCTGACTCGTACTGTTTGGAATTTACAGTTATTTTTCAGTAATTTTAGCTGAAATTATCGGCTATCTCTAATGGAATTCTAGAAGCTTTCCCTAAGGGAAGAAATCGGCAGAATCTGCGGATATTTCGGCTGATACAGCTGATTATTTTTCTCCGTGCACATGGGACTAAATCGCGACGGGACCTACAGTTTATGAAGGTGGAATCCGAACCACCTGAGCTTTGGCGTTATTAGACACTTATAAACAAATACAGACGTGTCCCAATGACAGATGGCAGAGGCCGGGCTCGATCCAGGGTTTTCTGATTACGAAGCGGATACTCTACCAATTGAGCCACCGCCCGCTCTACCTGAGGTATTACGGACACATTTTTTGTTCATATAACCAGAAGCAAAAGGGGTTAATGAACTATCATGCCCGTTTCTGCTGAAATGGTTACCAGCAACTTTTCCACTTATGCTGCTCAGTTTAATCAGCCTTTGCAGGCGGACTGTTTTGTCTCATTATGGAACCATGCTCTGTTAAAAAAGTAAACACTCTGATAGGCCCCTCGGATTCCAGACACATTTCCATTCTACGTATGCCTTCAAAAATACTGTACAGAATTGGTTATGAGCAGGTCATTGCATTTTTGAACAACAGAAATTGGTTTGATCCATACCAATCGGGATTCCGTACACACCACAGCATACATGCCGCATGATCTAAGAAACACGCTGTGCACTCGAAAAGAATATGGTCGCTGTTTTCGCGTTTTTCGACTTCAGCAACGCGTTTAACTTCGTCAATAATATATCTTATTCACCATATTGATCAAATTGCGCCTCCTCCCACGAGGTTGGGGCCATATTGGGGTGATGCACCACACCGCTGGTTGTGCAGTTGAAAAACGACAAGTCAGCTACCACATTTTTAATAATAAGCTGCCTACTTTGATATTTCTGTTGGTTCAGAGAAACCATTCTAGCGTTACCACGATCCGTCAGAGTCCAACCTTTATAGCGGATATTACCGTTGACACGGCACGCCGCGCCGCGCCGCAGCGCTCCACCGTGTGGAACCCGCCTTCCGCGCCGGTAGGGGCTTGACACCGCACCCTGACAGCCTCAATACGGTGAGTATTACAAGTCGTTTCTCGATCAGGCATTCGATGGTAACAGACCAACCAAACGATCGGGTCCTCGAGGTCGTCAATTTACAAATCTTGCTAAGAGTATCGGATCTTTCAAAAGCAATCGGAAAATTCGGAACGAGTGTGGTACCTGCCGGATTTTGGCGTAACAAACCCCAATAAGCCCGGAAAAATTCGATTAGTGTTCGATGCAGCTGCTAGATTAGGTGACATAAGTTTGCACGATTGTTTATTAACCAGCCCGGATTTACTGAAGTCTCTACTCGGAGGTCCTAAGGCAATTTAGATTAGGGAAAATTGCTCACAAAGGTGACATTAGAGATATGTTTCGGCGCCTGAAACTTTGGTTGGAAAATCGCGATTTGCAACGGTTTTTATGGCGTGGATCCGACCGGTTTAATCCTACAATTGAATATACAATTGAATATCGCATGGCTACGTTATTATTTGATTAAAAATCTTCACCTTATAGCGCGCTTTATGTAAAAAATAAAAATGCAGAATCGTTATATCCCATAAATCCGAAAGCGGCCAAGAATATTTGTTACATAAAGTGATACCGTTGCTGAAGCTGCAAAACGTATTGAGATATTCGGGAAATCAATTTACAAAGGTGTTTTCTCTATGCATGATTGGGCTTCAGATGTTGAAGATGCTTTAAAAATGGTTCCTGCGAATGAACGATATTCGCCAAAATCACGGCATAATGTTCTGAAACAATTAACTCTCCTGAGCGCGAGTTTTTCTTTTCCCATATAGAAACAATGTAGTTTGGACAAGTATACACGTCCTTGTGCACATGAGGGTTAATTACAGAAAAAGTGCTGGGAATGCGTTGGGATACCAAAACCGATTCGTTAATTTTTAACCTCAAAAATAACCTACGCGACAACCTGCGAAAAGTGAGTTCCGCCGAATCTTTATGTATGTTCCTCTAAATCATTACGCAATGGGTAGGTGATTTGCGTGAAATTTCAATTCCGCGTTGTTATACAAAATTTCGAGAAAAAATAACGAAAATTGAATTGCACATATTCGGGTGCAGGGCCTATCCTCCTGCATGCCTTTGCAATCCCAGCAACTACGGAGAGGCATGCTTGTTTCCAAAAGTCAGCATTAAAGTTCATCCACAGCTCGCTTGCCTCTGCATTATCAAGAATTGCCTTTAATTAAACGGTTCAGTTAAAGGTTTCCTCCGTGGAGACGGTTGCTGCCAATTCCTTTAAACGCAGAATTAACATTTTACCCAACAAGATAGGCCGGGGTGTTTCTCGGCAAGCTAAACAATCTTTCAAAAAACCCAATCTGTACGGATTCCAGCTTATCCAGGTAACGCAGAGCCCAAAACGGTACCGCATATAAGAGAACCGATATTATCAACGCATTGTACAATTTAAAGAACGCGCTCCATGCATCCATTCTAGACGATACTATTAACGGTATAACCGCGGCAGCCACATTATTTGTTTTTATTATAAATAAACTATTACTCATGTTGACCGTAAGATGGTTTTGGTGACAATATTCCGCGAGCAAGAGTAATTTCATGCTGAGGTCATCCGGAGAGTATGTGAAGATAGTCAGGTCGTTAGCGTAGAGCCTACATCACAGGGTCCTGAGAGAGCGAAACATCCACTCCACGCACATCCTCCGCGCGAAAGAACGTCACAATATCAGCTAGGTACAACGTAAAGAGAAGGGGGCTAAGTATTTCGCACTATAAGACGCCACTCGTGACCTTGAATTCTGGCATCGTTGAATTATCCGATTGCAAGCGAACGACAGCCGTTTGATAAAGAGCGGAGAGAATTCTCACAAATTTAGCGCTGCCACCAAAATCGAGTAACTTCCGACAGAGAAGTTTGTGAGGGACGGAGTCAAAAGATCTTTTGAAATCTACAAAGAGATCGAACAGTTTTGACTTCGGGAGCCTAAGCGATATCTGTGTAATGGCGAGGAGCGAGATGATGTTGCCCTCTGTGCCCCTCCCAGCGCGAAACCCGGCTTGCTCCTCAGACAATAAATCTCTGTCAGCAGCCCACTCGGTCAGGCGTTTACACAGTATTTGGTTAATGCGTTCGTAATTGTGATTAATCTGTAGTTTGAAGGGTCGTTCCGCGCGCTTTTTTTCAAAGGCGCAAATAACGTAGCGGGAGCCCATCTCTCCGGGAAGGCCTCCTCAAGAAAAATTTTATTTAAGAGACGGAGAAGACGGGCAAGCCATGCCTCATCTAATAGTTTAATGAGTTCGGCAGGAACTCGTCGGAACAATGGCTTTGTTTACCTTCAACACTCTAATACTATCCCGGAGCTCGTTAAGTGCAATCGGGGAGTCCAGTTCGGGATCAAATGTGCCAAAAAACGACTTTAAGTAGCAATCTTCCTGAGGAAAAATTTCCGCAAAGTATGCCCTTCAGGCCTCCTCAAAAACTCACACCCCCACTGGATCCTTCCGCAACTGGCGACACGCGCTCCAGAAGTCCGCAGAGTTACGTGTCGCCGCGAACCTGTCGGTGATCGCGGAGATGTACTGTAGTTGTTTCCGCTTTAACGTGTTTAAATATGTCTTTTTCGCGTCTATAAAGTTTCGGGTTGACCGTGTGCTGTACGCACTCTTTCTCAACTGGTACAAAGAGTGGCGGAAAGTCCTCTTCTTGAAGCACAATCCTTATCAAACCATGCTTTAGAGCTCAAATGTCGCTCGCGCGCCTTACCATGAACAAATCGCATGGTTAAGCCCACATTTGATACCGCAGCGCAAACAGTACCAGCAAAGTGCCCGTAACCACTGTCGAGAGGTTCTGGCACCTCCACTACACAGGCATTTAAGGAATGCCCTAGAAAATTATGATAGTCCCATACCCCATCATTCGATACATATATTTTATTTTGACACGTTTCTCTGACGGAGCAGCAGCTATTTCGCGAGAAGAGCTAATAGAACATAAAAAAGCGACAAAATTACCGGGAGATGATCAGAGCCGTGAAGGCTAACATCCATGGCGAGATCGGTAACGAACGATAAATGCGGTGCCGAAACCCATGTAAGATCGACAATGCAAAAGATCCTCTGTCCGAGGAAAGTAAAACTCACCGGAAGGTCACTGGGACAACGTCCATTTAGTAATACAAAGTTGTTAGTTTACATGAACTCGGAAAGAAGGGAATCGCGGATGCTGGTAAATTCAACAAATGACATCCTTGCCATGACGAGTGCCGAGTCTTCAAAAATTTGGGGGAAGTCAGCATAGGGGTCCAGCAGGCCGATTCGGCAGTTAAAGTCGCCGCCCAGAACAAACATACGTTCTGAGTTATCAAGGAATCTACTGAATCTTGCAAATACGATTGCAGAGATACTAGGCTAGAATTGGGCGAAAAATAAAAGGAAACCAACTATTGCATTAATGGGTAGGGTATCGATGTGATAAAAAATCCAATTGGGAGAAATTTCAAGAATTGTGTGGGAAAAATATGATTGAATGAGGGATAATAGTCCTCTGCGACAGTCGTATAGCGACCGAAGTTACTGAGGCGGGTGGCGATAGAAAAGATTCCAGAATGACCAGGCTGCAACTCTTTGATATCATTGTCACGGCTCGACCAAGTTTCCAAAAAATTGACAATATTATAAGGCGAAAAAAATGTGTTATTCTTAATGTTAAAAAGACCGCGGGAATTCCAAAAGACAATTTTTAAAACATCTATCTGACGATTATTTTCAATAACGGTGCGCTGAGGGGTTGCCCTCATAGTGCTAAAAGACGGTACGATTTCATTACTAGGAAGATGACGGGGACTGTTTAAAAATTTTGACGAGAATTAGAAAGCGCAGTTTCCATATTAATTGACGACGAAAGGGGTGCTGTTGAGAAGAGTCGGGACCGGAAGCATTGGCTGGCATACATGCCTTCGCGGGAGTCTTCTCTCTCTCTCTCTGTCTCTCTCTGATTGGGTCACTGCAACGTGTCGTGAAGTCCTGGTTCGCTTCTGTCCATTTTAGCCAGACTTTGTCGATGGCGATCATATTGCCTCTCGATTTAAACGACACGCCTCTAGATGCAACATCACGCCGAGCTTCTTTGGTCTTGAAAGCCATAAAATGTTCAATATCCCTGAGGTCCCAATTAATAAAAATATTTGTGTTTTTAAGAAAATTTTTTTCCATAGGCATAATCTTAAATTTATCCTCATCCGAGGGTAATTCCGCCAGAATAGCCAACGGATTTGTACGAATTACGAACCATTCTCGCTGAGAGAACTGGTTCTATCAAAGGAAACTGCACGGATAAAAAGGTTTGGACCTCATCCTTCAGCCGAGCTGCGTTTGACTGGAAACCGGATAAGATTACGTTTTTCCTTTTTAGGGAATCTTTCCTGCGCCTCTAACTTCGTAGCCATCGCTTGAAGTGAGCCGTCCTGCGATTCTATCTTTTTCTTAAGCGTCTCAATTCGAGAGGAAAAATCCTTCCTGATATCGGCAATCGCGCTATTGACGATCGCAACTTCCTGTTACATGCATCAATTCCAGGTTGCAAAGAGTCAGTGATATTGTGGGACGCTCCTCTGATTGTACCCGTAATTGCAGCTAGAAGTGATTTTTTCAAAACATCTAGACTGTCCTGTGTGACTGGCGGGGCTGCCATAATTGATGCTGGGACAATTAAGGAATCCACGAACGAAAGCGATAGCTTGCGCCATCTAGAAACTGGAGAGGGGCTCGACTCATCCTCTAGAACCTGGTGACAACATTTACGTTTTACAAATCCGAAATCCTCTAAAGAGCTGCAACTGTTCACGGAGAGAACTTTCAGATAACAGTCGCCAGGGCTATAGCAGAGCACACACCCTTGCCTTCTAGCACGGTAACCGTGTTAGACTCGCGACAAATGTCATACGTACATCTAGCAACACTGCCGTATTTCTCTCTTTTCCAACGGCAGCGATGCCAGACTTTCGTACGACACTTGTCGCGGTCTAGCACGGCTGCCGTGCTAGGCAAGAGCAAAAGATATACGATTCGCAGAACAAGAGAGGCCACACATTTCGAGTAGCAGCTCTGTTTACTAACACAGTATATCGAATGTTCTCTTCGTGTTGGTTCTGTACGTTCTGTAAGCGTATAGTAACTGCACAAGAGTGCGACACCAACGAACCGATCATGTGTGTTGGGCCGCACCCAAGCATAGAACGAACTCACCGATATGCGGGCGAGTCACGGCCAACCTGATGGAAAACAAATCAGATGAGCCCTTGACTGTTGCGGTAATTTTGACATAAAATGCAAGTTAATTATGCTAAAACTCCTTAAATCCCGATGACAGCTGTTCTGTAGGCACCAATGATAACTACACCAGTCGAAGCGTCGTCGGTTCCAGACGTATAGAAAAATAAATCTTCCTTAAAAATAAATTCGACAAAGTGCAGAACTAATGACTGATACTCCGTTACAAATTCAAATGTGTGACATCACCACAGGTACTGAAGAACGAGGCTGCCTTGCAACCGTCACTTCGGCGATTGAATGATAAAAACTTGTATAGGAAATCCGGAGTGGAGACTCGGAAAATCGCAGGCTCACATCGAACTAAATTCGAGCCGCTCCGAAAGCACGAACTATAGTAAAAACTCCCAAAAAGACAGGTGTAAATGAAAAAAAAGTGCAATGTATAGAGTGGAGCGAAAAGAAACATATCTGCTCTACTTACCGTACAAAACAGAACTCCCTTATAATATACTATTATATACAATATTTATTAGATGATTAAAAAATAGTATATAACAAAATTAAATTAATTTAACCCTTTCAGTCACGAATTTTCCCAGTGATGGGTTTTTCCTTAAGTTATTTTCAAAAAAACATAACTCTAAAAAAAATTATACCAGGACGAACTAATAGCTATTATTATTTGACGTTTGGTATACAGGGGTTTTTGGAGCCGCTGATTGCGAATCCGTTGTCAGAATTACAAAATTAAATGCTGGATCCAACATAATACCAAATAACCGTTTCTCAGAATTTTATTCAGCCATATTAGATCAGCCATTTTGAATTTTGTAAATCTGATATTGGATTCGTACTCAGCGCCCCCAAAAACCCCTGTGTACCAAACGTCAAATAATAATAGCAATTAGTTCGTCATGGTATATATTTCTTTTGAAAGATATGTTTTTTTGAAAATAATTTCTTATTATCAATAGTTATCTTACATAATTATGCAATATTATTATTTTTTAATTCAATTTATTGGAGTCTTAGGAAGGGTAGGAACAAGACGCCGTAACGAAATCGTTGATGAACCATTCATAAACGATGAGAAGTTGATACCATACACTGGTGTCCGGCTGTGTCTGAAGTGATTAAAAATAAATAATAAATGTAATAATAAATACTGGCTCCACAATATTTTGGAGATATTCTGAGAATATTTTGGTTTTACATGGGTTGACACACAATTGACAATTTTCAGTAGGAAATTTTCGGGCAGCGCGAGATCTTAGTGTATTGGATTTAAAGTATATATTATATGTAGGTTATTTCAATTTGTACCGATTTATTTTAAAATGATAAATTACTTTGTATTTTAATTGTTCACTTTTCTCTCCGTTATAACTTTTGTCTCATTCAGTATACCACTCATAGAAATAACAGACTTAAATTTAGGAAACGCCATACTTTGTTTCCTCTTTCATATCCACATTTCAGTGAGTTTTATTATTGCTCACAACTCTTCAGGTAATTATTACTCTGCAGTAAAAACAAGTCCTTAGGATGGTGTATCTCTCCTATTCCGCTCCTAAAAATAAGCACCACTCAGATGCACTCATACAATGCTAGTCTATACCATGCAATTTATTTACAAAAAAAGGGCCGATATTAAAATAATATAATGGTATATTATTCGTTTGCATAAAAATGTTTCTTTTTCAATATTAAAATATATACATATTTTTTTGCATTTGCTGACGTTAATGATGCAAACAGTGCAATTATAAAATGAGTATGACAGATTTCAAGTACATGTGTGTACATGTATTCTAATACATTCATAATGTCGCAGTTATTTTTCTGTATATTATTATGATTCGGTTGAATTTAAGTATTGGTACTCTCGATACAAACTTAGTTTAGATCCACATTTCCTACATTATTATTATACAGCGTAAATTTCGTGATTTAGATAGATAAGTGATGAAAAATTGACATGAAGTTGTGTACATTCGTAATTGATTTCGTCTTTTGAGGACTTATGTTTTGCACTTCAAAGAAGTAACTACATTTTATAAATGGGTGTAGTGTATAATTATAACAATAATAATTAATACAGGGTATTTTTCCATACAAGCTTCTGTACATTTAGTAGAAGCTACACGTTTTCTTCATGATCTAGCGAAGTGAGTTGACTTATAATATGTTTGTACTTTACATTAAGGAAAAAGGTTTCTAATAAAGATGACGAATCATTCCTTTCCAATTGTGAACGCTGCCGTTAATATGGTAGACATACCCTTCACCTTTGATTAAATATAAATGAAATGTCCCTCAAATATTATTTATATTCCAAAACAAATTTCCTAATTTCAGCGTTACTTCTAGGTTCAGAGTATAGATTTAGACAAGTAATTTTGGCTGATTTTCAGTACAACTGTAGACGAGGTTTGCGATGATATAGGCCGAAAAGCAGGAGTGCTCCCCTAAAAATGAAGTCCAACTATGACTATTAAAACTACAAACATGCACTTTTACCAAAGAAGACGAGTACATATTCATGTTAACAGAGAATTATAAAAGTAAAAAGTAATGAAATCCAAAGCAAAGCGGTGATTCGTGTATGTATGTCACTACCTCAAAACGGTAAAAATTAGTCTGCTAAGTAGTTGTTACGGCACGTTTACGTTCTTCGCCTCAGGTCTCGAAAACATTCGGGCTCGTTTGGCATTTGACTCACCATACAAAAATAGATGCACTTTGCTCTTACGAAAGTACTTTGTACGAATTGCGTGCAGGCTTTTAAATGTGTAACGAATAACACCATGATATTTGAATTGCACGTAACCATCGATAGATCCTCTTCGCGTATTTTAAATTGAACCGGGACGAACGTTTGTCACATTTCCTAAGAATTTATTTGCAACGTATACTTTATCTCGTGCAGCACACTGTTGTGCCATTAATTTTCATATCGTCACTTATTAATTACTGAATTTACTCTTTGAAGAATTTATGGTAGTTTTTGGGTTGATGTATTGCCAAAATTAACGTTTTTTAATTCAAGCCTCAAGAACGCACTCCGAAATTTGTGCGGCAGAATTGTGTGAACTGACAGAGTTATAGCCTCGTGAAAAGATCGCCACACAGATAAAAGTCAGAAAGCTGAACGCTTTAAAGCTCTTTTTCAAATCCAACGACATAGACATCTCATGAATCGGTGACGCTAAAAATAAATATCTTTTTATGTAAATTTCGCAAAAATTTTCATGGTATTATAAAGTTTATGACTTCCCAAAATTTGTTTAAATTGAAAGCATTTTTTCGCTGAAAGAATATAAGTTTTTAATTTCAGCAAATTTTTTTTTACAACTAACTCATTTATGAAGGATGTAATAATTATTTATCTATTTAATCAGGCCTATAACAAGTATTTGTGAAGAGTGGTGACTCGAGTCTACAAGATTTATGAAATGAGGATATCCTTATGTAATCATGAAAATGGCTATTGTACATTTTTTTGGCATTAAAAGATATTTACAATTAGAAAACATGACTGGTCGAAAACTCCTAAAATCATTTCCAATGCGTTTCACAACAAGACGTTTTATTTATTACTTATACTCATGGTAAGAAAATCTGCATTTTTAAATACAAATTTATTTTGTTATTGTCTTTAATATGTAAATAAGTTTTATTTGAAACAATTGTAGCAATATATCTGACGGAACTGTGCAGTCTTGTGTAAATTGGTGGTGTATAGCTAGTCACGTTAATTAGTATTCATGTTTCACTTCAGTACGCCCTTTACAAGTGCTTTTGGGCGGGATGTAAAGAAATACGCGCGAATTCACACTGCGGTTGGTCTTACATGGCAAATACGGTTGACGACAGTGACAACTGAAATAAATAGACGAAAATATTTTCTCACGTTCAATTTCAATATTTTACAGTATCTTAAAAATGCAGCAATTTATTTTAATAACATCTTGAAACTTTTTTCATTATTAATAAAAATTAAAAAGGTGAACGAAGTGAAAAGCAGTTTTCAGGCATTATTTGTGCCAGAGTGAATTTGGGTAAAATGTAATGACCAACAAATATGGGATAATAGATTGTAAGTGGTTCTAAAATTAGGTACATATCGTGCATGGTTTCTTTTTAGACAATGTTTGATAACAAGATGACTACAACTACTGTTAAGACGAATGGAATTTACCTTGAGTCTGATCATAATAACGTCGAGCTCTTTTTATTGCAACTAAACATACATAATAGGAATAATTTAATTTATTTTAAGCCTACAAACAAATTTTCGTTTGTACGATACGAAACATGCAAAAACTATGATTTTACAATACAAATAATTATCTCCATACATCTTTCTTATGTACACGTAAAATATTTTTTATGTAATATAAAATTCCGTTTTAATTATAACTTACGGAGGCTGGTAATATTTCTTAATATACATCAAGTCGAAAAATAAAATATAATTAAGAAGCAAGAGATAATAAATATGAATTAACATATTACGGAGTTAATGGCGTGATAACCTATTGAGATATATTAAATTAGCAGGAATCTCGAATCTGGATAATTCAACAATCACGACAAATATGTAAATGTCTCGTGGGATTCATTTTCGATAGGATATGTATGCAAATATTTTTTATTATCGCGTAACTTTTATTTCTTACAGTCCATAAAAAATACGTTATTTCAACTGGACGTTAATATATATTGAATGGAATGGATCCAAACATCGCGATGGTACGTATTTACTTTTCATTACATTCAGTCACGATACATGTCTAAAACTTTTCGTGGTGGGTCAATAAAATTGAAAATATTATCTCTTGTATCTTACTATTTATATTCGTAGTCGACATGGCCGAATTTGATTTATTAGTATAAGTCTTAAGTACTATCGGGGTGAGTAAGATGGTACATGTGAACCAGGATGAGGGTATGCAGCTGGATTATGCAAGGAATTATTAGATACAAGTTGACTAGATTGGTGCCTCGAATAAGGCCAATGTTCCGCTGGTGGCCCGCAGATTTGATAGTGCGATTCTTGATTTGGAATCACTGAGACTAAAGATACATTACAAGGATAATTTGTGCTAAGTACTTCTGTATTTTCATTTGTTGGCCTCTTGGCAGAATTATATGTTGCTGACACGTTCGTAGGCTGACATTCGTCTGGTTCACAATCTCGAAACCCCTTCGCAAATGGGTTACTTGCAATTTTTAATTGTGTAATTCGATGATTCTGATAAGCTGTGACTGCCGTGAACCTCGTTTCTGGAAAGGTGAATGTCTTAAAGTTCTCCGTCCTTGGATCAGGACTGGAACCCGGCGGAAATGGTGCCACTATAACATGACAACGGGGTTGATACCGGTGCATCGAATTTAGTATTATCTGTAAACAAATATATATTCGAAAGTTAATAAAACGTTATTATAAAGTTTTCAGAATATTGGGTATGACATATGTAATACGCATTTGCCTCACTGAATTTAAGGCGGCAATAGTACAATTCGTTACAAGCGCTGGAAATGCGATTTCTAATGGAACTCGATGAATATACGGATGAATTAATAATAAAAAGCATACGTACATTAAGGGTATTCAAAACTACACAATAATTGGATAACTTTGTATATAGTTGCGACTATTAGGCAATGCTGTTGCTATACTACGAATAGATATATAACGAGCTTCTTTTGTACCCAATCTTGGTGGTCGATCAGATATATTAGTATGACAAAGATATTAGTTTCCAAAATAAGACGGAGACCTAGAATGAAATAGAGTGTAGGGAGTACGAAATAGACCCTACTTAATGCCTCAATAAGCCAGTTCAGTTTTTTTTTCTCAAAGACGCGATGTGAGGAACCTTTCTCAGTCCGCAAAAAGCGAATGCCGAAATTCATCAGTCGCTCATTTTTCAACCTTGACTTGAAATTTAGATCACTGTACACCGAACAGCAATAATCGAAGTACGGTATAATAAGAGTTGATACAAGACGCTTTCATATGAACATTGGTAAATCATTTTGATTTACACGTAATTGCCGAATGCTGGTGCAGACCCTGTTTGAGATGTACATTAAATGCTCATTCCAAGAAAGTGTCGAATTAAATATAAGCCTAAGATTTTTTATTGATTGGATCCACGGGATACCGCATCCTAGGATTGTAGTCTGTGTTAATGTAGAAAGTCTTGTAGCATGTATATGATCCGAAGTATCCACCATCATGACCTTTGTGCACAAAATCAATTACAAAATGCAACGTGGAGTGCATGGGAATGATAACTAAGGAATACGTACGTATCGTGAGCTTAGATCATATGACTAGAATGCAGAAGTACTCCAGGGAGGTCATTGATTAGATTCAATAGGAACACTGAATAGAGTAATACCCAAGAATATATCCCTGGAGTATTCCAACATTGGTAGGAACCAATGGCGACAATTCACTCACTTGATTCAGTACAGCTTGAGTTTAACCCGACAAGTACAAAATATATCAAGCAAGAGCTAGACTTTTCTCAAAAGTTACTCATGACTAATGAAGTCAATCAATCTGGTAAATTAAATAAGAAGACTAATAGCAATTATACGATCTTCGATGGCCTGGATAATTCCATAACCTGGGCGTAAACCAGTTCTCTAAATTTGGAAAATGTAGATAAAAAATCGATCGTTATTCGGATGGGCTGGTCACCTTTCTCAGAGGAATTAATACACATATTTTTCATTCCGAAGAAAATGTTGCAAAATCAAATGATATATTGATAAGATCTACCATATAAGGAGCTATTGCAGAGAAAGATTTGGTTAAGAAACTCTGAGGGATCCCGTCAATTTCCTTTGCTTCTGTTTTATCACAGCAATGTACTCAGATGGTATTGCGATATTTTAAAAATATAATAGGGTGGTCGTCATAAATAAAAATCCGAATAGAATCCAGAAAAGCTGGTTGAACATTGCTGCAGTTACAAGAAAGTTAGACGTGACAAAGATTAAATTCGCGACCAGAGATTAAGGCGATATTCTTTTTACCTTCGACATTAAGTCTAGATTGCGCAATTCCTTCCAAACCAACTTAGAATTCCTTCACCCGATAGACGATCATGATGATACTTGCACCGAGTATTTTTTCATGCCATTTTAACCTCTTTACTGATATATTTATGCCTAGTTGCAATCAACACATTATAAGCAGTAAGACAATCTCAAAACTTTTCACTGATAGTCGATGAATCGTTTCTCATAAAAAATGCAAAATCTCCACTTTTTTAATGTGGCCAATAACCACTTTCAACATTGGTAATCAAAGGCTAGAAAGCAGCACATAAAACAACACTTTATATGTGCCCCTGAATACTTTAGTGCACAAAAACACTAACCGCATTCACCGAAGAAAGTAAGATACCAGACGAAAGGTTATGTTTAGTAGATTGCTAACCACGCACGAGCTATAGCATTATTGCAGATACAACAAATCTAGATATCCTAAATATGAATTTTATATATCAGACCACAATCACATCTATAAAAATGACAACATCTATTGATGAAGTGGAAATGATCTGGTTTAGTATATTGGTAATAGCATAATAATATTTTTGTCTTTTATTTGTCTGATACTTGATGGATAATGCTCGAAATAAATCTGTTATAATCTTGGGAATACTCACTAAACGAAGCAAAATAGTGGAGTAATATAAAAATGGGATACAAATTTAAATTGTCATTTCTGGATTTTCTTCCGGATAAGTGGTATCACTATACAACGCATGCTATTTGGCCGTACATCAAAAAAGATTGTATACAAATAATAAAATAATTCAGCATGTTTTATCTTACATTGAAATAAAGATCCTTTATATTTTCTCTGCGCTGCGTAATATTTACTACTTCAAAACCATTTGAATACCGGGATTCAAAAATAGCTGGAATCGCACGCAGTGGCGAAAAAAGCACATAAATCTATTGATTTTAAAAGTAATAACTTTTTATTTAAAGGTTAATAGAACTTGGTAGGTATGATCTTGCAACATTATATTTTCTGTTCTCAGTATGTTATATGAACATTACATCTTTATGTTCATTACAGGTAATTCTATACATATTAATATATTAATATCGTATCATTGTGTTGTGTTCTACGATGAATGGTAGTACATTACAAAATTTTATTCCTATAAAGCACTTATTGACTGAATCCGTAATTGGATGTAAAATATATAATCCCAATTCTCTATCATACTAGAAAAATAATCAAACTTGATAGTTCTTTTGCTGGAGGATTGGAGATTTTAAGTTTTCTATTCAACGCGTTACTCTCGAGCATACGACCAACGTCTTGCACATCTGGGATCGCGTCGTCCCGAATATTTATCGTCACGCAAGAGGAAACGGTACTAAATAATGAAGAGATGAGCATACGAGTAAACCGCCAGTGAGCTAAAAGTAAGGGAGGAGATGAGTGGAAGGAAGAAAAATAACTTTTGAAAGGAAGGGTAAACACGTGAAAAAAAGTGTGTGTGGAAGTAACGTATCGGAGTCCAGGACGGTTGTGATATTTGACAGTCGGAAGAGACTCGGTGACTAATTAGAGCAAAAACTAACCTACTGACCCGACGAAACCCGACAGACGTAGGCACATCAGGACAACCTATATCTATAGACTCGAACGCATTCGACCATATAATTCATTTCGTGCACTGACAAAATGCGCGGCTTGGATGAATCGTGAAGAAAATAGACACTTTGAGTACCATTTGTAATTGGGAGGTTTCAAATTAATCATGAGCGAAGTGTTGGTTTTTAATTGACTGAAAGTGCACTATAACTTGTACTCGGCTTTTAAACGGGATTCCCAGATGTGCGTGCTGAAAATCAAGTTTAAAACTGTGGAAATGTAAAAAGAACGCGAGGTTCTTCGTGGTGGTTGCTCAAACGAAGGTGAACGAATTTTAAAATGTGCTCTTAAAGAAGTCGCATTCACTGCTCCGTAACTCCTTTTTTGTGGGGGCTATTAAAATTCTTCTTTTGTGCTCTTGGAATAAGTGCCCAGTTGTACATAACTTAATCTACAGACATTCTTGCTTAAAATTGTCAATTGCCCCGTTTTTCTGATGATTGAAACATTTCTTGTTGAGAACCATTTTATCGAAGATAAATGATTCAATATATATCAATATCATAATCTCTCAAATAATGATTCTAAAAGTTCCCTCGTTTCTGCGGACAAACAGCTATTACATGACACCATCCGTATCCTGAATACAAGTTCCCTTGATAGGAAGAATCGAAGACTAAAATACATGGAGCAATGTTACAAATTTGCAATATTCTTTGAAATTTTTCGACCCAAACGGAAAATAATTTTAGGGACAGGCTAATATTATGGTGCGACAACGAAGTCATGGCTATGACCTCAGTATTACCTTGCGACGGCAAAACAATCTCTGCATAAACAATTGTTGTGTTACCGCAGAACAAGAGTTTTCCTAGAATACTGCAGGAAAAGCGTATAAACAATAAATGTGAGGCCACGGTAAGACAATGACGTCAACACCACGCGTTAGGCTGCGTCAATACAAACATTATTTTCCGTGTAGTTTCATATAATGAATTTGCATAAATTCATAACGATCTCTTGCACGACTTATGAAGCCATAATAATATTGTTATTACACTAGGACGCAAAGTATCATTTTGCGCATCGATTGATCGATGACAAATCAGATTTTAGACATAGGCTTTTGCATTTTGTTTTTCAAATACGTGAAGGACGCCATCTTATTTTACAAGTACCCCGATAAAAACGAATTTTCGTATTACCCAACACCCCTTGTCTATAGATGAAACTCACTTTATCTGTATTTTGAAGAATACAATGCAGGAATTCTTAATTAAAACATTGAAACTAGTCTAAAAGTGTTGAATATCAACTCGAATGTATCGGGTTTAATTCGAAATTGTATCGATCATCTATGCCAGAACTTGCAAAAGAAACTAAGCGATCAAATATCATGAATATCTTCGTGTTCTTCTTTTGCGATAGAGCAACTTTTAGTCTTTAGATCTGCAATTTGGTATGGTAATTCTACAATACGCGTTTCAACAAGGTGCACTATAGGTGATATACAAATCCGAAAATGCAGTCGACCATCATTTACATCAAATGCCCAACTGGACGACGTATGCAATGAGTGAGTGAATAATCGTCTCTGAAATTTATCATGAGGAGAGAGAGAGAGAAGGATCGTTGCAAAAAAGGGTGTCTCAATTTCACTTTTGTCCCTATTTATAAGACATTGTCGAATGTCCTATAAGGTGACGTTATAAATTACTTTTAACTATAAAAGTTTATGCAGTTCCTAATCGCAGTTTGAATGTTTACTGTTCCATACATAACCTAAAAGTGTATAGCTCGTGTGAAAAAATTGATATATATATATAAAATGATCTACACATCCATTGACACTATATGCTGAAGTAAAGAAAGTTTGAACAAATGTCGATGCATAATTGAGTTGGACGTTCATTTATCAGTGACAACAAATAATTTCCCAGAATAAAATGAAAAAATTTTCTTTTCCAAGATAGTATACCTTGTTTCTGTTACTCTACCAGTTCATTACTTAGTTAGTGTTGTTTGATTTGATACACTTGCTTTATTTACTGCTGTAGGTCGTGCTATAACAAGACATCTTGGGGCCCCAGAGTTGTCGAATATTTCAGAACATGTTAAAATCGACAATGTGTCTGCGATTTCGACTCTCTCAGTGGAAAGGTCCCAAAAGATCTTAAATGCAGATACTAAAGATGCGATGTAAAAAAACACGCATTTTTGGAGTGATATCATGATTTCTATATTGTCTAATGTCCCCTTAATTCATAACAGATGTCCCGATTCCAGATGATTACTTCAATGACATTATACAGGACTTCACATTTCGATTTGACATACAGCTAGTGCTTGACGAAATAATGTATACCAGTTCATTTTTAACACACCATGCAAATAATAATATTCATGTGAACAATACATGCAATTTCAATCTCATATTTTGAAAGTTACCATTTTCATATGAAAATTACAAGAAAGTATATGGCAAATTTAACATATGTTGAGTTAATTACTTTCTAGGAAATTTTCAGTACATTTTTATTGCTTTATAAAGAATTTAACATGTGGTTTATAAAAAATGGCTTTTTCTACTTAAATATTTATATTTTGGTATCATTGCTTTACTGGAAAAAGTCTAATGAATTTGGGTTCAACTTACATGGCCATTATTATCCAATTGATTATTGGTCAGCTTCAACTTATCGAATGTAACAGGTTGTTTCATCCAGTATGCTCCGTTCGCAGGACTATCTGGATGAACGTGAATTCTTGGAGGAGAAATGGGATCTGCACGTCCAGCGATAACCCAAGCACTGTTATGGAAAGCATATCGGTACCTTTTGTCGTCGCAAGGTACGAAGTCCATCACCAGAAGGTATTCTGCAGTTGGGTCCAAACCAAAGAGTCTGCACTATAATTAGATAATATTTGTATATATATTATATAAAAAAATATGAAAAATATATTTCAAGTACAAATGAGTTGGATGTGTGTTCGAGTACATGTAATTTTATATTTCTTCTAATATAGACATATTCTGATTCTTTCTACGCATTATCTTCCTCCTCATCGTACTTCATCGACATTCCTCGTCGATAAATAAGAGAAATTATTAATTTATTTACATTGCTGGTAAATACTCCCTTCATTTTATTTTCTTATATAAAATATACCAATGTAATACAAATTTTCTGACCAAATAAACCGCCCATTATTAATTGACTAATCGATAAATTACTTCGTATAAATTATATTTCAATATGAGTATGAAAAATCAGTTTTTGTCTGCTATGAATATTGATTTGACATTTTAACGCAAAGAACAAACTGGCTACAATGTACCAATAACTAAAAGAATATGAAAGCCGAGTCAGTCGGAAGGTCCTATGCGAATATTATGCTAAAAATACCAAAAGATCTTAGTATACTCTTTATAGGTGTCGCATAACGGTCATTAAAATCCTATTAACTCCGCAGAGCTTGTTTTTTTACTAATTTCAGTCATGGCTCATAAAGAAACTTAGGGAAAGTGTTTAAATTTGTATTGGAATGTGCACTCTGTTGCGAATTCTGACTGCATGTGTAGTCTAAAAAAACAATATATTTTGAAAGTACATTTTTCTTATTATTATATACTTCGTATGTGCGCATTGATTTTTTTATTTCTTAAATCAATTTTCCATGAATTCCTTTATTACTAAAAATTAACATCAATGATGTATGTTTATCAAGAATACAAAGCAATATCGCCCACTAATTTTCAATACCGAATCGATATTCGAATTTAATAATGCGCACCGTGTTCAAGTTGCCGAATTAAATTTGTATATTCTCAATTGTTAAAGCCTATTAATATCCACATCTTAAAGAAACGCAGTAGTATCTGCTGGTTATTATCAATTCTGAAGAAAAGTGTGTCTAACACGACTTATTTAAAATTCGATGCCAATAATTTCTAAGAGGACAAATTAATACGAATATTATTCAATGCGAAATTAATTCGTCTTTATTTTTACAACAAAAAATTGTAAATTGATCATATTAGTATGTAATTTAGCACATAATTACGCCAATATGGCATACAATTTATACCAACCTGGAAAGTGGGAAACATTCTTCTGCCTGCTTTTGTTACAATCATCTCAGTACCCAGCTGATGAAATTCCTCCCACAATGTTCGAGATTCCAATACAGCTCCAGTACCTATAAGAGCTAGATGTAGAGGTCTCTTCGTTTCCGTTTCGTCATTTTTGTATTCTTCAGAGTCGTCATTTTTGCTGGTGTTGTTATTACTGTCATTATTTTTTGACTCTGCTTCGAACGTAGCCGGAGGTACTAAGGATGCAAGAGACGTTTTCGTCAAGTTCAGTGTGCCCGGACTTTTTAAACTTCCAACCGTCTGAAGACATGCTAAAATTAAACAAAAATGATGATCAAATGTTTTACACCTGATTTATAGCATTGTTGTAAATAATCCGGCATGAAAAACATTATTATTATAGCAACAACTGTCATCATAGAGACAGAGTAGTGTAAAATAAAAATGTGCAAGAGGATAAAGTTGTTTTATATTTAGATTCCCTAAACATTAATCGAATATAGTGTGCTCGGAAAAAATGAACTATGCTTTTTAAAATTTCTTAATCACCTGAAGTAGATTAGACCACTCTGTTTGCGGTGGATTACTCCAGTCTTCTTATTTTTTTTGTCCATACAAGTGTGTGCAATTTTAGGACATAAACATAGCAAATGTTAGATTAATTGATATGTCAAGTTTAAATTAATATTAAAATATACCTAAATAAATAATAAAGCTCGTAGTAATGTACATAAAGAATGACTAGTTCTCTAAAAGTGGTAACGTAGTTTGTGGTAACATGTTCTGTTATTAGATTTATTATAGAATAATAACCCATTAAGTCCCAAAAGGACGGATTTTTCTCGTACTTTTCGGTTGCGAATTTGACAGATTATCAACGTTCAAAAAATCTAGGTGTACTATTTCTGACGTAAAATTTTTCGTACTTCCGATTTTGGCATCAAAATAAAAAAAATTGCGATCCAAGAAAGATACGTTGGATTATTTAACAGTAAATCGGAATTTCGCATCAAAATCGGATGAAGAGATCGTTAGAAAATGGAAATTTCTCGTCTGCAGACCTCGAACGTTAAAACGTACAGCCATAAAAATTAAAATTCAAAATAGCGACACCCCATATGGTAGCACGAAGCCAAAAACTTTATACCATTTATTACTTCTTCACGCATAACGGATTACATTGGCAAGTTTCTTCTGAACATTCTGTTTATTAAAGTTTTCTGATTGTTGATCACAAATCTGTTGTTGAATGGTGTAAAATTCAAGATAGCGGATCAAATATGGCGGACAAAATTTATTTCAGTTTTTATAAAAACTTTCATACGGGATTTTCGGGGTTGCTGATCACAAATCTGACGTGAAATGTTCTAAATTCAAAACAACGATTCCCACATGGTAAACATAATATGTCACAATTTGATGAATATTTGCATTTATAGATTCCTGTTCTTAAAATGTCTTATTCTTATTAATTTCTTGAAATTACTAATAATTTATATTATGTACTTTATAATGACTTCATCCGGGTTTCATGCAAAATTGTTAATCCGAAATAAAATTTGTATGAAAAGATCCGATTTTTTGTTAAATAATCGAACATATCTTTTTGAATCGCATTTTTTCTTAATTTTGAGGCCTGAATCGGAAAGTACGGTAAATTTTATATCAGAAATAGTATACCCAGATTTGTTTTAACGTGGATAAACGAATTTTACATAATTTTATCAGATCATTTTTAATTATACTGCAAATTTGTAGATGTTGTCAATTCGGGGAGGATCTATTTCGTGTGTAACGTGAGAAGACACCATGATTGACTTAATAAATAACAAAACAATTAGTACCATTGATTTACTGCCTCTTTTATAATTTTGTTGTAAGGGATTAATACTGGAATAAAATTATAGCATTAATCCTGAGATATGTACCTATTAATCAAACGTTTTAGAACTCGCAGTTATTTTAAAAACTGCGATTTACTTATTTCACTTTTCAAGTCCCCAGAACATTTTTCTGATGGTAGGGGCGTCGACTTGACGATCCAACGTGTGCAGCGATGGAGTATTCAAAATAAACGTTTTGATTAGCTTCCTTGCCCATGTATACAGTTTTTTGGTCTATGTTTAATTTCATCCACAAAAAAGGTCGCCTTTCGCAAAACCCATTATGTATCTCTCTTTTTTTTAAAGCTACAACAAAAGAATACTATACCGTTCAATTTTTTCGGGTAATACATTATTTAATTTATAATCTTTTAGAGAATTTTAATTATAAATTATTTTTATTGCGAATAAAAAGGCGAATACAAAAGTTGATTCATTCTTTTGTTTTGTTGCTATTTAGTTATGGATTTAAGTCAACCATTAAGTATCACCAAGTCCATCATTAAGTTAGAATGGAAATGATAAAAGATACAATTGAATTTAAATTTATTGTAGTAGAGGGTTTTATAATTAAAAGTTAATGATACAGAAATTCAAACAATGTAAAGTTGATATACTGGCTAAAGCAAAGTTAATTAAGTTTCGTGTGAGATATCTACTATGGCATTTAAAGTATGTGAAATAACAGACAAAAATAGAAATCGAAGGAATTTTCTGAAGATGGTTATTATCAAATTCATAATCAAGGGGGGAACTAAATTAAAGTAGTATGCATACGATTTGGTACTCAGTTACAATAACATTTAGCAAGTTCTTTCTATTTTATATATTTTTTATTTTCTGTGATAACAAAAGAAATATTGTTAATTATGACACATTTTGATTTTGCAGGCCGAGAGTAGTACACTATACTATCAAAGAGCGTCTTTCCACTTTTACAGACAAATATAAATTCAAATAGGTAGACTAAACGTATTGGTAAATAGTAATTCGAGAAAAGAAGAAACCAACACCATTGCATTATATAATTACATATTTTGTGATCCTACATTCGTCCGACATTCAATTTTGATAAAACATCCAATCACGTATTTGGACAGTTCGTTGTAGTTTATGCAGATCACATTTTTTTAAACTTATGCAGTACTTGATTTTTCAGAATAGTGCTATTTAAAACAAAATAAAGTTTTACCTCGCGTGTGAGTAATTGCATTACTTATATTTGTTTTCGGCTCTAGTGATATTGATCGTAGAAACCGTGAATGTTTAAATATTATTACAGGACTATTTTCGATTCCGACAAAAGTTCTGTTTTTTACTGTACTACAACAAAATTATAGAGAAGTACGTTTTTGTAGCTTATCGTAATGTGGCAAAGTCAAATACGTTTTAGTTAAATTTTTAGTAGTTAATCTTTATTTTGTTAAAGAAAAAGTTATGCAGCGCTATTGAAACAATCTTTTTCATGACTTCATATCTCCGAACGATATCGATAATATTATTAATTAAGTGTCCTATGTACCCAGCAATAAATTTAAAAAAAAACTTTCGCACACAAAAATCTCTCTTGAAAGATAAGCCTATAATCTTACTTCTTCATCTACAAGTCTTTTCAAAACTACTCTATTTTCTCTTAATAGCATTCATTTTGTTTAAGAAAGAGTACAAATAACGAAACATTCTGATTTTTAGGCAGATCTATTAGAACTTGGTAATTATATGTGTTCAATTCCAAAATCAACAAAATTCTACATTTAAAGAAATAAATATTTTTCCGATAGTATTAATCTATATAAAACTATCCAAAATAAAGTTCTATTTTATTTACTCGTAGTCTCTAATATATGAATTTAACCCATCTAGTCCTGAATGGACATTTTTTCATAGTTTTTCACGGTTGTATTTTGTGTAAAAAAAGGTTCCAAAAAATGTTCAAGCAGACATATCTCACCATTCATTTAAGTGAATTTTCAGAATCTTTTAGATATACTGAAACTATGTTCAACAAAAAAACATGCATTCGTTGATTTTTTCACGTTTTTGCCGCTATTTTGAATACTTTCACCTTTATTTTCAAAACGTTAATATACATATTTTAAAGTTCCAGTCTCGTGGACAAGAATTCTTTACTTCAAACAAGAATTCTGACATTATTTCAATGTGAAAAAACGATATACAGGGAAAAAAGCAATCTTGTAGGGGAGACTGGGGTTAATTGGCGGCTGGGGCACATTGACGGTTTGCACTTTTCTCGAATTCTGCACTTTAGAAAATTCTATGCATCATATAGTATATTCATTGTGTCCAGCTTCATCACCTTGCCATAGTAACGCCTTGTTTATCGAACTAAATTTGGTTATAGTTCGGGTTGATTGATTTGGCATACGAATTGTAACTATTTATTTTCGATTATATAAGCGTTTTTCTCCGTGTTGCGACCGATATCAGAGTAAGTATTTATACATTTAGCTTCCTCTACTTTCACTGCACAAAACCACTGTGAGAAGTATTGTAATATTTGTATACATCATCACGAAAATTACGTTTTAACTTATAAACTCGGGATGGGGCAGGTTGGCGGGTTTTGCATGGGGCACATTGGCGGGGTCATTATTGCTTGTAAAATATGTTCTTATTGCAGAGAATGGTTCGAAACTGAAACAACAGGCAAAGAGGCGACAGAAAAAATACTAAATTATAAAGAAACATTTAAGAAAATAGTTATATATTAATTTAATACAAAAATTGTTCAAAAATACTGTTTAATGGATGAAAAAGTAATGGCAAATAATAATATATAATATACTACAAAATTGTTTTTTCTGCACAGAGTGACGAAAAATGGTTAATGGAATTATTTCATAATAGTAAAACATTTGATGACAAAGGTAGTTAATTTAACCATTTCTATAATAAACAAGAACATAATATTGTTCAGTTTACCATTTCCCGATATTTATGTACGCACCATCGTACATAACCTCAGATACTCGGTACTTCAGTTTCATACTTAAATAGTCAATTCAAACATTACCGAACAGTGAAATGGACATAATAAAGTAAATTAAACGAAAATATCTTCTTTTCTTACAAAAAATAATTATTGTATGGCCCTTTTCACAATGTTCTGAATTGCAAAAGTAACACTCTGCGAGCTACAATTTCACTTTGTTAATTTTACAATTATTTTACTTTATAACTGTTTTTTACAATTTCTTCATGATTCCGTTAACCTTCTTTTTCTCTCTGTGTGTAAAAGTGCAAAATGTACGTTTTATTTATAAACGTGTGGATAGTCGACAATAGCCACAAGAGAGTGGCGGTATTCTTACAAAAAATATCTCCGTTAACGTATTTTTATTGCAAGAAAGGAAACTAAGCGAAAGCCAGAGATTTTATTTACTTATTACATCATGCCGGAGTATTATAAATTCATTTATTCAATAAAACACAAGTTTTTATCAACCGCCAATTAGCCCCATTGCACCCGCCAATGTGTCCCACGTGTGGAGTGTATTGGCGGTTTTTGAACTTACCGATTATTTGGTCATTTTCTCTCTTTTTAACAATATTTATGAAATATTACAAAAGGCGTTTCATTGCTAGACCTTATACCTTTAAAATGGTATATTTTATTAATTGAATTATACTGTACACCATTTTATAGAAATAGATTAACAATTTTACCGCCAACTAACCCCAGTCTCCCCTATAGTTTTTCGCGGTTAAATTTTTTGAAAAATCTAACAAGAGATATAATTTTACGCGATATATACCTGCTCGGACATTTTTTAGAACCTTAAACATTTTCTTAAACAAAATCCGACCGTTAAAAACTATAGTGAAAAAACGAAATCCATTGCAAAATGCTGGATCATAAATTTTTCAATCATCTTACAAAATTGTTAAAAGCTATTTTATTACATTTGTTGTTTAAATCTTAAACTCCATTATCATAGAGTATAAGAGGCGTATTGAATTGACTGCATTTAGTGCGTATTTACAATTTTTAATGTTTTCGAAAAAGTAAGACTATCAGATAAGTATTAATAATATTATATGTATAGAGGTATAGAGAGATTAACAGTAATCGAAACGAACCGAGTCCAAATCCCGGCGTATAGATTCTCTAAAAGTTCGGGTTTCATGTTTTTTCATAAATCAGTAATGATCCGAAAATGGAAGTAATAAACTCCATCTTTTACAAAAAATTTTTCCAAACAAAAATTTGAACTAATCTCTGAACTATGCCCAACTTCAGGGGTACAAATATTGGAAAAAATGCAATTTCCGGGAGTAGAACTCGATTTTGCGATTTTAAGAACGATGAACGTAAATACCATTACACAGAATTATATGTATGTATATGTTATATCAATATTATCTTATTATTATTATTTATTCAATTACATTAAGCTACTTATTATTAATTTTATTATTATGTTCGAAAAACTAGAAAATGTATTTTATAACAAATGTGGAGGACAAAACATGCGTGTGTGTAATAATCTACGCATGCTCGTGTGTGCAAAATCTATTTCATGCCTGTAAAATGCAGAAATGCCATAATTACACCTTTTAATTGACTTTTATTTTCTTACAGTTAAGAAATTGATCATTTATCAGGTTGGATAATGAAGAAAAAGTTTTAAAGAAAAATGGACCGAGGGTTAGAAAGACATTGCATGGGTCAAATTAGTGCCCTCTAAATAAATAAAAAATGGAATGTTTAAAGTATTACAGCGATGGCACACACCTAAACCAAGTTCAATTTTCTTCTTCTTAACAGGAGGAATATTTTCCGCCTTGGTGGATTAAATAATAATAATAGTTACTTTTTTAAATGGCTAAAATGTAAAAAAGTTACATTTTCTCAAAACTCTGGTACGAAGTTCCTGATTTAAAGTGGTATGGAAGAAAATTCAATCACTGATTATTTATTAATAATTCCGAAAAAATTAAGGTACAGAACATACGATCGACAGAACCAAAGTTCATTTCTCGTAAAGTTCAAATTTTCAAAATGTGTTTCAAAATTAGTATGTTTTTACATTTAATTTTTGTAATTTTAAAATTAATCCATTCTTACTTTCTAATTAAAAGTTTTGTATCAGTTTTATCATATTTAAATAGTGATTTATTATGTTATTAGTTGGCAATGCCGACAAGATTATATTTCATTCAAGTTAGTTTCATAATCTCAAACGTAAGAAAAATGCGTATTCATTATTTAATTTATCAGCATGTAAACAAAACGCTACCACATGGTTCTTTCAGATTTATATCACTATTTGTTTCTTACTTAAAACTTTTTACTAATGATGATGTTTTGATAGTCTTTTTGCAGGCAGTTCTAGCATTTCTTTGGATGTAGGCTTCCAGTTTAATCGGAAGCTATGGAATTTGTTTACAGAAGGTGATTCTGGATTTAGGGGATGCGTTTATGTTTTGATTTAGATTAAAATAGGAGGGATTTCTATTTCTGTAGACTAATATAATTTTGGGATTTCTAACTAATTTTCAGACAAACCCTGCAATTCTTTCATTCCTTATTTTATTTTGCTATAATTTTGCTATTAATTTTTGTACGGGAAGGCGGGGTAAAACAGAATATCTTCATTTTGTAATATTTGAGGCAAAACAGTAAAATAATTCGTATTTTATCAAGTATCATTTAAAACTCATTATGCAAATTTTCCCAGAGATACACTAATATTTGCGTAGAACATTACTGCCTTCACGATCTTTTTTAACTAACTGACGTAAGCATAGTAAGTCATAATATGTTTAGTTTGTTTGATTTCATTTTATTGAAGATATTTATAAATAAAGTAACACAGCAACCTAGTAACAAACTAATTCGAATAATCTAATAGATATTTTTTTGCGAACAATCAAAATGAATACAGTTTCAAAGCACATCTGAATCTGTCCTCGGAAGGGGTATTGATGCTAACGATAGAAGCATTGTAGTTAAATTATAAGAAATTGGTACAAAAATGAAATACGTAAATTTAGAAGTAACTAAAATATCCGACACAGGTGCTTAAAACAAAACCTGATATTATTGGTGGTATAAAACTGTTCTGGATGCCGTACAACTCTTGCAAACCCCTTGTAAAGTTATCAAGAAGTAACATTTTTTAAGCAATGACCCTCACTGTAAGTATATTTATTTGGAGAACATGATTAATTCCACTGTGACGTGACTTCTTTAATAATTGACTTTTACATAGAGAATACAATTTTTCCATTTAAGAATCGTCTTTATTTTACAAGGTCATTTTTAATTTATATTATTTTAACATACTTTCAGTGATCTTATTTGAACAACTAATGATTTAATTAAAAGTGCAAAAAGTACAACTTTCTCCACTGCCAATCGGTACTTTTTAACGCAATGTGGAAACATTTTTGGTATCATCGAATACAGTAAACATTAGGTCCGCCGACGGAACTACGTCTTTGTCAAAATATATTTAATGACCTCACGAGATTGTATAAAATTGAGTTTTGCTGAATTTACCTATAACGTTCGAATGGTTTAAATAAAATTTTCTTTGATCGATATAAATTATATAGTAAAATGTAGAAAGTAGGAGCAATATTGGCATATTACCCTGAGGAAACAGACCATTGCAATACATTTTAGAAAAGGATGTTCAATCAATTAAGTACGTGTTCACAGTTGAGTTATGATCTTGTATAAAAATGTCACTACTTACAATGGGAGCACAGTAAAAATATATACTAAACAAGTATACACTAAATAAGTTGACAAAATATATTATAGACTTAACAACATGCAGTTCATGTTGATCACTGATGTAGTAACATACATAACCTAGTACACGTTTCTGCAGAATGTACCTTCAATTTGTTGCATCGGAGATGGAGCATTGGTGAGTTGCCTCTGCTGTTGATGTTGTTGATAATTTACCCATTGCTGATAACAACAGCCTGCGGTAATATCACACCACTGTGTGTACTGCTGCTGCATTTTTCAACTGGATATGTTAAGCCGACGGATTTCTTCATTGACGAATGTTCATGGTTCACTTGACAAACTCGACGTTAAATCAAAACACTTGTCCCGTCATTGCGACATAACTACCCGTCAGGTTCATTTCGAAACACGTAAAATATGTTGACAGTTATTATTAGTGACTTGAACAGAATCACATTCACACTCGTACAATGTTTTTGCGTTGTATGACGTATCTCATTTAGCTGAAATCACATCACGATTCCGAGAAACGAAAGCCGATGATTTGGGGGTCTAGGGCACTTTCCATCGGACATCGTGCAGATGACGAGCTTGAGGAGTTCGAAAAAGACTAACCGAGCTTATCATCACTAAATTATTCTCTTTTTCTCATTTCTCCCTCTTTTACTTTTCCTCTACAAATATCCACCTCTCAGATGAAGGAGATGCGAGAAGTGCTATAGGTGGAGTTTCCGAAGGGAACTCCCCCGTTTGACACCCACGACGAGGCTTGAGATGCAATGTGCGAAACTTCACTAGCGGTTCGTCCACGTGAGACTTGTGAGGGCGGAGTCTCTTCTTTGAAGAAATGTACTAACTAAAGATAAGGCTGAGATTAGCAGCGTGCCGAGTCCCACAAGTAACTGCTAACACGCATACGATCGTAGCCGCTCTAGCTCACAAATTGAAATGGGAATACAACCGAAATTCGCCTAGTGGTAGAGCCCGCTTGTATACGTGTTCACGTAACGCAACAATATTTCCTTCACCCGTTGCACATTAACCTGGCTCCTACTCTAGCGAGGCAGGCTCTGATTTATCCTACGAGTACTAAGAATGCAAAATAAGTATACGAGGAAATATTTCGTTTTCAACCACTACTACACGATTTTCAACGTTTCATGCTCTGGAGACTTATTTTATCTGAATCCACAAAAAAACTGAGCCGAAGTATTAAATGTGACTAGCTGCTGAACAAAAGTCTTGTTCGCCTTTTATCAAGAATTATCCAAAAAGATTGAAAAAAGAATTGGTTGCGCCAACAAATAAGTAGTTAGGCTTACTATCCAGTTGGAAAGCTTAATTTTTCCGCTCATTGAAACATATTTAATCGCTATATCACAGATGTCTGTTATGTAGGTGATTCTCTGGTGATTCTTATTTTTATATAGGTCGTTATTATTATTATATATTGCCAAATACGTTAAACGTCGTCAGCATTAATAATTGCTGAAAATAATCACTTGAAGTAAATGTTATCGTTGCTTTTATACAACAGTAATAATTAATTTAAGCATAATACATTTTTGAACACTCCGGGCTCGAAGCTCAATTTCCCCACTTCGGGTTCACGCTCATCGCATTAAAAAATATCGTATGTATCAAGTGCAAAATAATCCACGGAATGCGATTGTCGCCCTTGTTTCGCTCGGGCCATACATTTTACACTCGTCAGGAACCCAGAATTGATCCATTGTTAGGTGATATACTATTTTGTACTATAGGTGAAAAGTGCCACATTAAGTTTGATCGACCTGCGCCAGGGTTGAAGTCGACTATTTTGTCCGAGCGGGCGTAAAATCCAGTTTTACGCCATCGAAAATTGCGCGGGTAAGACAGGAGTTCTCAACCTTTTTAAGTTTAAAATCCGAATTTTATTTCACACTCGGGCGAAGAATAATTTTCGTATTATGCACGTAATTTTGTACACCCCAAAAGTGTTCACACCAAAAATGCCATGATTTCTATAGTAATTAATTAACAAAGTCGTCGTCCCTGGGGCTACGTTTACGCCAGCGGTCAAAAAAGGTCATTTTACTATCTTATTTACCTATAGAATTCTACCCTCTCAGAAATTATTGCAAAACATTATACGTCGTAATCTAAATAAGATAAAGGTTGAGGATGTGCTAAATTAAATTCAAGACTCGTGTTGGACAAACTTTATTAATCTATCAGCATCTGATGCTAAATGCTATTACGACAGCAATGTTTTACTTAAATATGCACTATTATTTAAGAACTTTTCTTCCTAGGCACCAACCGCTTTAGTGGCTTAACAAAGAAACACCCAATCTTAAGAAAAAGAGAAACTGTTTATAGCGTTTGCGGATGATCCTGCCATTGCTTACTGAAAACCTCTATTAAGCAAACACGTAATTATTAAAGCAATTTAAAAAACTTGCAGATCTTGTGATACGAACTGAGTAAAGAGTATCGAATTGGTTCGGTGAAGTCAGTTCAATGTAAGATGCTCCGTCAGTGAACTTGCTATTTACTTCCTCCACAGTCTCATCTAATAGTATATCGATTTATAATAATGATATGAGCCATCATGATAACTATAATCGACACTCGCTTCTTTTTCTGATACATTACTCTCCAACTACTTCTCAAACATACTCGCGGACCAAATTCGTTAGCCAAAACGGATACTAAAGGTATTCATAAGCTCCCAATGAGATTTCTGGAAAAATCTTTTTCCTCGTCTGTTTTATATTATTAACACCATGCTCCAAATGTCACTATGGGAAAAAAAACTTTCCCTTGATTTTAATCAAAGTAAACAGTCCGAAAAAAACGATTTCATTACAGAGGAATTCTGTCCGCCTCTTCTAAATGTCTTTAGTGACTCGTTCATGAACAAATAGCCAACTCTCAAAGATAAAAGATAGTTTGACCCATATCATCTTGGATTCAATAGTGGGACAATACCCAAACTGCTCTTCTGAATATTATGGTAGAAAAACTGCTTGATATATGAATAAGAGAATGATTACATCGTGGTTCTTTTAACAAATTTCTCAAAAAAATTCATAACATAGTTAACGTCATACTTGTGAAATTATCTGCAGTGTATTGGGTGGTTATGGGCTCTAGTTTAACTAGCTTTCAGTAATATAAGCTGTATCAAATGGTTCGGTATTGGATCCGTTAGTATTCTCCATCTGCATCAATGATTTCTAAACATTATTTAAATACACGCGGCACAACAACTTTACATACCTGGTTGCTATGGCGACAACATGTTCTCGTGCCACGACCTCGTAGCGCAAATATAAGCTTGCGGTACGCTCAGACAGATAAGACAAGATTCCAATACCTTATCACCATCGCTCAAAATTCCATTGTTCCAACCTATTACAATTTCCCACATTATTATGACGCTCTTTTTAATGCTAATGATAAAACTCGAATTTGAATATTAATTAAAGACTGCATACTTAACAGTTGAATCGGAACTTTGGAATTATATTACGTTGCGTTGTCTTGGTACAAACTCAAAAAATGCCTCAAATTTTATGATACTTTATAGATAGATGATTTAAAATGTTTATTCTGAAAGGAAATTTGTGATGTCTTCATATAAGAAAATATGTTATATTGCCGTGATGTAACGTATAAAGCACTCCTAAATACACTGTCCAACAAAAGACATTTGTCTTGGGTCACAGATTTAATAAAAATATATTCTAAACAAAAATATACGTATATTATAAGTAGTTATTTTTGTTTTGTCTGTGACTTTTAAGGAAAATGGTATTAATCGGATTGTTCCATTAGCAATAGTCTCTTTTAGTTCTTCTACCGTATATTTAAATATACGAGTAATTGAATGCAACCTTTTTGCGCAAGATTAAAAAGTAATTTTGAAATTTATTTAGCCCTCCTGAGCACCAGTTTTTCTTTTCCCATATGGAAACAATGCAGTTTGAACGAATATATTTGTCATTGTTCACGGGAGAGTCAAACAACAGGAGTGTTAAGTAACGTAAATTTAACAGGTCAACTTTCGTAAATAAACAATTCCGCACGGGCATCTTATGTGCCACATTGGATAATGCTTTGCTCTTTAGTTGTGGAGTCACCATCGTTATTTGCACCGCTTTCTATTTAAATTATCAGAGAAAGTTATATTCTCTTTCTTGTATTATTTTTGATAATCCCTAAAAACATACAGGGTTGTCAAAAGTTAAAAATCTTAATTTTTGATCGGTTTAATATTTTTATTTCTTCACCAGTTAGATATTCTATTTGATCTATTTGATTTTTTTAGATATTCATTTTGTTTGTTGTGATTTATGGCACCAAGTTTTAAGGCTAATTGTCATCAATTATGATGACCTTTCGATGTGCCAAGTTTCAATCGATCCAATGAATCCGTGTGACACACCTGGGAGGGTTCCCTTGTTAGTTATGATTCTTTTAAGATTCCAGTTATACGATAAACCTAAAGCCATATTAACTAACTAAGAGTTTTGCATTGGTACGGGGCCTACAAACGTTTCCTATCGGTATACAAAATTCTTGGAGCGTTAAATGATCTTTAAGGGGCACTTTTGAGGGACTCATATTTGTGCTAGACGTGCAATGAGTATTAACACAGTAATAATTATTACTCTGTGGTATCAATATGTTTCTATAGGTTGTAAGGAACACTGAAAATTCAAAATGGCGGTTCTAATATGGCGGCAATTGTAGGTTCGAATCGTGTTTTTCTTCGAGGAATCCGCTTGTGAAAAGATATACAGAGATTTTGGAATCGCTGATTATGAATCTGAGTCTCAAATATTGAAAATTCGAAATAGCGGATCTAATTTGGTGACTATTGTAGGTTGGAATCGCAGTTTGCCGAGGAATCTACTTGGGAAGTGGTATATATGGAATTTTAAGACTAATTACGAATCTCACTTCGAAATTGTGACACTGAAGATCGTGGATCCAATATGGTTGCCATTGCATTCCAAATTGGCACGTTTTTTAGGAAACAGCAATCCTAAAGAAAATAACCAATTCGTTATCAGAGACCCCAAAGCCCTTTCATACAAATTTTCATAAGATTACCGCAGAAATTTGGACCATTTTTCAAATTTTCAACCAAAGCATTACGAAGTATAAGTAATAATGGTAGCGTAGAAGTTCATTCAAGACGGATTGAGCTCCAAACGGTGGAGGTATGGATAAAAAACTGTAAAAATTTTGGTGTATCATATATGATACGCTGCCCCTCAATGGGTTAATCCCTGTAAAGATTATTTTGATACAACGGATCGAACGTAGTTTTCTAAAGTGGCGCTGTCCACTTATGGTAAAGATAGTAAAACCACATATTCTTGCTAATGGGCCAAAAATCGTTACTGGGCTTGTGGGAGCACCGGAGCCTTAAATAATAAATTATTGTGAAGGACCTATATTACTAGGATTGTTCGGACAAGGCTTTCGGGAGTGATGCTGCCAACCTGCGGTAAAGATAGCAAAAATACTCGTTTAAATAGAGATCAATAAATTACTCTATGCGGCAGTAATTGAACTTTAACTGAGCCTTAAAAGACGCAGATGTAAAAATGTTGATTCTCAAAAATGATCATGCGAGGTTTACGTTGCTTAGTGTTGTGTCACGAAACAGTAAGTCATATGTGAAGAATCATATGACGCATATAAACAATAGCAGTTTTCTAATTTCAAATGAAATAAACTGAGATTGTATTTAAGATTTAATTTACATATTATTACTTTTAAAATGTAATCTGAATTAATTAATTATTAATGAGAGAAGCGAGCGTAAATATATTATTCTTAAAATGAACCTTACAAACGTTTAACTCCATGCACATATACAAGTCAATATTACTTTTTGTTCAATAATGGGTTTTGGTGCAATTTTATTTATATTGTAAACTCTAGTGTAACTGCTATTAATAAAAATACAACCTTTTGGTATAGAGGTTCGTTTCTAACCGATTTTTACAAGCTGAAAGACCTACTATTGACATATGCGCGTAGACAAAATAATTCGAAATATAATTAGAACATTATAATAAAATATGAATTCCTAACATCACCTTCTCTCTAAAAAAAGAAATATATTCTTAAGTAAATCTTATATGTTGGAAACGAGATTTGACCTTTTGAGAATTTACATCAATCTCAATGTAGTCAAATCTTATCATGTTTCCAACATATCGTCAATAATATCGATAAAACTACCAAAGGAAAATCAATGGTATGCAAAAATCTTTGGTGACGATTTACATTTTAAAAGCTTGAATTTAAATAATTAACGTTACTTTATACAATTTATATAAAAACCACTTTCGCTTCATATTTAAATTTATCACACTAAAACAATTATTCTTTATATACACAATCAGTTACTTTCATTAAAGGAAAGGTCATTCTTCTTAGAAGAAACCACATCAAATGGATCGTTGGGAGGACCGCATCGAAAAGAACTGCATTTACTAAAACGTTATGATATTTACAAGTATGTTTATTCTATAAATTAAGAATGATTATTAATTATTTTGGACTAAAATTAATTTTTGGAGGAAATGGTTAGAAAATGATAATTTGAATAAGGTTTGCTCTAATATTATTAAAGAAAATGGTAAATTATTGATTATTCTCCATATCTAAGACCTTCAACAATTCAAGGTTCCAATCAAATCCAATGATAATCCAAGGGTATACCCATACCCTCCAGAAAAAAATCGAATTCCCAGATAAATATTCAATCGCGACTATAGTGGAATTTCCTGTGGAAAGTTGGATTAAACTTTATTGCGATCACATGCAAATGTTTGTTTTGTATTCTAGGAATCGGGTGTTTTCCAGCGTTTCAAGTGCCACAAAACATATCAGCGATTTAACAAAAAAAGACACAATAATAATCTCCGGTCACCGTAGTCGTTCACGAGTTCGAGTAGGATTGTAGAGTAGGAACACCACGGTGACTAAGTGTGTGTCCAACAGGTATAGAGTACAATAGAATCGTGAGAAGCATATGTGTGCATTTGCGGTAGTATCCATGTATTTGTAATTTTTCTATAAGAAAATTCGCAAATCACGAACCTCACGGTCATGTTATTACTCCTGTGATGAGTGGCACGATACCGTCGCATTCTTCTCAGAGTTTGAAAACTTCTGACAGGAAAATAATATTCTATTTAATGAAAATTTCAAATAAATTTGAAGTACAAGGCATGTAAAAAAATGCACACTTATACGTAAAACATGAACTTCCTAATTTCAATAGAATATCCAGCAAAGTACGTTGTTGAAAAACATGATTTACATCGAATTTACTTCTAACATCGCATTTCTCAAATGTCATAACGCAATAATTATATACAGTATCTTTTGTTCCCCGGTGCAATATACGCAAATGGGATAATACTGATGCGCTTTTAAAATATTTCCTGCATTCAAAAGTCTGAAAAAAATTATAATATGTTCTATCAGGTACGAAGTTGGCACAACTTCTTTGCAATTTTTTCTATCCAAAAAGATTTTTACTTTAGTTGTCATTACACGAATTTCCGTAACGTATGATATGAAACAAGAATGTACACGAAGAATCCCAGGATACCTTTGAAATCCAACGCTAAAAAATGTAACTTTGTATTCTTATGTCACCTCAAAAAAAAATACATTGCACCATTACCTTTCTAGAGTCTCAAAGATTCCAAAAAATGTGTTATGTTATTTTTTGTAAATACCTACAAAAAATTAATCTAAAATTTATCTTTACTTGTAATTTAACTGAATTTTATTACATATGGGTTTAGACGCCGCTGATTACGAATTTACCGTAAAAAATTCAAAATTCCAGATCTAAAATGTAGTTCAGTATTCAGTTTCTTCTTAAAAGATGACGATTTTCAGCTCGACTGGTTAAAGCAAAATGCAATGTATAATGCACCACAGTAATGTTTATATGAATGGTACACGCCGAAACCCAATTGCAGTTACAGTCTCTTTTCAAAAGAAACATTTTCGGCCATATTCAATTAAAATATAGTAAAAAATTTTTGTTGCGAGACTAAAATATAAAAAATCTTTAATTTTCTTAAAACTTAGATATGCATGTTTCTGGTTTTTTACTTCATACTCAAGGAAGGCACTTTGTAAAAAAATTAATGTTCTGCCTACTACCTCCAAAAACAATGTATTTCAATTTTAAACCATTCGGATAATAGTATATTGCTTGACAAGGATCGAAAGTTGGCGATTGCACGAGTGTGATTTTGCGGCCCGAGCAAAGCGCAAAATAATATTTTGAATAATATTTTCGTCTCACGTGCATGCAATACGGCCCATTACGTGACTGTTTTTCGGGTCGAAATCCTACGATTCCATATCAGTAATGGTAATGAAAATTCCGCGCATGATCATTCTGTACCTAATGAAATCCATCTACGCGAAAGCGCACCTCGATAACATCGATACTCGAAGCTTCCGTAACAATTGCTGCCATACGTCAAAAAATCGCAGAATTAGTCACGTGTCAAAATTTATAAAATTTGTTTAAGAAGGTTATATTTTTAATCATTATGAAACATCTAGTTATCTTATCGGGGGACTGCGCCCCCCCCTCCAAGACCCCTCATTACTACCCCCTCTGCCCACCCTCTTGTCCTACTAATTACATGAGATGCACTTGAGACGAAAAATATCGTGCATCACAAGGATCGAAAGTTGGCGATTACACGAGTGTGATATTGCGTCTCGAGCGAAGCGAGTTGTCAAGCAATATACTATTAATTAAAGTCCTGAAAACTGTAGTTTCTCATAAGACACTCTGTTAACCCTTTAACGCCCAAAAACGCATAATATGCACACTGATTTCAGCAACATTTTTTGTATGCAATAACAATTTTAAAAAAAGTGGCGAGCTTTGCATCCAAATGTTTATGAAAATTCATTTATGTTAAACTCCCTATTAATCGACTGGAAATACCTTTCTGCCGACTTATTACGTAATAAGAAATCCTTCTATTCTTAGGTATCAATATTCTAATATGCATAAGAAAATCACAGTCATACAAAGATTACTGGTTTATGAAGCCACAAGGCAGGGATGCATATATTTTGACTGCAATGCCTATAAATAGATTTACATCAATTTTGTGTCATTTAAACATAAACAACAATAGTAAATAGTTGAAAAAAGCAGTAGCTGTATAAAATAAGTTGTACAAAATACGAAAAACGTGTTTTTGGGTGTTTTTACCCATAATTTTCTCAGAAACCTGACGTGCAACAGATCTGAATTTGTGCTCAAATTAAAGCTTGATTCTTCCCCTACAAAAATCATATACGATAGTTTTAAAAAAAATGTCATAATTTTGAAAAAAAAATGGTTTTAACCTTGCTATTCCTAGTGATTGTGATGAAAATGCAAATTATTTAACTACATTGAGCAGAGCTCATACAAACCACTAATTGACTGTTTTCGGGGTTGGTGTTTAAGAATCCAGTGTCGCTTTTATAAAATTCAAAATGGCGGACGTAAAAATAAAAAATTTAAATTAACCTCATAAAAATCAGTACTCGGGGTTATTTTGAGTCGCTGATGACGAATCCAATGTTATTTCACAAAATTTAAAATAGCGAATCCAAAATGGCGGCCGCAAAATAAAAAATATACTTAGGATCTTAAAATCACCACTTCAAGGTTTTTTTGTTCGCCATTAGTAATGCCAGCGGTTGTTCGACCAGTGAAGGCAAGACTAAAAATTGTTTAACCAGGGAAGGCAAGACTTTGTTTTATAAAACAATCTACATGCAGTGTAAGATTCAAGATTTTATTTCAGTATAGACTAACTAAAGCTTTTAATAGATCATATGGAATATGATCTAGTCTTTATTTCCCTACGGGTAGATAAATTGTTTCTTTGATTTTTACAATTTTCACAACCTCTCGGACCTGGACATGACAAGCACTAATGGCAACAAGAAAAACTGGAAGTGGTGATTTTTAGATCCTAAGTTTATTTTTTTATTTTGCGGCCGGAGTACTGATTTTCTTGAGGTTAATTCAAATTTTTGATTTTACGTCCGCCATCTTGGATCCTCCATTTTGAATTTTATAAAGGCGACACTGGATTCTTAAACACCAACCCCGAAAACAGTCAAGTAGTACTTTGTATGAGCTCTGCTCAATGTAATTAAATAATTTGCATTTTCATCATAATCACTAGAAATAGCAAGGTTAAAACCAATTTTTTTTCAAAACTATGAAATTTGTTTTAAAACTATGTTATGATTTTTGTAGGGGAAGAACCAAGCTTTAATTTAAGCACAAATTCAAGTCTGTAGCACGTCAGGTTTCAGAGAAAATTAAACTTTACCCCCACGTTTCTCAAAATCATGACGTGATAGGCATTTTTCGACTTCAGATTCGTGTTCAGCGCACAAATATACGTCGAAAATCACTCTGATATTTAAAAAAAAAATCCGTGCAGACCTGTGTAATCAATTTACGATATTCTCCTTGCTACCTAGTGTTAGCCAAGAGCCGATTTGAAATAGGCTAATCTTTGTGGTAAAATCTAAAAAAAATAGAATCATAAGTAGTCCTACTTCTAGCAACCAGTTGTGCAAATTTTCTTGAACCCAATCAGATCGTTGTCAAATGAATCTGCCATTTAGTTAGATGCGAATTCCCACATGCAAGTTCCTCCCTATTACACGTGTCAGTGAACCGTACAAGGCTTTCATTTAATTATTCGTCAGCTAATAAGTGTTGACATATAAATGTTGAATTTATTCGAGTTTCCCTTGCATGATAGCTTTGGACTCTTACATTTAAGCACAAATTAGACAAAATCCAAACTTTTACATAGCATAGGGTTTCTTTTTTTTTTGTACTCGACGGTAGCAATCCAGCGAATGCGCTCTTCAGAAACAAACCGGCATGCTGGCGTAAACCACCCTATAGAATGTAGACAGAACATTGCCAAACCGAAAGCATTAAAAAGACGCATTAATCTAATCTTTCGTTAAGATGAAATAAATAAATAAATTGTGCCAAGTGTTTCGCAATATCCAAATGGTAAATGTATATGAAAGAGCAGCCTGCATGCAGATGCAGCATACGGCGTACTCGTTTTCAGTGCGGAACGCAATACATACAGGACGGGTATATGAATCCAATGAATCCGTCGTCGCTTCATAAGACGGAAATAGTCGGCGAAGCAACGAAGCCGGATGCTGCTGCCGCACGTATTTCTTACAAGAACTTGCAAGCGGTCTAATCTTTGCTTGTTTTCGTGGTCTACCTATTATTTAGAGCTTCTTCACAAACATTGAACCACAAAATTTAGTTCATAATTTGTGTATTAATATGTTAGGCGCGAAGAAATATGTTCAATAGACAAATTTAAGATGTTTGAAGTGCTTTGAAACACATGATTCCTCTTCTCGAAGCTTATACTTTCATAGCTCGCGGTACAATTTTGAATTCCTTTTGGCGAAATATTACTTGAGGGATTATTCCTGGAGTACCAAACTTAATCGGACCTGTCATAAATTTGAAACTAAGAGTCGATGAAAGTTCATGAACTGTTATTCTTCTTACCTTCACGATAAAACGTCATCCCATTTCTGATGACGTCATTAAACTCTTTTTTATACATAATATCTATTTGTTTCCATATCGGCTAGTGGTATAAAACTTAACAGTTCCTCGTAATAGCACTTTTTAGCATTCGGAGTTCAGCCAAACTGTACGTATTATATTTCACAGCCTGATGACAAAATGGTGTGGAAGGAACTGCACTAATTTTCGATACTTGGAGGAAGGCTTACCATCAGCCAAATATGTTATCTAGTCATTTATAAAATACTAATTTTTATAACTTTTGCAAATGATTTAAATTTTAGCGATGTTAATCGCTAATATTAGTTTGATATACTTTTTCGCCATTTCACTTTAAACCATAAATTGCCTAGAATATTTATGTACAGAAAGATATGAGAAATTAATTTAATTTAATAACATTTTATTATCTAAAATATATTTTCATACATTTCATACAACAACTTGAAGACACTAAATACTGATGATCAACATTAATTTTTTTAATTTAATTGTAAATTTATTATTATTCTATATACCGATCATTAGATGGTATGGATGAAAGACGATTCTATGAATGTAATGGCTACTAAAACCAGTACGTCATTTTAATAGAACCATCTGAATCACGTTGTGTTTCCATAACACTTGTCTGACGTACTAATCTACGTATACTGGCTGCGGTGCGTGGTTCAGGAACGGTCTCTATCGTTGAAATTTCCGAAACGTTTCGCATTTCTATAACATCCATGTCAGGCATATCCTCATGAGACTCTTTAACTGGAGACTCCCTAAATGAAATGAATAAAATGTTATTTTTGATCATGTTGATAAATCAAGTTTCCGATCACTATGACATCAGTGACGTTAGGGAGTAAACCAAACCTCAGAATAATAATAATGAGTGAATAGATGCCAGTTATTACATTATTACTGACAATGAGATTTGGATATATTCTCGAATACCAAAATATTGATAACTCTACTAGTGTGACTATGAAATGTAACATTTATATGACAATTTGATACGTAAAAAGTTATTAATTAAGTTTTGAGTAACTAAATATTTATTTCGGGCAATTTTTAAAATAAAACAAAGATAAGCAATTGTACCAAACTCTTATTGAACTGTTTTATAAAATAAATATATCTTACATTGTAGGAGCACACTGGACGCAGTCTTTGATTGTCCAATTTTTTCCAAACAATTCACCCTCTTCAACAGTTTGTGGTAAACGGTGGTGTAATGTTTCAGGTAATCGAAGACCTGATAATCCACCGATGACCGAAACGGTACCCAGAATTACCAAGGGTAAGACTAACGTTTCCTTGCCCTACAACATTAATATAACAAGTTTAATTTATTTGAGTATAAGAATGACAACAAATTTTAACTATAATCATGCATGCTAGAAAATTAGTTTTGAACGTGGTAAAAGTATATTAAAGATATAAAATGTCTTCAAATATTACTATTTCGTTTGGACGTTTCCACTTTACTAATTTTGAACAGCGATAACAACAAAACCTAAATATCTAGTTATTTGATCGCTGGTGAGAACACAATAAAATACGTCTATTAACGCAATTTTCTTTAAACATGAAACCATGCCATTGTTCCAAAATTCTTAATATTATTATAGGACATTCAACATGTGTAATAAATGTCGTGTTTTATTATAACGAGGATATTTTATGTCGTTCCTTTCTGCAATATTTGTCAATGCAACCATACGATATACTATTAAAGATTGCATGATATACTACAATTATGCCAATAATTTTTTGTGAAGTCATGAATTGTTATAGTAAAAATGAACTCCATTAATATAAGTTCTAAAATAATGACAGATGTAAATTACCAAGTAAGTAATGAATGGTATAATGATTAATCCAAGGCCACTGACGTATGCGGAGAATCCGATAGCCACTCCACGAAGTTGAGTAGGATACAATTCCCCAGCAAAAGGATATATTATCAAAAATGAAGCGGATATGGCAGACTTTGATAACAGGAAAAGAACGAGTGTCGTTAGAACAGCATCTGTAAAAAAGAATGTTTAGATTCACTTGATATTTAATATTTATTCAAGTAGCAGATTTCTAGTAAAAGAAAAGAATTAAAAATTGAAAATTAAATATTAAAACAGTCAATATGACGATCACAAACTTGCATATATATTTATATTTATTTAGATCTGGTCGACTTTAAAAGTTTGGACTTTTATTGCTCTTCTGATGCTAAAATTAATATAGGAGAAAGAAACCTGTTGTGCGGCACCCGTATTTCATGACTTGTGTATTTACGTTTTGTTACGAAACTGTTGTCAATATCTAGTCTCATTATAAGCTTGTTTTCTAACCGAAAGGATAACCGATTTTTGAACGCTATATACAAGTAAAAACGTACACATTCAGACCTAGATTTTATCATATAAAAGCCTTTTTGACGAAAAAAATTGACACGAACGTCAATTGGAAAAAAGTAATTCTCAAAATTATGTCGCACTCCGTTATGCAGCACTAAAAAAGGCATTGTTTTAACATTGTGATCATTAAATATTGCCATCATTGGTGCAGTGAAGCAATTTGTAGGTCAAACGAAACGAAATCACTGAATTTTGATAAATAAATAGTGATTCAGACATAGATGGGCTAAGGGATGGAGATTATTGAAATAATATTAATAATTTTATAATAATAAATAATAATTTTTTATTTGATTCTGTATTTTGTTCTATGTAATAACCTATTGAAGATTACTAAAAATCCATAAATTTCGAATTTCTATTGGTTTTACTCAATATTTTTACATTTTCATCGGATTTTTTTAAACGCTGCACAATCGGGGACAACGTTTCAATTCGACAAAAAAATTTATCTTTCTGAAATTTACCGGGCTATCTCTCTTTTACACGGAATCATTATACTGTCTTGTGCAAAAGTTAGGTGCAGATATTAGCTTTACAATTGTAGCTCGATCAACAAAATTGAACGATCCGATCAAAAGTTCTAGACAATAAATAAAATAAACAAAACCGGATGTACAACAGGTAAATCTTCCTTACTATTAATATATGATCCAAAAAAACTTACGCAAGCCTTTTATTTGGTTTATGAAAAATATAGTAATGACACGGCAATCGCTGTGTCTTGGCAAAGGTAGTAACACACCTTAATGTCTATAAATATGAAACATAAGACATTAGTGTAGCGGAGGGGTCGATTTGACAATTATATTTAATCAATGTTTGAGCCTAGCTGAGAGCAAGAACCATGAGTAATTCATAAGAAAAGGAAGACTAAAGAATGAACCTAATATTAGTAAACAATAACTATTGTTGTACTAGTAGCTAAATTAATTAATGGCGGCACTTTTCGTCTATCAATTAGTAGAAATGTACACATTCCAATTAAAACAGAATCGTTTTAACCAAAGTGACGTATTCGGAGTTCAAGTTATCTGGATCTGATAGCAACCTGGTATTGGCATACTTGGGTGTCAGTATATGTTGGTTCTGCTGGTCCTATACCGTTAGTCAAAGATATACTAACACATAAGTAATTAACTCATAGGAATAATTACAACTTTTTCCCAATATTTCTGGACAACTATTTATCTTTTGCTTCAAAATAGACTTCAGTTACCTCATCATGAAATCTTTAAAATAGTTTTCATCGACGTAGGCAGCCAGCATTTTCTTGCTATGCCTTTTCATGACATATTTGTAATGTAATAGCGAACATCTTCAAATGTTGCTCCATAAGATCTATTCATTCTGGTTTTTGTTCGATTGTCAATGAGAGCAACATCGGTACCCACTTCATGGGTTTATTTATCACTAATTTTGAGTACGGCGCCTTATGATATCTGCAGAAGATCAGCTATATCTTATCATGTATCAACGCAATGGAGGCGTCTCCCTTTGATAAGTTATTCAGATTAACAAAATTTTCATCCTAATTCAACTCCAGATCATTTTGGATGTAAATCGAATAGGGTCGATCTCAGGGACAAACCTGGGCCAAACGTTTACGTCACTTCCGGAGTGGTATTATGTAATTTTCAAATTTACCATAATTACTGGAATTATTTGGTAAGTGAATATGCCTCAATACTATCCTCCCGTGGGTCTACTACTTAGGATCAATTCCGAACATTAAAGTAATAGCATTGACACAGGTCTGTAGCAGCTGCCAGTACTAATTCAGGATTGGTTCACTGATGGCGTTGACATTAGACCACGAATGGTAAACTACATTTAGGCGTCAAGATTCTACTCACAATGGCTTGTATTTTGAGTAAAATCAAGAAAGGAGGTAATATTATTTTCGATATTTTATCAAATTTAGGCAAAAATTACTTTCATACTATCCATATTAAAGTCTAAGTTCAGTATTTTAAAAGCTTTGGTTACACTTTCTTCTAGCTATGCAGACTTTAGTATCAGAATGAATCGTTGTAATTTTGAATAAGAATGCAAGATACAAAGTGTGATTATTTGGACTATTCGCAAAACTCATTACACACAATAGTTTCTAATCCAGTTAAAAGTATCAAAGACATGCTTATATTATTATTTCAGATCTTTATACATCATAATTATTATATATCTTTATTCGCGTATCAATTTTAAACTTAAGATTTAATATTTCGTAAAATAGTCATAAACATAACTCTTATAAGAAACGTTTGAAATATTGTAAATTATATTGTATATAGTATATTGCAAAATAAGTTCGATGTTAGCATTACCGTATTAAAGAAAACTATAAAAACGAGGTATTCATCCACATGTTTAATAAATTATTTACGATACACCAAGATAATTGTCAAGTGCCATTTTATTTATTCTTGATTTATCTTTCCTCTAGTAACTATGCAATAATGCATGCGAAAAATACGGTACCTGGGCAAGAATTGTTCTATTGGCAATTCATTGTACGAAAAAGTTATACAGATATGATTATAACAAACTTTATATAAATACAACTTCAAACAATATTGTCTACTTAACCTTATTTTAACGAATTATACCAATGTAATTATATGTCTAATATAATAATTGATGGATAAATGTATACCTGAAGGAAGCAAAACCGTCGCTATGCAAGAAATTCCCGCCGTAACCATACTCAAGCACAGAGGCCATCGTCGGCCCCATCTATCCATTACCATCCAACATGCTAAATAACTAGGTATTTCTGCAAGAGAAGAGAAAAAAAAGCTAAGATGTTCCTCGTTTCCTAGAGCTGGTCCATAATACGATAAACCAACGTACACCATGTTGTTTGCGAACCTATGTAAATATTTATTGTATCATCACTTGACAAATTGGTTAAATTAATTTATAACATTCACTTTTATCATTTGAGAAATAAAATTATATATTTAAAAACTGCCAAACAAAGTCATATGAATCAATGTTTAACCCCAGTGTAAGATTATAAAATTAGTGGATACAATTTTCCAAATATATTACAATTTAATAAAAGGGAAAAGTATGAAACTGAATTGTGTGATGGTGGAAAAAGCTGTAACGATGACTACGTAAAATTAAGATAAACTAATTTAAAATATACTAACCAATTTAATGTTATAAGGCACGTTTTTAATCGCATATTGGGAGTCCTAAACAAGGACAACAATCCTGGACCTTTCTGTAATCGATCCTCTTCACTCTTGGTTCTTGTCATCTTCATTCGATGTTGTAACTTCTGAATAAACGATTGTGGTAACTCTTTTCCATTAACTCGAGCTAAGGTATGCAAAATTTCATTCGCTTCCTTTAAACGCCCTTTTGCTAAAAGCCATCTGGGCGATTCCGGTAAGAACCTGTGTTAAATTATTAATCTAAATAAATGATATTTTGATAGTTGTTTCATTAATTAATGTTACAACAAAAGTTGCTAATTTTAATTGGACCAAATATTACAGCTTAGCATGGATTCGTCATTAGAATAATAATCATATCTCCAGGCGATAATAATTTTATCAAAATATCTATACTAACCACCAGTACGCAAAATAAAGTAGAAAAGGGGTGCTTGTGACTAAAGCTAATGTTCTCCAGTCTCGAATTAAGTATGTAAGTCCGGCTAACATACACAATCCCATCGTGTAAAAAGTGCATGTCATAACAGTAACAAAAGACCGATAATTTGGTCCCACCAATTCTAATGCTGAAAAACAGAATTAATTACATAATCGCATTTACACATTTCTAATCACCACTTGCGTACAGTGCAATCCCCGGTTATGATATAATTACAATTCAGAACTTTTGATCCCTGAAGTGTTTCACAGGTTGATATATTTTGAATGGTAGATAAGTAAAGAAATGATTACAAAAGAACACTCACATATTATAAATGGAATTTGATAAATAGCTGGAATTGCTAAACCTACAATAATCCGGGATCCTGCCCAGGTCCAAAAATCGTTGGATATTGATGTAAGAATTGCTCCTAAGATTAAAGTTGATAAACACGTGAAGAAAGAAAGTCGTCTTCCAAGTCTGTAATACAAAATTAATGCATACAATTAACGTTCGTTACTTTATTTATTTGATCCAATTGTTTTCAAATACACATAACCGTATAAATCTGTTTTTAAATTTTTGGAGAATTTTAATTTATGAATTTGAAAAACTAAAGAAATAACTAAAATTCAGTTCCATGCATAATTACATAATACCTTATACATTATAAGACCATTATGAAATGCGACTTGTTTGTAAACAATTTTTTTTTCTAATAATAATCTGTGAATCATCGGTAATATATTTTTAACGTAATACAATACTTATTAAAATAAGTTTCGTACCTATCATTAAGTATCCCAAAACAGTAAACTCCGATTGGGCCACCGGCATTGAGTGCCACCAAACCAATGGTTGGGTAAATAGCATAATCGCATACGAGATCAAACTGGAATCAAAATATAATAACGTTTCTAAATATCATAATACGTTTGAAACATAGTTAGGAGCAAAAGTAACATCCACTAGTATAAATAAGAGACAAATACGAAATACGGAATATTTCTAATGCGATGGCAGAGTTTCAACTAGAAATTCATTGTTCTATGCACTTTAGATATAAATTGTTTTAAGTTATTAAAAATAACCATATCCCTAGAACCTGATACTTCAGATACCTGAGACTTCAGCAATACTTATTATAACATATATCATGCTGTTTAACGATACTTTTAAGACACAGTAAACACGATACTTGCTGCAAAACATTTTCATAATTATTAATGTTTAAAAAGAATGTAAGAATATGCACAACTTATTTCATGTAACGAAAAAGCTCTGTTAAACAACTGATTCTTTGGTTCAACGATGTTACACTTGAAAATGTTCAACCCATCTTATATCATGTATAAGACGTGGATGGAGGGCCGTCGGGATATACATGACTTCCCCTTTTGTGTCATCAGTATGTGGCTGTGCAGATTTCTTTATAACTCTCCAACACTTTTTTGTCCATTGATTAATGGCTTATTCACGAGCTTTACCTTCCACCCGTTTTGATTGCAGCTTTTGCAAATGTTAAGAATGCCTATGTCTCAAAGTTACGGAGCAATAAAATTCTGACAGACCATGTGCATAAGTAAATCACTAAAAATATATTCCTTTTTTCCCCTACAAGTTAAATATATACAGATCGATTTTTAAAAAAGAAAAATAACATAAAATATAATGAAATGTAATTGAAACTTCAAACATCGCATGTCTTATACGATCAAAAAACGGAAGATAAACATGTTTTAGTTATTAAATTATTTGATTGTATAACGTATAATAAAACAAACTTCATCCCTAGAGCTTGAAAAATATATTATAAAAATCTGTTCGATCTTTTCATAGACATACTCTATTTGCGTAATGAATTTGCAAGAGTGGTTTTCTGAAACCATAAAGTGAAAATAACATTCATTGCCGATATTTTCGATTATGATACATATTAACATCCCATCCATAAACTTTAAGAACTTTAAAAGCAGAAGCAGATGAAGCTACCTTTATAAGTTATTTTATTTTTATTAGAATATGAAATGATTTCCAATATTGAATCAGAAAATCAATCTGTTTTAAAATATACGCCATTCGCTGCATTCAGAGCTAATCATTTATTTCCACACAATTCTGTGTTAATCAAATTACCCAAACATGAATGAGTACTTCAGTTTTTCAGATTGGGCCTGGCCAAAATTCAAACACATAAAACATAATATGTATTAAACCCCTTTGTTCGAGAAAACTAATATATACAATTCTAAATAAATACATTGGGTATATCTCAAACTAGACTATTTTAGACCTGACTATATCAAGGTATAATTAAAAATCAGCCAATTATTTTTAATTTAATATTATTTTGAATAATTTTGTAAGAGTACATTTGTAAGTAAGATATTGTTACTAACGGTAAAAAAACGGCTCGGAAAGTGGAAGAAGATCCAGGATTAAAAAATGAAAACTTTAGTATGAGTTTGGGTAATTTTAAACGAATTTATTGTTTCCTGGATTTCTAATTTCATTACTAAAAGTTACATTGAGTGACAATAAGAATTTCTTAAAAAAAGAGAAAATTCGATTTAAAAAGAGCTAGACACTTTCCAGACCCGATATTAAGCGATCTGGAAAATTTAATGAACAATTTAGTTTGACGACTTACTTTTAAATTTGATAGATCATGAAAGATTTGGTAAATAATTTTCCCTAAAATTCATAAATAGATATTTATTTCCTATTATAGTGCTGTTAAAAGTACAAAAGGAAGCTATATCACCTACATATTTATTCATTAAATTATTGTACATATTTGTTGTTCTAATGTGGGCCGCCCAAAATATGGGCAATAACCTGGTATGTTTGAAATTTGATTTCAAGTATTCAAGCTCAGAGTAAAAGAGCGGAATGTACAGTCACTTTTTTATTCAGTAATTATTTCCTGTTTCTTTTTTCGGCCTAAAGGAACAAATTATAGGAACAAAAATGGCGGAGTGGAAAAAATGTTCCTGAATCATGACATTCCTCGCTCACTCCAAGCACAAAAATTTGGATATACCTTTTCTTCGTTTCGTATTTTAAAATATAATGCATTTAAAAACTCAACATGTCGACCCGTTTTGGGTTTCGTCCAGAGTGATCTACTATTGTCTAAAGCGTCTATATTTACGTCACTGAACGAAGGGTGTAAAACCCTTCAAGAAAACTTAATTAAGGGAGGAAAAAAGTAGGAAAACCCTTTTACCCACTCTAGAGAATCTCTGTTTTGTCAAACTAATTGTCTGTTGTTTTTTTTTATTTATTTATGCAATTTTAATCCCTGGTGGGATTATCAAACTGTTTGTGTAGGTGATAAGTTACAATGAGTAACTCAACCAATTAACTCCCTTAGAGGTTAGAAGGATAAATAAAAAAAAACTGACGTCGCGATTTTGCAGAGTGGCATTTACAATGCTTGTTTCGAGAAAACCGCTTACATAAATACATTTTTACAAAGTGGATCCATAGCTAACAATCCTTTTTGAATGTTTACATTGTTTTTGTTAAGAAAAATTTGAATGGTTTCTAAGTTTAATCTATTCCCGCGGTTACTTTCTTTTGATAATATTTCTATTTTCTAGAAATGAAAAGCATCACTTATTGAGCTCTGAGAAACTGATAATATTGTAGACTCTCTCACATCCCTGCGAAAAATTTAGGTAGGATTCTCATGAGAATCAAATGAGAACTTTTCTCATGAGAAATTGAAACAGGATTCTCATGAGAATCAAGTGAGACTCTCATGAAAACTCACTATATTCTTATAAGAATGTCGTTGGAATGCGCGAATTCTAAAAATTGATTAAATTTTAAACACTAGAAATACAGTTAAATTCTTATAAACATTAATTGACATATTTAATTTTTTTCTCATAAGAATCTCACTTGATTCTCATGAGAATCCTGTTTCAATTGCTGATGAGAAATTTTATCATATGATTCCCATGAGAATGCTGCTTAAAATTTTTCGCAGATATATTTTATATGACATATTATATATGTATACAATGACTTCATGTCATATCTTTTACTCTGCTCTTGTTAAAAAAAATTAGAAAAATTATATTTATTTGTTAAATAAACTGCAATATTCAATTACTATTACTAATATTATTATTTATTTAGCCTACCCAACAAACCACAAAGTATACGAAATTGATATTTTACATTCCCTTTCTTTCCATTAGCGTATTGATTTACAGAGTTTCATATTCGGATTCGTACAATTGCATACTTTTTGTAATTTGAGAATCCCAATTCATTCGATCGTATACGACTTAATATCGAACACATAATAAAAATGCCTTCGTTGTGGCAAAGAATGACTTCACCTTACATCGATTCAGTCAAAGGATTAGTTATGATTTTGCCTATTTCATATTTCTGGAAAACATGGACCCTTTCAGCTTTTTTAATTCCAATTATGCGTTAAGTAAAGTGTAATCCTTTCTTCTAGGCTAGGTGGGTTTATGTATCATGTATAATATCATACACGATCGGATTCATATTGGAACGAACGGAAAAGAAACAAACTTATTTCGTACAGAAGTATATACAGGTTTTCTGTATACTTTCTGCTTTGTTAGATGTTCCACATATTGCAGAGAAACTTACTATTATCTACAAGTGTTTCGACTAATAAAATCATGTCCTTTCACTCGATCACAAATTATAAATTATTATAAACTTTTTTGTGCTTCTAGAAAAGGTCGGTCCCGCAATCCTTGACGCACATATATTTTCTGACGTTTTTTGATGTGCTGAATTCGAATAGTATGATGCAAATTGGTGGAAATGTGATTATCACCGTGAAAACCACGAAAACTCCATAATAATAGCTATTTTTTTCGTTTTTCGTTTATTTCGAAAACTACAAATCTGAAGAAAAATGTATCGAAAAAAATATAGAGCATAAAATTCTCTACCAAAAATATCTATGCATTTTTCTTCTTATTATAAACGGTAACCCCATAAATTACGGCTAAACGTGATGCATTTATGCACGAATGCTGAATTTCACATACGTTCAGCGCAAATCTGTCTGGAATCTGGATATGGGTCAGGTTAATTATGATATCTCAATTTTCATATCGCCATTTTTATATAGTCCTCATTTATGGGTTTACTTTAGTATCCCTTAAAATTTGATTTGTAGATTTCTAAGTAAACGAAAAAAACAAAAGAAAATATCTATTTTTAATAGTTTTTTGCTATTTATTCAAAACATATGTGTGCTGAGGATTTCCATACCGTACTTTTCGGAAATCCTTATATACAATAATTTTTGTAATGTACATAAAGAGTGCAATTTATTGAAAAAATTAATATAAGAAAACAGTAAAACTGCCATACGAAATTGTTTTCTAAACTTGCAACGGATTTCTTCAGAGAAACCCTATACATAAGGAAAAGTCAAAGATGGTGTTAGATCATTTCTTTTAAGTCGTTGTATATTAGACATGTTATTGGTTTGTAACGTTGCTATTCGTTTGCATAATGTTTAAACAATTTTATTAATTAGTTATTTATTTTAAACTTGGGATATAATTTAACAGCTCTGTCTAGCCATACCTTTTATTACACTAACATTGTATAAAAACACATGATGGGTGTAGGGATTTAATTATCGGTGAGAACATGCCTTATTATGGTACCTACCAGTTTGTAATTATTAATTAACGAAAAGATGTCATAAAAAAATACCCTCATAATCATGGAGTACAGTGTCCTGAACCGTTAAGTATCATTTACGTCTTTTTTTTATTTTTTAACGCACCTTACGCACACTAGCATACAAAAATATTGTTCGACGTAATTATACCGAAAACTACTATTATATCAGATCCAGGAAGGAATACCAATGACACCAGCAAATTGAAATCCTCGCTGTCTTCCATGTATCCTTCTGATTTACTATTTGCATCTATTAAAAAATTCTTCTTCGTTTTTCACGTAATCTCCGATATTTTCCCTAATAACTCGCAAGGCAGATAATTTAAAACGTACAAAAGTCTGAAATGTACATTTCTGTTATTGTCGCGCCTTCGTAAGGACCACTAACTTTAGAATAATATTGGCGCTAGTCACCCCCCTTAATAAAAACCTAACCTTCTGTGGTTCTGTCAAAGCTTGGCTATGGTGACTTAATTTAAGGTGCACTTAATTAGGCTACACCATGAATTAGGCGATGAGTTTTGTTGCTTGGAACCTACAAAATTGATTGTTCATGTCCTCAATGTTTCAGCTAAGGTCCCTTTTCGTGAGATAAATCATATAAGTTGGATGAGGAGGTAGAGAGCATTTCCGTCTTGAAAAGGAATCCCATAGAGGTTTTTTAATTTTTAACCGTTCAAAACGCAAATAATTAATTTTGTAGGTCAACAGCCAAAAAAGTCAATCCAATGATTTACTTCAACTTAAATTTAAGTACATTATTACTTTAAGGTACACTTGTTTTCTACATTTGGCTGCACTTATTATTTGTTCCAAAATTAAGGTCAAATAATAATATACAGAAAGGTAGGTATTATGGTCATTGCCTAAATATTGTACGAAGAGAAGAAAACGTTTATTTTGTTCATTAGTGATCTTAATTCGGTGCCGTCTCTTTTCGTTCAGACACCCTATCGCTGAGAGCTCCTAAAATTCTACTCCATCTTACTACTTAAATAATGCCTCTTTAACCAAGGAATAATTTTTGTATAATGTATCTTATAACAGAATAGAAATGACGCATATAACTGTCGAATATATATGGAAAACACATACCTCTATCACAATAGATGAGGCCACCTCAGAAGTATCATATTCCCAGCCTTGATCACAAGGAATGGTTGGCCAAGAAGAATTGAATAAAGTTAAATTTTCACTATACGCCAATGTAGTCCAGTTGACGTCGTACCTTGTACATTGACTATAACTGCTATTATCACCCTGGAATCCAATGAAAACAAAAATTTACAAGTTTTTCAATACAGAGCATATATCCTTACTTAACCCCTCTTAATCTGATAGAAGTCGGAGCACTTGATTTAAATCTGACCTCTATACCTTAATTACGACAAAAACTCAAAAATCTACCATTGCGTAGAAGTGTTTCCCATTAATTTTGTTTTTAAATGTACTAACTCCCCCTATTTTTCGTGAGATACATTAGACTAAAATAAGTATGCAGAATGGGTGAGCTTTTTTTGTGCCTAGGGGTCCTTTGTACCTGCATTGTTTCTATATGTGTTTAAAATGACTTATGTCGTCTCTTTATTTGACTTTCAATGTGCAGCAATTTAAACCTCAACTATCGCAATTAAATAAATTATCTTTTTTAATGATAATTATACGATAACAGTTGAATTTTGTTACGTTAAAACAAGATATAGCTCCATATCCTGCGTCGCTATGGATTTTCTGGTGCTCGCACGGAATTCAGCCCAATACATTCATTCGAAATACTATCCCGATATTAATACTGAACTGTTAGTTTGCAGCAAAAAATGTCACATATAGCTTAATATAATAAATCGAACACATTTAAAAAAGGATATTAGTTTAAAATTTGCAATATTCTTTTAAATTAATCTATTTAATGCCGATGGGTTTATAAATAAATCGCGTTTAGAAAAATTACAATGAACCCTGACAATTTGATTTACAAAAAAATATAGGTAAGTACTTCGATGCTTACTATTAAACTGCATGTGCGGTTTTATAGATAAACTCACTCATAGGTTTAACACGTGGAAGGACTTATGTTTAATATTACATATTTCCGTTTTAAAGAATGAATGGCATGCCTCCCATGGTGCTCATAGTCTAAAATATGCTTACAATAAAACCTACTATTACGCAAAGTGTTGGCAGATTAACCGATCCATGGAATAGCGCCTAATGCACGTTCACTCAGTGCATGCCATAAATATCTATTCTTGGATATTTCAACATAAAATGAAACGGAGCATATTTCTTGTATACGGATATGGAAACTGATAAAAAGTGTTAGATGGAGGTAGTGTTTAGATATAAACATATAAAATATTCTGGAATGTATTTCGTACATAAAAATTGCAACAAATCGATCTCTACAACAAAGAAAGAACATGTAGGCAATACTGGCTATTTTATTCGCATTCCGTTGATTTATGTCAATTTTTATAATTGGCAAACATTTTGTACTTATGTAAATATATTACCTGGTTCATGGGTATGGCCAGTCTTCTCCTTTCGCTTGGATCCAAATAATCCAATTCGGGAATTTTGCACCAATGTGGAGGCGTATTTGCCATAAACAATTGGTTGAAAGCGCAAAATCCACATGGTAGACATGCCGGTAAACATACAAACCACAACAACTGTTTTTGAAAACGGCCAAATTCCCCCACAATTGGCAGTAGATCGTCGAGGTCGAAAGGTTCCTGTAATTGACACTCATTTTGAGACATGTATTTACTAAAAATGTAATTATAATATTATGTATTATGAATTATTGATATTGATCTATGTTCTATGCTCTTATATATTTTGCAGCTCATTCTACCTTCTGTGCAATAAAATTGGTAAGTAAAATATTTTATTTAATGAAGCATATATCGTTTATTGCTCTCTGATTAATTTCAAACTCACTGATATCGTTCATTCTTGTATATTCTCTCAACGCTTTGATTCTTCTGATTTGTGTCTTTGGAATTCGCTGATTATACAGAAAATAGTATTCTACCGAGTCCTCTTCTTCCAAAGCTTCTAATTGTCATTTATAACCTGAAAAATAAAGAAAAAATAATAATGTTAGCTTAGAAAGATAGGACGAGTTGTATAGAATAAAAGAGAATTTCTTAGAAAATTAAAACATGATCGAATCAGTATTTCATGTGACATTATACAAAGTGTTAGTAACACAAGAATTACAAATCAATGAATTCCAATTTCACTCCGTTATTTGGTACCAGAAAACTCAACTAAAAAGACAAAAACTTGTATACGCGCTTATAAGGTGATAATTATTATTGTTGAATAAAATGTCTCATGTTATGTAATACTTTGAATACTAACTTACATTTTTTACATTTTTTATCACATTAGCAGCATCATTTTATACTGAATCGCGTTATTCTTAATCTATGAAATTATATATTGTAAACCATAGTTAAATAAAAGGATTTCGACATACAGTATTATGGCAAGTTAAACTCTTAGTTGGAAATGATTATATGCTTTCCGCATCGCGTTTTCTATAAACTGTCGGTCCCGACGGTGATTCCGTTGATTCAGGAAAATTACATTTTATCTTCATGGATTGAGACAATAATGAAAAATAAAATAATAACCATTTATTACATCCTTTTTGCAAACAGTGTATTTTGAATTAAGGAACCTCATGGAAATTCCAAATGATTTACCTAACTTTTCAATCTCCTTCCGACCGACAAATAATAGGTAAGCGGTTGGTTGCGCATTTAAAATCGTTACATAATAAAACCTCTCTAATTAGAGTAGATCATAATCCAAAATTCGTAATAGTCTGTGATTGTGATCTCATTTGAGATCCCTCGTCTCTAATAGTGTACCAAAAATTGGTCTTTAACCATTTTTCACATAGTTGGTGTAATGTATTGGTAGACAAGTTATTCTATTTATTTCCGAGTTTGCTACTTGTTACTAATATTGTATAGCAGGGTCAAGTGAAACAGGACACCCCTAGATTGGGTCAGAATGGATTTGATAATAAGAACTTCTATCCAAAGAACAATAGAGTTTTTATAAATAATTACGGTATGAAAACGCAAAGCAATTCCCAAATTGGTTCTTGTTTTCTCTCTATTAGAAAACAATATTCAGTACTCCAAAAACTTTCTGGTGTTAGACGGATAAATAATAATAACCGTTATAATGTAACATTTGTATTTTTAAACCGCAAACCCGGTCTGAACTTATGGTCCAAGTCGGAAAAGCAACGCATACATTTTATCTGTATCAATTTCCTACAGTATTTCCTACATCATTTACATTTTCCACTATAAACAATTCAGTATCTACTTGATCGATAATTCATAATACTTCACGATGTCAGTTCCGTAGTTTTTTGCTTTTATCAGAATAAATAGCAGTTTGCAATCAATGATATTGTTGTATAGAGGCGATTATCAACCGTCGAAAAACGTGATTTCCAAAGGCTCTCCTGGACTCAATCTTTTTCGAATCTAAATAAGTGATGACTCAAATAGAAGGTAATTTCAATGCCTACAACTCTATCTGTGGCGGCGAATTTCTATCTATTAACTGAAACAAGATAAACGCAAAGAACTATGAAACTGATTTACGATCAGCCATTTTCACTTAAGTGGAAGCTTTTCTTCTCTTTAAATATGCCATATTGGAACCGCCATTTTTAATTTCTAATTTCTGCGCTCAGATTTCTAAATAGCGACTATGTCTCTGAATCAGTTAGCGGAAAAACAACACTTCAGAATTGCTTAAAAAATGAAGCACATAACGCAATATAGTGCATATTAACCTTAAATTTCAAGAATGTTTCAAGTAAGGAAGATTTTTCTTATTTATTTCCTAAGATTTAAAGGATGCGGAAATTTGCCCATATGCTTTCGCTGTTAATTGGTCGAATTATTTGATCATTTTCATTTTGACCCTTTTCTAAGATTTTCAAATGTCTAATCAAATGGAAAGAAAACATTTTTCAAGGAATTTTTAATTATCCTTTCTGCACAACCTTGGTTGACAATGTTAACGATCGAAAGAAAACCTAACGTTTAAAAAAGAAACAAAAACACTATTATCTTCAAATGGGTTATAGACAATATTTAACAACTTCTGCTAGGTTCACGAATCGCTGAGGGAACTCGTGCACTTGGCACAGAATGTAGACCTAGGTGTTATCAGCAAATAGCGTGTACTTATAACTTGTAAGGACCCGATCAAGATAATATTTATAAATACTGAAAATAAGAACAGCGTAAGTACTGTTACGTGTGGTGGTATGATGTATTATTTCATTTAATAAGTGAATGAACGAAAGATCAGTATATATATATATTACTTTATAAGTGTAACTAATTTCTCGTTCTTGTGAGTTCTTAACTGATCATGGCTAAAACCAATATTTATAAATATATTGATGCTTCATAAATATTGGCAAACAAAAAATGTGCGTCAACCATGTGTTGAAGGATGATTCGTAAGAAGCCTATCAACCCGCATAGACCGAGAATTTGTGGACTTTTCTTCATTTTTCGATCACTTCTAAATAAAATAGCTGGACCCTCTGATTGTAAAGAACGGAATAAATAAGTGCATCGCGTTGCTTGATGGGAGGGAAATATTCCATATTACTATAACCCCCAATTTTTGTTATTTGATAAAGTAATTTGAGATACAGCTGAGTCATATCGAGGACATCAATGAAAAAAATTGTGAAGGCAATTACATGTTATGCGAAAAATGCTCATATGGATGTAATAGTTATGTCTTTAGTACATTCAGAAGATAGAGTGAATTATTTAACAGTTATGCTGCGTGGATGGCAGTATATATGCATCGAGTTAAAGGTAAAATGTGCTAATTTCCATCTAAAGGCTGAAACAAGGACCACCCTAGAAAATTGGTTAAAAAACGTGCCATCAAAAAATTTAAGTGAAAGTTAGTAAAAGGAACTACTTTTCTTGATAGACAGATTATGTCGATGTTGTTAATTTTAAATTAATAATTAGCAGTTAAAATTGCATGTAGTTAAATTGCTGAAATTTGTTATTACTTGATCAACTTAACTTCCATATGTTTCAAACCGCTAACTACTATTCTTAGTTGTTTTAAGTACTTTAGGTGTGGTACAATGCCTGTTGAAATAGTGTTGTGGTCCTACTGAACTATTGCAAGTAGTTAAAAAATAATCAAATATGCTAATTTTTTCTGGGTGTCCATCTATCGTGACTTTTTTTTACTTATCTGAATAGAAAAATCTTTCTCGCAATTCAAAAGTCTCTCCTCTGCACCCTTGGTTTATAACATATATAGTAGCAGAAGGTCGTGACGATAGCTCACGAGACTCCAGTTTGTAGATTAATTATATATAGGGTAATGACAACGAATTTCAATAACAATCTATACCTCGCGCAGATCTTTTGTCTGGGTCGATGTGATAAACTAAAATAGGTTTTCATAAACATCAATAAATTGATATTTTAATAATTAGAAACATGTTTTATTCATATTTTTTTGAATGCACCCTATAATGCTCTGTCTGTAGCAATCAACACACTCAAAACGTCCTCTTACAGCAAACAAAATCCTCTTGTTACATGACCAAGTGGATTCCCCTTGCGGCAAGAGGACTCAAGAGGATTTTTTCAAGAGTGAACGATGATATGAAGTATTAGTTCATTATATTCTCATAATACTCACTATACTTTGCAAGAATTAATGTTTGATGAATATAATACAGCGTAGATCATTTTTAATTGAAATCTATTAGTAATTTGGAGCTGAATGCTTCCTCTATTTTCCTCAAACGAAATTTTTTATTGTTGTACATTTATATAATTGTATCTTAATTCAATTTTCTCAATAGCATGTTTTCGTAATGTGATATTTTGGCTGTGCTGTTTTCGAATCTATTATCAGAAAGCACCACTTTTATCATTAATAAAGAGAGTTTGCTAGCAACAGTTTGAATTTACATTCTTACACAGAAAAAGCCTAAAAAAAGAGGATTATATTACACTACACTTGAATATAATATGATAAGTTTTGGACCAGTTATACATAATTTATACTTGAATTTGAATACACAACTTTAAATCTCGTTAATTTGTTTAAATAGCGTTCAGAAACCCAAATTATCTTTACCACGAAACAGCTTTGGCGCATTTTGAATATAAAATGTTATTTCTATTTTGATCACCTATTTTGGGTATTAAGATACTAGAGGTTGTTTCTAAAGGTAGCAATGCTCTTCGTTTCTTACTACATTGAAGATGGTAGAATTATATATTGAATAATTTGTTTGTAATAAATCACTGACATTTTCTGAATGATGTACACTTAATGTCTGCGTAACGAAAGATGCGGAACAAATAGAGGCATCTTCTCTGAAAAAATAATAAAGACACCTCTCCTTAAAATTTATTATTCCGACATTTTCTTTTTCGGTCATTGACGTGAATGCTGCACATGTATCGCATTGATCTTTTTTGAAAATGGAAAACGATACCGGTTAACGATTGCAGCAATAACAGGTGGCTTCTAAGAAGACAATCAAGGTACGGTTTGTACATCTTTGTTATATTCAAGGTCTTTGGCATGTACTATCAGATCTTACATTTGGAGTAAAACAGTCTCCAAAAATCGATTTTCGAAAAGTTAATGGTTTATATACTGGAAACTAGCGTTTTGGTGGATAAATTGGTTTCCGACTATTTGCGATAAGAATACCCAAGCAGCAAAAGAAGTCCATTCGGCCAAACCAAAGTTAAAATGCCCTCATCCGTGAAATTGATCACTTTTCGACCAAAAAATAATCCTATAAGTCTAATAGATTTTCAAGACTACTTTTATTGATTAGGTTGATTTTATGAAGAAAGTGTATATAACCTTTTGAGTAAAGAATTTGATGCTCTATAATGTTCGTTGGAAACATTTTTTGGTGTGGTTTATATTTTTGATAAGAAACCCAATCCACGTATTTTTTCAGCTTTTTTTGTTGGACCTTTAATCTGGAATGGATCGACTCCAAGAATTAATGTAAGTACATACCATTCTCAAAAAATCTCAAAAACAAGATCACGGATAAATATATTTTTATTGCATTTTTTAGTTGTTTAGGGTGTAAACTGTCGACAATTGATGAAAAATTATGGTAATTTTTTTCGTCGTGGTGACGAAATTCAATACTTTGTCTTGGTCGAAGAAAACATCGTTTGCACGGAGTTTTTACTGGACCTTTACTGGAAATAAAGTTATTTTCCTAATACACTTCCCATTTCATATTTTCGTGCTAAGGTTAAATTGTTTAAAAAGAAAACGGTGATAATTGCAATACACATTTTGTTGCTGTTCGATCATGGATCCGCGTCTGCATAGGAATTTAGAAAATATTAATTTTCATTTGATTGATTGCAATTGAAATGATTTTTGAAAACGCGATTACAGCACCAATAGCAGTCACTGGTATGAACAAGTTCTCCACTATTTCATCAAGAATAACAATCATTGAATTTCTAAGAAAAGTCAAAAGAAGTCAAATCGTACTGATCAATGTCTGTTGCCGATTCCCTCCAAGCTTTTTGAGAAACTCAGAAACTCTTCCTAAAAAGAATGCAACCAATTCTTAATCGACTTAATCCCAGCCACCAATTCGGGTTTCGCCCTCAACATGCCTCGGTGGAACATGTGCACAGAGTAATAAACAAAATCAATAATTACCTGGAAGCTAAACAATACTTTTCCGCGGCACTTTTGGACATATAACAAGCATTCGACAGAGTATGACATATATGAAGGACTTCTGTACAAACTAAAGCAAAATCTATCACACCATTACTACCAGATCTTAAAATCATACCTTATAAAAAGACATTTTACAATTAAACAATGATAAGATTACTACCCTGTTCCCAATAAATGCTAGCGTTTCTCATGGTAGCGTCCTGGGACCATCACTATATCTTCTGCATGCGTCAGATCTACCTATGTCAAAACACATCATCATTGCCACTTATGCAGATGACGCGGCCATCTTATCTTCACATACCGACCCATCTGTAGCCTCACTAAGACTTCCATCTCTTCTGAATAAAATCGTAATCTGGCTCCGAAAATGGAGAATCAAAGTAAACGAAGCGAAATTAACCCGTGTAACTCTCACAATGACTAGATAAAACTCCACCACCAGTTACCCTCAACAACACAGAGCTCCCGCAAGAAGAAAAAGTAAACTATCTTGGGTTGTACCTAGATAGACGGATCACATGGCAAAAACATATATTTACTAAACGTAACTATACAAGAGCAGCTGGGTCTTAAATGCAGCAAAATGTATTGGCTCTTGGGTAGCAAATCGAAAATGACAACTGAAAACAAATTATCGATATATATTAGGGCGGTCCAAAAAATAAAACTCAATATTATGGAATTTGATACTGCCCAAGCAGCAAAGGAAAAAATTTTGACCAGCATTAGGTCAGATTCTCTTATTTCGGTTAAAAATAACCAAATTTCGACCTTCAAATATGCCTTATAAGTAAAAATGTATTTAAAGTCTCTGTCTTGGGATAATTTTACCAAATTACGACTTAAAAATTACTTCATAATAAAATTGTATTTGAGGTATTTTTTGAAGTAAAAATCTTGATAAATTTCGACCTCTGTTCTGATGTGATAAACAAACGTTTAAACGGGCTTTGAAAGCGGAAATATGTCGTTTTTTTTTTTGGTAAATTTTACCTCGTGAATTTCCCTAATTTTTACTTAAAAGTCAGAATTAGAATTTACCTAATTTCGACCTATTTTGCTGCTTAGGATATACTTTATCACATTTCGATGAAAATGATTACTCTAAGAGTTTAGGAATCACTTATTGTAAACTTGACACCGCAGTAACAAATTTCAGAATGGCAGGTCTAACATGGCGAGCTAGAAATGTTGAGTATTAAGTAAAAGTGAATTTTTAATAATGTAACAACTTAATAAAGACAATTAAGATTTCCTTATTTGATGGTAATTCATTTCCAATAAGTTTCATACTTTCCGTAATTAGGTCTGAAAACATTTTGTTAACTTCGCAATATTGCCTTCAATGAGACAATTTTTTGAAAAAAGAAACTACTTTTCTTAAGAGTTTTTAAGAACTTTACATAAAGAACATTAATAAAACTCCGCTCTGGTGTACACGAAATTAATTTGTCCAGTTAATATAGAAATATATTAAACAACATTAGTTTTTACATTTATGCTTGTAAACAATTCTTTGTCAAATCGAACATATTTTAAAACTACAAAACAAAGCTTCCGCTGTCAGAAATTGAAAATATACCACCAAAAGTATACCATTCTTACGTACAAGTTTTAAATATAATGTTCAAATTTCGACTGCCATTTTGACAATAATAGGGCAAATTTTCTTAACTCTAATACCATATTCACAACCAGAAATCCCGAAAACTCTCGATGAGTAATTTCTGGGTAATTTTATAAACTACTTAATACTTTCGGTTTGGCATGATAGATCCGCTATTTTAAGTTTTGAAAATCTGACGCTAGATTTGCAATCAGCGACATCGAAATTCCCCGACTAGTCATTTCTTTGCAATTTCACAAACATTTAATATTTCCAGTTCGTAGTATTACAGCTGCCATTTTGAAATTTGTTACTGTGGCGTCAGGTTTACAATAAGTGATTGCTAAACCCTTAGAGTAATCAGTTTCATCGAGAGGTGATAAAGTATAGTATCAAATTCCATAATATTGAGTATTACACAACATTTTTAAACGCTTGATCGCGATTTTAATGCCGACCGTGTTGAATTTCGAAATCGTTAAATATACTTCTTTGGAAAATACGACTCGCAGTAGAGATATTTGAAGTGTTCACACATACCCTGATACTGTATGATGACAAAAAAAATTATTTGTGGTGAGTTTAGAAAATCTAATTTTTTGGTCAAAAAGTAGCTAAATCTTTGTTTCCCCTTAAAGTTATTTTAATTATTATTACAGATTCTGAAAGAGCAGGCTTGAAACATTATTTTACGTCATGCTGAAATGTTTTTAACATCAGATGTCGGATTTAAGGGTTAGTTTTTTAGAACACAACGGATTTCAGACCATTGTGGGAGAATAACGACCCTTAGAGATTGTTTAAAAAATCTTAAATAATTAGGAAACATTTTTTCATCATATACAAAAAATAAACGGGGTAGCACTTGAAACACATACAGCTGCGGTGTTCAGCGTCAAATTCCATCATCGCGATTCTCCAACGATTCCAGTTAAAAGTTCTGAGAGGAATAGTACATGCCTCTTGTTATGTAACTAATCAAAAAATACACCGAGATCTACAGATTATTACAATGAATAAAGAAATTAAATATACAAGTGTAAAATATCGAAAAAGAATAAAAGTTCATCCAAATGAGTATGCTTCGCGAGTGCTAAATACCGAAAATGATATTCGCCGGTTGAGGAGGTTGAAACCATCAAATATACAAACCAAATTTAATAAAATCTAAATAGTTAAGTGTGATAGCAAAAAAAAACTTACTTTGTTTAATTATTAAGAGGAAGCCATCAATGGATATTTTCCTCACGTGTTAATTGTCGTGTTGACCGGTTGTAATACAGAAGATAAAATCACCAATGTGGAATAATATCCTAAAATCGTCGTCAAAAATTTACAAAAACAATTGAAAAATCGCGAATACTTTCAACTTTTGTCTCCTCAGTTGCCATTTCTCCAAAATGAGGTTTACTTAGTTGAAAAGTCGTGATTTTCAGTTTTCTTTTTAAAGTAAAATAAATTTTACACTAAATTTCTTCTCCCTTTCAACATGTCTAAGCTCTTCTACTGAATTATACTTTCCTACCAAAAAACATTAAAACCGTTTAAATATATTCGAAGATGTCGCCTTTTTCTATTTGCGCCCCAATTTTGGGATGTTTCATCTGCAAAATATGTTTTTCCGTCGCTAAAAAAATACGTGTCTCTTAGATTTTCACATATCCAAATTTCATAAAAATCGGAGATTTACACTTTGGTAGGTTTACTTGTAGGTCTACAACTTTCTCATATTATCTATTAACATCAACATTCAGAATATAGCACAATGACACGGAATATAGTTACACAAAATTTGTTTGTGTTGGATCTGATCTGCCTTGTGTAAAACTGCGATTGATCAAGAATAATATTATTCAATCACTTTTGCATTTAATTATTTGATTTAAAAACTGATATAACGGAAAACCTAAAATCTAGTAGATTTAAAACTCAATATCAACTTTAGAAAATTGGTAGTGTCACTTTCAGGCTACAAAGATTCTATTGTAAATGAAATGACACAAATGTTAAAAAATAGTATAAAATAAATCGAAAATGTTTCACTATTAATCAAAAATTGTATTTCTTTTGCATAAATCGTGATAAAGAAATATCTGCTTAAATTCTTAGTTTATTATTCATACAACTCCGGTGAAAGGTTTGTTTTCAATTAAAACAAGCATTAAATTAAAAAGTTTCTTCAAACAAAAAGTTACTAAATATAAAAATAAATAACAAAATTGTACTAACTTCGCTATCGGATGTTAAAGCAGCTTGCGTTTCATTTGATGATGTATAGTATTGATCTTCAGAGGGCATTTTTACCGCTTCAGTCCCGGATGAAATTAACCCGCTGCTTTAGTGATCCATATAGGATTCTTAACGTAATCGGTGGATGCCCCAAAGCAACAACACGCTAAAGCGATGCAAATTACACGAAACTACAAATTTCACGATGCTAGAAATGAACATATGGTCACAGTACATGAAAGTATGCACCTCGTGACAAGTACGACCGATACTGCCTCTTTGCTGAATCGGTTGAACAAGAGAGGGGTTACATAATTCAATTTAGTTAATTAATCTTAAAGAGATTTAAGAATTGGAAAGAATATGATAATGCTCTTTTATTTCGAATTTATTACCAAATCCAACTGTTTACTGTATCAATGCATATCAAAAAGATATATACACCTTCAACAGTCATAATACAAACAATAAACAAAACATTTGCTAACATATCATTCAGGTGAATGCAATTCTAAATGCTTGTCAAATGCCTCGAAATCCTAATTCGATTTAATGGTGTGTAGTGACAATGTCAGCTAAAACGTGTCGAATTTGAACGCTCTAAATAGTAACAAATAAGAGTAATTTTACAAGAAATTATTAATGTACAACTTATTAGTAGAAATAAGAAAATGCCGATCTAATATGCAGTATAAATTACAATTGCATGATTATGAATTAACAGAATTGTAGAACAAATAATATTACAATTACATTCGACTCGTGTGCACAAACTATGAAAACTACAAACAATCCATGTCGTGCGTAAAGAGGAAAAGAATGATGATTTTAATAAAAAATGCATACCATGAACATTGTGTAGTTTGTTATTCGTATATTGATACATCAATTTTTCATGCGAAGGATCCAATTAAAAGTACTAACAACTGTATTAAACAATCGCTTTAATTAAAACTTTAAAAGTTATTATTAACAAAAAGTAGAAAATTTTTTCGGAAGAAATCGAGTTTTAGATTATCAATTTCTTCGCCATTGCCAGAAGGTATAAAACGGTTATTTATCATCGCTTGTATTTGGGATTTCTAATATTTTTGGCCCGTATAATAGCACGTACGCACAATGCCAGTCTCCGCCGCCGCTAAGTTTCAATATTTCTTCTTTTGTCACAACACTGACGACATCGTCATCACATTTTATCCACACATCGTCTTTCTGCCGAATCCACGCTACGTAATGACCGCAGGTACTAGAACGACCAATATGCGTCAAAACTGCTTGAAGGACGTAGAAACCACTGTTATTTGAACCAATATCTGAAAAAAAGTAATGTTGTTAGACATTGAACTGTGGTATCTTGGCCGTTCTACAAACGATTGTTGTAATCATTAAAATCATATTTAAAAAATGGTAACATTTAAAATAAAATAATAATCGCACATTTATTACAAATATATCAAGAATTATTCTGAGTTTATATTAATTAAGCGTGCGATATGAAACGTATTCAGCACGTGTGTCTTCTGGGGTCCAGCGAGAGCTTTTCCCTTTTTGCTACGGTAGCAAGACACTTGATTCTTACAGCGCTTTTTTTACATTTTCAACAAAGCTTATCCTGGAGTTAACCAAATTTTGTAAATTACTTATTGCGTACGGGTATTCTCGTTTCCTCGTTTCAATTTAGAACTGGGTTTACTGCCTAATATGAGATGGTATCTTATATTATTGTTTGGTTGCTACATCTTGGAGTAAATCTTTTCTTTTTTAGAATGAGCTCCGCATATTTCCAAAATACAGGAAATGTCTATTCTTTAAGAGAGCTCCGGGATTCAGAAATGACGCAAATGACGGAAAATAACAACCATTGCCTGAGAATGAATGTGGATAGAAAATAAGATCCCGACGAGTATTTCTGGTATGATTAAGGACAATATCACGTTTATGTGCGATGAAGTAATTTTATAAATTCTTGTTCCAATCGATGCGATGAAAAGTGAAGCCATAATTTTATAACCAAGGTGCATTTGACACCATTCGCATTTTGAATGTACTGCTCGATAGTTGATACGTAACCTAAAAGTGTTTGATATTTATGTGAAAATGGATCAACATTCGTGTTCAATTTTCGGGCCAATTACTATGAAGTATTAACCACTTCGTTAATTTGAAGTTTCTTTTTGAAAATTCAAAATGGCGGATCCAATATGGCGGACGATTTTTACAAATATCTGTAGTGTTCGCTTAAAATTACTACTAGGGGGTTATTGATTTTTAACAAAATTACCTGCTTGCATTCAAGAAAATTTTAAATTCATAACCAGCGATTCCAAATACCCCTTATAAGAATTTTGAGCGAATACTACACAAATTTTAAAAAATCGTCCGCCATATTAGATCCGCCATTTTTAATTTCCAGAAAGAAACTTCAAATTAACAATCATCGACCCCAATGACCACCTTATATCAATTTTGAGAGAATACTTTAAATATTTGTAAAAATCGTCAGAAACCCTCAAGTAACAATTTTCTACCAAATCCAATGATATGTGACGCAAAAAAATGAGTAAAAGTTTTGACGCCATTCTCACAAAAGTATTAAAAATTGACGACATTTGCACTCAAAAAAACTATTCAAAACTTCAACAAAAAATTTTCTTTGACGTATTCGCGTTCCTTGACATTAAAACATAGAATTACTATGGTTTCCCAAACTTCAATACGTCTACAAACTTTGCAAAGCGAGTTTAAGTAGGACCGCGACATCTACGATTTTCGCGCTTTTGTCACCGGCACGTGTGACGCCACTTGTACCGCCTCGCCGCCGAAGTGGTTAAGGGGTTCTAAGTGGTCCAACGGTAAGGTAGAAAATGGCACTAAAATACAGAAATTAATTATATATAATATATAATAAATTTTAATTATTATAGATGGTTTCCTAGAAAATACCAAAGACATTAAGTGAGAACTGACCGAAAATTTTCGAAAATAAGTAAAAATCATTAATATCCGAAAATTATCCGTCAGTTCTCAATTAATATCTTTTGTATTTTCTAAGATACTGTCTGTAGTAATTAGAATTACCTTTACATAGCCCGAATGTTAAAAATGTTACTCAATCATCTTTAATTTCCGTTTTTTAGTGCAATTTCCTACCTTACCGTTGGCTCTTACAGAGCCCGAATTTTGAAAAATCGATTCAGTCATTTTTTTACTTACGATTTTTAATGAAAATGCCAACATTACCGGCGGTGCACTTCAGAACACCCATAACGGAACAAAATAACGTTTTAAAAAGGAAGATTCAATCTGAAAATCACGTTTTATTGATTAATTTTCAATTTTTTCAGGGTTAAAAATCATTTTGGAAAAATGTAACCATCACCAATGGAAAGACACCCTTAATTTCCGGAACCATTTTTCATGCATCTGTGTGCTCGGGGGTTTTTGGGATCGCTGATTACGAATCTGTACTCAGATTTGAAAATTCGTAATGGCGGATCAAGATGGCCGTCAAAAATGGGAAAACTTACCTGATCGAGATGAAACTGGGTATTCAGGGTTTCTTGGAGTTTCTGGTTACTAATTTGAGTTTATATTCATAATCAGCAACTTGAAAAACCCTCTAATACCTAGTTTCGTCTCAATCAGGTATTTTTTTTTGCATTTTTGATCGGACATAATCAATGTTCGGACACGATCCAAATTAAAATGTACCAGCAACTACATTTCTTTTATAAAAATTACAATTTTAATTGTTTATTTGTTTATAAATCATAATGTTTAATAAATATTGACTTAAATGTAATGTTAAGCACTTGTATTCAAAATGACGGATGCAATATGGCAGACAAAAATTGAAAATCAACTGAATTCGCATGAAAAAAGTTACTCAGTGGTTTTCGAGGTCACTGAATATGAATCTGACGTCAGATTTCATAAATTCAAAATGGTAGACCCAATATGGCGGAAAAATTGAAAGTCTACTGTATTCGCTTGAAAAATGTTACTCGGGGGTTTTCGAATCCTCAAAATCTATTTTCAATTTCGTATTCAGTGACCTCTTAAATCCCCGAGTAGCTTTTTTTCCAAGGGTATTTAGTCGATTTTCAATTTTTTGTCCGCTCTATTGTATCCGCCATTTTGAATTTTTGAAAATCGACATCTAATTCGTATTAAGCGACCCTAAAAACGTATAAATAATAAGTTTCCTGTATATATTTGTACGGAATTATTTGTCAAACGATTTAAAAAAGAAAAATGGTCATTTTTTGGTACATTTTTGTTTATAATTAATTAAACTATAGTGTTTTAATACGTGTGATATTTTACATTTAATCAATAAATGCCTTAGCTATGTAGAAAATCAATCACAACGTAAAAAACATGAGAAACTAATTTTTAAATGTAAAAAAAATAGCGGATAAAATTTGAGTCACTGAGAGACCCACTGTGACGCAAAGGGTTAAAAACTCCAATTTTTAACTGGATTCCGGTGGATAATATATTAGCAACCATGCCAGAAAAGATGAAAAATAAAAGATCATACCGTGACAAATCAAATTGCAGAAATTGAGTTCTGTGAAGGTAAATGGGTTAAACTGATAAAAATGTTATACCCATTGATGTTTGATTGTACGGCATGTATTACAATGAAGAACGGTAGTAACATGTAACAATACACTTTACAAGTCCAGTTATTTAGGACCAAAATACTGTACATTTTTATGAGAACTCTTATGAGAACGGTGCAAAAATGGCGCAAGGCTTACAAGTATCCCTACCCAACTTTGCATATGTGTTGGGCATTGAAAAAGATTAAATACATATTTTAGAGGGGGTCCTAAGTTAAATAATCTCACTTTAAATACATCATAAGATTGGGAATTTGAAATCTATATAAGTAACAAACTCCACAAGGCAATGCAGAGACTCGAAGTAATCGATGATACTGATTCACTCAATACTTTGGAACAAATTTAGATGAAGATGTGATTCGAGACAATCAGAAGAGACTATGGGAAAAAGGTTAAGTAGATATAGGGAGAACAATGATTTAAATAGGGAATATAATACTGCCGTACTAAATGGAAAAAGCCGTAACTGCATTTTTTTCGAATTTGAGATTTTCATACCTGTATACTAAATAAATTTAGTTCTTTAATTTTGTACGATTAATTCTTAACAATACTACATGTATACATCATAAAATGCAATTACATATTTCATGATCTGTCAAAAATAATATTCAAACTAAGACAAGCACTGTATCTACATGCGCAATGGATACAATATCGTAACTGACAGATGTGAACTTAGTAGTACAAATGATTAGAAGTTATGCCTTTTTAAATCGTTTCTATCAGCATTTTCAAATGATCTGCTCACTTGCTTTTGGAGACTTTTGGAAGACACTACCAATTTCATCTGCAAATGATTTACTAACATCCGATGATGACTGATAATACCAATTTTTATTTATTTGATTCTATTAAAAAGGGAACTCTGCCACACAGTTATGAAACAATAACTACGTTTTATTAGGCTTTACTGAAATTTTGACAAAAATGCCAAAACATAGTACATTTTGTTTTCAAACTATAGCATTGATTGACAAACCGATATGTAACATTTAACGGTGCAATGTTTGAAACAGTAGGGGAGAGGCACCAGATACGACCCACCTTTCTGTCTTCGAGCATAATTTTTTAGGTGATTAATGTTTTGTATACTATAGGCACCGATAGTAAGCTAAGGGTAGTATAGCAACTAATTAAGAAGAAACTTAGTCGATCTAAACAATAGACAAAATTTGATGAACCATTTTTCGAAGTGGATCGCATATGGTGCATGAGCGATTTGTGTCAAATAAATTTTAATTGAAAATTCAATACTTCGTCCAGACCTAAGGTCTCGACGATCTCGACGAAGAGAAAGAGTAACAAATTTACAAAAAAAAGTTATAAACTTTTTTAAAAACGTTTTTTGGTGTATCTATTTATTTTTGTCAAAGTATTATTATCATAGAATGAATAAATTTTGATATTTTTGGAAATTATCAGGTGTTTGTTGAGTATTTTTGCATTATTTGATGGTTTTTCGAAGTGGGTCGTATATGGTGCATGGTGCATACTGAACAAACACCTGATAATTTCCAAAAATATCAAAATTTAATTTTTTACACTTTCTCTTCGTCGAGATCGTCGGGACCTTAGGTCTGGACGAAGTATTGAATTTGCAATTAAAATTTATTTGACAGCATTTAAAAGCGCATCAAAGTTAATTTTCTTCGATTTGACATGGTCTATAAATTAAAAAAAAATAATTCAGAATCATTAACATATTAATAACAATGATTTTTCAATATAAAAATCTAAAATATGCACTTGACATGAAAAAAGTTAAGTGGGTCGTATATGGTGCTTGACACTGGGTCACAAATGGAACTAATGGGATCTTATATGCGATACAAAAAGATTTTGATTCGTACATATACCGGTAAAAATTAGTATTGAATATAAAAATATATCGAAAATACTTAACATATACGTACTAAACTCACTGTTAACAAATGTTTCACTTTAATTTCAAGCACTTTCCAAATACTGAAGAAAAGTTTCTCAAATCTCGTTTTGTACAATGTGTTGACAATTTGTACAATAGCATTTCCAATTACTTCGAGTGAAAGTCAATAACTTCGGCATTCAAAAACAATAACATTACGCCGAACAACAACACGTTTACATCAGCACTACAGAGAAATAGTGGGGTGATCTTTTCTTTTTGACCCTTTAATGAACTCTTTACGACCCAACAGAAGTTTCAACTATAAAATTGTTTTTGAATGGAAAAAAGTTTTTATATTCTATCGAAAAAGAGCGCTTTCCAATCTTCCTAAAAAAATCAAAGTGGAACTCGAACAAAATAGTCTGATTCTTCGAAATAATATTTTATGCTTATTACTGTTCAAACAAGCGAACAAATTAAGTATTCGCAATAAGATTACTGGAGCACCATATATTTTTTTTTTTACAAGTAGATCGATAGATGCACAATAATGTTTAGCAAATATTAACGGAGCAAATCACTCTCTCCAGTAACGATATTATACTTAATGGAAATGTTAACCTATACTTACCTTCATTGCAATTTTATCATATTAAACATTTCCATAAATTTAAAATGATTAAATAAAAAAATGATACTTTACACACATAACATAAGTTATAACAGATTATTGACGATACTTATGGAACACTTTTATACCATTACTCTCTCATGCTATTTATAAATCTTATATACGTAATTGAATTAAAATTATGCTTACCATCCTCAAACCAATAAGGCAATTTGGTTCCTTCTTTTTTCACCACATCCTTCTTTTGATCTTGCTTATCAAATTTACGAGATTCCTCAATTTGCTGGTCCTCAATTTGCTTGAATTTTTCTCGCATCGGAGTGAGTTTAGCTTGGAGTTCTTTCGTACATAATTCAAATGCATCGAACTCCAGCGTAAATTTCACATTTTTCAAGATTTTTGCATTGATTGCTTGCTTTTCTTTGTATTGAAAACGAACGAATTGGATCGTCAGGTATGCAGGCAATTTACTAATTTTGGACTGAAATAATTATAATTGTTTTATACATCACTCAACAAACTTATGTTTTATTTCAAATATAAATGGATGTGTAGCAGTTTTCTACATTTAAAATTAGTGTAAAGCATATCTTTGTCTGAGCTACCAAACCATTTATAATCAATTAATAAAAATTAACCTTTTACCGTTTTCGTGTAAACTGCATCTCTGCCGAGGGCTGTAGACATCTTCGTTATACTTTCCTTCATTTTACTCTCTAGTCCTTTGTACATATTCCTCACTTCAGGCGCAAACATGTAACAGCTCAATTGCAAAAAGTCTTCTTTTCCTTTCGTTACAGGTTCGTCATCTGATTCGTGACACTTTAATTCAGTCTCAAAAGTCCCACCAAAAAACTGATCGATTAACGACTGCGGCTTGTTTTCAGAATTGGCTAATGCTGCTGGATTGTCCTGCCACATGAGAAAAACTAAAGTAAGTACAGCTTGACATAAAAAAAATAGTAAGAAAAATTATGTTTTTACTTTGGGTGGAAGTTTCTGTTGTAACATTCGAATAAGTTCAATCCAACATTCATTAGCGTCTTGCTGTTGAAATACACCGTGTTCTGTTTTTTCTGCAAATCTAGGAAATGCAAGATGCATCATATGAACCAACGTTACTGGTAGCACCGATGATCCGCCGTCCATTCCTTTGTATAAATCTCTTAACGCAATGGTTATACTGTGCCCAAACCTAAATTCTGACGCATCGTTACTTGTATGGCTACCTGGAACTTTGTATAAAGCCTCTCGAAGCTCAGGTACCGTTTTTAAACATTGAACAGTAGCGTTCAAGTAACAGGTATTGCCTAAATTATTTAAACCGGCTGGAAGATCTAAAACGCTTGCTAATTCTGTTTCGTTCATGTCTTCTAAAAACAACTGTTTTTGGGTTGGTTCGGATGGTACATCCTCCTCCTTCGAACCCATCATCAACATTGTAATGCCCTATGAATAGAAAATATTATCATTAATTTGCTAATTATACGACTATTCTTCTAATTAGCAGTTTTAAATACCATTCAAATTAATATTTATGCAAATATACTCATTTTTTCAAATATAAGTTTACAATCACTTTTAAATCAATAAATATCTAAATGTTTATTATGAATTATAAACACTCACATCTCTTAATTTAATCTTTCCCCAGTCATCATCCTTCAAAGTTGTGCCGTTTAACATAACTTTTTGTCGAATAGGCTGAACGCCAGTCAATGCAAAGAGTTGTGCTTTAAATAACATAGGTTCTTGATCGGTATCAACTTGTACATCACGGAATACTTCTTTTCCCCACTTGACTTTAACTACAATAACAAAATAATTCAGTTATAATATTGTACATAACGAATAGTAAATTTAAAACAAACAAGACATAAGGTTAAATTTGAGAGTAGATTTTGGAGTTACTTACTTGTGTATTCAGGCATTGTTTAAGGTAGCAATATACAATTAAAACTAAATTTTGTCAAATCCGAAATAACGAAAACGGAGTGTTAAAGAAACTTAATAATCTTATAAAATGCACCGTCAGTTTCGACAACAGTGGATGTCTGTTTGACTGCAGATGCCTGGGGTAGTAAATGTATAACTATAATATGAATGGAAACCACTGGTAAGTTTGTGAAAACCATTCAACACAAGCCGTATCTAGTGACAAATCTAGTGCACCACCCAAACGCTTTAATTAGCATTGTCACTAGGATGGGAACTTTGTACACCCGCCAATTGTCAGCACCATGTGGTGTGACACTCTCCAGATTTCAATGTCTCTGAGACGTCTCATTGCCGTTGCAACATTTTTTCTGACGTCTCTTTTTTATGTCAAACCTACGTTACTTTGCTGTCACTAAGACGTCATAAGTCCTGTTAACCAAAAGACCTCATTTTAAAGACGCCTAAAATCCGTCTTCTTATAGTGCGACATTAAGGTGTCCTCCCAGCTAACACAATCTGCGGAAAGACGTCATGGAGGCGTCATTTTCGAGATGACTTAAAGTCGTGTCCAAAATCTGACAAAAAGCCGGCCATGGAAGAGCGTCTTAAAAAGGTCGTTTAAGCACCGTCTCTATTTATGACATCTTGGAGGTGTCTATAAAATTGTGCATGATTCTGCCTTTCTCGCAAGTGGCAAAGTTTTATGTAGACCAGTAATATATGCAGCCTAATGATTAATCACATATCACGTATTGCGAGAGACGGAATAATTGTTCTTTTTTAGACGTCTTAAGTGAGACGACTTATTTGCGGCCTTTAAGACCATCTTCTGAGAGTGCATATCACATCTTTATGACGTCGCAGAACAGTCTTCAAAACTAAAAAGTAAGAGTGTCTCAAAATTGTCAGGATGGTTTTGCATCCAACTTTGAGACGTCTCGGTGTTAACTGGGCAGTTAACACAAATTGCACAGTCCTACTTTTTAGTCTCAAAGACTATTTTACGACGTCTGAAAGACGTGATGTGCACCTCGAGGAGACACCATCAGGACGGCATTGTCCAACTTACAGACTCCCGGCTTTATAACTGTAAAACTGCTTTTTCAAGTTGTGGCGTTTTGGCATTGTACATGGGTGCTTGCTCTGTATTTTTATTTTGTTGAAATGTTTAAAACATCAACGCACCAACGCGTCAAATGGTCATTACAAGCAGTCAATCAAGCAGAGTGTAAGAAATATGCCTAACTTCAATAATAACTTGATTGCAATATTTAGTCAAATCACCAAACACTAAAAAATAACAATTATTGCAAATACAAATTTAGTATCCCAATTATTGATCTATCTGATGATATCATCACCGTTATCGTTATCCTAATCGTCATTCTATAATCATTCACATCCTCCTTATTATCACCAGCGACAAAATCATCCACATCCTCATCATCATCATCAGCGATATTACCATCATCTTCATCACCGCTACGTTCTCTACGTCGTTTTCATAATCGTCAACTTAATCACCATGATCGTCATCGACACTTTCAACATCGTCATCGTCATCGTCATAATTATTATCGTCATCATCAACATCATGTTATATCTTCACCGTAAGAGAAAATACACTCATTCCGTCGATCGTTTAAATGATAACACCACTCCAAAACGATAGGTTCTATTTTCTTTGTAGTAAAGAGAGGAATAATTTATTTCACTCCAGAAGACTAATAAACATAAATGGTTAGGCTACGAGGGGGGGGGGGGGGGCTGCCCCTCGCGCTTTCCCGTAGACGCATTTAATCGGGGTCATGGGGTTCGTGTTTTAAAGTCTTAACGACGGGTAAAGCTGAATTCTGAAATAACGATGACTAAATGCACAATGCTAACTGAAACCCTCAGTAGAACTGCTCTGCGATCGTGATAAATGATCTGTGAGGAACATTCACAGTAAGAATTCCCGGATTTTCGGATCTGATAGTCGCTTCGCCACGAATAGCGACTGCGTGGAAGGCTCAGATCTATACCAATAAAGAATGTCTGAGGTCCAGGCGAAAGTCTGCAGAGTCGAGCACCGTAGAGTTCAAGTACTGGAATCATTACCACTTTCTTGTCTCAGAACGTGGATATATCTGTAACATGGACTGGTATCGATGAGTTTGAGGATTTTCTCGCGGGTGCCACCTTAGTGTTGTAATCTAAAGCCTTACACAACATGAGTCATCAGGTCATAAAATTTAGCGCATATGATAGTAGGGTAGGCATCCTGGCTTACATCCGAAAGGCACGAAAAAGAGCTTACAGTGGTTCATCTCACGAAATGTATGAAAATATTTTTACTTAAAGAATGACTTGTTTGATCCAGCATTTCTGATAAAACAGAAGACCTACCATACTGAAAACCAATTTTTATGGGTTGTATCTTCAAATCCAATGAAAGAACTGCGAAACATATGTTAACGGTAACTGAGTGTCCGGCAATACCTAACGCCCGAAATGGATTCCCGATCTCGAAATGTACTCAAGTGGAAGAAGTATCTGTCGTCGCAAGATACTCAGAGTCAAGAGTTCTAGCTTGTCATGGTAATTTCAATGGACTGACACACATAAGTTGAATATTCAGAGGCTAGAAATTCACTCATAACCGTAATTGATGAAACCGATAAGATCAACTATGTTGCGACATCTCGAAAAGATAAGGCACGAATGTCTTTGGATGGTATCTCTTACAAAATGGACATACTAATGGGTCGGTGAGCACTTTAGTTATTGTTCTGTGGTGAGCAGCCGCTCGGCGAAAACCCACATCGTTTGCTCGAGTCCTAAAGACTCGGCACACCTCTTTGCTCCCACACTGGCGTGTATCCATTGCAGTGGAGTGCGGAGAAGAATCCTCAATAGCCGTACGTGGACTGCAGCACCTGAGCTTTGGCGTTATTAGACACTTATAAACAAATACAGAGGTGTCCCGATGACAGATGGCAGAGCCCGGGATCGAACAAGGGTTTTCTGATTATGAAGCCGATACTCTAACAACTGAGCCATCAACGCTATTGAGAATTATATATTAGAATACAGATTTGCAGCGAATAGTTTAGGCACCTTTAAAGCAGTGCCTCCAAACTGACTCAAGCAATCAGACACGAGCATGATATAACAAATTGCGCCAGCTCCGACTTCAACATTCGCGAATACACGCATCCGTGAATTATAACTACATGCGCACAATAAAGTGGAATTAATTGCATGAGATTGTGTATTCATATCACAAATCTCAATTTTGTGTATTGCATAAATTCAAAAGCAGATTTAATGGTGAAATTAATTCAAGGAATAAATAGAAACGATTCATTGAATTACTGCTTCAGATAAAAAGAAATGTATTAAAGATATTTTTTGCCATGAAAAATATATCATAATTATAAAGAAAAGATTCATGAAACTTCATCATACGAAAATACAGTTTTGCGAAAATTCAGTTATAATAAAAGCGAAATATTTAATAAAGCGCATTAAAAAGGTTTCGTGGTTACATTTGAAACGAAACGAGTTTCGCGCTACACCGCGCCTCACAGTGTTCAATGGTTAGAACGTTGACGTCATATTCAATTTTCCTGTTCATAAAAAAATACAATTTTTTTTAAATACTCTACAGGGATTGTACTTTGAAAGGTAACTAAAATTGGGATGCATCTCAAAGACCCGAATTTCAAAAAACAGACATTTAAAAAACAGCATTTAAAAAACATACATTAAAACATAGACATTTCAAAAAACATACATTCAAAAATCCTACGATTAAGAAAACACGAATATTTAAAAAACAGACATTCAAGATTCATATATTTAAAAAAACGGACACCTCCAATCGTGGAGTATAATTTAAATATGAAATCAGTTCAAAGTTCGAATTCATTTTTAAAGTAATTTCAAGATTGATTAACGGATTTTCCGAGCTTATGAAATTAAGTGGGTGAAAAATAACACTTGTTTTGAGTGAATTATATTTTTATGTTTTTTGAATGTCGGGTTTTTGAATGGTGCACCTCAAAATCCCGACAAATCATGAAACAGACACTTCAAAAATCCGACATTCAAAACACAGACATTTCAAAAAAACAGAAAAATATACTTCATGGGAGGTGTCTGTTTTTTGAAATTCGTTTTTTTTGAATGTCGAGTTTTTGAGGTATCTGCTTTTTGAATGTCTGTTTTTTTAGGGAACACCTGAAAAACTCGAATTTCAAAAATATGAAACACTGAAAAATTTTAGACATTTAAAATGTTGACATTGACATTGTTGTTTTCATGAATATTACAGCTTTATGACTCATTGGCTTTTTGACAGTAATCTTTTTTTGAGCTTTTTTGGAAATGTCTGTTTTTCAAATTAGCCCAGCCAAAAATGAAGCGTACAGTAAAGCGTCCAGTGGGAGAACAAGAAATGTTTTTACGAAATTGTACGCTTAATGAAGCGAATCGCACGCTTAGAATAAGTTTAAATGACGCTTAATTGAAAAGAGTTCTGAAGCGTGAATATGCACCTTTTAAGCGTTATCTAAGCGTCCAATTAAGCGGCTTCTAAGACTGCATCAAGTTTTTTTTTTACTTTTGTACGCTACATGAGAAAACCAAAATTAAAGAGTTCATGAGACGTTCGGCAAGATGAAGTAAAGCTTCTACAAGTTTCCTTACGAAACCGTATAATTTTCAGTCTTAAAAAATTATTTTGCTCCACATTATACTAGGATCAATCATTATTTACTCATTATCAACGAACATTTTTATTAGAATACAAGTGTAAAGCGATTATCATATTACGTCTTAGAAATTGATTCACGGTGGTAGATCAGTGGTTGGCGTCACGCGCAGTCTTTGTTTCACGTTAAGCGTCGCATGCCGTTGATTACGACTGGATAGGTGACCGAATGAGAACACCTTATTTAAAGATAATTAATTTATCTTTAAAAAAAGTAAATTACATACAAAAGAAAAAACATATTAAATTTTAAATAAAATGTAGAAAAAAATATAAAATAAATAGAAATGTTTTCAAGTTAACTATTTTTTTCTTATACATTAAACAGGAACTCTGCCTGTACGCTTTCCAAAGCGTACGCAGCCGTTCACAAATGCAAAGCGTTGAACTCTTAAATGGTACATATTCACGCATTAAGTACTCTTATAGAACTTTCGTGGAAGCGGAATGTCCGCTTTTGAACGTTTCCCGAACGTCAATTCCACGCTTTATGAACTCTTAATGAACGCTCATTTTTTTGGCAGGGAGGGTTTTTAAATTTTGGGTTTTTGAGATGCATCCCAATTTTAGGGTTATGGTTATTTGTTTCCTTTCAATAGCAGTTACCTTCAAAAGTACAATCCCTCCAGAGTATTTAAAAAAAAAATTGTATTTTTTTATGCACAGGAAAATCGTCGTACCATTTCTGACGTCAACATTCTAACCATCGAACACTGTGCGCCTGCAGTCAACTTTCGCGGTTTTGTTACTCGCGCCTCGCGATGGAAAGACGGTGGGAGAAGAAACTCTCGCGAGAGGGATGGTAAAGGTTTGTCATTTTAACACGCGCAGCTTTAAAGGGAGTTTTCAACTCGACATCAGTCATGTGACTATCCTCAACCAATCAGAGACCCTATAACATGAGCTGTATGTATACGTCGTATATCAGGCACAGTACACTGTTACGAACATGGAGATTCTACATGTACATATGTATAACCTCTTGAGTTCCACACTCTACGGCCTTTCGTGTTCCCTTCCCACCAGAGTACCACTGCAGTCCCACCACTTTTTCTGACCGACAACTGTGCATTGCCTGTGCCTCTCCAAGACAAGAAAGTTCCACAACGCGCAGGTTTTATAGGTTACTGCATACCTTATTAACTTTGACACTTCCAATGCTCAAGCTCAGTCTTTAACACCAAAGCAAAGAGGATTCAATAACAATAATGTGATATCCGAATGCAATCCGGCCTACGTTAATGGACACGTTGCTTATAATGATGGCTTAACTGTAATATTAAAGTTAGATCAACTAATTTAAGTATTGTGCCTTTGTAATGGAACAAACGGAAGACAGTTCCTGCATCGCGGAAAGTATGGATACCTATACATATTCTTTTTTTGTGCATTTATTCTGATAAATGTAGAGTGTATAATTAATTGCACCCAAGTTGACAATGGCTTTAATTGCACAGTGTGACCTATAAACAGCAACTGTTCTATACATCAATTATTGTTCTAAATCTATCACATTGGATTGAAAACATGTAATGAGTGAATCAGCTGATACTTGATGTATAGAATAATGCTACCACTGTCTAGTTTTGCAAATTCTGTGTGTACCACTTTTTTGTCATATTATAGAACTCAAGTAAACTATACATTTATACATAATCTGAAACTATTAGTAAAAATATTGAATTTGTCTAAACAATACTAAAAACAGCTCCGATTCATTCAGGTAATTCTTACCACAGTTTCTTGTATATTTTTTTGTAGGTTAATAAAAATAGAAATAAATTTTAATAGCAGTCAATTGAAAATGAAGTTCTTTCTGACATTTCTTGAAAATAACATTTAAATAGAAAGCACAATATATGAATGTAAATCTCCACTGTCCTACTTAAAATGTTAAGAACTTCATTTTTTTTAAACAGACTGCTAGCTTCAGTGTCACTGTAATAAACAAAAATTTACTTGCAGGATTTACTAGTTTTATAATTTGATTAAAATATTATTTATTAAATTTTACCAAGTAAAAAATAATGGAAACTTCTGGTATCTAAATTCATAGTTAGAATTAATAATAACAAATTAATTTCAATTTCTTAAAAATGCTATGAATTGAAAAAATTTGTTAACAAGTTTATCAATTCAGATTCTTGATGTTTTCATTTTCTTGACAAAAAAAAATCCAAAGCATGGATACATCAAATTAAATTCTTTATATTTTAATTTTGTTATACTTCGGAGCATTTTAAAAGTGTTAATAAATCCAGATTTATGTGCTACACATTTTTGTTTGTGCGGATCTTCATAAATTTGTATGCAAGTACATTCATAATATGAACAAATATAATTTACTCCAACATATTACACTTGTGTTATTGTAAATTGATGTGCATAATGTTAAGTTGATTGGCTTCATATTGCCCTGCATAAGGATCCATGATAATAAATGCATAATCCAAAAACCTACTGGCTGCTTTATTGAAGTGAGTTAGTGTCCTATTCTGATTTTCCTTATCAATTTCCATACACCAGTTTAATTTATTGCTTATTTATAAATTCAAAGGAATTAGAATTCATTGTACTGTACCTGATTTTATATGTATTTTTACAACAACATAGGTAAAATCATTTTTAGCATTGCAAAAGTGCAATATCACCATATGTGTATTGATTATCTTTCTTAAATATTAAACAGTATAATGTATATTGAATGAAATATATTAACTAAAAGAAATTTGTTGCCTAGTATTCAATGTTTATATAAATACAGTAAATATATAACATTAAATATTCTTAGTTGTAAAAAATACTAGTAATGTACATTTTATTTCAGTATTTATTGAAAAATGTAATGCTCTAATATCCATTCAGTGAGTTTTTATGTGCAATGCACAGAATTAAATAAGTTATAGGTGTGCTTCATGCAAACTCACTTTATAATTATATTTTCTTCTTGCATGAAATCTTAAATCATTGACTTTCATTATTATGTTCTTGATTTTTATGGCAGAATTTAAAATTATAATTTAAAAAATAAAATAATAAAACATAAATTAAAGAAAATATTGTTTACATACTTCTCTTGTCATGTGTTGTCTTAGCGTTCACAAAAAAAGGATTTCTATTATTACTGTTTTTATAATAGATAAGGTGAATAAGATTACTATAGAAAATATATCCTATGCGCGACTTCTATGTGTCATAGATAACAAGTGATAAAAGATTTATCTTTATGATAATAATATATATGCTACCATCAATAAAATTAGTTTTACAGTCTAATATAATCACGGAAGTTCAAAGTTTGTATATATAAAATTGTTTTTTCAAATCAATAGTTTGTGAAATAATATTAGTCTGTATCTATCAAAAAGATAAATGACATTATAAGAAAAGTAGTTTCATTTCATTGGAACTACATTAATAGTTTTTTCATTGTCACATACAAAATTTGGTAAGTACAATTTTTAGTTGATAAATATTTTGAAAATTTTAATTAAGTGACAAATATAAAGATTGGTAACTTAAATAAGCCTGAACAATAGAAACTATTTAAACTACATTTAAACTATTTAAAAAGTAAGATAATTGACTAAAATTGTATATGGAATATAATATGAATATATTATTAGATTTTTAATAAAGAGTACACTTTTATGCATTTTTTTTATTTCTCTTAACATTTATATCCAATCTCCTATTCTTACTTATGATAAACTATTCAATTCGCATGTTATTTAATATGTACTATTAATAAAAGGGCTTTCATATAGTCTTTCTAATATTTTGTCACGTGTAGGCGTTAGTTATTAAAACACAACCTGATCAATATATAGATGTACATAACCAATAAAGGCATCATTAATACAGAATAGATTTAATAAATATTAATTTTTTAATCTGATATTGATTTATAAACTAGTTAATGAAATATAAGCACTAATCAAATATTTAAATATTGGTAGTCTTCAGACTAAATTAAAGGTCTTTAACTATTGTAAGAGATTATGCATGCCCAGCATTTATCTGCAAGAGCTATTATAATTACTTCACATATATTATATAGTAGTAAGTTTAAATTTAAATATCTATTCATCACATTTTTTTTTAAACAAAAAATAAAGAGCGGGACAGAGTGTGACAGCTAAATAAATGGTTAGAAAGTTATTAATTACTTAGGTTATATTATTGATGAAAAGAAAAAGTTATTTATTTTAATGCCAAGAATGCATATACAAAGATATTTACACGAGTTACATATAGAAATATATATGACTGTCGCAAGTAGTGTAAGTATACCTTCTCTTAATAACATTTCTTTCTTAAAAAGCATTTCATGATACATTTAGATTAATATTGTCAAATCTGTACATCTGTTTATAAAAAATAAATAAATTAAATAAAGATTTCTCAGTCATGCAAATATATTGATATAAATATGATATTAAAAAATTTCCATTATCACAATAAAAAAATGCATTTCAATGGAAAGTTTTATGATAAACACAATTTTACCTTTCTGTCCATGACTGTTTAATGCATGGTACAAGAGTATTAAAAAATTGAATAATTTTCACAAAATACCATTAAAATAAGTTTTTTACTAGTCCATGTCTTATCTATTTTTATCAGTACATATATTTTTAATTGCATACCATATATCAAAACCTACATTATAGACCAAGTGCTAAAAATTGACCTTTTAAGAATAGTCACGATGAGTAATAGGCAAGGCTAAGCCTCTCATGACATTTATTGTAATCTAATATATGTTTTATTTCCCCTATATTGGAGGATTTCTGTGATTTATTCTTAATGCTTATGTCACTTAGGTCATGATATAGATTTGTCAAGCCTTATTTAACTAATATGAATCATTATCCCATACATGTGTCTATATTCTAGAAAATATTGATTTGTATGTTCGATCTTTATAATTGTATTTTACAGACTTCGATTCAGAAACGTATAATTACATTTAAATACATATTATAATTTTGAAAAGTTAACATAATTTTTCATTGGACTTCATTGCTGTTTTAATGAACTGCTAGACAAGAAAAAATGGTTTAAAATAAATTATACTTATATATTAAAGCATCCAGAATGCATGTTATTGTGTATTTTTTTCAAATAATATTTAAGGACATTTTGTTCTTGTGTTTGGTATGTCTCAATTGATCCGATGAATTGTTTATTAAATATGAGATGCAATTGGTGTAATATATTATGTATTGCATACTACATAGTATTTATTTTTTTATTTAATTATAATTACACAGGTCTACAAAAAAGAGGATCTTGTATGTTGTTGGGAAGCTGTGGGTCATTTCCGACGTAATTGTATGCGTAGAATCGAAACTCGAAGTCAGAATTGGTCCATCAAGTCAGGTTTTGGAGATATTTGAGGTCATGTACTCGAAAAACGCGTTATTTTGCTATGTTTGAGGTTACGTACAGGACGCAACAATTTTGTTTGGCCTTCTGTACTATTTGCATCTCTTAGTACTACCTTTACCCTTGAAAATGAGATTTTCTTGATGATTTTATTCGAGCACCTAAGATTTTTTCTTACAAAGTCACGGCCATTTTGAAATTACGAGGTATTCCATTAACGTTATCAAAAAAACAGTCACAATACTGAAACGTGATTTTAGTTATTAATATCCATATTTTATATAGTTGTTTATATTTATATAGATTTCACAACAATGAATTCGACCTTCAGCTTGTTCTCTAAGAGCATTTCAAGGTAAATTTATTTACATGTATATCGTATTTTCAAATTGGCGTATCTTAGTGAAGAAAAGACGTAATGGAATTCTGCGCGTCCCATATTAAAGAAAAAGAGTAGTACTACATGATTCAACGAACGGAAGAACTCTTAAAAATGTTTTGTCTTCTGTACATGACTTTAAACATAGAAAAAAACGCGATTTCGAGTAAATAACCTCAAATATCTCAAAATCCTGACGTGATGGACCACTTCGGATTCTCTTTCTACGCACAAAATTACGTCGGAAATGGCCCACAGCTTCCCAATAACAAAACCATGTTGACCTGTGTTATTAAAATGTGTATGTTAAACTATATTATAACCATGACAAGTGTATTCAAATGGTATATCTTGCTATGCATTGTCGGCAGTGTTCACATTGTTCATGAGCAATTGTAATTTAAGTATTTTTAAGTGTCATTAATATTTTATAGTCTATTAATTTTTTTATTTTTATTCATTACTGATATTTGCTCCATTTGTTTTGATTTTATTTATTTTTTTCTATTCCTTTTAGTTAAATTAAATGAGTTGGAATTCAGAATTTGTAAATTTAAAATTTTTAATGTCATCCTCGCCGATTTTCTTATATTACAATGAAATGAAAGATATTCACAAAATCTTTATATATTAATCAATTATCTACAGATTTATAACTCAGCGATCGAAAATCTATTCAAATAGATTAAAATAGATTTTGAATTATTTTGAATTCTTCTGAATTCACTTTTTGAATCCCTGGAGAATAATTCACTAATATTTTTGTGTATATACACTGCAAGTTTTTAATGTATCTTAGTTCTGGACTATTTTAAAGAAATAATTAAAACTCCGTTTTGGAATAACGAAATTTCGCTTATGTGACCCAGTGTTTCCACAAGCTTTACAATTATAGTCGAAATCGCCAAACTTTCTCTAGCCCCTAGAAATTGACACATATTGAATACATAACCTTTCTTTTCCTTATGAATTCCAAAATGTTAAGCATGGAGAGGCTGTTCAGAATTATTCACGGAAGACGTTTTCAGTACATCTGCAAAGTTTGAAAATAATTCGTAATATAGAAAGATTGGAAAAGGTTCAGAAAGTGAATTCCCTGCATAAAACTGTAAATATCGGATCGAAATCAGGATAGAAATATACAGACATTTAATCCATTTTTAACAGTAATGCGGTATTTTTATCTCGTTTTTGATCCTTTTGTGTCCGGTTGTGTCCGATTATGTACACTTTTTTACGCAGGTTCAGACATCGAGCACAATACTATTATGAATACTTTTCAATCGATTTTCGTTTCCCTGCGAAAAATTTTAGGTAGGATTCTCATGAGAATCACATTAGAATTTGAAACAAGTATGTACCTTGTAAATTTCATATAAATGTCGTATAGTACTCGCACTATGTTACGGAAACACTATTCGACAATATTTGCGATTTGTATGAAAACTGACCTGATTGTGATGAGATTTTTATGTAATTTCCATAAAATTTCAACTCAAAACATTCGTGATTGTATGCTCATAAAACTACTGATTAAATTATTTTCTGTCGTGTAATAAAACTTTACATATTCCGTACGATCCTTGTAAGCCTAATAGATGTATATAATGTTTATTTACGACAACTGTAAGGCACTTGTTTCAATTTCTCATGAGATTCTCATGAGAGTCCTACTTAAAATTTTTCGCAGGGTTGCTGGGATTACCCAGTTAACTTGTTCAAGACTCAAAATTCCTCGTAATTAATTATTGCATTTTAAAAAATTGTTTCTGATCGCATGAGAAATCAGTTTCTTCCTACTGGCCCATCTTAATGCTAAGATCGCACTTTCCGCTCTTTATTTCCAAAAAAGTACTCGTAAAATGATCTTCAATGACTGTAACGGTCTCATTTTATTATAAATATTGTTAATTATTTCAGTAGAGTTAGCAATCTAAATATTTCACAAAGTACATTCAAATTCAGCTTTAAGCTTCGCGAGTTGATATATAAACGAGTAAACAACACCGAAAATCTTTGAATTTTATATGATTCTTTAGATGATGAAAGTAAAAGCCTGATAAAGAGAAGGAAGCAAAAGAAATCTCAGGATCACGATGATTATTTTACAAGAGGGAAATACCTGACATATTTCTTTCTGGGTATGGAAAGACAATATTATGATTATGATGGTGTCGGCAGAATTGTATGGAACCTTGGTTTTGACAAACCCTGTGGAGAAGGTATATGCTCTCATTATTTTCAATTTTCTTAGAATTGTAGATAGATTCTTTTTTAATCGGATTATTTTAGTATCAAGTTAATAACGTATACATCTATAAATAATACACTAGCTAAAGTATTAGCCAATGTGTATTTTTTATATTACAGATCGATTTTCATATAAGATCTTATTGTTAGTTATCTAGAATTATTTTACCTAGGCTAAAATTCAATTCTTTACAAAAATGTAATCTCTGCTTAAAGCATTAAGCGTAGAGCTCCTATTTAACATAAGTATTTATAATTGCAAACTGTTCTTATAACATTTATTTATGTTTTATTTATAATATGCAATGCAGACTATTGAAAGTATAATCATTTGCTAATTATTGTGACGGACTATTTATTCTAAATATTTATCTGCACTCAATGACTAAAGTTACCTTCCTACCATTACTTTCAAGTAACACAGGAATAATATGGGTAAAAAAATCAATGTTTGTATAAGAACAAAATTGTTAATGCGTATTGCCATACGATAATGAAAAACAAAAGAAGAGCACGCAGTATCAAATAGATAAGGCGATAGCACGTGTGTGCTTTACATGCTGGTACACGCGTTATGTGCTGTATTGATACAGTCGGTATCAAAAAGTTAATGTACACATATAGGACTTAACTCAACACGGATGTATAAGTAAATTTTTAAATAAAAATAAATTTAATATATCAAAGTTAACATTCTCGGCATTTTTTAAGTATGTAAAAATTATATCTATATTCCATAACGTTTGTAACGTATTTTTCTCTCTAAGACTTCCACCAGCAGCAAGAACGAACAAAGAGTTAGTCAATTCGTGAAAGGTACAAACATTAGTACACTTATGAATTTTTTCTGTTAGAAAATTTATATTTTAAAAAACTCCAGTTCAAATTCGTTAAAAAATAAAAAAATGTAAATATCAGAAACTGTGATTTTACTGCACTTCAGAAAAAGTAATCTGTAGAAAGTATAAATTTCACCAATTTGTATATTGAAAGGGAATTGATGTATGTATAGTATGTAGGTCATCATATACTGCGCACAGCAAACGTGAATCCATATTTAAATATATTTTATAATTATTGAATTGGTTGTATTTAACAAGGGCAGTAAACAGATGGCAAATCAAATATAATAAAAACGAGAAATTGCAGATTAATCAATAATAAATTATACTAATGTGTAGTCAATGTCTACTAACTCACGTATTTAATCAATACTTGGGCCCAACCTGCTTTATGGGTCGAACTAATTGGATATCTATTCACGTGCAACTTTACGAAATATTTTATATTTTTCATGGTCCTAATTAACGGCAACGTTTTTAGTTAATTAACAAAAAAAGAGTATAGTTTCAAATTATTTTTCGGAAGGAAAAATGTACTATTATAGTGATGCTCAACATTAGGATCACTTCTTGCAAATTATATCAATTTTCTCATTCAGAGAGTTGAGATTTTATCTGTTAAAAGCTATATTAAAAATCATGTATTTATATTTTCTTATTTTATGGATGTCGTATCTTTCTGATAAGATTGCATGTAATTTATTTTGAAATGTGGTTAATTATGGAACAATACCATTTTTCAAATCTTATCTTTAGAATCGCAACTAAATTTCATGGTTGAAAATACATTTATAATATTAGTAGCGAAGTTAATTTAAGATTAAAAAGAGGCTCGGTATAGAAAGTCTAAAATGCATCAGTAAACTTCCTACTATAGAAACAACATAACGGGATCTACCCGTATTTCCTACTGAAACTGACGTCAGGTTTTGGATTGATTACTTCACGTACAGTTAAAGGGTACATATAGTTAAGTAAAACCATTGTAACTCTTATTCTAATTATGTATGTATGAATAAATCAATGGACTTTTAGATTTTGTTGTATAAGTGTTTAAAATCGTTATATCATTTGGATACAACAGTTCTGGTATATATTTACAGTATTTCAATTTTTTATAATATGTTTTTTTAAATTATTTCGGTAATTTAATAATTATATTTGTTAATATTTTTGATGGTATGTACTATACAAAACATATTGAAAATATCAATTTTGCCAGTGATACATTCTACGTAATCAAGATTGTTTTAGGAGTTTCGCCATAAAATTATTATCAGTGATTACAAATTTCATTTTTTTATTTCAAAATGTTGAGTGCCCTACTTATTTTCTAAAATGTCAGTGTTTAAACAAGAATTATCAGATTTTATTATAAAAATCAACACATAAGTAATGATTGCTTTGAGAATATGACAAAGTATATCAATTATTGAAAATGCAAACAAATTGTAATAAAAATTAAAATTGTCGTTACTGAGTAAAAAATTTATTATTCTTATTTATATATAATTTATTTATTATTTTTGACTCAGTCAAATATCGACAATTTTAATTTTTATTACAAATTTTTGCAATTATAAATAATATTACCTGAGTGTTATCACAGAATTAGTGTGTTGTTTATTTACTTTATTTAATATATCAATTATTATTTTATCAAATCCAAAAATCTATATATTACATGTTGTTCCTGTAGATGGTTTTCTTACTAGATGTCGACAAGTTTCTAAGTGGATACTTATAAATCCACATCATATATTGATGATTTTTAATATATAAATTCTTATTTCTTATTTAGAACTGACTAAACATATTGTATCAATCATTTCACTCAAAATGATGTGTTTAATGGAATAATTAATAGAAAGTTTTAGAAATAAGATGACGAACATTTTAGAATATTTATTTTGTAAACAAAATTCTAAAATTTTCTATGTAAAACCTAATAATTAATTAATAAGATCAAGATTTCACACAATCTCAATATTTCTACATTTAATTATATGCATCATTGTTTAAAACAATGTACAATATTGCCACTTAGAATTTCAATATTTTACAGAGTTTCCAGCTTTCTAGCCGAGCACATTTGCAATTAATTACACGCTTATCGAAACAAATGACACTTCATCTGTAAACTGTTAGGAATCGTATTTTTATCATTTAATTTTCTGATTTCTACGCAACTATCGTAAGTATATATAACGGAAAAACTAAACTGTTGCATCGTGTTAACAACGTGTTGTATTTATTTAACAAAAATGTTTCGTTCGCATTAACACCATACTCGTTAAAAATTGTTTAAAACGTTAAATCGAGAAAAATGATGCTAAAAATTTATTAAAACATAAAAACGATTTTGTTTTTAATAAAAGATAGGAAACTCAAAAGGTTAAGGTTTCGAATCTATTTTATGACATTTTTAAAATTTCTTTTTACCATTATCTCATTATTAAATATCATATCCTTTAGACTGCCATGATTCAAAGTATCAATACACCTTTTAAAATTGTCCAAATTTGTCTTGTATCAACCATCAAAATTGTAAAATTATCATATAGAGGAAGGCAATGGTAATAAATGTAATTTGTACTTCTATCAATTCTTTATCCCCTCACAAGAAAGGTGAAATATTTCATCGTTACCTGTAACTAAGGATGTGAATGTGAAAAGTATTCATCGTTTTTTTCTTGTATCTTATTTCATCTTTATTTCTTTTGCTCTGTACATCCTGCTAATTTTATGAATTTGTAATAAAATTTAGAATAAGAAAAACGAGCAACCATAAGAATTCAAACATTGTTTCAGAGCAGATACATCAGTTTTTCGGCAGCCTAAAGGTAAAATTGGACGTAAACAAAAATTGCCATAATGGCGCTTGTTTATTTATGAAATGTTGTTATTTATTAGAATCATCCTAAACAAAAGTACTACTTTTTTTGATAAAATGTCAATATCTACTCGTTTAAAAAAGAACCTTCTAATCAAAATACTTGTCGGCTCAGATATTGTCGCTATTAGGCAAAAATAAGGCTAGGATTTTTTGATTTTCATGAAATTCAAATTACATTGAATACTTTAGTATTTCAAGAAAATAGCGTTAAATACGAGCTTTTTGTAGCAATGTGGAAATTTGTATTTTGTTCGTCTGTTATATTTATAGAAGGTGATTTGGGATCTATATATGTTGTATTAACCCTGCTAATAAGGTGGACCTTTGCGACCCAGTCGAATGTAACAAAAGGCAATTTTCAGTAATATTATGATTCATGTTGCAACTTGAGGATTGTAGAAGTACCGGAAGATATATTTTAAAGCACTTTTAGTGCTTGAAAAAGCATCTTGGTCTTTAAGACCCACCTTATTACTCTACGGGTGCCGAAAATATCATATTACTGTAAGGGTTAAGTAAACATTGTTTATAAACATGTCTTCAAGTAAACGTAGTAAACATCCCAGGATTATAATACCTAATATAACTTGAAGACCGTCAGCTGACTAACGGTCTGTGCTGCGTGTGGTTGTCTCCATTTATAGTTGCACGCGTTTTCACCAAAGTATGCCTAGACACACTGCCGATTTGTGAATTTCGCACTGTTTGAAAACTAACAATAAGAACACGTATTTTTGCAACACACAATGTCCGTGCACATAACCTCCTTGAAAGTACACTGAAAGATATATTTCATATATTCAAATAAATATTTATTCCAATTATGTACTTAAAATAAGTACATTTTCCATATTTAATAGCAATTATATCAAATATTTACTTGAATATAATAATAATAATTTTAGTTCAGTGCAGAAGGTATTATTGAAGATGAAAGTGCTCCATTAAAATGAAACAATTGAAAACCAAAAAATAAAACCGTTAAGTGCAATTGATTTCAAATTATTCTATTAAGCCTGAATTTTTAATACCAAATTGTTGTCTGTTTCCATTTTAATGGGGTCTTAAATATATAATAATAACGTTTATTGTGTGTGCATATCGAGTCCAATGACAGTAAATCATGAGTTTGGGAGAGCATTTAAAATTCGACTAACAATCATAATGCTATTAAACGTTTCAGTTACATACGTGCGCTGTATAAGGTTGTAATGTCTTTTTTCTGTTGTATTTGTTATTTCAGCCAAAAAATTACATGGTCAAATCTCGTGCAATTTACCTGATCTTATTAGACGCGAATTTTTGCCACGGAGATCTTTTGATAACTTAATTGCCAATTCATCGTTCATTTTCCAACAATATTCAGGTTACGACTTATTAGATCCCATTAATGCAAAACTGCGCACAATGTCACATGATTCATTGGCCAAAGATAATCGCACGTCTAGCCGTGTAGGCGATGGGTCAAATCACAATCATGGAAAAGAAGCCGTTTTTACTGCAAAACATCATGGTGTGCTTTCAACCCATAAAGCACGAGAAAGGTATGAAACGATTTATTATGATTTCTTTAATGTTTGCACGTTAAATCGTAAAATCTTATAACACCCTCTGTTGTATTCATTTTCGTGGAAAATCGTGATTCATGTATATATTGAATATTTCTTTTAACAAACATATAAACATAAATATTTTGCTTTTAACTTGTTTATGAATTGTGAAGAAAACTAGTTTATATTATTATAATGCAATATTCGGAGACGAATGAAAAAATTATTTATGCAAGTACAGTATTCTTACGGCAGCAAAGTAGAACGTACCATTTCAACGCCACATATTTCTCCATGAATTAGTATTCACATATGCATAGATGAAGAAAAGAATAATTAATGAAAAATGATTAATGTAATAATTTATGTGTTGTTGAAAAATATAATAGTTATTTTTGTATCAAGGACGTAAAATGGAGTTTCACACCTCGACAATACAATCCGAGAGACGGCAAAGCCGGCTCGAGGTTCATGAGGGTGAAAATTCTACGCCTGAGATTCAAACATTTTTTTTAATGCAGTATTAAAATGCCAATTTCACGCATCTCTGGGCCACCAATGTGGGCGTAAAATGACCATTTTATTCCTACTGAATAAAAAAATCATTTTTGATACAGTAGGCGGAAAACATCCATTTTATACTTCGTTTCCAGAGTATGAAATGACAATATGTATTATGCTCCATGTACTTTAACACAGAGTGTGCTAATAATCAGTAGCAACTTTGCCGCTTCTGAACAAAAAAATAATGTTTTCACCACGGACGAATTATTGTGATTCCTTAAGGTCGTTCATACCCTGGATATTATATGTTTGGAAAACATTTTTTATAACACTTCCAAGAATATCATGTCCATGAATTATATTATTGTTCAAGAGAGACAGCATTATTGTTCATGAAAAAAAATTGAAGCTTGCAAAAATTATATGTTAAACAACTTTTGTTAACGATTCAAATTTTCTTCGTTTCGTTATGATAGAAATTTTAAAAATTGAATGGATTTTAACGAATGACTGCTTACTTTTTCAAGAAGAAGATTCTCTACAGCTTCACCGAAAGATTTTTCAAAATTTCAAACCGAACGTCAAATATGTCTATTTATTTATAAAAAAAGTTACCACTTTTTATAGTTTATCTGTAATTTTAGTGCTCGGGCAATAAATTTAGAAAAACTCGTTCGGTGAAGTTGTAGAGAACCTTTTTCTTGAAAAAATAAGCCATCATTCGTTAAAATCAATTCAATTCTTAAAATTTCTATGACAGCGAAACGAAGAAAATTTGAGTCGTTAACAAAAGTTGTTTAACATATAATTTTTTCAAGTTTCAATTTTTTTTCATGAACTTTAATGCTGTCTCTCTTGAATAATAATATAATTCATGGACACGATATTATTGGAAGTGTTATAAAAAATGTTTTCCAAACATATAATATCCAGGGTATGAACTACCTTAACCCTTTTGTTGGCATTGACGCAATAGTGCGTGGAATTGGAAGGTGCCCTGTGTGGCATTGACGCAATAGTGCGCACATATCGGTTTTTTTCTATTTAACTTGCTCCGATTTGGAATCCAAATCTAACTTGGGGTTTTTTGGGGTCGCTGTAACGAAATTTGTTACTCAAGGGTTTTCGGGGTTGCTAATTACGAATTCAAGCTTGAAATTTCAAAAACAAATTTCATCACAATCAAGTAATTTTTTTCATTTTCGGCCACCATATTGGATTCGTCATTTTGAATTTGCAAATTTTGAGTTCAATTTCGTAATCAGCGACCTCGAAAACCCTTCAGTACGGGTTGGAGTCGAAATGGCGATAAAAAAAATTCCTGCCATTCTGGGCACTTTTTGTAGAATTTTCTGTGCCAACGAAGGGATTAAGGAGTCACAATAATTCGTGATGAAAAATAGTCGTTTCGCCCGTGAAGCCATAATTACACTTCAATTTGTGTTTTATGCCCTCAAAAGGTACATAGATAAAAATGGGTATTTGAAAGTCGACGCATGATAAATATCATAAAATCCAATTTTGCGCCGGCTCTGGGCGAAAAGAACTTTAAGTTTCTTATTTCGATGGTACTTTTGTTCATTTACGAACAAATGTATCTGATGAGAATAAACATTTGAACTGAAACATTATATATAATATTTTTAAAAGGAGAATTGATGGAAACAGAAAGAATTTTCAAACGTATATGCTGTAAGTAGACAAAATTGTACTTAAAATGAAATAATGGTCTCAAAGTATATCGATATAAAAGACTTTTAGTCTACGCATTGACTAATTAGACATATTAAGAAACGTAGCGCAATTTAACAGTGAAATTCAGACATATTTTTACTTTGTATAACAACCGACATAAATGAATATAGGAACAAAAACTTCGCTTGTAAAACTATTTACAACATATCCTTTCCTGTTTTATTATATTAAACTAGCTTAACTAATCCGCATTGTATGTGATATTCAATCCATGTGAAATTAGAATCTTAGTTTCCGCAATGAATATACATGTCCTCGAACATGAAGCAATATTACAAGGTGAAACCGGACACGCCATTATTTTCTTATTCATAATTTTGTACAGCTTTAGAGTAAAAGTTTACTTTAAAGAATATTTGTTTATTTCAATTCTGTCTTAATATAATATTATATATGATTGTTCAACTTAATCCATTTTGACCTGAAAGCCCGGAATTTGGACACAACTTTCAACGCTGTAACTTTTGTTCCAAACGACATTTAAAAAAATTGCAATACGTCAAAAGAGATAGATTTGGACCTCCGTTTTCAAATGCTTTCAGAATCGGCCGTAGATTAAAAAAAAGTTATGATTATTTTTTCAAAAAATATTGTTTTTTTCTACCTTTTTGCAAGAATTTCGTTTTTTACATTGAAAATGGCAATGTTGATAATTTCAAATGGTACTAATCGCATATTTTTGCTCAGACGTTTCTTCTCTCGCCGAATTTTTTTCAAAAAACAAAATGGCCTCTTCAAGAGGCTGTAATTTTGAATTTTCTCGCATAAATATCCATTATTCGACCATGTAACTCAGCGAGAATTGGGATGAGAGAGTAAATATTATCATTTATCAATACCTAATCTCATCGTGATTCATTCATGATCAAATTAGTCATATACAATGGGTTTTTACCGAGTCTTGTCTGATTTTTGCGCAATTTTCGACGTTTCTGTATCATTACTTACGTCTGAAATTAAAAGTGACCAAATATACATTTGTGATCCATCAATTATCGGTTTATAGCCTAAGAATTGAGTACTGGTCAACCATTTTTTTATGAGAACCTTGTAAGCTTTCTCTACGGCGATTGTGAAAGCACAATAAAAGTGAAGCATATCGAGTGAAGTTCTTCATCCATGAATACCTAATTTCAAAACTGTTCCTTCCCAATCTTAAATTGGGACCATTATATATATTACATATCGCGAAATGTTATTCTGAATAAGTTTGCAGCAAAAGTTACAGCGTTGAAATTTGTTTCCAAATTTCAGACTTTCGGGGCGAAATGGGTTAGTCTATTTTGTTGTGGTGGATAATAATAATGTTTTATTTCAATATAATGTAACCCCCTAATTTTTTTTAAATAATAAAGACCATGTAAGATTCACAACAATATTTTTTCTTTATGAACGATAATTTCACAGACTCTAAAAAAAAGGATGGTGATCTGGAGATGAGATCACATTATTCCTGTGTAATTTGGCTCACTGAATACGAAAAAATATATTCCATATTCAAATTCCATAAAAAAAACGAGTTTCCGGGCTCGTTTTCGAGAAAATTCCCAAAAACGATAAAAGAGAATTTTTTAGCAACAATAAGAAACATAGAAATCCTCTGCATAGGTCGTCCGACGACAAACGCATACGTAAGCAAAAACCAATTTAGTTCTCGTTGATGACATCACGTTCGTTTCAGGCCTAATGCAGACTGCTAGACGTATCATGCCCTTCAAAATTTAATATGCTTATCACAAAACTAAACTTTCGCGCATTAACTTTGCGAGTATCGCCAAGTTCTCCCATCTCAGATATGAACTCATTTTCAGTTTCGCCTTTATCTTGCTAATGTGCCCAGTATTCAGAACTGTGTAAACAGGTCATATTTTCTTCTTTTATTCGTTTCTGCAGTAAAAATTAAGAAAATTCTCGGAAAATTCGAAATAATTCTTAGATTACATGTTTTATTTTAAATTTAAGAGATTTCCGAATTTTAAAGTTTTATTTGCAATCAATTATTACAAACAGTGTAATGATAATGAATTTACTGGTAATATGTAATTAATTTTAATGAAAATATAATTAAATGTGTTGGTTATTAGACACTCTTACAGCATTGAGGAGTAGTTAAGAACCATCTTAATATTATGAACCGTATTTTTAACTGAAAAATAAACTAGTTGTGTAGAATGGCCATTACAGTTCACTCTATGGGTCAGAGTCGAAAAACCGACAAATCAAAAAGCCGACACATAAAAAAATAGACACATCGATAGGAGGACAGGCATTTTTTGAACTGTCGGCTTTTTGACTGTCGGTTTTTCGACTGTCGGCTTTATCACTGTCAGCTTTTTGATTTGTCGGGTATTCGACCCGCACCTCAATTTATTTGTTAAAAAACAATGGACCCAACGTTTCGACCTCTTGGAAGTCCTCTTTAGGGGCGTCTATTAAAAAAACAGAATTTTATACTAATACAACACTAAAATACCAAATACACATCACACAACAAATATATAAAAAAATACGTACAAAAATACGAGCAAGATTTAACATGTACTAAATTATAAATTTTATCAGAATATTATGTGTGTCAGTTCTAAGAAATATACCGAATGTGCCGAGATATTTATACAAGTACATGAACAAATTTTTAATATATTCGTAAGCTAACACTTGTAATAAATACACATAAAATTCGAAAAATAACATTGCCAAATAAAAAAAGTGGTATTTAGAAAAACGGTTCTAAGAATTATTTCAATTTTTTCAAGAATTTTCATCATTTTTATCGAATCGAATAAAAGAATAAACATTTTGACTCGGTATAAACCTTCGATTTAAAACAGTTTAGACAGCTCCCGCAGGGAAATCATGTTCTGATTTTTTTAACCTTTCTCACTATGTGAGTGTTCTCACATGTCTTTTTCTTACGGGATTCGAGGATTTTCTCTGAAACCACCGGGGAACCCCCTATTTATTCGTGTTCATAGGTTGAAAAGGTATATAGGAATAATGTAATCATCCTCATCCCCATCCTCAGATCACCATAACTGTTTTTGCAGGCCTGTATTATTAATAAGAACACGGTCTTACACACACGGAGAAAAATAACCGGCTAAATCAGCCGACAAATCCGCAGATTCTACCAATTTTATCCTATAGGGATAGCTGTTGGAATTCCGTTAGGGATAGCTGATAATTTCAGCTAAATTTACTGAAAAAGTCCTCAAATTTAGCGGAACAAATCTGCTAATGTAGCGGAAATTTAGATCTAAGCGCGAATTGAGTAGGGTTAAGGCTACACTAGCGGAATCAAAACAGCTAAAATTGCAGATATTTTCGGCAATTCCAGCCGAAAATTTTAGCTGATATGAATCAGCTAATCCAGCGGAGTCATTTTTCTCCGTGTAGTAAATATTTGTCACCATAATAAAGTCGTACAATTTTCTGTAATTAAAGTAATATATCTCTTTTTCGAAGGAATTTTCTACACGGCAGAGTGGCAGCAAATTCACTTCTCGGTACTGCGGAACTTGAGAAAGTATTACCTAACCGGGAAATCAAAATTTTTATCGGAACGTGGAACATGAATGGCCAAAGTCCACCGAAAGAATTAAACGATTTTATGTTACCAACGGACTTAGATACTGTACCTGACGTGTTGGTTATTGGCACTCAAGAATCATGTTCCGAAAGACACGAATGGGAAGTTCTTCTCCAAGAAACTATTGGTCCATCGCATGTGATGCTTACCAGTGCAGGGTTAGGAACTCTTCATCTGGCTCTATTTTTACGAAGGGAACTTATATGGTATTGTTCGGTACCAGAAGAAGATAGCTATTCTACAAGAACGGGTACCGCGTTCAAGACCAAAGGAGCTGTGGCACTTGGATTAATTATCTTCGGCACAAGTTTTCTATTTCTTACCACACACCTGACTGCGAACCAAGATAAAGTTAAGGAACGATTGCATGACATCAAAAGGATTACAAGAAATATTAATCTGCCGAAAGAACTGCCAACGAGGAACAAAACTAAAGGTAATTATACTAAAGGTAATATAAATTTAAGACGATGTGATTAATATCACAATAAATTGTACACTGAGGGACCGGATTGTTTACTACAAAGAAGGCTTCTTAACAGTTAAGGATTCGTATATTTAAATATGGCCAATCGAATAATTTTTTAAGTATATAAAATAATTATTCATTTCTTTGATAAAAACAACGCATTTTATATCTTAAGAAATACCCATTAAATGCAACCAAATATTTCTTATTAATTAAGAAACGATTTTTATACTAGACATTAGTAGAGAGCTATAAAGTAATGATTTCTTAATAGTTACAAAATATGATGGTTGGAGTCGAAACGCGTCATAACATAACCTCAAATGACAATACGCATGTTTGTTTTGTTTTTTAAGAACGATTGAGTGCCATTTCAATTCCGTAGTTGCTATTGTGAAAATAAATAAATTAAAAATATTATTTATAACTTAAATGTGCGAGTTTTATAAACAAATACATCATATAAGACAAATGTCCCACGTCTCATTTGTGAATTTGCGAAGTCGACGAGTTGAAAGTATACATGTCTTAACTATTAAAAAATGGTCACTTCTGACGTAAGAAATAAAATGCTAATATTAAACGAATCACCTTTAATATTACAATGCCATCTTCACATTTAAAAAAGGACTTCAAATTTTCAATTGAATGATATTTCTTTACCGCAAACAATCCTTTTTCTCTGTGTAAATGAAGAACCGTTCGTATTTTATCCTTTCCTTAAAATCGAATAGTTTTTTTCCTATTCTACTGCAACTACTGAAAAGAATGTATCCGACAAACCCAAATGGTATTGGGCAGTTAACCAGGCAGCAGTAACATTAATTACTTTTTTAGTATATAAATTCTAAAGTTATATTACAATTTTCAAAGTTTAATCATACTTATTGCTAAATTTCTTTATATATATTAAGTTCTTTTAATTGTACTAAGCGTAATAAATAAAACAAATTTGACTTTCCTAACTAGGACTTCACCTGCATTACTACACTCAGAAAAAAAATTTGGTTAAAATTACTAGATGCGCTTAGTTAAAAATGTTTGGATTATGTCAATTAGTTATTCTGGCAACCAGAAAATATTTGTCAGAAAGATTCGTGCCACTTCTTCTAGTAAAATGTATTCCGGTTAAATATTTCTGATTAAATCTACTAGACAGACAATTATATATGTGAATTTTGTTATGCTTGTATATGGGCAAGAATTTCGAATAAATTACGACTTGCTTATCGAGTCGGGAGACGTCATGTCGTCTTTTTCTGTAGGATTGTCTCGACTTCTCAAAATTTGCGATGTGGACGGATTATATTTAGTATATAATTCGTCCCGTAATATAAAAAAAGTTTTTATTAACTTTAGGTGGTAGTTGCAGAATTAGCAATTCTTTTTTATGTAGTGCAATGGTCTCCAAGAGAACAAAGGATGAGGTCATAATTCTGTTGGATTAGTAAAAAATTTCAGAACATTTGCAATACATATGCGTATCCTGAAAAATAAACAATTGAAATGTTTCCGTATTTCTCTACGAGATACTTCTCACTATTCTAATATACTGATCGTTAAAAAGTTAAATCCCATTCGGATATTATTGCTTTAATGGAATTTCTTGCCAATATCATTTGACAACAAAAAATTATTCGTTCAATCTACTATAAAATTCTGCAAGTTAATTAAATGATATTGACTGAAAAGATATATTAATAGTACATGTAATTATAATTATTTTAATTCATCTTGATTACATCACAATGAAGCGGTAATTACTAGTAGTCACATGAATTACCGATTAATTCATTAGTTGACGTGATAATTGCTAAATACATTAATTAGAGAATGAAATGTTTCGTAATAACAATTCTAGTTCTGTGCGGTTGGAATTGACAATTTGATCACACGAGTATATAAGAAAAATGGAATAATCTAATGTCTGCACTTTTAAAGTTCTGCTAAAAATAACATCAAGGTTTTTCATTCCAAATAACAACCTTGAATGCATCTCAATCTGAGTACTTGTAAGGCAGATGACGTCACAGATCATGTTTCTAAATTCGGTCATATCTTCAAAAGACAAATCTGTTATGTTTTAAAATGTAATTAAAACAAATCTTGATCTATTTATAAAAAGGTTAAAAAATAATTTTGTAATAGATGCAGAATTTTACGCGGATTCGTATTCAAGCGATATTATTACTATTAATAAATAGTATATAAACATAACGTTTAGGAACAATGTCTAGTTCCTCCATATTCTTTAAATTATTGCACATTATACACATTTAGAATTTTAATAATCATAGGTAAACCAAAGCTAGCTTTCAGGAAGTTCAATATAGTCCTTTTAAATCAATTGTCTTGATATTAGATTCAACTGCAGGCTTGCTTGAGATCAAATTAACTTCATCTGACTACGTTGTTAAATGAAGTATCTGTGACCATATATGTAGATTATGTAAGATTATTTGCAAGTTCCATATGAATGAAAACAATTAAAATACGCAACGAGTGGATGTTGACATGTTGTAATACGTGTTGCCTTATTAATGATTGATAATAATAAATGAGAATCCTATTAAATGTTGTTAATGAATTTGATTCGTTTCAGATGTAACCTTAAATTTCGACTGCGTATTTTGGTGCGGTGATTTAAATTTCCGGATCGATCAACCGCGAGAAGACGTGATCGAATGGATCAAGAGCAAACAATTCCCTCGAGAAACTCCCGTTAATTTAAAAAACGATCAATTACGTATAATTCTGGACGAGCAACGCGATCTTCATGGGTTCAAAGAAGCTCCAATTACTTTTTCCCCGACTTATAAATATGATCCTGGCACGCAGAACTTTGACACTAGTAGCAAACAACGTATACCTGCTTATACGGATAGAATTCTTTTTAAAGGGAAGGAACCTGCTAAAGATTACCTTCGACAATTAAGACAAGAGCTAGCCAGTGATGCTGTGATAAAATGCCTTGTGTATGATTCTGTCCCTAGTATGTGCACGTCAGATCACAAACCAGTTTGGGGAGTTTTCAACGTTGTTGTACGTCCGGGAATCGACACGTAAGTTAATACATCATTGTTACAGGTTTATAGCTTTCATTACTTTGCCGACATTCTACTCAGTAACGCCATTTAATTATTTGTCACCATTTGGATATTTAGTGTCACTTAAATGATGGCATTAATATTGCAATGCTACGTAGATGGAGCTTTAATAAGTTTCATTTAAAAAAAGTGTACATTTTATAAACATGATCACAATATTTTTTACTGTTTAATGTGAGAATATTTTCTATACATTTACTTTAATTTCAGTATCTAATTAGTTTTAAAAATGACAATGTTTAAAGTTTCTTTTCACCTGTTTTATTTTCAAAGTTTATAATGATGTTTATGTTAAGATATTTTCTTTTTTTCATGGGTATGAGCTGTAAAGTTAATACGCGGTTAGTGTTAGATCAATGTAGTATTGTAAACAGAATATAAATATAGTTGAGTAACTATTTAAATGCATATTTTTAATCCATTAACGCCGAGATAGACTGAACCATTATAGAATCGGAAATACCCAATTTTATGTGTAAAATGTTTAAATTTTGGATAAGTGATTAATAACAACGCTAACATATCAATTAATAACAATTGGAATTATATATTTTTTTGACATATATTATAGATTTAGAGTTTTTCTACCTTTGATACTCGTTAAAAATATTGTAGTGACAGGATATCGAACAAGTTTTATGCATTGTGCACAAGCACATATAAAAATACACTGCGGAAAACTTTATTCACATTCCGAAACATTAAAAACAGCGGAAAACATTATTTAACGTTGCTTAGCGATCATATGCATTACTAAAACCATTGTTACTGTTGCAAGGAAGATTTTAAAGTATATGGCTCATGTTACATTTATTTAAATATTGATTTTTATTTTCATGATTTTATTTCTTAACAATGCTGTTATGTCAACTTTGCACAGTGGTCTCGAACGAAAAACAATATTAGGTGCATGCCGCTAGAAAACATGACAATATTTTGCGTTATAAGTAATAAAATTATATTGAACTGAAATCCTATAGCTAATTGTTTAAATGTTTTAGACTACTTTAAATATTTTTATCTCTATTCAAATATGTTTTTCTTTTAAAATTCTAAGTTTAAAATGTATATTCGTAACTTAAATTTATAATGAATATAATATAATAAAAAACATTTACAAAATATTTATTAAGTAATATATTTTCGATTTATTTTGGATATAATTATTCGATTGTCTAACTTAAATCATTAATAAAATCAATATGTATACAAGTAATTTATAGAAAGATGGCAAAAGATGGCGCAACGCATATAATCAAAAGTGTTTACATACTTTGAAAGTGTACGACTGTGTAATTTGCTATGTACTTTCGATTTTGTTAAAAAAATTAATCACAGGAGAAGTATCAGACAAAGTGAAGTTAAAAACATAAGATGATTTGAAAGAAAATTACGAAATTTTTGTAATTTTAGGAAATAATAAGAAATTTACTAAAGAATACAACAATACCTTCTTCATTTGTGAGGAAAATGATGTAATGTATACATATGCGAAAAATGTATTCTTTTTGAAGTACATATCTAGCAAACCATTCATTTTTTAATTCTTGGAAAAGAAAATTCCTGGCTTTAGCCTTCAAAATTAAACATCATCCCAAAAAGTTACAATGGAGATACCTTCGAAGGAAATGCTTGTCATAAAGTGTTCATATGATCTTTTTTATGTAAATGTAGATAAATTTAAACTGGTATTTTTTTGTTGTTGTGCCATTGATGACCATGAATAAAATAGTTGACAACTGCTTTTAGCCCTTTAACGTCCAAGCAAGCACAGTTTGCACACGGATGTCTGCATCGTTTTTTGTATGCAATAGAAATTTAAAAAAAAAATGGAGACCAACATATTGCACTAGTTTTGAGGTCATTCTTTTTAATCGCATTGAGAAAATTTTCAAAAAATTATGTTTAACACATTTGTTTAAAAAACAAACAAAAATCGGAGCTACGATTATTTCTTTAAAGGCAATTTTTACTTCTAACCTAACAGAAACGTGCTCCCGATAGTTTTACTTCTAAAATATGCTTTCACATGTTTGAATTTTTTGTTGAGTTGGATTTTAAAATGGTGTCGGAACTTCCAACAACTTTTAAAATAAAGGAATTGGCAACATTTTAGATATGTACAGCAATAATCTAGTGAACATGTTTTACAATATTTTCTCGTTTTGATTTTACAGTTTGAGAATGTACAGTATCGAAGTAATTGTTTTTGGTCGTTTCATATGCAATTCGTATTGATCTCCCCAAGTAAATTTTAGCTGCTCTTGGTGCTCAATCTTTTATACTTACCTTTACTTTATTATTTTCATTGCAAATATTATATAAAATCGTAACATTAGTTAGTGAAGTTTGAAAAGTCCTTTTTAAAGTCATGCACATCGTTTCTACACACACACACACACGTGTCCACGAACACGCTCACGTATCCAACCACACTCTTTAACAAAAAGGTTAGCGTTCAGGTCATTTTAAAATCCAAATCAGCAAAATTCGCAATATGTGAAAGCACATTTTCGAAGTGAAACTACACATCGGGAATACATTTCTGATAGGTTAGCCGGTATCATAGTGAAAGTTACCTTTAAAGAAAGAATCATAGCTAAAAAATGGCACATTTATAATTAAAATTTATTAAATTCTGGCACAGGATTATGGTCAGAATAAGCGTATAAGTCCATTCATCGCAAATTTCTAGAATGTTGTAACAAGTATAAAATAAATAACGTAAACAGAACTTTGTATGCAGACAAACTAAAAAGGTATCTGAATTTTCGCCCAGACATGTCAATAGATGAGAATTATATTACTTTATTTATTGAAAATGTATTAATTTTTTATATTATGTTTATATATTCAAGATAGTATAATATTTTTATGTAAAGTTTTATAAGAGTAATTCCATTATACTCTTACTATTAACGAAACTGTCTGTTTAGAACGCGAATTTTATATAATTGATAAGCAAACAAAATTTGTTTATGTAAAGAAAATGTTAGAAAATATAATCCAATAGATTTGATTAAAACAACTGTATTACATTGACAGATTTCTGTTGGAAACTGTCCTCAACTTTTTTCTTTGGAACAGAAAAGAAAATGTCCTTTTTCATGAAAGGGTACTAGTAATGTACTATTAAGACATATCATTCTCAAGAAGAAAGCGCAAACATAAAGGAAACTAAATTTTCATAAACATAAATTTTGTTTACATTGGATCGTTTAAAAAACTTTACATAAAAATGATTCAAACTACTTTCTAAATTACCTTGCCGTTGAAGCGGAAAAAAATTATACTGTTTTGGAAAACTATACTACGTGCACCCACACATCGAAAATAGAATTTTTTTAGTTGCGCACCATTTATACCATTTAAAATCCCCAAAACCGATTTCCATTTCTTGTTGGTTAAATTTTTATGTGTATATCACTATTTTCGAGTGGCTAAGGGGCACTATCGCTAAATACAGTTTGACAAAAAGAAAAAATAGAAGAAAATCATTTATTCCTTTATATTGGTAGCACCCTTTAAGTTGTTACATGACTGAATGGTTTGTACTTAAATATTTCTTTTTGTAGCTCTTGAAACAATGAAAATAACTTTGGCGACTAAAAACAAAAATATTTTTTCTTATAGATCAAATATTAAAAATATCGTGGAATTTCTCATTTATATACTTTTTTGTTTCCAAGTTCTCCATCTTTTATTATAAATACAATAACATCGTCGATATTTAATAGAAACTAAAACAGTTTAAAGTAGTCTAAAACATTCAAATGAATCAGCTAGGATTTCTGTTCAACTTTTTTTTATATTATAATGCATAGAATATAATATTGTCGTACTTTTTATTGGCATGGTAACTAAACTTTTTTTCGGTCCACAACACAAATTATTTGAATCAGCTTTTAAAATAACTACTAATGTAGCAAAACCCATTAAAAAACACTGACTTCAGACGTTAATGCACTAATCACGAGCATTTTTAAACATAGATACAATGTACAAAAGAGTCATGGAGGAAACAATTTTTGTATAACATGGCGAATTTACAGTGACTGCCAAAGTTCATATTTTTTCATTATTTTATGTAATCAATAGACTTAGGTATCCTAATACTAATGAAGTAATGATCAAGTTTGTTCCCCATGCAGCACGTCTAAATATATTACGGGCACAACAACGTTTATATGATTTCTCTTCAAACTTTATAACTTTTCTTATAACCATTATACAACTAAAATGTTTATGGATTAACGTTGTAAAAACGAAGATGACGCTGAAATTAGCAGCGGATTCGCAGCAGCGGATTCAAAAGGCAATGGTTCTCAACTTAAATGTACAAATACCCTTTAGAAGATTCGAATTGCGCTATTTAATCCTAATTTTTTTCTGCAATTTTCAAATCGTAGAAACTTCACATTTCAATCACAATTTTCTTCTTCTGAAAAGGCAAATAGTTTCTTGAACGCGCAGTCTGAGTCCTCTGGAGGGCTTTTTTAGCCTTTGAATAGTTTAAACAATGTACAGACAATAGTGGGAAATTTTGTTAATATATATCACACGAGCATATGTAACATCACTTCGAAAAACGCACCTAAACGCAATTAGTCTCATTAATACATCTTCTCTCAAGTATGTCGCAGATAATGAAGTGAACTCACAATAGCAATATATATGAGTTTCGAAAATGTGCTTGCAAGGTCGAAAAACTAGAATCGTATATTCGCCACCTAGCGGCAGTTGTCTGAAACTTTATAGAATCGCAAATTCATACAGACATCAAGTTGTACGATAGTCTTATAAATGTTTTAACATCTTAAATATCAGTAATATTGCGACCAACCTTTGACGAATCATGTAAACGTTTATACAACATGAATAGTGCATTACAATGCAATAAATGTATATGAAGCTTTAAAAAGGTTTTAATGACTTGAAGTACGTATGACAAGATATATAACGTTTATGGAGTTGTAAACACATTTGTTTATTAAGAAAAAGTTGTAAAAGTTACTCAAACTTGTTAGTTGTACAATTTTCAATAATGATAGTTTTAAAAACGTTTCTGGTAGTTATAAAAACTTTCATAAAACATTGTGCTAGTTGGATCATGACGTTCATCTTATATTAGTTTTGTACAAATCCATTGTGGCGGCAAAATAACGCGTACTAAAACTTACTACTTACAAAAAACCTGCCTAATATGATATAATATGACTTTAATTCACAATTTTAAAGCCAACCCTTAATTTATAGAATGATAGCATTCTTTAGTTACGTTTCGAAACCATGAAAGATTAATCAGAATTGAATAGGTGTGATTTATATTCTTTGTCCATGATTGTTTAAACTGCTTATATAATTCGTATGCAAATTCAATTAAATCTCAATTTATGTTTTCTTTAGGATACCTCTTGCTGCCGGCATGTTCAACCGAGACGTGTATTTGGAAGGTATTCGAAGACGAACGACAATGAAAAACAAATCGAATGAAAGCTCAAAAGCTTGTTCTATTCAATAACTGCGTGATAGTTTATATAGTCATATTTGTAAAGACTCATTGAATACTGTGAGTATTATAGGTATAGGTTAGAGGTTTCAGTATTACTTCATCCTAGTTTAATGCCTAGTTTCAGGTACTTTATTAGAAGAGGTTTTCAACAATTATTTTATTACTTTTTCTGTTATAGTTATTTATAATTTTTGTGTTTTGTTTGCAATTTTCTTATAGCGTCAGAAATATTCTTTCAGCGTCCAAATTAAGGCGTTGAAGTTTCAGTGCAAATAATCTACTAGTCAATATGTACGTTATTTAAGTTCACTTTTGAGACGTGCTATTGTGTTTGACATTTTATTTATTTTAAATATTTTTAAGATTTCTACAGAAACAAATTTGTTATAGACCTAAAATGAAAAATTTCATAAAACATTTTCGAAAAAAAACTACTAAATAACATTGTATCGATAGGTTCGTATAGTTAATTGAGAAATCGGATTAGGGTATTATAAACGGCAGACTTACAAGATAAACATTTTTACGGTTAGTTCTAATCGGCTATTTAACATTTTTAACTTTTTACGAAAGTGTGTAATGAATTGTCAAAACGATCAAGTGATAACGTGTGTTTCAACGGGTTATGTAGAGAATTGCGATTTCATGAACAGAGTTATTAATTTTAGTAGCCAGAAGTATTATATTTATAGTATTTACTTAATTCGTTTATTGCCATCTTATTAAGAAACACGAAAGTCGTCGATAGGATTATATTCTCGCCATAAAGCTTATTAAGTAACGACGAATGTCTCTCACCAGTGTTTCAATGTAAACGATCTTTACAAAATTTGTTATTTATACTTATTAATTAGAGCAATTGCGTTATACGCGGAGCTCACACGGACTCAGGAAGTTGGATCTTCAAATCTAAACACGATTGAAACTTTATTTGAAAATGAAATCTCTGATATTTAATTTGTGTACATACAAATCCCCAAAATAATCTGCAGGATCAGTTTCGTAAAAAGTTCGCAATTAACATTGATTATTTTGGGGATATGACGTATTATGTTAAGTACATCTCAGCCGCAAAAAAATGTAATGGTAAATCAAATTTCTCGATGCTGCAATCAAGTTCCGCATAAAAATGACAGGTACGTTTACTTTACATGCGTAAAGAATACGGTAGAGCAAAACTCGTGATATTGTAGGTAATCGAGACGGAGCATCCCTCCAAAGTATGCACACGAGGATGACTTTTTAATGCGTTTTTACAATTAAAAATATAAAGCAGGGTTATTGTATTATTATGCCTGAAAAACATATTTATAATAAGAACGACATGTATCACAAGGTGTTACATCAGGTGCGCTCTCGGGTTGTATCGAAATGCATGTCTGTAAGTTGTTGCACATCTGTGGTTGAGAAAACAGTTTTTATTGTTCAAAGATTACCATAATATTTAGGAAGCGCATAATCACAACAATGTGATCGAAAAAGGTGTATTACAGAGTTTTATGCCTTAATATAAATAATCCGTTCGTGTCGATAGGCGGAAAAATTGTAATATCATTAGCTGTAATATTATAGATATTTTTTCCTGAAATCAAAATTCCATATTTCGACAAACTATAAGAAAAATTATAAACAGTATCTCTTTTCCCGTGCATAATACATATTGTTCTAATAGAGACGTAAGAAAGACTTAATCAAGAATCCGGCCTCTGATCAATTATTTATTCAGTATTCTTTTAGTTCTAAATATAATTTTAGTAAGCTAGTGTAATAAATTAACCCCGATATCCTTAGTTACTACATGAGTACTGAAAATGACATGTATACAAAATATAGATATATAAAAAATGCAAAAATATATTGGTTTATATTTAATTTAATAGTGTCTTGGCGGCTGCACTTTTGAAAGAATTTGTAAGGTTCAATAATGGTAAATTGGGAAAGAAATCGATGCATTATTTCCAAAGTACACTGTGCCTGGTCCTAACATAAATTATAAGAAATGTACGTTTTTATCAATAGTTGTAATGCTGAGATATATATGCCTGTCAAAAAACGGCGACAAAACAAATATTGAAAATTATTATTAACGAAAATCAAATAAATATAAACTTCATTCATTACCTTTCTCTACTTCTTTTTACCCGTATTTACATTAATTCATTAACGTTTTGAAATTTCCATCCATATTGAAGAAAGCTCTCGTAAGAGGAATGCGTTTGGACTGTTGAAAAATAATCCTCTATAATAAAAAGTTAAGAATATTGATTTATCTTTCTCTTGCTCTAATATACTTTGAAAATGGTCTTATCTTGAGTCACTTGTATTTTAATATCCAGTTGTGAATGTACCTCATGGGAATTTCGACAATATTGTCATTCGTTACATGGTAAATATTTTTTCTCTTATTTTTATACTCCAAATATATGAAACATAGTGGAAATATTTAAACGATCTCTCTACATTTTCAGACGATAAATCAAAGTTTTAAATCCATAACGGACGTTTAAGTTGATACGCCATTTAACAGATGTTGCACTACTATCATCAACCACGAGAGAGTCTTTAAGTTGAGTCAAATCAATGGCGTCAACATACGCCTGGTTGCCCAGGAACATCGCCCTAGTTTTCTACTTGTTCAGGTTAAGGTTAGGGTGAAGGAAAACTGCGATATCTCTTGCCGGATTCGCTATTGCTCGATAATCTGAAAATACTTTGGAAGTCCTCTCACAGTGAGCTACAATTCAATTCAATCAAAAAGTTCTCTCACCTCGCGGTTTTCTTCTGATATCTATTCAGGGATGCCTGATGAAGATTTTAAGCCATAAATCAAAATAATCGTTAACGTGCAACTAAAAATATATTTTAATTTTTTATTTTTTACTGCGATATTGTAGGCTTTGACATTAGAAAGATACTCACGAATTTAACCATTTTTTATATTAATTCATTACAAAAGCCTGCAAAAAAAATTCTGTTTGAGATTGACATGTCATTTCCCGTAGTTTTTGGTGCGCTGAATCCGAATCTGCCAAGGAAAATCTCCCATCACGTCAGGAGTTTGCAAAAAGTGGGGATAAATCTCTCAAAAATTACAACTTTGGCATTTTTTTAAATTGTCTACCGGGTAAACTCGACGTGTTAGACTTGTCATTGGGGTTAAATTAAAGCTTGAAGATATAGCGATATCGGTAACAACAAACTAAATGAACTGTCAAACATGATTCTTTTTACAGTTGTCAAGTATAGAAATTGTTTTACACTGCCCGTAAATACTACTATTTGAAAAAATTATCGGATTCGCTTGATAGTTGTTACTCAGGGATTTTTAGGTGCACCGATTAAAATATGAAATTTGATTTAAAAAATAAAAAATGGCGGATCCAATATGGCGGACGAACTTTTTCAAATTTGATTGGATTTGCATGAAAATTGTTACTCGGGGGATTGCTGAACACTAATACGATACCACATGTCAGTAATTCAAAATGGCGCATCGAATATCGCGGAACTTGTTTTAAAATTGGTCGGATTCCCTTGAAATTTGTTACTCGGAAGTTTTCAGGTCGCTGGTTAACAATATATATGATTAAAATCTAAAACTTATAATTTGTTTCAATCTAATTTCATATTTGTATTCAGCGACGCTGGAAACCCCCGTGTAACAATTATCAAGCGAATCCGATTATTTTTTCAAATAGTTGTATTTACGGGCAGTGTAAGACAATTTCTATACTTGACAACTGTCAAAAGAATCATTTTTGACAGTTCATTTAGTTTGTTGTTACCGATATCGCTATACCTTCGAAAAGTACAGGGTTCAAGCTTCAAATTAAACCCTATGACAAGTTTCTAGCACGTGGAATTTAGCCGGTAGACAATTTCAAAAAGTGCCAAAAACGTGATTTTTGGGAGAGAGTTTTCGTTGCCAGATTCGAATTCAGCGTACCAAAACCTACGGGAAATGACAAACAACAGAAATTTTGTTGTTTGCAGGCTTGTATTATTGATACGAAGCATCAATTATTTAAAAAGTGCTGAACCGCTTTTATTAATTAATATTATGAATATTAAACGCTTGGTATAACGGTTTTCATATCTTATAAACAAAAAATTAGATAATAAACAAAATTAAGTGTATATTGCGAGCCTGAATGTAAGCTACTGCTATACAAAAAATAATAAATTATTATTCAATATGGTTTCTAGATAAATGCCCACGCAGTAATTACATCTCATTACCGATTTTGTGTGTATCTGTCTCTTGTTACTATTTTCGAAAAATGTCGTTTTTTGAAAATAGTTAAAAATTTCAAATAAAAGGATAGGATACGTATAAGACAGGATCTTTCCTCATCTTACTGCTGAGTCTAAATGGAGGATCTATGTACGAAACGTATTTTTTAACAATAAGCATTTTGTTATATTAATTACCGTCAGATGGAATCTGAATATAAAAGTAAAATGTATTTTTGTTTTTTAAACTCTGCGATAGATTATAAATTCAAAATCGGTACTTATCACAATTTTCAGCTTCTCGATTTTTTGTATAGCAGTAGCTTACCTCCCAGTTCGCAATATACACTTAAATTTGTTTATTATCTAATTATTTGTTTACAATGTATAAGAACCGCGATACCAAGCATTTAATGTTCATAATATTCATTAATTATATTACGCAATTCGAAATATAGTCGAAAATATGCAAAAATTGGTGCTTTTCTTTTCATATGTCTTTCGTAATTCATTCCACGACAAAATAACATACGAATGAATTAAATGGCTTATAATTATTTACAAAATAGTATATTATGAAACTAGTGCGTAAAAGTTCATTCTACACATGTTTCATACGATATTTTATGTCACTTGAGTGCGTAAAATGCGACCGAAAAATGTCAAAAGTGTGTAAAATAGCATTTTACGCATCGAATGGCATACAAAATATTTCAAATACATTACCTGATATATTTCCAAAGATATGCCCATTTGAAGTTAGGTTACAAGGTTGAAATTTTTCTCTAATCCAAATATTGAAGAGGTTCATTATTTTTATTAAAAAAACTAAAAAATTATGATATATCCTAATCGCTAACGATTCTTTTCATTTATGGCTCAAAATATTCGGCAGGTACCCCTGAATAGATATCAGAAGATATATGCGAGGTGAAAGAACTTTTGGATTGAATTGAATCTTAGCTCACCGTGCTCTTGAAGTTGTGAAAATGGACGTTGCTGACAAACGTGGGCATCACCAGCAAATAGCATGTGTTTTGAAAATAGGCATCACAAAGGTCACTGATAAAAATAGAAACAAAAGTGCTTAAAACTGACCCCCTCAGATAATATTCCATTATCGTTTAAAACAGTATGTGATGCTGCAGGTGGTTGAAAATCCAAGTAATAACCTCGTAAGAGCGGCCAATATTATGAACTGTTGGAAGCTAAAGTTGTGGAACGGTGTCGAAGGCCTTGCTAAGATCAAAAAGCTCAAGTACCGTGCCTGTCACTGCCTCTGCGCACTTAATTTTAGTACATACAAAAGAGTAGTTTGAGTGCTGTGATAAGATCTGTATCCAGATTAGAATTGATCAAGAACGGACTGTTGCGAAAGATACAATAAACATTTGAAATACATCAACCTTTCTATTTATTTCGATACCTCACACAAATTTGTAATAAGTCTTGTTTCTGCAGGTGTATATGGGGACTTACATTAAGTGGAACAATTGCAAACTGCTTCCAGAGAAATGGAAATGTAGAGTCGTGCAGAGAAGAATTAAAAAATTGACAGAGTGGTGCGACGAGCTCAATCGTTACCGAACCTGTAATTAAAAATGTTGTAAACTTCAGAAAAACTTTTTTTTTTTAAATAGAAAGCTGTGATGACATCACAAGGATCAAGGGGGTTAAAGACGAAAGTAGATATCATAAATAATGAGTAAGTAATGAGCGAAAAATTGCAAGATGAGAAATGGTAAGAGGTCCATGAGCGGTAGAGATTGATGCACAATAGGATTTGGTCGGCGATTGATTAAGATCAGAAGAAATACTAAAATTCTTTAATTCACACCACGTCTGTTCTGTCTGACATGTTTTCTGTAATTGAATATTTTTATTGCCGTAGATATTCAGTCATTAGTGTTGTGAATCTTGTTGCTTTAGCAAATTTGTACAGATTCTCATTGCTTTTTATAAGATCATAATTTAGATATTACCTTGTCAACTTTGGCACTGCACAATCGAGATCACTGTCAGACTAATCAGCATTCTGACCCTTGCTTTTGATAAAGTGTACAATACACTCTGTCAAAACTTTGCATATTTCTTGTACAACTTATTTAGCTTTAAACAACAAATTTAGAGAAGGAAAAAATATACCTCGATAAAATCATAACCTACCACGAATGATGTTTTTCAGAACTTGATATCATTATAAGATTATTACGACCACAGGCTGAGAAAAACCTTATAATTTGTCGCATGCGACCTTTTGTACAACATTTTATTAGAACATTCTGAATTATTTTGTATTCTATGATCTGGTATATCGCGCAATACAGAGCAATCGTTTCCTTAAGTTGCTTTCCCTTATGTTGTAGGTTTTCCTTCCTTTATGTTATATTTTTCCCTAATCAATATTGTCATGTGTAATTCATAAGTGAGGTTAAGTTACAAAATTTGCTCGAGTCTGATGAACCAGAAGGACCAGGTGCTTCCATCGTTCATTTTTCTTTATTAGTAAAATGCGTTATACACTGCAACGAAAAAAATACAACTTAAAAAGCGGCCATCTTGCCTGCCTTGATTGTACAACATTGTAAGGGAAAGGACTACTGTACTACCCTCAGACTCATAAACAGATCTAACAAAGTACTTGAAGTAGAAGTATGCTGAGTGGAATTTGATGGAACAACCCTTCGCGAGAACATCCAGGTGAAGGAAACTTCGCAGCTTTGATTGACGTACACGAGTCTTGGTCACCAGCTATGGAATAAACGAGTTTTTATGGTTTCCTCAAATAAACACGTCATCGTAAAAGATGTCGATATGATCTAAAGAACAATTGTTTTATGATGTCGCTCATTTCATAAACGTCTTTTTGTGTAGCCAATGTTCATAAATCTATTTTTTGTTCAGTCTTTGTTTTCGACTACGGTGAAAATAGTGATGTACACTTAAAAATATAGTAAACAAAAAAAAAACAATATTTTGTCGAGTTTTAAATCATATTAATATTCTGCCAGTCATAAAACGAATAGCACTAGCAAGTTCATGTCATTAAACATGACAAAAACCAAAACTAAATAAAAGTAATTTCTTATGGAAACAGAGTTCTTGAACACTTAGAATTTGGTTCGAATCCAATTTATTATGCTGATCTCCAAATGGAAATTAAAATGCACTTTCTTTAGACCATATTAAGCTCTTTCCGTGATAGTATAATCATGGCTTAATTCTGCATCACTGTTTGTATGTCTAACGGTTGTAAGTATCACGACTTTATTCGGAGTCAGCTTCGTTTTTTGTACTAAACTATTCTGTGGAGATTAAGCAATTACCTATGCAGCACATTCCTTTTAAAGAGGTCGTCCAGAGCTCAATGCAAAGATATCTTTAAAAAGACTTCCTGAAGAGGTCTGAATTGTGATAATCTATAAAAGGAGCTCTTAAAGATGCCTTACTTAGAACTTCTTAAAATCGTAATCTCGAAGGGGTCCTACGATTGAGATCTTAAATCTATTTCGTTTTGGACCATCTCTTTTTTAGTAAACGGATTCCTAGAGTTGAGATCTTTGTTTCTTCCAGAGATACCAGGTAACTTTTGAATGAAAAATGCGATCGCACGATATTTACTTCATATACAGACCGATAGATTATAACCTACAATGACAAAACAAGTGCTTTTACACTTTTTGAAAGTGTTATCACATTTTTGTATTATTATTGTATGATCCCCATTATATTGAATGTAATCACCATCCAATATACATATAACAATACAAAAGGTCAGAAGGAACTCAGATAAAAATGATATGAATTAATAATTAAAATACAAAAATAGAAACTTTAATTGTCAGAAATTTGCTTTTCGTTTATATTATTTATTTTGTATTGAATATCATATAAGAACTGTTTTCTGAGACCTCGTATTTAAGAGGTCTTGTACAGCTCTTAAAATCGACGCATAAGTCTCCTTAAACATCACTTAAAGAGCTCTTTCTGATAAGTATTTAGAACATCTTACAATTTTTAAGACTTCTTACAGAGCTATTCAAGATGTCTTTTTGCTGTTTAGGGACTATCTGAACGCTAATAAATTGATCCATTTTTCGAACTCATATTCGAAAACAAGTTAATTAATCTGCAACACTGACCAATGTCTGAATTTATCCACTTGTTTTGTTCAACATTGCCCACGGTGAGCTTAGACTAAATTCAACCCACAAGTTCTTGCACATCCAATTTCTGGTAGTGTTTTAGTGATTAGTCACACGATTTTTTTAAGACCAAAAAGAAAAAAATCTGCCGAGAAAATTTTAAGAGATGTATCGTATACAGTTTTATTTAAATAACACGTACAACCTTCAGTTTGACTTCAAATCTTCCTATTAACATCGAGGAATATGTTTCATGATTAAAAAATCTGATAATTACTTTAAATCCCTTAAAAAATTCCAAAATATTTGTTAAAATAGTCGTTAATCATCAATTTTACCGAGATTTCTGAAATGTGAGCTGTTTTGTAGTAAAACGATGCAAAACGAATCAAACCACTTATAAAGCTGAATAAAATGTAAAGATTGGTTCATACTGCACAGTTTTGAAGACACGATCATTTAAAATTACTTTTTAGCAAATAAAGTCATAGAATTTTTACTTCCCTCATGCATGCAGTTTCTTCAATAATCTATTTTTTTTTTTGTTTTGTACTTGAAAGTTGAAATAGTATAATCTCAAGTCGACCTAGTTTTAACAACTAATAGAGAAAAAATTAATTTGTCCCAGATAATATATATATTTCGAAAAAATGTATTCATTTTTAAATAATCTGAATAAGTTTATTTCAAAAAGTAACATATTTACATCAACTTTAAAACTAAAAAAACCATTCTTTATTTAATTGATTTAATTATACATCTCAAAACGAGTGAAGGCTGTTATATTCACTGATAACTCGTTGCAATGCCTTTGGACACTCGGAATGGTTTGAGAAAAAAACTTTGTATTTTACCCGTATTTTCTTAAAGTCTGAGTATATTGCCTGTATTTAAAAATGTATTATATTTAAGTACATTTTTACTGAAATAATTGAATAATTTACACGATTCTAGTGAAAAAAACGTCAAAAACAGTAGTGAAATGAAAGTTGGATGTTTTAGCTTTCGTTTTTGGGCTGCCATTTTGTTTGGATAAAAAACCAAAGCTGGTTGAGAAGTTTAGGTGTTTTGTGAAATTTCGTGCATATTTGCGACAGTAAACAAATTTTCCTTCCCACTCAAATTTTTGATTAAATAACAATGTTTCATAAAAAAATCAAATTTAAAAAAAAAATTGTTAATCAAAAATTGAAAATCATAGTTTTGACAATTTTAAACCTGCATTCTATCGTGTAGAGCGTATCCCAAAATAGTAGATTTGGATATTTTTCAAAAGATTTTCTTACTTTTTGAGACTTATTAGGTTAATATAAAATATAATATGATTCAATGTAATAAGCAAATGCAATTTTAAACTCCAAATTCATATTATTTACGTTATATAATGCTTCGTATACTGGTGGCAACTTTACTTAAATCTAATGTCTACTGGCGGCTTCGATCTTTTAATAAAATAGTTTTCAATTTATTTTCGTCTTATTTCGTTCTGTCGCTAAAATTTTGCTATTTTTTTAGTCAAAATTATCTAAAGTGTTAATACGACGGACTGTTAATCCTGTATATTTATCTTCCGGTCCATATATGTACTTCTGGTGTTCTTTCAATCTTGTTCCTAGAAGTCTTTCGGTGTGTCCGATGTAAACTTTTTCACAAATTATGCATAGAATTTGTTAGACTACATTGCTTCTTTTTTCAGTTAAAGTTTGCCTTTTAATGGCTCTATTCCACCGATGTTTGTGTTGATCAAATGGTGAACGATTCGAATCTTTTCTTTTCTTAACCTTTTTGTTAATTTTGTAGGGTAATTCTTTGACGTATAGGATAGATGTAGTATTTTATATTATTTTTATGGTTGATATTTCTGTTGATATCTTGTGTGTTATAAATCCCATGAATCATTGCTTTGTTGCAATTAAAAATCAAATAATTAGGGTAACCATTTGTTGAAATGTAATACGCAAATGCAAATTAAAACGAGAACATCAAAATGGATATTTTCGTTAACTGTATTTTTCATTAACATATTCAGGTATAAATATGATATTCAATGCTTTTTCTAAACACAGGGAACTTTCATTATTTCAATTTTTGTGACACGTAAAATCAAAAGTTACAACACCGTTTTGTTATTTACTTACTAATTATTTGGATAATAATGATTCGTTAAAAATTACGCGACGATTTAAATCGATGTCTCGGCATATATGGAACTAAGTGGACTGAAGTTACGAATTTCAATGTCCCGCATTCCAGTGCAATTAGTTCCAAATATGTAGAGAGATAGAGCTACCGCTCGTCTGCGTCGCCTAATTTTTATCGAATTGCAATACCTATTATTTGAACGAATATTACATAAATAACAAAACTGTTCAATAACTTTTATTTTATTTCATATTGTACGTATGAAACGTCATATTTTGGAAAAATCATATTTTCAGTTCTTTCATCGGTTTCTTTTCTGAAGTCAGTTACTTGTTTGCATAATTCAGGAGTGTTGGGAAGATCATGTACAAAATAAATAATCACGATCGTACAGATGGAATTTCTTTTCTATTTATATATTTTTTTATTGATAACAAGAAAAATCGTGAAAATCAGGATCTTGGAGCCCTGAACATAAATCAAAACTTCTAACTGCAGTAAATCGCAAATTGTTTAACAACGAAATTTAAAACATTTAAACAAATACTTCAAAATAGTATTCACTTTGAGTCACAAAGACCTCGAATGTTTCTCGCTGCTGCACATTATTGTGTCGTACGATTATTTCAAAAACAGAATGTCAAGTACACCTGAAATCCGCGATGCTAAAACTAGTTCTCTTATCTTTATCGTCTCTGAGAAGGCGGTCTTTTTTAAGTTTCTCTTACGGCGGTTGAAATAAGGAATAACATTTTGCCATAAAAAAATAATTTTATTGCTAATATTAAGGGGTATCCTCGGGTTTAATTCGAACGTAGTATAATACCATACATGATTATAATCTTAATCGTTTAAAACCGACCGTTCAAAATTTTCCTGCAAGTATTTGCAACATTATTTCACCCAAACAATGAAGGTTTTATTAGTTAACCAACAAATTGATATGTGCAGACAGAAACAAATTGACACAAAATAGAAATAAATACATCTGCAAATAATTACTTTTTCTTTTTTTAAAGATCGCCATGCATTTCAAATGATCAAATGCTATTTGTAAACAGACTGGAATTGACACGGCGAACACTTCGCTACCTCCGGGCATATCGTTATCATTCCATTATCATTAATTATTATGAGCAAATGAACGATCGGCTTCACTTTATTATCAAATTCGTATATCCCATATTCGGGTAATTATAGTTAAAATTGTAATAATGAATCTATACCAACTGGATATGATAGCATCATAATGACATGCGGAAGATAAGAAAATAAACTAAAGTGAAATTATAAATTTGTATTTTACAATTTTATTAATTCTCTAACAATTCCCTCCTAGTTTACATTTATACATATATTTCCATACCGAATAACGTCGCGTAAACTTTACTGATGCGTCGCGATGCGACACGAATACATAAGAACCCAACGTACAGAACACAAATCCCTCAACAATGATGATTAAATGGTATAGATATTTACAAACCAATGTAACGACATATACATATATGTATAAACCATAAACGACTTTTGAAAACGATTTAATTTGCAAAAAGTAAAAAATGCCTGCATCTGTTATACCGATTTCAAAATCTCGTTCCTTGCATCAGACATTACTTGCAGAGCATTTCGATCCACAAGACTTTTTGCTAGATCTTTACCCAACTGCTCCGCCCCGAGCAAACTTATTCCACTTACTTTCCCTGGTGCTACGCTGCAATAAAGCCGAGGCTCACGATACGGGCATTTCCTGAAACGAGAAGACAATCGAATTAATATTTATAGCACATAACACACCCAACGTCCCTAGAATTTAATAAAATCGATTTTCTTACTTTGGAGGCCCATCGGTGTCCTCGGGTATATATAGTTTGGCATCCATCGTATTCTTAATCAATATTTGGCCATCGAGGGACCAAACAGCCCCTGATATTGTTAAATGTTTCTTTTCGAGTACTGAGGAAACAGCGACTGGCGCAGAACACCCACCACCCAGTGTTTTTAGAAACGATCGTTCGCAAACGCATGTTATCGTCGTTTCTATGTCGTGTAAAGGCTCCAATAACGAAAGTATCTTTTCGTCTGATTCTCGGCATTCAACGCCTAAGGCACCTTGTCCAATTGCGTACATGGTATCTTCAGGATCTAACAACTATAAACGAGTTTTAAAATTTAGAAAAGAAATACCTTTTTTTCAATATTCCAATGTAATATATATTGCCAAAATATAAATCAATAGATTGCTCAAATGTAATACCTGACTTATTCGGTCGTGCCATCCCATTCTTTTTAATCCCGCTGCTGCTAAAATTATGGCAGAAAATGCACCCTCCTCGTCGTCCAACTTTTTTAACCTCGTATTCAAATTTCCGCGAATATTGGCAACTTTTAAATGAGGCAGGTTTCTGGCTAATTGTGCTGATCTTCGTAAAGAACTTGTTCCTATAACACTACCTTTTGGCAGTGATGATAATGTCATTCCTTCACACTTCTTTGACATTACTACAGCATCACGAGGGTCTTCTCGTCTATTAAAAAGCATTCAATTTGTGTTACTCCTCATTATTTCCACTGCGTGGTTCAATTATTCTCAAAATGTAAGCTAGCAAAAAAATTATTCAGAATTATTGACATTTTGTAACATCTGAATACTTGTCTTTTTAAACAAAAAATTATATAAATACAAAATATTCTTCTCCGTTGTTTTTGTTTTTGTAAGTGAAAAGGTTTTGTAGAATTGAATCTTCTTGGATAAAACGGAAATAATTTAATTTTGGTAATAAACCAACATAACATTTAACGTTTCGAATTTTTATTTAGGGTCCTCAGTCAATTTGAATAGTAATTGGGAAGTATATCATGAACAATTTTCGAATCCATTTGTATCGTTCGGTGAAGCACAAACATTTGACAAACAAAAATGTACCCACTATGTAATTCTAAGTGACAAAAAAATGGCCTAAAAATTACTGATTTTTATATGTTTTCTTTAATCCGAAATCGCAACAACTATTGTTGCTTTCGCTATTTATTGTTTTTTTTTCACTGAAGTAGTGAGAAATTTAAACTATAAAAACACTGAACATTCTCCCATTATATGCATATCCGATATCGGAGCACGCAATATTATTGCTTGATGTTGATTAAATTTCTACAGTGGGAACAGTGCACTTTGTCTTTGAAGCAAGTATTCAGAAGAACTCTAAACAATCATGCCAATGCTTCATTTGAAATAGCGAAGAATTCGCTGTATAATTTATATACTGAAACGAAGGAAATAATTAAAGAATAAGGTAGCCAATTCTTTTACAGGATTTAGAATGGTAGATGAACAAAGGTCAGTAAATGTAATTCACAATTAAAAAATAAATAATTTTCAATAAGACTGAATCATTGAACTTTCATTAAATTTATTGGGTAATAAAGACCATTCCGCGAAAGTGTTTATTACTAATTAGTTTTCCAGCTACCAGTCACTATGCAATTATTCTGGTCCTTGAAATTGAATTAACTTTTCAGTCTCTTGAAACTGACCTTGAAAATTACATTAAAATGTCATAATGAAATAACAAGAAATGCAACTAATCAAAAATGACTAAATCAATGTTTATAAAACATATTTTAACATGTTGTATTATTCATAAACAAAAAGACGTTTTTGTTTTCTTATTTCGGTTTTTCCCCATTATTCCATATAATAATTTTGTAGAAAAATATAAATTCTTAACAAAGATCTGGTATAATATTTTATAAAATTTGCAAATACCATAGTATTATTTAAATTTTAATAAAAAAATCATTTAAAACAGTTTATTGCAAGTTTAACCACCGTGCTGCTAGTAAAAAAACACTCTGTACGGCATTTAAATATGAAACATTGAAGTTTTATGTAATTTCTGTATTTAAATGGATAACATAATCCGTCATGCTCGAAAGCTTACCCAAAAATGAAAGTTAATTCCATAGTTACAATATTTGAGTATATTTAAACCATTGGCAACACTACACAATCGAGGACATCGTGTACACAAGAAAAGAATGGAGGCATGTGTGTGTTCAGCTGAAACTATATGAAATTTCACTTTTCTAAAGGTCCGTTTTGTTTCCCTTCATTAATGGCTTTAGGATTACAGGAATAAAACTGGGTTAACGTGTCAGGTTTCCAGACAGTTACCGCAGTTACTTTTGCGACATTCTGAAGCAAATCATATATCACATTTTTATACAATATAAAAGTCATCGGATACTATTTGAAATAACTTGAACTAATGTAAAAAAGTAGTCGAATTAAACGAATGTTGCACACATTTCCCAATGACATCACTTTCTATTTAATTCAAGGTTCTTAGATCCTCCGCGAATTACAAATAAAACTAAAAATAAGTAAAATAATTTTTAACTAAGAAATATTTGTTACTAAATCTCATTGATTCAGGACATAATTTTAAATATTTTTAAAAAGCGTGTAATTCGTTACAACAGCAAATATTGAGCTATTTCAGCAATATAATTTTCATAATGTATTCGAATTTTTATAACTTATTTTATCTGATTAAATTGTATTTTTATAATCGATTAGATAATAAATACACCGATTTAGTAAATGAACTCAATTGATATGTACTTCTAGCGAATATCCTTTGCTGAAATAGCCAAAAACACTTAAATGGCACGGAATTTCTATTTTCGAACTTTAAAATGAACTGTGAATATTTCATTTTGTTTATATTATTTCATGAAAATTACCTATTTCTAATTAAAAATTACCACTAAAAGGTATAAAATATATATGAAATAAGTAAATTCACACATCATTTACTAAACAAATGATATTTTGTCTGTAATATCAGTATCACCAGCATTTTCTTCTCCTAATCTTTTACACTTACTACAACGTAAGCAACAATTCAGTTGGAATGGAATAAAAAAATGAAAATCACCTTTAAAATTCCGCATATATTACTGCGAAACAACAATAGAAAATTTCACTTTGATTTCCCGGAAACTGGGCAATGAAAACGTATTCAGTTTCACTTGATAGTTGATGTTAGAATATCGCTAATATCGTTGCTATATATATATATATTTGTTTGTTTTTTTTTTAATTTATTTTTAAACCTAATAATGTATTGAAAATCTAATGGAAATCAAATGGATAATCAACTTACTCCAAAATGGCTCCCAATACCATTCCCTCTGGCAGTGTGGTTGGCAAGTCTTTCAGTGAATGTACAAGAAAATCAACCCGTCCTGTTTCAAGGGCGAGTTCTAATTCTTCTGTAAATAGTGATTTTTCACCTATTTTTGGCAATGATTTGTCTAAAATCTTATCTCCCTTTGTTTGCATAGTAACTAAAACAGAGAATTTATTGGTTGGTTAAACCATTTTATGTTTATACATATTATTAAGCACATGTGATGCAGACAGTGTGGTTCCGTAATAAAAAGGCTAAAATGTTCTCTTGCATTTCTAAAAATGTAAACTATTTGAAGCTACTATTTCTCAATGTCTGGTTTTAACAAAAAAATATAATGAAGACAAATTTATATGAAACATTTTAAAAGGTATTAGAATAGAAAATATGTTCAATATTATTAAAAATAAAGTACTTAAATCTCTTTTACTGGTTATAGGTCTGACATTATTCGTTTCTCAGAAATTGGATATGATATTCACATACACTAGTTACCATATTTTTAATAGTCATGGCAATTGTTATTTATGGCAAAAATAAATTTAAGAACACATTTGAACCATAAACCTAACTAACTCTGTTTCAGAATGTTTACTATTTTCAAAAAAGTTGTAAACATTTTTTATTCTCTGCATAACGATTTCATATCTATGAGAGGCTACAGTGGTTTAATCATCAGTTTTGTTATATAATGTAAAATTAGTTTTCATATGCTGGTAGTATAAAAATGTCACTTCTAAAAATGAAATGTTTCTTGTGATGATAAATGAGTAAACGTAAATATCTTTCTAAAATGTTACTTAAATTGTTATTATAATTACATGATTGCTTAAAGAAGTGTTAAAATTAGTATTTAAGCTAAAGAACTAGAGAAATACATGTTTAGATACCTTTAGTTATGTTAATGTTAGTAGTAATCATGTTAGAAACATAAAAATTATGTATATAGAAGATATTTCTTAGCAAACATTTATAAATATTTTTATAATTTTATCATAATGTAGGAATAACTGAATACTTTGGAAATACTTTATATATACTTTATTTGTTTATAGCCACAAAATCTACAATCTTCAAAGACATGTCTGGTTCGTTCTTTATTTTACATTGCTTGGTTTTCTTTTTAAAAAATGATAACTTCATAGTACTATATGCATAATATATATTACAACACAATTCCATCATTTCCTACAATAATTAAGGTTAAATGTATTAACTAAATACCAAAAATTAAATTATATTTCAAGAAGAGTACTTAAACAAAAAAAATATATACAATTCAAAGCATTAAATAGATATTAAACAAATTTACATGTATTACATACAATATATCTGCAACATTCTGTAATTGTTAAAAATATATTAATTATTTCTCTATTCTTACGTTAAATAAATGAAGTCAGGTATGACAATTGTATTAAACATATTTTACACAAAAACTATACGTTTCTTAATATTATATTACAGTACATTTATATTATACAAAAACATACATATTATAAGTATTTTAATTAAGATTTTGATTTGGATGAATGCAAAAATATGAAAATAACATAAAATACTATCAAACTAAAAGATCTTAACGTTATATATCAAACTACACCTTTATGTTTTCTAATACATGATAATATAATTGGATAAAAATGCAAAGTCATCTGTGATAATGCACATCAATTGCATTGACAAACAGGACTCTGACTCGTATAAAATAAAATCGTTATGAATTACAGGAAAATTAAACTACGTTTATTTATTTAAATGAATTTTTTCTCATTTATAAGTAATATTAACACTAAAGGTAGAAATTTATCCTTAATTGTTAATTATTTATAACCTAACTTATTAAGTAAATACGTAAATCAAGTGATAACCATTTCCCAGTGAATAACATTCTATAAAAATTACTATTAATCATGGAAAGTCCAAAAGTTTTTAAATATATTAATGACTCTTGGTTCTTAAATTTTTACATTATTGAATTTCAACAAATTCTTTATAATAATTAAGAGAAAATAAATTAACTTAATTAGTATTGTTACATTAAATGACCAATTGGAAATCATTTTTCAACCCAACACAGTAATAAATTGTATAGAGAATAATTTTCTATGCGACAACTTTGTAATCAATATCCATATAGTGCTTCATTTATTGATCTTATCTTTTAAATTTTATCATATTAGGTATAGATTAGGCATTGAACTAAAAAAAAAACTTAGTAGTTATTAGTATATCATATAAATGCAATAGGCATCTATTTCTGAATTTTCAGCATAATGATAATTATTACATATTGATATAATAATTAAGGTTGAATATATTCATTCAAAATATACTAGTTTTTATTATATTGTAAAATACATTTTCTGTGTATAAATACGTAGTATTTCTTTGAATTGATACGAAGAAAGCATTAATGAATATGTATGAAAATCTCTGTTGTAAATTCATAAGATTTCTTCATTTTTTTAAACGCAATAAGAACACAAGGAAATATGTCCTAAATATTTGATTGCACTTCAAAGAAAATAAGATGTAAAAGTCATAATGCAACATTTATTTTCCTGTTAAACTTAGCATTAAATATTATAAGCATGTGCTTTAAATGTGCTTAGGTGAATTATGAACTAAGTATCTTGTGTGACTATGTTATTTGGCAAATAATTTTAAAATATTAATTTCAAGTATTTAATGCAGATAAGAAGTTCCTAATATGGTCATTAGAAAAGAATCAATTATATAAGAAATTACAGAAATAAAAATACTAATCTTGTCTATTTTATTTTTTAGTTCATTAATATAATTCATTTCCAAACTTAAAACAAGTAGCCTTAATTTTTCTTAATGGATCAAGTGATTAATTTTATAAAATTACAAATAATATACAAAATACTGCAGCAGGAATGGTCAACATTTTGTTTAATTTTTTAGAGATAGAAAAGGTACTTTTAGGGATCTAATTCACATTATTAAATTTATTGCATAAAGAAGAATCTTTTAAAATATTGTATTCAAATAGTTTTGTTATTTTTCAGTCAAATAAAGAATAAAAATTAAAAATGGTTGTATTTAATAAAAATTAGAAGAAAAAAAACAAGGGTCAATAATTCTGAGGGTTTTATAATAAATAATAAATAATTAGCAATGTTTCGACTCTAATTAGTCCTCTTCAAAACTATGTAAGAAAACGGTGGTGATTGTGTCGTATTTATACTAAAGTAAGGGATATAAAGTTTAAATTACTTATAAAATATTAGTGTAAATAAAAAATATTCTTAATATATATTATATTTTATTATTTTGTGAATCATCTTACCTATTTCAAATTTAATGTCCGAATGAACATCTTGTAAACATTTTATAACATGGCGAGTTTGAATTAGGGCCAACTGAAAAGAAAAAGTTAACATCACGAACATTAATATAAAACGAACATATCGTGTAGACACTGACAGCTTTAAATGATAAGCAGCAATAAAATTAAACAGACTGCAAAATTATCGGATTATATGTATACCAGTATTTAAACTAATTACTTTTAATTTTTATCTACCGCAAATAACTTTATTTACTAATTGTAAGAAGAAAATTTTGTAACGCTTGTTCTTAAAAATTAGTTTTGTGAAAAGCTGCATTTAAATTCAGGTGATAAGTTAAATATTTTCCATGTGTGCTATCGATATGATTACAAAGTGAAAGTACTTGATTTATCGAATGTAACTTTTGTTTCATCAATTTGTTATTTATTTAATGAAATATATGACGTTTCAAGAGTTCGTTTACAAAAAATTGTATAAGGAATTTCAAGTCGGAAATTGATTTTCCTATTTTTTGTTTAAACTTGTCAGAATTAACCATAGTAAAAAAAAAAACTCTAGATTGACGAAAATAAATCACTTAATCTTTAAAGGGCCAGGGTGGCCACCTAATATATTGACGTTTCTATTTACCAAATTTACCTTTTATTCACAAACGTTTCGACATTAAAATATTTAAAATGTATGGGGGAAATTGTCAGCCGTCTAAAGGTTAAAGTCTAATAGGTTTATTAGTGCGTCCAAAACAGAAAAATTTTGCGCACAAAAAGTAAATAAACAAAAATACTCTCTAATAATTTTTGAATAAAAGTATTCAAATGATATTTGACATCTGTGTGTAACTAAAAGTCTATGATTGAATAACACTAGAAAGTTGCGTAAACATGACAGCTTACTTTCTATTTCATTGCAGTACACGAAAAATGAATGTACACATTTTTCTACAGTTATTTGACAATGAATTTAATTAAGAATGTTATAATGTTTAATAAAATAGTATATTTGGTCCTGTTTGGAAAGTAAGAAAATTTACGTACTTGACTTTGGCGAGATCCAACACGTATTATTTCTTGCTGTTGATTTGGAATGCTCATGATGACTGATTAATGCACTTGAATGACTTGAATATTTTATGAATTCTTCTACTCCAAAACAGATGATTTTCGGAGTAAACTCGTTTTCGTGCAGGATGTGTTTCAAGGTTGAATCTATTATATTCTGGATTTCTTTAATTTATATGGCACTTATGAAATTCCGAATTATTAAAAAATAGTAGATAAATAAATGGTCTACTAGTATAAATTATAAAAGATTATAATTAAAAAAAAAATCACTACACCACACTAGGCCGTTCTTGCATTTCGACTTTCTTGTCTTCAACTTCTCATGTCACCTCGTACACCTCATACACCTTCCTTTCTCTCGTCTTGGAGACTCTTGGTGACCAGAGTGCCGAGCCACTGCGCCACTATGTTCTAAAACTCAAAAGCACGTCACTCTCACGATATACACATGCACGGTCTTTTCCATTAGTGTCTGTTTGTCATCGTTGTGTGCGTGAATGATTTTACATGCGTTGTATAATAACGATATCAGAGAAATCAAACTTAAAATTTGCGTAAGGCTGCTAGTGGCGCCTTAAACTCAGGTCCGGTGGATTAGGGAAACCGCGATAAAAGGGGGATAAATTTATCCACGCGCACAATACACGTGGTTTTATACGCGCGGGAAAAAGTCACTAGACGACTCTAGTGATATTAGTATTCTACCCAAGGAACAACGGACGAATCAGATCCATTGTAAAAGGTCCAAATTTTACCATTTTTAGTATAAATCAAGAAATTCATCTATATTTTATAGACATAGCGTAAGACATTTAATTTACTTAATCATTTTTGTAATTTTATTTTCACTTTGCAAATTTATCTTTTATTCATATGGTTTTTTTATATTTTACATTTTATTATAATGGTGTATGTATTCAATTATTTTTTTAAGTGTCAATAAATTTCTGAAGAGGGCTGTCATCAACGGCCGAAACGTAAACTAAGTGTAATAGTCTATTTAAAAAAGTTCAACCAGACCGTCTCTACCGAAAATCCTCAACTTCAATATATTTTATAGATGTTTTAAAAAAATCTTTCGACCGTTTAACATAAGTAAAAGAAGATCTTGGTAATATAACATTGTAAATAATTGCGTAACTGTGACATCAGTTCACGCGACGCTCGTAACTATTATTTGAATTTATGTAGCCAGAAAAAACATTTTACTATTGAGAATATTAAAAAATATCCCTGTAGTATGTGTCATTAAATTGTTAAAAAATGCGTTTCGCACGGACGATCAAGTGTGCTCATCAGCAGGGTCTTGATCGCCTTCCCTGGGCGCAAACATTTTTTTTAATATTGTGAACATTACATAGTTTTTTTTAATTTCCTATTGTTTTGGGATGAATCACTAGAAATATGAAAAAACAAACTTTAAGAAAAACGAATGAACTTCAAAATTGTCAGTATTGGTAATAATACTACTTAGTTTAAAAGTAACAAGTTCTGATGTTTTAGTGGTATTTATTTTTACGGGGGTTCTAAAGTGATCTGCCTGTGATATAACAAAGTGTACTAAAATTTAATTGTACTTTCCAAATGTATTGAGTATTAATAAAATACAAATTATTATTATTATTCACGTTATTTTTTTAAATGTTTTAATGTGATTATTTTGTTGTAATTATTTTGACAAAGTTACTTTCTCCGATAATTATTTTGTCGTGATACCGTAGGTGATTGTAAAATTTGACATATCGTCGCTTAAAGAGTGAAGGCACTCTTTGGTATTAAAAATGGGTTATTTGTTGAATTCTTTTTCTCAGATAATATTAAGTGAATCAAAATATCACTTTAAGGGTTTATTGTGTGTACAAAAAAGAACAGAAGAAATTTTTGTCTGCCAAAAACTCTAAAAAATGGCGGCGTTCCAGAAGCTCTAGAAGTCCCAATATGGGTGGTTGTTTTTGAAGTGGGCACACGGTGGGCAGGAGGGGGCCTATAGAGTTCCGTAATCACCCCCCCCCCCGTCCTCCTCCCTCCTCCTCCACCTCCTCTAGGGCCTTCTAGGGCCTTATTCAGTGTCTTTATGATTTTTTTATGGCAATACACAAGATTACGACCAACAATTTTTCGCGGAATAGCGCAAAATTAATATTAGTATCGCGTTTTTCGTTGAAAGATCGATTTTATTTTGTCTGTAAAAAATGTATAATTATTAACCAATCTTAAAAATCATGTGAAGCGCCTTGCCCATATCATTTAGTTAAGAAACCACTTAAAATTTCAATAAGTCAATCGGACAAAAATGGTTCGAGTTATGCTGCCCAACTACTTGAAAAATATGATTTCGAGAAAAACGCGTTTTAAGTTTTGGACGCCGTCTTATCCCCTGGTTTGGAGCGCTCGAGGTAGTTACATAAAATTGATGAAAACCCCGATTTAAACAATTTTCCGACTAAAACCAACTATTGGATATTGATCCTGACACATTTTCCGTCGATTAAGCCAATAAAAAAAGAAATCGATAGTTTAATCAATTGTTTCAAGAGTGCCCTCACCCCTTAAGAAACAACGCCGCATATCTCATTTTTCGCGACTTTTAGGAGAACCGTATTAATTAAGCATTTATGTATATTATTTCAAAATCATCGAAGATGTTTATGAGATTTTGTAAAAGTATCGGTAATGTGGCATGGAATAAACAGGCTGGTGTTAAATGCCATGAGAGATAATAGCTATTTTGACAGGGTTATCTTAAAGGTTGAGATATGCGATGTTGCCATTTTTTTAAAATTTTGTGGTGACCATTCAATTCAGCGTAAAATTTTGTATCACATATAATATGTAACTCATTTTGGCCATGAGTTACGCGGTGTTGCTTTTTGGTTGATTTATTGCCCTAGACATGAAGTCATATCCCAATTATACGTCATTTTATTTGTTTATTTACTTTCGCGCTTTATATCACATGAGTAAGAGGACCGCATTACCAATAACTTAGCATTAGTTTTCATAATTAATGTCTTTGGCATTCTTAATTTAGGCGTATATAGTGATTAAAATTTCGCTTACAAAGACGGAATTTCGAAAAATAGATTGAGACACATTTTATTACTTAAATGTCTACGTCACCGGGTGACCATTTATGGTACGACAGACTAAACTACTAGCAGAATATTTTATTTTGGATTACCGGAAACCACTATAATAAAAAATGTTTAACAGTCCTATGAAACTGTATCTAATCACTATAGAGTAACAAAATAGTTTTTCATCACACTGGGACGAAAGCCGCAAGCGGGAGGAAAGTTACTTCCTTTCCTCCCTGTCATGAAGAAAAATCGTATACTTCCCTCGGGAAGTAAAAAAGAATGCCTCAGGCTGCGTGTAATTTTTACCCGAGGTGAAAAGCCGACGTGAAACCGTAGTGGGTTTTGTAGAAATTACCAGAAATTAATTGAAAACTGACCGAGAACGTTTTTGGTATTTTCTAGGAGACCGTCCATAGTAATTAGAACTGCCCTTACAGAGTCAGAATTGTGAACAGTCAATTCAGTCATTTTTTATTTACTGTTTTTAGTGGAAATCCCTACCTTATTGGCGGAGCCCTTTAATACCCTTAATAAAATTGGACATCACAGATATCTCGAAATAACTCGCTCGAAAACAAATACTATGATTGGTTAAGACTGGAGCAGTAGGGCATTTTCGAGATTCTCGATTATATCGAATTTCTTCAAACCTAAAAATTTTGTTGTAAATTGTCCTATATGTATATCGTATAGTTTTCAACCCGAATTAAAACTATATTACCGACATATGTATTTCACACCAAAAAGGTAACTAGAAGTTACAGCTACATTAAGTCGACTTTAAGTCAACCTTTACTTCTAGTTGTTTATTACAAGCACATTAAAGGTCAATAAGTCAACTTATAGTGACCTTCCAGTCACTGATGTTTAGACTTTGAATTTACAATAAAAATCACCCTAAACGGAATGACCGCAATCCATTGAATATTGGCTCTAAAGATGAAACCTCATTGGTCGAGACGATATAACTAGCCGTTCAACGGAAAGTTGTTATTTTCTCTTTGGCGGGTAATAAATTATCAGATTAACATAATCTATTTAAAAAAATTTTAAAAAACTATGTAATAATTTTCACATAAACTAATCTCATAAATAAAATATTGTTCGTCTGATGGATTAATGAAGTAAAATTAGATTGAAACTGTAAGGTTGAAGGGTCGATGATAGTAAGTTGGTCGTCGGTCTCGAATCTTGGATTTCGCGTTCACTCTGTCTACTACAACGGTTTCGTAGTTTAGTCGATTGGAAACGAGGAAAGTAGAGTGCGCGACTAATCGGTCGGCCATTGTGAGTTCTTTGTATGCTTGCGCACTTTTGCGAAGTCAGTTTCGAGAAATTCAGCAAACTCCATCAAGAAAAATCCGAGAATAACTTCGCAGTAAAGTGCTTCAAGTGACTCCGTGGACACGCACGAAACCCTGACTCAATGGCTGAAACAGACAAATTGAATATTGATAGCATTATAGCTCGACTCTTAGAAGGTAGGAGTACTCCCATCGGTAGTGTCACTTAACTAAATTGAAACTAAAATTCCCTGTCATGGATAATCGCTCAATGTTTACACAAGTAGAATGTTGTCATTCAATGCGCGAGTCCATTACCAGCCGCACTTCCGCAATCTCTCTTTCCATTTTTCACTTTTCGTCTTTTACTCGGAATTTCGTCATTGCTGTCCTATTCCTAAAACGTGTCAAGCTTCAAAATAACTTATAATTTACCTCCTTCACGTATATGACACTCCTCCAAATCCACTTTTCAATTCATTTTTATAATATCTTTTTTCTACCAATCGATACTTTTCATTTTTTTACTACTACTCCTTTCATTTTTGTTGATACCGTTAAGTTTGATAAAAACCGTTCGTGTTTGTGTACTTTTTTAATATTCAAATACTATTTAAGTAATCGTAACCATGTGTGGTTCAATTATTTCATTCAAACTAATTTTCCCACACTATATTATGAAAAACGAGTAACGCTGCCTATCTCATAAATAAAATCAATGAAAATACTATTTATATTTTGTTTTGATTCATTTTTAAGAAAGAAACTCAACATTGTTTATGTTTTTGTCAAAGTTCTACCTCCATTCAGTCGTTTATGTATCTACAAAATTTTTTCATTCAAAAAATGCTTTTGATGTTAAAACAAGATTAAAAAAACTATATTACATTTTATTGTACATTTAAAAGCTTGATATCATTAATTAATATTCAATTGTGTACCAAAAAGAATTTTGGAGTAAATAAAATTATATTTGCGAAACATGTGGTTAATATATATTTAAGTTAATATACAATATCTATTGCACATTATGGCATGACTTAAAATGATGATTGTCATTTTTAAAGGTTATCTATTTTAATATAATAAAATTAATATGAAATTGGAGCAAACAATACGATTGTACTTTATTTATACACAATCTGCATTTACTGAATTTATTTAAAATAATAAAATAGAATTAAACTTATTTGACACACATAAAATTATCTAATTTATTCATTAAAATCATATCTATATTTCGAAAGTTTCGAACTGATTCATTTTCTCATAATCATAAGAATGTTTAACTAAAAAAAGCGGCTGAATTTGTCTGAGATTTTAAGCTTCGCAAATATTACAACAATAATTGTAACATGTCATTTAGTTTCAAAAAAGGAAGAAAGAAAAGTATTTGATATAAAAATGAGACGATTTACAACATTGAGTTTTGACGAATGCAATATTACGGTTTATTAGAAGACTCATTTATATCACGCTCACTGGAATGGTAAAAGAAGGGACAGGATGAATTAAGTCTTGTCATATATTTAGCTGCAATTGACTGTTGCAAATATCAGTTAATTATTTCCTACAAATTTGATTCATTGTAAGCTCACGAAGCAAGAGCTTAAAACAACAGGCTCTGTAATTAAATTAGTGGTTTCAAAGTGTTATATTAATTTAATTTAAGTTTCTGGTTTATTACATTAGAAAGTCATAAAATGACTGCATTTCAAATTTACATATAATTTAAGAAACATATGTTGATCATATCTTTTTTAAGACACGATGTAGACCCATTACTTATTAAGTTCTCTCGTATAAAATAGTGAATGTTTACTTTATAGTTATTATGTTTTATGATAGTCGAAATAAAACTGAACTGTTATTTAATATTCTTAATTTCTATTATTTTGTACATGTTGTGAATGGTTTGTGACAACTGATGCGACGGTAAGTTTTAATAATGTTTATAGGTACTGAAAATTTCCTTTTTAATTGAAAGGATTTGAAGATTGATGAACCAGCACATTTTTATTAGTTAATAAATAAAAAACGATCTATATTATTTATCGTCCTTAAGTCAGTTCGGTATAGATAATAACAAAAATTATTATTTTACCAGTTAACAAAATCTTTCTTCCTTACTTCCAAGAATAATAAACAAAAATTGAATGCTTATTAAATAAAAATTGGCGTTAAATATTTTAATCAACTAAGTAAGAAAAAAACTAATTAATCAAAACTACATTTTTGTCCACATGATCGAGATACACGTAAGTAGAAACTATTTGTAAAACAAAGTTTATCTAAACTTGGCGCTAATTTAAATAAAGCAAATTTCTGTTAAGCTCCGTTTTGTTAATACCACACATTTATACACAATTGCAATTCATTTATAGTTTTGTGAAATTAGCAAGTCAAAAAACCTTTTATGTTTGAACTTGTTAAATAATATTCCTTTAAACATAATGTAAACTTTTAACAAGGTAATTTTATTCAATAGTGATTATACATTCGAATTCTGTATATTGGTACAAACTTAATTTTCATTTTATATAAATAATTATAAATTTGTCGAATGCTTCACATATCAATACGATTCAGTAGAATTATTTGTTTACTTTGATATAAATTCTCCATTTTCTCCAACTGTTCATTCAAATTGTTTAAAATGTGTTTCCTTAAATAAAAAAATAATTTGCTTTAGTAAGTTGATGGAACCAACTATAAATAGTTTAGAATATGTTTTATTTTTTGGAGATTGTTAAATCATCAAGTTTTTATCTTTATATTTTAGTTACATCTGTTTTATTCTCCATTAACAGACATTTTTGTAATAATAAATAAATAAAGTATTTTTCACTGTAAAATTCAATAATGATTACTATTACAGTCATTAGACTAATATTACAAATCCAAACAAAAATTTTGATTTACAATCGTTAGAATTTTTAATAATTTGTATAAAAATTGTATAAATTCATTTTGTAACTAACTACATAATTTTTGCATTTCTCCAAGTTATTTAATAATAAAATGTAGTTAGTTACCAAAATGAATTTATACAATTTTTATGTAAATTATTACAAATTCTAACAATTGTAAAGCAAAATTTTTGTTTGGATTTGTAATATTAGTCTAATGACTATAATAGCAATCATTATTAAATTTTACAGTGAAAATTACTTTATTTATTATTTCAACAATTGTGTTATTGAAGAATAACATTTAAAATATAAACATAAAAACTTGATGATTTAATAATCTCCAAAAAATCAAACTATTCTAAACTATTTATAGTTGGTGCATTTTTTGCATTTCTCCAAGTTATTTAATAATGAAATGTAGTTAGTTACCAAAATGAATTTATACAATTTTTATGTAAATTATTAAAAATTCTAACAATTGTAAACCAAGATTTTTGTTAGAATTTCTTATATTAAACAGAATTTTCATGGCGGAAAGTGAGAATTGTAGAAGGTCGAGTAACAACAAAACTGTTTATTTACAAATGGCACATGTATTTAAATTTTAAACCATTAAGAACGTTATTTTGAAAACACGACATTCGAATATTAATGAAATTAAAAATGAAAAGGGGAAAAGTAAAATAATGATTTTCTCTTTTAATTAATTTATTAAATGTAGGTGTAGGGAATTCCCAACAAAAAGGTTTTCAGACGCCAACGGTTTAGTTTGCTGGGAAGAAAACAGGTGAATGTGTGAATGTAAAGGTATCCCTTCGTTTCCTGAATTCTCCCCTCCATTATTCCCTGAGACTAATGCTCTCCTGTATTGTTACGGAACTCTATGTACAACTCTCGTTACGTTGTCTACAAACGCGGACGAAGCATCATAAATTGAAAATTAATTTTTCTTCAAAACAAGTACAAAAAAATATTTTCGGCGATGACCCACTAATATTTGATATGTACAGTTCGAAAAACAGTTGGAGAGAAAGTTTATGGAGTGAAAATTGAGTCACTCCAAAGAGTGAATTCTCAATCACGGAAGAGTAAAGTGGCGCCATTGAGATGGAATTCACAACAAATTTAGAGTGTACCATATTCAAATATTGACGTTTTCGGCAAAATTACAGACGAACAAATATGGCCGATATTGTGTCCAAGATATTTTAATTTGCTTTTTGCCAAATCTTCAAAGACCGAATGAAGAAAATCACTCTGCAGCCACGCTATATCGAAATTTTGGCCTTTCGGTGTGTTGATTCTCGGAACTTTGTTCTCCGGCCACAAATATAAAGTTTTCTCAAATAGAAAATGTAACAATAAATGTTAATATCAAATAGTAATTCCTTAAGTACGGCCTTAAATCTTGTTTTTAATCTTGATATTATTGTTTTCGAAATAATTACGAAATTTGTACAAGGAATGTAAAAAAATTCTATTTTTTTAGTGAAATACGTATGAATTAAAAATAACGTGGTCTAAAAAAAAGTCGATATTACGATGAAAACGTACCTAATGACCGCGCCCTTACCGTAGGTAGAATATATTATCATTATCGCCTCTTTTTATTTTCACAAATTGTGTTTAAATTTTATTCTTTATTATATTCTTGTGTATATGTAAATAAATAATTTCGAAAACTCCATCGAATATTTTTATTTGATTTTTAGAATCGGGTTGTTTAAAGAACGAGGTCGATTAGATTATTAAAATATTAAAGGTGCGATGGAGGTCGTCACAACAAAGTCAAAATTGGAATTCGAGTACACATCAGGAACGGCAAATATTTGCTTAGTCCAATAATGCCTTATGCGTTACGTGATGTAAGTTTTATATTTCTTATTATCAGTTTGCTCACGAAAAATGTGTTTTAAAGTGGATAGAAAAAACGATTGTTTTTTATGTAACAATTTTATAACAATTCATTGTTAAATAATGCTATTTTTATATAACATTCGGAATTTTGTGGGACAATATTATTTTATTCATTTTTAATTATCGATCGTCTTTTTACAGACCCGTACAAAATTTAGAATATCGATATAGACTTAAAAATATGCTAAACAAAATAGCAATAAGTTTTTTGGATTTTCAAATTGTATGTGCCCCTAAAATTAGTTTTTGATTTATATAAATAAAACTTCGTAATTTTGTTCCGTACACTGAGAAAATTGTCTTACCATGTATTAGAATTCCAATACCCCGCAAAAGAGACTTTTACATGCAGAGGCCAAAATATATCTTGTACAGGTTAAAACATCTCGTACTCGGAATAAATATACATTTCACGTATTTTTATCAGTATAAACGCGGTAATTTTTGGATATAAGAAAAGTTATTGCTATAACACTGGGTAACAAAAAAGTCGATTCTTGTTTATCTTAAAATTCTCATGTTTATTGAATCTTTAGGTCTCAGTTTACAAATAAAAGAGGTTACGAACCTTTTTTCATTCAGTCAGTTCCATAGAAACCGAGAAAGTCCGAAAAAATTAGCATTTTTGTAATCCCTACGAGTAAAAAATTCGACGTGATACAAATTTCTAGTAGAGCTTAAATGAAAGCTTAAAACATGAACTTTTAAACGAAAAATTGAAAAATTACTATTAATAGTGGGAGAACTTAATTTATGAAGCACCCAAAAAAGAAAACAGCTGTGGTGACAAGAACTGATAGAAAACGATTTTCCATGATCAAATTTTTTGTAAGTGGTCCCATTATGGTTTTTGTAGTTGCTGATGATGAATGGAAAGTTAGACTTAAGAAATTCAAAATGGCGGACACAATAAGGCGGACTCAATTAAAAATATTACGCGAACTCGCCTGAAACTTGTTACTCGGATATTTTTGAGGTTGCTAATCACTACTCAAAATTCAAAATGGCAGATCCAATATGGCGACCGAAATATTTGTAATTTACCGGAATTTCTTTATGATTTTGGTACTCGAGAGATTTCGAAGTCTCTGATTACAAATCTAAAATTTATTTTTCATTACAAGTAAAAATAAAGAAGGATATAGTTTTATTAACATCAATCGTATTATTACGTTAAAGATATAATATTTGAGAAACATTTATATAAAATACAACACGAAATTTGCCTATGAAATTCGCTACAGATACAATTATAACGCCCAGTTATTAAAATTTACAAAACCGACGATTATAGTTCCTCCACTATTAATAGTGATTATTATATATTTCGTAGAAAAGTTCATGTTTTAAGGTTTCATTTAAGCCCTACTAGAAATTTGTATCACGTCGCATCTTTTACACATAAAGATTCAAAAAAATGGTAAAAAAGCAATTTTTTTCGCACTTTTATCTCGATTTGTATGGAACTGACCGATTGAAAAAAGGTTTGTAACCTCTTTTTTGTTCACTGAGACCTAAAGATTCAATAAACATAAAAATTTTAAGATAAACAAGAATCGGCTTTTTTTGTTACCCAGTATAATTCAGTTAATGAACCAGTTTATAAAAAATATAAAACCCGTTTCTAACCTATAAACACCAGATTCATAACGTCATTCAACATCTGATAACTTTTTGTAACTGTTGTAAAATAAAAAAATGATTTCAGTAGACACGGTGTACATTCATTTTCAGAACTGATATTTGGATCAAACTTCGTACAATTTTAAACTTTTACTTTATGTTTGATAAATTACGCTAGTAAATGAAGAATAACGCGATTCTCCAAGGTTCCGATTTTTATATACAGAAGTTTATATTGATTCCCATCTTTATTAATTACATAATATTCTACACATTTGCAAGATTTTTGGTATATTTGATGTAACACTGCGCGAGAAGGTTAGAAAGTCAAGCATTACGACCCGGATGATATAGTCATGTTTGAGTATGCAGAGATGAACCTGCTACCAACAACAATTTGATACTTTTTCGCCAGTGTCGTTTAGGACGTTTTTTGTCACATTATTAAAAAAGTCCACTCTTTGTCAATTGAAGGTGTTAATCATAAGGTATTGGCCGACGACCATAACAGAAGGTGGGAAAAAGCGCGAAAAGTTTGCGCGGATCTTTAAGAAATTCCAACAACTTTTTGGATAATGTTTCTTCACGTGCTTCTGATATATGGGCAAATCCACAGGACTTATTTTTGTGAAATACCCATAATTCTACAATTATTAATGCTTTATGGATGTTTAAAAAATGTACTTATTTCGTATTCCAAAAAACACCTTTATTAACAACAGTTGTAGAAAAAAAGGCGTGCGAAAGTATTTTTTTGTAATAGCAAGAGGCAGTCAAAAATTTAAAAACTTATAAATTGCGAATTAAATAATCCAATTTTTTAAATCTTCCTTATGCTAAACACACGGCCCCGGCATTAAGGCATTGATCAGACGTTTAACTTGTAACAGCGCATACTAGAAAACAGTATTATAAGTCACATTGATGCGAGCAAAGTTTATTATAAGATTTCAGCATCCGTTTGATATATGAAATAAGTTTTTGTGAAATCCAAATGTTATTGATATTTTGCTGTTTCATGATTGCGGCCTGCAATAATCCAATAAAATAATAGATGCTTTTTATTCCAGAGATAAAAATGAAGAAATCTAGCCATATTACGAATATGTGCTCGTTATACATCCGTGACAAGATAAAGTTGAAATAAATAATAAAATTCGTGCAACCATAAAAAATTTCACATTATCGTAGAGCACATCTCTAATAAGTTTTTTATATGTTTCTTGATGTCTGTGATTCCATCAATCGCTCATTTATTAACAGAAATTATGTGGGCCGCAAATTATTCTTGTATTTTGCTCGTATTATTAGAGAACATATAATTAATAATTTATTGAAAATAAATTCAAAATTATTAAAAATTCCCATGTATTTTATACATATTCAAACGGCTCGCAATAAAAAAGTGACATTGCAGAGTATAAAAAAGTTACAATATATACATAAAACATTCTTTTGAAATATAAGAATTTAATAGGATATCCTTTATTCGTTAATAAGTAAATGCTAAAACAAGAAGATTTTTATGGAAAACATAGGAGATTTCAGTAATTGCAATATTTCTTTTGCGTGGTTTAAGAAGTCGTTTTAAAAGACACGGGATTAAAATGACAAAGGATACTTTTCTCAGCGTAGAAAGACACTAAAACAACAAAATTTTGAAAAAATTATCTTTCATAAAATGAAAAAAAAAAACGCAGCGAAGTCACTCTACTTTCATAAACAATTAATTATTTTTATACAAGTGTAGCATACGACCACGACTTATGTAGGTCAAACTGCATCAAAAATATTTAATTAATTTTCTAAAGAAGCTTGCAGAAAGATTCCATAGCCCGAATTACAGAAACTGTCACGAATGCTTGAAGAATTCAAAGGAGGAACACCGAAAATCGAACGTTAAGATATTGATTTTTCAGTCTGGCATGAGTATTGGTGAAAACTATTTATAATAACGTTTGCTTTGATAAATATCTTTCCTGAATTTTTGTGTCAATCGTACGCTTCTACGTCACGAGGTCTAAAAGAAAAGAAATATCTCATCAATAAGGGGAAGTTCAATAATACATGAACAAAGAATCTGAAGATTCCATCATATGAAGAATGACGGAATTCGAACACTGGATTCTAGTGTTGAAGGAGACATTACTCAATCGCTCAATTAGAGGATATTCCGATTTTCATTAATATAATGTCTTCCGTAGATTGTGGCTTGTAATGCGAATTACTACTTCATTTTCTACAAGAAATTTTACTCGCATCTGATGTATAATGGATATTTGCTAGGTTGGTCATTGAAATGATTCAACGCGATGAAAAAATATTCAAAATTTGCAAATGGCTAAAGATATTGAGATAATTCGGTTATCTTACTAAAACCTAGACGACACATGCAAAAAGCAGATTAAAAATGTGGAAGAAACAATTTTGCACGTACAATTATTTTGAAATACATGAAACAGAAGTTAGAAGCAGTCCAGGCAACCAAAAGTCGACCTAAAATCGAATTTCACGACCAACTTTTGGGTGTCTGGGAGCACATTTGATTTTTCGTTATTTGAATGTTGAATAGAAAATTGACAATCACCGCGGATCTACATAAAAAAAATATTACCGTGGAAATGACTGAACTTTTCTGAAGTAAAAAATAAGCACGGTATGGGTTTTTATTGATCCGTCACAAAAAATGACTGAGCTTTCCTGTTCTTATCATCTAAACAGACGAGGAAAGCTTGCTTTCAAGGACTATTTCGGTAATTATTTTTTTTTTTTAATAGTTTAACAAGCATGTTAAACCCGCTTAATACTACAGCCGAGTTATTATTAGCGGCAAAAAGAAGATAATGAAAATACTATCCAGAAAATGGGAGCATGAAATAGAATCAGCGCCATTTTTTTCGAATGGTTGAAATGAACCAATGCACTGAGTAGATATTGAATTAATTTATAATCGGAATTCGATTATTCCGTAAACGACAGATTACATTATAGAAGATATTTTGAACTCCCGTCGAACCTATTCTAGCGTTCCCCAAGCTGCCGTTGCTATGACAATGTATCTCAGTGCTACGGAGCTGTACAGCGGATAGGTTGACTGAACCAGAAACACTAGAGCAGGTTTGATGTTACATTCAAAATCAATGAAGAATTTTTTACCATATTAGAACAGATTATAAAAATTAACATAATGAAACAGCTTATTTGGTTGGGCCAAAGTATGTTGACAGCATATAAAAAAGGAAAAACAATTGAGGCGTTTGATACTGAAATCTTGCCTTTGAAGAAAAAAAGAAAATGTACAGGAAATTATCTAAAAAGAATATTAAAAATTACTATTCTTGGTAGGAATTTGAGGGCAGATATGAAATAATCGTCACATTTGGTAATAAATACCATTCTTTGAATTTTCAAACCAGAATTCTAAAATGTTATGAAATTTAAAATGCTCCTGTAGAAAATGTTACAGAATAGTAACAATGTTAGCGATGAGAAATGAAAAAATGATTCCATCAATCCAGTCACGTTTATTGCCGTTAGATGCCTGCGCAATGTTCGCAGGTCTGATGCGTCTCCCGTTATGGAAATGAGTTTTTCTTCACTCAAAAGAAGAGCAAATGGCAAGCTTATATAATTGTGTGTGGAAAGGTGACAGTATACATATATCGATGATACTTGTTCGTAGAATGGCATAGCATAATATTTTTTTACGGCTGGAATGTAAAGTTTCCAAACCAACTCCGAATCGAACTTTTGTATTTTTTGTATTCATCTAAATTGTGTATCAAAGTTAGAAATATTGATATAAGCTATAAAAAATTCAAAACAAAAATAAATACCACTTTATTGTGATAAAAATGTTGAATTTATTATATTATACATCAATATTTTTCCGTGGCAGGAATTTTTGTGTTTCGAAAGTTTTTCCTGCTAACTACGCCGCGAGCGATCCTGTCGGCAATACAGAGGATTAGAAGAATTGTTATTGCTTCAATCATGCAGAATATTTTTATTTTTCTTATAACGTTGCATGAAGCCATTTTTCAACAAAGTTGTATCTAGAAAATAGTTTCGAAATGTTATTAAAATCCGCAATATGCGAATAAATTTTATTTATATTAATATTATTGTTTTATTGTGTATCTGTACAAAATCTAAACCTATTTCTTCGGTATTATTTGGAAAATGTCGATTTACGAAGCTGTTTGAATAGTAAGTCCGTAGTTCCACATGATTAGTACAAAATGACCCAATTCGTCCAATCCCCTCTTTCACCGATAGGATCGCACTGGGCATAAGTAAACTAGAGTCCCTCTAGTGAGAGATGAGACAAGAGCACCATGTTCTGACTAAGCTGGTATTAGTAAGACATACGTGAACTTGCACATCACCTACGCACTAACACAAGCATACTCTGAACATGTGCTCTTAATAATGGGAATTTTTTTATTTTTTAAAGATAATTTCCTATAAAATTTATTACAATATATGTAAAACAATTGTTTTGTAAAACATCTTTACCAGAAGACATAGTAGACGCTCATACTAAGTAAATTTGAAATTATTCACAATAATTTTCAACAAATAAAAATAGTAACCAGCAACAAAACTCCTATAAAATTTGATCAGGTTGTCATAAATCGAAGTGTCATTATATGTCAACATATTTTCAAGATTAATGTCAAAGGAGTACATTCAACTGAAATATTATCATCACCGTCATGACATCACATTGAGATTAATGTAGAACGAGTGCTATCAACTATAAATTAATTATTATCATCGATACGACATCGTATCCAATAAGTCACAGACAAACAGTAATATTTAAAATAAAAAGTGGATAAACAATACGCGATATACTATTTTAAAGAACATGATGCAAGAATAGAAAATAAAATTTAACTAGCAAGCTTAATAATATTATTACTGGCATTATTTAATTGAGAAACAAATATTTTTCCCGAAATGCACGTGGAACTTGTAGAAACATTAGTCTGTAGTCACGGATCGCTAAGCAAGATAAAGCGTTTAATAATTTGAAAATTAGAAATTGACTGTTACTGGAACAGTTTGTAATAATTTTTAATGTGATTATATTAAATCTAAATAAAATAAAACATCTAAAGTGACATTTCCGAAATAAGAAAAAATAGAACATTCTGTTCTTTTAAATAATTTCTGATGTTTTTAAAATTACCAACTGAGTATGAGTACTTTAGTACTTCCTTTCAGAAACTACACTAATCAGCTCCTCGAGAAATATTCGTAATACTAATTGAGAGCGATTGAAAAATAAAATGATTCATACCTAGAAAATTCAGCAGCTCTTACATAAAATTACCACTTGCGAATAATTCCGAACACCTTATTACTTTTTATGTTTCCAGTCGTTGAAATTAATAAAAAGTCGGAGAAATGTAAATTATTAACTTTAAATGCCCACCACAAAACGATAAATGATAAATGCAAATTAATTGCCAAATAGTTTTGTCATGGTCCTTGTTTTATTATTTGAAAATGTTGTCCTAGATTCGCAATAATTACATGAATTTAATGTTCCATTTTTTACAAATTTGTCATTGTTACCTTTAAAAATTTATTTCGGCGTGTTTAAATATTGCAGTAAATTATTTGATACTTTTTATTAGTGAAAAATTAGTTTTAGATTGTTGAACATATTATTCTCAGGAAATTTTGTTTAAAAGCCAGACGACTATGCTACCCCGAGATTGAAGAATCGATTGACTTGAAATTTTAACGAGAGCTTCATAATGATGTCTACTTTAGTTAAGTGTAGGGTATTTTCAATAGAAAACAACGTCAATTGAAACAAGTCATGTTTTCTATAATCTGAAAAATTACAATACCTAAAAGCAGTCTATGATTTATATTAATTAAAAATATTACTTATTATGCTGTTATTATTATTAAAAGTTTAACAAAAATTAGGGTGTGTTTACTTTTAAAAAATCTTTGCGAATTTAAGCACCTTTAGTCTCTTAATTTATATTTATTGTCGCATTTTTCTTTCCAGTTCGCGGAGCTCGACCGGGAAAAAATGTTCAGCTGAACGAGGGTGAGATTCGAGGACTTTGTTTGAAATCTCGGGAAATTTTTTTATCTCAACCCATTCTCCTGGAGCTTGAGGCGCCTTTGAAGATATGCGGTAAGTGATCTTTTATTACTTCACATTATAATTAAACCGTTTCATAGACATATGAACGCCTATTGCCAAACGTTTATAATTATACATTTTTAAAAAGCAATTTTTAATTAAAAAATTGGAACGACTACACGAAAAATAATTTTCTTGAAACACTCGTGACGTTTAACGAAAGAGGCCAAAATATGCTGACTCGGCTGATCATTATTGGAAGGCACATCGTGATTTCGCGACAAGTACCTGCTTAGAAAAGGATGAATAACGTCACTACTGATCAATAAAGTTGAACACATTTTGAAATACAAGAGGCATTACATCAATAACGTGACTTTTAGTTTTTATTTATTTCTATGCTGTGCCATTTAACTGGATAAATTTTGTTATGTTTTTAATGACGTTATTCATAATTATATTTAACAACAATATTGTTTATATTTGAAGTTTTCCTGCCATTAAAAAGCCATTTGTTTAAATAGTAACGTTACAATAGGTTGTTACATAATGCGTTCCGGTATAATTTCTAAAATATTCATTATTTAACTACACGGAGAGAAAATTCAAATTATTTTAGTACAAAATTATTAAAAAATTGAAATATTGATAAACTTTACTATTGTATCGGAAAATCGTATCGTAGGGGAATGTATTCATGGGCGGCCTGGCTCCATGAGTGGCCCAACCTTCTGATTTTTATCAAACTAAAAATGAAATATCAAATTTTTTGTTGAAACAGATGCGTATTATCGCGAAACCATTTTTGATGAGATCCCTAAGTCAATACATGCATTTTCGTGTTCAGTACAGCTGCTCGTAGAAATGTACTGTTGAAAAACGTTGTGAAAGTTTTGCATTCATTTCAATTGAGTATTAAAAAACATAGAATTATTACTTTTTTAAGGTAAGTTTTATTTTTTTTTTTGTAAATTAAAAATTGAAATTCTTCATCTCTGAAGAGTTTACAAATATTTCAATGCTACGAAAAAATTTCATGCATTTTAATTTCGGCTTCCATTTCCATGAGTGGAATCCACTTTTTGTATCCATAATCGGTCTACTTGTTTTTATCAGTGTAAAGGTTATGGTGCGGAAGCGTAATTTCTGAGTGTAATTTAACATTTTGTTTTTGAATATAAATAAGTCATTAAAGTAGCGTTTAAGTGTTGTATTAAACCGGAATACATATTAGAATGATTGATTCGATGGTTTTTTCACAAAGTTTCTTTTTTATGTTGACCTTACCTTTATTCACATTTTCTCCGTGTATTGCACACAGTAAAAGTGTTCAAAATAAATAATATGAAAATTAGAATTTCGTTGTATTTTTGCTGTTTCTAGTCATTCTAAAGGGATTTGAACTAGTGGTCCACTCATGGATACAACTTTTTTTAACCAAAAAACGTCCCTTCGTAAAAAAGGTTTAATTAATTTTATTTAACTGCAGAAAGTAACCCAAATACATTTAATTTATACCTAGAGACCATATCTACCTAACGGTGTATAGAAGACTTAAAAATTCCTTTATTTAATTAACTTTTTACACTAAATTAAAAACGCGGTCCACTCATGGTTACATTCCCCTATTTAATTTAAGGACAAGATCGCGAGTATTTAATTAAACCTTGCAATTCCTATCCGAAATGAATATTTCGCTGGTAATTATTCTAGACTTGAAAGGAAAACTTGTAAGGCTATATAATTTGTCATTGAGGGTTGGATATATATTGTACGTACAGAGCAATTAAATAGTAGGCGAAAGTTAGTAAAGAGTTCATTGTATTTAGAAATTTATTCTGAAGTTTATTATAATAATGATACAATAACTTTTCTGTTTGAGTAATTTGAAAAGATTTGCTGACGTTCTTTTACGTTCAATGTAAACAATACAAAGGTAGAATTAACAGAAATTATATAATGCAATGGAAAGAATAATAAGAAAGACTAATAAACATTGTGTGGCGAAGAACGAACTGTTCAGAGTCTCAGAAAATAAAAGGTGAATTTGTTCAAAGAATATCCCGCTAGAGAATGTTGAAAATTGCAACATAATCATTTTGTAAAAAAATGATTATATTTTATGATACGAGAATATGGAAAGTTTTGTAAGGATGGTTAATGTTATCACAGGTGACATTCATGGACAATATTATGACCTCCTACGACTTTTCGAGTATGGTGGATTCCCTCCAGAGAGCAACTATCTATTTCTCGGTGATTATGTGGATAGAGGAAAGCAATCACTAGAAACAATCTGCCTGCTCCTCGCGTACAAGATCAAATATCCCGAAAATTTCTTCCTACTCAGAGGAAATCATGAATGTGCGTCTATTAATAGGATATACGGATTTTACGATGAATGTAAGTAAATCGATTAATATATTAAAATCTGGGAAGAAAGTTTAGAACTTGTATTAACGGCACGCATCTTTAGGTAAACGCCGTTATAACATCAAGTTATGGAAGACGTTCACGGATTGTTTCAACTGCTTGCCAGTGGCAGCAATCGTAGATGAGAAAATTTTCTGCTGTCACGGAGGTTTAAGTCCGGATCTCCAAAGTATGGAACAAATTAGACGTATAATGAGACCCACGGACGTTCCAGATCAGGGTCTGTTATGCGATTTGTTATGGTCGGATCCTGATAAGGACACAATGGGTTGGGGTGAAAATGACCGAGGAGTCTCATTTACGTTTGGTGCTGAAGTTGTTGCCAAATTTTTACATAAACACGACTTTGATCTCATTTGCCGGGCACATCAGGTAAATAACAATTGGCTAAATGTCTATCAGAGAACCTTCTTCATCTCTTCATAATTGTTGTGTTGTTGACCATTTCAGGTTGTCGAAGACGGTTACGAGTTCTTTGCTAAACGGCAGTTGGTAACACTGTTCTCAGCGCCGAATTATTGCGGCGAATTCGATAACGCAGGCGCTATGATGTCGGTCGACGACACGCTCATGTGCAGTTTCCAAATTTTGAAACCCGCCGACAAACGGAAGTTTGCCTACGGTGGCCTAAACGCCGGTCGACCTGTAACACCGCCAAGAGGCGCAAACAACAAAAACAAAAAGAAGTGAAATCTAGAATTTCTTTCAGCGCGACAGTTAGAATGTTAAGATCTTTTTTCCCAATCTACCATCCTCGTAAGTCTTTGTAAGAAAGAGTAATGCCTACTACTTCAAGTATATTACAAAAAAAAACCTGCGCGGAGCCCTCCTCAAAAGTAATAGGGATTAAAAAATGAAATATTTCAGGAATATCATACAAAGTTGTCCCCTCCAACATTGGTGAATTGTCAATGTATATGTGAATATTTGACTTACAATTTACGGAAAAACGATTATAACGATTTAAAGTAAAACTGTTATACATATATAAATATATATTTATATATATGTGCATATACATAAATATATATATATATACATATTAATGTGTATGTGTGTCTGTAATCGAGTGCGTGACTTTCAGAAAGCACAGTCATCGCATTACTTTTGTATAGATGCTCATTGCAAATTGAGGTACCGTGTCATTTAAAAAAAAAAAGCTATTCGAAATGACAATTAATTAAATTAGCGGTTTGAAATTTAGAATATTCAAACATTAATTGCGCCATTGCAGTGTAAAGTCAACCAACAACGGATCGAAATCTAAAGAACGAATTGAGAAGAAACGGGTTTGCAATCATGTACGTGCTATGTCTGAATGTCACTTGCCCGATCTCGTTTCTTGTTTTGTTCTTTTTTTTTAGACAATCAATTTTTCCGTTGAAATCCTTGGACCTTCGAATCTTTTGTTAATACATTTTTATTGGAATCATTTTATTGTGTAGCATTTAATTTCATCATCGGAGACTAGGCCTTTCGCCGCGGATACGCCGTTTCGAATGCATGTAGAAGGAAATAAACATTTGTAATATAAATCTTGACTATAGTTTGTCAGAAATTGTAAGGTTTCAGCGCATTCGCGTCGGTGGTGAGTCGGAAACCGATCATAATTTTTCTATCTGGCAGCCATCATTCACTTTTATTCGATCTTTTCGTCCGACCCATCCAATTTCCTCGTACGTGACGCATTTGTACATTTAAGTTCACCTTCGTGCTTTTATAACAGTTTGAGCTTGGAATAATCTTTGATCGTTTTTCAAGTATAAAATCTAAGATCCGTGAGTTTAAAATGGTCTTTCGATACGTATTTAGCCGCTGTTCTAAATGGAATACTTAAATCATAAGTAATAATCGCGCATTAATGACTCAGACGATTTTTAATAAAAATTATCAGTTCGTCGAAAGCAAATAATAAAATTAAGAGAAATAGCCGAGCCCCAACAGACATTGATCACTCGTCATCGGAAACTTTGTAAGATCATTTTCATCTTCTCTTCTGTATTTGACGATTTTCTGTACGGGAGTGCGCGTGCATGTATGAGAGAGGTTGTCGATGAGTGTGTATGTCTGTATGCGTGTTCAAGCGCACCAGTTGCATCAATCGTGAAGAGTAATTTAAGGATTGCATTCTTACTAACGCTACCATATTGACAGTTATACAAACGATCAGTAACTACCTATTTTATGAAATCTGGTAAAGTACTCCATCCGCGCTTTGTACAGCCGATCATTGTACAATTTTTTTCTAAATAAATTCTCATCACAAAATATTCCCGTTTTTTCTGTGTATCTCTTGGTGTTTCCCAACCTCACCTATTCCAGTTATTTGAAAGTTTCTTTTAAATTATCTATTTCAGATCGCAATAGATGTAGATTTTGGTGTTTTTTACTAAATTTATTTAATTACATTCAGGGACGAGCATGTTGTCGAGATGTATTTTTCTACACCGTACAGAATTTATGATACTTTGATTTCGTTAATGGTGCGTGAGCACGTCAAAACCTGCTGTATATAGAACGCATGAAAATGTACATTTAACATTCCAGAAGAAGTTTTTGCACTCATTTACCTTGGAGAACTTTTCTTTGCGGACTTTGTTTTTTAACTATCTAAAGAATGTCGATGTTTTCATTTCTTTTCGTAATTATTATAAGATAAGAATGCAGTTCAGATATTTTTGTAATGAAAATGTATAAAAATCACTGAAAAAATACAGTTTTTATTAAAGTAAAGTGATTACGATCGAAGAGTAAGTAATTAAAATTATTAATAAGTAAAACATTAACAAAATGATAGTTAAATCTTCACTTTTTCTGTTATTTTAAACGGAAGTGCAATGTTATTTTGTTTTAAGTTTAGTCTTCTTTGAAGTTATTAAGATTGCATCTGAAAGTACTAAATTTTCTTTAAAAAATAATGAACAAACCTATAATATTAAAACATACATTTTAGATAATCAATATCACATTTCATTAACCCATTAAAATGATGAAAAAGTTCATTCAACCTCACTTTCTTGAATAAAATTATAAAAAATATCGAATTTTCATGATATTTTTGTTATAAATTTATATTTTCTTATGGGAAAGGAGTTTTGTTTCTTTAGAAAATCAATCGGAAAAGTGATCCAGATATCCCAGGAATAAATCATGTTAAGAAAAATTTTGTTGTCATCAAAATGGCGGCTTAAAGGATTGTTTTTTTGTGGGTTTATAAATTCCAGGTTTTCAAATTTTTTTTACGAATTCTGGAAGATATCTAGAAAATATCATATATATATATAGGAATTTTTGAGGGTCGCTGATCGTGATTCTGATAACAAAATTGCAAAATAAAATATGGTGGACGCAATATGAATTATGTTTTTCTTTGAATAAAAATCCTGATAAAATTAAAATTACATCAAATAAAAAACACTTGCTGTATATGAAAGTCGAAAATTATGTCAACATGTCAATGATATTATTTTGACACTTATTTCATATCTTTCCATGAAAGCCACTAATTGTTGTATATATAACAGATCAATAAAGAAAGTAACACCAAAAAAAACCCAAACAATTTTCAAGTGAAAAAAAAAACAGAAAAATGGAAAAATGAAAGAAAGGATGAATATCTACCTTCCGGTGTTGAGAATCGGTCAGCATTTAAGGCAAACAGCGAAGAGGTAGTGACGATCAAATTCCTACAAAATAAAGACCAAGATAAGTAGGATCTACGTGGTTGAAGAAAAAAACAATTAATTTAGTTTTGACAGTCGCTAAATTTGATCCGCTATTTTTTATTTGTCAAGTCGGATGTCTGGTTTGTGATTAGCACCCTCATAAATTCCACAAACAAAATTCCTGAGCAAAATGTATAAGAAACAATGAATGTGTCGGCCATATTGGATCCGTCATCTTGTATTTTGTAACTATGATGTCAGAATCGCAATCAGCGAACTCAAAAAATCCTATAAATGATATTTTATCTCCCAGAAGGCTCAAGAAAACTTTGCAAACCAGGAATTTATAAATCCACAAAAAGAATAATTCTTTAATCCGCCATTTTGAAACTGCTATCTTGAAAAAAAAAATAGTTTCTCAGCATGATCTTATTCCTCGGATATCAGGATCACTTTTTCGATTGATTTTGTAAGGAAACAAAAATACTTTTCCATAAGAAAATATGAATTTATAACAAAAATATCATAAAAAATCGGTATTTTTTATGTATTTGAAAAGAAAGTGAGGTTAAATGACGTTTTATCGTAATTTTCTCAGCGGCATTCGAAGAGTGACCTCAGAAACGTGATAGGTTGCCAAAGCACATATCAATTTTTGTAAATGCAGTAAACAATCACATTCAACGTAAAAAATTCGTTCACTTGGGCCTTAATGAGTTAAGACATTAGCATTAATTCATTATTTTTAATCAGTCACAGTTAACCCATTAAAGACTCGAGGCGCGCATATTGACGTTGATTTTCGACCTTCATTTTCAACAGGAAATAAGATTGATACTGACTTGAATGTGTCCAACCCTACCATTTTCGAGTATGCTCTTTCGATTGGCGTGGTCTAAATTGCATTTAAATTGCTTTAAAAGCCAATATGGCGCATTTAAACAAAAATGAACAAAATTTCGCGTGTTTCGTTTATTGTGAATTTTTTTGTGAATCAATAATGTTGCCGGATCGATGGCTTTCTGCAACCGAAAGTGCACATATCTATCTATCACATAAATATATGAACTTCAACTAGGAATTTTTTGTTTTACCCCGAATCAACCTAACCTCTTCAAAACGTCAATATCTCGAAAAAATAAACCTTATTCTATCAATTATGAACATTATTGATGAAATTCGCGTATAAACATTATCGCATGATTTTAAATTATTTCATGAAATATGGTCGACCATATCGGATCCACCATCTTGAATTGTAAAAATCTAGCCTCAAATTCGTGATGAACAACCCCAAAAACCCACGTATACGCATTTTATCGCAATTTTGGTGAATTTTATTGAATTTCAGTCCACCATATTGGATCCACCATCTTGAATTTCAAAAATCTAACCTCAAATTGCTGATCAGCAACTTCGAAAACTCCTGAACCTCAGTTTTACGGACAATAATACCACTAGAAATGCGAATTTCATCAATAATGTTCATAATTGATAGAATATAAGGTTTATTTTTTCGAGATATTGACGTTTTGAAGTGGTTAGATTGATTCGGGGCAAAACAAAAAAATTCCTACTTGAAGTTCATATATTTTGTGCACTTTTGGTTGCAGAAAGGTAAAATTATTGATACGAAAAAAAATTCACATAAAACGAAATACACGAAATTTTGTTCATTTTTTTAAAATGCGCCGTATTGGTTTTTAAAGCAGTTTAAATGCAATTTTGACCACGCAAATCGAAAGAGCAGATTCGAAAATGGTAGGGTTGGTCACCTTCAAATCAAAGTATAATCTTATATCCTGTTGAGAATGAAGGTCGAAAATCAACGTAAATATGTGCGTCTCCCGTCCTTAATGGTTTAAAGTGTATTCACATTTTTTTATGCGCAGAATATTACTTTTTTTAAAATAAAGGTAACTCGGTGACTAGAATTTAAAATTAAATAAGATCCCAGTAGCTGTAAATAATTCGACAGTTGGAGAAAACTTTAGGAAATATTGCGGCAATTCAATAAGTATCTAATTGTCAAATTATTTAAACGTGTTATCATACAAAATTAACCCATTAACGCCCAAAGGCTTCTTTTATTTGCTTCAGTTTCAATCAGGTATTTCGTATAAAAGTCGAAGTAGAAAAAATTACTATTTTCCAGGTCCTCTTCAAGATTCCGAGGCCGAAATTGAGTCATCAGGAATTCCAATAAGGAGCCAGACTTGGATAAAAATACCAAAAAATTAGAAAATTTTTTTCGAGGTATTGGAATATTGGGATTCTGTTGAAACTATGCACAAAGATATTATTTTTATACCCCACGTGATTATAACGACATCAAAATGGCGTCCTCAATGAAAATTTGTTTAAAAATTTGGGAATTCTAGTACAAAAACTATGAGCTTTTTTAAAAACTACTAAAAATGAAAAGTTCTTGTAATTTAATGAGAAATATAGCGGAATTTTTTCATGATATTTTGAGAAATTTATCATCTCAACTTAGTTTAAACTCTGTAAAAATGTTAGTATATTCTATGATGAATTCTAAGCGTATTTTTGGTCGTTACAATCTTTTCTAAAAGTTTTTGAGGTAATGAAATACAAATATTATTCCGAATTTTTCGGAAATCATTTAAAATGTAGATAACAAATATTTCGGAAATCAATTAAAATGTAGATAACGGGTTTCTAAAAAATCATTAAACAAATTTTAATCTTACCACGTTATTAAAAAAGGTGTTTTTGAGTTAAAGCGTCTGGAAATTTTCAAAGAATTTTTAATTGAGGAGCTCCATTTTGACATCGTTATAATGGTGTGGGGTAAAAAACTGAAATTTTTCCTTAAAATTGAAATATTTTGACCATCTTTGTACACCGTTTTAATAGAATCCCAATATTCTAATAGCTCAAAAAAAATCAGTAGAATAAATATACTCCAATCTTTTAGCAATTTTTCCCAAGTTTGGTCCAGTATTAGAATTCCTGATGATTGAAACTCAATTGTTCAAAACTTACGAGCCATCATGTAAATCGTGGTCAACAAGAAAAATAGCAATTAAAATTCGGAATCGTAATATTAAACATTGTTTGTTTGATATATATACTTTTGTTATATTATTTGTGCATAATTTCATAACTGTTTGGTTATTTGTGTGCTTTGTAAACGTCTTTAAAAGCAACAAAATTGATTTTTGTTTTCACTTTAAGGCTTGCGTATCGAAAATAGTGCAAGATACGCCAAAACTACATTCAACCTTTTTTTATATGGCACAAAATGTCCTCCTACCGTCATGACGCGTCAGAAAGAGCCCTACTCTGAAGTTAATATGTATGATACGAACATTACTGGAATTTCATCTTACAAGATAACTGACCATTCTATAACCGAAATTATATTTGCTTTAAATTCTAACGTTGCTTGTGGCTAAGCTGTTAATTATAAACTCTAGTTAATACTAACCTTATTGCATTTAATACTATTTAATAAGGTTGAATTTAATATTAACCTTAGTGCATTTTTCGTCTGTCTTGCACCATTTTCAATACGAAAGCCTTAAAGTGACAAAAAAATACCTATTTTTTTGCTTTTAGTGATCAATAAAGCATGCTAATAACCACAAAGTTATGTCATTATTCATAAATATTTCTATTGTTATAACAAAAGTATATTAAACAAAAAAATATTATCTTTTCCGATTGCGGAAAATCGTGGCTAAGATCCTGATGAGAATCGTATAAGAATCTAGTGTGTCCCTCACGAGAATGTATTAAGAGTCCAGACTTGTCTACGAAAAATTGTAGATATGATTCTTATACGAGTCTGGAATATCACAAAATTCCGATGCCCTTCTTACGAGTTCTTACTAGATCCTCATAAGATTCTCATCAGAATCCTATAGCTACAATTTGTCGTATAGCCGATTCTAGAATCTCGGGTGCTACTCACGAAAGTCTCACCAGTTTGTCATATGATACTCCTGAGAATAGTAGCTACAATTTTTCGTGGACGGTTCTCACATGACATTCTTATGAGAGGCACACTAGATTCTCATGTCGATCTAATAATAATTCTGTTTTAATTTATCACGAGAAAATTTCTCGCATGATTCTCTTAAGAATCCTACCCAACATTTTTCGCAAATTAAATATTCGCAACCAAAAGTATTTACAAAAGTTTTATAAAATGAAAAACTGAAAACCGAATGTAGAATCCCGTATTATAGTTCTTAGCCAACCAGATTTTGAACTGAAAAATTCAATGTCATGGGTAGCAAATGCAAATTTTTGTTCACATTTATTTTATAATCGTGACAAGTGCATTATTTACGTATAGAAGGTTCGTCGTCACAAAATCCACAGCCAATAACAACGCATTGTTGGAGCATTCAAATTTTAGACATTTTTGAAACTCATGTTTTACTAAATGCCATTATTAACTCATATTCTTCATAAACGCACAAAACAGTGAAGTTTAAAAAATGATAAGATCGAATTGCATTTACAAACAATTTTTCGACGATAAAATGTTTGAGTGAACGAATAACAGCACCATATTGCCCAAGCGCAAACGCCGGAATCGTAAAAAATAATTAGGTAAAATAAAAAACGTTAACCCTTGCCGGTTTTAGAAATTTTGTTTCTTTAACGTCGAAAGTAAACATTTTACACGATAACTGCAAAAAATTTAGTAAAATCGATTCAGAAATAGGGAAGAATATTCGAAAATAAATATCACGACAAATTTTTATTTAAGGCTCCGTTTCGAACCCCTACAGCATAGCGATTTTTATGCAAAATTATAAAATTTACAGTAAATTAAAAATAAATAATTTATTGTTCAGCTTTGCGTTAATTGTTATATTGTATTTGAAATAAAAAGTTAACTCAATTCATCTGGATTATCAAAGATTCGTTTAAATATTGAACACAATCACCGAACTTAAAATAGATGACGAAAATGTGCTTTTCGTATGAATCATCTTAATCGTTTAAAGGAAATTGTTAAGATGTTTACATTTTTAAAAGTTCGTAACAAAATGAAAAATGTATACCTTTTGATGCCAAGTCGAAAAACAGCAACTGCTAAACATAGAACTAAAAATAAAGTTTCCTCATTTTTCACTGAAACCGTCTTGCATCCAGCTTCTGTGACAAAAAATACTTACAGCAAGATTAAATTTAAAATCATCGTGGTAAAGAATATTAGAAACTAGATTAACAGCTTATGTTCTGTGTAAACATAATTTTCGTTTTCCACGATGAAATTATATTATTCAGTATTTGTAAATAATAACTCTTCAGTTGTCATTTGGTTTTTATGTCTATTTTCGGAACGAAAATTTTATTCGACTTGTATATGCTATGAAATATCGTTGCAAAACTTACGATTGACGTAATAAATTTAAATAGGTAGTTCATGGAGTCTTTTTACATAAATTCATTAGAAAATGAAGGTGTTTACACGGTGGTCCTTAACCCATTAACGCCTGAAATGGCATTTTTTATACTTCATTTTCAATCAAGTATTTCGTATCAAAATCGAATTTGAAAACAATTGAAAGGTACGTATCCTATTGTTTTCGAGGTCGCTCTTCAAGATTCCGATGTCAAAATTGAGTTTCAGACATCAGGAATTCCAATATGGCGCCGAATTTAAAAAAAAAATCAAAAAAATTGGGAATTATTTATTCCTATCAATTTTTTTCGAGCTATTAGAATATTGGAATTCTATTGGAACCGTGCATAATGGTGCATAAAACAGGTGAATTGTAAGACAAAATTTTACTTTTATACCCCACATCATTGTAACAACCTCAAAATGGCGTCAACAATGAAAATTTCTTTGAAAAATTTCTGAACGTTCTAACTCAAAAACTACGCGCTGTTATCAAAAAATGCTAAGAATGAAAAGTTCTTACAATTAATCGAGAAATATAGTGGAATTTTTTCAGATTTTTGTGATGCCATTTTGAGAAATTTTTTTGAAAATATTTTTCAAAATTATAATTTATTTATGAAAAATTCTGAAAAAATTTGTTGTATTCACTTATGAATTCTACGAGTTTTTTGTTCTTTGCAATTTTTTCCAAAAGTTGATAATTTTTGGGAGGAAAAAATCCTAAACTATAATATTTGACATTCATTTCCTCGAAAACTATCAACTTTTCAAAAAAATTGCAAAGAAAAAATAACTCTTAGAATTCATCAAAGAATGCACCAAATTTTTTTCAGAATTTTCTGTAAATAAATTACAAATTTGAAAAAAATGTTGAAAAAAAATTTCTCAAAATGCCATCAAAAAATTTTGAAAAAATTCCACTATATAGCTTGATGAATTTTAAGAACTTTTCATTCTAGGCATTTTTTTTCTTAAAGTTCGTAGTTTTTGAGTTAGAGTGTCCAGAAATTTCTCAAAGAAATTTTCATTGTTGACGCCATTTTGAGGTCGTTAGAATGATGTAGGGTATAAAAGTAAATTTTTTTTTTAAATTCAACTATTTTATGCATCATGCAAGGTTTCAATAAAATTCCAATATTCTAATAGCTCGAAAAAAATTGATAGGAATAAATAATTCCCAATTTTTTGGAATTCTTTTTAAATTTCGGCGCCATATTGGAATTCCTGAAGGCTGAAACTCAATTTTGACCTCTGAATCTTGAAGAACGACCTCGAAAACAGTAGGATACTCTCCTTTCAATTGTTTTCAACTTTGATTTTGATACGAAATACTTGATTGAAAATGAAGTATAAAAAATGCCATTTCAGGCGTTAATGGGTTAAGGAGGAATAAAAGAAAATACATCTTTCCTACAAAATTATATTTTAAAAACGATAAAAATAATTAAAATTTAAAATTTTTAAAGAAAGTTAAAATATCATAGCATGAATTGAAATAATTCATTCTCGATTCACTGGGTAAATATTCATGCAACTTTTTGAATTAGGTATACTAAATATAAAGTTTTAAATTAGTATATAAAATACCTTCTACTGTAACCAATGTGGAGATATAACTATGTGGACGAATTACTCCACTCTCCCCTACAATGTTTGTTATATAAATCGAAATATTAAATTTTTTAACCTAAAAATTCGACTATCTCTAAAACGACTCGTTGAAATATTTTGATTTTTTTGCAAAATACTCAGAAAAGTATCCAGATTCACAAGCTGTGAAGGAATTTATGCAGTGTCAAAACTTTTGAGTTGAAATGTGTTAAGGACCACCAAGGTTTATTAAGTAAAGTTGACACTTATCCTAAGACGTCGATGATTTCTTTGCAGTATCAAAACTACTAAATATTTAAAACTAAATTCGGTGGTATTTTAATAATAATAATCTACCTGACAATTCAACAACCATTGGGAAGTTAAACAGAAAGTAGTAAATAGAACTTTTAGTTAGAATAACTCTGTTGATATTGATTATGTTATTATTTTTATTCAATTGAATAAGTAGTAGTAAAATTACTATAAATATTAGGAAGATTAAAGAACCACCATTAGCTCCATTAAAAAAAATATCCAGAAAACATTTTATTAAATATTACTATTTTTTTTACTATTCAGCGTATTTCCATCGGTCCTCATCGAAATTTTATAAGTTGTAGTCTGATCGAAAAGAAATCAAATCAAAAGAATGTAGTTCTTCTAAAAATCAATTAAAAATGTATCTTCATTTTTTTCGTTTTCTGAGGGGTTAAACTCCAATAATTTTAAAAAATTTAGTCAATTGAACTTTCAAAATTTCATTCCTTAAACTATATTTTTGGTTTATTCAACTCCTATCCTATCTATATCTAATCCCTTGTTATATTATTTTTAAATTTAAATTAATCAAGAAAATTAACTGGAATAATAGATTTCCCTATTTTTTGTAGTAAGGTCTTCTTTCCCATTTTAACAAAGATTATATAATTGGCTCCGTATTAAAGAAGACAACTTACTAAATTCTCCCACATGGTTGCAAGGATTTTTTTGTTGGTATAGAGCCAAAATTAAAAATTAAATAAACTAACAAAAAAGCCTGGCCACTGCGAATGTACGCGATCCTATTGTGGCAACCTTAGCTAAGTTAGAGTTCATCCAGTAGTTTCAGCTTCCCTATATAAGCTACAATACTACTGAATGAATAATTCTTGATTTCTTCAGGTATTAAAAAGTCCTTTCCGAAAGTCATGTATCTCGCTATGCAAGATGTCAGTAGGTGTACAGGAGTTTCGTTCTCAACAAGACAGAATCTGCAGGGTGCGGTATTTGTTAGCCCCAGTCTGAGTGTTTGTTGAGTCGACAGTGTCCTGTTAGTAGTCTTGTTATTGCTTTTGCAATATGTCTTTTGGAGTTGATGATTTCCATGGCCATAACTTTGTTGCAGTCTTCTATCAGTGATCTTGCATGTCTTAGGGTTTGCACGTTCTCTTTGCTTCACTAATTGTTGACTTTTGAAGTAGTTTTTTTCGCTACTTTAGTAGTTATTCCCAAAGCAGGCTCAGGGTCAACATGCCTTGGCTAGTTTATCGGCTTCTTCGTTTCCCATATTCCCTGCATGCCCCTTTATCCTTTTTAAGATAACCTTGTTTTTGTTTTGAGCCAGGTTATTTAGGGAAAATATGCAGTTTTTTACTAGTCTGGAGCTTACTTGTAATGCCTATAAATAGCTGCCATTTGCTGGTGTTTTAAAAAATTATCATTAACAGCCAAATTTTGTTGGCCGTGCAGGTTAATTCTTACGACGCAGTATTATAGGTCATGTGGTGAATAAAAAAATTTACAAAATACATATATTTACCAGATTTCCGTATGTACATAAGAGTTATAAAAAAGTTACAATAGTTATACAGATTGTATAAAGTATAAAATAGAAATATTCGTGACAATCATATCGTGAATTGACTTAAATATTCCGACGCATCATCACATGTTGTTCTAATTACATTGCAGCGTACTCTTTTATAAGAGCTCCAGCAATAACTAATCTTTGTATTTCAGACGTTCCTTCATAAATTTCTGTTATGCGGGCATCCCTGTAGTGTCTTTCTGCTGGCATGTCTTCCACATACCCCATACCGCCTAAGATTTGTATGCATTGATGCGTACAAAAAGTAGCTGCTTCCGACGCAGAAAGTTTAGCCATGGCAGCTTCCTACAAATTTTGTATTTAATAATATTAGATTTCTAGTTGAAATCGTTTTAATTACGGACAATATTATTGACTATTTATTAATTTTTTTTATATTGTAATTTGTTACCTTAGTATAGGGTTTTCCAGCATCCTTTAGAGCGGCAGCTCTCCACGTTAATAACCGGGAGCTTTCAATTTTGAGGGCCATATCTGCCAGTTTCATTTGAATTGCTTGTAATTTGACAATTGGTTTGTTAAATGCAACTCTTTTACCCGCATATTCTATTGCACACTCCAATGAGGCTTGGGCGATCCCCAAAGCCTGTGAAGCAATTCCTATTCTACCTGCATCTGCAATAAAAGAAAGTAATGTTAAGAACAAATGTTTAGAATATCACAACGAAACCCCTCCTTAAAACTAAGCCCATAAAATTTTAATAAAGCTTTATTTGGTCATTTATGAAAGCTGTTTCTTTGTCAGTGTCATAAAACTTTACATGAAACATGAGGGTGCCAACTCATCAAGCATAGCAAGCAAAACAGAACTCGATGTTGTCCTTCTGCTCCATCTCTAAAATAAGCACGTTTACTTGCTCTTTTATCGGTTTATCTTTAAATTGTCTAAGACAAACTAGGGATAGTCTTAAATCTCATTTATTTTCGGAAATATTCTATGTCTCTAGATACATTTTAATCATCCAGTTTCTTATCGAAATTTGCATCAGTTAAAAGGTCTTATAGAAATATTTATAAAGATCCCCCACCAACAATTTTCATCGTCCCCTTCGGTAGTATCAGTATAAATAAATTATGCGTTACTATTACTTCAAAGAGATTAAGTAATCATTTTTTCATCCTTACCTAAAGATATCATAGCAATTTTAAATCCCATTCCAGGCGCTCCCAGCATGTTTGAAGCTGGAACGGCACAATCTTCAAATATCAAAGATGCTGTTCCACTTCCACGAATTCCCAATTTCTGTTCCTTTTTGCCTATTGCTAAACCCGAGGACGGCATGTCCACTATAAACGCACTTATTCCTTTGTGTTTCTGACTTTTGTCTGTTGTGGCGAAGACAACGACTCCACTTGCTTCAGGACCATTAGTTATCCAAGATTTCGTACCATTTAGAATATACTTATCCCCTGATAGTTTAGCTGTAGTCGATGCTGCACCAGCGTCAGATCCGTTACCAGGCTCGCTCAGGGCAAAACAGCCCACCGTATCTCCAGTCGCAAATTTCGGTAGATACTTTTCTTTTTGTGCGGCAGTACCAAACTTCTCTATACTTCCTAAAAATAATGAATTGTTTACGCTCATTATGACTCCGGCACTAGCACAGCCCCTTGAAATTTCTTCCATGGCGATAGCATAGGCAAGGTAGTCCAAACCGGTACCACCATGAGATTCGGGAACGGATATCGCCATTAAACCAAGTTCACCCATTTTCTTAATCTGTTCCTTTGGATACAAGTGTTCTTTATCTATTTTTGCAGCGATTGGTTTTAATTCTGCATCCGCGAAATCTCTAAAATGTTAAATGATAAATTATTAAAGTAAATATTGTTTGATTCCTATCAAACTTTAGTTGATAGCTGGCATTTAGAACAGCTAATCATAATTATTAAATTTTCTTCTCAGTTCAATAGATTCAGAATTAATTGCCTTGATAATTTTCTGAAAATTGATAATTATATGATTGACATTTCACGTCATGATTAAAATTGGTGATGATATCACAAACCATCATATCGATTCAGAAGAATCTATTTTTCACTATTTCTGAGGTTATTCCGAAAACTTCGTCAACATTCTTCCATTTTTTCATATTACAAGTACCAAAAAATAATATCGATACACCACATCCGACGTCAAATTTCATCTATTTCAGAATATGGCCATAGAATTAGTCTAAAGTCAATGCTTCTAAGTTACAAATATTTGTTGGCGGTATACACATCCGATTCCACATAGAAAAGTGTTTTCAATACCTATATTTTAAAATGTACGTGGTACAATATTGAAAATAAACGCGAAAGTAAAGTAGAAGAAAACTGAACTTTTCGACAACTTTTTCGTGTTTGAGACGCCATTTTTGATACTTTCAACTTTATTTTCAAAATTTTATCACGTACATTGTAAAATGTAGGCCTCGAAAACACCGTGCTATATGAAATCGGATGCGTATACCATCGTTTTCTTACAAAAATTTTAGATGTAAATTTTTTTATTAAAAAATAACACATTTTTTTACAAAAAATTATTTATAACTTCTTAAGCACAGACTTTAAACAAATGGTATGGCCATATTTTGGAAGAGCATGAAATTTAACGTCGGATGTGGTATATCGATCTATGTTTTTTGTACTTGTAGTATGAAACAAATAATGGAAGACAATTTATTGAAAATCGACGATATTTGAGACTTAATTGGTTAAAAGCAATATTTATTATTCACTTAATTTATTTATATATATACGATACCTTTATAAAAGATACTTAATGCAGAATTATTTACCTACATGTCTTCTGTAGCATTCGATGAGTTTCAGGTAGTGAACTGAGGGATACTATGCTACGTGTTAATTGAGTTAATTTAAAGGCCGAATTTCTGATTCCTGTAAATAAAAAAATATATAGCGATATTAAATTTGAGAAATATATAGGAAGAAATTATTGTTATGCATTCTCTCTTTAATACCACAGCCCCACAAAACATTTTTTTTTATCCGGCGAACTATACCAAAGTCATTTCTTACGTATTTTGGGTCGCTGAATCCAGAGCCAGAATTCGCAAGTTCATTGGTTTTTCTTCATAAGCTCAAAAAACTTACTTTTTCGGTATATTTTGTGAGATACTGGAATGAGAAAAGCTAATTTTGAAATTGTGACCGTGTATTACGATTTACGATTAAGTTAAATTTATAAACAAATTGAATAGATTTTTCAACTTCAAAATGGCGGATTTTTTAGGGAATAATTTAAACAATTTTTTTTAATTCGATTAAAATTTGGTGCTTAGAGTGCTTTTGGTTGGGTGATTTCAAATATATAGTTAAATTTTTGAAATTTCTAATAGCGGAGGTAAAATGGTTAAAGGACTTATTTTAAATAGATAGGGTTCGCTTCTTATAATTTATTACTTGTCATTGCTTTAGGAATTAAACGTTACTTTGGAAAAAATCAATATGTTGGATTTATTTATCAAATTTATAAACGTGGTAAATCAATATTCGATCAAAACTATTTTCCGGGTGAAGAAAAACAGTACTTTCAGTGTGACAGATAGTAACTGTGATTATGCTTTAAGATTCGTAATCCTCAATTTGAAAACACTATGGTACCATGATGTATCAGGTATTAGCTACGTCCAACCCATCTTATCTACGGTCTAGATTTATCAACCTAATAGGCTTACGTAGATCAATTATGCGAAATGCCACATCTACTTTTACGATTCCTTATTGTCGCACAGATCGATATAGGAATTCTTTTTGGATATCTGCGATTTATTTCTGGAACACCCTTCCAGATGCTTTAAAACAGTCAGCATCTATAGCTATTTTTCGTGCAGGGTTATTTAGTTTACTTTTTAATGAATCGCAAGTGTCTTCTGCTAGGCTAATGTGATGTGTTAATTATTGAATATATAATTGATGTCCTTAGATCTTAATTATTATTTCGCGAGTTTAAAATTGTTATTATATAAATTTAAATAGATTTCTAGAATATTTCAGTCAGTAGCGAAGCAAGTTGAACAACATTCCACTTATATTTATATGATTTTTATATCTGTAATTTTTGTAATTTCTTAAAATGTTTATTCGTGTATTTATTATTGTACAAATTGTATTTCTTTATATGTCTAGGGGCTAGTTGCCCAAGACATTAAATAAATATTATACATACATACACTTGCGAATCAAATTTTAAGTGCTTCTTATTAATTTAAAAAAATTCCATCAACCCTATATCATCCGATATTCTAAATTTAAAAAATCTGACTATTTATTTGCGAACCAAAAAATCTCCAAGCACCAAATTTAACGCAAATTCAAAGAATTTATTTAAATTGTTGCAATGTATCTGAAAGGAAAGAAACTGCCATTTTGAATTTTTAAAAACTGACAACAGATTCGTAATCAGCGACACCAAAAAAATCCAAGTACCAATTTTCAAGCGAATTGGATCAATTTTGAAAATATCCGCCATTTTTGATCCGTCATACTGGAACCGTTATTTTGAATTTGAAAATCTGTTGAAATTGTTTGTTAATTTAACTTCTAAATCGGAATCCACAGTCATAATGTCAAAATTAGCTGCCGTCGATGTAGTATCTAAAAAAAAGTACCGAAAAAGTAAGTTTTTTATGGAGAAAAAACAAACCAATTTGTAAATTAGTTCCGGATTCGGATTTAGCGACCCAAAATACGTAAGAAATGACTCGTCTAAGTTCTGAAAAACGTGCTGCATTTTGTTAATATGTACCTCCTTTATATATATATATATATATGTTCTTGTTAATATATATGTTAATATATTGTATGTTTTATCAGTGCACCTCTCTTATAAATATGCTGATGCAGGTGATGTTAAAAATACAATAACTAAGTATAAGAAAATGTTAAATTATCTTTAGTTCTTCCATTAAGAATTTTTAAAGTTTTGTCTATTTATTTTATTATTAATGGAAATAGAACACTTTCAGGGAATAACTAAATACTCATGACCATTTTTATATTCTGTTTCAGATAAGCCTGCGGCACGTTTTCCAGTTTTCATCACAGGATATTTAACTTTCATAATTACCGTCCTTCCAAAGGCTTTAATATACAATATATAATTCTTCTTATAATACAAAATACAAAATGGATTACATTGTGTGAGACTGATATGTCAATTCGTACATAAGGATTTGGTTCCTTATATCAAAGAATTTGCCTAAACAGGTTGTTCATGATGTTTTCTGTGATATATCAGATAGCTAACAATAATAAAAAACCAATTATTATTACAAATAAACTAATGTAGAAGGTAATGGAAAATGAAATAAAATAATGTACGTAAATCAAATCGCAAAGACAAATTTTCCTTTAACAATAGTCATGGCTTTTTTTTTTGTTTTTCGGTGCCATTTTAAATCTCCCGTCAACAATTTTTCATTTTTTTGAGTGTTTATTACAATTTTTTTAAATATATAAGGCCATACATTTTTGGGCGCTTTCGAATGTTCCGTGTATTGCAATAATATTAAAAAAATAAACATTCAAATATAAGATAAGTTTGCTACCAAATAGCTTCATTTGTACAATTCAAATATTGTAGACATTTTGAAAATCGTCAATTTGTTACTTATAGTTGTAATGTACTACAAGAAACTTTGGAGAAATTAGGCAATTTTTCTAACAATTACTCTCAGGACTGACTCAGACTGAAAATGCGTTTTTCCATACGTCACGTGGATATATTTCCTTTTCATTTCTTTGGTGAAAGTTATTTCATTAGTAGACAATTTTGTAGAAGTCCTTTATTCAGGCAAGAGTGCAGCATACTTTCAATAAAAACCAATATCGCTCAAGACTTTTGGGGATCGCTCTCGAAGTTTCCGTTATTCAAAATTAAATTTCGATTATCATTTCAATATGTCGGCAACTTTATAAATAATTATTTATTTTTATCACAATCTTAGAGTCATAATGTGAAAGTGAATTTTTTAAAATCATAAAATATAATAAATTTATGTTCAATTCGAATTGTTGGACTTTTTATAATTTCATCTCTTGCATATTTTGATTTTTAAATTTAAAATGGCAAATATATATGAACAATTTTGAAATATTGGTCTGCCCTTTGTATACATCTATTTTTGTTGCAATTGTCCTCTATTTTTTTAGAAAATTACCTAAAATACGACGTAGATAATATTTTGTTACAGATCGTAATGTCTCGTTATTAGTGTACTATAAAATTATCAACAAAAACTTATGTTTGTATATTAAGAACATTTTTACAGAAAAGTGCACCAATCTAGCTATCTTGGTCTTACAATCCGTTACATTTTTCTCGCCTCCATGAATGGACTAAGGAAAGTAAAACGGGAGAACGGGTCTGTGTAACATCTTCAATAAGTGAATCCCGTTTTAGAATTCAAAAACGTATCGAGCGTGAGAAAAATGTTGACCAATGGATAAAAGTGAAATGTAAAATGATTAAATTGATAAAATGGCATATAATACAACTTTGCGACCACAACTTATAGTTTTTGCAGGGAACTCCCACAATTTATACTTAAAAAATAGCATTACAATTCTCAGGAATTAGATCAGTCTACAGTAACATAATCGCCGGACCCGGGGAAAAATAAATTCTCTGATAAGTCGTACAAAGCCTAAAAATGTGTTCTTGATAACTCTCGAAAGTAGCGTTAATCTCTCATCACTCGAACATAACTTGTCCGTATATTTGGTCCGTTCGTTGCGTACATACAACTCGCAAAATAAAAAAAAATAAAAAACAAGCTTCTTCGACGCCATGTTAAAACACTTCATTAAAGAGCTTTTTTTGTATAGTTCTTACCAACCTTATTTAGAAGTCAACTAAAACAATCTAAAACTTTTATTTAAGGCTTTCTTTTGTGGGATGAACAATATAAAGGTGCAGCAAGAAAAATTCCTTGGTGACTTTTTGATATGGTCTGTCTGAAAAATGTTTGTGTAATATAACTATGCATAGGTCTAAAATGTTTCTTTTAAAATGTAAAAATTCTAGCACTATAAAGAGTAACAATCTTTATTTGTCATTCGAGTGTGTCTTCGTACCAATAATACGTAGCAAATGCGCTCAAAATTTCTTAAAAGTCACAGCATTAACACTTTTTATATTTTTGGGATTATTATTTTAAATCTTGTCAGATTTTCAACATTTTAAATGGTTGATACAAAATGGAGTATCAAAATGGGCAAGATTTCGGAAGCTCAACTTTTGAAATAAATTAAAAAATGTTAGAGGAAAAAAATTGTAGAGGACAAAAAATGTAATTCCTTAATCATTTAATCTTATTAGTAATTGCTATCTCTGGAGCGCGCTGCAGCAGTAACTAGGTGACAACGCTGCATTTTTCGCGACGTCACTGAGCACTAAATTTTATTTGTCTTGAAGAAGGCCCACAAGATGCCGAATCCTTTCAAAATAAATGGCAGTAATGTAATTTAAATTAAAAATTAATACTATATACCCAAAAAGTAAAATACAAAATTGCTGAGAGTAAACATTTACAACCCTATTCTAACAAACGTCTAACCTACCAGATAGCAAAATAAAAGAGAGTTCAGAATGATTTCGAAATGTGCTCTTAAATAGGTCAGATGTCTCACTTTCTGAGGGTTTTCTGATCATGAGATCTTTATGAGATCTTTATGAACCCATGTTCAGAAAACCCTTTAAAGTGGGACATCTGACTTCTTTTAGTTAGCAACTTAAAACCTCCATAACTTAAAAACTATAATTTGAATAAAAATGCAATTTTCCAGAAAACTGTAACAAACTCTAATAAACAACTTTCTCATTGTAACTTTTTCGTGGCTTAAAATTTGCCCGTTAAACAAAGTCTCAAAACACGTTTGTCAGAAATTCGCGGAAAAATTCATCATTCATTTTGTTTTTTGAGATTTTTATGTTTTTTTTTTGTTTGTTAGACGCGGAAAACTGTTACGATCAATTTGGTATACTTTCTGTTCCAAAATTCACAAAAATGAATTCACTGCCGTGAGTTGAAGTGAAATAAATATTGAAATTTTTTATGAAATTAAAATTACATTTTTGACGTTTATTTAAATAACTATAAAATTTAGACATTTTTGTCACAGGGGAAAAAGATGCGTATCTAAATTCCCTACAAATACCAATTTTTACTTTTTCGATCCGAACACTTTTGAAAATTTGTCATTTGGACACAACTTTTCAGCTTGAACTTTGAGATAACTGCTTGTCTCTCAATGTGCTAGAGTCTGGGCCAGTGTCAGCCTCTAATTCAGTGAGAACTACAGTGGATATTGTAGAAAAATATAATTTTAGAAAAATATCTTATTAGAAACATTTTTGTTAAGAAATATTTTCCCTGAAGATATTTTGTCGTTATTTTTGCAAAGTAATTTTTTTAAACTTATTCAGCCGTGACATCTTAAATGTCAGCAACGATGACTATTCAGATTATCTTCAAACTTTATGGAGTAAAAAATTAAGCCACCAGTTTTTATAACTATAGTATTTACACCATGTGTCCTTCAAAAATGTCTAGCAATTCACTTAGTCACGTTTGAAACACATTTATTGTAATTATTAATGGGATTGTTAAACAAAGTAGCGTCCAACGAAATTATTTTACCGGTAAAATTAGATCAAATTTCTAGTGATATTTTTATGATAAACACAACAATAGTCAGTCGGTAGAATAATTAGGGCAACCCACCAATCATATTTCCAAAATAAAACGTGAAATGAAATTTCAAAACAAGAGAGCGCCGTCTACTGTCACTACAAGATATGAATGTCACGATTGTACTGCTTGATGGCAGAAAGAACTAAAGAGAGGTATAACATGTGTTATATAACGGCGTCGTCGCATGACGTGGAATCTCCGCATGGGAAACCAGATACATTAACAAATGATATTAACAAATTATAAAAATATAAGTGATATATGTTCTCTAATCTTTCAAACTGAAAAAATAAAATTTTAAAGAATAACAATGACCTTGGCAAAAAGAAATATTTATTATTGAAGTTGATAATATGACAAAGATGTAAACAGGATACATTGCTAGTTATTAAATAGAATTTTTAAGGCCGCCATTTTCTATAAGTTCTCTACAGTCGAAAACTGTTGGACTAATATTTTTTTTTACAAAAATATGGTAAAATTACTGGACACAGGAACATTAGCGTGTTTGCATGAAAACGCACCCTTATACTTACTCCGTTTGGGCACCTTCAGGCGTCCCGGGTGTTTCGTCATCGTTTCTGCAACTCGATCAAACTCGATTAAAAAATATTTTTACCAATTGATTAACTTATTTTCATTCTTTTTAAGCATTATGGAAGTACAGGGACATCATACAAGCTACATTTTGAGGGACCTTTATCGATCTGTTATTAATTTTTCACAGTATTTTGCATAAAAAAGTAGGCATTACTAAAAATCCGAAAGTACATATACGGGATCGATATTTTGCATTCTGTTTCTTTTTATTGATTATTCGAGATTTTTATTCGAATTCCTACTATTTTACACGACCTGTAATTCCAGAATATTTAACACATTCCAAAAATTGATTTGTTGCAGTCTAGAATTGCTTTAAATTATGTCAATATCATCGAAGAATTATTTATATCGTTCTCCGTATTTCATAATTCTCGAAGAAATGTTCCGTTTTAGAGTTTTGAGTTCAAATCATTCGATAATCCAAAGTATGTAATCGCTTCTTTGAGGTTATGTGCATTAATGTATCGTATAACTGAAAGAGTGGGAAAGAAACAGACTTATTTCGTACTAAATCGTACACAGATTTTTCGTATACTTTTTGGTTTGTTGCGATATTCTTTGTTTAATTTTGTGGAGCAACGAAAACGGAGTCGCACATTTTGTGATGTGACAGACATTTTAATTCTATGCGAAAAAAGTTTAACCTAAAAATTAACCGATTCTTATTTCAATTTTTCCAGTGGTTTCTCTTTTCAAATTAGAAACAATTCAGAAATGTAATAATTTATCTAATTTATTTTCAGCAATTCACACTTTTATGTACATTAAAATAGGAACAATAAATTCCATATATTTATATCGAGAAACTTCTTTACGTACTTTTAATAAAAATTGCTTGATTTTTCACAGTAATCTAAAAATCAATAGTCTGAAAACAAACAATCATATTTTCTTTAAAAAACAAAAGTAACAATTTTATGTTAATGAACTCAAACTTAATATACATTGAATATTATATAAAAACTTGATGCAGAAGTATCTAATAAAATTTCTCGACTGCTTTAATTAATAATTAAATTGTAAAAATTATGTCGGTCACCTTAAAATAAAAATACAAAAAAGAACAATTCGTATGGAATTGTTGCCTGGGGTTCAGCAAATATTATTAATTTATTACATAATGTTCACAAGAAAATTGTTAAAATATTAGTGAAACATGACAACAAATGTAGAAAACTTATGCTAATCTAGAATAAGTATATATTGGAATGCATCTCATATCATTATGAAGACTTGAAAAACCATCATCTAAGCCATACGACTACTCGTTTTAAATCAATATTGTTACCTAAGGTCAAATTAGAAATCAGAAGGCTGAATCATAAATTTACTGTTATACTCTATTATAATAAACTACCTAACAAGTACAAAATTTTAAGTAATAAGAACTATAAGCAGGTTACAGCGAAAGTTTTGAAAATTGTTAGAGTAAAATACATTATAATGCGGTTCACAATGTGTACAATATATGTTTTCTTGTTTATTTATTTATTTTTTTGTTATTTTTATTTTAGTTTCTTTTTTTTTTTATCTTTTAGTTCTTTTTTATTTTCATGTCTTTCCGTACCTGGTTGCGTACAGATGTTTTTATATCTCTGAAACAAACTTGTATACATATAATCAGGATTTGTATGAATGTTGTAAATCGCATTTACAAAATTAATAAAATGATCCTTGTAAGTTATTTAAATTATATGCGTATTAAAAGAATTTAAATTTCTTAAAGTTTCAATTCAATATTTGAAGACTAAAATCTACAGATTTTAATCATTGTTTTTGTATTTAGGAACTCTTTATATGAATATGTCGAATATGTGTTAAATTGTAATATCTTTAGAAAGAATCTTGAAGATAACGAAGAAGTTTTTCAGCTTCAATGTTTGAACACTTTTTATGGAACACTTTCTTTAATGAACTTCATTTTCTCAAAGTTACTTGTTTTTTGTTAATATCCTTTCGTAATCGTACAAAAAATATAATTAAGAAAAATTCCAAAATGATCAATAAATTAGGTAACTTTAGAGTATCCGGAAAAATTTTAAAGTGGATTGAGTCATACTTATCTGTTCGAATCAAGGGTAATTTTTCAAAACTGATCTATTGTACAATCTGGTGTACCCCAGGGCTCTCATCTCTGACCACTTTTATTTATTTTATATATAAATGATTTATGCTCAGTAATTAAACATTCTAATTATCTGTTATATGCAGACGACCTAAAATTATATTCACTAATACATTCTCATGTAGATTCTTTAAATCTGCAAAAAGATATTGAATCTATTATGGAATGGTGCAATATACAAATCAATTGTTTTTAAATGTAGAAAAGTGCAAAGTTTTGAGTTTTCATAATTTGTTTTACTTTACTAACAATTCTTATTTCATTAATAGTCGGTGCATAGATAATATTAATTCTTATAAAGATCTAGGAATTACATTTAATAGTAAATTATCATTTAGAGACCATTTAGTTAATAATAGAGCTTTGAAAATGCTCGGATTTGTAATACGATCAACTAAACACTAACAATACTAAAGCTATAATTTTCGCTAGTTTAATGATTAATAATTACAAATTTATCCCTCATATGTTTCCAAAAAACTGTTAATAATACAGTTTTCATATTCGAAATTGGAACTTGTATAAAATAATACTCGGATATTTATACCGAGTAAAATAATACAGCAATATGTACCTTGCTGAAATGAACGCGATATTTATCGAAATTTTACTAAATAACAATGTGAAGTATTTCTCTAGAAAATATTAAGATTGTATTAAATTTCCTGAATGCCATTAAATTAATATAAAAATTGGTGTTGTAGAAGGTTTTTAAAGTCTCAGTCAATTTTAACCAAATTTATTAACTTTATTGACAGACATTCATAATTCTTTATATGAAAATTGTATGAAGAATTCAGATCAATTTCTTAATAATTGTTCCAGATAAAATTTCATTACAATTTACAGAAATATTAGTCAAATTTAAGAAATGTACAAAATTCTATTAAAATCGACTAAGTTCCTGAATGTTCTAAAATACCAATTTCGATATTAATTTAGCGGAATTCAGACAAATTCAGTACAATTCCAGAATTTTTAAATGAAATAGCTCAGAATAACACTTAGTAAAATTTAGATAAATATTGAGTTCATGTCAGCAATATCACTATACATTTTATCGAATGACATTATCCTGAAAAGAATAGTTTCAATGTCGATATTAAATCAGTATTATTAAGAGATTTTCAGGAAAATATCAGCTTATTTCAGAAAACTTACTACATTTTGATAAAATACGCTGCAATTTTTTAATGCAGTGATTTTTATAGTAATTGCGAGTGTAATTCAGGAAAATTCAGAACAATTTTAGTATTTTTCAGATAAATATTTTAGTAACATTCAGATAAATATTTCAATAAAATTCAGATAAATATTCAGTACATTTCAGCAATGTTACTACTATTTGCTAAAAGTCTCTGAAATATCCTGAATATACTACTCCCAATTTCGATATTAAATCAGTATTTTTTAGAGATTTTCACAGGAACACATTTTCAGTACTTTTCAGCAATATTTTTCCACAAGGGAGTACCTAACTTAACTCATGCTTCTCCTATATGGTCACCCTACACGCAAAGAAATTTTAAGTGAATGCAACAGCATTTTGGGAAGTAGTAGTTACCGCACAGATTCTGACGAATATGAAATGACGGTTAAAATTCGAATTCGTTAAAAAGAACATTTTTATAAACAGATCCAATTTGAGTGCATCTTCGAGAATATTTATTCATAATTTCTAGACGATATAGTTATTAATAATTATTTGTAATGATCTATAAACGTTGTTGAAACGGAAAAACTTGGTACTTTTTTCATTCTAAAGCTTCCGTACTGAAAACAGTGCAAGATACAACTAAAAATGCACTCAACCTTTTATATAGAGCACAAAATTTTCTAAAAAAAAGTCAGGGAGAGCCCTAGTCTAAAGTTAATAGATTATCCATGAATAACGCCGGAATTTTGTCTTACAAGTTAATTATGAATATTTTAGAATTTTTGTAAAATATGAGGCATATTCCATCGTTGCTCGTGGCTAAGCTATTAACTTTAGTCTAGGACCCTCGCTGACTTTTTTGTAGAAAATGTTGTGCTCTAAAAAAAAGTTTCAGTGCATTTTTAGTGTATCTTGCACTGTTTTCAATACGGAAGCTTTAGAATGAAAAAAGTACCAAATTTGTCCGTTTCAACAACGTTTATAGATCATTAAAATTAATTATTGATAACTAAATAGTCGGAAAATCATGAATAACTATTCAAAAAGGTGTAATAAAAGTGTATCTACTTATAAAAATGTTCTTTTTAACGATTTCGAATGTTAATGGAATAACATGGATATTAGTTTTACAGACCTAGAATCTCCGAGATTCTTTGCAATTGTGTGTAAACAGTGTTTAATTTCATATTATGATTAAATTTTTTCTTTTATGCTAACTCTAAATTCGAGCGTAAAAGAAAGTTATTTTATAAGAATTGTTTACTTTTGTTATTATGTTAAGGGTGGTTAACGCCCATGAATATTTTTAATAAATAAATAAAAATGGTTTTTGATGGAAAACACGAAATGTGAGTAAAAAACAAGTTGTAAATAAAAAAAATTGGAATGTGAACCTTTTCTACTGTTCGTTTGGAGATGATTCACACTTCAATTTGTTTTGTTTATTTACAACTTGTTTTTTACTCACGTTTCCATTGAAAACCTTTCGTAAATTTCTAAAACACAAACTTACCAGTCAGTCGCTTATTTTTTATTTCCCGTTAATTAATTTTTAAACAATTCCATATGTCGAAGTACTGAAATATAAAGTTAAGTTCAAAGTAGTAAAAATGTTTATTTTACTAAAAATCAGGACGAAATTACAGACTTTACTGAAATAATTCTTAAATAACATTTCACAAGATCTTTGATTCACTATCAATAATTTTTTTATTTCTGCATTTTAGAAAAAGTGAAGGAAAAAAAATAAAATTGTAAGTTTATACGTTCCAGATGAAAATTAGTATTTTATTAATATTCGAAGTAAACAATTATGTTTTGATTTCAAACACAATGTGTAAGCGTGCTTATTATTGCTATCCTTCAAATTCAAATTTTAATAAAAATACGTCCGAGGTATCTTGAAACTTTTAAAGCAAGCTAAATATACCACAAAATTCCCTTACTTTTAATAACATTCTTTATACATATCGGGGTCAACTCGAAACTATTTTCGAGGACTCGTGCTGAGAGAATCTGGTGCAATTTTCATTACTAAACAGTAGAATTAAATTATACCAGTTTTCCTCAATAAATATTTCAACAATTTTGAGTAAAAGTGGTGAAAATAAAATAAAATTTTACTAAAACTGCTTCTCATAGTCTCAATATTTTAACATTATACTTCTTAATTGATACAAATTAATCGACGATGGCTCCCTCCTAATACAGATGCACTAAACATTGGAAGGAATTATGTATACAAATATCGCTGATATATCTGACATAGAATATGTGCGGTGAAAAAATAACGTAAAAGTTAAAAATATTATCGAAATTGTAACGGACTTATTCTTAATCCTATGCAATCCTTTCCAACTTGCGCTACGTCACAAACTTTACACATGCTATCTTTGAACTGCGGATGATAGCTTGCACCGCACAGGGAGCATTTGATTTCGGGCTTTCCCCTATATATCGGAGTGTACGTAGCTCCGCATAATGTGAATGGATTGTGCTCGTCGTACGCCAATTGATGTTCGTCTACAGGATTTTTATCAGACGCCTGAAAACAAATCAAAACATCAGCAAACATTTAAATTTAAATTTCATCAAATGAAAAATAGATTACTTACTTGTAATATCTTTCTGACTTGTTGCGCTACTTCCGGCCTTGGTCCTAATTCGAGTAATCGTCTCGCGAAAGTACTTGCAGTTTTGTAGTTCTTCAACTTAAAGAACATATTAACTGCTGTCCTCAGAGTTAAAATTTGATGAATAGGTTGTAGGTTACAGTGCGTAAAGTAGGCTGCCATTTCGCAGACTCTTTTTTGCTCTTCCAATGAATTTTTCGGTAAACTCTTTCGTTCGGTCTCCATTTTCAAACCGAGAATATATTCGCGACAGATCTGCATGAGTTGCTGAGCCTCTGCGATGTCTTGCCTACTCTCCACAATTAACAGCGGTATCGTAATTAAAATGTTCTGCAACTTGTCGATAGCTTCGACGAATTTGCCGCTGGTTGTAAGTTGGTAACAGATTTGAAGTCTTTTTACAAGATCCGGTAAATGAATTCCAATAGCCGGCAGACAGTTCTTCGGTGACATGTCTTTTCGATTTCGCATCGGATAACTGAACTGGGACGGGAAACTTGGAAGGGTTGGGAACGAAGTTCGAGATCGGGCAAACGTGCTCATGAAAAGAGTTTGGTACGGAAGGAAATTTACAACTCCGACTTGAGAGTTAAGTAATCGGAAGGCTGTTTCGAATGATCCTGCAAGAATGTGATCCACTGCGAATTGTGAATTATTTACCCAGTGTTGAGTTACTGGTATTCCTCTGGTGGGTGGGGCGAAGTAATCACTGTCAGCGTTAGATGCTGTCGCAGCTTCCAATTCTGCTGGCAATTCGACATCTTCGACTTCCCATCCTGCGTCACCCTCTTTGTCATCGGCTACGATACCATCTTCATTGACTTCGTCTTCATCCATTTCAAGTTCGTCTTCTTCGTTGCCCCAACCTTCGGGTACTTCTGAATCTTCCGCTGATAAAGTTGCACCTACGTTATTTTTACCTCGAGAAGCTATAGCTCCTTCGAAGAAGCCCTTGGAAACTGTCAGTAGAGGCCAATTGTTCTCTGCTTGCTGCAGGGGTACGGGAGGACAAAGGTAAACTGCATCTCGTTGCAGATCAGAAATTTCTTCGCTAATTACATCATTCTGCGAATCGTCATCTTCGTTGGCAATTCCATGAATCTTTTCGCTGACGTATGCCAAGGAATTTTGACCGGAATTCTAGAATAAACATAATTTATTATTTTATTAGTTATTAAATATTAATTGCGAACTCTTTCAATAGTTTTTTTTTCCAAAGTAGGAACTAATTTAGTCAGTAAAATAAAAAACCGGACAGAATTCAAATCACAATTTCAAAGAATAGAGTCCACTCCGTTTGAAATTTTCACAACCGTATAAAAAATCTTAAATCTCATAAATCTTCAGGGTTTGATAATGTTACATCTGATCTACTTAAAATTTGTTCAAAATACATAGTTTCGCCTTTAAGTTATATAATAAATCTCTCATTCAGAAATGGAATCTGTCCAAAGTATTTTAAACATGCAGTTGTTGTTCCTATTTACAAAACCGGTGATCCATTAGAAATAAGCAATTATAGACCAATATCTTTATTACCAGCATTTTCAAAAATCTTTGAGGTCTGCTTAAAAGACAGAATAGTAAAATATTTTCATAAAATTGGTGGATTTCATAAAAATCAATTTGGCTTTTGTGAAGGTAAATCTACTGAAGATGCCATAGCTACCCTGACAGAAGAAATATCTCTGGCATTAGAAAAAAATGAGCGAAGCTTGGCTATCTTCATAGATTTAACCAAGGCATTTGATACCCTGGATCATAAAATATTATTACAGAAATTAGAATGATATTTTGGCTTTTGCAGATGACACTGTGTTGATAGTCAAACAGAAATTATGGTCAGATACAATAAAATCTGCAGAATATGACTTTCAAATTGTACAAGCTTGGTTTGGGAGAAACTGTTTGACTCTCAATACCATGGCATTTTGGTGTCTAAATTAGCTTCCATGGGTATTCGGGGGAGTCTTCTAACGTCGATATCTTCTTTTATCAACGATAGACAATCTTTTGTGAAAATTAATAATTCCACATCTGATGGGTATATAATCACGTCTGGTGTGCCTCAAGGTTCCCACCTTGGTCCCATTCTGTTCACTTTATTTATAAACGACATCAAACAATTTAGTCAACACTCAAATATTTTAATTTTTGCTGATGACGTCAAATTATATGCACGGATTGGGTCTCCTTGTGATGCCTCGAGGTTACAGCGTGATTTAGAAGCTTTAGATAGGTGGTCTCATAGAAATAAATTAAAATTGAATATATCGAAATGTAAATTTATGTCCTTTTTCAGAGGCTCAAAAGCAATCGAATTTACGTATAAGCTGAACAACGAGTCATTAGAACCTTGTTCGATTATCAAGGATTTAGGTATTTTGTTCGATAGAACCCTTTCTTTTTCAGATCAATTGCGAGTATGTGTATCGAAGGCATATTCGTCTCTTGGGTTCTTAAGACTCTACATCAGGTTTTAGGAATGTTGGAACTTTAATTTATCTTTATAAAACTATTGTCTTGCCTCACATCTTGTATGGGTCTTCAGTATGGACACCTTACACCCTGCAGGGCATTGAAGCCTTGGAGTCGGTTCAACATCGATTCATAAGGATTTTATGTCTTAAAGAGGGTTCACCTATGAGTCTGTATAATCATGACTATTCTAGTCAAGCAGAACGCTTTAATTTAAGTACAGTTAAATCGATACATTTATGCTTCGATTTAAAATTGGCGTTTAGAATTATTAATAATATGTTAAGTTGTAGTGAATTAGATTCTGTTTTTTCTATGCGTTCAATACAGCATAATCTTCGGAGCGTGAAACCGGTTCAATAGCGTAACATTAATACAAACTATACTTTTTTTTCATGTATTCCATGTATAATAAGATCTTGGAATTGTCTACCATCAAGTATTATGAACTCAAGCCTTCGTATATGAGTTTCTCTCGTAGAGTGAAAGATTATTATAAAGATTATTAAAATTTCTTACGCGCCAAGGATTTACTTTGAAATTATTGTTTTTATTATTGTTTATATGTAATTCATGTAGAACGCGCCTTTATTATTTGTTCATATTTTGTAAAAGGCTTTATAGCCGTTGATTCAATAAATAAAAAAAAAAAATACCTCCAAAACGGTTTTTGTTCCTTTTGGATGCTACCTAGACACCATACCGAATAATTTAAATATTCATTATGAACGTGTTACATGTTCACAAACAGTAAATTGCAATTGCCTAAAACTGCGTAGGGAAATTCATACCAAATACTTGGATGTGGAAATAGACTCACATTTGAAATCGGACTATCACATTACACAGATGGCTAAAAAATTTAACTATGTACTTTTTGTCCTTACTAGACTAAAACCGATATTAGTTATATCTGATCTGAGGATGATTTATCATGCGTTGTTTTCATCCATTCTATTCTATAGCATTGTTGGCTGGGGTGCAGCCTGTAATGTGCATGTCAATCGAGTGCAAAAAATGCAAAAGAAAGCTCTTAAATTAATCTTTAACAAAAGGCAGAGATACCCCTCAGATCAGCTATTTAGCGAAACAAAAATGATAGATATTAAACAGAAGTACGCGGAAGCTGCATTAACCCATTAACGCCTGAAATGACATTTTTTATACTTCATTTTCAATCAAGTATTTCGTAATTCGTATCAAAATCAAAGTTGAAAACAATTAAGAGGTGCGTATCCTACTGTTTTCGAGGTCGCTCTTCAAGATTCCGAGGTCAAAATTGAGTTTCAGCCATCAGAAATTCCAATATGGCGCCGAATATGAAAAAAATTTCCAAAAAATTGGGCATATTTTATACTTATCAATTTTTTTCGAGCTATTAGAATATTGGGATTCTATTGAAACTCTGAACAAAGGTGAACAAAATACTTCAATTTTAAGGAAAAATTTTACTTTTATACCCTACATCATTCTAACGACCTCAAAATGGCGCAACAATGAAAATTTCTTTGAGAAATTTCTGGACGCTCTAACTCAAAAACTACAAACTTTAAAAAAAAAAATGCCCAGAATGAAAAGTTCTTAAAATTCATCAAGCGATATAGTGGAATTTTTTCAAAATTTTTTGATGACATTTTGAGACATTTTTTTTCAAAATTTTTTTGAAAATTGTAATTTATTTACAAAAAATTTTGAAAAAAATGTAGTGTATTCTCTGATGAATTCTACGAGTTTTTTGTTGTTCTTTGCAATCTTTTCAAAAATTTAATAGTTTTTTGGGGGATAAAATCCTAAATTATAATATTTGAAATTCATTTCCTCGAAAACTATCAACTTTTCGAAAAAATTGCAAAGAACAAATAACTCTTAGAATTCATCAGAGAGTACACTAAATTTTTTTCAGAATTTTTTGTAAATAAATTACAATTTTCAAAAAAATGTTGAAAAAAAATGTCTCAAAATGTCATCAAAAAATTTTGAAAAAATTCCACTATATCGCTTGATGAATTTTAAGAACTTTTCATTCTGGGCATTTTTTTTAAAAAGTTGGTAGTTTTTGAGTTAGAGCGTCCAGAAATTTCTCAAAGACATTTTCATTGTTGACGCCATGTTGAGGTCGTTAAAATGATGTGGGGTACAAAAGTAAAATTTGTCCTTAAAATCGAAGTATTTTGTTGACGTTTGTTCAGAGTTTCAATAGAATCCCAATATTCTAATAGCTCGAAAAAAATTGATAAGTATAAAATATGCCCAATTTTTTGGAAATTTTTTTCATATTCGGCGCCATATTGGAATTTCTGATGGCTGAAACTCAATTTCGACCTCGGAATCTTGAAGAGCGACCTCGAAAACAATAGGATATGTACCTTTCAATTGTTTTCAACTTCGATTTTGATATGAAATACTTGATTGATAATGAAGTATAAAAAATGTCATTTCAGGCGTTAATGGGTTAAACTATTGTTTAAAAAACAATAAAATTCGTTTGGTAGATCATGTTAAAAACACTTGTCAGAAACAACAAGGAATTGCAGTGCTTCCACACAGAACAAAAAGTGTGTCGTGTAGAAACTTTATGTACTTAGGCTTGAAATTTTATAATGCATATATAAAAGATAACACTAGTGATTGATAACAAATTAAAAAATAACTCGCGAAATATGCCACAGACTCTTTGAATGAGAAAAACTTCAATTTCTTTGTTGTGTTAATTTTAGCTTATTCTTGCTATATTAGTGTGTAACGATTTTTCTTTTGATTGTGGGGCTAAAAATAATTTTTTGGCATGCGTAATTAATTTTATATAAATAATTATTATTAATTATGGATCTGTGTTTCGTCCCAGGTCTGCTGACGGACTTGTCAGTTGGAGAATACATGAAACTAATCGTAAATATATAATAAAATAAAGGATACTACTCACACACATCCCTACCGCGACGCGCAAAACCGGATCCTTAGTGATCTTCTTCGCGACACAAACTAACTGATATTGATCAACCGAGTTGATATTTTATACGATTGTCATGCAGGTTTGTAAACAAGCATAATAAATATAAACAAAACTATTGAATGCTTCCTTCCCTATCTCTTATTTTTCTTTATATTCCTCTAAAATACCGCCACCTCCAAAGCATGGTGCCTCATAACGAAACACACCGTTACCAGTGAGATTTGTACTGTGATATTTGAAGAGAAATGACAGGAGAGCACATACACTCCATTCGCAGACAGGCTTTGCCTTGTGAATGACATTATACTCAAACAGCTAATAATATTGCTGAGATTCACTATATTTTTGTAATATTTAATTGTAGCAAATGAAAATGAAATAAATATCTATTATTATTATTATTAATTAAATGAAGAATTACCCTTAGTATTCTTGCTCGTTCGTAAATATCACCGAGAAGGAGGCTTCCTTGATATTGTCCAGAGAAATCTTTCCTAATTTCTGCAATTTTTGTCATTTTGCGTAGTTTATTCAAGTTTCCGGTTATTAAATACAAAAAGGCTAATTTTTCAAAGTTTTTGGTACGTTGGTAACACATTTCAACAACTTGATGATTTCCTTGGAGTAAAGCTGCTTGAGCCAGGCTCTCCCAACAACTTTTCTGATCCAAAACTCTCGCAGCTTCCAGCGCAACTTCGATGTTGCCACATTCCAACGACAAACCAAACCTCGTCTTCTCATCTTTTACAAAATGCAACGCTACTTCCGGATAACCTTTTTGTTGCAAGTAAGCTATAATTGACTGTCCGACTAAATTTGATGTTCGAACCATATGTAATACTTCTTCGTACTTTCGGTTAATCAGAGCCAATTTAAACTTGTATTCCGTTGGATCAATACGCAAAATACGAGGCCGACATTCTCGGTCCAAGCAGTAAACTTGATTGCCTTTTACTCTTGTTACGTAAATTGGTAGATCCAATGTCCGAATTATTCCGTGATCTCCGTTATTAATTGCGTATTTAATGTGATTGCTGGTTGTATAAATGAAGACGCCAGTATCGTCCCATGCGCCGGATTTAACTCTCGTGTTTTCGTGGATGGAACAAAGTATTTCTAGGCGACGGTTACAAATCGTAACGGAATGTTTGGACAGGAGGGCGACCCGTGACATGTCGTGGAACCAAACGACGTAGCGGCATTTGGATATTTTCACTTCGGCAAGGGTCCTCTTTTGTTGAACGTCGAAGAGAATCAATTGATCGGCTTCCCGAAGAAGAAGCATTCCAGTTCCGGCATAAAATATTTCATCACAGTTGGGAATTTGAATCTTTTTCGTAACTTCGTTTTTCAAATTTTTTATGAGTAACTGAAAATATAATTAGTTGTAACAAGAAAGTATAATCTTAAAGAAAATAATTGATAATTACCGAATATGCTCTGTCTAGAACGGCAAACCTATTTCTGGCAACCCATATGGCTGTAATACCCGAAGCACGCTTCGTTTCGGGTTCAGTATTACATTCGCTATCTTGAGGTATAATGTACAAATCGTAAATGCTATTTTCGATATTTGCAGCAGAACGGGTACAAACTAGTACTGCGTTCTCCGCTTGATTGTAAGATAAACTATAGGCTGGAGTTTTACCACCGCCACGAATCTGCATGACTGACGTATCCTTGGAGGTGGTGAAATCCAACTGACGTAAGAAACGTTCCTTAATGTAAAATAATATATTGCCGTACACAGCGTACGCTGGACGCTCCCGTTCCAACTTGAATATGACCATTCCGGAGTCGTGACCAGCAGCGAACAAATTCAACGTTGGATGAGCGGCGAGTACCCAAAACCTTTCGTGTTCTCGACGGACTGTGTGCAAACAAGTACGTTTGGTCATGTCCCACACTCTAACACTTTTGTCTTCGGAATTTGATAAAATAATGTCTTGTCGTGGATGGAATAGAACGCAAGATACATTATTGTAATGACCTCGGAATGTGTCAACTTCCCATGCTTTGGCATCGTTCATGCGATACATTTTAATTTGCCTGTCGTCAGCACCGGAGACTATTAAAGGTAATGTTGGGTGGAAGCATGCCCAATTGATACCACGGTCGTGTCCTTCCAGAACGTGTTTCACTAATGCGTCAGCTTGGCCAAACAAGTCGGTTGTACCAGGATTCTTTAAATGGTCTTCCAATCCTCCGGGTCCAGGTGCGACATTCTTTTTGCGTAATCCATATATGTCCCATACTCGAACGGTAAGGTCCAGAGAAGCTGACACAATCATATCTTCTGTAGGATGGAACTGGGCGCACATAACGTAATGATTGTGACCTGTTAAAACGCAGATACAGGTACGACTTTGCCAATTCCAGATACGAATGGTTTGATCGTCCGAGGCACTTAATATCCATGGATATTCATGGTGAAAAACTGTTGTCCTTATATAATCTAAATGTCCTAAGAGGGTGAAAATGCAACGGCGTTGCTTGTAATTCCAGACTTTAATCTTGTAATCGTCTCCGCCTGACACGAAGAGAGGCTGTTGGTTGTGAAAACAAATTCCTCGAACCGGGCCGTCATGTTCGTCGAATTTTTCCAACAATGTACACATACGGTAGTCCCACAACTGAATAATTCCATTGTGCAAACTAGACATTCCAGATAACAATAATGATATTATTAAGCAGTTGTTAAGTATAAAATAATTAGTAGCACATGATCTCTGTTAAAAATTATTTTTTACCTGGCAAGAACCCACGGCCGTTTTGGGTGAAAAGAAAGTCCTTTCACCCTTGCAGATTTCGTCTCGAATTTTGCCAACATGTTTTTATATTCACCTAATCCTTTTCATTACAACTCATTCAACAGATGCAGATCCACGTCAACGTCGGTGAGTGACGTTCTGTCGGTATGTATTCCTAAAATCACCATGCTTATAGTCCAAAACTCCAAATCCCTATCATTAAGGTACGGTTACATGACGTAAAATCTACGGAAACGGAGTTACGTTGTTCCGTATTGCAGGAAAATACACGTAACACACGTATTCCATCCAAACAACGCTAAATGGAATGTGCTCCAAAAGCAGGAATCCGGTAAAAAATAACCTAAAATAAGGTAAGTGTCCCAATACTGAAACAATCGTCGCAAGAGAATTATATATACTAAAAATGAATTAACCCTTTCGCTGTGAAGACCGAAAACTCGAAAGTGGGCTCAAAATGTTACGATCCCTGTAAACACGTAAAGTAAGAGTTATGTAATATTTACGTAAACATTGTTACATTAATGTTGCATAGTTGTTACATAACTGTTACTTTTGTGCAGGGATGTTTCCGGCCAATTTGAAATTTATGTAAATATGGATATTTATGTTTTTGAAGACGCTGATTACGAATTTGGAGTCAATTTTCAGTCATTCAAAATGACGAAACCAATGTGGCCGACATTTTTTTTTAAAGTCAAGCGGCCATATTGAATTTTCTGTTTGATATTTTAAAAATTTGTTCTAAAATTCCGATTCAGCGATTCAACATGCCCAATAAAACATAACGCTGGTATATACCTGTTTGTTTATTCTGTTTATTCAATCTTTTATTGTGTATTATACAGTCATGATTTTTTAAATAATAATTACTTTTATAAAATCAATTTACTGTTTCAAATATTATATTTTAATAAGGACAAAAGTGGATAAACTACACGTCGCTAATATGAACCGCAAACACAAAAGTAACAGTTATGTAACAATGTAACCAATGCGTAAATATTACGTAACCGTTACTTTCCGTGTTTGCAGGGAAAAACATATATAAAATGCATTTTCACACACGGAAAAAATAACTTGACACTTTTGGAACGTATTTTTGCTTCCCGATTCTGAATATGATAATAAAAATTATGTGTCGGGCATATTGAAGCCGACATTTTGAAAAAAAAAACGTATTTCATTTTGGGTATTTATAGTTGTTTTCAAAAATACATATCAAACAAAAAAAGATATCAAACGTAAAAGGTTGCATGCATATTTTTTGTAATCATAGTCAAAGGTAATAACCCAGAACACGAATCTATATGCTATAAATGAGGTTATGTGACACGACAAACTGATTATTCTAAGGTATGTACATCTATCTTTTGTAGTATTTGCAAAGAGCTCAAAAAGATATCAGAAACAATTTCTGACCTCGCTAAGAAAACTCCAAATGAAATCAGAATTATATCATAATGTGGTTAGACGATCCACTTAAAGGTGTCATTTCGGTAATGGCACAAAGACCTCTTAAAGAGGTCATATTTTGAAGGCATCCCTGCAAACACGGAAAGTAACAGTTATGTAATATGTACATAATGGTTACATTGTTGTTACATAACTGTTATTTTTTTGTTTACAGGGATCAAAATGATATCATGATTGTATCATAAAGTGGTCAGATGACTAAGGATATCATTTTGTTTTTGGTTTAAAAATCCCTTAAAGAGATCAAATTTCTGAGAATTTAATCAGCCTAAGCTAATGTAGGCAACAATAGGCGAGGTCGCAGTCAGCCTGAAACCGATCTGTTGCGATGTAGCAGTCTCTATGATATCATATTAGCAAACCATAAAGACATAAAAATTAGGACCTCATTTTGAGGACTTTCTGATAAATCTGCTGTCTGGGTTAGCGTTGATATTAGGATGAAAATGAATATAACCTTTCCTGTAGATATTTTGATTCTCTATCTTTTTTCTTTAAAATATGTTTTTGTCTAATTTGTAGGAGAGGTCGGGGTATTATTGGACACAGGGTATTATTGAACAGCGCGATATTTTTCCCGTTTGTAACGCTTGGAGTCTCCATCAACTAGCATCGACTCGTCTGATCATAATCTCATTTTCTATTAAGCACTTGACTTATTTTGACACATTGTTACCTCGTTATCATATCAAACAAAATTTTGATTGTAAAGTTGTTTTTTTCACTTAGTGTTTTGGTCATTTCTATAACATTTTTCGAAGAACCAAGTCAGGTAAATATATTTATAATATTCTTGGAACTAAAAGCTTAACGCATATAAGGGTTTTTGATGAAATTTGCATGGTGTCTTATACGCCGACATTTTGTAAAAATGAGCGTTCGGGGTATTATTGGACACTTCTGTTATTTTGACACTGATGCGGAGGAAAATACTGATTTCTGCATAATTTGCATGAAAAATATGCCCGAGAAAGAAAATCGCCGAAACATAGCCCATTGTACCGCTTATGATCGAGGTGACACTTCAGTTGTGTCGGAGCAAACCGGAACACTTTCATGTCTTACTTTATTTTATTCATTATGATATAGATATTCTTTCAGTTTCATTAACAAATAAACGTTTTCCAGCAATAATTTTCATTTTTTTTTCATCAATTTACAAGACTGTCCAATAATACCCCAAGATTTTTTAAAGTCTCAAAACCCAGTTTTTTGCGCCAGCTGATACAGACTGTACAATTTTAAACAATTAGGTCAAATTGCTAGTACCAAATGAAAGGTATTTATCGTACCACAAAATCAAGCTATAAATTTGGAGAAAAAACAATTTTTTTTAGAGTTTCTGGACAAAATAAAAATGTGTCCAAGAATACTCCGACCTCCCCTACTTTTTACAAGAAATGCATAAAATCGAAATAAGACGGAATTTTTTCAATACTGTAGGCTTCAGTACGTCTGCAGGGAAATTTTTATTGTCGTATTCAAAAACAGTAGGCAAAAATATGTTAAAAAAACTCGTTACGATTCGTTTTTTGAGTGAGGAAATTCAATATGTTACCCACTTCTTAGGTTAGGTTTACACTTAAATTAAACAGAATGTTATTCAATCCATATAGGCGTAGAACTAATAACTTAAACAAAATCGAAAGTTCTTTAAAATGTTTGAGATTTTCTTTTAAAAAACGCGAAATGTAAAATAAATTATATCAGTGTTCCGTAATCGGGACCAATTGTGAAAAATATGACCGCATTATGAAACGCTCTAAAAATCGTTTCATAAATACGGACTGCACAAAAAGTTATATCCGTATTGTGAAACACCTATTTTTATAAATTATGTATTTCTAAAACCTGAATATTTATTTAATAATAACAATGTATGGAAATTGAACTTTTTAGTAATAAATATAGAATGCTTTTAAAAATGTTATTAGGTAAAGATTCATGAAACCATTGACCACAAACGTTACCAGTTTGATGCTAACATCATAGATAACATCGTTTCGCTCTGTCGAAGAGATATTTGCCCGTATCTATTTTTTTCTTGTATTAAAAGTAATTGGACAATGTAAATTATTTATGTTTAAATAATATTAAACAATGACTTAATGCCCACAATTTTCCGAAGATAATATGCTTTAATTAAGGCGTAATACTAGTATGCATTGTCGTGTTTCAAAAATTGGGACATAGTTTCATAATTGGGACGTTTACCTCATTAGTTCACTGGTCTAGTTAATTTACTTTTGCAGATATCCGAAATATTTCTGTGTTCGGATTTGGATATTATCAATGGATACCGGTCGATATAAAAATCTATGACAACACGTGTTCGCGACCATGTTCGCCTTTTTCCATTCTTGGAAAGGTGATTGTTGATAAAATGATATACAATATACGAATAGATTTGCGAACACGCGTGAAACTGGTAACCAATCCCAAAAGAGAATCTAGTAATTTTTTCCTTAAATCATTACTAATCACCGGACGACTGTTCAATGTGTGTATGCAAATGAGCTTCAGGAAATATGATAAAAAAATGTATTTCGATAATACGAACGATATTCATCTTGAAGGGGGATATCCAAAATCTTACCGAAGTCGGCCTCCTCCATTTTTTCCCCAGTAAACACAAGTTGTAAAAAAAGATGTGTAGGTGCGTTCGATTTATTTTTTTTTATCGTTCGTTCGGTAAATCGTTCGGTATATTGTACGGGAAGAGTCCAAATCGAACCCAGCTAGCATTTACGGTAGCGTCTTTTTTTTATTTCAAACCGATGTTACTGTGCCATCACCAAGACGTCATAAGTCCGTCATAAATGACATGTCTTTTTTCAGACGTCCTAACGATGTCTTAGACGTTTTTAAGACGTCTGCAAAAAGACATGTCAGTTATGACGGACTTATGACGTCTTGGTGACAGGACAGCAACATCGGTTTGACATAAAAAAAAGACGCTACCATAAATGCTAGCTGGGAACGCACTTACTGTCCTAATGACAACAGAATTTCAAAATGACATTATTTTGATGTAATTTTCCAATTTATGATAACGGCAATTCTCAAGATATTTTAATATCTACATAACTTGTCCAGGTTGTATAATATTTAGTAATAATTATTTCCACAGAAAAAGGGTATTAACAAGCCATAACCATAAACTTGAATTTGTATATGCAAATGTTTCGTGATTGGTAATAAAGACTGTACGTTCCGAAAAAAAATTCCGCAATTGCGTTGCTCTGGTAATCTTTCTTAGTTATGTTCCGTAAAAATAGTATAATATTTCTTTCTTATGAATTCAAATGGGTTCATCTTTGTGAAATTTGTTAATAACATTCTTTTTCACCAGGTTTTGGGATAAGCACAAAGAAGTCAGCTTAAACCATACACAGTCTTCAGTATGCGGAAATATTTTTATATTTTGACTATATTAGTAAAATCAATTATATTTTTCGAATTATTTTATCAGCTAATCTTTTATGCAATTTTTCATAAACATTATCTATTTTTTAGATCATTTGTACACAATCCTGTTTTAAGATTCTTTTTACGCAATCGATTAATTTTAAATTTCATTAATTTTAGTAACTAATACTATAAGTGTCTTCTACATTCTGTAATGCAAATGGTAGTAAATAACTTTTTAAAGATCATGTTTTTTGATTTCTAACCATAAAAATAAATTTAAATAACTTTAAAAGCCAACATATTTGCCGTGCATATATTAGTTCAAACTCAGCCGCCAAATGCGCCACTTTAGCTGTTTAATTGCCAATTGACGTACGATTGATTTTAAAAAATTGTTCGATTTTCTTTGTTATTTTTTAAGAAACCGTCTATAGTAATTAGAATTGCCTATAGCCCGAATTTTGTCAATTTTATTCAATCATCTTTAACCCTTTGCTTCACAGTGGGTCTCTGAGAGACCCACCTTTTATCCGCTACTTTTTTTATATTTCAAAATCAGTTTCTTATGTTTTTTACGTTGTGATTGATTTTCTACATAGCTAAGGCATTTATTGATTGAATGTAACATATCAAACATATTAAAACATATAGTTTAATTAATTATAAACAAAAATATACCAAAAAATGACCTGAAAACCCACGAGTAACATTTTTCAAGCAAATATAGTAGACTTTCAACTGTTTGTCCGCCATTTTGAATTTCTGAAATCTGACATCAGATTCGTATTCAGTGACCTCGAAAACCCCTGAGTAACTTTTTTCAAACGAATTTAATCGATTTTCAATTTTTTGTCCGCCAGATTGGATCCGTCATTTTGAATACAAGTGCTTAATATTACATTTAAGTCAATATTTATTAAACATTATGATTTATAAACAAATAAACAACTAAAAATCGTCATTTTTATAAAACAAATGTAGTCGCTGGTAAATTTTCAATTGGATCGAGATGAAACTGGGTATTCGGGGGTTTTTAAAGTCGCTGATGACGAATCTCGACTCAGATTTTGAAAATTCAATATGGCGGATTGATTATGGTCGACAAAAATGTAAACCGCCATTTTCAATATTTAAAAACTGACATCAGATTCGTATTCAGCGACCCTGAGTAACAAGTTTCACCCAAATTCAGTGAAAAGAGAAATGCGTGACTGAAAGGGTTAATTTACGGTTTTTAGTGAAACTTCCTACCTTATCGGCGGATCACTTTATATGTACAATTTTCACCAAACAAGTTTGTTCTGTATTGTTCTGTATTATCCTCTCCAATACATTGTATTTTCGATTCTTTGTTACGGAGGGTTCAGATTTACATAATTCTGCATGTATTTATTGGAGAGATCCGACATAAATGATTGAAACCGCCCATGCGAACGCGGTTTAAATAAAGGTGATTTACGGCCTATCATATGCACAGATATAATTTTGCGGCAATACATACAGGGTTTTTAAATGAAGGTACAATTAACGATTACATTAGGACAAAAGTAAATAGATGTAAAAATGGTAATTTTATTTATCACTCTCTCTCTACCTTTTATATTTATATGTATGGAACAAGTATGGTGTGTTCAATCGTGAAATTCTAAAAGGCAATTAAATTCTCAACGATCAGATAAGAACTGAATTTATAATTTCAAAAATTTGGTCAATCTTTCTTAAGAGGGGTCAGTTATTACCGTTATTATCGATAGATAAACTTTATCCAATTTCATGCGATATGTAATCGTCGTCGTCATATAGGTACTGCCCGTATTACCCATGTATATGTCGTATATGTAGATATTCCAATCTCCAAAATGGCTATGGCCCCCGATGAATAAGAACACACATAAACACGCATGATTACACCGACGAACACCTAAGCAGATCATTTCTGTATGTGTACTTTATTTAGAGCATAGGAATAAACGACATAAATTTATAGTGCAAACAGCTATGTTGTGTGTTAAGCTTAATTCTGTGTCTCTGCGTCGCGGTATTCAGTAGCTCAGTATGCATGCACATACTGAGCAAGAATTCTTCGACGGTAAACTCGATAGTCTCGATGGTATAATAAACGCCATTGCGCATTTTGCGTTGGTAGTCCGGTAGCTCAGAAAAATCTAAATCGCACATTCTGCCTTCTGCGGTTTCGTACCGCAATGCGCAGTTTTGAGCCTGCCACCAAAACGGTATGTAAATTCTATGAATACTAACAAAATTTCACTCGAGTTTTCAAGTTCGCCACCTTGTACCATCTTAACGCTGTTTTCCCAACGCTAATGTCGAGAAATCAATGCGAACGACGTTTGCAAGATGCATTGAAAAGTAAACAAACCCGTCATTCCGTTCATTGACGTTATTTCTGCAAGACAAAATCTTGTCTATGTAGCAGCCATCGCTACTAAGATTTTTAGCCTACGAGTACGGCCCACTGTACATTGTTATTTTTGTCGAAGATGAAAAGGTGCAAGTCAATGTAAAGTGCCAAGATGTCCTAGATGTTTCTAAATGTGTTACTCTGATCGATCGCGACAATATGTATGTGTAATTTTTGTTCATTGATCATCGTAATCGTCATTACGGAAATCTTTGGAGTACCGATTTACCTTTATTCGTTACTGATGTTCATCTCATAACGTAAGTAATGTTTTTAAATTACTTTGGGCATTACTAATATAGAAATAAGTTTCTCCCTAGCACATTCTTTAACATCAAGAACACCTAATTAAGCGATTAAATGTAACCAATATCTCTTACGATATTACTGACCTAATATTTTTAAAGCTTTTGTTCGTGACGGTTTCACATGAAAATAAATAGAGGAGAGACCGGTAGCTCGACTTTTAATTAGTTCTAAGAATGTAAAGATAGATTTTGGCTAATTTTATAATATTTTTATGGTACACTACCCAAAACGGTAAATTTGAGAACAGGAAACTATTTGTCTATACTTTAAAGCTATAGCTTAAGTTTTTATTCTGCAAATTCATAAAATGAACATTTAAAAAAAAATAGGTAAATTTCACAGTTAATATTTATTGTCATATAATAAGTGGTCTAATTATCGTGTGTACACAAACATTCATCCCTCAGATTTCGATTTAGGCTATAAAAACTTTATTTTTTATGTCTCATTTGTTTATAATAACAATTTTAAGGCTCATACATACTTTCCGGTACCCCCGACCACTTAGAGTCCGGTAGCCCCGACCGGTAAAAATATTGCTTATCTAACAATTTTAAAAGCTAACTTGACTTCGATAATGAAATTAAGCTTAAATATAACTTGTTTTTTCGTTTATTCTTCATAAAGTGACTTGATGGCTCATACAGTGACTTGAGGAGTATTGTGATAGTAAACGAGGGAGGTTATAATACACGTAAAACGAATGCGTTGGCTATAAAATGTCATAAAAATAATTTTGGTTACCACTCCATTGCTGCTCGATTAAGTCGGATGTGGAATTCATTACATAATTCTCAGTGTGTTACGGACGTAACGACTTTAAAAAAAATCGCACTTTTAGATCAACTACAGTATTATTAATGCCTATTCGTTTTATATTTTGTATATTTTGTTATTTGCTATATACTTGTTAATTTTATGTTATAATTTTGTAAAAGGGACATTGTCCCGTTGGTTTGATAAAAATAAAGTACAGTAGGACCTCTCTTATTCTAATTTTCCCCTTACCCCCACTTACTTTGCTTGCGAACTTGTGATTCGTGAACAATATTTTTCGTTGACTTTTCTTGTGATAGTGGAAGAAGACTTGTGGGCGAACGATTAGAATAAGAGTGGCTGGACAATTAGAATAAGAAAGACAATTAGAATAAGAAAGGCAATTAGAATAAGAGAGGTCCTACTGTAAATAAATAAATAAATAAAAATCCTCTCACGAACAGACTGGCACACATCGAATGGCGGCTTTAGTTACGTGAAGTGATTTATAGATTTATTTAGGAAATAAATAATTCTGGTAACAGTAACGGAAATTACCAGATCTTGAGTATGTAGTTTTCTATATTACATTTTTTTAAAATAAAGCTATTTTGTAATACATGGGCACAGAATAATAGGTTCAGCACAATTTAATTAGATATCTTTCCTTCAAATCTGGTTCCCCAATGCATATTTTTGACCACGATCATCAACATCTCCCTACTGTAAAATCCTTACACCGTTACCATGATTTACTTTTGGCCTATAATATTGTCAATTTAACTCGTAGTCCTGTTATATTTAATTTATTCGAACATCGAGTAGTCTCACATAGCCTACGCTCTTTTAGACCTGTCTACGAGGGTCTCCATAAAACTAATTACGGCTTTTTATCGACTATTCTGCACGTTAAAAGGGAATGGAATATGTTACCGCATAATGTACGCAGCTTAGGTTTACTTCCGTTCAAATCGACAATAAGAAGACTTACTTCAGCTTTCGTTTAAAATTTTTTTTTTCTGTTTAATTAGCTTCAGTCTTAAAATTAATCGTTGGCTTTTCTAATTCATATTTTCGTTATTTTTTTGTTATCTTTATAAATTGTACAGATTTAGCGCCGCGAGACACATTGTTGTAAAAAGCACACCTGTGCTGTTGATCACAATAAATAAATAAATAAATAATAATAATTTTTTGATAATAAAGAGATGAGTCGAACACTCGGAAATTTTAACTGACAATATTATTTACGAAACTGCGAAGGCAAAAGAGCAAAAAAAAATTATGTTTATGTTCAATAGTTTTAAAAATTTAATCAAAAAACTTCTTTAACGATATGTTTATTACATTGCTTACTACATCTATTTTAAGTTATATTAAATAATGGAGCATATAAACATTAATTTATTTCAAATAAAAATCCATTATAAGTATTTAATGATGCATTCCTACCATATACAAGTTAATTTATTGAGTGGTCGGACTACCGGACAATTAAAATGGCATAACCAATTTTATGAACAACAAAAAGGATCAATTTCTATAACAGATTCGCTATTTTGTCTTCAAATTATCGACGGATGCATTCAATTTGATACAAATATTATTTTTAATACTTTCTATTACTTGTTGAAGTCATGAAGAATAAGTTATATGCCAAAAACCTTAGGCGTTCGAGACTACCGGACTCTCCCCTATATATTGCATATATAGAATGAATGCTGTTACGATAATCTTACAATAAATTCATACATTATAATTTCTTGTTATTTAATTTTTGTTAATAAATTCTTTTCTATATGAACAATGCTGGAAAATTATTAAAATTGGCTGAAATAACCACCATTTGACCAATAATAGGCAGTTATTTATAGCACCCTGCTTTTTGAGAAAGTAAATCGGAACTTATTAGCTTGATATCTTGTTTAAGGTAAGAGGATGTACCTGAAATTTTAAATGTTCAATGAACGAATCTTTAGAACAGACTTACTGTATTTATTGTTTACAACCGCATAGGTAGAAAATTATAATTTATCAATGTTCCAAATATGCAAGACCTCTCAGTTACTCATATCGTTAGTAAATCATCAATGGATTATTAGAAAACCATTCAATGAATGTTCGGAACTTCAGGCACATGTAAGAAGTACAGTCGTGAACGTCGTTCGGTTGTGAACACCCCTGCGTACATTTTGATTGAAAAGAAATGTATCAAATTCAACAAATGTCAAGTGTGTGTTATCGCTATACGTAGGTTTTGTGCGAATATGAAAGCAAAAAGTCGCTTGCGCTTTGTCATCGAACAAATTGATTTTCTGACATGTATACGTCATCACAAATCTATTTTTCTGTATTCTTAAAAGCCATACAAATTAAATTTAATCAAAGGAAAAGATAAGTGCAAAGCATAGTTAGAGTAAATTTATTATATTTAGTGATTTAATAGCGACAACCACAACAATGTGCAAAAGAAACTTTTTTTTATGAAGTTGTAATGTAACTATAATAATTGGTTGTGGACGCCTAAATTGTTTCGATTGTGAACACCCCTTTTTTTGACAAATCTATCAAAAATATTGTTGTATGTATTGTATATAATCGATCCTTGGTTTTCCAAGTTTTCTCAAATCTGCTTTTTTGTTTCACTTTTCTCTGTGCTGGTTGAAGTGTGCTCAAATGCGTAAGAGTCATAGCGATTTTCACTTACATTGCACTCGTTCAGTGTTCCCATAAGAGTCCATGTAAAATTTGGCACTAGGGCAGTGCCAGTTGCACTGGGCGAGTGCAATTATAATGTGTGCTCTTATGAGAACGCTGAACGAGTGCAATGAAAGTGAAAAATGCCATCACTGTCAATGTAAACATAGTGAAGAGGATGAAGAATTATAGGTATCAATAGTGCTATCTTCTGTTGTTATTCTGTTGTTAAAGGTTTTTGAAATCAATAAATTATCATTTCTGTATATGTCTGGATGCTTTACTCCATTTTGTCCTATTTTTAGTAGATTTTTCAGTGGTGTTCACAACCGAACCAAAAAATTTTGTTTGCCAAAAATGACGACTCTACTAAATGCTTAACCGAAGTTTTCTAGTCGACAGAATCAATTTAGTTTTTTCAATAATAGTTAACTAAGGTCTCTAGTTATACATCCATATGCATATTTAGTTGAGCAAAATTTATGAGCCAAAAATGAAAGGATATCCGTAACCGAACCTCTTCCCCTATAGTAAAACGCACTCTTCAAACTTCCTACGTCCCACAATGTACACATTTAATTTTTACCTAAATAAACATACTTTTAAAAGTATTTATTTATTTATTGTAGTAGACAGCCTTGACAGGCCTTTATACAAAAAGAAATAACAATCTACGCTTAATAATAACGAAAACAAGAATAAACCTTAAGTATTAACAACCCTTTTGCTGTGGACTACATGTATACACGTAGTTATAGAAGATTGAATAAACAGAAATATACCAGCGTTATGTTTTATTGGGTATTTTGAATCGTAGGATCCGAATTTTAGGTCAAATTTCTAAAATTCTAAATGTAAAATCCAATATGGTCGCACAAAATTGGAAAATTTTGAAGCATTTTTCATTATACACGTAATTAAAAAAGAATTAATAAATAGAGAATAAAGAAACAGATATACACAAGAGTTTGATTTTATCGGGTATGTTGAATCGCTGAATCCGAATTTGAGGACAAATGTTTAAAACTTCAAACAGAAAATTCAATATGGCCGCTTGACTTGTCGGTCAAAAAATGTCTAATATGGATTTGAAAGATTATCGATTGTACCCGATTGTACCACAAAACATTTCGTTTGTACCTCGAAGGGGAAAAAGTTACAGGAGTTACAAAAAATGCCAGCAACCGACATTAAGATAAACGTATCGGGTAGGGTGGTATTGATTTAAAATCGTTTGTACCCGATTGTACCATTCGAATTTTCGTTTGTACCTCAAAGGTACAAAAGTTACAACAGTTACAAATTTATTTTTTCCGCCGTTTGTAAGAACGTCAGGCAAAAGCTATTACTGTGAGCAAATTAAACGTAAATTTACAATTTCCTATAATTATTTCATGAACCCACAGGCGATACAAAAGATACAACAGTTACAAAATATCTAAATCACAACTATTTGTGCATAGTTACAAAGTTACAATACTTTTTCTGTTGCATTTACGGAAGTAAATCATTTTGGAATTATTTTAAGGCACTTTCAGACGGGTACAAACGATGGATTTAGCACGGCTGTTTTCAAGAATCTCGGAAGTGACGACTGAATTTCGTTTTTCAAATTCAATCGTTTGTACCCTGTTAGTTACAAAATTTTTGAATGGTGCCTTGATCATTAATCATTCAGATTGAAATTTTATTAACCTTTGCCATTCTCTTTCCTATTTCCTGATTAGAAGTGGTAAACATGATTGCGCACGTTTTGTAACTTTTGTAGCTTATGTACGTTCGCAGGGGTTTGATGGGAAATTTGCTGGATGTTGGTAATTCCGTGACAATTTCGATGACACGATCTTCTTTCCCATTGTCTCGTCAGAAGTCGAAAAAGAAATTTAGATATTTTGTAACTTTTGTATCGCCTGTGGGTTTATGAAATAATTATAGGAAATTGTAAATTTGCGTTTAATTTGCTCACAGTAATAGCTTTTGCCTGACGTTCTTACAAACGGCGGAAAAAATTAATTTGTAACTGTTGTAACTTTTGTACCTTTGAGGTACAAATGAAAATTCGAATGGTACAATCGGGTACAAACGATTTTAAATCAATACCACCCTACCCGATACGTTTATCTTAATGTCGGTTGCTGGCATTTTTTGTAACTCCTGTAACTTTTTCCCCTTCGAGGTACAAACGAAATGTTTTGTGGTACAATCGGGTACAATCGATAATCTTTCAAATCCATATTTGACATTTCCGATATCTTCAAGTCGGGTGCCAGGTTCACACAGATTCATATTGGATCCACCATTTTGAATGATTGAAAATTGACTCCAAATTCATAATCAGCGTCTTCGAAACCATAAATATCCATATTTACAAAAATTTCAAATTGGCTTTAAACATCGTAACATTTTGAGTCCACCCGAAATAATTGATGAAATAAAACTATGTGGCTTTATTGTTAACACTTAGTTTGTCCCGTAAGTTTGAATATGGGACACGGGGAATATGTGTCTACACTTTTCGTATTTTGATAAATTTCTCGTAAATTGTTTAAGATATTGCGCTTGAAATTGAATGGTATATACTTTCTACATTAAAAAGGATGCATTATCAAACACTAGACTTTTAATGCTTTGAAGCAATAAATGTATACAGGCAACAGTTCGCACATGGACAAATATTCCCATCAGCAAGGACATTTGTCCGCCTAATAAATTAACCTACAATTATTATTAATTTTAATGTTCATCAGTAATATTTATATTACAAAACTATATTGAATTATAAATATGTAATTAAAGATATAATTAAAACATGTGTTCTTTAGTCTATTTCGAACAAATAACCTACAAAAGTGACACTTGTAGTACGGAAAAAGTCTTGTGGCCAATTACATAGCCCCGATTCTGTTTTTTAATCATTAACGCTTTACTAAATTGTTATGCAGTAGAATTAAAATATGAATCTTATCGTTTTGCGATAAAATATAAATGTAGCATGAATTTTTCTAATGATGAAAAATGTCAATAAATTCTATACATCGCAGTTTTAAACTCTAACCATGCCATTTTAATACATTGTAAAATAACTGTCTTTTGAATCGCTTATTTTCATTGCAAAAAACATATGATCGATATTATTGAATTTATAGTTATTCATTTCGGAGATATATTGTTTCCTCCTTGTGGACACATAGCCCATGTAGACCCCCGGTCTTCTCTACTAATATTGAATCAGATAGAACAGAAATTAAGTCATCATTTCATTACTTTTAATCTAGAAATTTTTCAAAATTCTGTTTTCCCTTCTACGTAATAATAATTGCTCTGATTTTTACAGTACATAATAGTGTAAACTGAACTATCGTTTAATTTATGAACAATGTTGACATCACACAAAATCGTCAATTCAGACACAATGGACTATATGAATTAAATTCATTAACATAAAATAGTAAATGATTTATAAGCATTAAAAATAATTATTAATCCTTTGAAGAATTTTGTATAAATTCTTTTAGGTTGACTATTTTAACGATTATGCTACTATTTGTCAGTGACAATCTTAGTATTAAACATAATAATAATATTTATAACAGAATTATAAAATTATAATATATAATTATAAACTTAGATAGAAATTTAGAACAAAATAAATATTTATAAATAATAAAAAACTAATATATAATTTCATCACTGCCCTTATTAATGCTTTTGAAAAATATGATAGCCTGTTACTGTCTGTTGCGTACAATGACTGAGAAGATTAATTAACATTTAGAATTTATTCTTAGAATAAACACATAATGCGCATATAAACAGATGTATGACAAATGTTCGATCCTATATTTTACATTGGATAGCCAAAAGTTCGAGCATCTAAATTACAGTGGTCAAACATTATCTCGTTAGAACATTTGTCATACCTCCATATATACAAAATAACATCTCAGATTCCGGGAAAATTATTTTTTAATATCCTAAGATTTTTTATGATAAAAATGAAATTGTGATAATTAATGTTCCAATTATTTTGTATTTTATTATTCTTCATAGGTCCTTAAAGAAAAGAAGAACATACATATAGTTAAAATTATGAAACATAATTTTGTTTTAGTATTAAATTATGTAAATAGGTTAATTAATTATATTTTATTATATATAAAATGTTTATTTTACAGACATCACCCTTTTGTACATTTTAACTTACAATCTAATGATGTAAGTGAGGTTCGAGTTCCGTTACAACATATTCCAATTATTTAGTCGTATTGTAGTATTAATATTTTAAGTTTGAGTTTCATTTCAATTCTAGACAGAGAATATAAATTTAATTACATAGGCTCTTCGCTAATCTACATAATCGACTTGTTGATGAAGCTAAACCTATGTTCGTGGTATAAATTGGTGTTTTGAACATTTGGATATGTCTCAATGCATAGGGATTGTTATATGCTGGTAATAATGACCTTAATACTATATAATTTACAGTCCCATTCAAAATGTTATATCAAAAAAGCATATCAGGATACTGTCTCGTAGATTGCAGTGTGCTAATACTAAGAACCCTTCCTATTAGAGAGTAGTTGTGATCGTTGTACCTCATCGTAATTCCCATTTTATGCGCAGCATAACAAAAAAACAAGTGTTGAATACATTCTAATTTTTTTAGAATAAATCTTATAAAAGGGGTTCCAAATCGATAATGTGTATAAAAAATCGGTCGAACCAATGAAAAATATAGATTTCGTAATGTTTCTATATGGTTAAAATCTTTGGTATTTCTTATTACAAATCACAGCATATTACACGCTTTTCGTACAATAAGATCAATATGGGAAGTAAATTTCATCTTACAGTCAAATATAACTCCTAAGTAACGAATTTCATCTACTTTAGATAGATTACTTACGCCAACTATATTATAATCGTAAATAGTAGAATGTCTAGTCCTAGCTAATGAGACAACCTGACATTTAATCACATTTAATTGGATTTTGAAATAATGATTAATGGTCAAAAATTGAAAAGAGTTTGTGCCACAAAATATCTTGGTTTGACTTATGATTATAATTTAAAATGGAATGCACATGTTGCTGATATTATTAAAAGGACCAAATATTTAGTATACGTATTCTACAGACTGAAGAAAATCTTATTAAAAAAGCAGTTAACACAATTATATTACGGTATTTTTCACAGCATTGCAGTTTATAGAATAATTGGATGGGGTGGGCTGTTTAAAATTGTTATAGACTAATTGGAAAGATTACAAAAACGAATACTCAAGACAATAGGAATTAGTGATAGAGATCCTTTCAAACCCATAGGAATCAGACAGGTTTTTGTGGTTAATGCAATAGCCTACCAATATAATAGCCTCAAAAACGAATTTCAACAAAATGTACGTAATACAAGATTTAAAAGTGTTGCTCTTTCTCGTCATACCACAACCATTGAACAAAGAAGCTACAAATATTTTGCAACCAAATACTACAATCAGTTACCAAATGAGTTAAAAACTCTTAGTGTTGAGAAAAAAGTGTTAAAAAGAAAGATAAAAGATAAAATAAGAAATCTCGAAATTGAATGAATTATTTCTATATATAGTTTATAACTGTTTTGATTATTATATGTATGTTTTTGATCAGTGAGTAGTTTTCACTATTATGTTTAAGTTTTGTAATTTTTAAGGACCAATCCTATGTACGGACATTTTTTGTCCCCTATAGGTCCTATATATATGTATAGGGAATTTTGGCAATAAATATTATTATTATTATTATTAAATTCCATTGCATTGCTTGTTTACCAGATAAATATTTCGTACAACTCTTGTTGTTGTATATATCACAATCTTTCTCATTTGTTATAATTATATACAATTTTAAATCATTTGCAAATAGCAAACACTGTGATTGTTTAATTAAGTCTGAAATGTCATTAATAAAGATATTAAACAATAGAGAGCCTAGGTGCAAACCTAAAGGTACTCCAGAAGTGACTATTATAATTCTAGATAAAAAATTTTTAAATTTAACAATTTGCTTGCGTTATTTTACACAATAAAAATTACATGTTTTTATTTTTATATTTCCACTTCAATTTGTCAAGCAAATTGGATGGATTTGTTGAATATGGTTACATAGCAAAAAGATAATTGGCCCATCCTGTTTATTTTCGACTAAAGTTCATGTTTGAAGTTAACAAAAATTACCAAGGCTCAAAATTTCAGATGAAAAAAGTTTCAATACTCCAAAGTATTTATTTGTAATATTACAAATCGAAGGCAATATGAAACGTTATACATATTGAAATGCACATTTCCAATATTAAAACTAATGAATTATCAAGCGATATATGTTTAGAAATGTTCATTGGTATATAAAGAATGATGGTGTACTTTGATATTCCAAATTTACAATCAAATTTATATACACAATTTTTTACAAATTAATAAAACACATATGTTTATTAAAGCAAAGGGTTGTGGATAAGTTTATGTGTTATCAAAAATCAACATGCAAAAGTGAAATTTTTAGATTTTTGGTCTCCTTCCTAATAAGAAGATGTGCGTTAAGAATGATTAAAATTGTAATGAAAATAGTATTCAAGTAACGAAATTTCAATGAAATTGGCCAAATCAAGGATTCAATATCATTAAAATTCGCTACTTTCAATCGCTTTTTCATCACATTTTTAATCATTCTTAATGAATGCTTTATATTCCAACTATATATCGATTTCATTGAGATCGATTCATTTTTCAAAACTCATAGAATGTTTTTAATCCAAATCTCTTTCTATGTAATTCAAAACGATAGAAAATGGCTCGTTATTCAACTATACGATAACTAATTTTGAATTATGGTATTACACCTTTTTGGCCACATCAAGGATTCAATTCAATTGGAAATTCATTGCTTTAATCCCGTTATCATTAAAATTTCAATCATTTTTAATGCAAGCCTTCTTTCCGGATTTTCAAACAATTAATTCCAACGATAAATTAATATGTTGACAATCAGTATTGTACCAACAGTGTATCATTTATTTTGGGGTTTATCAATTTTCTTAACATGAGAATGCAAATTAAAAATAATATAGAAAGCGACTTAAATAAATATTGTACAATTCAGAATTGGTACACGGAAAGAAAAATGGTTAGTTTAGAGCACGATTGGTTGAATTTAAACATCAAGTCATTTTCCGAGATGCAACAGTGTAGCATTTGGGTCCTAGAAACTCAAAACCTACAGAGTATGTAAATTATTCAGCGACTACATGACGGGAGATGTGACAATTTTACATCAATTATATATCATTTTTCAGTAAAATTTTTTTATGAATTTGTTTACGAAAGTATTTATTACTATATAGCCTAGGGAATAAGTGATTTTGGATCAATTTTGCAGCCGAGGAATATTTAGAAATAACATAAATTGTGAGTTGAATTTCAGGTTAGAGAACCTTTCAAAAATCAAGCATCAGTTTCTTGTCGGAGAAGGATTGGAGATCCATTTTAGCTCATTTGGGAATTGAGCAAAATATTGACAGTTTTTCTAAACTTTTATATTCTACTATTTCTAAAAGTACCCCGTCCAAAAAAGTATTCCCCAGTACTTATCCGATATGGTTTAATTACAAACTAAAAAAGTTGATTCTTGAAAATAAATTTGTGCATGAAAAGAGGCGTACTACCAATGTACTACCATTGTATAGGAGATACATCGACTCAATAGAAACAAAGTCCAGGACCAATATCAAATCAGTTTAGTCCTACATAAAAAATTTTAAATCTTCTAATGATATTCCTGAGAAAATGTTTTTTGAAGACAGATCCTTTTTGTCTCATGACATTTCTGATGGGTTTGATGATTTTTTATATCTGTACACCGGGTTTCTAGTGATCCTGATGTCAATGTATTTTCTAATGATGTCTCACGATAGTTTCATTATAACGGCTGTGGATATATCTTCCAGTGTGAATAGCATAAAGGATTCTTATTTGTTCGGACCAGACTTGATTCCATCAAGTTTTATTAAAAAATGTATTTGTTCCTCTCTTAGAACCCCTGTTCTTGCTATTTAATCATTCGTTTCAATCTGGTACATTCCCAGATATATGGAAAACAGCTTATGTTACTGCAATTCACAAATCTGGCAATGAGTGTTACATAGAGAATTATAGACCTATCTCAATATTATGCGTTTTAGCCAAATTACTAGATGCGATTATTGCTCATAAGTTGCAGTCTTTTTTCTCTCATATTTTGATAAATCAGCAGCATGCTTTCATTAAGGGGAGGTCAACTATTACTAACTTAACACTATATACAGATTTCATTTCTAGAGCTCTTGACAGTTTTCATCAGGTGGATGCGATCTATCTTGATTTTGCGAAGGTGTTTGATTCAGTCAACCATGGTCTACTTATCAATAAGCTTTCGCAAATGGTAAGAATTGGAGATTCCATCTCTAATCCATATATCGTAACATCAGGAGTCCATCAAGGTTCCCACCTGGGCCCTTTACTGTTTATCTTATTCATTAACGACATCGTATATTTTATCAAATACTTTAAATTCTTGTTATATGCTGACGATATTAAATTTTATATTGAGATTCTATCTCCCCTTGATGCATCCAATCTGCAAAATGATTTAAATGCATTCGTTTGTGGGCCGACTTTAACTTATTACCTCTTAACATTAAAAAATGTAAATCCATTACATTCCACAGACGTTTTCAATTTTTTAATTACGATTATCGTATCTCAAACTTGTGCCTTCAGAGGGTGGATTCCATCTCAGATTTGGGTATTATCCTGGACTCATAATTTTGCTTCAGACCTATTCAAGACAGTACTTTAGCTAAGGCTCATTCTGCTTTAGGATTTTGAAGACGTTCTACAAAAGATTTTAATAATATTCACACTATCATTCACCTTTATAAAACACTTGTTCTTCCTCATATTACATATGGTTCGGTTATTTGGTCACCTCACTTTAAGAAATATATAAATATGTAATTTGGAATCCTTACAACATAAGTTTATTCCGTTTCTCTCTTTTAAATCTCATTCTCTTATGTCTTTCACTGATCATGATTACTCTAAATTATCAAGGACTTTTAACTTGCCCACAGTCCACTCCATACGCATGTATTATAATGTTGTATTTGTTTATAAGATTCTGTATGGTGGTCTTAATTGTAAAGAACTGTCCAACTTTTTAATCCATCGTGTTAGCCGTTACCTAATTAGGGATCCCCACCCTATGGAGGAAATAAACAGTTCTTCTAACTTTGGGTTTTATTCCCCTATTAGTCGTCTGCAGAGGAATTGGAATGCGCTCCCTCGCCAATCTTATAATTTGCCACTAAACACTGTATTTGGGTTGTTTAGAGCGACCTGCCTAAGATTTTATTCGGTGGTTATATAGTGGTTTAGTCAAATTGTTCGTATTTATATTTTAAGTATCTAGTCTAATTAAGCATTGTTGCTATCGAATCATGACATGAATATTTTTGTATTATTTCTTGCAAAAGGCCTTATGGGCCTTTAATGATTATTAAATAAATAAATAAAACTAAAATTAAATAAATATAAATAAAATGTTCAATATTTCGACACGATAGTTTTGTCATTGTCAGGAACAGAGGCAAATGCAAATTTTCGTGTAACGAAGTATCCTTTATATACGTTTTGGTGTAGCGGTTATTGAACTTATGTAAACAATAACAAGACAAGTTTAACGTTTCTCCATGTATTGAATTAAATTATTATATTTACAATTAAGATTTTGTGAATTCTCTTTAATATTAAGGCCATTTTCTTTGTATGTATCATTTCCAGGATATTCTCATTGACCAGTAACTATCTTTGTCCAAAATTGCTACGTTATCCCAATGAAACTGATGTTTTGTTTTTTCAATATTTTCAGAAATAACGGTTTTTCTTCATGAAAGACTATGTAAAGTGGCTTTGTATTCTTTAATTCTATCTTATAGTTGTCTCTTCGTCCCGCTCACGTACGAAACTTTACTGTATTCTTTATTGTTTCTATAATTGTTTTGTAATTATGACTATTCTCGAAATCCTTTAGAGAATTTGATTTTATACGTTTTTTGTTACTATGTTTTCGACAAATTAAATATTTATTAAATGTCATATTTATTTATATTATAAATGTACTGAGTGGAAACACATTTTGTTTGTTATTGTTATTTATTTTTAATTATGAATGTCACTGGAATATTATGTGATAATGGGTCTTTTGGCTCTAATCAACTTCCTTATTCACTTCTTAAGATGAATAAGAAACTAATTCGTGCAGAAGCAAACCAAAATTTCCTTTTTAAATTACGAACATTTGATTTAAGACCAGTACATCTCTTTATTCTAATAAAAAAAGTTTATGATATTACTATTCATAGTGAAACTGGTCATAGAAAACTAAAGCTCTTTAGTTAAATTGAGGAAAATCATCATTAACCCATTAATGCCCAAATGCACAGACAGTTTACACCAACTTCAACGCTTATTTCCAGTATGAAATAAATTTCGAAAAAAATCAAACTTACCAGATTCTACCATTTTCGGGGTCGCTCTTTCGAGTGGTGAAGAGAAAATTGTAAAAAAGTCAAAATTTATCTACGATTTTAACATATATAATAAAAAAACAGTTTTTTTCAGGGCGCATTTCTTACAAATATTGAGTTTTCGATACAATATCTTACTTTGAATGAGCTAAAATATATTAGAAGCGTGCACTCGATAGTTGTACTTAAAAGCTACACTGGTATATATTTAAAATTTTGCGATGTTAAATCCAAAATGGCCACCGCAGCAACGAATTTCTATTTAAAATTTAACCATTTTTTTCTTTTAAACCATACACATTACCGAAAAATTTCTAAGTACAATTTTGTTTTAGAGTGAGTCCAAGAATATCCTAGAATTTTTTCGAAATGTATTGTTACAATTTTTAATTTTTCGAAAATTCGAAACACCTAAATTTTGCAAAATGTTAGTTGAAAAATCTAAAAAAAATTTAGGGCATTCTTCAACCAATGCTAAGACATTTTTGTTCTGTGCAAATTTTCTCTAAATTGTATACTTTTCCAGAAAAAAAATTACTAAACTTTTCTAGATATCTAGACCAATAATTTGTTTTCTAAATAACTATAGTCTTTAGAGAAAATTTGCACAGAACAAAAATGTCTTAGAATTGGTTGAAGAATTCCCTAAAATTTTTTTAGATTTTTCAACTAACATTTTGCAAAATTTAGGTTTTTCGAATTATCGAAAAATTAAAAATTGTAACAATACATTTGGAAAAAATTCGAGAGTACTCTTCGACTCATTCTAAAACAAAATTTTCCTTAGAAATTTGTCTCTAAAGCGTATGGTTTTGAAGGAAAGAATTGTTAAATTTTAAATAGAAATTCGTTGCTGCGGTGGCCATTTTGGATTTAACATCGTAAAATTTTAAATATATACCAATGTAGCTTTTAAGTACAACTATCGAGTGCACGCTTTTAATATATTTTAGCTCATTCAAAACACGATATTGTATCGAAAACTCGATATTTGTAAGAAATGCGCCATGAAAAAAACTTGTTTTTTTATTATATATGTTAAAATCATAGATAAATTTTGAATTTTTTACAATTTTCTCTTCACCACTCGAAAGAGCGACCCCGAAAATGGTAGAATCTGGTAAGTTAAATTTTTTTCGAAATTTATTTCGTATTGGAAATAAGCGTTGAAATTGGTGTAAATTGTCTGTGCATTTGGGCGTTAATGGGTTAATAAACAGTTGAACAAATTCAAAAAGTTAACAAAATCAAAACATAAAATTAATTAATACTAACAAAAGCAACAATAATAATAGAAATAACAAAAAATGGATTATAAACTTATCCAACAAGAAAATTCCTCATTCTGTTGTTAATACACTGAAATTAGGTCCAAAATTTAATTTGAAAAATACAATTGATAACAAAACAATTATAAAACTAGTGGGCGAGACGAAGAGACAACTACAAGGCAGAATTAAAGAACACAAACACTATTTACTAGGCTTAAAAACACTATTTTTACGTTTTCACAAAGAAAAACCGTTATTTCTGAAAATATTGAAAAAACAAAACATCAGTTTGATTGGGATAACGTAGCAATTTTGAACAAAGATAGTTACTGGTCAATGAGAATATCTCGGAAATGATACATACAAAGAAAATGGCCTTGATATTAAAGAGGATTCACAAAATCTTAATTGTAAATATATGTATAATAATTTAATTCAATACATGAAGAAACGATGAACGTTTCTCGTGATTGTTTACATAAGTTCAATAAGGGGCCATCCATAAACTACGTTACCATTTAGGGGGGGGGGGGGCGGTCAAGAACTACGGTCTATATAAAATGTATGTATACAAATCATAAAACTGTCTACGGAGGGGGGGGGGGGTCAAAATGACCAAAAACAGGTCTACATAGGTTATGAATGGCCCCTAACCGATACACCAAAACATATATAAAGGACGCTTCGTTACACGAAAATTTGCATTTGCCCCTGTCTCCGAATATGACAAGTTTTTCGAAGCGTTGAAATTGTAATTATGACCATTCTCGAAATCCTTTTGAGAATTTGAATTTTTGCGTTTTTAACTCAGTTTTCGATAGATTTAATTTTTATTAAATGTCATATTTATTTATATAAGTTATATAATATTATGAGTAATAAATATACCTCATTTTAAAAAGCATATACTTATTTCTCTTTAGAAAGTTATTTGAAAATTATTAAATGCATATTTTATTAATTAATATACAGTAGGGTCTCCCTTATTGAATCCTCCCTTATTCTCTCGACATCTCTTATTCTCTGAATTTAGGTCTCTTATTGCATATATTCCCCTTCGGTCGGCTTCCCTCCTCCATTGCGTCCTAACCTAACCTTCGCGGCTGAGCGATTCTCGAACCGTTGTCGACCGTCGACCACTAAGAGTGGGGGTAAAGGGGAAGTAGAGAATAAGGGAGACCGCCGCCATTTTGAAAAATCTGCAGTATGCAATAAGGGAGACCCTACTGTATTATATTAATAAATATACGAGATCATTTAGATTATTAAAAATAACGGCTTCCGAATGGACGCCATTTTGAGCTGCATCATTGCTCCGACATTTCGCCACATCAGGGCACATCTCGCGTCACTTATGAAAACACGCAAAAATAACCAAGAACCACCTTTCTAGATCTTCATATTTCTCGAGAAACATGTGGTTGTATTACTCTTGTGTACAATTTTCGATATTGTACCGTATTCAAACAAAATTTCAGAAAGAAAAATGTAAGAAATTGTTTCTCCAAGTCAAAATCTATGAAAAATTTTGACAAATACAATTGCCACAAGTGTTAGTTCTTGTAAATGTTCACGATTTCTTACAAGATTTGTTCATGAAACATCCCTTTCACTATTGTATTAGCTTACGTTAGAATGTCACGTTCTCCGAGATAATAGTATTAAAATTCTCAACAGGTATGTAAAATTCTTCATAAGATAACTCCTCCAGTGGACGATATCGGTAGCGAAAAACGTTCGTTTCTAAAAAGTCGAAAGAGAAATATTACGATATTCTTGCTGCGGTCATGAAGAGAGAAACGTACTCTGTTAAAACCTGTTACATGCAACAAACAATGATTAAACAATACAAAAAAGAATAAAGAAGTTCCCACCAGATCTATTATCATCAGCATTTATTGTGGGCTCACTTACTAACTGGTAAAATTGTCAAATTGGCCGACAAAACGAAAAAAATCTAGTTCAAGATATTTTACTGGGGCCGAAAAATTTACCGTCTTATTTTTTTTTCCACTTACTACTGCTCCTTTTTTAACCGTAAGCATGATCGAGACTACTCGGACCTCTTTTCCTAGAATTCTTCCCTTAGTTGAGTAATGTTTCACTATAGTTTACTTTCACTTTCAAAGAGTTTTCTACTAACGGAAATCCGAAATACCCACGTGTCTGTATTTCGCCCGTCATAGTATGCATTCGTTTTAATTGAGACTTGGTTTCAAGACTTGGTCCTATGGAAGGGAACCTTTAATTTAATTCCTAGATTTTTCAAATTATTAGGATAATATTATAAAATTTGTTGAAACTGCTAAACAGTTTACACAATTGGGAAAGTTTCGTACGTCGCAAATGTACGCCTAAATTCAACATTTTGATCACATTCCTCCTGCCGAAACTCAGTCGTTGGTATTTAAGATGCATAGCTATTTCAATTGACCAAAACTATAATATACATCCAGTTCAAAATGTCTCATCAAACATCTTCAAATTTGAACATCCACACAAATGTCTAAAAAATGCAAAGAATGAAAAATAAAATCTCGGCTCAAATAGGAAAATTATCCTGCGGGAGATCTGGAAAGACTAAAAACTTCCACACATAAGAAGTCTATTCCTTCATGGTAAATAATTCTCAAGTATTTTTGTGAAAATAAATCAATCTAATCCTATGCAGAAAACTGATTCCTGATATATACGGATTAGATTGATTTATTTTATTCCACTGTAGGTTTTATTAGAACTGTTAAAGACGTCTAAGGCATCTCGGATTTCACTGTAGAATTATCTTTGGGGTTTAGACAATATTTCCTAATGGTCATTCTACGTCAAGTTAGCGTTTATTTCCCGTGATGAGCGTATTTGGAGTCCGATTGTTTTTTCACATACGAGCTGATTATCCTTGCAATATCCCAAGACGCTTTTGCTCAGTCTTCTTTGAATATTAGGAATTGGTCTGTAAAACAAAGAAGTCACTAGTAGAAGCATAACACTGTTTAGGGGTGTTATCTATCACTGATCAACCGATCAATTTTAACAATCTGATTGGAAACGAAAAAAAACGAGTTACTTTTGGAAACTTTATGCTGAGATTCGAGCTGAGTACGAACGAGTTTCATTAGAAGATTAGAATTGATGCAAATTGGAATGTCTGCGACACATTTAAGTAATGCTGAAACTTTGAATGGAATCCATCCGTGTAGAAGTGTTCAGTTCAGACACTTTTAGAAACGCGTATTTCTTGTACAACTATTGTTGTAACCAACAGTGTTGCCTAATATAAATTCAATGCATGGTACAGTATTTTCGCGAGCAATAAGAATATACTGCATGTAAAGGATTTAATTAATAATTTGATTAATAGTTATTTCCTGATTGTTTTTTGATTCATAGAAAAGATATTGATCAACTCGAAAAGCTTCAACACAGGTTCTTAAGATATTTGTCGTATAAGTCAGGTACTCCTATGAGTTATGTGAACCATGATTATTCTACTGTTGCTTCTAAATTTTCAATACCATCAATTTATTCAATACATCATATTAATGATTTACTATTTGACCGTAAAATGACTACGGGTATGATTAAATTTGAGCAAATATCTTCGTTGTTCTCTACTCGTTCTCAACCGTATTCATTGCGTCGTTATCGGGATATTTGTATAAATAATAGTAAATCTCGTTATGGATTTCACTCTAGTGTAGCTAGACTCAGGCGTGAATGGAACAGTGTTCTCGGTGATGTAAAAAACACTACTAGTTTTGGATCATTTCGATTTAAAGTGCGACGATTTTTATACATTTATTATTAAGTTTTCTTATTTTGTTTTAACATACTGTTTTTCAATTATTACCAAATTTTATGTTCTTTTCTTTGTTATTCAAATTGCGCTGATTATGTCAATATATTTTTGTACAATGGTCTTATAGGCCGTTTATTTCTTTAAATAAAAAAAAAAAAAAAAATAGTTAATGAAGGCTTAATATACACATTAACAACATGTGCTGGAATGATTTTAGACAATCTTTCTTGCATCTGTATACAGATTTTTATACGACGCATTAATGAGAAAATTAGAATTTTTGGAATCTGTTAAAGATTGGAACTTATAAGCGACATTGCGGAGGGAAAACAGCGTTATCTTTATCTTCATAAATCATAATATAACTAATCGATAAATTCATGTTCACGGGTTCTAACTGGAAAACAATGTAAATGTTGCATGTTTCCCGTGCCAAACATGGGCATACTATATAGCATATTGAAAATATATTTTGTAAAATTCCCTTTTTCTTTATATTTTCAGTAGCTGCATAATCGGTACCAAAATGGGTACAATAAGCTTGGAAGAACACTGGGTTTTTCAATGCGGGGACCCTAAGTACAAAGAAGCATTGACGTTTCCGCCTAAGAGTTCTGGTAAGGAATACATAAGTAATATACAAGCAAATATCTCGTAAGTAAGGAAAATTGCCACATGTTAAACATGATATATGTAGTTTATTTTCTTTCCTATCCTCTGGGAAACACATTTTTCATTAAAATTAAACCGAGTTGTTTTATAGTTGACGATATCAAACGATTTAGACGATTATTACTGAACATTCTCGAAAGATTTCATTAACAATTCCGTAACATCTTGCGGATGTTCAGTAATAGGAGTTAAAATAATCGGATATCATCAATTTTAGAACATTTTGGTATTTTAACTTTATTCCCTATTTACATTTAAATACCTAACGCGAACTTTCTTTTGTTTAATCTGATTGTCACAAATAAAATCTTATTACGATTGCCTGTAAAATTGAAACTAATCACACTGATTTTTTATTATTATTTATGCAGTTTTCCCCTTTTTTATAAGATAGGTAAACCTGACAGTAAAAACTTCAAGAACCTACAGTAAAGTTATATTGTTATAATTCTTAAATTCTTATGATTCTTAATACATTTCAATAATATACTTTCCTTTTCAATCTGTTTGAAAAATAATTAAATACAATGCATCTTTTATATCAAAGTGATGTAAATGCCTGAAACGTTTCGTTACAGATATTTTCTAGTTCGGAAATCTCTAAGTGCCGGTCACGAACATCAAGTCATATCGCTTCAGTTATATTTGAAACATTACTAGTTGTATAGTAAATAGAATCTATCTCAACTACATATAGATTCTTCCTGCCATGTTAAATTACCATAGATAAGAACCCAGAAAGAGCTGCGCGAAAGATCGTTCGATAGTTGTACAACTTACCAACCGCCACCGTTAAATATTCGTAATTTGTGACGAGAGACTAATTTTCATACAGTCGCGAATGTTGTGGATATATATCTAGTTGAATTACAATGAAGTATCAATCATCGTGGGTAGGGAGGCAGTTGATGTCGCCATTGCAATATAGGTAGCATTTTGTTTCCGAAATTCGAAATCATGGATGTAACATCATCAGAGGGGTCAGGAAACACAAATGTTTCTGGAACCCGACTGGTTAAAGTAGAAGCTCCAGAAATACGAGCGGGAACTTCTTCTGTACCAGTGACGACGGCAGTGACACGACCAGTTGGCACAGGAAGCGCACTTTTCGCCGGAATAGCTAGTAGCAATAAACGTCCACGGCCGGATGACTGGCTAGCTCCGAATAGTCCGAACTCTCCTCAGCAGATTGTATATACGACACCTCAACAACTTAATCAACAGCAACAACAACAGCAACAATACCAACAAGAACAGCAGCCACCAATCGCCCATTCAACGCCAGTTACCTCCAATCCGCAGTCATCGTCGCAATCTGTAAACAATAATGGATACGCAAGTCCTATGAGTTCTGGAAGTTATGATCCCTATAGTCCTAATGGCAAAATTGGTAAGTTTTTTGTTACTTTTGTTTACTATATAGATTACACAAGCAATAATTTTATATTCTATTACACTTTGTACGTGTCTTTATGTTTACTCATAAGCTTAGTAAAATTTTCCGTTAAGTTACTTCTGTGCCGGTATATTAAGCCGGTTCGTTAGATCGCAGAGTAAGATTGCAAGTAAAAAGAGTATGCAACGTTGCAATCATTATTTATTTCGACAGGGTCCGTGTTGTAACTGCTATAATTAGGTCGACGACAGTATATAAAAACGACATTGCTTACGAATGCCCTTTTGTATCTTTTCTGATGAGAGTACCTTGTAGTTTAAAAATACCAGGGTTCTCTATTTGCACTTATGAATCAAGCTTATCAATAATCACATTGTTGAAATACCTGAATTAGACTGAAACTAAACATCTTTTCAAGCCCGTATCTATTTTAGGGTACTTTCCATATTTTTTACGATAGTACACCAAGTTTCATCGAGATCAGTTCAGAATTGGGTGAGTGTTTGCAAGAATACAGTTTTGTAGTAGCCAAACAGTTCGCGTTGTCTCGTACGCAATTTATTCTTGATAATTTAAAACGCATTAAAGCGCCCTAAAACTGTTTGCTTTCCAATTAAAATTAGGTATCGGTAAAAGCGAATTTGATTAAAATATTAAGTCAGTATTTAGCGGCCTCTTAACCCTTTTCGTCCCAAAAGTCCAGAATTTGGACACAACTTTCAACGATGTAACTTTTGTTCCAAACAGCGTTAACAAAAATTGAAATAAGACACAATCGATAGATTTGGACCTCCTCTTTCAAATGCCGTGGTCAGAAACAGCCGGAAGTTACAGAGAAAAAAGTTATGATCATTTTTTCGAAAAAAATACTGTTTTTTTCGACATTTTTCCCAATAATTGCGTTTTTTGACATTGAAAAGGGCAGTGCTGATCGTTGCAAAACATACTAATTGCGTCTTTTTGCTCAGACCATTCTTCTCCCGTCAGATTAAAAAAAAACAAAATGGCGGCTTCAAAATGACGTCTGGAAGTTATAATTTTGAATTTTCTCGCACAGATATCGATTATTTTTGACCGTTTAACGGCTCAAATTATGGAGAATTGCAATGAAAAAGTAATTATTATCATTTGTGAATACCTAGTCTCATCATTATGATAATAAGTATTCACAAATGATAATAATTACTTTTTCATCCCAGTTCTCCGTGATTTGAACCGTTACGGTCAAATAATCAATATTTGTGGCAGAAAATGTAAAATTACAACTTGGAGACGCTATTTTAAAGCCGCCATTTTGTTTTTTGAAAAAATCCGACGGGAGAAGAATGGCCTCAGCAAAAAGACGCGATTAGTACGTTTTGCAATGATCAGCACTGCCATTTTCAATGTAAAAAAACGCAATTATTGGGGAAAAACGTAGAAAAAATGACCATAACTTTTTTCTCTGAATTTTCCGGCTGATTCTAACCACGGCATTCGAAAGAGGAGGTCCAAATCTATCGATTTTGATTTATTTCAATTTTTTTTTACGCTGTTTGCAACAAAAGTTACATCGTTGAAAGTGGTATCCAAATTCCAGATTTTTGGGACGAAAAGGGTTAAAATGCGTAGTTTCTAATTGAGTTGATTGCATTCCATAACATCAACGTTTTATCACAATTTCAACCAGTTACGCTCCATGATATTGTTGTTATCGGCAATAACTTTGAGTTTATTGTTGACAACGATTTCAGGAATATTACCCGTATTCTGTAAGTTGTTACTAACTATAATGTCAAAGTTATGGCCGATAACTACAATTTCTACTAATCACGCCTCAGAATTTTGTGAGTATCATCCATAACGTCGACGTTATTGTTGATAACAACTTTATGTGCACTGCTGGAGAGCACAAACTGACATCCTGGTGTGAAACGCATTTTCACAATAGTTCAGATTATAGCCGCTAGAGGTATGTTTTCTTTCCAATATTAAGCCAATAGTTAGTATATTCAAAATTTTACATATAAGACGATCATCTATATCAAAAATATCAGTACTAATAACTTGTATTTGTATTTCTTGTGATTTTTCATTCATAAAGTCAGTTAAGAAAAGTAAAACTGATGCGCTGTTTTCGCATGATACATCTTTTGTAAGATTCAGATTATTCATAGTTTTAATAGCCCATAGTTACTATTAGTTATAACAATTATAATTTAGTTTATACAAATAGTACTATTTATTTATATTACGCCGATAATGTTTGATCAATTTGTGGCAAAAATTCCGTTTAATCAGGATAGGTGAAAGAGAAGAATTTTATTCACAAAGGTACGAAATAATTACAAAGGTTTTCTCTATAAATCGTATATTCAATTACTGACAAATAAGTCTTGAGAACTAATAATATTTGTATTATGTCCGTTTTGCAAATTCAATTAAAACTGTTGGAATTGCTTAAACAGCCTGATTTACAAATTGCACTACATTAGTACATATATACATTTGTACTTACAAGTATTTGAAATTAGAAATTTGATCAAATTCAGCAAAGCACGTGTAGCTAAATGTAAAAGGCAGTATAATAATTACATCACATTGTGATTTATACATAGCTTCCCTCCCACAAATCTCCCTCCAACCCAAGCAAGATCTAACGATAATATTTATTGACTAACAGGGTGTTCCGAATGACTCAGATTAGTATAGGTAATTGCCCTGGAACATTTTTTGTTTTTAATTATAGGTAAATAATTAAAATTCTGCGTATTGGGATGTTATTCCTGCACAAGCTGAATCACCAGATGGCAGTAAAATGAGCTAGGGCTTAGAGTCCCTCTAATATAGGTTAAGACAAGCGTATACGTCCCTCGGGTCGATGTGCTGGTATTACTTGTCAGTGAAGTCATGTATTACTACTACTAACATAATCAGAACATGGCGGCTAGCGGCACGTGTCTCAACTCTGACTAAAGGACTCTACTAGGACTATCATGAGCGATACCGCATATGTTTATTAATGTGGTACATCTGTGAACTAGCTCTTTGTACTGCCGCTTGGTAATTGAGCCTGCGCATAATAGAAGCCGAAATCATCTCTATTTCCCCAATTTTTCTAGGCAACTTTTTTGGTTCGGGGATTCTCAATATTATCTTTTGATTTTTAATACAGCCAGGTTCGTTTTCAAAGTGTTTTGGAGTATACCAGAATTATAGTAAATGTATTCTACACGCAGTACAATTAAAAAATGAAAGGTATAGTTAGAAGAATTGTTAATTATTTTATAACTACATTTCTGTAACAATTTTGTAACAATTTTGTTTTACTTTTTTTGACCAAGTTATTTTGGTTCCTGATACCCTTGACCACTTACCAAGATCACTGATCGCAACGTCAAGATAATAAATTTATCGCATTTTCATTTTTTGTCAGTTTCCAGAAGATTATGATCAAAGTGAAACTCATGAACTGGTTTTATAAGTAAGACTTATTTTGTCATTTATAGATGTATATTGAGAATTTATTGATTATCTTAGAAATTAATAGCACGAAAACGTGGAATCGTAACCAGTCGGAGGTCAAATATTTCGCTAAGTGCAATGTACTTTATAGCGCTTTAATGTATACTAAAATAGTAATCATTTACGAGGATGTGACGACTTTAGAAACAAAAACATTTTTAGCTTTGTAAATCGATCTACGTCAATTACATCTTAACTATTATCAATAATTGGAACGTCGAGTTCATTAATGGATTGATGTATATTATCTTTTACCATTTTAAACTAAGGTTTGTAACTTAATTATAGTAAATATAATAGCCGGAAAGGTTCATTATTGGAAGTGTCATATTTTCATTTTCAGCCGAGTCGACCAAGCCAAGTTAGAATGCTCTAGTATACTGAAGTAAAATTTACCACTTTTTAACAAAACATTTCCCTGTCAACTATACTTTCAAGTCTTTAAAATAAGTCGACAAATAAGAACATATAAGCTACAAAATACTTTTAACGATTCTTGACGTCTAAGTTACGAACAAGATGAAATTTACCAAATTTAGATCTAACAAATGTATTCTTAGTCTAATTAACTAATAATCGATATCATTACCACTTTTAATACGACCTTTCTCCATTACCTTATTTGTATCGAAGCAAAATATCTTAATTAGTCAAATTAACGAACAAACAGTGATGAACATAGATATTCGATGTGCTCTATAAACGGACAAGTATCGTTCGCAATAACAATTTTTCCATTGTTCGCTTGAATCATAGGCTTGAATAAAGAATTGGTTTATCTACTAATGGAAGTCATTCTTGTCTTTAGTAAAAATATTGACTCCGATTCAAAGCCATCTAGCGGCGATCTCTCGGTTTATCGCAATTTTGAAATATATTGGAACAATTCTTACCTGATTTGAGTAATGCTATGCTTTATGAATAAAATACGCATTTATTTCGACTTCATTTAAAATTTCAAACAAATAAAAATTAATTAAAAGTAGAAAAACGTCAATAATATATATTTTAACTGAGAAAATGCTAATTTTTTGTGCGATTTACTTGATGGGAGAAGCATTTTCTTGGTCAAAATAAATCTACTGAATTTATGTAAATCTGTACTGGATCTGAGTAAATGGATATTAAGAAAATGCTTCCCTCCATCAAGTAAATCTCATAAAAAAAATTTTTTTTTCAGTGTTCATTATCAATTGAATTATCGCTGTTATTATCACTACCAATTACAATACCACTTTCTCACATTCGCCGTTTTTTTCTAACTGCATACTTTCTTTTTCTTCAAACATGAGGTAAGAAACAGATCGTTATTCACTTTCGATGTTAAATACCGTAATTTGATAATTAGGACCGCAATAGCACAAAAAATGTGAAAATGACTTTTCATGTTGCACGCCCGAACATTCTAGTTTCCTTCTTGGTTGTAATATTTTTTGGATCAATGTTTCCTACCTACGCACTATATTTGCTTATATTATTCAGGAAAAATGGTTGTAGAAACGATTCAAAATCTAAGTTGACTTTCCTGTATATTTTTACTTTTGATAAAATGTGGGTATATTTTTAGGTTGTAGCAAACATTTGTACGGATAATTCCATCTAGAAGATGTAATGATGATGGCCAGAAAAGGCCGAAAAGGGGTAATAGTTACCTAAATATGACCAATCTTCCAAGTAGAGGTCCATTTGTCCAAATTCGGTCTACGACCTATCAGTAAAATTGCACTGTATTAACAAATTTCAACCGTTACTTCTAATTTTGTAGCCGCCTTACGCAATTGGACTTCAGTTTAGATAAATAAGATGCGATCGATAGAATCCCTCTCTCTGAAAATAGGTCGAAAAGATATAACTCCACCCTATTTTACTGCTTCGGCTGTTACTTCAAATAACTTAAAATTAAGTATAAATATTCTAAAGTTTCAATCATGTTTTTCATACACGGAAAAAAATAATCCAGTGAAAATCTCTGAATTCGTTCGGATGTTGACGATTTGAGAAAATTTGGAGGAATATTACGATTCAGTTAATAGTAAATGTCTGAGAACTTGTCAATAATTATTCTAGAACTACAAGAATATTAACTGAAAAGTTGAAGAAAAAATTCACACAATTCAAAAAAGAAAGACAACGGAAAATTAAAATTTTTATTTCTATATTTGTGCAAATAATTTATTAGAAAAATCCTTATTCCGACGGAGATTCGAACCCGGGTCTGCTGCACGGTAATCATACACTTTAGCACGCTCGACCACTGTTAGTATTATAAACTATAAATAAGGCCGACACTATGACGATAGAGAAACCTGTACTGCCCGCACGCGAAATATTTCGGAAGAGTTCAAGGATTTTCTCGCCCCTGGCGCGCAATTCTCTCGAACTTGAACTGGAGTATTTACTTTCAACGGATTTCCAAATCAATTTGTGAAACATATTTCGAGTTGCAGAATTATTCAGAAATGTTTCGCATATATTACCAATAATCATGAGGTTTCCGTCCAACTTTTCTCAAATCCTCAACATCCCATTATTCAATAAGAAAGAATTTTCTTCAATGGCTGCCTGTAGACGTGAACTTAAACAAAAACATCTTGAATAGTACGTTGATCTTAAAATGCCAATATCGTTAAACTATATTATTAGACCCGAAGAAAATTCAGAAGAGGTTGAAATATGTAGAAAAGTGTTATATTTTTGAAGTATTATAAAAATAGTGCAATATGGATAGAAGAAAGATTAGCACGAGTTGTCAGAGGAATCAATTAAGTTATTATTGGACATACCAATGAATCCAATGTTCCAATATGAACTGGGTTCTATCAATGCACGTTTTTATTTCATATTTTGGGCTAATTACATATTTTCTATTGTCCTGTAGGATGAGATCCTTTCCCATTTAATCAGAATGGTAGAAATATGGTAAAGTAAAACTAACCAATGTTAAAGTATAAACTGATCACAAATATCATATTATATCTTGTGGGTAATTAATGCTTCATTATATTTACATTACAAATTTAATCGAACAAAGAAATTTCAGGTTTTTGATGGATAATGCGATTGAACCCAGATCTTGATATTGATAATACATTGAACTTTCATAACCAAAGTGCCGAAATATTTATCCGGACACTTATGGATAAAGTGAAACCTCACCAGGAAGGAACTCAACGCTCACGCAGACTGATTTCTGATGATCTATGTGAACATTAAGCGTGTAGTGGTCGAGCAGGAATTACCGGGCGAACAGTGGTGAATACGCGTATTGTGGGTGAGCTGGCCTGATTTCCCTGGCCGTGACCCAATCGGGCGGTAGGCCAAGCCCTGTTATATACAATGCAGCATCAGCGCGCGCATCTATCTATATACGTATATGTATATATATAGATATATGCATGGGTGCATTGGTACGCGCGCGGGAGCACTTGCATATGCGTGTATGTTTTCATGTGTGTATACATAAGTACTGATAAATGCCTCGGGGGAGTGTCATGACGGTACTCAATGTTGCCTATGCATAGAGTGTAACAGGTGGATAGCGTCACGCAATCAAGGTAGCGATCCCCACTTGACAACACTTTATTTCGTCTGATCCCCTTCACTATTTGTCGTTCTTTCATTATCTATCTCTCTCTCTCTATCATCTATCTATCATCTATCTATCATCTATCTCTCAGAGAGAGAGAGAGAGAGAGACTCTATGTATCTAACTGCCTTCATATCGTTGGTAAATTTACATTAGGTAATAGTGTGACTTCTTTCACAATTCTAATGTTTACCAAGACGTCTTATTCATCGATTTTTGTGCTATGGCAACCTTAAAATTAGCCGGTTATGCGGTCAATAGCGCTTTGGACTGAAAGAGCATTACACGAATAAACTTGATTCAAATTGAATATCATAAACCAGGAGACGAAATATCAGAAATTTTTTGACTCCATGTTCACGTGTTAACTGATGTCTACTGTCCTCTTTCGGACAGATATTTTGAAGGAGAATGTACTATTTTTGTTATCTGTATTGATCATTATAAAGTTCATATCAGTTATATGCATAATTTTCTTGGGACATAATAAAAACTGTGCCTAATCCGTTAGGGAATTCAATAACTTGAGTTGAAATTCGCATTGCAATGTCGGATATTCAAAAAATATAAAAAAAGGGGGTGATCACATACTCCGCTATTTTTGTTTATCCTTGAGTAGGAACTCGCTTCGTTAGGTATTATCGACAAAAAGGACCACAATCACCTGTCCTGGACATGTTCTGGTATCCCGGGAGGCTCGCCGGGATTGTTCGTACCGCGACGACCTCGTTAAATTCACATCTCGTCGTTATGACTACGGCGAGCTGCAAGAGTTCGCAATTCTGCGTTTAGTTCTGACAAAATTATTTTTATCGTGTACAAATAATAACGCACGGCTATCGTAACTCTCGATTCATATTGGCAAGTCTAAAAGCCTCCCGTTGGTATAATTTGAATTTTGTCGGATGTTGTTGGTTTAAAATAATACGAAAATTTCCTTATTTATCGATTTCATCTGATTATGCAAATTTTTAAAAGAATAATACTTTTAGAGATTTTTGTTTTTCTCACGAAATGGTTATGAAAATATTGTTTCAGGTCTTGTACGCAATCTGATAACGTTCGTTTTCAGGGTCGCTCATGTAAGACCCTCAATGGATTTGCGATTGGCATTAATGTACCCGCAGCAAATGAAGTGGAAGTTCAACATTCATATTCAATTAGCACACTGTCATCTAAGCGAAAGTTTATGTACGAATTTCATCTCTAATCGGTCAAAGCCGGTCGAACTCATGCAAACGTTATCATTACGGAGCTACTTATAATTTCAGTGGATGTATTTTTAGCAGTTTCAGAATGACACTAGTGCTTGCTGTCCTATTTATGGAAGCAGTGGTCATTGTCATGAATTGCATTGTTTTTATTGTTATTGAGAAGAACATTATTTCGTTTTGCAAGCACAACTTAAGTATGTTATTACTGCATTTTCCAGCGATGGAGAGAGAGGGAGGGAGCTCCGAATAGAGAAAGAGAGCGTGAGAAAGGAAGAGAGCGAACGAGCGAAAGAGAGCGGAGAGAGCGAGCATGAGGGGGAGGGGAAGAGAGAGTAAAAGAGAGTGAAAGAGAGACCCAGATTTACGGTAGGCAGATTTCAATTGTCGAAAGATGGAAATGGAAGAGTGCTCCATCCGTCCATATTGGGTCGCTCCTAGTCGGCCAGAGTGAGCTGTTTGATCTCAAGGTTTACAAAGTCAAGGTCAAAAATGCCAAGCCACAATAGTGAATGACGCAAGGCTATACTTCCATCGCGGCTCTTCGCAGGAGTGTAGACTACTTCTCTCGGTCCGGCTTCCTCAAGAGCGTCCCTCTCTCCCTGCGCTGGTGTTGCTCGGCGCCGACTTGGATCGCCTTGGTGGAGGAGCGTTCAGTCAGCGGCGTATCGTGGCGGAGTCAGGGTCTCGTAGATCTACGTGGAGGCGCACCACGCGTCGGACAGTAATGTTGGTGTTACATTCTCTTCCCCCCAACTCCGGCTCCGTCAGTTCCTCCCCTCGATCCCCTCAAACGCGCCGTCTCTCTCACTTTCCCTCGGTTTCCTTTAATCGCGTTCTCCTCTTTCATTCCCTCACATCCGTTCCTTAGTCCCTAATCCCTACTCCCTGGACGAACCTGGCAAATCGGTTGCATTTTATTTCATTATTTCCCTCCGAAGGTCATGTCATGCGAACGGATCCATAAAACATTGGACTCGATGCACAAGTGTACACCGCACCTCACCGAAAGCCTCTTACAAAGGAACTGAATTAAGGTGCAAGGATCTAACCCTGGAATTTTTCCGAGGAACGTGAAAACTCAGAAATAAATATAAAAGATGTCTGCGTGAGGAGGAGGAAAGCGTGGTTAGTAGAAAGAGCAAGTGAGGGCGGGGCATGACTGGGACGACGCGCCGTCCGCTTGACCTCGATATCTCGAGCTGTTGGTTTTCGATCACGGCTACTATATCTGGATTCTAATATCGCCGCAGGAACACCGACATTAGCATGCTTAGTCGGCAGTACACAAATATCGGACTAGTTTTAACGTGGAGATAAGGATCGAAGGCAGTGTCGTGCGCGAATCGAAAAATCAACGGTTGTGTCGAATATATACACCTATACCTACGTAGATTGCGCGAGTACAGACAGACACGGGCGAGCGTTCTCATTTGTGCGATCGTGACCTCATTTCCTAGATGACCAACACTGCTCCGCTGAACGTCATTAGCGCTGCTGGAGAATTCGAGGTAGGGGCGAAGCGAAGGCGGCAGTGATAGTGGTTCCCGTGACAGTGGCACTAGTGGAGGTTAAGGGGGTGCTATTTGTGCTTCGGACGAAGGGGCGAGGGTTGGTGAAAGTTCCCACAAGAACACAATCGAATGAAGTGGATCATACCAACCGTCGAATATTATTCGTGATACTTTCAACGTACTGTTGGTATCTTTTTGTTTCTACATTAACCTCGTTCGTTGTGATCATCTGGTAGATCAGGAATAATGGTACCATAGCCCTTTGTGGTGTGGTATAGGTTGTCGTGATGCTACAGACAGTACCACAAGTTCACGTTGCCGGCATGAAGAGGCGTTGGGGTGAAAGAAACACCGCTGACAATTCTCAGCAAGAATCCAGTCCCGAGGTTTCGAGTAGTGGTGTGCTATCGCCACCACCACCGTTTTACCCGGGAACAACGCCAGGGGTTGCCGCCACCATCAGGAATGAGGACCTGCAACTCTGGGACCTGGATTTACATGGGAGGCTCACACCTCAGGAACACGTCGATCACCCAGTGGGTGCGACGACCGAGCTTTCCCATAGTAAATCATCTTCACCATGCCCTACGTTCAATGAAGGTAATTCATACTTTCGGATGAGTAATCAGGTCGTTGGATCCTAGATTTTAGCCAACATCCATGATCGGTATAATCTTGAATCACTTGACTGACTGGGATTACAAATTTATGATTCAATAACAAATCATGAAAGGATATTGATCGATATTACTCCAAATTGTATACATCTTGTTATTTGACGGCACATGATCGATCGGAAGCGATTTTAGAACGTAAAGACGTTTTTACTTTTTCTCTTAAAATTTGATCTTGAATTACACAGAACATTCTTATCGCAGTTTGGTTTCTCGAGTAAATACAAAAAATATAACTTATCTTAATGCTAAAGCAAACTCAATATTAGGGGGGAATTCTGGACAAAATACGAAAAAATTCATCTAGGAATGTCCTATTTATGGCTTCCTAACGTGGTCCATTTTGATATTTTACGAAATAACATAGTTAAAATGTATTTATATAACTCGATTAAAGGTTAACTTGTTCCCATGTGTATTCTATATTGTATACATACACATCAACTAGTAATTGTTGGGCAAAACATGATTTATTCAACTTTAATTGCATACCCTTATCCGATGTCGTGACTTTCTTAATTTTGTTAATGATATGAATGAAAAAAATGAAAATGACGATCTTAAAATAACAGATATTTATGATCGATTAGATTTGCGAAGCACTGGATCCGCCATGTTGAATTTCGTATCTTTATTATCTGGATTACCTGAGCTCTCGATTCTTGACCCCCATTTCAGATGTCGTTTTATAACTCAAGTCCACTGGTGAGTTACACGGAGAAAAATGGCATTGAAGGTCAATAGTTGAACCTTCTATCCGTAGTCAGGATTTCATCTCATGTCAACGAACCGATTTCCCCTAAACATTAGTTACTAATTGGCCAAAATTGAGTCCATTGCGTGTTATGACGAATATTTTCAATACCATTCTCATTAATATCTACCAATCCTGACACCCTTATTTATGATCATGATCCAGTTTTTTCCAACAGTAATTTATAATATTTCTGTTGCATTGTTTATGATAATCTAACTTACATTAGTATGAACATTTTAAAACCAGCAAGGTTTTAATTAACCTTTTAATCCCAAATATGCACAATATCCACAGGGATTTCAACATCGTTTTATTTACAAAATACATATTTTTTTAAATTATGAGACATTAATAGTCGACCAGTTTTAAGATTGCTGTTTTTGGAAAATTCCAAACGACTTTTGTAACGAATAGCTATGACCTATTTTGATGGCCGGAAGCAGTAATACCCCATAAAATCAATTTTCAAGATGGCGACTGCCATGTGCTCATTAGAAATACGGCCGGGGAACAAAGTTCCGAAAATCAACACACCGAAAGACCAAAATTTCGATATAGAATGGCTCCAGCATGATTTTTTTCACTTTGTTTTTGAAAATTTGGCCAAAAGAAAGCAAATTAAAATACCTTGGACTCACTCAATATTGAAATTGTAGCCTTTCGGGGTTTTGATTTTCGGAACTTTGTTCCCCGTCCAGAAATACAATACATAGAACTCGTTATACTCGATATCTTAACATTGCAAAGATCACGAAAAACTAGTAATTACTTATTTGTACGACTTTAATAAAAAAAAATCTGGCACACACAAAGTAAATGCTCAACGTTTAGACGCCATTTTGAACGAAAACACCATAAATCAAAGTAGGTGAATCAATATTTTTGGGGTAAAACTATCGGGAACACTTTTCTGATAAGTTAGAGGGTGATCAGAATTCAGTATCATAGTTAAAAGCGCATTTAAAATAAAATTGTAGCTAATAAATCGATTTTATTTTATATTTTTCATTTTTACATTTTGGTTTTAAAGGGTTAAACGTTCTCAGCAGTTTTGGCTATTATGAAACATTTACCCATGGCATCATCCGAAATAACTTTAAATACAACAAGATATTTAGTTTATATCGTACGCGAAAAAATTATTCATGATTCATCAATCAAGCACCCGATATTAAAATCAAAGAACGTGTTCATTTCGCATTAATAGATTAATAAAGAAATTGATTAACTTTTTTTATGATTAATGAAATCAATAAGACAGAAACAGTTCATTTAAAGCTTTTTATATTGAAAAAGGAGCAAATGAGATGTACAGAATCGCCGGAATAAGTTTAATCAGATATTTGAACAAAAGATAATGATAATGAAAGCACGATCAGAGTTTTTTTAGTAGTTAAACTATTACTTTAACCTAGAATTATACAATGTGTATTGAAATACCTAATTGAAAGTGTTAATTAGCTAAGTATTTCAAATAGTTAATACACAGTAAGAAATGGATTTAGAGATAAAATTAGTAAATATCTGTAATTAAAATTGGTAAAATTAACTAAATGTTGGGTTGACCTACGTTGTCCTGTGGGATTCATTGAATGAATTAAATGGTTTGATAAAGCAATCCAACAGACTTATTACACTAATATCATGAATTTTATTAATTGTATTAAATACCTTCGTCAAAAAAGTAGTTCGTTCAAGCAGTCATAGTAGTTAATTCGACAAAATATTTCGAGGAACGTACAAAATATTTAATATACTTTATTACTTATTGAATACAATTTAATGAACATTTGTTACAGTTTACTAATTATTTAGTTGAAAAATTTACTAACGTTGGGCGCCAGTGTGAGAGAAGTGTGGGGCGCAAAATTAAAAAAATCTAAACAGTTTAGTAGTTTGTCCCAGACTAGAAACTGGACATGATTTTGATTATACTAACACAACAATTCTTACAAAACAGAAAAATTGGAGAAAACAAAGTCACCTACAAAGCTACTGCATATAACATTAAAAAAAAATAGTCAACATCAGCTTTGAAAGATCTAAATTACCAGAAGTTTATTGCTTAGTAATTTAGATCACAATTTACATACAGTAGAGTCCCGGTATATTTGCATCTCGCTATATTTACGTCCTAGCGTATTTGCCTAGTTCTGTCTCGTTATATTTCTCTGTCGCCGCTCCCCCCCCCCCCCTGCACGCTGGGGCCCTTCCTGAAGGGCCTGCTGTGACGTCAGGAACGTAACGCGACTGAGGAGAGTGAGAGAAGTGGCACTCCCCTTCTTTTGACAAAAATGTAAGGAGACGGGAGGAGGCGAGGAACCAAGCGGGCAAATATACCGGGACTCTATTGTAGTTATGTTAGAAACTGTTACTTTAATCTAAGTACTGAATTAATCACACATACAAAGATCATATCCTCTGAATAGTATATAAATACGATTCGATTTGCAATGGTTATTCCACAATTATTTGAAGAGTGCTAAAATAAGACTCGAAAGGTTAAAAATAAAATTTATATTTCTGCCCTTAAGCTATACCTTTGAAATTTATCTACTATATTAAAATCTAGTGCCCTCCACTTAAAATAACCTAATAATACCAAAACATATCTACATTAATTACATATTATGGTCGAAAAATGATCAACAGTTCTTAAATGTCTAAATATTTAAAAATAGAAAATATGTACGCCATCTATCGGTACGAATATGCGAGTAGCAGTTATTTCAATTGTCTATCGCGCGTAAATTCAAATTTATAGTTTCAACGTATATTGTATAAGACGATTACGATTAAAAAAGCGAGAAAATGCTTTTCAGATCATTTGTTTGTTCAAAAATATTCCTTATTTAATAGGCTACTGAATGAGTTTCAATTTTCCATTTGACTAAAGTTCGATTACTAAATATTTACTTGAACCGACCACATCAGTTTGTCGGATTCATCTAAAGATAAAATCAATATACATCCTGATCAATATATAAGATTCTTCAATTTTACTAATTATTTGGTTGATTCGAAAATAATTAAGCATTTCTTCAAAACAATCATGTCAATGTATGGAGTTGACCATAGAAATATTACTTTAAAAACTTGTTTGGTAGTTTCAATCAAATATGTTTTTAACTTGATTAAATTGGCAGGGTACAATATTTAATCTCTGTATAAAAAAAATATTATTATAAGGAAGAGATGCGATCTCCGTATGAAAGAATCACAATGTATATCTTGACCGAATTCCATTGAATGTAAAAGTAAAATTTTTATCTGACTAATTTATATATATATACGTATATAATCAGATTTTATCATTGACCCTATTTCAAATTATTTTGACCCATTAAGTCGAAAGTCATTAATTAAAAGACTTGCTAATTATAACTTTTCCGAAATTGTTTTTCATCTTGACGATGGATTTCCGAACGATTAAATAATTGAAATATCGAAAATTAAAAGGACAACACGATAATTCTTTTTTCTTCACTTTCGTATACAACTTTTAGATTAATATTTCCATAAATTAAACTTTGTCGCTTTATTTTTAGCTCTAGTATCTTCTTGTCAGAGATAACAAAATATTAAATATTTTAATACCACTGTAGAATATATTAATGTTTATTAAATATTTGTAGCTTTTCTCAATCACAAAGAAACAATTTTGCCTTCATTGCTTTAATTCCATATTCATATTTATAACTTGTATAATTATATGAATAAATCATAATCCTAGATTTTGTGCTGATATCAATGGGCGTTTTTTGAACGTTTCATTTTTTTTAACGCATTTTTAACGTTTTGGTTCGCGAATGTTTCATAAGCGAATTTGTTTCATGGAAGAATCTGAGATATTGATCAGGATGTCAGAAATGACTGAGGTAAGTGAGTAATTCACGACTCGGCGATCACTTGGCAACCTTGAAAAGTTGAGAATGTGAAAACTGTTGCATACCGGTGGTACTACAGATAATAACGTGATGTAGTTCAGCAAAACTCAGTCATTTATCGCAGTTGAATGAATTTTAACAATGCATACCAATATTCCCATTGACTAATAAGTTAATAAACTATTCTTTTTATAAAAGACTTTGAATAGTTTAAGTAAAGTATCGTTGATAAAATAGAACAAAGGTTTAAATAATTTTCTTTTTGCATCAACTGTACTAATGATTTGCAAAAGTCTCGTTTATGTATTACACATAACATTTATAAAGTTGGTCCAAAAATCAAGAAAATATATATGTACATTTTCTATGTTAAATAAATATTGCAAATTATTATTAATGAAAAACATATTGCATTGAAATACTTAACGAGATTAAAATTTTACTTTCTGCATTCAATATTTCATCTTTCTAGAATACAAACTGTAGGAATCGGTTAGAGACCCCAGTTGCTAAGGGAAGGTTAGGTCCAACGTTCCATTCTGACCATACTAAAATGATTAAATTGTAACAGAAATCTGAAAGGAGGTTGTATACTACTCTGTGACGTAGTTGGGATTTTCCTCTCCAGGTGCGGTCGTAAAGACCTTAGTTAGCCATTTCCAGGCCCGTGTAGATATAGATTTTCGGTTACTCATAAGATCTTCTTTCACATATACATAATGGAGAATCTTTTCATTGCGTTTGTCTTCGTTTCTTGAATAATTAACTAAGGTATGAAATAATAACTAAAAATTTTGGAAATATCGACAAATACAAAAAATTAAACGGAAAGAGCAACAAAAAATCGAAATGAGTAAACTCTGACAATGATTTTTTAAACGAAAAGAGTAAAATTAACATAAATTTTAGAGATTAGAAGAATGGCATGACAAGATTATAATTTTTTTAACACTAATTTAAATATTTTTGAAAATTTTTTATCTAAAATATTATTTAGAATGAAGCTATTCGTTATGGAATCGGAAATCCCAGCACGACTTGTCGTTTTCTTGTTTTTCTGAACATTGAATAGTAGCCCGATTGAGTCGGTAACCTTGCTGCGGTAAGTTGTGCTACGATGCGTTATATATATATATATATACCTACAGAAGAATATTTGACGTATGTATAGGAAGGTTCGGCTTGGGACTGCAGCTACATCTGACGATGGTTTTCTATAGTTTCATCTCGTCCTTGATAGTCATGGGTGTGCGTTCGATCTTTAGGAAGACCGTCGTCGCCTGCGCCTCTCGCCAAAACGATATTCTTATCCATTCAAGGCATGCTTTCAATTTATTTCGAGACGCTCGACAAGTGTTGAGGTCAGCCATAGAAGAAAAATAATGGAAAAAGGAATTCTAAAAAAAAAACCGTCTTTGTGTAAAATTCTAATCTGTGACAATTGGTAGGCCTGCTTGCCACTTATTTTCAATGCCATATATTTTAGTAGTTAAAATGCCTCTGAATTTTTGTACACGTGTACAACATATTTTTAAAAAATCACCTTTTCTTTCTTTGTTCTTTCTTGTTGTTTATTAAATTTATTCAGAAATAAATGTGTTTTAAAAATATATTATGTAACAAAAAAATAACGGATTATGAAAATAGAAAGGGAAACAGACAAAGCTGTAGGATAAAGTGAATTCGAAAATGTTTTCACGAAAAGTTGTATAACAGAAAGCACATGCATAGAAATGCATCTACTGTTTAATAATCTATAACTATTTAAAATCTTCGTATCTTAATATTTGTAATACAGCTGTTGCAGTCTATAATATGGCTTATGCAGGGAAGAAGACATTTTTCTCAGGGCGTGTATAATGTGTTTTAAAATACACGTGCTGATTAAGTTCGACTATAAATAACGCAGCATCTTTTTATTTGTCCCCAAAAAATAAGTAAATTTCACAATTTTAACGACTTCCTATTTATCAAGCATAACTTTTGTAAAAGTAAATTAGTTAATAGATTATTATTGTTTCATTCGTTATTTTAAACAATGACGTTTTGTAAAATAGCTTCCAATTTTTCAGGAGAATTATAATTTATGTAACAGTGATAAAGACGTTTAAACGATTTATAACATTGTTCTCTCAATAAGAAGAGCGATGACCTTATAAGTGTAAATTAACACAAAACATATCTATAAATAAATAATATTATATATTATTATACCAAATTTTAACCGTGTTTAGTAGCAGATTATTTTCATATCTTCGAATAGATGATATATTTATATCCTTTGTTTGTGAAAGAATAGTTGTTAAACTCGAAGCAAAGACAAAAGAAAAATTTGTATAAATTTTACAAACCTGTTATTATTTATTACTAAAAATGGTCAGTATTTCTGATAAGAATGACAAGTTCTTGTTAGTATTCATAGATTTTAAAAATTATAAAAAGTCTAGTCATTTTTATCGGACATAATGGTAGTTTTCTCCATTTTACAAGTGGGCCCCAAAATTACTATCTAGTAACATTTCCAAGAAAATGTTTCTCTTTGTCTCTATGCACAATTTTTTAACCGCAATTTGGAGCAGATTAATTTGATTTTTAGTAATTTATTCACCCATTTGTGAAATTCCCATAAAATTGTGTTGTCATGGAAGATGGATTAATCGCAAAGGAAAAGTCAAATTGTGTAACATTTTGAATTTTATTCTCAGCTCTTTTCATCTCGAATACCACAAAAACCCGATACCTAGTTTATTTAGTAACTGGCTAATTTTAAACGGTTTCATTTAATCAGAATTTGAAATCATAGATAACGGCGACAGTGTTTTCTCTTTTTAAATACATCCATTCTAGTGCCCTCAAGATTTTGTCTGAAACGGTAAAATAGTAGTTTACATAACGGATTAAATGAATGTTACAAAGTAGACTAATTGCTTTCAATTTTGGAAAATTACGATTCTAGAAATATTGTTATTTATGTTTAATTTGTATTATATATAAAAAGATAAAAAAATTAGTTTTATTAATAGTTGACGAATCTTGTTTCCTTAAAGAAAATTGTTTATCAGAGTATTACAGTAGCCTTTTTTCTTTTCGATTCTTTTTTATTCCAATTGTACTAAATCGCGAAAATATAAGTAATGTTTAAAACGAATATATTCATGAGAACATATAATATAAAGTATGATTTACATTTTTTTGATAAAGGCTCTGGCAGTTTCAGTATGATTAGCTTATATCGTCTGGAATGGAATGCAGAAGTTAAGCAGAGACCTTGTTGCAGAAACAAATAACATTTTAAAAATTTCAACCTTGGACTTCATGATGTGTAAAACGTTCAAGTAAATTTGTGCTTTAATGTTGTCTGTCTTTCATTTGCATTTAATTCTACACAAGAACAGAATAAAGTTTTCCATAGCATATAAAAACCTGATGATTCGAGTATTTTGGAGAAATCAATTATTTATGTCATTATTCAAATAAATTATTGGTTCAACCCATTAACGCCGAGGACACATTTCCAATAAAGTATTAGATGTTATAATAGAAATTGAAATCATGAAAGGATGCATGTCATTTTTTTCTGGAGGTCCATCTTTTCAGAGGCTTTGCCAGAATTTGCCAACATTTTTTGTCCACGTAAGGTTTTGAACAATTAGGTTATAAACGGCTTCTTCTATTTCTATGGTAAATAAGACAATATTGTTAAAGATCCAGTAGACTACACGGAAAAAAACTTTTTTGGAAATTTACAATTTCAAATGGTCATTTTGGGCCAGACTTGCAGATTGTGAAGCGTTGCCATTTTTTTCTGACACAAATGACGATCAGTTCTTGGATTTCTTACTATTCAGGTAGTAAAAGTCACAATAAAATTTACTAATTTTTACTAGGAAAAATGGCAATTTTTTCCATTCTACAAGTTTGTCCCAAAATTACCATCTGATATGGTAAAATTTTCAAGAAAATTTTTCTCCGTACACATAACCTCAAATCTACCGTCGTTTTACAGTTAAATAGTCATGTTAACCATTCGTGAAAATTAAAAAAGACGTAATAAAATCGATTAATCGAAAATATCCCGTTATCATAGTTATTCTGTCATATATTTTACAATATTCTGAATTGAAAAATTGATGTTAATTCTACTATTATTATATGTTATAACCATTCCCACTTTTTTATGGTTCCATTAACCCTTTTTCGAAATGCAACTTTCAATGTATGTGAAACATTGATATCGCCAATTTGTATTCATTATTCTTCGCTGTTTTCAGTGGTTCAAGCCAAAACTTCCTTGGTTTCTTTTGGCAGTCCTTATTTCGAAGTTACAGATACTCGGTGCAATTGATTAGTACTTAATGTTCTTTTTAAGAGCATTTGCTGGTTCGTGTCCCTCATTTCATGTTGTCAAAATATTTTTTACCTATTTTAAAAAAGTTGAAATTGTACAGTTTATGTTTTTAAGGCATTTTTCAATATTTCCATATCGTTTACAACAATTTACCGATATGTTATCATCTTTTAAATGTCCTGGAGCATTCAGTACATGAATGGCCGATATCTATTATTTCTGTAAATATGTATTTATCAGATCTTCAGATAATACAATGTCAAGGGTATGATTCTATGCAATCTTACCGTATCTTCCAGTTTTCAAGTCCCATTTGTACTTCTCTACCTAGCTGCATCGTTCATATTATACCAGTTATAACTCACTTGACTAATTACGCCCGTTCCTTCTGCAGTATAGTAGGAGAGCGCAAGAACGTAGGTATTTCGTTATAAATAACATTGATTATGAACTTCATAACTCAGCCTTTCTATCCAAGGAATCATTTAATTTGAAAGACTGCATTCTTATGACAAGATATTCACCTGTATAAAAAGACCTCGATCAACCGCTACTGCGGTGTTGAGGCAGGATATACGCTTTTCGGCTTTGCTTTCAGAACATAATAGACGTACACGCAAGTTGAAGTCAAAAAGATTGCTCATTAATTCCGCATCACAGCCTGGGGTGACGCGTTGCCTTGGTAAAAATTTATCTGGCTTCGAGGTCACTCGATTCGCGCTTCTGTTGTAAAGTCAGTCGACCAATAAATGATGGAGTACAAGTTCCACAGAATTCAGTAGGACGTTTCGTTATTCGATAAAGGAGAATATCCACGAAGGAAAAATGGTCGTACAAAATGAATCGCCAGAAAAATAAATAGATTCAATGTTGTTTGTAAAATGGAAAAAAAGAATAATTGGTCAAAATATTTTTTATTTCGGTTTTGTTGTTGCACTGCACTTTATAGTTTCCTTGAGTAAATTGCAATTATTATATTCAACAAATGATCTGATTTCTGAGTTTGAGCCACTGTCTTCTCAAGGCGATTTTTTTTATTAGTTTCATTAATTCCGTTATTCCCGCGACGCAATTCGAAAGTAATCGAAAATGGGGCATTGGGAAAGAATAGAATTAAATGCATAAAATCCATCATCTCAGTCGTACCGCTTTGGAGTGAAAGTCAGCATTGGCCTAATGAATTGTGCAACATGCTTTCTGGGATGAAACTAGTAAATTTAGCTATTTACTGTACACATTTACGCATCAGTAAAGTGCGTAGAAAGTTAGATCTGTGGGATTTGTACGAAATCGATTATTCGCTTCTTAAGAACTGACTTTAACCCTTATTTGCCCAAAATGAGAGAAGCAGGTACGTTAACATCCGCTCAGTTTCTACAGTAGAAAGAATTTTTTTAATTTTTGGAAAATACGTTTCTGACTATTTTCAGGTGTGCTCTATCGATTCCCATCGAGCAAATGGCCAAAAAATGACTATTTCTTGCAAAAATGTTTCAAAATAAAAAAAATGCCATGTTTTTTAGGTCGTTTTTTGTTTAATTTTTCACATTTTTCTCCACCGAAACGGATTTTAATGAATGATATGCATATATAAAAAGTGATCCAAATTGTTGAACGTAAATAATATACTAACAGAATATTTTTTAGAAGCAATGACCGATTCAAAATGGCCGCTAAACGAAGGTTGTTTTTTCAAAATTATTATTTCCTTGAAATAGAGAGCATAGAAAGTTTTGTTTTACTAATATAATGATCATATAAATATTGACTGGTTATGGACGAAAACTATAACAATTTTGAGTTGATAAATCTAAAATAGCGGATCCATAATGGCCACCTTATGTAAATTGTACCTCTTATATGAATCGTTGTTCCATAAATGTGTTTCAAAGTTGAACATATATGTTAGATAATTACGAATATCATACATATTCTGACCTAACAAGATCAAAATCGCGGATTCAATATGGCCTCCGGTACAGGGAATTGAATTTCATACACACTTTACCTTGGTTAATTAATAATTTTGAAAAAATTTGCTTCGCTCCGTGGCCATTTTGAATCGGCCATTGTTTCAAAAAAATATTCTATTAGTATATTATTTATGTTCAACAATCGGGATCCCTTTTTGTATATAAATTTCAATGATTATAATCCGTTTCGATGAAGAAAATGGTGTAAAATTTAAAAAAAATGACCTACAAAACATGACAATTTTTTTTATTTTGAAAAATTGTAGAAACAGTCGTTTTTTGGCCATTTTCTCGACGGGAATCGATAGACCATACTTCAAAATAGTCGGAAATATATTTTCCAAAAATTAAAAAAAATTCTTTCTACTGCAGAAACTGAACTGATGTTGAACGTACCTACTTCTCCCATTTTGGGCAAAAAAGGGTTAATTCTTTTGGTCTTACAAATGCAACAAATGCATTAACCAATAGGTTGGAAATCAACAATAAACATTTAAGTCTTACTTGGAAATATAACTGAGATTTTTAATTGCTGGAAAGGTGTTTCAGATTCTCAGAAATACTATGGTATTTTGGGTTTATTCTACAACTATGTAAAAGAAAATAAAATTACATAATACACATAAACAAATTAAGTAAAAGTCGAAAATATTAAATGACCTGTAAACAGAATTCCGATTTCGTGTCAACGTTCCCCACGTGTATTTCTTCCGTGAAACATTTTGTAAACCGATACTCATTAGATTGCATTTATTCCGAAAGGAATTGTGCCGTGGGAATTATCATTTTTTATGGTATCACATTCGTACTAGTATGTCGCAATAACTCTAAGCACAGTGTTTGTGATAACGATTTAAACCTACATTTTCTTCAATGTGTGAGCAGTGCTCATTAAATTGGTCAAATCTAAGGATGAAACATTTTTGTTAAACAAAATCTTTTTATGCAAATGTTCATTGCATGAAAGTAAAATCACCAAGGAACAGTAATTATTTTAGTAGAGGTTTTTTCAATTATTATTAATTATTATTAATGGTTAGTCGTTTCTTTAGCAGTTTCTATAAATGGTTTCATAAAGCAGGTTGCTCCGAGGGAATCGGTATACAACAAGGAGAAGAATCTAAAGTCAGAACTATTATTTGGCGTTTATGGCCGTTGGGCCCTTTCTTATGACCAGACTAACTGTCCACCTGTTTAACGAAAGTATGCCCTAGTTTCAAAACGAAAAATCACGCGTATAAAGCCAACGTTAGAATTTTCAGTATATTCGTATCTTTTAGAAAAATATGAAAATAGAATGAATGATAATTTAATTGTAATATACTTAAGGTTATTGTCCCTATTACATACTCATACATATATATATATTTCTTTCAAAAATTTCTTATCTATCGAGATATGAAGTATCCAAAAGTAATTAGTAGTATGTATTTAGTGGTAGAATCTTTACTGATAACTGAAAATACTTGTAAGTCGTGTAGGCCTTTCTTACATTTCCGTAGAAAACGTACCAAACGACATTTTCTTTAAAAAAATTAAAAATAAACACAAATAAATGATATCATAGCTCATTATATTGATAAACCTATTCTCGAAGCGTATCATTCTATTCCAGTTAAAACTAAATTAAAAGCGTTCATCAAATTTATTAAATTGTTTTTAAATGTATACAGGTATGTATACTTTGAGAAAAATACAATTTCAAAAAATTATTCTGAAAATTATTATTAATGAAATTCTTTTTTTGAAAGCTTATAAGAATTTTGAAAGTTCTGTTATTTGTGTTGAAATTACCTGTTTCCCGTAACAGACGTATGATGTAAAATGAGTAATGTTACATAGGAAATCTTTTCTGAAACGTGAAGGGAAATCGAGAAAGTGACTTGTCAACCGTATTTATAGACAGCATTAATGAAATATCTTATTTCATCGCTAGAATAACGTTCCTTTTTACAAAATTAAACTGCTAGGCACATTGTGTTATTACTGATGCCCACAATGATGCAACTGGTTACTGTTAAGGCAGTAAAAGTTAAATATAATTTCATGAAATTGTAATTTTTTGGAGATTGCTAATTTTTGAACAATTGCAGGTAGGGACGACTTGTCACCTCCTAGCTCATTAAATGGCTACAGTGCGGACAGCTGCGATTCGAAGAAGAAAAAGGGGCCGACACCGCGGCAACAGGAAGAGTTGTGTTTGGTGTGTGGCGATCGGGCGTCCGGGTATCACTATAATGCCTTGACTTGCGAAGGGTGCAAGGGTTTCTTCCGGAGAAGCATAACCAAGAATGCCGTTTACCAGTGCAAGTATGGCAACAATTGCGAAATCGATATGTACATGCGACGAAAATGTCAGGAGTGCCGCCTGAAGAAGTGCCTAACGGTTGGAATGCGCCCAGAATGTGTCGTGCCAGAATACCAATGCGCTGTCAAGCGGAAAGAGAAAAAGGCACAGAAGGTAGGGGTAAGGATATATCATAATTTCTTAAATCCATTAATGATAACGCATCGAGACCTAGGAAGCCGATTGACAGGGTATTTGTTTTTTTTTGTTTCTAAGGAAAAGGACAAGCCGAACAGCACGACGGCGAACGGGTCACCAGGAGGTGTCGGTGGCATGACCAGTCTGGATCAGATGAGAGTCAAGATAGAACCCACAGAATCGGAGCCTTATCCCTTGTCAGGGAGCAGCAATTCGATTATGGCGATTGGCTCGCACAACGGCGTCAAACCCGTGAGTCCTGAACAGGAGGAGCTCATCAACAGGCTGGTCTACTTCCAGAACGAGTACGAGCAGCCAAACGAAGAGGATCTGAAGAAAATTACCGTAAGTTTTTTCATTTAGTTTTCTGGTCATGTTGACATGACTCGAGACGAGCATAGATTAATTGATCATGCGACGTTCTTTACAGAACCAACCGACCGACGGGGAGGATCCCAGCGACGTCAGGTTCCGTCACATAACCGAAATAACGATACTCACGGTACAACTGATAGTTGAGTTCGCCAAAAGGTTACCAGGTTTTGACAAACTCCTCCGAGAGGATCAGATAGCTTTGCTAAAAGCTTGCTCGAGCGAAGTCATGATGCTCCGGATGGCGAGAAAGTACGACGTGGAATCGGATAGTATTATTTTCGCCACGAATCAGCCATATTCACGAGACAGTTACAACCTCGCCGGCATGGGCGACACCATCGAAGACTTGCTACATTTCTGTCGACAGATGTGCTCGATGAAAGTCGACAACGCCGAATATGCACTGCTAACGGCCATCGTCATTTTTTCTGGTAAGTTGGCGGCTTTCTTATACATATTTGTATTTTAGCGATGGTGGCAGTGGTATTCACGAAGGTTTCAAGGCGAAACTTAAGAGGCGTTGATAAGTTTGTTTATTTCTTTGGTATTCTCGGCTTTCTTGTGTTTAATCAATACCCACCAATTTTCATGTCCAGTAATTGTAAAAGTCGACATTCAAGTTTTTATTTTTCATCAACTGCATCTTGTTTAATTACAATTAAATTGTTTTTAACGACAAAAACACTTATATTATTAAAAATGTATGATAGAGAGTTAGTCAGACATTTAACAAAGAAAATTACTTTCCAAAAATAGAGTCGTCACGTTACTCCACTACGTCAGAACTTTTCCTAACCTCAAAAATATGGATTTTACGCAAACGACATTTTCAAAGTCCAAAATGAGCGATGCAACACGAAATTCGAATTTGTACATTTTTGTTGTTTTCTTTTAGACAATTTTGTGTCCAAGGATTTATGTGGTCGCCGATTACGAATTGGAAATGATATTTTCTAAATCTATGTTTAACATAACGTTAAGACGTCTTATTTTGCAATAATCCACACTTTTCCATTCGCATGAACAACAAAGACACTTCTGAAGTTAATTTTGCAGGGAATAGTCCCTTGCATCATAAAAAAACGATCCAAAATGCGGATAACGCGAATACAGTCAATAATATACATTTTCGAATTTCGGAAATCTGACGTATCCGCATTCAACGGTTGGAAAAATTCCCTAGTACTAAGTTTTTTAAAAATCGATTCATTGGGAGGGTCTGCGCAGTTTGAGCTCACAGATGGCACAATATTTCAAGAACACCGTACTTCCTTTCCTCATATTCTTAAATTTGGTTTATAAATGTATGAAAATCTTGTATATCTCCTAACTTTCAGAGTAATAACGAGATGTTTATTTACTAACGGTCTCCTTTGTTTTGTAAAAATTAAAGCTTTTAAAATAATCGACCTCCATATTCGAATTTGAAAATTTGTCTCCTAATTCGTAATCTATGACCCCAAAAACTCAAAGACACCAGGATTGAGATAAATACGTGATTATTTATTAAATATTGTCGGTCATGTAAAATGCGTCATATTTTTGAGGTTGGGAACAAATTCTGACGTGGTGGAGTAAAATGAACTTCCGGATCGTGCTCAGCGACCCTAAAAACATATAATAGACCAAGTTCGGTGAAAGGAACATCGATTTCTGTAGTAGTCCCGTGTAATCATTTATATCAAGCTGGGTCTGTAGTAATTGGGTTCCGCCCTAAATAACCAATAATTACTTAGAAGTAATAACCTTTAGTCTAATTATAGTTGCCACGAAATCATATAAATAATATTCGTAATCCAAGTCCAAAATTTCCTTTATTAAAAAATAAAAGCCGTACGTAATTTGAATATAGTATTTCAAATTTCAATAACTTTAAATGTTTCTTCAGTAGAATTGCTAAGTTGTTTTAACCGTTTCAAGCAAGGTGTCTTTCAGGAACGACACCTTTTTCCATTTTTTATTTAACCCATTAACGTCCAAGATGACGTTACGTACAAGATTTTTAGCTCATCTCTTCAAAACTCTCTAGCAAATCGAAAAATGAAAATATCATAATGAACCAACTTACTTTACTAATTTTGGGTATGCTTCAGCGATTTATGGGGTAAAAATTGCGAATCCTTTCCGCAGAAAAACAATATGGTGGAGTTTGTTTGAAAAAGTACCAAAACATCGAACAGTTTTTTTTCGACAATTTTTTATAAAGGGATAATGGATGGCGATCCATTCCAAAATGTGAACAAACGTGGACTAATAAGTTGCAGTTTAAAGGGAATTGTTGTAGTGAGTTCCGTTCAGTTTCAACATTAATCTAAATTTTTGTTTTGAAATGTAAAACTTCAGTTTCTTAAATATTCATGGTCATTTTTTAATATATTTGACGATGTTAGTAATGGCGGATTCAATGTCAACATCGTGAAATCTATTAAAAAATGACCATGAATATTTAAGAAACTGAAATTGTTCATTTTAAGAAAAAAATTTAGATTAATGTCGATTTATTTCAGAAATATTTAGGAAAAACACGTATTTTTAGAAATTTTCCGCCATTTTTAATAAGATAAACTAAATGGAATTCAATAAAAAATTCCTTATAAACTGCAACTTATTTGTCCACGTTTGTCCATAGTTTGGAATGAATCGCCATCCATTATCCATCTGTAAAAAATTATCGAAAACAAATTTTTGCCGATTTTTCGGTACATTTTCAGATAAAATCCCTCATATGGTTTTTCTGTGGTAAGGAGATGTAATTTTGGCCCCATAAATCAATAGAGTATACCCAAAAATAGTAAAGTAGGTTGGTTTCATTATATTTTCTTTTTTTTCTAAAGAGCTTTGAAAATGTGCTAAAAATTTAATTATGGTGCGCATTTTCGCGCTCTTACTTCGACAATATAATAGGAGTGTAAATAAATTCATGTTTGTCGTCAATTATTGCGTTTATTTGTTTATACTAATAAACAGAGTGTAAAAATGTGTTTGTTTTTTAACAGAAATTCATGGTGAATTGAAAATGTTGCGTAAACATGGTGAAACTGTATACTCGAAGGATTTTGGGTTACTAATTACGAATGAAACGTCAGATTTTTTAATCCAAAATAGCAGACCGAAAATCAATAAGTTCCTTCACTTTATCGTGTTTTTTGAGGTCGCGAATTACTAATCCGATGTTACACTGCAAAAACCGGTGTCTTATTTTGAGACACTTTCATCCTCACTTTTAAGACGTTTTTGGGTGTCTTATGTATGAAAGACTTTGTAAATTACTTCTTTTGAGACGCTAGAAATGTCTTTAATCGTAATCTGAATGTACTGCTCGATAGTTGATACATAAAAATGGATCAACATTCGTGTTTTGTTTGTAATTTTCGGGCTAATTGATTTGAAGTCTTAATTAACCATGTGATTAGATACCACTAGAACGAACTAAATGTTAAAATAACATGCAAGTTTCGTGGCTGCCTTGATACCTTCACGAAATGGAGGTCATTTGGAGAATACGTGTGGAGAAATCATCCTCACATACTGTAAATGAATTTAGTAATAATAAATTATTTGCAAATGTATTATTTTATTTGTAATCATTACTTGTAGTGTAGTAATCTTATTAAATTGCCATGTTTAATTCAGTTAATAAACACGCCATTTCTGATGTGTGTTCCTTAGCTTTTAATTTGATATTTTTTGCATCTTTCATTTATGCAACAGTACATAATTTTTTCACCCATATTTTTATATTATTTTTCAACCATTATTTTTATATTATGATTTACGAACTCAATAATAAACTGTTGGAATCACATCAACCGTAAAACCCCACATCGACAGAATAGGTTATGTAGCTTTTATCAAGACGTCCCTTCGAGTCAGCAGTTGCCAAATATTCACGAAGATACCCGAATCGGCAATGTGATTTCGATTTGCAAGTGTTTCAAACATAAGTGTCTTGTGTCTCATCGTTGTAAAGTGTCTCAAAATTTGAGTCATTATTTGCGCCTATCGATCGTAAATAAGATATTTTTGTGTCTTATAATCCGAGATATATAATGAAGACAGTAAAAGTGTCTACTTTTAACCCTTAGAAGCATGGTGGCAACCCACGTTACCCCCCCGATTTCTTTGATATTTGCTAATTTAAATTCCAGTTAACGCATTTAGATCCGTCTTTGCTATTTTCTATTACTATAGTGATAGAAGAATGTAGAAAAACAGTTATTAGGATATGATTGTTTATTATTTATGAGTTATAAATAAAGAAACATGAAAAAAACACGTTTTTTTCGAAGGAATTCATTATTGACGCTATTTTTTATGATAATCATTAGAAATTTGGAATAATAGGGTTTTAGATATCGCTGATGACGATACCGATATTGGTTTGACGAAATTCAAAATGGCGGCTATCATGATGTAAAAACGCAACTCTGAAACTCTGAAAACCTCCCAAGTAACAAGATACAGGTTATTTCAACGGATTTTCATTTTGAATTTTGAAAATATGATTCCGGATTCGTAATCAGCGACCCCGAAAACCCCCGAGTAGCAAATTTCAAGTTAATTCAACGTAAAGAAAAATACATACTTCAAAGGGTTAAGTCATTTTAGCTAGTTTAAGACACAAAAATGTCTTATTTACTATTGATATACGGAAATAATGTCAGAAGTTTTAAAATACTTTGAAAGGAAGACACATATATATTAAGACGGTTATTCTGAAAAGACATTTTTGAAGTGTCTAATGTCTTTAAATAAGACGTTTAGAAGAGTTTTTGCAGTGTATATTCTGAATATTTGACTTACCTGACAAAGTGTAAATACACGATCGTGGACGTGACGGTTGTCTCCATTTTTTGTTTACATTTGCTATTTTCTCTGTGCTTCTCAATACAGTATAACTTCACTTTATTGTCCTACTCGGGGTTTTGCCTTTCACTTTGTTGTCCGACAAATGCGCATCTTCCAGCCGTATCGCCTATCGCACGATAGGCACGACACTGGAATTACGAAAGATGGAAGAAGAACTAACCATACCTTCGCTAAATACGTGAAGGGAATCTCGCTGACAAAGTGAATGACAATAAAGTGAAGTTCTACTCTATTATTTTAAGAAAAATTCCAAAAAGTATGCAATTTCATCTCAATTATATACAAAAAAAAATTAAATAATCCAAAATATTAGTAAGGAAAAATGTTAGTTGCATATCGCCATTTTGAATGTTGAAAATCTGTATGCTTGAAACGATTAAAAAAATAATTTTTTTTATAAAAATGTGATCCATTTAACGATGTGTTTGAAATTGATTATTACAGAAAGGCCGAACCTGCAAGAAGGCTGGAAGGTTGAAAAGATTCAAGAGATCTACTTGGAAGCTCTGAAAGCCTACGTGAACAACACGCGAAAACCCAAGTCGGGAACAATGTTCGCGAAACTCCTGTCGATCCTGACCGAGTTGCGGACCCTTGGCAATCAAAACAGCGAAACTTGCTCCAGCCTGAAGCTCAAGAACAAGAAGCTACCACCCTTCCTCGCCGAGATCTGGGACGTAGCTCCCTAGTTTTTCGATCGATAATCGAAACGTTCACTCGGGTTTACTGCGCGATGCATGGTTACTGTTTGCCGATTGCCCAATGAAGCAAATCGGCATCGGTAAGGCACGATCACTAGGAGCCCCCAGATCCGGCAGAACCAGACATTGCGAAAAAAACTGCAGCTTGGCGAAAAGTGGTCTTCGAATCTTTCTTGTCAAGAAAGCGGCGTGCGTGACTTTTGTACTAGTGTGCCTCTATGCCACTGCCTTATCAAAATCGTCGATTTTGACTTCATTCCAATGCAAATGCCATTCTTTCTTTTCTTTCGACAATTTGCGACGCTTCGTTTTCTCTCTCCCTCTTTCTCTCTCTCTCTCTCTCTCTCTCTCTCTCTCTCTCCCTCTGTTTATCTCTTCTCAGAGATGGAATTTTGGAAAATTTCGAGTAGGTAAGCGCTCGAGAAAAATCTCGGACACGAGAGGAACGAGGGAGAAGGGAGCGTGAAGGATGCTCGAAAGTATCTATAGACAACTATGTAGGCAGTGGTGACGGCACTCAGGCTGTGATACGTAAAAAAAAACAGTACAGACACTATATAAGGAACCACCTGAAAAAAAAAATACACACTCACGCGCGTGCGAGCGTATACGAGCAGGCGAGAGCGCGCGCGCGTACACCCACTCACACGCGCACACACATACGACATAACGCTGTACACACGAGTGTGTTTGTATAGGTATACAATTCTAAATGGATACCCCGGTTATCTGTATGTAAATTTAATTTAAAGATACAGGCCGAAACTAGTAGAGAAAGGGATGGTAATGTAACCCGTGCGATTTGAAAGAGGTGACAAAAAAATAGCGAAAAAAGATCGTAGGCTAAACGCCGCGTGTTGACCGTCGCGCGATGACGTTGTGCAGGTAACGCCACTACAGTTTATATCATACATAGCATAATATATAACTACCACGTATGTGTTTACGCGAAGAACCGAGCGAGGATAACACTACCTAGTGGAGTCTAGAGGAACTATGGTTAAAAGTCAGAAAGGCAATCTATGCGAATATATCGAGCTCGTTTACGCGTAAAAGTATATATATATATTTAAGTATGTATGTATATACCATATGCATATTATATATATATATTTTAAGAAAAAAAATGGCGGGAAAAGAGTATTTAAGCATTTAAAGATGTAGATTTCGCGCATAAACGGAGGCGGGCAAGTCTGATCCCATGGGACAAGACTGTTTATAGCATAGATTCTGAGTTCCCGCAAAGCGTATACCATTACCTGAAACTGGCAATATAGCATCAGTTTTAATTTTACTTTCTGCCCTCTTATAATCGATTCTTTTCTTTTTAACAGTCGCGTATTTAAATTCGAAATTTTAAGCACTAAACCTTTAACGTTGTATTGGCAATATTATTGTAGCGAAAATTTATAAAAAAACAAACAAACAATGTATACTTTGCTAGTCATGACGGATTAAGGGACGTTAGTAACTAACGTAACGCGTTTATAAAATTTTCATTTTTTAGCTGCTAATGTTCGACCCTTCGCCGGTATGACTGCCCCGACACTGAATGCTTATATCGTTTGAAGTAATACTTAAACGCGAACAGGAGGTACAAAAAAGAAAAAACTGTACAGAACGCCGTAATTCACTACATTAACGTGACTTCATTTTGTCAGAAATGAAATATGTATAGGTAAACTAGCAAATACATCGCAAATATAAGGAATGTGTACATTAATTGTTTACGTTAAATCATGTGAAGTCTAGCAATGTACAGATCTCCATTAAAGCCTTACATTTTACGAATATTCGAAAATAAAAGAAAAAATGTCAATAATTTCTCTGCATCGATACAGCATTAAAGATTTTTATTTCGGACGTTTGACCGAAGTATTCGACGTAATATACGTGGAATATCGATAATGATCACGCGAACTGGAAAGAAAAACCTGCCATTCCATCGATTTTTCGTACATTATGTGTTTTTATTCGTGTCGGAATTATTGAATTTGTTTTAAACTCGATCGGTGGATGATCGTTTAAAATATCGGAGAGACACTATGTAGAAAAAGGCAATATTTTTGGGGGAAATTATTTTGTTTTTTGAACGCTAAGGTTCGCAACAAGTGGATGTGCATAATATAAGGAAGAGATATTTTAGAATTTGGAAAATTTATAGTAATGGATAGTTAAATCGGAATTTAATCGTAATAAAATCGAAATATAAAAGTATAAATCGAAATATATTCTAGTAAGCAAAGGAGCACTTTTAGGTCGAGTATGACGGTTACAACAAATCTAATAGGGTATTAAGATTGGAATGTTTTACCAGGCAGTATTGTAAATCCTTCCTGGCACCTGAATAAACGACGAAATAACAAAACGTCGAATAAAATTGAACGGAATCTTAAATCCACGATAAGTACAAGTTAGTGCAATGTTTCAATTTTCAAAACCGAAAATCCCAGGCATAATATAGATTTCTATGGATCATTCCCCCACGTCAGATTTATAAACTCAAGATTTTTTCTCATTCTAGACACAAAAATAATAAGTGTTTTTTTTTATTGTAATATATTTGGAATTTTCGAGTTATGATTTTTTTAAGTTTTAGATGTTATAAAAACTCTTCATTTTCAACTGCCTGTAACTCAAAACCGATACAATATACAAAAAATATTCCAAGAATAAAAGTTTCGTATTTGGGTCAGCTTTACGATGAAGTAAATTAAAATTCAAAAATTTAATTTTTAATGTGTTTAATTGTTAATGTTTATAAACAAATTCATTTTTTTAAGAAACCGACTTTGTGGCTCAGGCGGTATTGCACTGGACTACAATGTCGTAGGTCGGGAGTTCGATCCCCGTCCGGTGAACAATTTTTTTATTTTGTTTTCAAAAAAATATTGTCTGTCTGGCGGAAATCGACTCATGACCGATGCTGTACTTGGTGTAGGTTTCTGCAGTCCTACATTTCATACACAAATGTGAAGTATGGCGCCATCTTGTCAAGTCGATCTGCAGCTCTCGCAAATATTACAATTGGATATATATGAAAAAAACTATGTAAAAGAGCGATTCCGCCCGTAAAATAATAAATAAAAAAGAAAAAAAAAAACAGTTGTTACATGTGTATTATTATTTTCGTATATTATTTCGTGTGTATTAAATATAACGATTTAAATGCCAAAAAACGCAAAAAATCGGGTATACTTTTTTATAAAACATTTTTTTCTCATAGAATTAGTTTTTGCCGGTACAAATTTCTTTCGCTAAAGGTGAAGAAAATAGTTGTAGTATTAAGATATATTTTTTAAATATTAAAAAACTAACATCCTGATTACAAAATGGCGACCGTAGTGAGAATTTTCTTTTTAAAATAAATTTTTGTCATGAAAACTACAAACTTTACAAAAAATATTGTGAGAACAAACGTTTCTTAGAACGTGCCAAAGAATATTCTCAATTTTTTTTAGAATGTTTTGTTACAATTTGTTATTTTTCGAAAATAAAGAAAATCGAAATTATGAAAAAAGTCATTTAAAAAATCTGAAAAATTCAAAAATATTTTTTTTCTAAAGTTTGTAGTTTTTGAGAAACAAAATTCTTAATCATTTTTAGATTTCAAGAATAATAATTTCCTTTGTCAAAAACTATAGACTTTAGACCAAATTTCCTTAGACCAAAATTATCTGAGAATTTTCAGATTTTTTAAACGACTTTTTTAAAAATTTCGTTTTTCCGAAAATTTTAAAAATAAAAAATGATATTAATATATTCTGAAAACATTTGAGCATGATCTTTGATACATTCTAAGACATATTTATTCGTAGAAAATTTTGCCTAAAGTTTATAGTTTACATGAAAAAAATTTGTTAACTTTTAAAAAGAAATTACTCACTGCCATCGCCATTTTGTGATCAGGATGTTATTTTGTTAATTTTTTAAAAATATATCTTGATAAAATCTTCTTAAGTCGACCTGCAGCTCTCGCAAAATCTTACGATTAACAATAATATGGCAACAATTAAGTAAAAGGGCGATTCCGCCCGTTAATTAATGATAAAAATAAAATATGAGATGGAAATTCTTGGAATTTGTCGGTCTGCTTATATAAACATTAATTTGACTAAACATAAATAAATAACTGCAGTTGAGTCCCGGTATATTTGTCCGTTCGGTTCCTCGCCTTCCCCTCCCGTCTCGTTATATTATCAAAAGAAGGGGAGCGCCACTTCTCCCACTCTTCTCAATCGCTATACTCGTGACGTCACAGCAGGCCCTTACTGAGGCCGCAACCCGCAAAGTGGGGGAAAAAGAAAACGATGACAGACAAATATAACGAGACGGAACTGGACAAATATACTGGGACGTAAATATAGGAAGATGCAATTATACCGGGACTCTACTGTATATGGACGTCAATGCACGTCGAGCGAGTTACTTTTTGATCTTCTTATTTGTAAAATTATGGAAACGATAGCTATTGGGTTTTAAAATAAAACAAAAAAAATATTCCTTATAACGCCTAAAACTTGAACTATTATGAAAAATGCGTTTCGCACCAGCATGTCATTTTGTGCTATTCAGCAGGGTTAATAGTTATTTATTTATGTTTACTCAAATTAATATTTATATAAACAGACCAACAAATTCCAAGAATTTCCACATCTCATTTTATTTTATAAACGCTCGAGAAATAAACAATGATTTGTTACATAATGGTTGAAATTACCTACTTAACTGCATAATGTTAAGTACGTGTTTCAAATTGTCTTAAAGGTTAATCCTAGCCTTTAAGTTCATTATATTTTTCAAAATTAAAATTAATCGCGTCCAAGGCAAGGATGTCACTAGCCCTGCTGAAACCCGATTTTACGGCCTACTTGTAGTCAGTAAAAAGAAATTTTACGGATCACGTGAAACATGAATCTGCGCTGTTAAAAACATAACCTATACGGACTAAATGCAGTCCGCGAAATCGAATTTTTACAGCTTTCGGTACCGAAAAATACTGTTCGACACTCGGCTGTAAGATTTTGCGGCCTTGTATCGAAAAATACTATTTCACAATAGTTCAAGTTTTAGGCGCTAGAAGGAGTATTTTCTATATTTCTTTTCTTTGAATTTTAAAAGCCACTAGCTATCGTCTTTATAATTTTACATATAAGAAGATGAATAAGTAACTCGCTCGACGTGAACTAACATCCCAGTGACGTCCAAATAGTTATTTATTTATTTATGTTTACTCAAATTAATATTTATGTAAACAGATCTACAAATTCCAAGAATTTCCACCTCATATATTATTTTATAAACGATCGAGAAATAAACAATGATTTAATATGTCTTAATACTACAACTATTTTCTTCACCTTTAGTGCAGGCATTTGTAACCGGAAATACTCTTTCGATGAGAAAAGTATAACTGATTTGTTGCGTTTTTTGTACATTTAAATCGTTATATTTAATTTTCTAATTGCGATAACTCAATTTTGATGACGCCATTGGAAAGATCAACCTTGAAAATAGATACCTTTCAATTTTATTGCTCTTCGATTTTCATACCAAATACTTAATTGAAATTCAAGTGCAAAAAGTGTCCTTCCCGACGTTAATGAGTTAAATAAAACTCGATAAGTTCTAAAACTACAAATTTTCACAGTCTCTTCTACATAGTTAAATGAAGAGTTTTAGTGTAAACAAATTTCTTTTAATTATGTCCAACTTAAAAAAAAAAACGAATTTGTTTATAAAAATTAACAATTATAAGTATTAAAAATTAAATTTTCGAGTTTTAATTTACTTCATCGTAAAGCTGACCCAAATACGAAACATTCATCCTTAGAATATTTTTTGTATACTGTATCGGCTTACAGGCAGTTGAAAGTGGACCCTTTATATACCATCTAAAACTTTGAAAAATCATAAAACTTTCATGAAACTCGAAACTTTCAAATATATAAAAATAAAAAAGTATATTTTATTTTTGTGTCAAGAACAAGAAAAAAAGCTTGAATTGTAAATCTGACGTGGAATGACCCCTATATAATAATAAGGAATAAATAAGAAAAATTTCGTCCGAATCTTTCAAGCTGCAGCATTAAAGACATTGTCCGAATTACCGTCTTTTTTCTCTTAATTTACGAAGAATGAAAAATAAGATTTTGATCGGATTTTCCGAAACGGGCATAGAAAAGTGTTATTCAAAATTTCAAACATACTGTTTATTTAGGCAGAGATGTACAACACTCTCAACTACCTCTGAGAATTTCCATTCTTTTTTCAAGTTAGTTTATACGTTACAGATTAATAACTTCTAGACTAATTTTTGCTTCATGTTTCCACGCGATAATAAAAGTTTCGATAATTCGTTCCTACGAGGCGAGAATGCTCAAATCGAATGTGTGGTTAAGTGTTGCACAGATATATCGTGCAGAGCCTGTAAATTTATAATATAATGTAAAGTGCCCTATACATATTGTATTAGAAGTATAAAAAGAAATAAATGCGTATAAGACTATGACTGTTATATTTGCGATCTTCTATATTCTACATGTTATCGACTCCGAAGGATCTTCAGTTCGATTTGAATACTCGCCAATGCAACTATCGACGAAATATCGAAACATCTTCCGTATAATAGAAATTATTAATTCTTAATAAAAATTAATTTGAAAAACTGCACAATTCTCAACAAATATTTTAGTAAGCCTGCGACTAAATGAACAGACATTCGCCAGACGGATGATTATATTTTGAAAAAAACCACAGATTTTGACGAAATTTAAATTGCCATTTCGATCAGGAACGGAAGATGGATGACCTACCTGCCAATTGCGTTTCAAATCGATAAAACTTTCTTAAGTGACCTGCACAGAGTTAAACGAGTTCCGGTAGATCAATTCGGCATTTTAAATTTTATTTTGATGCTCATTTCGAGAAGTTTGCGATTTCACGCCAGTTTCACTTTTTCAAAGGGTGTATTTTCTTATACATATATGTACTTACGTAATTTTATAATATAAATATCAAATTATTTGCATGTGAGTTTTATTAATGATTGGAATTATTTTAAATTTATGTGAAATGAAAAATGATTTCAAACATTATTCGAAATAATATTGCATTTTATTCGGTGTTTTTAGTTTTCGATACTAAAGTTACAGATTTCTATTAGAAATTAGCGAAATTATGCGTGAACGTGACAGAAAATATTAAATTTTAGATTGTTTTAATACCGGATTTTCTAAATACCTCGGAGTGAAATGTCACTCCGTCAAAAGTGAAAAAACAAAAACTTACTCATCTTCGATAAAGAGTGGCTCAATTTTCACTCCCCAGGAATTTAAAGAGCACAATTTGCGACAGAACATACAATTTATAGATCTCTGAAAAAGTAAGGCGTAGTTTTTGCGTTTAATAATTGTACTTGCTTAAAAATTGTGTAAGTAAGTACGATTTATTTAAAATTGAAATTTAATAAAAGTGTTTAAAACATACGAGCTAAAATGTCACGTGATTTGTTTCACACAAAAGTAAAAGAACAAAATATTGTTGTGGAATAGTATTGGCTCATGATTATCTTAATTTTTTAAATTAAAAAATTCTGAATTCAAAGTGATTGGGTTTTATTTGAGATAAATATTCTGCGGTTTTGAACTAGATCACGTGGCACGTAAATGATTTTGAACAAAAAAATTGTTTTCTTGAACTGGCGTGAAATAACGGTCTAACTGCTGATATGTAGGCAGGAAACAGAAAAATGTAAATGGCATCGGAATACACGTAGCAGCACACATTAATCAAGCTCGATTAGAGTTTTGAGCCATGAGATATACGTATAACACGATCCGTTATTGAATTTTAAAAAGCATAATCGGTTGATTTTTGCAAAGAAACTACGTATTTTTGTAAGTTTCGAAGTAACACTAATAATAATGAAATGAAATCGGACAAATTATAACATTTAGAGTAGGTTTCTGTATATAATAAAATATCCGGATTTAGATTTCTTAAAATGCTGTATTTTTTCTTTACGAGAAATGGATAAATCTAAGATTGTAATCGAGATTTATATCGATAAATTTAATGTTAATTGCATTACGACAGGTAAGGAAGCGTTTATTTCTCGAGAATTCGCGCCTTACGAATTCATTGTAAATTTAGAATGTAACGTTGTATATTGTACGTGGATATAATTCGTAGAGAGGAGGACAGTTTCACAGTTTATTAACATTGAATGATCGAATTAATATTTTTTAATTTAATATCTTTTACCTTAGTTAAGTTTATTAATAATTGAATGCAATCTAAGTTACGATCGTTTAACGCCTCCGAGAAGTGGTTTAATGTAAATGAGCGTATGCCATCCATGGAGTTTATGTGCATACTAACATAAGTGTTGTAGGCTTAAAATTCACTCGGCTTTCAAGAGCGGTATTGTAATAGAGAAGGTTTGGAAGAGAGACTGTGATGAAAATTTGAAAAATATATACAATAAATTACCAACGAACGACAGTTTGTAATCATTTCAATGTTTCAAATCTTTATTTTGTATCATATGTTGGAAATGCTTGGACTGGATCGGTAAATATACTGGGATAGTTTACGACAAGTACATTAATTTATGATCATCTTATATGTAAAATTTTGGAATCGATAACAATTGGGTTTCATACTAAATGGAAGAAGGAGAAAACAGCCCTCTAGCGCTTACAAATGAAACTATTGTGAAAATGCTTTTCGCACCAGGATGCCATTTTGTGCTCTTTTATATATAAAAATATATTTGTTTTAAACATAAAATGACGACAAAAAATGACGAATTCAGTTTTTTTTTATCGCTTAAAATTATATATAAAAAAATGTTTCCAAATCTAAGTCGCCTCTGTCTAAGTTTGCGAGGAAATGATGATTTCACCCGTTACAGCCAGATAAAGCTTAAAAAATGTCAATATTTTAATTTTTTGAGTGCCGCTTGTTTCGCGAAATAACTCTTATCATGAATAAGATACAAATCGTGAATAATAATGACGAATGGATTTTTATAAAATATATTACAAGGGGGTTTTCAGGGTCGCTTATTACGAATCTGACATCTGCTTCTTGAAATTCAAAATGGCGGTTCCGTCATGGTGGACGACTTTTTAATAATAACTTTAGATTTAGTCCAAACTACTTACTTTGGGGTTTTCAGAGTCGGTGATGAGTCCGGTGTCAAATATTCAACATTCAAAATGGTGGATAGAATACGGTGACTGAATTTTTAAAAAGTAGCTTCAAATCCCTTACAATTTGCTTTCTTGAAGATTTTGGAGAGTCGCTTGTTGCAAATCATTTGTCACTTTTTTAAAGTGTAAATGGCGAACAAGTTTTCAAACAAGTTTTTGGTTTTTATGAAACGCAAAAATCTCTCGACAGTGCAATTCTTAACGCTTTGAGCGCATTTTTCCTTTCATCGAATTTATTTCTGAAATTTGATACCTGGGGGTTTTTGAAGTCGCTGATTACGAATCCGAGGTTACCTTTTCGAAATTCAAGATGCCGAATCCAATATGGCGGACAACAATTTTAAATATAATTCGACTGGGACAAAATTTGCTACTCGGGGACGTTCAAAGTCGCTGATTTCGAATCTGATGTTATTTTTACCAAATTCAAAATGGCCGATCCAATACAGCGGCCACAAATTTTAGAAATGTTTTCTTTTTGAATAAAATCTGCTACTCGGGGGCTTTTGGGGTTGCTGATCGATCTCAGATTTTCAAAATTAAATCTTATTTGTCACTCTCTACCGCTAAAAGAGCTTAGAAAGTATGTAGTCTATATTCCTGTTGAAAGGTGGATCCGCTACTAGTTCTGATCTATGCGACTTTTCTGTTATTCTTGTCATAGATGCAATTCTGAAATTCTTGAAATTCCGTTCAAATTGAGGCATTCATCAAATGTCTATCCGTCATATTGGATCTGCCATTTTGAATTTGGTAAAACTAACGCCAGATTCACAATCAGCGACTCGGAAAACCCCCGAGTAACAAATCTTGTGCAAATGGAGACATTTCTACCACTTTTGTCTGCCATATTGGACCCTCTATTTTGAATTTGGCAAATCTAACATCGATTTCGTAATCAGCGATCCATAAACATTACCATATTAAATTTCGAGTCATTAGCTATAAAAAAATCGTCAATAATGAATTTTTTCGAAAAAAAAACATGATTCTCTCATATATCTTTATTTATATAGTCGAAATAATAAACAATTATGTCTTCTCCGTAATTTTTATATACCCCTTCATCACTACAGTAACAGGTAACAGCAGAAAGGCCGATCTGAATGTGTTAACCGGAATGGAAATAGTCAAAATTCAAAGAAATCAATGTGGTAACATGGACTACCACTATAACTCAAAGGGTTAACCGAATTGAATAACTCTTTCACAGAAGTACGTAGGTATTGCAGAGTATGAGACGACTTTAAAAATGGCGACTATACTCTTAAAAATAGTGTAAAAAATGATTGGACATTTTTTTTACTGAAACGTGGTACATAATAGTTTTTTAGGGTCCCTTATTACGAATTTGAAGTCAGATTTTGACAATTCAAAATGGCGGATCCAATATGGCGGATGAATTTTTAATAAATTGAAGCATTTTGTGGTTGTTTTTGGGGTCCGGAAATTCAAAATGGCGGATCCAATATGACGAACGAATTGTTTATAAATCCATTTCGCTTGGATCGCGTCATTGAGGAGCTTATGGAGTCCCTGTATTTTTGTGTAGGTGTAAGCTCCGCACACGTACATAACCATAGGAAAAATAATTTGAACTTTAAAGCCTTACATCATCACCTATGGAACCATATGAATGTAAATTTGATCATTAAGCTCCAAAACTCGTGTAACCATATGAATGGTGGAAGGCGAAATATAATACGACACGCTGCTTCATTCCGACCCCAACATTTTCTCTTGTATAACAAGACAGAACAAAATGTTATTGACATTTTTTAACTTGCTAAGTATATTGTTAACATTTTGAAGCAATGTTTTCGTTTTATCTTGTGCAATATGGTTAAAGGTTTATGTTGTGCAATTGGTTATGTTAGACATTGTCATGTCATCAGTTAATTTATGACAGGAAATTAAATTGCAAGGTAAGGAAATGTAACAGGGTTTTTCTTATATCAAAGCCAATATACTATATGGTAAGCTAAGCACAGTTTTAAATTGAACGTAAAGTTTTCAAAATTAAGATTGCGGGGTAATTCCGACCTCCTCTCGTTGTTTATCGTAATATACTCACTCACGTTGCTTGAATATTTTCAAAACCTGTCGAAACTCATTGGTACATTATCTAGATAGTTTTTGGTGCTTTAGAGTTCATTTTAGTTGAGAATAATAGAAGAGGTCGGAATTACCTATAAATAAATAAATAAATAAATTTTTCTCGACCGTAAATATAAATATAAATATTAAAATTGAATTTATTATTTGGTCTGATCGGTCTTTTAAATAAATATAAAAACAACAATTTTAATATTTATATTTATATTTACGGTGGAGAAAAATTTATTGATTTATTTATTTACACGAGGAATTTAATGTGGGCAAATCTCACGAACTGACGCCTATTTTATTGTAAACAAAGTAATGTTTAATTTGGTGGCACAATTTTTTTTACTATAAATTATCACTTTTCGATGTAATAGTAGTCTATTGTAATCCTCGTTAACTCATAGTTTTTTATAGCTACTTGACTTAAGAGGTGGGGGTATGGTTAATTTGGTAAAAAAAGAAAAGCATATTTTTAAGCATTTTTTTAAACGCTATGGTTAGTGCAGCAAATTCAGGTAATTTTATTATAACAGTCCAACCTTTAAAGAATATTTGGTGAAAATTTGAACGAAAAATATCAAGAAAGAACTCATTGTCATGCAATTTTTGTATGCGATTCGAAAAACACGGTGAACAACATAACTCGTTATTGAATCATCTGAAATAAAAAAAACCAAAACGTTTTCGTTAGTTTATAAGTTTCTCCAGGTAACACGGTCTATTTATTTTTATAATTATTCTTTATTTTACAATAACAAATTTGCCGACTTTATTTAGTAAAAATTTATTCTTTTACTTTCAAGTGTTAATAAAAATTCAAAAAAATCTAAAAAAAGCAATAACTCGAAGATGTTGTCTTCAGAATCTTATAAACTAAAACAACGTTCTGTTTTTCAAATTTACTAATACTAATGGTTAGTATACGAGGAAATATCAGAAAATGGAGACATTTTTATTTAAAAAAGAAAAAAATAAGTTTTAAATTACTTACAAAGTTTTCTTTATCGTAAATTACCATTTCCTGATATAACAGAACTATTGTACACCATATCATTAACATTTTTTATATGCATACATAAATAGGATGCAAAATATGTCTCATATGTTGTTCAACATTATCGAAATTGTTGTAAAAAATAGAAATAAACAATACGTTAGGAAACCCGCAGTACTGTTGGGACAATAATAAACTATAATTATTAGAAATAGGACATTAGCTAAGAATAAAATATCCTTTTTTGTGTCAAGTTTCATTGCATACATCAATTTATTGCGAACAATCGCAATATTTATTTTCTAAAACAGTCCACCATTTTCAATAGCACATGTTGCAACATTTTCGTGTAATTTTTCCCGTGGAATTGAAAGGTGCTATTAGTTTTTGCGTAAAACCATTTCTAACGTATTTGTTTATAACAAGTTATTATGAACAATAAAAATTGACAAACAAGAACATACGGGTATTTCATTTTTGGCCAATATCCTATGTGTAATAGTTAGTTTATCATTATCCCTTGTGCAAAGCATGAGCAGAAAAGCGTTTTCCGTCGTATTGCTTATTTATAGAATTTACAACAAATTGAATCATTTTTAACAACATATGAAACATGATTTACATGTAATTCTTTCAGTACGGTCGAAGAATGCTATCAGTTTTTTCCGTAATATAATTTTTAACGTAATTATTTATAACAAATCTTTATAAGCAATAAAAACTGACAAACAGAAAAGCTCGGATATTTTATTTTTAACTTATGACGTGCATCCATTAGTTAGTTTGAACTCTGCTGTAGTAGGCGTTAACGGGTTAAATAGTAAAATTATTATCTTTACTTATCTAACATTATTTTATAATATCTCTTGATATTATTTTAGAGGTGAGCATTTTTCACATATATTCATTTACATCAAAATAAAAAATTACACAAGGGAAAATTCATTTTTTCCCTCTGGTGGGTTGCGCTCGTCGATAAACCATTTTTAAGTTACGCACCGGTTAAGCGATTTCCCAGTACAATTTCTGGGAAACTCAACAAGTACAAGAAAATTCATGATTTTTATTAGTCGAGTAGAGATGCAGGGACAGTCGTAAACAGCTGTCTATCTCGGTTTTGAAAACTCGCATACTTGCTTTTATGTATATTTTTTAATCCTTCAGAACCAATAAATGATCGTCTGAAAACCCCAAGCCGCAGGTCACATCGCTCAAAAAGTATTGACTTAATCAAAATCAGATTTAATACGAGGGACACCAGCAATGTCCCTGCTTTCTCACTTTTAGCTTACATTTTTCAAAGTTTAGACTTTTAATTTTGTAAAATATGTATTTAATGATTGTATCAACGAAACGATATACTTTATTATATATAAATTTTAATTTATTCTCTTTATAATACAGTTTACATTTGTTACAGTAAATTAATTTTAATGATTTGTGCAAAATATGTTCGTTCGAAATCTGAATTTGGAACTTTTAATAGAATAACGTTAAACATTTGTAACATATAACATTTCTTAGTAACGTAGGTATCACTTAATGATGGAACGAAAATGAAGTCGCACAACTATAATTTTTGGTTTCATTTAATATGAATATTTAAGGTTATCACATTATCACTGGTCGTTTTGTAGATTTAAAAATGTTGTCGATATTTTATCTAGATTTACTAATTTACATTAAAAAAATACATGAACTTTTCGAAAATTTTGGGGACACTAGTCCATAAAATTGTACTTTAAGGCCTTAAATGAGTACATAAAGAGCTTACTTTACGGACACGACTGAAGATTAATTAGTTATTCATTTTTTATCTGTTTGGCATATTTTCGCTTTCGCGGGTACGACTTTCATTTACTTACGCACCTATATGAATGTTGCATAATGTATATATTCGTGGATGTAATTAGAGTGTATGTAACTATGTTAATGATTCGAAAATCAAAAAATAACATAGAAATGTGCACAAATACATAATGACACAAAATATAAAAGTTTCACGAATTTGCCCATGCAGATATGAAATGTACATATTCATTCAAGTTACATAGGATCAAATTTATATTCAGATGGTTATAGATGTTCGCATAAGATTTTGAAGTTCAAATTATTTTTTCCGAAGAGTAGAAAATTATATAGTAAATAATCAATGATTATTTTAATTTTTCAATATTAAAAAACGTAATGAAAAATAGCCGACAATATTGCAGTGTACAAATAGATGAAAATATAAGGGGTTCGTTTCCGATAAAATCTGAAAAATTTTTTAATGCAAATGTAGATGACCTCCCTATACAAATAAGAATTAATTTTATTCTATATTATCCGCTTCTATCTGAATAAGTAGCTCAGCTTGTAGTTTTTAGACTGAAAGACGATTTTACTGCTCTGCTTTGAGAGGTATAGAAGTGGATTTTCGTTTAGTCCTAAGGTATTTACAACGGCGTTTCTCATTTCCTCTCTAGAAGATAAGCGAAGATAACGAAGGAAAGGAACTAAAATACAAAAAATACAAGCGTGAATAATTAAAACTCGCCTTTTCCCTATAATTGTTGAGATTATACAGTAGAAAACTTGTATATATAGAAGGAACTTTGCTATACGGAATTCACTTGTTATAGGGAAGTAAGTTCGTTCGATATAAGGAATAAAGGGCGTGTCAAATATCCCCACAGCACTCTAGATTTCCCTATTCGAAATTCTCGAATTGATACTATTGATTGAGAATTTCCATCTTAAAAAATTGAGGGGAAAAAGTGCAAGTTGGAAGGGGATTGCAGCGAATATTCTACCGCAAAATATTTCCCCATTTACATACCGAATGAGTCTTTTGCTGCCGAACATTGGGGATCCCATGCTGTAGCTTTTAGCCAAAGGTAGTCGAAAAAATTAAAGAATTTTTACATTTTATTTTTTTTCGAACATGCAAATTTTCAATATTTAATTATAAATGTCATCTGTCACTCTCTGCGAAATTACACTTCGAAAAATTCGGTTTACGGTACATGTTTCTAGTTTCGGTGCTGGATACAACGAGCACTTAATTTTAATTATGTCTTATTAGTACCATAGTCGGCCGGGGAACAAAGTTCCGAAAATCAAAACCCCGAAAGGCTAAAATTTCGATATTGCGTGAGTCCAAGGCATTTTAATTTGCTTTCTTTTTTCCAAATTTTCAAAGACAAAGTGAAGAAAATCACGCTGGAGCCATGCTATATCGAAATTTTTGCCTTTCGGTGTGTTGATTTTCGGAACTTTGTTCCCCGGCCCCATAGTCCACCTTGTATGTCACTGGCCAATTCAGATACAATTCACATCCGAAGCTTGACTGTGATTGGCTGAGAGCTGTAACATAGGAACTATATTCCTGTGTAAAAAGACCTCGTCCTAAATTTCACTTTGTATGTACTTAATAAAATTGTAGGTCCTCAACATTACTATAACGTTAATATTCAGGTATTTAGCTAATATTTGTTATAGCTACATATTTTTATATCTTCGACGTTAGTACATTTCAGTAATCTGCGAAAAATATAATTTTCAAGCACTACCCGGAAAGTTCTCGTTTTCCGCACGGGAAATTTGCAAATTACCATTTATTTCGAAACTGTGCAGTAATGTACATAAATCAGCATGGTGATTTATGCTATTCTACTTCTTAAGTACATAATCGATCTTTCGATACAAAAACATAACCCTGATAAAGGGAACAGAACGCTTTTATTTTTGAAAGGGATGCCTCAAAAGAGCGCAGTAATCGGAAATGGATAAAAAGTATTGAAATTCATTTTTAATTTTGAATTCATACTTGGGGATAAAACGAATCCATTGTTTCTAATTTTATTTTTGTCTTATTCACGCAGGTTGGAAATGCATTCTTATTCGTTATTTGTGGTACCCTAATTTGGAATTTTCGTGAATCTATACGAATAATATCCTCAAAAAGAGCCATTAGCTCGAGTCTATCCATGTTTTCGAATAAGAAAATTTCAATTTTAATATCTTCATGTGGGTGGTCCAGAAAATGTCAAGGTCTAAAAGGTCATCGGGACCGCGCGGCTTTCGACGGAGAAAAAAATAATGAACAACTTTTCTATTTGGTACTTTTCGATTGAATGACATTTAGATGTGGAGGGTTTGCGTTGAAGTTCTCATTGAGTTGAATTTTTATTTTGATATTGAAGAATATATTACAGCGTAGCGTGTCATCGTATTTTTTTTTCTTAAAAACTATAAATGGGATTAAAAAAAGTGTACATGTGCGAAATGTTTGTTTTTTACATTCACTACATGATAGTGTTTATCAAAATCCATTTTTGTACATTTCAATTTATTATTGCATCCGGGCACTAACTTGTTAAAATTGAATAATAAACGTGTAATCACATCCCAATAAGTACACTTTCGAAATAAAGAATTCTTTAAGTAATCTCGAATGTCCGAAACAAATCATTCTTAAAGTAGTCACGAAGTAATATTTATGAAAAATGTATGAATTGAAACACGATATTAATCAAAGGTAAAGTGTTTCATAGTTATGATAAAAGTAGTCCCAAAGTATTCTTTGTAAACCCTGGTAAAAATGGGAGCGTCCCGAAAGCGTCCGTTAAGCGTCAAATTAGGTGTCCCAGAGATGTACGAGGAGCGTCCGAAGCGGATATGAAAACGTTCACGGAATGTGAAATTAGACATTTGGGGAGTTTAGGGACACCTTAAGGCCCATGTAATTTGACGAGCGTCCACTAAGCGGACATGTCCACTTTACCGAGCGTTTATGAAATGGCCGATTATGAAAATTACGCAAAAAGTCCCATGAACCCTCAAATCCGCCTTAGGAACGTCCGATCAGGCGTCCCGCAAACGTAAAAACGGAAGTTTTACAAATGTCCATGAACGCTAAAAGTCCTCCCCGGGAACATCCGACCGAGCGTCCGGCAGCCGTGAAACATGGACGCTTCAAAATCGACACATGGACGTTCAACGTACTCCCGAGAAACATCTGATCGGGCGTCCCGCAAACGTCAAATATGTCTAATTTCACGCTTTGTACATTTACGTAATGAAGCGTCACTAAAGGTTGAACTGAGCGTCAGAATCCGCTCCGTAGGGTGTACATTCTATCGAAAACGCCTGCGGGACACTCCCGGGACGCTTTATCGTACGCTTCATTTTTACCAGGGAACAAATTCATGATATAGAGTATGTGCCGACATCTTGAACAGTCAGTCGGCAACATGCACTCTATATATTATCATACACAATCATTTTCGGAAGTGATGAAGGTACGAGTTGTTCCATATATACAAGCACCTCCTTCTGCACGGTCTACATGTTATAAGTATTACACATGGTAAAAACGAAGCGTACACTTTACATGTACGGGAAATGTACACGAAGCTTCGCTGAAGAATACGTACTCTTCATGTACTTTTAAGGTCCCTTTCTCTTGCCGAGAGTACGAGAGTGAATTTGGACATTTTATGAGTACTCGCGTACACCTCATGGAACGTACTTCGAGAGTGAATGAAAGGTACGCGTAGATTTTTAAGAGTACAATTTTGATAGTCATATTTAAGTGTACCATATTCTTGTTAGGAATGAAACAAGGCTAACGGGAGTATACTTAATAAAGCGTTATTCGAGATGAAATAATGCGGACGAATATTTTTTTCAATCATTCATTTTTCTATTCGGATTTAAGTGTACACCTCTTGTTAAGAATTAATTAATGCATTCATATGCTAAATAAAGCGTTCAGTACGCCTTTATAAAAAGAAATGACTCAGAACTTTACACTTTAAAAGCTTTGTAAATTAGAGCATGTTCAAGTGATCTTAATATAAAAATATAAACACATGAGGAATATAACAAGTCACAAGAAGCAAGGTTAGAGGGCGGGAATTAGCAAATGAAATATCAAATAAAATTAGCAGGTTTGATTTATTTCTTTCCGTATATAGTACGTCGTTGATCAATTTTGATACAAGTACAAGTTTGAAATTAATATTTTATTTAACAATATTTAATAACAATTACGTTATATATATTTATATATGTCTCTAGGCGAAGTGTGGCATACTTATATTTACAATCATATTTATATTTTACTCAGAACTCATAGCATTAATCTCCAGAACATCCGAACGGAACAATGCGAACAAATTCATGTTTGCTTTTTCACATCAAAATGCATTTTTCCTGCACATTATAAATACATAATACGTACGCACATTTGTAGACTGTGCAAAAGTTCGAAGACATTCAGATATATACACGTTTCGAAAAAATTATTCTTTTTAAGTTTTGGAAATTTTCAAAATTCATTTATATATGTATATGTATTAATCGACTTGAGATCATCCCCCTTTCAACAACCCTCAAAATATAATCAGATTTCGCGTATCTCTTGTCGTTTTCGAGATAATTAAGAATTTAAACAAATTTTAACATGTAACATAAATATCATATGACGTTATAAATATGTGATCGATAGTGATAGACCAGTGGTCCGTGTCGTGAGGTCGCTGATCTCGTAAAGCATCCTTGTTGAGGAACAATACTTGGATAGGTGACTGCTTGAGATCAGCTTTTTTAAAGATAATTTATTTATCTTAAAAAAAGTTTAAAAAATAAAATGTTTTATTAAAATCTCTTATTGTACACTTTGGGACGCGGCATTTATGTGTACGCACATTCGCTCTTAACGTCCAAAATCACTCTTATTCTATGCTTATTGTACTCTTATTGTACACTTCGAGAAGCGGTATTTAAGTGTACGTACTTTTCGTGTACTCTTATCGTAACGTACACGAAGCGTACGTACTCTTCATGTACCTTTAATTTCACTCTTACTGTACTCTTCGTGTACGCTTCCATTTTTACCAGGGTAGTACCACCTACGAAACTCACTGTAATATAATAATAAAAGTCAATAATGTATAGGAAAATGCGTTGTTGCAATTATTGCGTGTTGAAGTACATTTCATATAAACATTTACAAGTTTCTATTAACTTATTACAAAAGAATTATTTACAAAAAGGCATTCCAAAAGAATTTTTTAGGAATTCTTAGATATTTCGTTGCTAATTGGATATTCGAGCTATTACGTAAAAGAATTCATTATGAAAATTTTATTAAGGGTTTTGAAGATCCTTTTATCAAATACATTTAAAAAAGAATTGTTGTGTAACTCTTTATTTAATAACTATAGCGGACTTTCATTATATTTTTAAGCATTCGCAAAGAATTCTTTTAGAATTCTTTCATGAAAGCATTCAAGATTCTTTTGGAATATTTAAAAATTATTTTTTGCTTATTGGGATTTATTATTAGAGACACAATAAATGCAGAAATAAATAAGTTCGTGTCATTATAATTAAGGGGAGGTTCTAGTCTAGACGCCCGAAAATGTGCGTAATGTTATGATTTTTTTTTAACTTTTGTGGCATTTATTTGTCTATATTTTAAAAAGTTTACAATATTTTTTCGAGTAAAAATAATACAAAATGGCAGCTCCAGCCCTCACTGGCGGTCGTGGACAGTGTGCTGACTTCTTTTAGAGCACATTTCGAAATCATTCTGAACTCTTTTTTATTTTGCTGCCTGGCAACTGAGGTAATAGAAGTTTTGTACTTTGTAGGATTAATTAATTCAAAGATATTTTTAGTTCACCGTGTCGCCCCAATCTCCCCTATAATTATATGAATAATTGTTCGACCCCTTAAATAGCGTCGATCTTTCATTACAATTACATTTATTCAGTCCGGAAATATCCTACATTTGGCAAGCGGATACACGTTATTTCAAAATTTCCGTCAAGCGTATATTTAACTTCCCGCGCGCATAAACCTGAGCTGATTAAATCAAGGGATAAAGATGCGAGACCACAAATGATACGAATTTTTTCAGACTATTCCGATACACATTAAAATAACAAAATAAATTTGATGCATACTATTTTGTACTAATAAATAACTGTTTTATTATGTCGCATACGAATGCGATCGTGTTTTTATAAACCGTACACTGTAAAAAATATGAATGAATTTTACAAACTCATTGTAATTTTCATTTTATATAAATTTGGTAATATTCCTACGTGTGAAATATACTATTTTTACTATTTGAGGTTAGGATTTTTACAATATTTTTGTAAATTTACCAGACGGCACTGTGGATTTACTACATCAAGCATAGGGAAAGTACAACGCGTTGTAATTTGACAATGCTACACACACTGTAAAAAAAGATTGTGTGAAATTACTATACTCTGAGAGTAAGTAATCTATATAACCTAGTCTGAGAGTAGTAAAATCCCTAGAAAGTTGTAAATATTCCAGCAAAGATGTAAATTTACAGCGATTGTCAACAGACTTGAAATTGCAGGTTAGAATTTACAATTAATGTAGTAAAATTACTGTGTTTATAGTAAAATCACACCATTATAGTGAAATTACAGTGCTGTAATAAAATTACAATATCGGTGAATTTTTCACATTTTTTAGGTTAAATACACATTTGGTGTATTTAATATATGCATTGCAATGTTTTGTTTTGTGAATGTAAAAAATTATGCAATTTGTTTAAGAATTAATTAAATAGTTTTTAGGAATGTTTTAATATTTATTATTTATCATACAATAGCATTTGTAATATAAAATTCAACCTGACAAACAACGATTCGTATATAGTTTTGCATTTAACAACAATAAACAATACATGTAAATAGTCACTTTACAATAAATTTGGTTCATAAAAATTCACTCGCTTTAACAGTTTGTAGTTTACGAAGTAACGTGTACACTTTTTCGGTGACAGCTTGATTTTTACCCCTGCTCGACAAATCTCACAATATTACATTTATACAATATATTACAATTATAATGAAAATAAATCCATCAAACTTAACCTCAATATACTTGGTCTACAATGGTCCAATATGTAGCATATGATATATATACCTCTGTACACGTTTGATGAGATAAAAAATATTTTCACATAACAAATAACCGAAATATTTCGAGAAATTCAAACAAGTATACAAACATCAATGATGGCTGCCCGGGTCACGCGCGGAATGGAAAATATTACTAGAGAAATTGTATTTTTAACATTGTCAAATGTAATTTCACATTCAAACAGTAATTTCAAAAGGTGTAAAATTACTGCTCTCAGAAGTGGTAATTTATATAACCTACTCTCAGAGTGACAATTTCACAATATTTTGCTATTACAGTTTTGGTGTAAAAATACTAGTGATTTTGTACTTTTACACCATTCAGAGTGCGGGAACTCGGGTGTATAATTTCACACTTGTGTTGTGATTTTACGAAACCATTTTTTACAGTGCATTGGTAATATTTGAACTCACGTCAAACCTGGTAATTTTACCGTTCAATGGGAGAAAAAGCGACAAAATTGGTAAAAATACAATGCCCAACAAGAAAATTTACAACGTTAAAAGTGAAAGTTACCATGCTGAACATGGGTAATTTACCATGTTGAACGTGGGGGTAATATTTGAGTCCACGTAGTAAAATTCATTTCTATTTTTTACAGTGTATGTATACCTATACACTCCTATAGGACCGCACGCACGCGCACATAACCTAAAAGTACAAGATTTCATGGGATTCTCGAATTCTCTACGGATAAATAAGTTTTCAATTCTTGAAAAATAATAGAAAAGAATAAAACCCGAACCTGAATTTTATATAAATACAATGTTTTTTACCGGGTAAAATAAAGTCACCAGACTTAAAAGTTATTCTTTTATATACAATATAAATGTGAAAGTGGAGGGCACAGGGCAGTGGAGGGGACTTGGGCAGGTGGTGACGACACACGGCCGCGTGGGAAAACACCTTTTTCACACACGCACTCACGCTCTTTTATTTTCTTAGTGTAGTATAGTTACATTGACGCACGAGTATTCTGGCGGCGCATCAATCGACTCCATTTCCGCACTCCACCGCCAGCGGCCAGAACAGTTCATTCCAATTTCCCTTTCTTGCTTTCCTTTTTTCCGTTTGCGTTTGCCTCGTAAAAATCGTTTGCCCGGTAGTTCTTTGTTGTACTTACGCTGTCTTATGGCGTCTTCGCAATTGCGTTGACAATTCGCCTATAGTCTTCGGACTTTTTTTAATACTAAAAATGTATTTTTATCAATGCGTAAGTCAGTGAACAAGAAGAAAGAAGAAATATAAAGGAAGCTGCTGAAACTACCTCAGGAAAAGAATAATCTGTGAGTTGAACAAAATTTGTTGAAAAACCAGGTAAAACGTTGAGGAACACGAAGACGAGGGTTGGGGACGCGAAATGGCTACATTCGACGTAAACATCCCACCAGGCAGTCAACAATGGAAAATATTAAAATGGAAAGTAAAAGTTGGAGCAACAGTATCGATAGGACGAATCTTGATGCATTACCAATGCAAAACACTAGATTCCGAAGAATTCAAAGGACCTGAGAAAAAATTACGAGCCACTAGGTTTGGGAGAGTTACGAAACTCTTGGCCAAAGTTGATGATATTCTCCAACCTGGGTAAGTTTACCTGGACAGCACACGGAGAGAAATTTCTAACGATTATAGTATGGAACTCAGGAACCGTTAAATCCTGGGTCTTGAGGAAATACAGTTAATCTCTGCGGCTGTGGCAAAAGAGTATGAAAAACGAATATCGTAAGTGACAGCCCGAGCATTTTCGGGCGACGATGACCCATAAACATTAGAAATTTCTCTCCGTGTATTATATTTGACACATTGTCATTTTGTTAAATTTTTATTCTTTAACAGACAAGCAATATTGCAATTGGAAGGTTGCAAGCATAGCACGGTTATAAAAGATCTGTGTGCCGAGTGTGGCACTGATCTCCTAGATGAAGTAGCGAACGCTACTGGGAAGTTGATAACCCAAGCCAGCGTACCTATGGTTCACAGTGTTCCAGAATTGAAAGTATGTCCCGAACTTGCGGAAAAAATTGGAAAAGAAGATGAAGAAAGACTTTTGCGCAACAAGCAATTAGTTTTACTAGTCGATTTAGATCAAACTATTGTTCATACGACTAATGATAATATACCGGCCGATATGAAGGTACGACAATGACTTAATTTTTTTTCAAACGTCTGAAATAAACCGATGTAATAATTGTTATTTGAACACGTGTTAGGACGTGTGTCATTTCCAGCTTTACGGGCCGCATTCTCCTTGGTATCATACTAGGTTACGTCCTCACACTAGAACGTTTTTAGCTGCGATGAGTGAATTGTACGAATTACACATCTGTACGTTTGGTGCGAGAAATTACGCGCATATGGTTACGTCACTCTTGGACAACGATGGAAAATTATTTTCACACCGAATTCTCTCTAGGGACGAATGTTTTGACCCTCTTTCCAAGACAGCAAACCTTAAGTTGGTTACTTTATTATTATTGCTATGATTGTCATACAATTCTTCATGTAAACTTGTTTATTTTGTCAAATTTATTACAATTTAATTTCTTTTAGAGCGCTTTTTCCATGCGGTGATGATATGGTATGTATCATCGACGATCGTGAAGATGTTTGGCAAGGATGTATAAATTTAGTTCAAGTCAAACCCTATCACTTTTTCCGTCATACGGGAGATATTCACGCACCTCCAGGAATAGGAAAACACGACGATCCACTCCCAGCGAAAACCTTCACAGAAGAAGCAATTGAAAATGAAAAGCAAGAAGCAATTGAAAATGAAAAGCAAGAAGCAATTGAAAATGAAAAGCAAGAAGCAATCGAAAAACAAGAAGCGATTGAAAATGGTGTGAATAATGAAATTACCAACGATCCGGAGGAAGTAGACGCAAATGTTGATCCAGAAGAAAACAGTAATTCCAAAACTCCGAATAATAATGATGTGCCAAACGAAGAACAAAACAGTGATAAGGATAATAGTAGCGAAGAAATTAAAGTTCCAGTCGAAGAAACTGAAAATGTAACGAAAACTGAAAACGAAGAAAAAGAAACAAATGGTAAAGATTCAAAAAGTAAGAGAAGAGAAAAAAGAGACAAATCTGGAAAGACGGAAGAACGCAGCAGAAGAAGAAGAGATCGAAAGAAAGTGCAAGAACCAACTGAAGAAATTAAAAACAATGATGATGGTGAATTCGAAGATACTGACGATTATTTGTTGTATTTAGAGGATATTCTTAGAAGGATTCATACAGAATTTTACATGGTTCTGGAAACAGAATCGTGTCGAAAGTCACTTAAGGATATAATTCCTCAAGTCAGGGCTCGCGTGCTCAAAGGCTTACATCTCACGTTCAGTGGTTTAGTTCCTAATAATCAGAAACTTAATCAAAGTCGCGCTTACAAAGTTGCACGGGCATTCGGAGCACAGGTCACCCAGGTAAGAGATTTTTTACATTCGATTTACAAACCATAAGCAAAATATTTCATGCTTTGTTTACATTTTATGTTGCTGTAAAATAATTTACATTATCACACAATTTTTGAACTAATATTTTATGCTGGAATTTCTGAGTTTTTCCATTTTTTCCTCTCAATTTCTGATGTAATGACTAAAACCCAATTTTCGGTTTAATTATTCTTGCGGTAGAAATGCTTCTTTCTTTTATATTGCCTCATTCTTAGTTCTGTTTTAGTGATTATGAATATGATGATGTAATTATATATGAATAATATGTGTGATAGTCGGGTGCATGATTAATCATTTTGAAAGTTATAACGATTTTGATGTTTCGAATATCTATCTACTTCTGATGCTGAACTAAACAGAAAAGTCATATCATTTTTCACTTGACTGTTCGTTTAAATGTTCCAATAATTCGGAGCAAGAGTCAAAAAAAGCAAAACCGTTCTGGGCAACAAACAGTCATTTTCTTATATTTTGTTTGTTGCTCCAAAACATTCTGCATTCAATTACACAGATACGATACAGTCATCAATATTTTGTTATGAATTCAAGAGTTTTCAAGATAAAATAAATAAAACCATAAAAAGGCAAAGTTTTTAAATTTATATTTTATTCTGTGTGTAAATATGAAATTTCAAAAATTTAAACGGATTTACAATTATTTCTGGTAGTTGATAGGTTTTAATTTTCCCACCGTTTTATAAATTAATATATTTTTAAATAGTATTGTTTTTTTTTGGTCTTATATATAGTAGAAATTATAAAGATTTAAAAATTAGAGGAAAAAGAGAAAAAAAAACAAACAAAGATTAATAATTTATAGAATTTTTTTTGTGTAATATAAATAAGAAATGAAAATCTAACAACGTTTCAACTCGAGTACAAGTCCTCTTTGAGGCTATGTAACAAAAAGAAACCCTCCAAATTATTAACTCTTGTTTTTTCTTTCTTTTCCTCTGATTTTTAAATCTTTATTAAAACTCAACCATTTTTAATTTCCATCATGTATAAGACTGAAAAAAAACCAATACTATTTAAGAATATATTATTTCTGGCACTCCAGAAAGTCCAATTTTAACCCCTTCGCTGTGAGGAGAAAAATCTGAAATGATGGTAAAAAATTTTAAGAAGTTTTTAAGCTACCAAAATTTGTGAGATTGGGTACACTTGGCTTTTTGGGATCGCTGAATACAAATATGAAGTCCATTTTTCAAAATTCGAAATGATGGATCCAATATGGCCAACATATTTTTTTGAAATCATTGGATTCTCTTGAAACCTGTTACGTGTCGAAATTGTTTCAAAAATAAGTTTATTTAACATTTCATGTCCTTTTATGTTCACTTTAATAAACTATCGTGCATTACATTTTTATATATTTTTAACACTAGATTTGTGAGATAAGAGCAACAGTACCCAAAATAAAAACAAGATTTTTGAACACTCCTTATTCAGAGATCTTCGAAAACACTAACTTGACTGTTTGTTGCTCTGAAAAGTAAAGAATTGATTTTCTTCATAGTCAAGTGAAAAATGATTGGACCGTTTGTTGCCCTGAGCTCTTCACATATTGTATAAATCATTTTGACAATGTTTAACTCCATCTAGGGTAAGTGAGGGTAATGTCGGCCATACATTTTGGTTTTTGATATAAATTTTAACTTACGTCAGTAATTTTTACGAATCACGTATGGTGTTCACGTACGTAATTGGTATTATATCACACATGGTACTAGTGGCCAGTAGATAATTGTGGTACTTGACAATTTTAATTGATATACGCATAGACCATTTTATGACAAATGTCGCTGTTTCCTCATATTTTTCACAAGAAAGTAATATTTTTTTTTTTAGAAACAACTTTTTCTGAAGTTACAAAGTTGCGAAATGCTGAACAATGGATTACTTGATTTGGTTAATTACGAATTAGAATGTTACCTTACAGCAATAAATAAAGAAATTCAATTCTTTTAGACGGTGGCCGATCACTGCAGTATTTATGGTTTTCTTGTTTTTTTACTATTTTATTTATTTCGAAAAATAACGAAATATAATTATACATGGGCAATGCTTTTGAAGTACACAGGTGCTCTATACTAAACAAATTAATATAGAATACCACAGAAATATTTAAGAACTACAAAAATACAAAAATGCGGGACTTCGTCCTTAAGTGGCCGACTATACCCCCATCTACCCTACAAGTCCACTCATTACAATACCATTATGGACATCCCCATCGTCACAAACCTACATGAAAAAAGTGATATTCTAAAATTTTGAATTATTCTAAAATTTTGAATGAACAAAATTGACTTGAAATTTATTAAAAATGTTTAATAAAATTCGCCCTGATAACACCGCTACACACGACACCTAACAGCAAACAAATGAACCTATTTGGAACAGAATAGAAAAAATAACACGAGTAATTAAGCAAACGAAGATATTCTATAAATTTTATCGACATTCTCAATTGTACTGGACCGGGTGATATTATAATGGAGGAATGACACAATCAGATCCAATGTAATTAAAAATATTGATAAAACTAATAAAATATCTTGCTAGAATTTTTAAAATTATTTTTAACCAGAAAAGGAAAGCAAGATTAATTTCAATTAAATGCAACAAAAACATAGGTATGATAGTAAAATATATGGCTCATTCCAAATGGATTCACCCAGCAAACAAAATCGATGTCTTTGATTCTTTTGTAACACTGGGATAGTGTTCTACTTCAAATTTCATGGGACAAGTGTTTTTTATTTGCCCTAAAAATGCTTCTGATGCTCTGTGGCGGTATGCCAAACTTTACTTTAAAATTCACATTTTTTTCAAATGGCCCCCATTTCGCCCCACATTAACCAATCGGGACGATTTTTTTTTAAATGTGCGGAATTTCATCAACTTTAACTTGGCTCTGCCTCATTTTGAATAACTTAAAAAATCGTTGAGGTAAATGGGAATAACTAAAAAAAGTTTTTTCAAAATGGAATTTCTCAAAAAGTCCATCTTCAATTCCCGCCAAATTTGGATATGTATTTGAAGACTGTATGAGTTATCTTTCTACCAAATTTCAATATGCCAACTTGCTTCTTTTTGGAGATATGGCCAGTCAAATGTAACTGGCCCCATAAATGCAGCAAATATGATCCGCTCTTCTCATATCAAAATCGACTCTCACCTTCCAATTTGCAGAATATTTAGTTAAGAGCTACTTATAGATGATAAAAATTATAAGTTTCTGAAATGTTATAAGCTTAACTAATTTCTCCCAAATCGAAATTTTTTGGAAATGTATCGAAATACACGGAAAAAAATAATGTATAATTTATTTGTCTTTATTTTTTTCCTTCGCAGTATGCACTGGGTTAAGCTACTTTTTTTCAAAGCTGTTGTAGTATTATCTAAAAATATTGTGAAATTCATTGTTTGATCATTGATTGCTTCATTCTTTACATGATTTCCAGAATATGGATCGTGTTTTTCATATACTCCTTTAGTTTCCACGAGATTTCCTGACAATTTCATGATGTGTTCTGTAGTTCCTCTAATATGTGACAAAATATAATTTTTATAGAATTTTGAAGGTACAAGAGTTATGAAATGTGACTTTTCTTTATAATGTAATTTTCATTTTCCAACGCTGAACTGAAATTTTCATTCCATTCGACACATATTTTGCACTCATGAAACATTTCATCCATAGAAACACGATACAATTTCATAATTTTACAATTGTTTCCTTCTATAAAAGTATTCAATAACTTTTGTTACTATTTTGATATTCTTTAGACATCAAAAATTCGTTTACTATATCACCAAGCTTTTTGAATGGCAGTGTATTATTTTCATTGCTTTTCTTTGAACAGCTTTAAAATCTGGACATTTTCTGGACCTTTAGAACTACACATACTGATTGTTAAAATAAATCTGACAACAAAAATATTTATTCACCATATTATACAATTATTTCAAAGTTTGAAAATTTTAATCATATTTTTAAAAGATTTATTGAAAATGTTGTACAAATGAAAATTACAATGAGTTTGTAAAATTCATTTGTAAAAAATACGAATGAATTTTACAAACTCATTGTAATTTTCATTTTATATAAATTTGGTAATATTCCTACATGTGAAATAGTGTTTTTACTATTTGAGATTAGGATTTTTACAATATTTTTGTAAATTTACCAGATGGCACTGTGGATTTACTACATCAAGCATAGGGAAAGTATAACGCGTTGTAATTTGACAATGCTACACATTGGTAATATTTGAGCCCATGTCAAACGTGGTAATTTTACCATTCAATGGGAAAAAGCAACAAAATTTGTAAAAATACAATACCCAACAAGAAAATTTACCATGTTGAACGTGGGTAATATTTGAGCCCACGTTCAACGTGGTAAAATTCATTTCTATTTTTTACAGTGTACTTGTTAATACGCACATTATTAATAACTAATATATATATATATATATATATATATATATATATATATATATATATATATATATATATATATATATATATAACAGTTACAGCAGCTACAAATGACGTAGCTATATGAATTTCACAATACTCTTAAATAGTAATACAATACCTTGTAAAAAAATAGCACAACCCAGTGCATACTATGAAGGAAACAAATAATTAACTCAAGCATCAACCACACAATAAAAATAATAAATCGATTAAGAAGACCTTCTTACTCATCAGCAACAAAAAAAAATTATATGTTATTTTTTCCTGTGTATCTCGATACATTTTCAAACAATTTCATTTGAGAAATTAGTTCATGGGTGCACCTCAAAAACCTGACAAATCACAAAACAAACACTTAAAAAACCCGACATTCAAAAACCAGACATTTAAAAAAACAGACATTCAGAAACAAGACATTTCAAAAACAAACATTCAATCTAAAAAAAAAAGTAAGAGTACAAAACTAGAAAGTTAAGAAACTTAAATAAAAAACTAGAAATCTAAAAAAAAAGACTTACTAAGTATGTCTGCATTTTGAAATGTCTGGTTTTTGAATGTATGTTTTTTTAAATGTCTGGTTTTTTAATGTTTATTTTTGAAATGTCTAGTTTTTGAATGTCTGGTTTCTGAATGTCGGGTTATTGCAGTGTCTGTTTTATGATTTGTCGGGTTTTTGAGGTGTGCCCTAGTTCAGCTTATAACATTTCAGAAACTTTTATTATCTATAATTTTATTATTTATAATTTTTATTATCTATAAGTAGCTCTTAAGTAAATATTCTGCAAATTCCAAAGTGAGTCATATCTTTGAAAAGAAGCAAGCAAGTTGTCATATTGAAATTTGGTAAAAAGATAGCTCATAGTGTCTTGAAAAACATATTTAGAGGAAATCAAAGACGACCTTTTTGAGAAATTCCATTTAAAAAAAAAAACATTTTTTAGTTATTCTCATTTACCTCAACGATTTTTGAAGTAATTCAAAATGTGGCAGAGCCAAGTTAAAGTTGATGAAATTCCGCACATTTAAAAAAAAAAAATCGTCTCGATTGAATAATGTAGGACGAAATGGCGGATATTTGAAAAAAAATGTTATTTTTAAATCTTGAAATACCTAATTTTCGAAGTAAAGTTTGGTATACCGTTACAGAACCTCAGAAACATTTTAAGTCAAAATAAAAAACATGTGTCCCATGAAAGTTGAAGAACACTATTCCAGAGTTACAAAAGAATCAAAGACTTCAATTCTTTTTATATGTGAATCCATTTGGAAAGGGCCATTTATTAGTTTTCTTAATTTTTAAAAACAACTTTAAGAAGTTTTTCTCAGAATACTCATAATTACTAGAATGGTTCATTATTTTAATTTATGTTAAATTGTAGTAAATAAGAATGAATAAGCAATGAGTTGAAATTCAATGCAAAAATGTGAAATTAATGTAAATTAGTTTTTAATCAAACAATATACTATAAATAAGTGCACTGTATTGTGCACTTTACATATCGTAAGACTATTCATTTGGTTGAAATGAGAAGAGAAATAACAAAAATATACCTTAACAAGGACCTCACGGATCAAACCACGCACTTGGTGGCGATACGACCTGGCACTGTTAAAGTTCTTACTGCAAAAAAAAGTCATTCCAAAATTAAAATAGTCAATCCAGATTGGTTATGGACCTGCGCCGAGCGGTGGGAACACGTAGATGAACGTCTCTATCCACTGACACTGAAGGTACAATTTTTTCATCCGCAAGTGTTGAAAATTTTTAAACGATCTGTAAGTATGAAAAAGCATTAGACAGTAAGGAAGTTAGGTAAGCAATCTAGCAATGTGTATGAATCAATAAAGAATAAGAGTAACCACAGGCTAGAGGATCAAGGAATCCACCGCCGCACTGCAGCAGTCCGGAACGCATAGAAGAAGAAACTCCGCTTCCAATAGAAGAAAAAGTAGAAGAAAATTTCGCCAACAGCATCAGTCCTCTAATGTCATTTTCAAGCGATGAAATAGCTAACATGGATAAAGAAGTGGATGAAGATATGTCAGACGAGGATAACGAATCCCCTGATAACGAAGAGAACGAAGCTCCAGACATGGAGGATGGTGAAGATAATAACGAAAAGAGATACATGACCGATTCGGATGGATCTTTGAACGGTAAGCAAGTGATAATTGGTCAACTTTTAATGAACGTCGATACACTTTAAGTCATTCATATAATTTTGAAACGGAAAATACTTTTCAGTCATATATTTCATCTTTTTAATTTGTTATAGACTACGAGGAGTTTACAGGTGTGATGCGAAAGAAAAGAAAAATAGAAGACAGCGACAGTAACTCCAGTAGTTTAGAAGGCTCCCCTAGAACAAATAAGTGTAGTATCGATGATTATGATTATGACGACAATGACGACGATGACGACGATGATCCAGTAACGCGTTTCCGACGCGGAGAAGGTTTACCCGACGACCTTGACATGGGTGATAACTCTCAAGGTTCGGTTAATGATTTGGAAGCGGAAGACATGGAAGAAGAACGAGAATGGAATGTAATGGGGGCAGCGTTAGAAAAAGAATTTTTATCAGACTGAGATTAATATTTTATAGTTACTAATTTATAAAAACAATTGCACCGGAATCCAGCGAGAGATTTGATGAAAAATACTACCGAAGATTGACAATTTTACAAACAAAATGTTTGTCGAATTGATCATCGACTGATGGTTCTCGGATAAGTAGCGGCAACTTATATTCTATCTTGAGATATTTATGTAAATAGTGCGCAACATCATTTCCTCACTTTTGTTTCACAATATTGTTCTTAAGTACCACTATCGTTTAGCCCATGAAGATAAAATAGTAAAGCTTATACTAAAAAAACATTTTTATTTGCCACTATTTTTATTTAATAAGAAAAACATATTTGCTTCTTTACAAAGCCACTGAAAATAAGTATTACATTTCACTTATTTGAAATTACGGAACTGAATATGGTTGAGGATCATTTGGATCTTCGTAATATTTCTTGTACGTAGGCTTGTCGCTGAAGTCACGAATACCTTCTAACCATCCTCTCGGTGGCTGTTTATCATAATCGAAAGCAGTGTCAGCCCTACCATAAAGATCAATTTTTGCATCTAATGTATCTCTGTACTGACTAGCAATCACTTTTTTTCCTGTTACAGGGTCTGTGATGTCTCCAAGAGGGTATATTACTTCAATTACCTGCAAGAGAAGAAAAGAGATACAACAGATTCGTACAAAAATGAAATATCGTTTCTTTTATGGCAACGTTTATAAAGAGACGATACTTTGATTTTGTATGACGCAGATACGTTTATTTTATTTTACTTGAATGTTTTCAAACGTAGTTGATTGCAAATTTGATCAGTTTATTTAAAATTTATTTAACAAATTTTTTTTATCATTTTATTTTCAACTATATGTGTTTTCTTTTAAATTTTTTATTAATATAACAAAAAAAGTATGTAGATATTTACATAAATCGTGTAACAAAGAAAAAAAAGTAAAATTCTCACGGGTGATTATTTGTAGACAGTTAAAATCAATTTATTTTATCATTATGATTCTTTAAGAGTTCTTTAATTAATTGTTATAAATAAATGGATTATTTTATTTTTATAATGTATTTTTCAAGAAATCTTAAGCTTTCTTTTAATGTCAATTTGATTTGTGTTTACATATTTTATTTAACTGTTCGAAAGTTTCAAAATTTTCAGAAATTAACTCATTATCGCTACGAATATGACTACGACTTCATACAGCTAATAACTTGGCTCTAACGTCATATTAATCGTTTTGTAAATTGTGTCGGTAAATTAATATTTCATTAATTTTTTTTATAATTATAAAAATAATTAATGAAATTTTTGTATAAAATCTATTATCGTTACGATTAGAGTAACAGTTTTTTTTATATTTATAAACAACTTTAGTATTTCCATTTTGTGAAGTACTCATAGTCACTATAACGATCGAACAATGGTTCTTATATCAAGACTATACTGTACGAAGTTACACAATGATTTTCGTGTAACATTGAAATGTTTTGCAACTTACTTTGTGAGTAATCAGACGTGTCATTTTTTCGGGTAAACTCTGAATCAGAATAGTGTCTCCAGTTTTGCATATTTTATCCGGGTCGTGAGCGTAAACGAAGTCGAAGGATTTAAAATACTAAAAATGTAAAAAGTAACTTAACCTCAAAATCGCAAAATTTGTATATATGAAATTGAATATTTCATACCATTGTAAGATTTTCATCGTATATGTATTTTGGAATTTTGACTTTTGTTGCATTTCCTTTTACTGATGGCATACATGTTCCAAGCAAGTATTTTATTACTTGTTTTCCCGTTTCTTTCGACAATTTTGTTGCTGTTGCCGCCATGGCGACTACCACACTATATAATACATTAGTGTGTGTGACTATATATATATATGTATAAAGCGGTGCGCTGCTGCGCGTGCTCTTTTTTCCCGTACTCCGGAAATTTTTGTTCATTCATAAGCACGTGCAGTCTACTCGGCAATCGGTTGTTTTTTTTTTTATTATTTAAACTTTTTTTTTTATAAAATTAAAAATTTTTAATTCATTATTTAGTAACTTAATTTATTACAACAGAGGACATATTTCCCCCTCCCCCATATTTTAGACGAATAATTTTCAATAAGTTTTGACTAATTTTTGGTGATGAAAGATTTTGATGATGTATTAACAATTAACAAAAATTATTATTTATGAACATACTTATGATAAATGGTCAATTTTATGTTGTACAATTTTTAAAATTATTTTTAGAATTATTTATGTTTCATGATAAAAATATTTGGGAAAAAAAAATTTGGCGAATGATTACTAACGAAAATCTACTTGAAATTTAATGATTTTCAAATTCAGATTTTTTCAAAATGTGTTTGCTTCCAAAAAACAAAAATTCTAGAATCCGATTTCGGAAACAATTTCTTTTTTATTCACAAAATTGTTCATAATCAGCCAAAATGTCGAAAATGGTATCACTTTTTCTCAAGATTTTCTTTTTAACCCATTAACGCTCAAGAAGACACAAATTTCACCAAGATTTTCGGAATATTTCTTGACATTAAAAACCAATTCAAAAATTTTTAGACAAAACATTTTCGACGTAAAATTGATCGATCTTTCCGAATCTGCTATTAAGAAAATCAATCAAGCCCATTCCAAAAAAGTTATGCTTGGTTTTTCACAAAAAAATCAGATTTTTCCACTGACAAATATTTGTTAATTGGCATTTTCACATTGGAAACGGTTAGGGAGATCACTGATCGGTGAAAATATCGTGTCCTCGAACCTGTAACTTTGAAATGGGCATGATAGTATTTTGAAAATAAAGTTGGAAACTGTCAAAATGGCGGTTCAAACACGAAAAGAACCATGATTTTTCATATTTTTTCAAAATTTTGCGATTTTGAAAATGAAGAAAAGTGTTTTAAAAATTCTGAAAAAATTTGAACGTATTCTTTGATCAATTCTAAGAACTTTTTGTTCAGCGACATTTTTTCCGAAAGCCTATCATTTTCGAATAAAAAATTCACTTTTCAAATTTTCAAATTGTAAAATGGCGGATCCAATATGGCGGGCAGAAATTCAAAACTCTTTTTCCAATTTTGTGAAAAGGAGTATACGAGGTTTTTTGATGTTTCTGATTCCGAATTCGTTGTCAGATTTTTAAAATTTAAAATGGTGGATGCAATATGGCGGTTAAAAATAAGAAATTTTGATAAATTTTTGTACAAATATGTATAGAGGGGTTTTTGAGGTTCCTGATCCCAAATCCGTTGTCATATTTTTTAAATTCAAAATGGCGGATCCAATATGGTGGACGAACATCTAAAACTTTTATTAATTTTTAGACACGATTATCGTCGTCTTGATACCATCATCATTTAACATTCTTACATCTCAAAAGGACTACTGGTCTATTGACCATCAATAATGATGCGAAATTGATTCTTCAATAGTGATGAGAAAGTACTTCTTCGCCTCAATGTTTATTTTCGAACCCCTGACAACGAATTCGAAATCAGGAACCTCAAAAAACCTCGTATGTTACTTTGTACAAATTTTGATAAATGTTTTTTGACCGCCTTATTGGATCAGCCATTTAGAATGTCAAATTTATGATAACGACTTAGTGATCAGGAACCTCAAAAACCCCTCCATACATATTTGTACAATTTATAAAGATTTAAGATTTTTGATCGCCATATTATATTGGATTCGCCATTTTGAATTTCAAAAATTTTAAAAGTTATTCATGATCAGGGATATGAAAAATCATCTTTTTCAGTTAGTACTGAATGTATATTCATTTACAAAAATATTATAACTGAATAATGAAAATTATGTTGAAAATGACGCCATTTTGATCGAACGAATTACTCCACCAGACCTAAAAGTAGGAATCGATTGGACTACAGTTTCATATAATAAAAAATGATTTCAATTTAAGAAATTACTATTTTTATCGGGGTTTTTGCCATTCTGGGTGCCATATTAAAGAAACGAATAAAGATATTTGAAAATGGACTTCATATTCAGAAAGAGCAGGCTTGAAACCTATAAGACATGGACTTATATAAATATTCATTCACCCTTTCTATGAAAATTATTTGGCTAAAAAACGGCGACAATTTATGCAATATTGGCTTGAAAGTAACCAACCCTACCATATTCGAGTATGCCCTTTCGATTGGTGTGGTCAAAATTGCATTTAAATTGCTTCAAAAACCAATATGGCGCATTTTAAATAAAAAATAAACAAAATTCCGTTTCGTTTTTTGCGATTTTTTTTTCGCATCAATAATGTTGTGGGATCGATGCCTATTCGAAACCAAAATTGCACAAAATCTATGAACTTCAACTAGAAATTTGTTTGTTTTGTCCCGGATCAACCTAACCTCTTCAAAACGTCAATACATTGAAAAAATGAATAGATATTTTTGAGAATTTTTTTTCTTGAATATTATAGACTTTAGAGAAAATTTGCTAAGAAGAAAAATGGTTTAGAATGAGTCGAAGAATACTCTCAAATTTTATCAGAATGCATTGATATACTTTTTGATTTTTCAATAATTCGAAATTTTGAAAGAAGAAATTTAATAAAATCGGAAAATTTTAGAAGGTTCTTTAGCCAATTCTAAGTCATTTTTGCTCTATGGAAATTCTGCCAGTCTATAGTTTTCAAAAAATAAATTATTTATCTTCAAATATAGGAAAGTTTAATAATTTATTTTTTTGAAAACTAATAGACTTAGAGGAAATTTCCAACAAAAATGTTCTAGAATTGACTAAAGAACCTTCCCAAATTTTTCAGATTTTTTAAATTATTTTTTTCAAAATTTCGAATTTTTGAAAAATCAAAAAGTGTATCAATGCATTCTGATAAAATTTGAGAGTATTCTTTGACTCATTCCAAACCATTTTTCTTCTTAGCAAATATTCTCTAAAGTCTATAGTATTCAAGAAAAAAATTTCTCAGAGAAATTCATCCATTTTTTCAACATATTGACGTTTTGAAGAGGTTAGGTTGATTCGGGACAAAAGAAACAAGTAAGTTTCTAGTTGAAGTTCGCAGATTTTGTGCACTTTTGGTTGCAAATCGATCATCTTGGCATCGATCCCACAACATTATTGATGCGAAAAAAATTCACAAAATACGAAACGCACGGTATTTTGGTTCATTTTTTATTTAAACTATTTAACCAACTTAAAGTTGGTCACTTTCAAGTCAATATTAATCTTATTTCCTGTTGAGCATGAAGGTCGAAAATAAACTAAAAACGTGCATCTCCGGGACTTGATGGGTTAAAAAAATTTTATATCAAAATAAATCGAGGAGCCGAATCGTAGAATTAGCCATTTTTCTTGGTCCTTTGCCGATTTTATTTTTCAAAAATTAAATAATCTTTAATGATTGTCAAATGAAATGGACTGCATCTGGCGATGATTAAATATTATTTCTGAAGATAATCTTGTTAGAGTTAAAGAAAATGTAACTGTAAAAAAAAGGTTTAATGGTACAATGAAGGGGTGCACCTCAAAAACTCGAAAAATCACAAAACTGACACTTCAAAAGCCCGACATTAAAACAAAATACACATTCAGAAACAGGACATTTCAAAATATACATATTTTAAAAATTTAATTAATGATTGACTAAATGATTCTAAATGTGCGTAATAAATAATCCGGTTGTGAAACTGATTTGACCTACAAGTAACCTACAAAATTAACCCCTTGATCAAACATTTATTACTTTGACCTTCCAGTGAGACCTCGAGGAAGGCAACCAGAGATAATTTTTTTTAATGTTGTGAACGCACCAATCTGAGGTTTCTGTATTTTGAAATGTCGGGTTTTTGAGGTGCACCCCAATGAAGAAATAATGGAAACGATTGTAACATATGTGAATAGTAGAATTAACAACATAAAAGGTTAAAATTGATATCCCAATAAACGAAAAAGAATTAAAACTAATTAAATACGTATTATTTCGATTTCTTGACCATTTTCATTGAAATTCGTTCGTTCTAATCCGCTATAATACGTGAATAGAACGTAAACCAAATTTCAATTTATCAAAAAATATCTTTCTACGAAGTTATTTGAAAAAATAAGTCGTTATTGCATATTACATCATGAATTTCTCCCTATTTGAGTAATTTCTCTTTTTACCGAAAGTTATCGCTATTGTGCCCATCTTCTAAGGCGAATAAAGCTGACGCATTAAAATGAATTTTTCCGAATTCAAATATTCGGAAATCCAAGTTAAAGTATTAAATCGATGAACTTTGAATTAGTTTGTGACGTTTCTCAATTCGAAACGTCAAGAAACCGGATTGGAAACGTAATTTCTGAATTCGATCTTATTCTTTTTCGCTTGTTGGAATGTGAGGTTACGTTCGAAAGTACCGAGAAATAGTAAATGGGACAATTTTATAGTTCTATTTATTACGGAAATAGTAAATTTAACTATTTTTTGTATTAAAGCGCTTAACAATTTAAAATATGGTTCCATTAACTATTTTCTTTCTCTATGTGAAGCACTTGAAGCTGTTATTTGTATGATTTCTGGTTTACCTTATAAAGCAGTGCAATAATTTCTTTAAAACGATGACAATGGGTTCTCGTTTATATTAGGATTCTCATTATACTATGAAGAATATTTAGTATAGATGTCATTCATTAATTTAAAAAATTGGCCGAATTACAACAAGTTTAACTCATTAACGCCCAAGAGCCCATAAGATTTTCTTTTATTTGAGAGATTACTCTAGTTATGAAAGCTTTGGACAATCTCAATGTAACTCAGCCTCTTAATGATTTTTTAGTCACTTTTCAACTTTGCGAGGTCAAAATTGAGTTTGTTCCAACAGGAATTCCAATATGACGTCAATATTGAAAAAAAAAACAAAACATGTGGAAATTTGTATTATCAATTTTCTCCTAATCATTAGGACATTGGTATTCCATTAAAACTACGCACAAGAATGCGTGGAATACCTGAATTTAAAAAAAAATTACTCTTTTGCGCCACTTCATTGTAACTTAAAATTTATTTGAAAAATTTCTAACTGTAGAACTCGAAATCCGTTTCCACCAAAATAGTAAGAATGAAAAGTTCTTAGAATTCATCGAGAAATACGGCATTTTTTCATATATTTATATGGTATTTGGAGAAATTTGGTACCTAAATTTTTCTTAAAAATTAAAAAAATTTTCAAAACATTTTAGTATATTCAGTGATAAATTCTAAGCAATTTTTGTTCTTAGCAATTTTTTTCCAGAAGTTGATATTTTTCAATATATACTAAATAAATGTAATATATTTTACAAAGTCATTTTATACCTATGGTTCTTTGAATTGTTATATTTTATTTATATCTTAGAAACTTTTCGATATCTTCATAGATATTTCTAAAACACGATTTTTGTTTTGTATACTTTACAATTATTGCAAGACACTTTTCCCGTAAGAAGTACATATACTTGTTTGTGTAAACAATGAAACTGCAGCAATGCACGAAAACGAGACGCTCCAGTCCGAAATTATTTCATCCGCGCCGTAAACTTTATACATCAATTTTTTTCTAATAGTCCGATTTTTATGAAACTTTCAAACCTTTCTTCGAATCTTAACCAACAACTTTCTCACTTGAAATTTACGGTAGCTCGAAATTCGCTCGTCAAACGAAGCGCTTAAAGTTTTCGATACCAAGAATTTACATTTTCTTGGTAAAAATGGATATCTTTTTTGTTTTATTCCGAAATTTCAAACATTGATCATGTTACCACGAGTTGAAGTGAAAAAATATTGAAAATTGTTACTTTACAAAAACTTGGTTTTTCTTATATTATTAAGAAAAGTAAAAATCCTATAAATTTTTTTCAACGGAAAAAAATATAGGCCATTTCATTCTGCATATGGATTATGCAATAAAATTTAAATTTGAAATATTTAAAAAAAATCAACTATTTGACAAAAGTTTTCCGGCCGAATCTGCGCGTATGCCCTTTTGCTCGCCGGAGGTTCAGCTCTGCCCTAATTTTTTTCGAGTATCAAAATAATTATCAACAAAAATCCATCACGTGTATTTTTGCGAACTGTTTTTATCCGAAGTATTTTGTATTTTAACCCTCCTGTGCGCAGACCCTAATATATTCGGCCAAACCCTTTTGACACTAACATTGACACTGACATTTCAAAGAATTAACCGTTATTTAAATAATTTTTAAATGAAAGTTTGAGATTTAGAGTTTATCATACAAATATTACGCTGTTGCTTTAAAAATATTTATAAACAATTCAAAAGTAAAAAAATACTCATTAATCTATACAATTTAAATTCGGATATAATTATATAATTATGATATTTCATATCACTTGTGTTCGCTGATGACGAATCGTTAGAATTGAAAATGCAAAATAACGGATTTCATATAGCCGACGAATTTAAACAAAATTACTGAATTTTTATTTAAATTGCCATGTAAAATTTTCTTGAGTTGCAGATAAAAATTTTGAAGTTAAAACTGTAACATACAAAATGATTGAATTTTCATAAAAATTGTTATTGTGTGGGTAATAACGAATCTGATGTTAAAATGTCAAAATAGAAAATGACCGATGACTAATTTTTCAGAAATTATTTATACAGAAGGCATCCCATAGAATTTCTGTCTAAGAGTTTTGGGGTCGCTGGTTATGGACCTGGAGTTAGAAGTTCTGAATTAAAATAGCGAATCAAATATATCAGACTAACTTTTTGAAAAATTATTGAACTTTTTCGCTTTTATTTTTTCCTCTTTTTAATTTTTCATAGTATTTTCTACTTTCGAAATATTTTTAATTTTTTTTAATGTTACGTTTGCAATTTTTGCCACTTTGAATTTTAAACACCACATTCGTTATCAGCAATCCCAAAAATCCTGATATCAATTTTTATGAACAGTCAATAATTTGAATGTGGAAATTTTACCGTCAGATTCGAAATCAGCGACTGCAAGAATCCTAATTTACGAACTCATATTGAAAGCTAGTCATAGAAAAAATATGCGCATTTCCGATAATTCGAGCGCAGGTGCAATAACTGCTATACTAATAAGTAAAAGCATTTGAAAAATATATTTCGGGGATATTAAAATTCGTAAAAAATAAATAGAAACTCGTTTTTCCTTAATAGAGTTTTTTTTAAACTTCGAAATTTATTTAATTTATTTTGAATAATTGTATTGTAAACAAATTCGTGCAGCGTTCGTGTCCATAGAACATGTGTTCCATAAGAAAAAAATATTGCGTATAAGATGGGCGCCCTTACTTTAGTAAGTTCCTTACTATATCTCACATTAAAATTTGAAAAAAATATGCATTTCATATTTTATTTGTATTTAAATAATTTTCTTACAAAGAAGTATTATTCATTGAGTTTTTGGGAATGTTTTTTGAATTTCGTTATATGACTCTTTTTTCGACAAACTTAAAAAAAGATGCAAAATGAATATGACAAATTTTGAAAAAAAAATACTTTATTATTGGTTATTCTAACCATTTTCTGGTACGTACATTTTTTTCCTTACAATTAGCCGTTCTTGAATTACAAAACAATTATTCTCATAGTCGTCGATGTGGGATTTGTTACGATTCCTATGATAAAGAATAGTACATTGTGCAACTAGGGAGCAAAATAGGTCGGCAATTCGAATGAGTGTGCAAACATCTGTTCTCTCTTGTTGCGCATATTACTTTCTCATAGGAGAGCGTGATATTTTGAAAATAGTACATACGATTTTTCTTTATGGGCGGGAGGAAAGTTGCTGCTTTTCGCCCGGTGTGAAGAAAAAATTCTTTCAACATGGATATACATATATATATGTCAAAATTATTTAGAAAAGCTCGCCATTTTCAAAGATTTTCACTATTTTCTGCCATTTTTTGAAAGATAGGAGATAAAAACAAAAATGTTTCTACTATACTACAACTAATTTATTCACCTTTATTCATAATTTGGAAACGATCAACATCCATTATGCGCCAGGAAAAAGTAATGCCAGTACTTTTCGAATTAAATGAGCCATATTACTTGTTAAGTATTTGTATTAGTTAAGTCCTTTTATTTAATCTATTACAATTATTTCCCCCATTATCATTTAAGATTTATAAATTATCTAATTTATAACCGATATCAGTACAATTATTCTGTCAATTACGGTCAGATTTTATTGAAAAAATACGAGACGAGCTTCCCATGTGCGAAATGCCGATGCTGAACATACGGCCCAGTATTGGCCCAGCGTTGACAGCCGACTTTCGGCTACCGATGCTGGCCCAACGTCGACAACTTCACTGTGCCAAAATAGGGCCAGCATTGGTAGCCGATACTGGCTATAACAAATTGCCCAACTTCGGCTGAAAACTGGCCAACGCATCGGAACAGGCCTGGCAAATTGATCTCATACATCATGGCAGCACACGGCCATAAGATTTTACGGCCTTGTATCGAAAATCCTATTTTGAAATACGGAACATTCTGCTTTTCTACAAGTATTTTTCACGTAGATTTTTACTACGTGTACATGTGCGTTGATTAATAATTTAAATCTTTTATAAAATACGTGTTTATAATCAGAACGTCGTTTCAGTTTCATGCCGTGGAAGCGGAACGACGAAAATCTACGTTCTGTAATAGGCACATGTCACTTACTGCCATGAACTTATTGCGGAACGACTATTGTATTTCGTGCAATAAGGATTGTGAAAATCACATTTCATTCAAAAAGTAATTTATTCGATTGTTGAAAAATAATTTTCATTCTAATAAGTTAAATGGTAAGTTTCAAATCGATATTTGTCACGAGAAAAAACCTAATCTAAAAATATAGTTTTACATAATGTTATTATTGAAATACAATTTTTTACTTTTTTCTAAGATTATACTAAAAAATTTACAACTAACAAAGTTTATAATATATAACCAAACGAATAAAATTTAATAAAGTTTAAAGTTAAATATTGCTGCGCGATTTTGATAACTACTATGATTAATAATAAGAAAAATGTGTATAAGAACTTTTATGTAAATGTATGCGTTTAAGGAGGATCGATACCCCAAAGTCATATTATGAACAAACTGTCGTATTATTTTATTGAAATTTAAAAAATTGCTAATGATGATATTATTAAAGGAAAGAGGGCTTATTATTCCTGAACAAAGTTGAGAATTGTCAACATTTTTTTAATGTCTTGTTTATTGTTTAAATTTTCTTAAAGAGTAATTAACATCTTTAATAATTAACGGATTACAGTCAATGATAATATTATTTTATGGTGTATATTACTTTTATGATTGTAATAAGTGTTTGTTGAAGATCTTATTGTAGAATAATAATAATAATAATATTATTATTATTATTATTTATTTATTTTGGCATAGGGATATCCCCTTGAGCTAACCAAACATAAGATGATACATAATTCTTACATAATAAATCTAAAAATATATGTGCAATATGTGCAGCAAGAATTAATTATACTAGCATCTTATATGTAATACTCATCAACCGCACAAAAAAAAAACATAAACGCATAAATTAAATTCTAATAAATTCCAAACGTTATTTTCTTTTGAAGCTTTTGGCGCTCGAATAATAAGTTATAAAATTTAGACTTAAACCTAGGAAGCGAAGAACACATTTGTAGGTCACTCGGCAACGCATTCCACAGATTTGTTGAAATAATTAGGAATGATTTGTCATACGATGCATGCGTGTGCTGGGGTAACCTTAATATCGACCCTCCTTAAGTTTAATTAAAATTCAGCCAACTCATAGAACAGGTGCACACAACTGCCAGGTCGCTTTAGGAGCATATTAATCCCCATATATTTTTTCTATTATAATTTTAGTTTTGATCAAATCTAACCGTTCTTAAGTGCATTTTGTTTACAAAACTATAAACTTTCGTATAAAATAACAGTTTTTAACAAAAAATAATAACACATTATCTATTCAGAAAACAACGTCAACGAGGTTAAACATGTTTCGCTATTGGTACATTTAATGTGTTGTGGTGCTACACGTTTAGGATGAATGTAATTATGTATCAATTGGAGGGTAGAATCGCATCCGACTTTTTTCTTTCTTTTTTTTTACGTCGACTTTTCTGAACCCATAAGGTTCCAGAAATTACTATAATGTGACATAATGACGAACCTCAACTAGTAAGACTAAAACGCGATGGGACCTACAGTTTATGAAGGTGAAATCCGAACCACCTGAGCTTTGGCAGTTTTAGACACTTATAAACAAATACAGATTTGTCCCGATGACAGATGACAGGGGTCGGGATCGAATCAGGGTTTTCTGATTACGAAGTCGATACTCTACTAACTGAGTCACCGCCGCTCACATTTTTATTTTGATGTTCATACATTAAATGATTATAAATTATATGTTTATAAATTACTAAATTGTGGCCTAAATGGTGATGTACTTTTAAACGTTCGTAAATTAACCAAATTCTTAGCTCTTTAGTTTTTCTTAACTAATAGTAATGCTGATACTAATACTAACGCTTCTTTAATGTTTAGATAATATATAGGTAAGAATAATGTATACTATGTTAAAAAATTACTATAATGTGACATAATGACGAAATAACAACTCGAAATCAATTAATTGTCATTTTAGAGCGACCTGCGATTCTCACGCAGTTTCCAATAATATAACATATCAACATGACGCCTCAAAATTTTTAATAATTTAGTTATTTCTTATTTTTTGTCTTTCTCATTAACTGTCGGAGCTTTGCTTTAAAAAATTCGTGTAAAAACACTATTTACAATTTATAAGAAAGTGAAAAAAGAGGCTAAAAATTAAAAACCTATCAGTATTTCGAAAATGTCGGAATAGACTAACACCGATTTTTACATATATACAGTTTTAATTTATTACATACAATAATAAATAACAATTACAATATAATTTATTAACACTCGCATACTGGCGTAAGAACTGTGTCCACTTGAGCTTTCAAACCCGTCAGAGGTACATAAGGAATGTTCTCCGGAGGGTTGATAGATAATTTATGTGTTTTGGTGGGACTGATAATTCGAGGCACGTTAACACCCACAAGCTTCAGTCCTTCTGGAATCGGTTTTAACAAAGACGTCGAATATTGGTGTTTTCTAATTAGATTATCTTCTTCCGGTTGTTTATCAATATGCACGGGGTATGTCTTGCCTTTCAAAGGGTCGTAACCCCCTTTCGATCCTGGACTGAAAGTTGGACTTTGACTTGGAACTAAATAGTAGCGTCTTTCTAATTGAACGTTCGGTTGAAACATTGGCATGTTGTTGCAAATAGGTTGGCTATAATAAGTGGTTTCCTTATTGTCACAATCCTAGAAATTAGAAGAGAATTAGAATCGTTCTCAGGTCATCGATATATTATGTATTATTCAATCTTAAAAGAAAAAAATCTTAGCTCCAAATTTGAGACTCCACAAATGCGGTTCATAATCGTAGTTTAAAAATCATGCTTTATTTTCAATTAAAAAAATGTATTAAATATAAATTTTTGAAAATTTTACCAGCAACATTCGAAAGAGCAACCGCAAAACTAGTGGGATTCGGAGGTCACAATTTTAAAAAAAATTGTATTCCATACAAAAAACGATGCTCTGATTCATGTGCAAATTGTGCACATTTGGGCGTTAAAGGGTTAAGCGCGCATTTGATCCCTTGGTATATGTATACACATCTGCTTCTTATGAAAAGTATTTTAAGAGTAAAGACCCACTCGTGCATTTTGAATAACCGCTTTGGTGCGTACGAAAAACTTCTCTTTTGAAAAAATACCACACTACATACTTCGTTTGAAAAAGGAGTAGTTCCTCTTTCGCCGTCAGAAGGTCATGCCCAAAAACGTCACACCCTCGAATATACTATAATTCTCGTTAAAGCAATGCATTTTTATTTCACGTATTAATAATCTAAAAGATTGACATTTATTCTTAAAATTTAACTAATTAATGATTTTTAAAAATCATGTTATGTTGTACTGAATTGTCTGCAGTTTTTCCTAATCCTTTTGCAAATGCAATACTGACGGGATCGAGTTACTCAGGGGCAAAGTGCATTACCGGGGGCATCTGGGAGGGTGATGCATTGTTTTCTCTTGTATTCTCTGAAGTACATCTTGTTTAGTCTGTCTTTCCGAACTTCTTCGTCGATACGTGAATAAGTAAAAATCAATAAAACGGGGACAATACCTATCCCTTGCCCTTTTTTCCCTTAGATAATTTAATTACATCACTTTAATCCGATGGATTTACGTTATTTTGATCTCTCATCTCATAATTGCATAACAAAATTGATATAAGCTTATTCAGTAATTAGTGGAATACAACAATATATTTAACAAACAAATTATAATTTAATAGAAAGTAATGTTCTATTTCAAATTTGGAGCAGTCTTAATTGTTGTCGGTCTTAGTAATGATAAAATGTTAAGATAATTTTATAATAAATAAGATATTCGTGCATTCAAAATTAAAAAAAAAATGATGTGTATATATAAAGTAAATTCTTACTATGTTGCAGCTCGGTCGAATCAATTTTGATCCTGGTGAGTTCTTAATAAGCGGGCCAAAGGCATGGCTTTTCTTGTCACCGCGATCCTAGGAATTAAAAAATAATAAAATTTTGGCATCAAAGCACATGCTGGGGCTAATATGTAATTTTAGGAATCGTAAATTCGTGTTGTTTATGTAAGGAGTGAACAATATTGATAGTATATGAAATTGCTAAATATCAGTCACGGAAGTGATTAAGTCGAAATATGCATCTCGGCGCGTAACATTTTGGTTCTTCTACTTCTAACGTTTATTAACCAAATAAGAAATACAAAAATTTGGAAATTATACAAAATCTTCCTTATTCGCTCGCTAGCATAGAGTCTTTATTCTTTTAGTGTATACAGGTGTTAAAATAATTCTGATACATTTTGTGTGGGTCATAAAATAATATACACCCGAAATAATAAATACACGAAAATTAAGTGTTTACATTAAAAGAAAATACAAAAATATTCAAACTGCAATGCTCTTTTGATCATCGCACGATTTCAAAACGTTTATTTGCAATTACATGAATTATTGACGTATATTAGGGTGGGTTGAAAAAGACTATTTTTCGATAATCGAAAGATGTGGAAAGTATAAGTTTTTTGATCCCACTAAAAAGTAGGTGAAACCCCTGGACTGTGAAATATGTTCTATTCCGACAAACGGCTTGAAATTTAAGAAGTGATTTTAAATGGGAAATTATATTTTTTTGTTTTTTGTTTGTGATAACCATATGGCTAAAAATTGTTTCCGAAATATTCGTTTTATATCGAATTCCTGAGTCTTTTCCGTGCAATTTTAGAAAACAAATACCCAACTGCGTTATTGGTGCTGAATTTTTCTCATTTTTGAACTAAATAAAGTAAAATGCTTCAAATAAACTTCTCTAAAACAATGTTTTTGATTATATGATTTGTAAATTTATTTTATGCTGCAAATTCGCTTCGAATATGCATATTTCGAGTATAAAAATGCTAAATATCTACCTATCGTCCCTCGAACAAGAATAATTTTTATTTTAAATAGGTAAACGACAATTATTCTCGATTTTCACTTTAAATGATAATGCGGAAAAGATATACAGTTTTAGTATATTCTTAGTCGTATTCCGTACCTTTTCGCGCTTCAAATATTCTTCTTTTGATATCTAAATTAAAATACTACTAAGCGCAGTAAAAGCGCCGTATTCTCGACAATTTGTAATTTGTAAAAACTAGACAAATTCTGCACTGAAGATACTTCTAAAAAAAATAACACAAGACTGCAACATTTTTTCTTTTTTAACACAACTTGAATTAGAAGTGGAGGATCTTATAGATTTTGGGTCGTTGAAAACGAATTCTTTGTTCAAATTAACTCATCATTTCAGATTTTTCATATATCCTAACCATAAATTGCCACAAAGTATATTTTTTAATATTTTTCGGATCAGATATCTTAAAATCCTGAAATGATCGTGATGGGCCAAATCAAATAACGGATTCATTTTCAGTGGCCAAAAATCTACAAGATCCACTATTTCCGATTCAAGTAATCTCGAAACTAGTTTTTTTGGTGGTCCTGTGTTATTTTTCGAAAATTATGATTGAGTAAAAGTGCTACACATTGCTCGTTTTAGGCAGCTGCATTAAATGAATAATGATTTAATATAAACTTAATACGTATATAATATGCATAAATATTAATACATCTTTTTGTAAAATTCATAAATCGTCTATTATTAATTAATCGCGGAAAAGCAAAAATGAGGGTAAAATACAAAAAATTAGCGAAAAAAAAAGAAATCATTAATCTACTGTTGACGGTCCCCAGTCCGTATGGGAAAAGAGGAGGGTAAAAAACTGGATAATAATGGAAATAATGTGAAATATTAAGCGGATTTTAAGAACGCACTAAGAAAATGGCACTTTTATGAAGCTTTATTTTAATATTAAAAGTGGAACATTCGAAGCGTGAAAACATAAATTGTCGAACACCTGCTTAAAAAAATGTTTTTTTTTCGAGGGGCGATAGGTACTTATTTAACGTTTGGTGCTCAAAATATGTACATTTGAAGCGGAATTTGGACTACGAAACAAATCTTCTAGTTATATAATTCATAACACTTTTTTAAAGAAGTTTCGTCCACATAAATGAGGCTTTTAATGTTTTTTTTATTTAGCTCTGTCTGTGAATAACCGGGCGGAAGTCACGTAAATTAAACACTACATGCATTATAGTTCAAATGATAATCGAATGGCGGCAGCACGACCGGCCACAACGATTGTTCAACCATTTTGTTTGCATCGCTTTTTGTCTTTTATATGCATCAGTTGCTATACACTCACAGACTCTTTTCTTTTGTCCATTCGTGGCCTCTCGAAATTTCGATTTCGGAGTTTGCATTCGCCTATTCTGTCTCTCTTTCTTTCTGCGACAAATCATAGAACACCCAGTTCAACAACGAAATTCGATATCGATTTTTGCGTGGGTATATTATTGACCATCGAAATCCGATTTGTGAACATTCAAACTTCTTTTTCGCCGACAGGTCAGTAACGGCAAAGTCGACACCTCGATCTCCATTTCCTGATCCAATCGGTTACTCCTCCTCATCTGAAGACGAATTTTCGGTAGATCGTTCCGAGGATACCCCCGGGTTACGATCCCTCAGATTTGTTGTTCGTCGGTTGGCCAGGATCGGCAGCGATTGACTCCCCGATCACCATATTTGGAACCTTTGGAAATCACAGATTACTCTCCATCCGTGAGCAAGATAGAGTAGACTCCAAAATGAACCCTGGTGAAAATTTCCGTAAAATCGTACGATAAATCATATGAGATTTTTATAATTTCTTTAATATCTTAGAGGAATCCAGATGATTGTAATTCATTTTCTCATATTATTATTATTTCTTATAATTACATGAGAAATCACATGAAAAGTTTCCCGGATCGACTGATATTTTAAAAATCTCATATGATTTATCATATGTTATTACGAACATTTTCAGTAGGGTACCTTGCTCCGATTTTCAAATACCACTCCGAGATTAAGTGCATTGCTCCGATTTTCCACTGTAACTCCGAAATAAACTTCCGTCTCGGAGTAAACCTCAGACTCCGAAATCGTTGACTCAGAAAGCTCAAACACCATGGACTCCGAAATATTTTACTCCGAATCGAAAGTTCCTTTATTATTAATTAACTAATTTTTTTCAAATTTATTTGCGATTTCTCCATTTCCTTAACCTGATTACAATTATCTTCACATCCTAATACTGCGCATATCGTCGCCGTATTTGAAAGGCCTGTACATAGTACCTTCCTATATAGGTAACCTCCTGGCGGCTGCAGCCGACTTTTGGAGAAGACCCTCATTCGGATGTGCAATGGCGTGGGAAAAACTGCATAAAAACTATTATGCAGAAAAGACTCAGCAATTGGATAGAAAAAGAATATTTCTGGTACATTTTTTCTCATTTACTATTTACCTATTACAACGCTCGAAATTACCTTCACACTGAAGTGTCAGGATATAATCTCCAACATTTAAAAAAATTAAAAATAAATAAGCAATGAACATTGGTTACACTGAAAAATTTATGTCATTACCAAATAATGCTTTCAACATATTTTGAAATATTTTATTATGTTGTTTTCTACTAAATTGAAAAACATTGCTATAATAAAAATGATATGTGAAATTTAATGATAAATATGAAATATGCAGAGTATCTTACTGTGTCAACTTTTATTTGCAGTTTTGAACCGGCTGGGTTCTTGATGAAAGGCCGTTTATAAAACACGCCCTTATTACCTGGAGCCTAAGGCACAAAAATTAAATCTCATTATCAAAACACATACGTAGATATTCGCTATGGCAGAATATGTAAAATGATTAAAATTACATTATATTTATATATGTATTAAATATATCTGGGAAACGGAATGATTCACATTCACTTGCAAAGAAGCAAAACATTTGCAATGATTTCGGCAACAGCAATGCATATCTATTGCGCTCTAATGATAAATAATCAATACTGTTTTGAAATCTACATGCATTCGTCAATTGAACGTTAATGTGTGTTAGAACTACCTGTGATTTTTATTTCTGTTTCGAAAACTGAATATTTGAACAGAAATATCCTTTTCTTATCTAATGAAAATATTCTGGCAATTTAATCAATTATTTTCTGGAGATATCTATGTTCACAATGAATTTGTTTTAATACATCGTAATATTAAATTTAGTTCTGCATATGTACTATAGATGAAACAGTTGACCATTTTTTGAATTTCGAAGCACTAGTTCCTGACATTAATGCAGCTATTGGTCAATGACCTACGTTCTGAAAAACGATTTTAAATTAAGGCCGAATAGAGGCTTAATTTAAGATGTAACGCAAACAAGACCAATTAGAAAAGGACATACTTATGCCTTATACATTGGCACATAAACTTTCTCATTTTGATCATCCTATAGAAGTTGTATCGTCAATTATGATGTTTTCCTTAATAACTACGAACCGCACCGACAAGCGGCCTACTGTGGCCTCTACCTTGTCGGACAGGATGTGGGTAATGAAAGAAAGTTACTGCAATGTTTTGGTGTATCTTCATTACCAATAAAAGGGAAACGTTAGTTATTAACGCGTGCTTATTCTACTAATTTTATTGTAGTTTTGGTACCAGAGAAATGCAGTTTATGGGATTAATAGGTTTTGAAATTGCCACATTTTTATAAGAAGTCGAGAAAAAATGTCCAAGATTCCGAAGGAAGCCCAGGTTATGTGCTCTCTTAGTATAAAACTTAATGGCAAGAGTTAAAAGTTCAAAATTCAGGAGATATATTCCTTGAAGCTAAAGAAGATAAAGGGGTTACAACAAAATCATATTTTAATTTGAAGAGAAGTATACGACAAGCCCGTTGACGTACGAAGTGAGTCACTAGGCCTGGCAGAAGAAATACAATAAGTTAACGTTATAAAAAACTTTGCACTTATTTAATAAGAGCTTATAACCATAAAACATAACTTCATCGTGCTATATTCTATGATTTTCTCTAAAAAAACCGAAAAGAATTATTTTTTAATACAGCAGTAAGAAACTAATGTAATTTCTCTCACTTCATCCATTACTTCAATTCTAATATAACAGTTGATGTGTGGTAAAATAGGAGAAACAAACATTAAAATAAGACACAACATAATATTTCATAAGAAACACTAAAGGGAAAAGAAATGATCAGATTATTCTGAGGACAAAGAAGGTATCAACGAAGGTTAATAACTTTGAAGTAGGAGGAAATAAAAAGATCTATACATCTGCAAGATTGAATCCTTGAAGCGGAGAATCACGTTGTAAGAGATTACAGGGGCACTGGTAAATTATCAGCATCCTCTCTCGATTTCAAGGTAGACGGCGTTCTAAACGGATTACGAAGACGGAACACTGCTTAGATGGAGAGAAGTACATAGTCTTCATCTGAAAGTGGGAATGATTTGCCGAAGAAGAAGACTCAAATTACACCACGACGGGTTTTGATTAGGGTTGTAATTTAAAATACTGACTACGTAAACTATAGAGATGGAGCTGTCGAAAATGATATTACCAATACATTCTGAAATTGGATACCAAATAAATATAATCACTTTATGCCTAAGAACAGAATATCAGGTGTATTCATTAGAAACTTCCCTAAGAGTTCCTTAAATAGAAGACTGTAACCAAGTAACATCGATTAAAGTATCTAAAAACCGATAAGAATGTACCACTAACTGTTGATCTTTCCATTTCTATATTAATATCTTTTTAATCAGTGATTCTTTACTGCGCTGTATGTTGTACAATAGACCTTGTACTGAATAGTCGGGAATTAAGACTTTTATTAGTCTCGAGGTGTAACTGATGTCTATATATATGATAAAATCATCAATATGTTTAAATCCAAACTTACTTATAAGACTTTTAGCTTATTTTATCTACTTTAATCATATATACATATATATACATATATATATACGTATGCTTATAAGTTTATCTTTGACAAATATAGAACGGTATAATTTACCGATTTCTCAGAGGTTGAGCTTCAATCTAGTTTAACGAACAAAAATACTCTTGTACTATTCATGCTTACTATGCCTGTGTATGAATGCAATAACTAGTATGCGACCATCAATCATGGATTAAAATCGACGCTTAGTTGATAAACAATTTAACTTGAATCATCTTCAACTTAATGCATGTACTCTAAATTTGTTGGACTGAAACTTTTAATCCATATAGAACTGAAAGACACAACTGATTCCTTAGGACTGAAAGTTAAGTCCTATGGATTTAAATAGTACCAGTCCAATGTTTGGGATAAAGAATGACTGGTGTGGTTTGAGAATTCAATCCACTTGGGGTAAGAATCTCCCCCCCCCCCCTCCCATATAGTATCGTTTATGGACGGCTCCTTCCTTGTGTTTCGCGCGTTAATATCAACCACAGAACAATAATTTAAGCATACATAAAATCTATCGACAGAAAGCATATATAAAATCGAATTGACAAATATCAAACATCGTTTCTGTCAAATGTAACTAAAATATTAATCATACATTTTGAAGATGATTATTATTAAAAAAGAAGTTAAATTTTAGAACCTCAAATGTCTATTATGTAAACACGGTTTTATAATAATGTATAAAAAGTATATAAAAAAACGGATAACTTGATTTTAGAACACTTTGCACGATGCAGAAATATTAAAGAGATTAAGAGATTATCAGTTTTCCATTGGACGGCCAATTTAGACCAATAGGACTCATAGCATTTTCAGTCTGGCCAGGATTACCAGGATTACCAGTTTTCCCCTTTGGGCTGAAATTTCAGTCCAACAAATTTAGAGTGTGTACTTATGAGAACAATAGTACGCAGATACCACAGAACAAGCATTACCAGACACTCAAGTTTTTTTACACAAGTTACGAAAGTCTCAATAGCGTGAAATTCAAGCGACACTAACCGGTCCATTAAATAAGAAAACAAAAAATAGTGAACAGGTGATTAAAAAAATAATCAAATGAAATAAATTATGAGGAGAGACAGTCATATTTACTGTTTCTAGTTTGTAAAGAAGATCTATCTTTATCGATGGATGTAAAGAGATATTTGTCGCACAGTACAGTAATAATACAGTAATATCTTACTACCTGAGAATTCTGTTGAATTAGTTTCGATCCGGGTAAATTTTGGCTGAGACCATAAATATAATTGACGGGACTGCCCCCCGTATTGCTGGAACCCTAGTAATTGAAAAATAATAATATGAAATAGAGAAACTTTACACACATGTGCTTTATAAATAAATAGGTTGAATGACTTATATGAAATACTTTGATTTTTAAACTTGTACGTCTTTTAAATAACGATGTTTAATAATTAATAAATTTTTCATTATTCACAATTATTTTTCGAATTTGATAAACTAATAAAATATACAATTTAATGAAGTGGAATCCTTCGTAAAAATGAAAGCATACCATACGCTTAAATGTCTGAGTTGGCACTTCTGTTGCCCCCTTAAACATACTTTAAGCATAACGTAAGCTTCCAAGATTATCAGAGATTATAAAATTAATGTAAAATATAAGAATGCAGACCTACCTCAATAGAGTAAGACATGTCGTGCCGTATTATACATGGTACGGGGTAGAAAATACGTTGAGCATTTTCAGGAAGGGGCTCGTCTAAATTTATTTGACCACTGACAAGACATGTTGAAATCAAAATTCCAACCAAAGTTACGTAGTTATTCTTCGTCATTTTCTTCGTTTATAGGAGCCAGAAGCAACATTAAAATGTTTATATATGAATACCAGATGACGAGAAATTGGCCGAATGCTCTTCTGCTACAGACAGTATACACGAAGCCGTTTCTTCCTGTTTTTAATCTGATATGAAATGGACGTTTATATCTCGCAGTTTTCACGTATGTTTTTACATATTTCCGTGCGTTACTCACAAAATAACTCGTCTAATTAATACACATCCTTATTAAACCAAATACTGTGCGTGATACTTCGTAATTTCCATTTCAAAACTAAGATTTAAAAATAAGCTACGTATATACACGCCATACTTTGTTACCAAAGTTATAGAAATGATAAAATGTTCTAGTATAATATGGTACTGCAATAAAATAAAATATAATATAATATTGTTATTGTATATATGTATACAGGGTGTCCAAGAACTGGGTTACGATATTTCAGAAGGTAATTGTCCACGATATTTCAAACCAAAATGTCCTATACCAAAAATGGATCTGAGGCTCAGAATATGATTGATGTGCCATTGAAGTTTAGAAAAAAAAATACTTTTTTTGCACTAACTCGACTCGCTTTTAAATTATTTCAATGAGTGAGGGCTCGTCTCCAAGCTTTTTTTAAGCCCTACAATTCAACCATAAGAGCATTTGACCCTCGATGAATATTTCTGAAGTTGTGGCCTTAAAAACATTTAAAAAATGCACATTTTTGCGGGTTTTTGCATATACTTATTTCGCCAAATAGCTAACGAAATTATTCGGCACATAGGACGATGTTATACGGCTTGAAAAGACGAAGAATTTTCCGGCTAATACGTTCGATTTCGATAAAACTAGAGTCCACGGGAACACTCTTAATATCGTAGAATTGACGAAATACTCGTTTAGTACTGTCGACGGTGCGCGATTTTCGACTACTAACCCTCCTGTGCACTAGGACGACTATAGTCGTTCAGAATACATTATTTCCTTAGGGACAAAAAATAACTCATGCTCAAGAGAGTTAACCTTTTGACTGATGAGGACGTCTAAGACTTCCAAATAAATCATGCAACTTCTGGTGACGAGTCTACAGACGTCATATCAATATCTTCGAAACGACTCAACCAATCTTCTTGAAATTTGTAATTCAGGGCTTTTGGGGGTCGCTGAATTCAAATTTCAGGTAATATTTCGAAAATCAAAATGGCCAATCCAATATGGTGATCGAAAAAGCATAAAAGTGTTTCAACTTCCGCAATATTTAGTACTTTTACTCTTCCAATATAGAGCTGAAATACATAAAATTTCTTTTAATTTTTTAAGTTCAATGTCACTGCCGATGAAAATCAACTGATTGGGGTATCGAAATTGCATGAGTGCACTCACTATGTTGCAATTCTAGAGCAGACTAATCAACCAATCTACACTTATTTCACTTTCATATGTGTGAATTTTTCGGTCTTCTCTACATTTTACGAGAGTGTCAAAACAACAGTCGTAAAGTGTTGGTTTTAGCTTAACAGGCCGGGGAAAAAAGTTGCGGAAATCAAAACTCCCAAAGGCTAAAATTTCGACATTGCGTGAGTGCAAGGTATTTTAATTTGCTTTCTTTTGTCAAATGTTCAAAGACAAATTGAAGAAAATCACGCTGTAGCCATGCGATATAGAAATTTTGGCCTTTCGGGGTGTGTTGATTGTCGGAACTTTATTCCCCGGCCGTTTAACACTTTTGTTTGACACAACTACACTACTTTTTTACTTACTGTGTATGAAACATGTACAGTAGTGTACCAATATTGTGAATAATTTTATTTCTAACATTTCAAATCTGAATTTCTAAAGGACCCCGCACAGAACGTATGAGATATAGATCCCAGTCGATTTGGCTGAAATTTGAATATGATGTGGATAAAATGGTCCTAATCTATTATTCTATTCTTTCGATCCGAACAGCTCGGAAACTAGCCATTTTAGGACTTTTAGCCCTCGAGAACATTTGATGAGGGCTATTTTATCTACATCATATTGAAATTTCAGCCAAATCGACTGGGATCTATGTTCCATATGTTTTGTGCGGGGTCCTTTTGACGTCAGATTTGAATTCAGGGAGACCAATAACCTGAGAGTACTAACATTGCGGAAATGAACAAAAATATTTGCTCGCCATATTGGAATGACCAATTTGAATTTTCAACATTTGACCTCGAATTTGCATTCGCGGACCTCAAAAACATTTGTATATAGAGTTTCATAAAGATTGATTAATATTTGGCCTCTACCAGAAGTGGCACAGAAATTGCGTTTCGCAGTACCAGTCAAGGAGGTAAGTAATAAATAGTAAAAAAGATTTTTTACAAATGGACTTATTAAATTAAAAAAAGAAAATACTGAAAATAACGAACAATTTAAGGGAGTCGTACAAAGGCAACTTATTCCGTTAATTTTTTGCAAATGTTATATTTTTCTTAGAATTTCATTCGCTATTTTTTTAATTTTGTTTTCGTACGTGTTTTTTTAACTGAGGGCTTCGACTTGTCGGGTGCATGATTCGCATTTGGCCATGGCGCATGCAAAAACCTTGATATTACACAAAAAATGTCTCATTATGACCAATGTCTAAAATTTCGTTTTTCGGGTTTCTATCATTTACGGAAATAACCTGTATAAAATAAAATATGAATTGTTCCCTGGCCGGTAAAAGATCCGAAGTAATCAACCCAACATGCCACCTAAAAGTGACAAACAAAAACTACGAAAAAATTTGTGTTTAATAAAACAAAAAATACATTACTTAACTAAACCACTTTTCTCGCCAGATAAATAATGGCCAAAAAGATACGGAAAATCGTAATCCATAGCGCAATACTGTTTAATTTTTTTATACAAAAGTTAGAGCGGAAGAAACAAATAATATATTTCCTTTGCCAAATGTTGGCTAAAAGAAACCCTGCATAAAAAATACGATCACTCAACTCAAAATTTGAGGAATGATTTTACATCCGTCCGGAGATGCAAAGTTCAAAAAAAGGTCACGATCCTGCTTTGACAACGGTTAACCCATTAATTTCCAAGATGACGAGAATTTTAGCTCATTTTCAAAACTCTCTAGCAAATCGAAAAATGAAAATGGAACTAAATTACTTTACTAATTTTAGGTATGCTTTATCGAATTATGGGGTGAAACTTACGTTTCGTTGCCGTAAAAAAAATAACGTGGCAAATTTTATCTATAAAAGTACTGAAAAATCGAAAATTTTGTTTTTTCGACAATTTTTTACAAATGGATAATGGATGACGATCCATTCCAAACTATGGACAAACGTGGACAAATAAGTTACGGTTTAAGGGGAAATTCTTTTTATTGAGCTCCATTCAGTTTACCCTATAAAAAATAGCGGGAAATTGTACAAATTTCTAAAAATACGTGTTTGTTCTAAAAATGTTTGAAATAAATTGACATTAATCCAAATTTTTTTCTTAAAATTTAAATTTCGATCCATTAAATATTCATGATCACTTTTTAATGTATTTGAAGATGTTAATAGTAGCGGATTCAATGTGGCGGCCTTGGAAATGAAAAAAGTTTATCATTTTCAGATAAAATCCGCCATATTGGTTTTCTGCGGTAAGGAAGCGTAATTTTAACGCCATACATCGATAGAGCATACCCGAAAATAGTAAAGTAAAGTGGTTTCGTTAAGATATTTTCATTTTTCGATTTGCTAGCTACCTTTGAAAGTGATCTAAAAATCTCGTCATCTAGGACGTTAATGGGTTAAACCGGAATATTATGTCAGCCGGTACATACAGTCATCGGTTAGCACCTGATCGTGAGAAAGATTCGTGAATTCCGAATAGTCTCGGTTTGTTTAACTAATAAATGTGTGTCGATCGACAGAGAGATTTTGAATATTGTTGATGTTCGTTTCTTGTTTGCAACTGGTTTTCAGGTTGCTGTAATAGCTGGAGTGGTTCCTGGTTGAAGTTAAACTTCGGTTGGAACTTGTGGAAAGTTCTCGTCCCGGTTCCGTAATCCCTAAGTCCAAAGATGTTGATCGACCACCCGAGGTCATCTTCGTGACCATTTTCGGGACCTAAGTTGGAACCGGACCTTTATCTAGTGCGGGTGTTGCCTCACCCAAGAAAACACCTGGGAACACGATAGCGCCCTTTCAAGTTCAAATTCGCAGTAGTTTGATGGTTTTTAATAGTGATCTTTCAATTTCATTCATTCCAATTTGTCATGAATCTCTTGTCCGATCGCGCGACTCCGCGAATCGGTTACCCCAAATTCGAACTTTGCACTTCCGTTATTTTTATCGAATAAGTTCATGATACTAAAAAGTGTTTGGTCTTTTCTCGATCTTCGCTGAATTGCAAAATAAATATTATAATACGAATAGAATGCGATTTATGCCTGTATATTTATTTACTTACTTATTTATATAGATATTTTTAGAGATAAATTACCATAAACTTGTAATAGGCAAACGGAAAATTGCTGTCGTCAGCCTGTATAAAAATAAAACGTCTAAAACTTCTGAAACTGTGGCAGAAAATTATTAGTGAACGAAAAGGTATTAGGGAACATTCGTCGTCTCGTAATTTGATGACCGAACGTCACCCGCCACAGCTATCCTCAAAGGGTCATAAGTCTGACAAAAATGTGGAGAAAAACGGCTTTCACGGCTTTATTTGAACAACTATTTAGCTTCAAAATTTGCTAACCACGAAATGCCAGATGATCGTTTTCTCTAAATATAGGTGATTTACAATTTTTACAGCGATTTTTTGTTATTACCGGCAATTGACCTCCAATCGAAAAATGGTTTATGAGAATGTTGTAGGTGTAAAAAAGATCTACAATTTTTATATTCATCTATTTTCACATAACGCCGTAGCCATTCATTTTTTAAGCACTTTTTTTAGAATTTCTTTGGAGAAATGGGCACGTCATCACAAGAGCTACCGGGTGAAGTAATATAGTCAGAATTTGTTGTTTATTAATTGGAAAAATCAAGCTTGAAAGTTTTACATTTGGCGTCGACTCGAACTTGCTAAAGGAAAAATCAAACCTCAAAATTTGATATCGAACTTTCAGGTTGATTCTTCCTATTTATAAGTAAAGAATTCTGATCGTATTACTTCACCCGGTAGCCCATGTGACGAGGAACCTATTTCTGCAAAGAAATTCTTAAAAAGTACTTAAGAAACGAATGATTACTGCGCTAAGTTATTCTTCGCTTTTTTGTCAGACCACGGGAAGCTCGAAAACCCGTAAGGAGGTTGGTATGGTTAAGAATTAACAAACGGATTCTGACGAAAAAAATTACGAAACATTAATATGAATATAAAATGAATTCCCTGAATATTTTGAGTCATTTGGATACCTCAGTGTTGAGAAATTATGAAAAACATGTTGTGCCTAATAACTTGGTATCTTATGTAAAATGGCATTTTTCAAGTCTTTATATGCGATAATTGCACATAATTAACAAATAGATTGACTTAAAATTAATGTATTAAAGAAAAGTATATAATAAATGTTCGAGAGAAAGAATTAGATCGATTGGATACGCTAGGTAAGAGAAATTGCTGTCAAAAGTTCATTATCGTACAGGTTAGAAGCCATTATTCGACTTCCGAACGGTACTGAACTAGTCAAAATTGGGCGAAAATTGTACTTGACTCCCTACGTACCATACCAACTTCCTTAAGACCCGGAACCCATGGCGCGGAGTCGGGATACGCCCGAACTAACACGGGAGAAACCTTCTTCCGGTGCCTCTACCAATCTATCTCAAAGCAGCAAGACTTCTCGAGCTCCTCGGTGAGGAGGAGACTTTTCTAATATCTACGACACTCTGCAGGGTCGCAACCTCGTTACATTGTTACTCACACATCGGAGGAGTATTAGATTCACACAGAATTGTTTTCTTTTAAATATATTTCACAAATTGAGGATGGAATTTGTGGACAGGTGTATATAATTAAAAGCACCAAAAGAGTTACCGAAATGAATCAGAACTTTATTCTTCGAAATATTAAATGATAATCTTCAGCTTACCGAGTATGTGACGACAAACTCTCACGCCAAGTTTAAATTGCCAATGACTATTTTTTGTGGAAGACTTCGATGTCACCACGGATAAGAGGTACTACGAAGTTCAGTACGATTCCCAGTGCTACCTCTCCGAATGAGATGTAGAGACGATTAAAACCAACAGTATCGCTAATAACATGTCGCAGACTTACAGCCGACTATTCTTTACGGAAACATTTCTTGTTAACCTGTTTACAGATCTGCCTTTCGCTTTTAACTACACGTGGCAGTTTGTTCGTCAAAAGTACTGCTACGAAGGATTACATAATATGCGGCTCATATTAGGAAAATAATTTACGCACAGTACCTACAATTTTAATGAGAGTGGCACTGGTCTAAGGAGTTGCGGACTAGAAGCGGATTTTGTACATTAGTCCATGATATACAAAGGCTTGCTCGTATTCGTTACGTTAATACAATGCGATCTACCAACTTTTCTAGCGTAATTGATTTTGAATGAAACATGAATCACACCTCACCATTTGCTAATTAAGAGTACGATACACTAAAAACGTCCATCTTTTCCATTCAAGTACGTTATTTTTTACATTAAAAACATTCGGTCAATTATAGCTATTAGTTTTAACGAAGAAATCGCATCGTATTCACAAAAACAAATACCCTACTAAAAAACTAAAAAATATTATAGTTGTAAGTAAAATTACGCGTTACTTAACCAGTCGTCATGTAGGCTACGCCGAATGCGACTGCCGTCATCGCCGGGTTCAAAAATAATAAAATAACTGTACACAAAGTGATGCCTAATTGTATTGGATTCCTATCGAATTGTACGGGAAATCTCCTTTTAATCTTGGATACACCTGCACTCATACCATTCACTTCAAAATCTCGGACACTTAGGTCGGCAAGTGTCAACAATTTGGCTGTTCCTATTTTTTTTTTTTCTATTTTTTATTTTATTTTTAGTATAAGAGTTACGCTTCAAAAAACGAAGACTTGTCATCTCCTACGTATATCACGAGCTCCGAATTTTAATAGATAAAGGCTCCTAGACTGACTTTGCTGGCACTGTTCAAAACGTGTGTTCTTCGGTGTTCTCTGCTCCTACGGACAACTCGTTCTGTAATGCTTCCATGAATGGTTTCGGAATAAGTGTACCGACTATTTTCAGTTGGTCATCTGAAAAATTAATTAATACATTTTTAAATTGCAATAGATAATAAACGTCTCGTACTTTAATATCCACGATAAACTAACCTATGCGCAGTCGTACAACTTGCATCTTCGAGCGCCCAGAACGAACAGCTAAAATGTCTTCAACCCGACTCCAAACACTAAGAACGGATCCGGCAAGAACGTTGTAAGTCCTTCTGCGCAAACCAACTTCACAGTCCAAGCCCAGGGTGATGTTCTTGCAGTTACCTCGCCAATAAGCATGAGAGCATGTGTCTGCGGATGCATCGTACTGTTGTTTCCAATGTGATTCCGCATCTTCCGAGCTGACTTTTTTGTATTTCTTTTCTAATTCGGCTAAAGACTCTTGTCGCAACTGCAACCCTGTATTTGGCCTATAGACCATAAACAATTGATCTTTCTTTCCTTCCACCTTTTTCTTTCCGGTATCGACAGCAACCGCGAGTATGGCAGTTTGTTTGCCATTTCGAATTTGGTGGCTGAGCATAAACCCTTCTTTGGATCCCGTCAGTTCCGACCAACGTTCCACGGCTTCGTTCCAGCTCATTCCTCGCTCTACCTGAACAACGTGAAGTTCCGTAGGAGCGATACCGGTTGCGTGTTTTCTCATGTAACGATACAATTTCACGCGGTTTATATTTTCGCCACTTGTACCAAGATCCAGAATTCCCATGTCGAAGCGTCCACTTTTCTTCGCTTGCACAACTATCGCGTTAAGCGTGTCGGTAAAATATTTGAATAGTCTGTTTTGAAGATCGACAGGCATTCCGAGTATTCTGTTTAAAAACTTGGACATATTGTTATAGTCTTTATCTAACGTTAATACACCGGGATTACTTTCACTGTTGCATATTAAACCAACTCCGACCAATGCATCGGCTACGTCTTTAAAGAAGTCGCCGCGATAATCTTGAGGTGGCGGAACCAACGGTGATTCATATCTATTGTGAAATAACAAATTTTTATTCGTTGTTAAAATGAGTCCCGCATCTATCTAAATTTATGGTTGGTTACATGTCTAAATAACACACGTCAAAATAACAAATTGCCCAAATATCATCGTCAAAATTTCACAAATAAAAATGAACAAAATATTGAATAGCTCAGTTTCTGATGAAATGACACCTACAATAACTCAGCCAAAAAAAAAAATGTTTATGCTATCTGGAGGTCTAACTATGCTTACTATATGTTTTGGGGGTCACTGAATCCGTAATAACCTCAAAAAACCCATGCCGCAGATAACATTAAATCCTTTGCAGTATACATTTTTTAATAAGTTGAATTGTTATTAAAAATGTTCTGTTACGGGTTTTTAGGAGCGCTGATTACGAATTTGAGGTTAATTATTAAAAATTGAAAATGGCGGATTCAATATGGCAGACAATTTGTTGAAATTTCCGTTACTTACGTTAAATTCCTTATTTGGAGATTTTAGAATTCTGGTACCGAATTTGAAGTTACATATTCAATTAATGTTAGTGTCGCGAGGAGGTTACACCATACAGCCCTGAAAGGGCTGATTGATAAATGCTGTTAATTTTAATCGATTTCTTTTTTCGAGCTGTAATGGATTTCTTCTACGCTTCTTATCTTCAGGTATCTCCCTTTTCAGTATCTTACAATAATCCGCCATCACATTAACACCCCATCGTCCCTGGTAGCGAGTTACCATAACTTTAAAATCGGGTACATGGAGAAAAGTTTAAGACAGAGGTCATATCATAGGGGACAACTGCTTTACAAAAGCAAGCGGTCTGTTTTATATTGGCTTTCCGCGCTTTGTTTCTCTTAGTTTGATACGACTGTCATCTCAAAACAATACAATAGCTGTCTCAATGTTTATATGCGGCAGTGCTCTCACTATTCCCAATGACGCGGGAGTAATATTTGTATTATGATTTGGAACGACAATTCACTTCCAATCTGAGCCGCCGTTGTCTCAACATTTGGTGCTACTGTGCTACAGTAGGGCGATACCGGTGTTCTCTTAAACTTTTCTCAGTGTACCGTACGGAAAAACAGGGCGTTGACAGATAAATATAACGGGACGGAAGCGGAAAATATGCTGGGATGCAATTGTACCGCGTCTCTACTATAGTAAGCATGGTGAGACCTCCGGATCAGAACATATTTTTTTTTGTGTGGCTGTGTAATTAATAAAACATGTGGTACAAGTTAACAAATTTCAAAAATTCAAAACAATAATAAAAACTTACCACTTTTTCGACTAGAAATAGTGTGTACTAACGTAGCACAACGCTTCACTGAAAAATATTCTACACACCTCTATATTACATTTCTCGGTTTGGAGCGTATTGTATTATACATATAGCCGTTATAATTTAATAAAATTTTTCCTTTTTGAATTACGACAAACCCATGATTTCGAACTAATTAAATTAAATAATAATCCAACAAGTAATAGATTTCGGTGATACAATAATTATTTAAGTATTTTGATGCGTATTATAAAATACCTATTTAGACGTGTTACCAAATTTACAGCTAGAATACAAACCCCATAATAGTTTTCATAGTAGCTTCCAGGGCCGCTCGTCCATATTTGTTGTCAATGTTAAATTGAGATAGATCTCGCGTTTCGGTAGCGCGTCGATCACCGTGCGTCAGCGCACCTAAACTCTCTAGTCTTTTCGCGACGATCGATGCGAACCTTCGTTCACCTGCCAAATCGGAGATCAGGAATATGTACTCGGGTGCATTCACTTGGTTAGACCTATGAGTTCTCCCGAATTGCTGAATAGCTCGATCTGCGCTCCACGGCAACTCCAGCGTGATGTGAACTCGCCTCATTTGATTCCGCACTCGCCGATCGCTTTGTAAAGAGATACCGCTACTCGCAGCTTCCGAGATAATCGCGACCGTCTTCTCCCCATCCATAAATCTGTGAAATCGTTTAATTTTACAAAAATCTATTTCAAACACAATTTTACTATTATAGTGGCGTTACAGACCTCTGTTTTTCCGTCAAGTTAAGCGTTTCGAGGGGAACATCGGCTTCGGATCGGGATTCGTACTGAATAGAGCCATCTTCAGTTTGTACTACTCGTCCCTTCCGTCCCGTCATTTCGGCGACGTTATCCGGGCCACCGAGTTCGTCGATCAATTGATCTAAGGTATTAGGTGGTAACTTGTCTCCTAACGCTTCGATGTCTGTCAATAACTCCTCCTTCATGCAGCAGGCTCTTTCTATCGAATCACGCGGAGGAACTCTATTTTGAACAGGTACACTTCCGGAATTTATGTATGAACTTACAGGATTTACAGTCGCCGCAGAGTCGCCATTTTGCTTACTACGACTATTTGCAGTTTTACTCGCTAACATTGACTGAATTTTATCTTGCGTGCTTAAACGTTTTTTAGCTGGTGCTTTTTGTTTTTTGGCAGTCTTTTTCTTTCTTCGATCCCACGGATCTAAGGATCCAAATTGGATTTTTAATGAATCTGTATAATGATTTTTATGATGAGGTGTGAAACGTTACTTACCGACGTCGGAATCACTGTCGCTGTCGAAAGGATTATAGTCTGAACTGACATTGCTAACTTCGTCGTCCGTACGATTTTCCTCCTCGGATTCCGAGCCACTCAATTTATATTCCGATCCGGAACTGTGCCCATTATTTTTGTCCATGTCAGAAGCGTCGTCATCCGTTGACCAGACTCGAACTTTTTTAAGGGCTCGTTGTGTCGCTTGCCGGCTTGGTTTCCGTTTACTACTGCTACTTGCTGAATTATCGACATTATTTTTCACCGGCTCTTCCAGGGTTCTCTGTGGCAAATCGAGTCCTAGAAGACGCTGAATTCGATTTCGATCGGGTGCTGGAAAGTGTTTTTCCACCAACGATTGAACAACGCCCCTTTAAAAGACAAAGATCAGCTTAGAATGTGTATCGCTAGTCTTATAAGTACTGAAAAGGTAATTTGCTTACTTGGCAGTAGACACGAAATCGCTAAGTTCTCCGTCGTCGCGATCCAACTGTTCGAGAGTTCTCGCTTCGCCCGTGGACTGTAACCCTATTACGACGCACTTACCGCATTTAACGGCCTCGCGGGATACAGCCACGGCGTGTTTAACTTTCGCCGCAATACACAAATATTTAAAAAATCGTTGATGAGACGACCAAAACTGAGTCCACATGGTTTTCTTCATACGATTTTCGGCATTTATAAGCTCCGCAGCTTCTTGAAATCTTTGCATTGCATTAACCCACTATAAAATATTCAGGATTAAAAGATAGAAAAAAATGTTTTCATCTAAAATGTTGATACTTACAATTCGCACGGAATCATCGTATACTTTTGTAAATTCGGCTGAAAGAGGAACCTCCTCTATTTTAAACGCTACTCCGTGAAAACTAAGTTGTCGTGCGATGTACATTCCACGAAGTTTCATGTCCATTGCAACGATTTCCATTGCACCTACTCCGCGTTTTTCGATAGCCACGATAAAATCGTTGAAATCGGGGAAAGGTGTACCTTTACCCCACATACCGAGACGTACCATGTACGCCATATTTCGAGGTTCGGACGCACCTGTGGCACTGGCATAGATTACTCGGGCCTTAGGTAATTTGTTTTGTAATTCTAATACAGTCAACCCTAAAAATCAAAATGTATATTTGTAAAGTATCCTCCGTTCCCTAAACTCATGTTTGATAAGAAATTTAGGTAATATTCGCAATAGAAACTTTACCAGTCTTGGTGGGTTTCGAGCTCCCCGTAGGACAAAGATTTTTCGCCCGATGACATTCGTCAAATACTATAAGGCCATCGAAATCTTCCCCACACCACTGCAAAAGTTGTTTTAAACGACTTTTGTACTTTCCGCCACTTTGTGTGGATTCACCAATGAGAGCCGAGTAAGTACTAAATATTACGCCCCTCTTCACGTTGCCATTCACGGCAGATGATATCTTGGCGTATTTAAATTTGTTTAAAGGATGGACCTATTGCGATCGAAATAATTTTAGATTTAAAACAATGCAAAGAAAATAATTGGTCAAAAAAGAAATATTTTTTAGACATTACATCTATTTTCGTAGCGCCAATATCCTTCAAATCACGTTCAGCGTCGTATTTCAAATCATTGGACACTGATATCCAAAGTGCTTGCTTTCTGCCTTTTAAGTAATTTTCATATATAATTCCTGCAATTGTACGACCTTTTCCAACACCAGCTCCGTCCCCTATGAGAAAGCCAGCGCGTGTTCCATCGGGTAAAAGTTGCTCGTGTTGCTGAGATGCATAGGTAATTGACTCAAGCTGCAGAGCGGATAAACTGCCTGTGCGTATAGTTTCATCAGGTATCGAAAGTTTGTACCACACGTCGGTAGGCTCAACACTCGATAAAGATGCCGTTTCCACCACAGGATCAGGATGTTTTCGTCCAAGTTTCACTTTAATTAAATTTTAGTAGCGACATAAATATCATGTAACATTTTTTTATACGCCATTATGAATGTTATATTTTCTGACTTCTTCGTAAACAATTGTATATTTTTGGAGGACCCATACCTGAATTTTCAGCTGTATTAAGCCATAATTAATTAATATTTGTATTCTGGCATTATTTTGGGTGAGAAATGATGTGATAAAAAGAATAATTAAATGTTTTCTTTTGGATCTTTGACGTTGAAGGTTTTTAGAAACTTATAATTCTACAAAATCCTTACTTTTATTTCTTAATAAGGGTTTAAAAATAAATTACACAGGTGCCATTGAAAAAAAAAATAGGAAGTTGTAGAACAAACTATCGATAACAATCCGTTACAAAAGAGGTCGATCAAGGAGGTTACATCAAAATCGAGGTTAAAACTCAATATGAATTTGACAAAAATAACAGGGATCATAAGTATCAACCTCGAAAATCTCCGAGTAACAAATTTTGTTCAAATGGAGGTACTTTTTTTCGCCATATCAGATCCGCCATTTTGAATTTGGTAAAACTAAAATCGAAAGGTATGTCCCGCTATGTCGCAAAAGGTTAAACGATTAAAATCAATTTAATTTACGACTGTTTTTAGTTTTTTTCTTTTTTTAACACCGTGTATTCCCAAGCAATAAAATAGGGCGAAATTTCCTCTTTTCGACCTTCCATCAGGGCGAAAAATTTTCTCGATCACATCTTATTTACATAAAATAGAAGTCGAATTACGGTAAGTGGGGACAAAAGTAGAAGTAATTTTTTGGTCGAAATTTGGTAATACAGGGCATTTTTCCCAATAAGTCGTAGTCTGAATTTGGTAAACTCGACCTGTACTTGGGCGAAAATTGGTAATATTTAGGTAAATTTTACCTCTTTTCGGCTTAATTTTGATCAAATCCATACTCCTTTTATTTCTAGCTTTTCTTCTTCGCACGTGGCAAACCTGACTATTTACTTATATACTCATGCCATGGTATAGTAGTGCAATACTTTAAAGCTTTCGTCAGAATACAAAACAAAGGAAATAAATATACAGATTATGTCAGTTTTCAGATAATGCAATTAAGGCACATGATATAACGTTATTGTTATAATATCGCGATTGTACAATATCGCGACTGGTACCTACGTTGTCTCTGTTTCGCTAGACAGTTTCTTTTTCTGTCTATGAAACGTCGATGAAAGTCGGAACGGTCTTTTTGAGTCATTGTCGTTTATAAACATTTACTCACATGACGTATATAGTTTCACGTTAGGTTGTGTTCGTTATTTTGTTTGTGTCATCGCATATAATCTTATTAATCGAAATGCCTTATAAGTAATTTTCCGCGGTAAATTCGACTTTCAGGTCAAACGTACAGCACACCATTAGATCTTAATTTTAACCTCTTCGTCAAAATACAGACTTATATAAGGAATATTGACCAATTAAGACATTTCGCAGTCGTAGTCGAAAAAAGGGAAACGTGCAAAGTCATATTGACTTAAAAGTGGGCGTGATACCGACTTTAAAGGCATTTCTTATGTTGTATTTAGGTGATTTTCGACCTGCATTTAGGTCTTGAAAGTCTACTCAACTTACAGGACAATTTTTTGGTCGAAAAGTGGTAAATTTTACTTGATTAGGGCATTTTGACTTTGGCTTGGTCGAAATGACTTCTCTTATTGCTTGCGTTATATCCTAATGTCCCATATTTTCAATATTTTTGAAACATTGATTGCCAACGTAATTTGGAGCGACGAATATCAATATGATATTGAAAATTGGCGTCAAGGTTCAATTCCAGGTCAAAACAACTCAAAACGTCTTATTTCTGTAATTTCTTAGTGCGAAGAACGGCAAAAATATGGCGTTTTTAGTTGTTTTGACCTTAGCCTAAATTTTTACTAGGATATTCGTAATTAAAGTCCCAACTTACGCCGGTAAGCATAGTTCCAAAGAGACTGAAGGTAAAGGATTTTCAAAAATATTAAACCTTAATCAAAATTCAAAAAAAGCTTCTTCCACAAATTCTAATATTTTTGGATTATTTTCTTTTTAATTTCTTAAACCCTCAGTGGGAAAGAAGAGAATGGATTTTACGAAATTCATAACCTAAAATAGCGCCAGAATACAAATATTTAAATTGATTAAAATTATGTTTTAATATAAACATAAAGGTATGGGTTCTCTTACGACAATTCGCATTCATACAGACTATAGAAGACTATAGTATTTACTAACACTTTGAATTGTTTAAGTGCATTTGACAGAAAAAAAATGTATAATTAAAAATTTTAATTTTGGTAATTGTCGTGCAAATATGATTATTCAAAAATGGCTTCAAGGAAAAATCATTTAAAAACTGTTATAATTAAAGACGAAACACCAGTATCAATACTTACATTTAGTTGGCATATAGTCGGCGTAAGTTTCAGCAACGCCCATTTCTTCATCATCTACGTCCTCTTCTTCAGGAAGAGTTGGTTGCATTTTAGCTGCATTATCCAGATTCCAGGGCATTCCTTTCCCTAAAAATTGTATAAATATGCTCATTTTTGCTCGCTACAAATCTAACGTATTCCACACATGGCTTTTGTGCAAAGCTTAACGGCCCCGTTAATTTTCTACTGAAGCGAAAAGTATCTTACAATATGTATAAATTACTAAAAGTTACATCAGATTTTGTTAAAAAGCCTCCTCTAGACCTAAATCATAATAGGTAAACTAAAAACGTAATAAAAACGGAATAAATGAAAACGTAGTAAAATGTGCATATTTATCTGTTTAAGTATAAGCATTCAAAACATTTTTAATCTTAGATAATCAAAATAATGTCATAAAACATTTATATGATCCTAAGCATTCTGAATACTGGAAAAGAACAATTTTTTTATACCGTTTCTTCTACAAAAATTCACCCTGTCTAAAATGAATAATTTATTCACGAAAACTGCTAAAATTTGCGAGCTGATAAGTAGTTCTCTCAAAGGTTAGTTAATGCAATTTAAAAAGCGCCTTCTTTGATTTCTTGAAATAAAAAGTTGGGTTATTTTCAAGAAAGATATTCAAATTATGTATTATAACATCATTTGTATATTTTACAACGTTAATAATGTTTGTACCCGAATATAAAATAAAGACAATAAATAAATTGGAACGTAGACAACACAACAGTATATTAACTGCTTTATCAGTTTTGTGTCGATTTCAATGTCTGATTTTTATTTGGCACCCTATATTAAATATTCAGGTGTAATACCCCAAGACCGTCGAAATTATCGAATATTCCCCCCATTGCTTCGTTCCGTAACAACGAGAGGGTCAATCAAATCATATTCCAATAGTTGATACGCGGAGAAACTTGAGGAAAATACACACTTCGATTTGAGGGTTGGATAAAAATAAAAAAGCCGGCAGGTAAAAAAATTAACAGTCATAAAGCTGACAGTTGCAAAGTCAACGCATAAAAAAAAGACACATCGACAGTCATTCATCGAAGCGTCGTTTTTTTGCCTGCCGGTTTTTTGATTTGTCGTTTTGTCGACCACACCCTGAGGGTCCAGAGGTATTCGAAGGATCATTTTTCATATCGCGATTTTGGCACAATCGACGTGCGATATTTGCGACCTTACGTCACCTTCGCGTTGTTAAACAATCACAGTTTTTATCTACACGGACAAAAAAGTTTGGTTCAGATTCCACCTTCATAACCTGTAGGTCCCGTCGCGATTTAGTCCCACATGGGTTCAGAAAGGTCGACGTAAAATAATAAAAAATTGTCTGACTTCACTAAATTTCACCCTAGCGGTATGCGGTTGCATTTCTCTTAGAATAAGGCAGTTTCTACGTGGTTTCTACCAGACATGTCGCGTCAGGTCTGATGTTGCCATGGTAATAGCGACGTGAAGTTAATAGTGTAAAGTATTTTATCTTCATATATTGCTAACATACTACATTTAGACGTATTTACGAACATATTTTTTTGAACAAATATGTATAAGGATCTCTCTTTCGGCTTTTCGTGTAACAATTCACACATTTGCAAAATAATACATTACCTAACAAGGGTGTAAAGTATACTTTTATACACGGGCGGAAACTGTTAAAGTTCCCGCGCGTGTGTACAAAAGCATATACTTTACACCCATGTTAGGTATCCTATTTTTTGTAATTCCGTGCGTAAAGAGTGTGGAAAGTTTTGATGCCTGCTTGAGTTTACGAAGATCGTCGTCGGGAGTGCGTAAAAGTTTACTTTAGGCGCGAAAGATAGGCATCAAAAGTACTTTACAAACGAAGTTTACGCACGCAATTACAAAAAAAGGCTTTTCTAAAAAAGTATTGAAAAATATACCTGCCGGCTTTATCATTTACGCGAATTAAACAATTCTCTAATACAGCACACAGATTTTGTTATTTACTCAAACATTCTTATCAGTTTAGCAAAAATATATGTACATTAAACATTACTTGCACCTTACAAAATCTGACGTATAGTTAGTCCGGCAAAAACTGCCTTGGTTCATTGTAGTTTCTGTATCCTAACCTTTACTTGTGGAACTTTGGCAAAAATTGCCAGAGACCTATGGAATCAATGTAACTTTTTTTCCGTGTAGCCTTATTCAAAATTTCTTTCAAACTGTTAGAAAATAATTGATAGGCTCGAGTGGCATTATCGCTTCGTAATGACCCTGCTGGCAGCGAAATAATCAAAGCAACACTCGATATGAAGTTGTCGCAAGTCGCGAATACTGTCCACCGATTTACCAAAATCGCGGTAAGAAAAGTAATCAGTGGTTTATATTCTAACATCCACTTCATGCAATATCATCCTGTTAGAAAAGCATAATATTAGAAATTCCATGCGGATAGAATAATAGTCCTAAACAATATACCTCATGAGTTATGTGTTACATCAATTACAAATTTCCAGTTATAAGATGCACCCCCTTGATTAAAAATACTATGCTGATTATATGTAAAAATTGTATTAAATAGCGTTAATTTGCGTTATTGCGGAAACTATTATAAAAATTATTTGGATGTAACAATTGTGAATGGGGACAATCAGTGAATACCGTTTTTTGAAGCTCTTCGTTTATAAAAGTAAAATTACTACTTTTATCTATAAACTTGTTTTTGTCAAAATAGTTTTCTGCTCTTTAAACTGAAAAAGGGATTATTGGTTTAAAACGTCGAGAGAATATTTGGTATTGCTTTTCCTATGAAATTAACTTAACAATTGTTCATTGGTTAAAGAATGCATTTTAACTAATAAGAAATCGAATTTTTCTGTGAAGTTTGAACTATACATTTTACATCTATACCGTAAAAAAATGTGAAAATATTCCATAGAATATTTTGAAATCATTTATTTTTCTGGCTGTCATATTAGTTATTCCCCCTACATTATGTGTGTTATTCAAAATACTGAAAGAAAAGAAATGTCATTCTCAACTGAATTCTGAAATTCAGTATTTCTGTTCATGTGCGTACTTTCACAAAGAAAGTGCAAACTAATAATAATAAACTTCTAAACTACTATTTTAAGAGAATACTTTTTGGGCGTTGGGCTCTATGTTCACATAAAAAAGTAATGTTTACCTTGTGCATACTACATGCGAATAATTAAATAAAGCATCCAAAATCATAGAAGTATTCTTGTGCAGAAAATATCAAACGCGATGACTGGTAATTGGCAAACATTTTGAGAAGCTGTCATATAGAAAAGTTTTCAGGCATAGCTTGTAAACAACGACATCTAGTTGTCACATACCTAATCCGGGCGGCCAATTAGGCAAACCGCTCTGATTTAAGAACTGTAGAAAGGGATTTATTCCCATATTCATACTGTTCATTAAGCCACCCATTAGATTTATGTCCATATCTGAACAAAAGACAGATGTAATAAAATGCAAAAATAAGAAATTCATTTTGTAATTGGTCTGGAGCATACTTACTAGGATGGAAGAAGGCAGCAGGATTAAATCCTCCAAGATTTGGAGGGTATGCGAATGATCCGGGACCTCCCAGGCCAGCGCCTAATTGATTCATATTATTTCCACCCATAAAATTAAGACCCCCTTGCGAACCTCCCACTCGTACCATTTCGTACCCAGGTGCTGCATTTTTCGTTACCAGACCACCAGGGATTTTTCCACCAAATTTCTGGTTCAATACTGAAAATAATCATTAAAAACTATTACAAATACTGTTATAACTAACATCATACACTCTAATATTTTTGGAGTCACTTTTGAGTTCTTTGGAGTTAAAATATAGTCTAATGGCGTCAATAAATACGGAAAAAAGAAAGGCATATACAGTAGCCCTTCCCTTATGTTGTAGGTTTTCCTTCCTCTATGCTATATTTTCCCCTATTCAATGTTGTCATGTGTAATTCATGAGTGAGGTTAAGTTACGAATTTGCTTCTGTTTGATGAAACAGAATGATATTTCTCCTTTGCGAACACCAATTGATTTTTGTGTTCATTAATACTTGCTTAATTGACGTTTTGTTTCGCCAATGTAAGATGCTTTCCAATCATTACAATTTACTTGATACACTATGTTATGTTTATGTAACTTTTTAGTTACATCCTCTCCTCTTTTTACAATGTTATTATTGTTGTGGATTTTGGTAGTAATGTAACGTTTAATTTATTTAGTGTATATGATAAGGACTCAAATAATCCTCTAATATAACAGATAGGTATGTACAATTTTTTATTATTATTAGATAATATGTTACTATTATGATATACATCATTTAATTGGCAATTATTTTTGTTCATATCATAAAATGAAAGCAATACGTTTTTTAATAAACTTATGTACAAACGTGATAGAAAAATTGTTACTGATTAGAAGTAATTTTACTGTGTTTAAATTTTTATTATGATATTTGTTATCCGAGATGACAACAGTCCTATCTAGCAATTTGTAGACCATCGCAATTTTTTGTGGCATTGGATGATCAGAGAGGAGGAAATTTAAAAAGCGATCTGACGATGTCTCCTTTTGGTACCAGTCAAAATCTAATGTACTATTAACATTAATTATTGTTAAATCTACAAAATTTATGTGGTTATCAAGTTGTGATTCGTGGCTGAATTGTAAACTATTATTTATTGAATTAAAAAGGTTGAAGATTTCGTTAACTTTGTCAGTAGGAACACAAGTTAAAAATCATCTACATATCAATAGTAAAATAATGGAGTAAAAGATAATCTTTTTAAACACTCCGTTTCAAGATCATCCATTATGATGTTAGCAAAAACTGGACATACCAGTGAATCCATGGGGGTTCCAAATTTTTGTTGATGAAAATTATTATTAAATTGGAAATACGTATTAGCCATTAAGAGATCTATTGCTTCTAGTAAGTCATTCAAATGTATGTTGTGTATTCGACGTTCAACACCTTATTTCACAAATTATTTTCGAATCTTTGTAAACAATGAAGTATCATCAAGCGAAAGTAAAATGTAATTATTAGGTACAAATAAATTTTTTATTTTATAATGAAGATCAATACTGTTTTTAATATAAGATTTAGGGAATTTATTAAGAAATTTGCTAATAACTTTGGATAAAAAATATGTAGATGAATTAATAGATGAAACGATAGGTGGATAACCAGATTTATGGATTTTTGGTAACCCACAACATTTGGGTAATGATCTGTCGGTTTGAGTAAGGTCATTCTTACAATATATAATAGGATGAAAATAATCACAATTATTCCATTTAGTTAATAATGATTGTACCTTTTTTTTGTTAGTTTAAGTTAGGGGGTTTGTATTAATTAGTTCATAAGTATCATTATTACTAAGTATGTCTGACATTGTTTTGTAGTTACCAGTTTTATATATTGCTATGTGACATTACCTTTGTCTGCTAGAGTAAACATTATGTTATTATTGCATGAGAAATTTTTTGAAACAATAATTTGATTAGTTAATACTTTGTCGATAAGTGATGTATGTTTTTCTTATTTATTGAACTTTTCTAAACTATCAATCATACGATTCCTAATGTTATTTTTCTTCATTTATAATTTTTAATAATTGCTCAGTATCTTTTATAATGTCAATAACAAATTTTTTATCTAATCTGTTAGAGATGTTAAATTTTGGTCCAAACGATGCAAACTTAACCACATTGTCAGGAATTGAGATCTCAGTTAAGTTCTTAAACCACAGATTGTTACACTGGTTAATAACAATCTGTTCAAATTTTAGTTTCTTTTGTCTCATCTTATTTAATGGTTACTTTTTACAGTTTATAACACATATATTTTTCTACAATTTTTGATACCCTATAAGCAATAAATAAAATTCTTTAATTTCTTCTCCGTTCTTTCATAAGTGAAAACTTTCCTTTGAGTTTTGGCCTAAATTTCTTGACTAAATTTTCTTGTTTGTTGTTACATAGCGGTAAAAATTTGTGTGATATCGAAAATTAATTTGTTTTAATCCTTTGAAGAATACATTTTACTCTGAGGTTATTGGAGTTTCTAGTTACGAATCTGATCTCAGATTTTTAAAACTCAATATGACTATTAAGTTTAAGGTTAAAGGTGGCGGACCGAAATGTAAACAAAAACTCTTGAAACTGAATACTCAGGGGGGTTTTACGGGTCGTAAATTATAAATCTGGCAACGGATTCATTATCAATGACCTTGTAAACCTATATGATCATTATTTTATACAAATTGGATAAACATATTTTCTAATAATAGTGTAAAAAGTGTAAAATGTAAACAAAATGTTAAGGAAATTAATGTAAAACTGATAAAAATTTAAAAAATATATACTAATGTGCGCTAAATTCAGTACACCACATTATTTATTATTCATTTATCATTTTTTTTTTAAATATCTGTTTTTGTTATGATATTGTGACCGATATTTTAAAAACTTTTTGCAATGTTCGATCCGCATTTTAAATTTTGAAAATCTGACCTAAGCATCACGGACAGCGACAGAAATAACCCGTAGGTATTACATTTTATAAAAATCAATCGGTATTTCAAAAATGTATTCGTCATTTTGAATTTTACAAATTTGACTCATGATCTATGATTTAAAAAATTTGTATAGATTTTCAAAGCACAAAATGGCTGTGTTAGTACGTCTAAATGTCAACAATTTTATTTATAGCCCACATGCATTTGAATGCATCCTTTTTCAACCAGAAAATTTAAAACTAATATTGCAATAAGTCAACACTCTTGAGTGCTCCGTTTTATTTTGATCAAATAACTTTTTCATTTTGGTCTACCATCTTGAAATGGCCATTCTGTATTTTCAAAATGTTATGATAGAATTTATTAAAAATGTAATTTATGCTTGAGAAATCGTAGAATTGAGTCACAAAAATGTAATGTATTATGTAAAGTGTCATTAAATGGTTATGATAAGAAAGCGTAATAAACTTAATATTTCTAGAAAGTATTTACAATCTAATATTGTATATCCATGCCAATGAGTACAAATTTTTTAAAAATTAAGGCAAAAGGCTAAATTATGTTAATAAATATAATCAATTTATTTGTTTATAACTTTTTATGCATTAAAAAACCAAATAAACCTAACCATTAAATATAAAAAAAATAATTTGTATACCTTCTTTGTAGGCATGATTAGCAGTATCTTAATAATTAATCAATAAGTATGCTGTTATCTTAAATCTTTCTTCCGATTAATAGTTAAGTTAATTAGTATTCATTAGAAGCATTCGTAGAATTGGAAAATACAGAAATGAACATTATTTTAAGACTTTGCCTTATAATGCCAAATTAAGAAAGAATTGACAAAACTACAATATTATCGAATCGTAACATTTCTTCATGATTATTTCAATATTGTAAAAATGTAATTGTTGTATATTAACCCTTAATTTCAACTCCAAGGTCATTTTCGACCCAGAGGAAATTCAAATTGTACTTAATAAATTGCACAACTGTAAGCATTTTCAAGCGGCAGGACATATTTGATCCAGGTAGTGACAGGAAAAAAGGCTTTAAAATAGCCGTAGGAACTAAGTGTATTAAACTATAGACTAATATAAAAATTTATCTTACTGTTTATGCTTCCTTCATTTTTTAAAACAGATTCGTTGGGTGCTCCGTCTTTAAACTTCTCGTCTAGTTTTGTAGAAATTCCTGCTGCCGCTGCTAAATCTTTTCCACCTCCTATAAAACAAAAAATGTGTACTTATGAAATGGAATTCATTTAGACTTGTATGTTTATTATATATTATTATTATATAAAATAGTAAGTAAATAATTGAATTAATATTTACCGGGAACTTGAATTTTATCTGGATCTTCATCGTCGTCGAAGTCACTACCACTGCTGTCGTCTGTCATTACTTCTTTAAGATTGACTGTTGTCTATAAAGTATATTTTTATAAAGACACTAGTCATTTGATAATCGGTAAATAATTATTTGTTTTTAATTACATTTATTAAATATGTAAGCCTACAGAATCGAAAGTAAACAAATCGTTATTGAGAAGATAGGTTCGATTTATAGTTTTCAATTATAAAAAACTTTTGTTTATTTAATAAAATATAACAGTCGAATAAGGATTATTCTATAATCTAATAGATGTTTATGAACATGTGCTTAAGATTTAAAAAACTGTTTTGTATCAACATAAAACAAAAACAATACAAATATGAAAAAAACATTAGATAAAAAGTATTGTTAATTAAAGTAATTAGTAGTAACGGTTATGACTGTAAGTATTTAGAAAAATAATGACAATGAGAATGTAATAAAATGCTTAAAAGTTAATTCTATAAAAAGCCTGGCCTGAAAAAGAAGCATTTGTGTAAAAAAAAATGAAACCTAACCTCACAATCTGAGCTTGTAAGTTTTTTTCGTGGAAATTTTTGAATGAACATTTAAAGTTGTTTGGATAAAAAGAATCTTACCATGATTCGGAGTGCAGTAAGGACAATCTAGAAGGTGTTGCTAGCGACTAGAACTGTTTAGGCTTCGAAAATAGAAGAAATATTCTAGATGATAAATACTAAATTGACAGGAAGCGATTCTTGATAGATGAAGACAGGTCCATGGCAGACAGGATTTTATAGATCGCGACTTTTCACTGTAAGAAAGAATAAATTTTTAAAGAGCAGTCATGTTTAATAAATGAACTTTGAGTGTTAGCACGCTTAGCGCGTGTTATTTTTTATTATTCTATTTGCGGTAAACAGTTTGTCCGCCATCTTCGGGATTTTCTCTCGAGTATAAATAATTGTTAATAGATTAATAATAATATAAATTGATTGTCATTTTAGTTTTACCTTCGGATTTATTGCTCCTTGTGCCGTTTATCGTTGTTGAGTTTCACCGCTTGACAGCTCGGGAGATCAAGACGCCTTTTCATCATACGATGGACAATGAATATATATGTAGGAAAAAAGACTAAAAACTACGTTTCTACTGTTTTCACCGTACGCGTTTCGGTACTTTTCCATGAAGGCGGCGCAGTACGCGCATATAGGTACCCGCGGCGGCGTATGCAATGGCTCCCAGGGATCAATAAAGGTAATAAAGAACTAAACACTAGCTAGTGATCTAGGGACATCGCATTTTACAGAGTGGGGAGACTAACCATTCGATTAGTTTATACCGGGTGGCCGATAACATTCGACAAAATTTTACTTTTTCTTTGGCAATTGTAGTGTCATTGCCCAAAGAATTTTTCCTGCCGACAAAGATGGCGCTAGCAGAATTTTCCGATAATGTCCGATTTTCGAGAAAATTGAGTTTAAATTTGTGAAAATGTGCGTTTTTGGTATTTCGATTCGTTGTATAACAAAAGAAAATTTACTTTTCACAATCGTAGTATCATTTGTCGAAAGAATTTTTCTTGCTGAAAAAGATGGCGCCAGCAGAATTTTCCGATAATGTCCGATTTTCAAGAAAATTGAGTTTAAATTTGTGAAAATGTGCGTTTTTGGTATTTCGATTCGTTGTATAACAAAAGAAAATTTACTTTTGACAATGGTAGGATCATTTCTAAACGGGGTTTTTCTGCTAAAAATGATGGCGCTTGTACAATTTTCCTATCAAGTTCGATTTTCGAGAAAATTCAGTTCAAATTTGTGAAAATGTGTATTTTTGGTATTTCGATTCTTCGTGTAACAAAAGAAAATATACTTTTGGCAGTATCATTTCCAAAGGAATTTTTCCTGCTGAAAAGGATGGCGCTAGCAGAATTTTCCTAACATGTCCGATTTTCGAGAAAATTAAGTTTAAATTTGTGAAAATATGTGTTTTTATTTCGATTCATTGTGTAGCTAAAGAAAATTTACTTTTGACAACCGTAGTATCATTTGCCCAATGAATTTTTCATACTGAAAATGATGGCGCTAACAGAATTTTCCTATCATGTTCGATATTCGAGAAAATTGGGTTATATTTGTGAAAATGTGCGTTTTTATTTCGATTCTTCGTGTAGTAAAAGAAAATTTACTTTTGACAATCGTAGTATCATTTCCGAACCGAGTTTTCGTGCTGAAAATGGTGGCGCTAGTAGAGTTTTCCTAGCACGTTAGATTTTCGAGAAATCGAGGTTACATTTGTAAAATAGTTTTTGGTCATATTTTAATTGTTTGTGTAGCAAAAGGAAATTTACTTTTGACAACCGTAGTATCATTTCCGAATGGAGTTTTCCTACTGAAAAAGATGGCGCTAGCAGAATTTTCCTACTACTTCCGTTTTCGAGAAAATAGAATTTAATTTTTTGAAAATGTGCGTTTTTGGTATTTCGCTTCTTTGTGTAACAAAAGAAAATTTACTTTGGCAATCGTAGTATCACTTGCCGAAAGAATTTTTCTTGCTGAGAAAAAGATGGCGCTCGCAGAATTTCCCGATAACGTCCGATTTTCGAGAAAATTGAGTTTGAATTTGTGAAAATATGCTTTTTTGGTATTTCGATTCTTTATGTAGCAAAAGAAAATTGCTTTTGTCAATCGTAGTATCATTTCCAAACGAATTTTTCTTGCTGAAAAAGATGGCGCTAGCAGAATTTTCCGATAATGTCCGATTTTCGAGAAAATTGAGTTTGAATTTGTGAAAATATGCTTTTTTGGTATTTCGATTCTTTGTGTAGTAAAAGAAAATTTACTTTTGACCATCGAAGGATCATTTCCGAACGGAGTTTTCGTGCTGAAAATGATGGCGCTAGTAGAATTTTCCTATCACGTTCGATTTTCGAGAAATTCAGGTTTTTGGTCATATTTTGATTGTGTAGCAAAAGAAAATCTACTTTTGTCAATCGTAGTATCATTTTCGAATGGATTTTTTCCATTTTCATAAACAATCCATTTTCGAGAGAAGTGAAGTTAATCGTGTAATAATGTGCGTTTTGTTTATATTTCGATTTATTTTATTGCAAAACAAATAGGATGTGATAGGGAAATTCTACTAACACAATCGTTTTCAGCATGAAAAATCGGTTTAGAAACGATACTATGCTATTGGTAAAAGAAAATTCTGTTTTGCTATAAAAACATTCGACGTAGAGCCAAAAACTCAATTTTGACGCATTTAACCTCAATTTTCTCGAAAATACGACGTGATAGGAAAATTCTGTTAGTATCATGGTTTTTAGCATGAAAAATCTGTTTGGAAATGATACTGCGATTGACAAAGGAATAATCAGTGTCGGACAATGCAATTCAAGCGCGGGTCTCGGGAAAACGGGGAAAACAATTGTAATGAAGAACATACTCGCTGCAGAACTCCGACAACTGATATCACAGTCAAAAATATAAAAAAAATATTAACAAAAATTTTAATTTCATACAAGATTAAACACTACTAAAAGCGATTGGCAAGGTTCATCTGGATACCTACAAGAGGGAACATTCTAGAGACATTAATACGAGCTCGTCGATTAGCGAGTCAATATGAACCGAATTGTACCGCTTCTACTGAATATATTACATGCAGAATTAGTGAAATACATAAATATGGTTCCCGGACTTTATTCCCGTGAAAATTTCCCCTGGAAAAAATTACCCCGGACAAAATTTCCACGGAATAAATTCCCCTCGAAAAAATTACCCCAGAAAAAATTTCCACGGAATAAATTCAAAAATAACCAAATCTAATCTAACCTATAATACATTTTTTAAAAGGAATCGATTGTTATGGCAATCATTTTTCAGACATTTGGCCCCCGAAGATTTTGGATCATGTTTTATTGGTCCGGATATTTTGGTTCGGCGTCGATTACCGTAATATCATTCCCCTGGTAAAAATTGGAAGTTACTTAAGAGTGACTGTAAGAGTGTCAAAGGAGTGTGAAAAGCGTTAGAAAAGCGTGCCAAAAGAGTTAACGAAGAGTGCATTTGAACAAAAAAAACGCTTAACGTACACTTAACGTCTCTTCGATTTTTCGCCAGAGAGCTAAGGAATGTGTTAAGCCTATCATAAGCGTAAAATTTCGACATTTTTACGCTCGCGTATCGCTTCATTAACGCTTCATTTTTTCCAGGATCGTATCACAGATTACACAGGTCAACAAAATTTATCCCCAAAAATCGGATTATACTTTTTCTAAGGTTTTTCATTGTGCTGAATCCAAATTTGGCCGCAGAATTGTTCTATCACGTCAAGCTTTTGAGATATCCTGACCTAAAAGTGCAAAAAACATAGTTTTTGCTCATATTCAGTAAGTTTTTGTGGCGGAACAAAATTTTTCTTTGGAATTTGACAAAAAAAAAACAGATTAAAATGCATTCATCAGAAACCTGAGTATTTTTTCCGACGGTTTTCGATGTGCTGAATCAAAATCTGGTCGAATAATAGATGTAGGGTATCAAAATTTTGAGATATGCCAACACAAAAATACAAAAAACTAAAATCATAATCGTGCCTCGACAAAAACTTCGACAACTCATTGAACAAAAATCGTATGAAACGACTAAAAAAGAATTTTAAAATTGATTAATAACGCCTTAATCTGGTTCTTGTTAACAAGCTGTTTTTTCCGCCACAAACACTGAATATAACAAACAACAGTGTTTTTTTTTTGCACTTTTCGGTTAGGATATCTCAAAATCCAGATATGATGGAACAATTCTGCGACCAGATTTGGATTCAGCTCATTGACGACCTTCAGAAAAGTATAGTCCGGTGTCTGGGTTTGGCTTCATTTTGTTCATGGTCCCAACAAAAAGTATGCCAAAAATCTAAATACGATTTAGTACGAAATAAGCTTTCGTACTAATAGTATTTGTTTTTATACGCGACGCACATAACCTAAAAGAAATTATTACATTAACACTTTCAGACCTGCGTTTTTCTTCACGAAGAATTTAGTTCCAGTTTATTACTCGGGGGTTTTGAAGATCGCTAATGAAGAAAGAAATTTTCGACATTCAAAATGACGGAATGAATTGAAAATAAAATCATCTTTCAAAATTTTGTCCACCATATTGGATCCGACATTTTGAATATTGCATACCGGTGCCGAGGCTGAGTATACAGAATACCCGAAAACTTAGAAGTAAACAATTTCATGTCAATAAAATAACTTTTTTAATTTTGGTCTGCCATTTTGAATTTTGAAAATCTGAATGTAGACTGGGCTTCAGTGACTTCGAATGAGTCAGTATACATTCAATCTTGTAGGGTAAATCTTTTATATCATATAGTCTAAGATATTTACTATATAGAATAAAAATACGAAAATGTTTACTGATATGCATACTTTAGATATAAATAAATTAAAAAAAACTATCCGCTGTTTTATGAGCTTATTAAAACATAAAATGTAATAAATTTAAGCTAAAGTTTTACTACATTTTTTAATACTGAATTTTTTTTAAAACCAAATTTTTTCATTGTATTTCGTGCTATCTCCGCCATCTTGTATCAGCCAGTTTTTATTTCAGTGTTAGTTTTTGAAAGTAGATTACGGATTCGTAATCAGCGATCTTAAAGCCTCTAAGATACAAAGTTCCTTGACAAATGAAAAGATTTGTTAATTTTTAACAGCCATATTGGATAAACCATTTTGGAGTTAAAAAACTCAGGAATATAAAATTTTGTGTCGATCATACAATTTTTGAAAAGTGAATCTGCAATTTGAATTTTGAAAATCTGAGATCAAATTTTCAATCGTTGATTGTCTTGAAGTAATTCCAAACTGTACTTCACTAATTAAGTTTGTAAAATTTTAAAAATTGTTACAGTGTAACCCTTCTTGAAAAGCTCACCCGGTACGTGTGCACGAAATGCTAACAAGTGAGATTCCGTGGGTTTTCCTCTCCGCAATGACCGCAATGACACAATCCCTCGACTGAACGGAATCGATCTACATTCTGAAAAAAGTATTTGATTATGACTGAAGATCTGATGTTAAACGTCGTTACTGACGTTAAGTAAAAAATTGCAACTTTAGTGTAAAAAAAAAATAAAAGTTACTAGCATTTTTGACGTAGCTGAGAACACTGGAAACGTATCGCAAATATTATAAAATTGGTATGTTTTAACTACGCGGTTGGCAATACTAACAATTTATTCAGAAATTACTCTTTTTCGAGTGTTTCCATCAGAATGTGAAGTTACATTCGTCTTGAAAAATTACTACAATAGGCTCTATGACTACGCGAACCATATATGTAGAAAATGGTAAATTACATTTATAAAATTGTTTTAAAAAACATGATAGCGTAGCATGTTTTGCCGTGAAACAGGATATAACATGAAACGATTCATGCGGGTCCCGAAATTTAAATACCAATAAAAGTTAAAAATATCTCTTAAATTATTTACCTTTTATAGAAACTTTTAAATAAAAAAGTATTTTATTTTCTTTGTTGACCTTTATTCGGTTTTCAAATAAGACGCGGTCGTAAGACCGCTTACGAAACGAAGTATTTATTTCACGTTTGTGCCACTGCAGTCAACGAAAATCCCTACATTATTTTATACTTTTTCCATTGTTAAACCTTTATTGTATAAATATGAGCATTATTATTTTTCAGGGTTTAGTTGCTTCTAACAAATTCCTAATTTGTTCTAATTATGCTATTCAACGGGAAGAATGAGATTTTTGTAAAATAAGCATTTTTTAAATTTTAGTAAAATATTTATATTCTACTATTGCGTCATTCCTCGATTGAGGGTGAGGAGGCGGAAGCACCTAAGGCGTTGTTGTCTGTAGACTGTGGTTGTCGATAGTCTATCAGAGGCACCACATTATTACTTCCACGACGATATTCGTACGCGGCAAATATTTGAATTCAGTTTTCAAAATTTGAAAAAGGTCTGTAATGTTTTTGTTCAAAATCCCGCACAATAAGTTATTTATAGAATAGTTTATTTAATCTCTGCAACTAAGCGGGATTAATTGAAATCAATTTTTTAATAAATTGATTATAGTTTCTATTATATGTTTGAGACTTTTTTATGTATATGAGGAATTACAACTTTCATTAGGTTTAAGGCTCTAATCGCTTAGAAACGTATTCAGTCAATGTATATACAGTTCCAAGCGAAAATATAAGTATTTCATAATAAATTTAAAAATATATTAGAAAAATTAAGAAAATATTTAAAATTTACATGTCGACAACTATTTGTTGGAAAAGTTCTTGTACTCTCCTAGTCTAAGCAGAGACCACTGCAATCTATATGATGTAAATAGGGCATCCGCTGGATTTCAACTGTTTGAATTTTGAGTCAAGAAGCAAAATAACACTACTAATTTCGAGGGTACTCGCTCTAATACTATTTTTCTTCTTACCTAGACTTGCAATGTTTCGTTTTTGTTTCATATTATGTATCATCCATATCACGAATATCAGTGGTAGAGACAGAAAACAAATGAACCAAGTATTTCTTTAGTATAAAAAACATTACTCGCAAGATAGTACTAGCCCTACATCCATAGCACTGGTATATGATCTGTGTGTTTCTGTTGAACCTAAGTATTTGTTTGTCTCTTTACGTACCAAATCCTTGAATTCCTTGTGCACTAATGAGCTACATCGCCCATTAAGTTTGGTTTCAGTAAGAAACATACCACCCAAACGGAACTTTTAAAGATCACATTCGATATACTTAATGGAAGAAACAGAGGACTGATAACGATTCTGTTGGATTTCTCAAACAATGCCATCAATCACTCAACGCTACTACTCTTTATGAGGAAGTTAGGGTTTTCAGATTTGGCGTTAAAATTCATCTCATCTTATATTAGAAAATGGATTGGTAGTGGGATTCAGATGGATTCAAAAAGATTCAGTTCGATTCGTAATTTGTCCAAATCTTATCCCCGGGAATCCAAACATAATTTTTTAACGTATTAAATCCTGTCGAATGCAGAAAATTGAACTCATGTTAATCCCGAATGATTTACTCGATTCCAAAAATAATACAGGCAAAAATAGAAATAAAGATGAATGCCATTTGGATTCCAGAAACTCGAATTCATGCCAATCTTTGAGAACTATTTCAATCGAAAAATAATATTGTCGAAAATCGAATGCAGCTGATTCGGAATCCAAAAATTCGAATTGAAACCAGTCTCTATGAATCCATCGGAATCCAAAAATAATATCCGTGGACAAATCACGAATTACAAGTAATTAGGAGGAATTCAAATTTGAATCCCTCTGAATCCATTTCCGATTACTGGGCAAGCAATACCTGTCAATGATGCCGAACATGTGTCGTGTTTCATTTTAACGACATTTTAAAGATTCCTTTGCGCTTTTTGCCGATGATCTCCATCTATTGTTAATTGGACCATCTCTGTGGGATTGGCCCATTCAATTTATACCCAATAAATAAAGGCCATAATGTTTGGCAGTAATCGCAACCTTGCCACACTCAGAAATGATCATCTGTTATTGGTTCGCATTTGTAATATCCCCGTACCATAATTTGTGCTCTAACAATCTATTCCCAATTATTTCGCCAGAGTTACGTCGTTCTAAACGTAATACTATGAATTTCGTCTGACCTATCTGTCGTACCAGTATTTACAAAGGATCCGGATTGAAATCAAATATTTAAGTGTGAACTCATGAATCATTTTTTGTTTAAGTAGTCACTGCTTACGCAAGGGCCAATTATTTCCCTCGGTTCCTTGCCTAATTCATGCAAGACTGTATTTATCAAATTACAATATTATATATTGTATGGTATTGATATAGATTCGTATTCTTTCGTTGTGGGTACATCCTCATCAGAGAGGCCAAAAATGAGAAAAGAATAACATCTAGGAACTCGCGGGTTTCTCCAGTCTATTTGTGGTACTTTTAGCGATTTTATTTAAAAATTACAGCTCATTTTAGCAAAATCTCGGTGAGTTACAAAGTATTCAATAATGAACTACGCGCCGGAGGCTGCCTCCTTGCGGGATTTCTCGCAGTCGTAAAAATTGCCTGAAACAGATGAATGAAGGTTTTTCCTATTTAGTAGAAGTTCCGCTTGTTGCTCCACCGATTGAAGCGCTTCTGATCACGTTGCCTAGAAAAGTCGATTCATAACTTTTGAACCATAACGAATTTCGATTTGCCCTTTTGACACAATATTCTACATGTATAGCTATCAAAATAAGCAATAAAAAAATTGATTTTTCGACCAGACTGGTTAGAATAAACATTTATATCCGTGTTCTTTCTACTTTCTGTAGACTCAAATGCAAAAATTGTAAATCTGTAATTGTAATCTAGTTTGCCACAGGGGTATTTAAACCCATGGCCTAATAAATGAACTGAACTAAAACCTGCTTATTACAAAATTGATCCAGTAAAAAAAGTGCAAAAGTATTTCAAGGGAATGGTAAAGCACAATCGACTGGAATAAACAAAACAAAAGAAACTAAGCTAACCTAATGAAATTACAAAATAGCGTTTGTTTGGTGCCTCACGTGGTAACTTCTATTTGGTGACAACTCTGCTGTCCATGTTCGATCATACTTTTATTTGAAGTATACACGGAAAGAAATTTTAAGTAAATGCCACTGTTCAGGGAAATAACAGCTACCGCACGATTTCTGACGAATTTCAAATGGCGATTAAAATTCGAAATCGTTAAAAAGAAAATTTTTATGAACAGATACAATTTTATTACACCTTTTAGAATAGTTATTCATAATTTTCCGACTATGTAGTTATTAATAATTAATTTTAATGATCTATAAATGTTGTTGAAACGGAGAAACTTTTTTCATTCTAAAGCTTTCGTATCGAAAACAGTGCAAGATACACTAAAAATGAACTGAAACTTTTTTGTAGAGAACAAAATTTCCTACAAAAAAGTCACAGAGGGCCCTAGGCTAAAGTTAATAGCTTAGCCACGAGCAACTATGGAATATACCTTATATTTTACAAAAATTCTAAAATATTCGCAATTAACTTGCAAGACAAAATTCCAGCGTTATTCATGGATAATCTATTAACTGTAGACTAGGGCTCTCGCTGACTTGTTTTTAGGAAATTTTGTGCTCTATAAAAAAAAGGTTCAGTGTATTTTTAGTGTATCTTGCACTGTTTTCGATACGGAAGCTTTAGAATGAAAAAAGTACCAAGTTTTTCCGTTTCAACAACGTTTATAGATCATTACAAATAATTATGAATTACTATATCGTCTAGAAATTATGAATAAATATTCTCGAAGATGCACTCAAATTGGATCTGTTTATAAAAATATTCTTTTTAACGAATTCGAATTTTAACCGTCATTTCATCTTCGTCAGAATCTGTGCGGTAACTACTACTTCCCAAAATGCTGTCGCATTGACTTACAATTTCTTTGCGTGTATGCCGTATACAGTATAGTGGATACGAAACCACTTTTAAACGATAGATCTATATCACTTTTATTCACTTGATTTAAACTAGGAATTCAATTTGAAATTTATTAGGCTGGTTCTCGAATAAAGTCTAATTTAGCTTCATCGAGTTGATCATTTTTTATCGAATTTTTTTTTTGCTCAATTCTTAGTTTATGTCTTGTTTAATAAAAATATTACAGTGCTCCCAATCTTTTTCGAGTTTGAATTAAATATAAAGATAATAAATTTTAAATTCTCGAGATTATAGACTATGAGCATACTGAAACCAATGAAACAAACATAAATATCTTATACTTATTAGAAAATACATCATTCCCGTACAGGAATCAGTCCCTCGTCACAAAATGTTACGAGGTAATGATGATGAGGGAATGACGTAGCGAAACAAAATTGCCAGAAGCTTATAAACATATCCCTTACTTTCTTATACGAACTGTGTACGGTACTTTATTATTACCGGAAACATATACAAATATGCTATGTTTATTAAATAAAAAAGTGCTTACCATCTCATTTCATTACATGAGGGAATGACTTAAAAAAGTGTAATATTCAAACAAATTGTCGTCAAATTAGTTTCAACAAAACATCTGTTTTTCAACCGCCTGCTATAGTGTTCGTTATCAAGGTCAATGTTACCAACTAAAAAAAATGCAGTGGAGCTTTATAAACCTTTAACTTTTGCTCCAACCACACTGTTTTAAAACGGTGAGGGAATGATCGATTTTTTACGGACAAATTTTGAATTATATTTAAAAATAATTTTAATCGCATTTTGTAAACTATAAACTCGTGGTATAGGCAATAACATCCTATATAAGTAAAAAATAAGATAACAAACAATAAGTGAGGACTTCCACGATTAAAGATAATGATTCTCTTCGAATTTAGTAGTTGGGACATATTGAGGGAATGATTTTCATGGTACTTCCTTGAATATATTTTTTTTTTTGTTTATCATATAAAAAATTAATTTTTTTCATAAATCTGTACATCTAGTACTGTAGTTTGATTAATAAAAAAAAAACTTTTCGTAATTAACGATGCTGGTTTGTAAAAATCATTAAGGACATCAATTACGATTTTTTTTGATAATCAGCCATTAACATTTTAATTTTTCAAATTATTTTTCAATCTAAAGATTAATAATCCATTTAACATTTTGTCTCGTATCTTTCAGTATTTATTTTCATTTACTTACCGTTGGGTCCTAAAATAGAAACTTTTTCACGTTAATTGTCTGATGCGATAAAGAACAAAATTTGGAATAATTAATAAAATACTTAATTTTGTACAATAATAATATAATCTTACCTTCAAAAACAATTTAAAAATGATTCGCAATATAATTAAAGTAAAAGAAGAAAACATGTTCAATTGTTATAGTCTCTTCTAATTTCAGTTGAAATTTCATACTAAGTTTGGACAAGGTTAAGGGGTATTCTAACTCGAAAGATGATCCGTTCCAGCCTAAAGAAACTTCTCATGCTGCAACCACGGACGTGATACTACAAATGAAAATATTATAGGAAGGAAACTTGACGTACTCATCGCATGTAATCATAATAAACAACAGAACCTTACCTTCTAGTTGCATTAGTACTGCGTTGCCACGAATGTCGACGAAAGTTCCAGGAAATACGCAATAAAAAAAAAAAAATCGGTGATCTCGTACAATAATTTATAAAAAGAAAATGGACTCTTTCGCTTAAATAAGAAAACCAGTTATATGATTATATTATTTATTAACAAACTTTTAAATACCGGCACTTGGCAGTGTAAGCGTGGATGTGGATGATGAACATGAAAATTAATTTCATGGTCAAGAAATTTCTACAAGAACATGTTTTATTACTTTTGATTTCACGTATTCTTGTATATTAGGCTTGTACTACTCACTTTTGAGCATTTTGTAATCAGCTTTAGTTTCTTAAATTCATCTTTTATAATTTATATCTAGACAAAGTCTACACTTCACAAATTTACTAAAGACAACGACGTTATTTACGATGACAAAATATCGAGGATGTTTCTTAAATCTCTTGACATTCTTCATTCGTCTTCAAATCAATATCAGATTAAGTCTTACATTGGACAATAGAACATTGTCACCGTTTTACAAGAAATATCAAAGTTTTTATACAATTATCCGTCAGTTTTACAGAATGTTTCATGTTTTTTATTGCGCATTCTCTCAAAAATGTTTTAGTTATAACTTGCACTTTTACAGCTGCGTATGAGAACATAAACAAGCATTATTCTTGATTTTGTTATAAAACAGACGGATATTTGAAATTAAAAACATTCCGAAAAAAAAAACATTTTGAAAGTAGAATAGCCATCTTCTCTAATAACAGTATGTACAGAAAATAATTTTTGATCGTTGTGGAAATGTGTGCCAATAGTATTCACGCACCATCACTTTCCTTATTCAATCTTAAACTATTGACAATTAATTAGTACGAAAGTCTTATGGGTACGTCGTTAACTTGGACCATTTCTACCGTTTACCAGCATCTACAATTCTATAAATACAGTACAAATGTAGTATAATACAGTTATAGTACGATCGTTACTGTTCCAATGGAAGCCAATCTGCGAGAAGAGGCAAGAAAGAATCGTATCGATATGAGCGTTTCATATACACTTTTTTATATATTTCAGCGTTTCGTATATAAATAAATTAATATTAACCACTAAAAATATATTCACACTATTTCGCATTGCTTCAAAAGGAAATTAACGTATCACAATTGGCGGCCCATGCCCCACAAATGAGCAATGAAATGAAAACGATAAACAGTGGTCGAAGACAATTTTGAATTTACACATGAGATAAGTTTTTTGCGTCTCGTGAATCTCACTAGAATTTCGCACGCTCGTTTTGACGAATTGTCCTTAAATTCTACAAGGCATTTAACGATCGATTCACGATTCACGTTACGCAATAAAAATACGAAATTATACAACCACAAGGAACGAAAAGGGATGGGCAGGAAGAGATACTTGTTTGTTTGTTTGTTTGTTTTTTACATTGTGTTTGTTCACCTCTATATACCGATTCTAGTGGAAACTCGCTTCATCACTCATTGCGTAGTAAAAGTAAAAAAAAAAATAATAATAAAATTTACATCCGTCTTCACTCGACTTGTGTCGGCGATTCTTTATAAAAATATTGTCCTTTGCACGAATGCACCTACGTCGAGTAAGATCTTTTCAATCGTCCAAAGTGATTATTTCAACACTGTCCTTCGGTGGTTTTTCAGGTCTTTTCGAAGGGGTGATAGAAAAATTAATTTCTGGCTTTTTCCTGCCTAACTCATGTACAGTAACGTAGTCAGTACTGTGGGGTTTCCCATCGTCCATAGTTTTGCGCGATACGTTTCTAACACACGATATGTTCTTACCTATGTCCACCGCCGGTTTTACCTGATTTCCTTGCGGAATAATCTCTAAATGAGAATTCTGCTGAAGTTGCGAAAGCATCGACAAAGCTTCAGCGGTAGTGTGGGGCGACGGAGATATATCCAGAGCAGACGTTTGCATCTTTGGAACCTTTTTACTAGTTCCTACTTTCATATTAATCGCCTGCGACGATGTAGGAAGCGTGCTTACGGAAATGTTCGATAACTCAGATTTCATGTAAGGTGGCTTAGATTTGGAAGATGCGGACAATATACTGACGGGTTCTGCTGGCCCGTGCAATATTGGTTTACTTACAGACGGAGGGAGCTTTTTTGTTTTCGTTATTTGCACAGAGTCCGTTAACAATGTCGGCCGCGAATGGGAGACCGTCGCCTGCGACTGCGGCATCGATCGTGACTGCGCCTGTTTCTTTGATAATAACTTATGTTGCAAAGAGGAAGAATTCGTACTTCTAGGAATATTTGGCCCGGATGGTTTTATTATGACCGAGTCGGATCCACGACCAAACGGAAAGTTACTTGCGTTCATGCCAGCATTAAGATTGTAGGATGAATACGCAGGAGGTATGTTCCCAATCTTCAGAGGATCCTGTGGCACTTTGTCCATGCGGATCTGTGATTTTGGTATTTGTTTGGAAGAGGCATTTTTAGACGTATGCCCAACCGTCGGCTTTAAAAGCGACATTTGCATGCCCGAAGAATGGGAGGCTAACTTAGTCGGTGTTATTTGCACCGAATTGGACAACTGTATTGCGTGAGTATTGTCGTTTTGTTGGAAGCTTTTTGTCATTTTTGGTTTCAAGGGGGAGTTATCTGCTTTCACCGGTGTAATCGATATGTCCGGTCTGTCTTTAGTCGTGGACATGGTGGCTGGAACTTTATTGGTTCCGTGCATCATTGAGTTTTTCGCGAAAGATGATGCGCCTGTGGAACCCGTTGCGTTCATTTTTTGTTGCGCCATTAAATGTCCCATACCTGGATGTCGCATCGCTGATAAGTTGTCCGTCTTCGGCAAGTTGCTCCCACTGACTGACGCGGCATTCATCCCGGTTAAATTATTCTGTTCTCGATATTGCCTCAGAGCATCTTTACACGACATTTCAGTCCAACATTTCATCACCTCTCCAAACACTTTAGGATCTAAACCAGGTGCTAATATACTACCTAATATGCTTGCATCCAAAAAGGGATTTCGAAACGAAGGATTGAAAAGGGGATTACCTTGATTTCCGATATAATTTGCAAACCCACTTTTACCGTGAAACTGATTAATAAAGTCTGTATTGCGTGGTATGTTTGGAGAATACTTATGCGTATTAGGTGGCCTTCCTCTCGGTCTTCCGGTCGTCGATGATTTTGGTGTCTTGCGGTGTTGCACTGTCGATGAGAACATTCCTGTCGTTGTGGTTACCGGATTGTGATTCTATTGACACAAAACAATAAAATTATTCGTGTTAAAAAAAATACTTTTTACTCTATATAATTTACTTATTGTTTATTTAGTTATTGCCCTTCAGTGAAATTCACCTAGTTCGTAATTTCTTTATGTTATTTATCTAAGCTTTGTTCATTTAGGACAAAAAAGGACAAAGGACAGGTAATTTTCCCCCGCGTTGATGACAATTTGTCTATTTGCGGTTCGGCTCTCGGGTGTACATAGTCGGGACGGTACAAGACAAAACTAGGCAGACCTTTTTGTTCATTTAATACTTCATTAATTTTAGGACAAATATTAAAACATTCTCCAGCATCATGTATATTCACTTCCTCCTACCCTTTTTGTTGTTAAAGATAAGATGTTAATAAGTTATATAGAATACATAACCTTGCAATTGTTACTTGACACGATGGAAGGACGACATAAGTCTTACAGCGTGTGTACGTTGATTGGTTTATAATAAAAATCAGTCCGTGCTAATATGTTAGAAATTGAATAAATTTCAAAATGGTCAGTGATATTAAAGAACCATCTACTACGCTTTTCAAATCATCTCTCTTCCTTTTTCTTTTCTAACTCAAAATCTAAACGAGTCACTTTATTCACTCATTAAATAGTCTCAATGATACTCTTTTTAATGATACTTTCATTTCTCAAAAACTCATTCAGAAATTAATATCTTTTTCAAAATGTCATATTGTCTTCGCGTTATAACTTGTTTTATTTTTTAATAGGGGGAGCGGGGTAATTGTGACCTAGCTATACAAGATTAATTTTTAAGGTAAAAAACATAAATCAAGCAATCGGTGTTGTATGAATTTCCAAAGTATATTTAATGAGTTCAATTTCAGCTTTAACCGTTACAAGCACACATTCTTTATATGCGACTTACTCGAAATTCATTACTGAAGGGTTTTTGGAGTTGCTAATTAGGAATCTGCAATTGGAATTTCCAAATTCAATATAACGGCCTAAAAATGGCGGATTAAAATGCGAAAGCTTGAATTTGATCGTATCTGTTACTGCCATATTGAATGGCCCATGGTGGGCCAATATGCAATTTGAAAAAGTAATATTGGAAAATATATGTTGTCCTTGAAAATATAAGTTCCTTTTTAGAATTTCGTATTCTTTAAAGATTATTTCTCTCTAATAAAAGTCCTGTTTTGGCACATCGTTTGAATATATGCAATAGCCAATTAATAATTACAATTATTATTATAAAATCTATTATATCTAATAAAATCTAATTATTTATGATAATTTCAGGATTTCATATCGGATTAAAAAAAAAACTGTGGGTAATTTCGCTGTCTATTAGTTTCACCTCAAGTCTAACCCGTCAACATTATATAAAAAGTTTTGCTATGTTTGTAAGAGTGTATGTAATTTTCTAAGTTATGTAATCAGTGTCTTCTTCCAAAAACACTATAAAACATAAACCTAACCGATACACATGTTCAGTGCACAATGAAAACTTTAATATGTACTTGCTAAACATTTATTACTACTTCAAATTTCAATAATATTTAATTATGACTTCTTATGAATGGTATAATGTGTAGGTAGGAGTTATCCTGGTGGTCGTAATTACGCAGCTTGCTCCTATAGCTATTAACACAGTTTTTTAGTATCCGTAGGTTTGTTCTGTAAATAGCCATAAGGTAATGGACCATTCTCAACCAAAACTTAATGAACAAATACATATAAATACAAATTACAATAAATGATAATGCAGCTTTCTTATCCTCTAATAAAGGATGGATTCATCCTCCAACGGCGTAATTGTCTGTTTTTTAGTCATGGCCTATGTTTTGAGAGGAAAGGAAAGCCGCGAAACAAAAGCTTGATGTAAACACATGGCGCAAAACCTAGAAATTTCTTTCCGTGTAGAATTATTAATTTCGCGAAATCTATATCCAATATGCCGGCTTGATGTAAAAATGTTGACACTACTTCGTTTTTTCAAAAAATAACGATTCCAAAACAATATTTTCTTGCATAATCTGATGTCTTAAGACGTGCAACGTCCATGATAAGAAATTTATCATTCAACTTTATAAATTCCAAGTAGCGTACCCAAAATTCGTGAAGGACGGCCGAAATGCCCTGATATACAAATTATTTTCAAAATTAAAAAGAAATTACAATTTTTTCTGCCATTTTGGGTTCGGCATTTTGTAAGTGTAAGGTTGATTAATAGATTTGTTACCAGGGTATAATTTTACCTTAAGATTTCAGATTATACAAGAAAAACTTGTTTTGGAATCATTATTTTTGGACACATTTTTGCAATATGCTGTTGGATATCAGTATCGTGAAATTAAACATTTTGGCACGTACATGTTGCAGTTTAAGGTCTATGGACGCTTTCAATGCAAAAATCTTAATTAAAAAAAAAAAATTTAATTAAAAAAACACGTCTTTTTTTCAAATAATCAAACGCAGCGATTTGTATTTGCATTTTTCTTCAATTTTAAGTTCGATAACTTTCACGTCAGAAATGAGTGTTCTTGCATTTTTTTTAAGACGGGAAATATATGCAAACTGACGTTGAAAACTTCCATGAAGTATCCGTTTGGTCCTTCATGGGTTAAAGAAAACATCAGTATTCAATTAATTATTAAATAGCGAATTTTTGAGGTTATGTTATCTGTTAATGCCGGATGCGTCATTCTGTGCGGTATGATGAAACTAGTAATGTACAAATCAAAGCAAAACCGGATAGTCCTCATTTTAAAATTGCCACCACTTTAAAACAATAATAGAATGCGACTTTTTCATTTTTTACATTTTCTTTCTCTAGTTCATTTCCAAATTTTGCAAAATGCGAATCAACAGCTATTAATTCCTCGACTGTTGATGACGAGTTATTTCATACAATATCACGATCAGAATTTTCAGAAAATCATTTTGCCGGAAAATTTGGAGAAAATTTGTGTAAATGACGCACTTTGAGGTTAGATTATCGGAGTAATCGTTCTTGGACGAAATGCCTTAAAAGTAATTTTCTCTGGTAAATTCGACTGTCAGGTTAAACCTGCAGAACGCCATTCGTCTAAACTTTAACCTGATGTTCGAAACTTAAAGGAATATTGACCAATTAAGCCATTTCGGCCGCATGGTCGAAATAAAGTAATCGTACGAGGTTGTATTTACTTAAAATTAGACCCAACATCGCCCTATAAGTTTATTAGACGTTGAAGACGTAATTTTGGTTATAAATTTGGTAATTTCAACCTAACGTAAGAGTTTGAAGACACGGGACTTTTTTAGGTTACATTTAATTAATTTTCGACCTGTATCCATGTCTTGAAAGTCTATCTTGTTTATAAGACAATTGTTTGGTCGCAAAGTAGTAAATTTGATTTTAATCAAAGTATTCTGACTTTAGCTTGGTCGAAAGGACTTCTCTTGCTGTTTGGAAAGGGAGGGATGATCAAAGGAAATTAGCAAATTTTTAAAATAAATGCCAAAACGAAACACCCTTCATAGCGAACATCAAATTCAACGAAACTTTCTAGCTATGATTCAGATACAGGAGTTTTCGTCTCAAGCCATACACAATTAACAAGTTTCCTGAAATTAATTTTGAAAAAAAAGGGTCTTCGGCAGAGGTGTCGATATTTGGTTAACTCAGAGCGTATTCAACATTAAATATAAACATTAAAAACATTAAAACCATAGAAATCGTCAAAACGCAGTGACACTGCACATACGATATAATTCAAAGAATCGGGTAAACATTTGGATATTAGAAGGCAAAGAATCATACCCTTTCATCAATAACAGAAAATAATAAAAATAAAATATAAATATTAAAAGATCACTGATAATTACCACTGAAACAGATGTTGTTGGTGTTTGTATTGACGGTGCGGTAGTTACAACAGGAGACGCCATTTGTTTCGCGGTCTTTTCCCTGTTGCGAATTTGCGTACGACAGTAGTTCTCAGCGAGATGGAAAATATTTGCCTCCGTACTCTGCAAACGAAAATTGAACTCGTACACAAACGCCTACGTTTCTTTAAAATTGTACGCAGTAAATTAAACTTACCGGATTCCCAGGATATGCTTTATAAGCATCCTTTAAAAGTGATTTGAAAGTATTCAGCGAAACGTCTGGTTTGTTTTGATTTTGATTCATATTTTTTACTTGCTCGTATATTTTATAAATCTCAATTAATGTTGTTATTTTCTTTTCCGTCGCCTTTGCGTTCGTTTCAGGTGTGTTCATGCTCTGGATTTTGCTACGAATTGACTGTACACACAATGTAAGCGCTTGTTGCGAAAGTTGCTTCCGTTCCTGATCTTTTAAATATCGTCTGCAAGTAAATTACATTATAACATTTTATCTAATTAGTGTAATCAACGTTTCATCTTTCCGGAAGTTTAATACTTACTTCTCAAAATCCGGAATCTTGCTTAATTGTATATACAATTCGGATAACATTTGACTGTCGTTAGTTTCTTTGAGAACCTGCATCAATAACAAAACGCACCTTGACATGTGAAACGCGAAGCTCCCAGCCCGGTCAATTTCGTTTACTGGTATTCTCCATATTCCCTAAATAATATAAACAATTTAGGACACTGCAAACACATTTCGTACAGGATATACAAAATCACTTACGTGGAAGAAATTTGTGCTTTTTCGATCTTTGAAAAGACCTTGGATAGTTTGTCCCGGGTGAAATTGACATTTGTAATTATCTAAAAGTAGTTGTTTACATTTAGCTGTATTTTTCGATGACTTATTGTTGAAGAAAAAATGCGCGATCCTGTAAATGGATTTGAAATGTTCTGCAAATCTTAGAATGCATTGTTCCAAACCAGTTAAACAACTCTCGACTAGTTCATTCGTTTCTTCTTCGGTTAAAAACGCTGCAGATAATAAAAGTTTATTTTACGAATCATATTAACCAAAAATATTTGTCTACACAAAATTATTAGCTTACCTTTATCGTCAGCTTCAATTTCTTTTTTCTTTTTCTCACTATCACTGTCACCAGATTCACTTTCGCTATCACTTGAACTTGAACTGGAGCTGTCATCGCTGCTGCTGGAATCGCTGCTACTACAACTTGAATTGTTTGATCCAGTTGTACTAGATTGGTTAGACGTCGTACTATCTTGGGACCCCCGCCGACTCAAGACTTTCTTCGACTTCTTTTTGTCGTCCTGCTTTTCACTACCATTCTCCTTATCCTAAATGAAGATTTCCATTATAACAGAAAGATCATGAAATTATTTACAGTAATTAAAAGTTACCTTAAAATCTTCATTTTGTAACCAGGTACCGTCCGATTTTCTCACTTCGTCTTCGTCAGTAATCGAAAGATCTTTATCCCGAGTAGATTCCAGCTCTTTACGCATCAAGGCATCCATTAACTCCTGCGCGTCAGTGTTTTTGCCACTAAAACTATCCATGTTTAGGGGGTCTTGGTGTTTGTTATTGGAAGAAACGGATTTTCGTGGACTCAATTCATCATCACTCGACAGAATCATAATTTCCTCTGGTCCACCGTCCGCTGGGTCAGCTGAAAAATTATTTTTTTAGTATGTTTCAAATATTTAGCGAAATAAGTATAAATCTAAAAAGCATACCAATTTTCATGCGTTTGGTGTTACTGGGCGATGAAAGATCTTCGTTGATGGTTCGTTTTCGGTTCTCGATAGGAAGTTCCGTAAACATACTTCCCGGACCCGGATCACTAAATTTAACAACTTCGATTTCTTCAATACTGCTCCTAACCGTTTCGATTTTGGCAGGAGTAACAACTGGCAAATCATTTTGTTCTTTAACTATCGGTTTCGCAACTGGCAATTTATCAGTATCTGCATTATCGTCTTTCTTCTGGGAACTGGACTTTTCCGCCATGAACGGGCCTTGTTTACATTCTTTGAGGTGCTCTTGGAATACAACACCTAATGATTTTTTTAACGGTTTCCCTTCGTGCTGCTCCAAGTATTTTAATATACTTGCGTGAATTCGGTAATAAACTTCCAAAGCTTCGATTGACAAATGTGGCACAGTTTTGAGCCCACTAATACGACTCGGGTACTTGGCGTTGTTTTGAAACAGCAACAGGCTCGCCTGAAAAATTATTTTATAACATTTTTAAAATGACATGGAGCATTAAAAATAAGTGTTAAAAATAATAATAATAATTTGATGCAAAAACATCTAATAATATTTCTCAACCGCTTTAATTAATAATTAAATTGTCAAAATTGTTTTTTCCTCAAGTCGGTCATCTAAAAAAAAAAAATTAAAAAAAAATAACGTTAACGGCATATCCCTAAAACTTTTAATATATCACTTAAACCTACGCTACGCTATATAAACCTACTTTTTTTATGTTTTTACACCTATAAAATGTAAGAAAAATTCAGCGCCACACATTTTTGTGCATACTTATTTGGTTAAAAAGTTAAAGCGATGCTTTATCAAATTCAGATCTTCTACAGGCAAAAAAGTTTTCGAAATGATTTGCATCTGCGTTCCAATGTACAGTTAAAGCATGCTTTTCAATATTTTCTTTTATATAGTACCCGTCACAAGTATGAGATCACCCTTGTGGAATTTTGACTCAATTAACCCATTAAGGGGTAAACGGACACATTTTGAGCATCAGATTAAACGTCGATAATTTGCACATAAAAGCATTTGGAAATTTTTTACTACCACTATTTCTGACGTAAAATTGCATGCTCTTTCAGAACCTTTCTTTCAATAAAATTTCGACAAAATGAATAGCAAAAAAGTTATACACGTTTTTTGTAAAAAAACATGTTTTTTTTAAATTTATTTTTCAATCTAACATCACTTTCACCTGGAAATTGCATTGGGAAACATGTCTAAGATGAAAATATCGCGTCCATGGACCCTTACGATTAAAACGTATCGTGTTCTAATTTGAATTTCAAGATGGTGACTTCCAAAATGGCGCCTAGAAACGAAAAAACCTTCTCAATTTTTTTCAAATTTTTTAAATGACTTTTTTTTAAATTTCGTTTTTTTTTAATTTTCAAAAAACCAAAAAGTGTATCAATACATTGTGATAAAATTTGAGAAGGTTTTTTAACCAATTTTAAGACATTTTTTTCTTAGCAAATTTTCTGTAAAGTCTATATAGTTTTCAAGAAAATAATTTGTTAAGTTTTAAAAAGATTTTTGAGTTTCTAGGCGCCATTTTGGAAGTCGCCATCTTGAAATTCGAATTAGAACACGGTACGTTTTAATCCTAAGAGTCCATGGACGCGATATTTTCACTTTAGACATGTTTCCCAATGCAATTTCCAGGTGAAAGTGATGTTAGAATGAAAAATAAATTTTAAAAAAACGTGTTTTTTTACAAAAAATTATTTAGGTAGTAGGGAAACTGTACAAAAATGTTCAGGTCATTATCCAATGACTTGAAAAAGTTATAGCAGTTTAATTGAAAACAAATTTGATATCTTCACTACTATAGCACTAATATTTAACGGATTTGGAACTTTTTGTATACCATGAAACCGACTTTAAAGTGTGATGTTCCTCTAATTAAACATACATTCTTATATTTTATCCTATTACTATATTAAACACTAGCTTTATATCTTCACTCGCTAACGCACTCTCAGGACATCCGAGTCCCTGCTTATTTCTTTGCTTACTGTATATATTTATACAACAATCTCATTTAAATTTCAAGCATTCCTTATTTCCATCGGCAAGTTGTTCCCCTCCTGTACCATTCGTAGCATGTTGATTGTTAGTGGAGGGGTCAAACGTCGAAGGCATAGGCAAAGCACTTGCAACAATTAAATATAAATTACACTAATTAAATATGACTGAAATAGAAACTTCGTACTTCCTACCCGATCTCTGTAATGTTTTTTGCCAAAATATCTGCAGAGAGTCTGGAGCAAGTGACCGGGGATTACTACCCAGCTATCCAGAATACCAGTTGGAGACTGAATGAAATCAGGTGGGAAAACACCTTACATAGGAATGGTAAACGATAAAAGGAAAAGCAAAAACAACAACAATGCAAGGGAAGGGGAAAGGGAGATCGATCGAATCAATGGAACAAAGCAAAAAGGAAACGTTTAGGAAAAAGAAAACAAAAAAAAACATTAGAAAAAAAGGAAAATCCTCCTGACAAACGTCTCATGATTGGTCGATGAAATATTTTCCTTGTGTTGGGGGTACTACCAACCAATAGACTCCAAAAATTGTCGGGTGGCAAAGGAGTTGAGGGAAAGAAAACGCTCGGAGATCTTCCAATATTGACAATTTCTGACGCGTCTTCTCTACATGATTAATACCACTGTAGATAATCTACTAATCTTCTTCAGTCCGTATAAACAAACAATCCGGAAGGTCGACGATTTCATGAAGAACCATGGTGGGAAATGCAGTAGGAAGTAAGCAGGGATATAGTCAAAGAGGAAAACAGTTCAGTTCTGAAAATTCGACATCTTATGGAAGGGCGACATTCGTAGAAATTTACGTCAAATGACTAAAATTGATGGGCTTAGTAGAATAATATTATAAGAAGATATCGTGGGAAGATCCATCCACTCACCATCACAAAAGTTAAAAGTTCTAGGGATATGCTCATATATGTGGTTTTCGATAGAAAATACTTAGGATGGAAACAAACTTGTATACATGTAGTCGAGATTTTTATAATTATCGCGACAGAATTCCAATTTAAGCGGACTGCTTATATATTTTATATGAAAGTTGACTATTAATGGATTCTGTGTCCCTCTAGCGACAATCAGGCTGTTACTAATGCCCATTATAAAAAAATGCGTCATGTCCCGAGATCTCGTGTACTCTTCAGTAAGATTACCACGAGAATCTCTGCCTTAGACGTCTTTGTTTTGTTTAATTTGAAATTTGAGTAAAACTAACAAAGAAGGAAGTGTTAGAAGTATTGCATACATATACGTACGTATCTAAAATGGTAACGGGATATCGTTACACAATATTAAAAATAATATTTGTCTTTATTTTCATGAGCCCTTCCAAATGTTATAAAACATACGCAGGTGTAAAAATTGAATAAAAATTATTTCTGGATTGGCCTACCTGTGAATAGTGCTTTAAAAAAACTGGTGGATCATCGCTTCGCTTCTCGGACACCTTGGCCAGCATATACTGATATAACCACCTTTCATCCTGAGGCTCTTCCGTATCCTGATAGGCTATGTAGATACTATTGGCCGAAGAAAAACAATGGTTGGCCTTTTCCAACATTTCTTCTTTACGTGTTTCCAATAGTTGGAATCTTTCCATACTTAACGATTCGCTTTCTTGTTTGAGTAACCGCGAACAGTACGAATGTACTGCGTATACAAAATTACCATATTCCGTCCAAATCACTAAGTGAGAAGGAGAGAGTTGAATTGCGTGCTCGTAACTGCGCTGGGCGATTTTGGCATTAGATAAATATGTCGCTTCGGTTCTAAAATCAATATTCATCATTAAAAAAGAAACAGTGAAATTCATACATAAAGATAGACGCAGTTTACTTACATTTTGGGATTGCAATTATTTAACCACGTTTCCATGAGGGTACCTATGGACATGGCTAGAGCAGCCCAAGAGTTCAGTTCAGCCGGATGGAAGCATAAATCGAGGGTATAATATTGCATTGCTTCTTCCCATAATCCCCCCTTAAAATAATGATCCGCTATTAAGTAATATATCGAAGCAATTTCCGAATGTAAAGGCTTCTCGACCGATGGCATATCGTTTTGTTTCTCGAGTAAATAAGCGTTCATGCTTTCAGCTAGGGCAACCGGATTACTTTCGGCTGGTATTAACTGGCCTATTTTCTTAAAGAGAGCCATCGTATCGACGCTGATAGAATCGTTCTTAGTATCGAATCCTGGGGTGCTCTGGGGTCTATAAAATTCAAATAGCAATTGTGCTGCTTCCCACGTGAGTTCTATGTGGCGTGCCGAATGGTCCTCTAGGTGCTTCAATTTAGTTTTGGCTGTGGTACCACCTGTCTTTGCCGGATGATTATATAAACAGTAGAAGATTTGCTCTAAATGCCTCTTCAGTTTGTCTTTAATCGCCGAATACAGCGGTATACATAACTTTGGTATAATTAATTTCATTATAAACTGCAAAAGTTTTCCTTGATTGATGCAACACCATCCTTGCCGCCCAAGGAATTCGTGAGATACGAATAGTATTGTAATCGATGCAGGGATGTCGTCGTCTTCATCTTCCGATTCTCCAGTAGAATTGAAAGACTTACTTTTAACTGGAGAGCCTGATTTCGCTCGTTCTTTATCTTCCTCGCTGTTTACAATTTGAAATTAATACAATAATGTTTATACATCCGCTTAATTATACTTAGCGAAATATTAAATAACTTACTATTGCAGAATGTAGTGTAAAAGTATCCACGGTAATACTGTTTCAATAGGCATATTTCTAGATGTTTCTAGCACATCGAGTTGGTGTATAATTATGCGAACTAAATTTTGTACTAGTCGCGCTCGACGAACTTCAGATAGATATTTTACTGAAACATTGAAATAATAATATTAAGCGTATTATCTGCGTAAATACTTTTCGGATTAGTATTTAGGCTTACCGACAAATGTGCTAACTTCTCCAACGCAGGACTCTAACTTTTCCAAAGCATTTAAAATAGATTTTACCCATTTCTTTCGAGACGACTCTTCTGCGTATGGATTAAGTGTTATGTACGTATTCCACGATTCGTGTAAACACGCTTCTGCCCAAACGTAACAATCCTTAACAAAAATAAATAATCATTAAGTTTATTATCATTTTTAAGTGTGCAGTGGTCGCTATACGCTAAATGTAAACAATTATACCTCATACTGATGAAGTTCCCATAAACAGTCTAATAAAATTGTCTGATGTTGAACGCGGTCCACGTTCACATCGGAGCAGAAAAACGCGTTCGATTGCTTTGCAAATTTGAACGTGTCCTGCAGAATACCTGATACCTCAGCATACTTCTTGTCTTTGTACAGTGTTTTGACTTCACGAAGTTTTTGTTCCCTTCAATGTACAAAAAAATATTAAAATCTAGATACAAAAGAAATAATATAAGTTGTTTATGGAAATATTTCTACCTTCGAATGGAAGTCAACATTTTTTTAACACTTTGCAAACTTATACACGAATTATGCTTGCAGTTGATTAATTTAAGAGATGCACTTTTGCTTTCTTCTTCTAACGACTGCATGTGCTGAAGAAGCTGAAAATAAATCATTATGTTTGGTATTAAATTTATTTATTATGAATAATGCCTTATTTCATTAAGAGGAATCTAACAAGTATAAAAATCGCTAACCGAAAAAGTATAAATATGAAATGATAGCAAATATATTGTTGTGGTTGTCAAAAGTATTATTTTCCTAATAATAAATATCTTCCGTTTGGAGTACCCTTTTGAATTCCGTAAGGTAATATTCCAGATGACATTTGCAAATTTCAAATTCTCAATTATAATTTGCAAAAACCAACCATGACGACCCTTGAGTAAAGAAGTTTCAATGGTTCTAATAACTCTGAAAAATTTTGTTCACCATATTGGAACTGCCATATTGAATTTTCAAATTTTTGATCGAATTCATAATCAGCGACTCCGACAACTCCCGAGTAATGAATTTCATAGGATTCGAACAACTCTAAAAAATTTCTTCGCCATATTGGAACGGCCATTTTATATTTTTAAATTTTGGGATAAGATTTGGAATCAGCCATCTCGAAAACAATACAAATGACTGATATCAAGATAAACGGTTCAGTATAATAATGTACCTTGAAAGGGTTAAGGGAACAATCTCATCTACTTCGATCCAAAAATTGATTTTATTATTTTTTTTTTAGAGCTTATAACGTGAATAATATGATCCTAACGCAATTTGTCCGATAACAATTGCATAAACTTATTGCATAAGAAATAAACCTATTTTTGTCATGAAAATTGAGCAAAATTAAGTTGGACGGTAATGGATATCTCCCATTAAATCTTTTGGAAATGCGCTCTTGTATCATCGTACTGTAGTAATAAAATTTACTTCAAGCACCAATGGATATTGCATGACGTTGAAAAACTACACTGTACATTTTGTTAATAACGTCAAAAAATGAAATCAAATTTTGAAACGTGTTTTCTGAACAATCGTGTTTTTATAACTTGCCTCCAAGATATCTGCAATATAACATTTAGGAGCGCTTTTACCTAAATTCGAATTATGTAGGCCATTTTTTCGCATTTTTTAGAACATTTTAAAGATTAAAAATGGTGAAAAATAAATTTTGCTCAACAAGATATTATACACACATATACATATGTAGGGATAGCTAGAGACCTTAGTTAACTACTATTGAAGAAAAACAAAATTGATTTTGTCCACTACGAAATTTTGGTTAAACATTTAATAAAGTCGTCATTTTTGGTAAATAAAATTTATTGGTTGGGTTCTGGTTCGGTTGCCGAAAGGGGTGACACTGAAAATTCTACTAAAAAATGTAAAAATGAAGTAAAACCGCCCCAAATATACATAGAAATGAGAATTTCTTGATTTCAAAAACCTTTAACGATAGAATAACAACAGAAGATGGCACTATTGATAACTATTATTCTTCATCCTCTTCACAATGTTTACATTGCCAGTAGCTCTTATGAATTTGAGCACACTTCAATGCACTGGCCGATCGCAGTCATTGCATTTGATGAAATTTGAGGCGGTCAAAAACCAAGGATCTATTATAAATTATACAATACATACGACAATATAATGTGATTTGTATAATATAATAAATTTTTTCCTTTGATTAAATTTGATTTGTAGAACTTTTAAGAATACTGAAAAATGGATTTGTGGCGACGAATACGTGTCAGAAAATCAATTTGTCGTAGCAAAAAGCAAAAGCGACTTTTTGCTTTCATATTCGTACAAAAGCTACAAGTAGCGATAAAAACACACTTGACGTTTGTATAATTTGATTCATTTATTTCCAAACAAAATGTACGCAGGGGTGTGGTCATAACCCCAAGCAGCAAAGGAAGAAATTTTGATCAGCGTTAGGTCAGATTGTCTTATTTCGGTTAAAAATAATCAAATTTCGACCTTCAAATATGCCTTATAAGTAAAAATATATTTTAAATCTTTGTCTTAGGATAATATTACCAAATTACGACTTAAAAATGACTTCATAGTAAAATTGTACTTCAGGTATTTTTTGAGGTCAAATCTTGCCAAATTTCGACCTCTGTTCTGACTAGATAAACAAACGCACTTTGAAAGAGGAAATAGGTTGTGTTTTTTGGTAAATTTGACCTCGTGAATTTCTCTAATTTTTACTTAAAAGTCGGAGTTGCTAAAAATCTAGAATGATGCTATATTTTACTTCTGCGACTATGATGACGTTTTCTGTTATTTCTTCACATTGCCCACAAAAGTTAAATATGTAGAATGTTTGGTCAAAAAGACCAAGAAACTAGACCTCATTATAAATCGAACTACTCATACCTTAAACACACTTCCGCGAACGCATTCAGCTCTATGAAGTGTTTTTTACTTTGCATTTATATGTCTTCCAATTGTTTTGAGGATAAATTGAAGCATTATTACGAAAGTTAATAATAAGTTAGGTCGAAATTACCAATATATTACCAATATTCGACTTACTATTGGTCGATTTGACCACATTAGCCTGTGACTTACAGGTCAAAATGCCTTCCGTTACTTAACTTTTACTTCAAAATGAAGTCCTTTTTGTCCCCACTTACTTCCAAATAAAGTCGATTGGAAGTAAAATAAGTCGCGGCCTTTTGGGCATTCGGACCATTCTGAAGTCGAATTTACCTAATTTCGACCTATTTTGCTGCTTGGGACCGAACGATGTTCACAACTGAACATCTTACCCTAAAAATATATATTGCCGCCATTTCGGCAGTTTTCGTCTTTTTATTAACAACATAGGTTCAAGCGTCAATGCATTTCATATATTTTCTAAATCTTCTTCGTTTTTTTAATTTCAGATAACAAGGACATGCTGTAGGCTGGTGGCCAATTGAATACGGTTTATCCACCTCACAACAATTTTATGAGCAAAAAAAGTCAATAAATAACTGAAAAACTGAAGTTGTTCCATTTAACTACATAGAACTTTTGCTTTCTTTCTATGAAATAAACAATTTTTTGGGGGGTTTCTAGAGGAGAACCTTCCCTTAATTTAATTCGGTTACTGTACTTAATTCATCGAGATATCTAATAATATATTAAATATTATTTTGCACACACAAAAAAAGCTAAATTATAAAAAAAAAACAGTACAAAAATTGCTCGAGATTTTTATGAACAAATTATGTTTAGCTTTGGCGTTTTTACGGTTATTTGGACCTGATTACGAATCGGCATCAGCAAAGGAAAATTCAAATTTTCAGATCCAATATGATGGACAAAAATTGTTGAATAGTCTCAAAATTCACGACAATTGTTTTTTGGGTTCGCTGAATGCGCTTTTGTCAGTTTTTAAAAATTAAAAATTGCAGTACCAACATCAAAGACAAAAATAACAAAATTGTTGGATAATTCATAATCACCCCATAATTATTGAATATGATTATAAAGTTTTTAAAATTTCAAAATGGTGGATCGAATATGGTGCTCCACTGATTATGCAAACTAAAAAGTGTTTCCACTTTAGTTTCAATGGTCTAATTCTCAGTTTATAAAAAGCTTTAATTAAGACGTAATCATTCAATTTAAATGAAAATTGTTAGTTGTTCTCTCTATTTTATTAAGTTACAAATGACTGAAAATTCAATTTGAGTTAGACATACTGCAGTTTATTCAAAATTAAGTTTAAATTTGTAATGCTAGCAACTCCGAAAATATTTGAGTAATAAGCTTAAAACAAAATGGCGTGATATTTTAACGTTCGCCATATCCGATCCGCCATTTGAACGTTCAAAAAGTAACCTCGGACTCTTGATAACAATATTGAGTGTTTCAATCGATTTCATCAATATTTTATACAGACACTGATCCAAGACAATGTTATGCTTCAATATAAAGGTTTTAAAACATAATAGAAAACAAAATATGTAAGATCTCGTTTCTTTTTTCGACAGCATGATTTTGAAAACGATTAACGTTATCTTGTTTAGTATAACTGACACTATCTAAAAATTGTATTGTTTATCATTTGGGTACAATTATTGATTTCGTTAGACTAATTTATATCCTGATGAAGAATTACGTTGCGAGAGAAAAGTCCGAAATGACGAAGATATTTGTTACCCGTAGTTAAGAAGGTTAAAACATAATTCGGAGTTAGCTTATTGGCGTTATAACAAAAGCCTTTTTCAAAAAAATTCTCAAATGTATTCGTGTTCGATTTTCCAGTAACTGCATCTTTAGAAGCATAAATATCATATAACATATTATAGTGTCGCGAATTTGTTATTTCCACTCAATTTTTTAATACATGTTTTAACCAGCAATTATAACGAATCCAACATTAAACCGATTGCAAAATCTCAAACAAAAATTTATAATACAAGACACTTTGTTTAGAAATATATTTGTACGAAATATGTAAATAAAATATCATGATCTTTTATCCAGATATTAAGAAATAACACTACCTGTTCATATTAATAGGGTAGCTCGTAAATTCAAGCATTGATACATTATTACATGCAATTTAAATTAATTCATATGCAATTATTAATAGACATGAAAAACTTACCAGTTCCAAAGTTTCAATTGAAATGTCAGCGTCGCCTTGGCAAAAATATATATTTGCTTTCAGCCACAATACTCGAAATAAATAAAAAATATCCTCTTCACTGTACAAATCATCTCGGACGCTTACAAAGATGATGTAACCTAGTTCTTCTGCAGGAATTCCTATTCCGAGTTTGTCCGAACTGTGATTAAACAAATGGCAAATTATCGCTTTTTAAAACAAAATTGGTATTATAGTTTATCTTTGCATATAAATGTTTCTTTCCGTGTTGTCGGTAAAGCAATCGAAAAATTCGAGTTTATAAATTTTTAATCACGTTTCTAAAGGTCAACAAACAAATATTTTATCTGACCATAGACAGTTACGACATATTCCTTGTTAGCCATCTTTACATATACGTGTGATAAAAAGTACGTATCTCCAGTGTATCGGATCGCAACGGTTTGTACTATAAAGATCGAGCTATAACACGCGCGACGGAACATTTCCTTTTCCACCCTAGATGCACAATTTCATGCTATCTACTGTCATTAAAAAACTACATAATTATGAAATTAAGTATTATTAATCGGTTGCTTTCAACATTCCTATTGAATGAAATAAAATAGCTCCTGATAGAATCATTATTCATCTAGGGCAGAAACGGAGCCATTTTAATGTCATTATATGCAATCCTTTAGTTACTAATTACTAATAACGTAATAATATATCTATAATGCTTTGTTTAAATTGCAAAAATTGTAAGTCCCGTGCAATATATTACGTTTGCTACGAAAATTATATAAGATATGCGGTTCTTACCTAGAAACGGGCCTAGAGGTCGGTTTGTCGCTTAGCCACTTGTCAGTAAATAATTCACAAAATAACAATGTCATTTCGGCATCCATTTGTAATATACAATCATCGATACTTTCTCGGAAAGGTGAAGGATGTGGTATATATTCCCTGCAATTAAAATATTTTTTTTTTTTTATTCAAAATAACGTAATGCATAGGGCATATTCCAATTTTAGCCTGTGGGTATGAAATGGGTGAAACTATGTAAGAAAGGTTGTTTGGTCTTGTTAACACACATTTCAAGCAATCTAAGTTTGCTAGTTTGCACGTGTTGTGGGTGTCTTAGTGGCTTGTTTTTTATACAAAAAATGTAAAAAACTACAACATTATTTTCCCCGCGAAGGTGACCATTTTGCGGAAGCCACTACACTATTTGTGAAAACTCCGATTTGAATTCCTTAAATTTGTTACATACAAAACTTCTTTAAAATGTTTGTCTTGAGAAAATTTAACTTCATTTTGTCTTCTTTGCAACAGATTCAGTCAAGATGAGAATTTTAGCATTATATTTAGAGTTTTCGTCAGACCTACAAGGGCCAGCGATAGCTCTAATAACCAAGATTAAGGTGGTCGACCGAAAAATGCTAGAAATTAACAAAATTCTGAAAATTCCGCCATTGGGATCTTGGAATGACAAATTGCACCAGTAGCTTATGATAGAGAACTTCAGTAAATCCGACTTTGTACAAAAATTAGCGCTATCGGAAGATCTGGGATTGTTTTGTTCGTACCAGTTCACGGGCCATACAAATTACCGCCTCGAACATTCAAAGGAAATGACAACACATTGTGCAGTATCAAAGTTTGCCAATAACAATGGTTCAGTGGACTATACACGATAATTTCAATATTATCATGAAGCAAACTTTTAAAGTAAATGTAAGTTGATAGAAGACGAACCTTAAATTATAGTTAGTGAAATCAAAAGATATTGACTTGATTCTGCGTTTACAAATAGCTTGCACTCTATTGCGTATTTATGGATCATATATGCATCTATTCAGAGAAAAATATGCTAACGCATTCGGTCATTACAAGTAAAGGAAAGATTCCAGCCCTACAGAACGTATGTTTCTAATGGGCGAAATTAATCGGATTTTACCACTTGCGAGAATGATACTATATAAGGTACATGTTTTCAATGCGAATAACATGCGCCATTCGACGGTGATCGTTGGGTATATTAGCTTTGAAGTCTCTCCGTCGCAGTGTCTTATTCTGTTGGTTGCTAATTTATCGTTTAGGGTACACAGTAAACATTTTCGAGCCAGAAAATACAGTGAATATATATCACTGTTACAAGAGTACCTAATGGATAGAAAATTATTTCATTGCAATAAAAGGAAATTACGACGGATTTACATAAAACGTGCCGGATGCTGATAGAGTATTTTAATTAAAATCAAACAATATTTTCAATCAACTCAGGCTTTTCGGATAAAATATGTAAAAAACCAAAATAAAATGGTTTCGGGTCATATTTCTATGAGTTATTGTGAATTTCACTTTGTTTAAAATCGATTAGTTTCGTATGCATGCATAATAAAAAAAATAACTTCACAGTTCATTTTCATACACTGCCGATAAAAAATTTGGAAACATTTTCATTTTCAGATATGCAACTTCAAACCTCGTTATCTCAGAAACGTCTCGATGGATTTGAATAAGCATATAAAATACTAACTCCCTGTGGGTTAGAGAATATTTTTTACACTTATTAGCTACATTGTTTTACCATTAAACAGTTTTTAATGTTTACGAACTTTTTATTTTTATTCAATCAGCTGTAACTTTTTAAAAAATTTATAAACATTAAAAATCTCAACGCTATTTAAAAGTAGAGTAAATTTCTTAAAAGATAGGACAGGCTATTTTTGTTTATATATATTTTCTCCGTCTTGCAGCATGGACGATCTATAAAGTTATTTCACAAATAAATTCACATTTTTCATTATTTGAAACTTTAGTATATACAGGGTGATCGGCCAACCATTACCCAGCGGCTAACTGTAGATTGTACAGATAATTCTGAGCAACTTTTTCCTCTGAAAAGATTTCCGGGAAGGTAGAGTTTTTAAGTTATTCAACACTAAAATTTAGGGGGGAAAATCACTTTTTTTTTAAATATCTCGGCTCTGCATGAAGGTATCTTAGCGAACCGAAGCTCATTTTAAAGATATTTTCAAGCTATACAAGTTGCCTCTGTTGGTTTTTGACCTACAATGAATATTTCTCTTGTTATATCCATAAAAACGGGGGTAAATGCCGATTTTTCAGGTTTTTCGCGTCTAACTCGTTTGGACACATAGCTATCGAAATATCACACTGGAAAAAGTTGTAGGCCTTGAAAACACAAACATTTTTTGTCCTCTAATTCGATGCGATTAAATTAAAACTGAACCCTATTTGTACTCGTTTTCATAACATTTTGTTATTAATATCGATTTATTTGTCGAACTGTATTTTGTCAACTTTACGAGGCTCTTGTAGGGTTCAGTTTTAATTTAATCGCATCGTATTAAAGGACAAAAAATGTTTGTTTTTTCAAGGCCTACAACTTTTTCCTGTGTGATATTTCGGTAACTATGTGTCGAAACGAGTTAAACGCGAAAACCCTGTAAAATCGGCATTTACCCCGTTTTTATGGCTATAACAAAAGAGATATTCATTGTAGGTCAAAAACCAATAGAGACAATTTATAGAGCTTTAAAATATCTTTAAAATGAGCTCCGGTTCGTTAAGATACCTTCAAACAGAGTCGAGATATTTCAAAAAATGTGATTTTTTCACCTAAAGTTTAGTGTTGAATAACTTAAAAACTCTACCTTCCCGGACATTTTTTCAGAGGAAAAAGTTGTTCAGAATTATCAGTAGAATCTAGAGTTGGCCGCTGGGTAATGGTTGGCCGATCACCCTGTATATTTACAGTTTTGATTACAGCTTGATTTAAACACAATCAGTATACCCTATAAAACCTATAAAACAACTTCTCTAAATAAAATTTGTTTCGATACTGAGAACTAACCGGAGAAAATAGATATAAAAAATTTACCAGGCTCATTTTTTTGAAAATTGTCTCTACTTTTCAATATCTTCGAAATTTGTAGATCTTATCCATTAACAAAAACAATACAATGGATTGATTTAAAATGAAAAATTCGTAAAAATAACAAATTTTTTATTGGACAAACAATCGTGTTAAACAAAAGCAAACACAACTTTTTATCACATACAGAGTTAGTATTTTATTTGATGTTTCAAATGCTATTGGATTTTTTCAAATTCATCCAGACTTTTCTAAGATATGGAGCTTTGACCTCACATATCTGAAAATGACAGTGTTTCCAAATTTTTTAACGGCAGTGTAGTTTACAAAGTTTCCATGATAATTAGTCATGGAAGATTAGTCAATTAACATTAAAGCCCACAGGGACACTTTTTTTCGCCACTTTTTCAGAGCTCTGTAGATGGGACAAATTTGGGCCTCAAAAATGTTTGAACATATGAAATTGATATATATTTTATCGATCTTTCCAATGGTAATATCCAAAATTAGAACAAAAAATAAATTATTACTCAAAAATGAGTTTGAGTGTAGATACCGATTTTTTTAAATTGGATTTTGTATCAACTGTCCGTTATGAAATCATCTTGAAACCAGTCATTTTGAAAACTGTATTTGGAAAGTTAATTTTGTCACCTGAATGATCCACAATGGCGTCCGAAACGAGAATTTTCGATCATTATGTTTAGGACGTTTTAACTAAAAAACTACAAGCTTTTCTTTCGAACAAAATTATAATTACAAAAAGTGCTGAGAATTCATCAAAGAATGCAATGGAATTTTTGTAGAATTTTTAGAGACAATTTTGAACATTTTTATTCTGGAATTTTTTCATAAATTAAAAATTCAACATAATTCTGAAAAATTCAAATGTCTAATTCGCAAATATTTTTATTGATTGTAATTTTTGCTAAAAGTTGATAGTCTTTGAGGAAAATAATCTTAACTCGTTAATGGTCAAAAGGAAATTCTTTTTTAAACACTGAGCAAACTTTTAGTCAATCTATTTTTAGTAAAAAATGATTATTTAGATTATTATAAATAATAAATGCTAATATTTTACATTTAGTATGAAAAACTAGAGCACTTCGTTGATAATCGAGAAAATATAAAAAAGTGTGCATTTTTCACATTGTTTTCAAAAAACGCAACTAAACGCAGTTAGCTGAGTTTCAGATATTATAGATATAAAATACTAATTTTCAAATATTTATGAGCTTAGTACAAATAAATTACGCCTAAAATCGTAAAAATGATAACATAATTTTGAAAGTATCAAAAACCTAGTATTAAATAGAATATCATAATCATACAAGGAGATTGTTGAATAACGAAATAACCGAACAAATAGTGGTCATATAAAATAGATACAAGAAAATAATAAACGTTTACATAAGAATGGTAATTATAATCCTAACATCTTCATAAATGGCAGTATAACGTACTAATACCGCTTTTTAAGCATTCATTGTAAATAATTGAGATACATTCTACTTGGTCACTGTCAATATCAAATTAAAATACAAATATTTGATAAAAACTTCTTTCACCACGTTGATTTTTCAGTTTTATGAGTACTTCAGTTATTATTAACAATTGAATTCAATAAAAGTATGAAAAATATTTTTAAAAAACTCATAATTTTTAAATAGTCTCTACTTTATGAAATAAAAAATAAAATACATAATTTATGTTCTCCAGAAAGTAATTAATGTTTTTTAATCATCTCGAAGTCTGGTTGAGAAAAGCAATGAATGTTCTTAAATTTTGTAATAATGTACATAAAATACTATTGAAACTAACTAGTTTAAATTATTTAATCATTTTTTTAGTGCTTAAAAACATAGCAAAGTCGACAATTCAGTTTGTTGATTTTTTGTGAGAAATAATATTACAAAATTTAAGGTAGCAAAAACTAAATACAAAAAGTGTTGTATTGTTTACTTAAAACAGTATCGATTACAACAAAAATTTGTAAAGGCAAGAAAGGTTCAGTTTTTTAATTTTTAATTTAATAAATATTTTTAATTTTCGATGTTTCAGGTTTCGTCAATTAAACAATATTTTTCACATCCATTGCCCAATAACAAAATATTTGTCATGCCTATTAATTTGATTAAATCAAAAATTAGTTTCTATTGTTGATCTCTAAGTACAAGTATTATCAAAAGGAACGAGTATTATTTCATACAAAAGGAATTATTTTTATAAGAAAAAGATATTTTTATTACCTGGTAAGCGAATAAGACAGTAGAAATAGTTCCGACAGTCCTTCCGGCCATTTATAGTTCCATTTAGTGCAAAGAAACTCTGTAAATTTGGCAATAATTACCATAAAATTGTTTTTTCCTTGTTGTTTTACAAATTCTTCTACATCTAACTTTTCTCGTTCTGTATCAAAATAGTTGTCGTATTCACTAAAATAATCATAAGATTAATATTACCAGATACAATTTTATAAAAATTCAATTTATTATGAGGAATTTACTTCATGTGGGGAGTTGGCGGCTTTGAGCTATCTGAACTGTACGCGGTATTGGAGTTGTTTTCCTTTTGAATTAAAATATTGTACAAATCCATCGTATCCATGTCCTCGTCTACAATTCTGGGTTCTTCCCGAAATTTTACGTTGTCCGGCCTGTAGTATAATATATGTTGTAGTATTTTATTATAAAAAATCATCAATATCATCGCTTAAATGCTAAAACATATGTTCCTATTTGTAATTAATATTTCCTTTTTCGCATTTTTAATGTGATAATGGTGTATATTTGGCAATATTATTGTACTTTTAGTCATTTTATTGGTTTTGGTTTTGTTATAAATAAATTGACGATTAATAAAGTCATTATTTTCTGATTAATTAAGAACTTTGGCAATTAATGTGTTCTTTTAATTATTGTTACTTATGTTTTCGAGGTTGTTGACTGCGATTTTTTTTCATTCAAAATGGCGGATCCAGTATGGTGGACAATATTCTGAAAACTTAAGTAAAGGTCATGGAAATCAATACTCGGGGGTTTTTGGGGTCGTTGATTCCGAATCCGATATTAATTTTCCGAAATTCAAAATGGCGAATCCAATATGGGAGACAAAATTTGTTAAATATCAGGGAAGTTCTGTTGCTTTTTTCCACTGTGAAGTGGTAGATCCAATGCAGTAGACAAATTTTTAAAAAATTGTGCAACCTATAATTAAATAGTCCTACATAGTGCACAAGATTTTTAGTTATTTTTCTGAAATTTCTGAAATTTTTTTTGACATCAGACTCGGAATCAGCGACACCGAAAACAATGTGTACATTACACTTTGAAATAATTAGTACATCAATGGGTTAATTTATGTTTAGTTAGTTATTCAAAAATTAATTAAAACATTTAAAGTAAAAAAATTAATTGTTCCAGAACTAAATAAATTATGTTAGAAAAAAATTAGAAATTTTTGGGTACGATTTACACGATAGAATGGTTTAAAAATTTCACAACTTTGATTTTCAATTGTTGATTAACAATTTAAACAAAAAAATATGATTTTTTCCGAAAAATTTTTATTTAATAAAAAATTTTAGTGGGATGGACATTTTTTTTATTGCAAATACACACAAAATTGCAAAAAACATCTAAAATTTTCAACCGGCTTTGGTTATTTTATCAAACGAATTTTTTTAACAAAATGGTGGCCAAAAAATGAAAGCTAAAAATGAAACTTTCATTTTAGTAGTGAATCGTGTAAATTATTCAATTATTTCAGTAAAAATATACTTAAATATAATATTATTTCTAAAAATAACTATAAAAAATATATGAAAAATAATGTTTTTATGGTTTTAAAAAAAGAAGACACTTGAATTCATCGACCTCCACGAGGTAAGTGTCAGGCATCGTTTTTCAAGAAAAAAAATAACGGCTAAAAGATGAAAATTGAAAAATGATTAGATTTACTTGATTCACTAAGATTTGTTGTGAAAATATCAAAATGCAAACCAATATTTCAAAAATCAACAATATTCAGATTATTACATTAGTTCCTGTTCAAATAATGACGAGAAACCGTAAAAAACAACTTGTTAAAACCTTAAAAACATTATTTTTTATATTTAACTCTTTTTATAGTTATTTTTAAAAAATATATTATATTTAAGTACATTTTTACTCAAATAATTGAATAATTTACACAATTCCAATGAAAAAAACGTCGAAAACAGTAGTTGGAAGTTTTACCTTTCGTTTTTTGGCCGCCATCTTGTTAAAAAAAATCGTACAATAAAAACTAAAGCTGTTTGAAAAGTTTAGATGTTTTGTGCAATTTTGTGCATATTTGCAGTAAAAAAAAAATTTCCTTCCCACTCAAATTTTTGATTAAATAAAAATTTTTTGTAAAAATTCCTATTTTTTTTTTAAATTGTTAATCAACAATTGAAAATCAAAGTTTTTAAATTTTTAAACCATTCTATCGTGTAGAGTGTACCCAAAAATAGTACGGTTGGATATTTTCCAAAAGAATTTCTTACTTTTTCACAAAGTTTCCTGAGTTCTAACGTAACATACAAATTTTGCCTTTGTGGGACTCGTTTTTTGACTGTTGAAAAAATTCTTTTCACTCTATAATGTAATAATAAAATGTCTTGACCATTTGTAAACTAATAAATTAATTTAAATTAACCACAAGTTTAACTGATCACCAACGTAATAAAAAATGCAAATAATTGTTATGATTTTGGCTGCGTTTTGCCACAATTGTCAAAAAAATCAATAAAAAACTTTTTCAACAAAAGAAAGTTGACTAAATAGGGTTTTAAGATAGGCTTGATTTCTTCAATAAATATAAATGTTATGGGCTCTGCCTATCACTTGAAAAAAAATTAAAAATTTCTTCTTTCTTCCATCTTCGTGAATTTAATGACACTATCACTTTTTAAAATTAAGACTTTATTTAAAATTTAAAACATACAAAAAAAAATTTGTTTAATTTATAAATAAAACTTAAAACTCTTTAAAAAATGTATATAAAAAAATAAAAATTAACTTTAAAAGACTCAACGTTTCGGACCTCTCCGGTCCCTCTTTTTTAATTTTTTTTCAAGTGATAGGCAGAGCCCATAAAATTTATGTCTATTGAAGAAAGTTGACTATTTTCTCCCATACGTGTAAAAAATCTGTTTATAGAAAATAATCTAGAAATTTTTATGTATTAAATTCCTGTATGAAACATTAATTTGCATATTTAACTTTTATATAACTAACATTACAATTTATGAAAATTCAAATACGAAAAAGTGTAAATTGTTCCTAACGATTAACTTTAAATTTCATTTTAAGTTGTAATATAGTAAAATACTTGAACTTTTCATATACTTACAACAAATTTGGAGGAAGAAGCCTTCGTAGTTCCTCTTCTAATAAACCATCGTCCCGTTCGCACTCCTTTCGATTATTTCCTCTCGCTCTCAAAGATCGTTTGGAATTGGTGCTACTCCACGCACTTGGCCACTGATTCAATTGGCACAATGAACTTCTTCTCCTCTTCTTAACCTTTTGTTCCTTGTATCTTTTATTTTCTTTTCCATTCATTTTTTCTTCGTCTGCTTTACTCGATTTTTCCGATACATCGTTTGATTTATGGTTATTTTTGGAACTGTCTTCCTCGGTGGAAATACAGTTTAGTTTCCCGTTACTTTCCTCTTCCGCAGTTTCTTCTTTCTCTGAACTTTTATATTCTTTAAAAAAATTATCTGCAATCATTTGAAAGTCGTTTGAACCGGATTCTTTATCATTTGTGCACGATTCCTTGCCGTTTGGTTTATCACCGAATAAAAATTGTCCATTATTGTCAAAATTTAAGTCTTCATTTAAATTGTCTTTTTCTTCCAAGAAATAATTCTCTATATTATTATCTATGTTCATCTTCTCGATATCATTGAAATCTGTATTCTCTTCGGGAATCATTGGCATGTCACCGTTATTAACATTTATGTTTTGAAGGATATTTTCCATTGTGGTAATTAATTTTTCTTCCACTTTAAGCTTGACAACTAAATCGACTCGACTTACAAAACTGGCCTTGGTTTCAGTTATATATTTATGTAAATCAACTAAACATTGGCCCAATTCTAGCCATGTATATTTTGTCACGCTTTTCCTCAAAACAATATCGGGTACAGATTTTGATTCAAACTCTGGCTTGCATGTTTTCCTCCACTTTTTCGCTATTACTTTAGCTTCAGACAAAATCTTTTTTCCAATAACATGATCAAATTCGGTATCTAGAGGTGGATCCAATTTCCAATTGGTGTTGTACATTTTATAATATTCTTCGATAAAGGGAATGTCGTCAAAAATCTTTTTTCTAAACGCCAATCCCTTTATGTACGAAGGATCTCGTTCCAGAGCCAAAGAAATATATATCAAACAATTCATATAATCAGGAATTGCATACAGAACCGTAATAATATTATCCAAACACGGCCAATGATTTGGATTACATTTAAGTCCTTGTTTGAATGCTGAACATGCCATTTCTAAACTGGACATTTTGAACGACAGCCTACCCATATTGTACCAAAGCATAACATCCGAATCATCCAAGTTGGCAGCTTCCAAATAATTTTGAATAGCATCATCATAATTCTCCAACTCAGCTTGTAACTTTCCTATATTTTTAAAGCAGGAATATTTCAAAGATAACATTGGCCGCGATCTTCCATCAGCAATTTTTGGTTTTTCAACTTGGTCTAAAAGTTCAGTCTCAAGAAGATCCTTAAAAACACTTAAAGCCTCTTCTTTTTCATTTTTGAGCATCAGTTCCAGTGCCCGGTTGTACTCGTTCAGTGCAACTTGTTCCTGGAAAATTAAAAATTCCTCAAATTTTATTAACGGTAAGTTGCGTAAAAAAAAAAGAGGTCAAGCAGAGAAAATTGAAGTAAATTTTTTGCCACTCCCCCATAAAATATTGCCATAAGTTTAGTTCTTATAAATTCTAATTAAATAGATAAAAAAATTGGATTATATTTTGGAATGACAAATAGTATTGTAGTAGAAATGTCTTCAATATTCTTGTATAAAATAAGTAAACAACGTAAGCAATAGTCAAGTTTTTTAGGTTATATTTTTAAGTGAATAAATCTGTTTATAGATTTAATTCTAACCTGCGCTTCTTTCGTGAGCGTATTGGCATCTTCATCTTCGCTATCACTGCTCGGTAATTCGTTTAAAGCGGTGATTTTGATCATTTTTGTATATTATTAATAATTACACGCACAGACAGTACAGCCCGGTACTTTTACGGTCGCCATTTACATTACAAGACACAACTAGGTGTATGTGGATTGTAGAGTGGAATTCAGTTTTACCAGTTACACCAGTTTTACCGATACCAAATAAAATATGGACACATAAACATTAGACAAATATTGTTACTTTACGCATGAGGACTTTATGACAAGGTGTAACGCATAACTTGAAGAGCACTCTAGGGTGCTCTAGGACCTCTAGGGCCTCTAGGGTATAATAACTTCGTATCTCCGGGGGGGTGCACTACGTGGATGTTCATAAAAAAAATAATAAACCCCTCGATGTCGTCTAGATCCATCTTCTATTCGATCCATTAAACTAAACATTTTATTAAAAATAAACAAGCAAACAACATTAGCAAACACCAATAACAGTAAGTGTAATTAGTCTAAACCTTTCAATTTCATTAATTTCTATAATTTTATACATTTTTATGTAATGTTCAAAAATATGAATTTGTGCACTGTAAGAGGAAAAATGAACATTTTTGTAGTAGTTTCTTAATCATAAGAAAATCAGCGATATTATTTCATATTTTGTATGGTGCTTTATTACACCGAGATACTCTAAATATAAATTAATGATACATGTTGATAGATTTTCATTTTTTTATTAGTATTCAAATCTCGTTCGCTGATTAAGTCCACCATCTTTGTCGCGCATGCGTTTTACCAGTCCGCCGATGCATCCTGTAATTTTCCACTATAAATTTCTGTCTTCTGCATTGTCTTTTTATTTCATTAAATGTAGAGTTATTAATGCAGTGTAGAAACAATAAATTTTAATTACCACTTATCCGGTTGCAGGACATTAGTGTACTTTCCCTAGCCTTTAAGGTTCGTTTTCATGAATTCAGAATGAGAGTCATAGGGGAAATTATTTCTGGGGGAAAACGTGTTTTTGATTGTATGTACAGTAGGACCTCTCTTATTCTAATTAGTAAAGTTTTTTAAAATGGCGCCGGCCTCTCTTATTCTAATTTTCCCCTTGCCGCCACTTACTTTGCTTGTGAGCTTGTGATTCGTGGACAATATTTTTCGTTGACTTTTCGTGTGATAGTGGGAGAAGACTTGTGGGGGAACGATTAGAATAAGAGAGGCTGGACAATTAGAATAAAAGAGGTTCGAATAAGAGAGGTCCTACTGTATGTGCAGTAAGGTGGGACGATTTTAATTAATTATTTTTTAATTATTAATTAACGGACCGAATCGCCCTTTTTACTCAATCGTTGCTATATCGTATATCGTAATATTTTTGCGAGAGCTGCAGATCGACTTAGAAAGATGGCGCCATACTTCACATTTGTGTATGAAATGTAGGACTGCAGAAACCTACACCAAGTACAGCAGCGGTCATGAGTCGATTTCCGCTAGATAAACAATATTTTCGAAACATAAACAAACAACGTGGCTCGTCTTACCAACAGGGAGCTGCTGCTTGAAAACGAAATCGAAAAATTGTTCACCGGACGGGGATCGAACTCACGACCTCCGACTCCGTAATCCTGTGCGTTAACCGCCTGAGCCACAAAGCCGGTAATTTATAAAAATATCGAAAAAAAATCATCGAATCGGAATCGTTGGGGTGAGAAAAGCTTTGTAATGGTACTAAGAATAACTGACATAAAGCTGCATCCGATCCGGTAATATCTTTTGCCTCCAAAAACGATTTCAAATTAACATTGTTTTCTTACGCAAAAAACAGCGTTTTCTGTTTTCTCTCGATAATTATTTTTAAAAAAATCACACACCAATTTGCGATCCTGGTATCTTTTCTTGAATGATTTCTGAATTCAATAAATCCGGTTACTATAATGTACAGTGGTCCGCGTCCTAATGCATACCGTCCTAGCGCATATTCCCGTCCAAACGCATATTTCTTATCCGTCCGAATGCATAGATTCTCCTTCGTTCCTCTCCCCACAACACGACTCTTAATTGCTTAGGGTTGCTATTGAGACATCTGCACGCATGCTCAGTGTGATAATTGCAAAGAGACTTTTGCCGTCGTGGGGGTTGAGGGAGAATATGCGTTTGGACGGGTGCGGCCATTTTTTATGAAACGAAACATATGCGTTACGAAGGGGACCACTGTATGTACATAATACCTTTTTACAACGTAAAAATATGTTAAATAAACAATTATAAATAATTAATGGATTGAAACGAAAGACTCGGTATACTTAATATTAATCTTGTGTTATTAAACACTAAAATATTCGGCAAAGTGTGTATAAAAAGTTTATATAACATTTTCAACACAATATTGAATTCTGCCAATTATTAATTTACAATTGTAATTTATTTATTAATTATCAGTTCATTTTTAATTCAACAGAATTCAAGTTAAGCGTCATTTAAAAGTGCCCCTCTGATAGGGTAAGAATTTTCTCTAAAAACCGTAAATAAAAAATGACTGAATTGAGTTTTCAAAATTCGAATTAATAATGACTATAGATAGTATCCTGGAATATACGAAAGAAATACATTGAGAACTGGCTACTGGAATTTTCGGAAAGAAATAAACATAACTTATTTCCGAAAATTCTGAGTCAGTTCTCAACGAATTTCTTTCTAATTTTTTAGGAAACCGTCTATAGTAATTAAGCTTGTTTTTACAGAGCCTGAATTTTGAATATTTTATTCAGTCTTCTTTAATTTACGTTTTTTAGTGAAATATCCTACCTTATCTGGTCACAACTTGAGAACCCTTTAACCCCTTCGTTGGCGGAGGTTCCAAAAGGAATTCGACAAAAAGTGCCCAAAATGCACAGAAAATTTTTGCAGGGCACGAACAAATTAGATGCATTGATGCGAATAAAGGGGTTAATTGATGTATTACACAAAATGAAAATAATTAAAGAAAACACTTTTGAACAAGTTATATATAACCATATATATATATATATATGTGAGGATGATATGTGCGAATAAAGACACGAAATTGTCTGCCCAGAATCCGTGAACATTGTAAAGACAAAGATTGCTTTTAATTGCCAAGAAATTAAACCAGACGACGGAGTGTTTTACTTCAAACGGACATCTGACAAAAATCGAATTGACGAAAAGACTAAGAAACTAATTACTGTAAAAATCACTGCAAAAAACTAAGATAGCAGAATAAAAAACAGTTCACCGGCTCTAGAAGAGGTCCGATGCGTAAAAATTATGAGATTTTTTGGAGTTTAATGTTATAATGATATTAAGTACAGAAAAACCTCATAATTCGACACATCCGGCCTCTCATAGAATACAATATGAGCTCACTCTGAACTATTTTTTTATTCTGCTACCTAGGAAGGAGGTCACCTGCATTATAAAGGAATTTTATAGAATTGCTTAAACCTAATTTTGAACAATTCATGGCTCATGATGAAGAGTAGTTGTCTTGTGGACTTCAGCGAGAACTATTGTAAATACAGCAACGAAGTACAGCCTGTTCACCAGCAGAACTTAAGGTACACTCCACCCAGGCATGCATTAGGTCCTGGGCTTCTCTAAAGGATTTGCAACATTATCGTATAAAAAAATGATAGGCAATTAAGTTAAAGATGGACAAGGTATTTCCAATTTTTAAACGCTCGTTTCAATTCTACATAGATGTAAAAAATAAGAATTATTCTCAATGTCTATAAAAAATTTTCATGTCAATATAGCTTTCCCGGATCCTATCTTAATATCCGCAATTGTATTTGAAGCGATTCACGAATGTACCCGAACATTCTGTCTTATCTGCTTTCATCCGAATGTGGTTACAAGTCTTATCTGGAAACATCTGAGGACGTATCAGAAACCTGCTGAAAAGGTTGGAGAAAACCGGTTGAATTAAAATATGATATTTTTAGGCAGATGGTATAAAATTGGAACAGAAAATGAATTTCTATATTACAAAACAATATACAGGTCCAAGATCCAAAACTGATGATGCATGATCCTTTCGTATCTCACACTAGTGAGCTGACAAATTACGACTTCTCACAGATTTGAAAAGTTATTGCTATTTTTTTACAGTGTAAGGGAAATACATAAATACACGCATAACTTTTATGTATGTTGTTTATCTACATACACAGACATATAAAATGATGATTTACTAGTGTGAGGTTCACACTAGGGAAAAGTTTTCACTATGCGAGAACTTCACTAGTGTACGGTTTACTGGTGTGAGGTTTTACGGTACATCCGAAACGATTCAATTTGTCCCCTAATGTATTAAAAACGGGTATATCGATTATTTCCCGACAGCATGTATAGATACTTTCTGAATGTATCTACAATTGTATCCGAAAGTTAATTTCCGTTTTCTGAAAATTTCAGTACATCTGTACAGGATCTAGTTATCCTTGAATCTATCGGAAAGTTCTGTGCCACGTCTAACAGAGGCAGCTATTGCGTGGAAACACCTATGACTCCATTCAACAGTTAATTAATTCGAATAAGATCAGAATACCACATGCATATAAAAATAAGTACCACAGAGATTATGATAGATTTCGAAAGTGCTAGATGAGATATTGGTAGGTGGAAATTAATCCGAAACGGAAATTTACTTTCTTATAGTTCCACTATAGGGATAAAAATTCTACCCAATAGTGTCCATTTCTATCCCAATAAGTAGTTCAGTTTGTAGTCACCAGGCGCTAAATCGAAACTCACTGGCTTTCTTCTAAGTGCTCGCAGCTTCCGTTGTGGTTATTTTTAAAAATTATAAGATATCCAGAGGCGGAGCAGCTGTATTTCATAAAACCATATTCATTTGCGGAAAGGTGTAGACTGTACACTTCATATACTTATTCGTAGTAGGATTTTTCATTTTATTTTTGTTAAGGGTGTTGTGTCCACTGTTGTTCACGTGAACTGTAGAGCTCAGTAACTCATTTGGTTTTTATTTTCTTTCACTTTTTTTTTTTTTTTATTAGTGATAAACCCTGTAGATTTGTCATTACCACGGGAACTAAAACTTAAACAATAGAAACGTTACGAATGAAATGCGTTTTTACAATTATCGTTTTTTGTCATTTTTTTATTAATTATAGCTGCTTGCGAGTTGCAGAAGAGATTATTCACTCACTCATTTGAATCCAAAAATAATATTGTAGAAAATAAATAATGCTGAATGCCTCGGAATCCAAAAAGGCGAATTCAAACCAGTCTCTGAGAATCCATTTCAATCCAAAAACATCATCGTCGAAAATACCCAGCAATCGTGATTGGATAGGATTGGATTGAAAATTTCAATTCATTTCGAATTAATACTTTGATTCCGTAAATATGTATTCAAATGGATTGAATTCCGAAGAAAGCAATTCATCTGTATTCAATTTTACGAATACAATCGGAAGCGTAATTTGTCGGATTAAATTTCAGAAAAAGTAACCCATCTGTGTTCAATTTTACGAACACAATTAGATAGTTTTGAATCCATAATATTGAATACAGATTTATTCAAAGTTTATTTTTTGAAAGAAAATTTTTTTGCATTGAAATGAATACGCTTAGATAGTTTTGAATCTGTAATGTTGAATACGGAGGCATTCAATATTTCGTTTTGAAGAAGGAAACTTTTTTTGGATTGAAATGAATACACTTGGATAGTTTTGTGTCCGTAATATTGAATACGGATGTATACAAAGTTTCGTTTTTGAAAGAAAACTTTTTTTGCATTGAAATGAATACGCTTAGATAGTTCTGAATTCGTAATGTTGAATACGGAGGCATTCAATATTTCGTTTTTATGAAGGAAACTTTTTTTGGATTGAAATGAATACACTTGACTACTTTTGAATCCGTAATGTTGAATACGGATGCATTCAATGTTTCGTTTTTATAAATAGGAAACTTTTTTTGGATTGAAATGGATACACTTGGATAGTTTTGAATCCATAATGTTGAATACGGATGTATTGAAAGTTTCGTTTTTGAAATACAACTTTTTTTGGATTGAAATGAATATTTGAATCCGTAATGTTGAATACGGATGCATTCAATATTTTGTTTTTAAAAAGGAAACTATTTTTTAAAAATGAATACACTTAGATAGTTTTGAATACGGATGTATTTAAGATTTAATTGTTAAAAATAAAACTTTTTTGGATTAATATGAATTCAGAAAGTAACATTTTTATTCGTATGAACGAATAGAATTGTATTTACGTATTAAAATGGATTCACCGTTGACCAAAGTATGGAGTCAGAATTTAATAATTAAATCCAATTCTATACAACTCTATCCAAATTCGATTGCTGGGTAAATAGTGCTGAATGCCTCTGAATTCATGAAGGTGAATTGAAACCGATCCCTGCAAATCCATTTGAATCCAAAAATAATAATGTTGAAAATAAGTATTGCTGAATGCCTCTGAATTCACAGAGGCGAATTCAATCCGGCCTGCGCTAATCCATGAAAGGTGGCATATCCAATCATGATAGTCAAAAAAGAAGCTTTTATATATTTTTTTTCGAAAAACAGGAATTGAAAATGGGATTTACTTGGATCGAAAGGCATTCGTGGGCATAGGCGTGAATCCAACGGAATCCCTTTAAAATTGGGAATTCGGGAGGAATCAACATGGGATAGTTTTGGATTGAAACGCTTTCACAGGCATAGGAGTGAATCAAAATGAATCCATTTTAATCAATTTCAATCCATTTCAATCCAGGACAAATTACTAATTCGCAGATTCGGAGGGATTCAAATTTTGAATCCCACCGAATCCTTTTTCGAATGCTGGGATATTTTATGTTGCAAGTGTGCGTAAAATGCTTCAGAAAAAAGTGAAAAATATGTAAAATAACATTTTACGCCCACTGTAACATAAAAATATTTGTTTTTCATGTGTTAGGAATGTTAGTGTAAACAAGTTTTATATGTATAAAATATTGCAGACTTGAAAAAGACAAATGAGAAAGTGTGTGCGAAAAGACTGAGATCAAATAAATAAATAAATAATTACTGTAGAAAAGTAAATATATAGTTATAGAGCCATTTTATAGGAGTTTTTAGAATTAATGTGATAGTTTATAAAAGTTAGGCTCAGATTTATTATGCCTTACATTAATGATTAAAACGAGTAAAGAATACTCCAATTTTATCAGGATAAACTTTGGACATTGTATTGTACTTTAAATTTTTGTTTAAAACATTAAATTTTTAATAATACGGGTAGTTTGGAATTTGTTTTAAGATATTTCTAAAATATTTAAACAATTTAAATTATTTTTGAGATATTCAGTTAGGTCAGTCTGTAAAACAGCATCAGCTCTATACGAAGTCAAAATTATGTACATATAATTGTAAAGAACATTATTTGCCAATAAAAACGATAATTAAATATTCAGATATTATGGAGTCTTGAATATGTTTCGAATCTATTTCTTGCAACTGATTCAAGTTTGACTATGTCATTGACTTGAAAATTGCTGAAAGTATAATTTAATTTTGTCAAAAACTTTGAAAGAATGCTAGGCTATTTTTTCCTTTAGTTTGTAATTTGTAATTTATTCATTTCCTTATGACATATTTACCATTGGTCTATACATTTGTATATAGTTCGTTATATATACATTCATCGCCATTATTAAGTTCAAATTTGCAATTTTTGAGACGGTACAGACTACAATTTGGAAAATGTCCCACATAAGTTCTATATTGAACTTGTCTGTGGAGAAATGATTTAAATAGAAATATAAAATATAAAATATAAGAATATAAAGATATAAAAATATAAAAATATAAAAATATACAATGATATAAAATAGGTATAAAGATATAATAAGTATTCAATCGACTATATAACTTAAAGACTACTTTATCCTAATCAAATTGTTCTTGAGGTAGGTAGCTATTAAAACGCTGAAGTTAGGCACTCGATTCCGATTTTCCAGTATTTTCTTTCTCAGATCAATTGGTAGTTCGTTGAGGAGTTTTGGTGCTTGGTAGTCATGTCCCCGAGTAGCAATTGTTCTTTTCTTTAAAGGTATAATCACTGTGAATGCTAATTGTGGTCTGGTTGTTGGTTAATTAATAGGTTGTGGATTGCATAATAATTCAGTAATCTTAGGAAATAAGTTTTGCGAACGTTGAGAGTATTACTAATTTTATATAATTCATTTGTGCAGAACATCTCATTCTTATTATACAAGGTTTTCAGTATTTTCCTATTAAGAGTTTCTAGGGGATTAATTACACTGTCGACTGCTCCTTTTTTTTGTTCGACTGCTCCAGTTTTATGTTTATATTGTATGCATTAGAATAATATTTTGTAATAACAATTTAAAATTTTTAAAATGTATGATCCTACCGTCAGTTGTCCAAACCGTCAATGCTTTAAATAATATTTTATTTGTATTCAAAAACGTAAAAGTAATTTTCATTCAACAATTTTATTGTAATTATTAGGAAATTGTATATTATGATTACACATTCAGGCTGAAATGTTAACATTTGTTACTCAATAAACATGGCAACTTAACGAGTGCTTTTTAAATATTTCACATGTATCAGTAAGAATAAGTAATAATGGAAGCAACCCAAGAAATATTACACAACCAGAAGTCGAATAATGATGTCAACAAAAACAAAGCCATTACAGTCTCGTACAAATACAAGGGCATTAAACACTTTCGACAATGGTACTGTTTCGGCAACACAAAACGAATGAAACCATTATTCGAAGTACGGTCACTGTATCAAAAATTGGATATTTATTTTTATATTCTAAAATATAAATAATGCCAGCTGTACAAGGATTTCTCCAATGCGGGATTGGAGAAGAATGTCCACATGACATGTCTAAGCAACAAAATCTAATGGTCTATTGAAACCTCCTTTCCTGTTCATGTACTGTCGATATTTACGTTTTAGGATAACATGAACAGCTCCAGCGTCGTTGCCTTCTACTTTTTTGCCTTTAGTTGTATCAAAACCACAGAATCCCATTATCCTCATCATTTCTTGTTCTTCTGGAGTCTTTCCTTGCAGGTCAGCCTCTAAATATTTATATTTTACTTAGTTAATGAATTATACAATTAAAATTATTAAAAAATCCATCAAAATAAACATACCTGACACTACAGGTCGTTCAGCGTGCCTGATTTTTGCTTTTGGCCTTTCTCTATCACGTGATCGAGATCGACTGTACGATCGCCTATGACGATCTCGATCTCTATGCCTATCTCTATCTCGGTCTCTATCACGTTCAGGCGATTTGCCTCTGTCTAATGATCTGTAATTAACAAAAGGAGTTTAAGAATAATATTCTTTATAAAATAACTTTATAAATATATAAAAAATGTATAAAAATTCTAAAATTTACCTTCTTCTACGTTCCCTCGATCTTCTTCTTCTCCTGTCACGGTCTCGTTCACGAGATCGATCTCGTCGTCTCCCACTTGGAGACGGAGTTCGACTTCTTCCCATTTTGACTATTAATGTAATAAATACATTACTTTGTTATCGAATTGAGCACTGAAACATAATTAATACACCAATTTTAGATAACTGCACAAGATTAGTCGGAGTAAACAAAATAATATTTTGTACATCTCAATTAAATAATACGCTTAATACTTAATTAATACTTAAGAAACACAAATAATTAACTTTTTGTAATAATATTAGTATGTAAGTTTTGTAATTTATTTATAAATATTTATATATTTAATGTTTTAATGTCATAATAGACATCAATTTTTAGGTTAGAATCACTGTTTATTTCTCAATATTTTAATAAAGATAATTAAGCGTTAAAAAAAATTTACTATTAAACATTTACATTTAAACACTATTGTTTTCTTGTGAATTCTTACATTTATTTCTATATTTTACAAAAATGATTGACAACGTGACAATTGATTGAAAAACTGACAAGTATTGAATTTTGTTGTGGCGCTACGGTTGACAACGTCACATGGTAAACTTTTGTAATTCCGAGAATGAATTTTTGAGATAAAATGGAATAAAGCAAACGTCTTTATTAAATAGAAGAGAGCGAGATAATGAAAACTATTGCATTTTCTAATGCAATTTTTCATTTCATTATTTACTTGACAATGCCCAAAGATGAAATAGATATGAAATTATTTATAAAATATCTATTATAATATCAATAATGTAATTAAAATATCAAAATATTTAATACCTTTTATTGATATTTATTTTCCAAATTTTTAACCGTAAGAAAATAGTAAGTTCTGTACGAAGCAGTTGAAAATTTATGGACGTTTTTACCACACCTTCGATAGCCGTGATCGTCTAGTGGTTAGGACCCTACGTTGTGGCCGTAGTAACCCAGGTTCGAATCCTGGTCACGGCAATGCTTCCTTGCATTGTCACGGTGAAGGTTTTTTTTAATTTTTTAATATTTTTTTATTAATGCAATATTAACTATACATATTTATAAACTACTTTTTACTTGAAATTATATAAAAATAAATTTTAATATTGTGTACAAGAAGTAAATTAATCTATATAACGTACAAAAAATCTTTTATACTAAATTTTTTTAATAATATTGGCATTTGCAACTTTGAGAGTGTTTTTCTAATTTATCATAAGAGTATTTGTTAGTTTCCAAGATGTCATATAATAATAAATTAATTCTTTTTGCGTTCTTTTTTAATTTCAATTATATTATTATTGTAGGATAACTAAATTATTTTGTTGGATAATAACACTGTAAAAAATTACATTTAATCAAATTGTTGAGAAACAATTGTTTATAAACGTTACTGAGCAAACTTAATTTATTTCCATTATGGAATGTTGTTTCTGTTTTTTTCTTTTATATTTAAGATTTTTAATTTAAAATTTTATGTTTATTGTTTAAATTTTCACAAATTTATTATAAAAATTTTATTTTTACATTAATATATTGAATTATATGTAAACATATGTTTTGGAAAATATTACTTTAATTTAATGAACAATAAATATTATATTGAAGAAAATATATTTATTGAACGTTTAGTGAAAATTAAAGGTGAGAGAAAAAGAAGGAGACGTAAAAAATAGAAAAACGTTTGCGATCGATCGTTTTTTTGCCCCAGATTTCTTGAACATATACATAAAAAGTAAAATCGAATATTAAATAATGTGAAAAAAATAATTTTAATAACTTATTTAACTTACTCGTAGATAGCAAATTAAAAAATAAAGTCATTATGAGATCCTTTAAGAACTCATTTTCAGATAACCCTCAGAAAGTGTCATCTGACTTCTTTTGGAGCACTTTTACTCTTTTGAATGTTAAAATTTGTTTTCCATTTAATCAATAAAAATGTTTGAAAATACTATATTAAAGGTAAGATTCAAAACTCTTCGCATCAGTACAGAACAGTTATAAAGAGCTCTTTAAGATATCTGAAAAATTGTAAGATGTCATAAATACTACTCAGAAAGAATTATTAAAGTGATCTTTAAAAATACTTATGGCACCATTTTAAGAGCTTTATTCCCTACTACTACCTATGATACTCTCAATAAAATGAAATAAATAATACATGAAAATGAATTCTTGTTGACAACAATGTGTCCGTTTTTGTCTGTCAATTTTAAACACGGACAACTTTGTTATTTATGCTTCAAAAAATCTGAACATTTGTAGGCGGGTATTTTCAAGTGTGCTCTTTCAGAATTCGGCACGAAAATTTGGTAAAAACTACCCTTTTCTATCCTATTTTTAATTTAAAAAAAATGATTTTTTAAGGTAATTTTATGTTTAAATTGGCGATAGTCAATTTGGTTTATTTTGGCGATAGCTGAAACCACGAACACTCGGGCTCAAAATGTAAAAATGATAAAGTTATACACACCAAAAATTCATTTTTCATCACAGAGGAATTGTGTCACCTAAAATAACACCTTTACAAAAAATCGGTATTGTGCGGATTTTTCTGAAAAAAAATGTTTTCGGCTTTTTAAAACACATCACAGATGGAAAATATCTTTTATTTTGTTATTCAAGGTTAAATTTCGTTACCACCCCATAAAATAAAAATATCTGATTTCTGAAGAGAAAACAATATCGAAAAATCATCATACTAAAGTTTCTCGTTTACCAACCAAGATTTTTATTGTATTTTAAACCCAGAAATAATAAAAGTGGACAACCAACTGTTTATATATATATATTCTTAATTTAACGGTATAAAGTCGATTCAACTCGTTATTAATAAAAAATATTTTGAAGAACGAAAAAAAGCACATTAAATCAGTATCTTTTTAAATAATTCCTACAAAAAATTTAGAAAAAAACAAAATATCTGCAGTTTGTTGGGTAATTTTTATAAAAGAACCAAATAAATATACAAGAGTATATTAATAATCTATTATTTATAGACATGTTCAACGGCATAATTTAGTGCCAGAATAAATGTGGCAAATATTAATGGAAATTACACGACAGTAGAGCATTTTTATTTGTATTTATATTTTATTTTTATTTTTCAACAAAATTTCTATGACAAAATAAACCCAACCAATATGTCTTCGAATTTTAATAAAATTTGATGAGACTATCGAATGACATTGTTAAATAATTAGCATTTATTATAATGCACAGAATTTTATAAATGCAAGAAAATTCAAATTTATTGAACTTTCATGACTTAACGAAATTTAATTTAAATACTTGTATTGTGCCACATGATGAATATGGTGTGCAATTAATTTGTTTAGAGTTGAAAAATTAATTTAAGAGAAAGTCTATGCCTGCTGATTCATTACTCAGTAAAAGGCTAAAACTTGTCAAATAATGATTCATACATCGAATTCTTTGACGACATCAAAAACATTCATTGCGTATTTTTTAAAGTAAAGAAACACATTTTTCTGTTATTTTATTTTTGCTAGAACAAAAAGTTCAAAAAATTTATCTGGGGGTTCTTAATTTTTTTGAAAATGTTATAACTCAAAACTTTTGAAATCGTTACCAACAAATATTTTTTATTCCAGACATGGAAAAAAATGAAATAGTTGGAACTACTAACTAGAAAATGGAATAAGACACATCCATCGTTTTTAGTTAATTTTACTATCCAAATATACTGATCTTGCCAACTCTTAAAGTCTACTATATAAATTGTAAAACCAACTAAAAAACATAGATGTGCCAGATCTTACTATTTATATATTAAAACTAACTACTTATTTTTTTCAGTGTAGAGATTCATTAATGATCATTTATCGCTCCACGTCTTGATTTTTTAATTGCAGTATTGATTTAAAAAAGTGACATTCCTCTACACAGTTTATAAAGTTGTTAGAAAAGGCAATTAATAAAATATAATATCTCGCGCGTGTACACGAATTAAAATCTACTTTGCCAATAAAAGGGTTTTAAAATATGAATTTCTGGATATCCTAAAATAATTCCTGGAATTCGGAATATAATAAGATATGAGACGATATTTGATAAGTTAGACTATTCATGAACTTTGATCCTATCGAAATAGGTAGTAAGAAGAAAATTAGGTTAAAAAAATACGACGAAGAGTCAATACAATATAATGAGTAGAATAAAAGCCTGTGTAGAAAAAAATATTCCAAAAAATGAGCTCCACTGTTTTTATTTGACAACAATTGAAAGTCAATGAATGTTCAATCATACCTTTTCTTAGAGAAATATATACAAAACCATTTATCAGATTTACATAATTAATATAAAATATTTATTTTTTAGAACTTTAAAAAGCGGGCAGATCTTGTATTATCAAACGTTTCCACATTTTATTTTGAAGTAAAGAATCAAACTTTATTTCGTACATATAAATTTGGACTACAACATAAATGTTTGTATTAAAAATTAATTGAAATGATTACTCTTCATCTTTCAACCCGCATACATCTGAATATTATTGAATGAACTCGGAACTCGGAAATCAGAAAAAATAAATAATACGCAAACAAATTACGCACATAACCATTTAAATAGCGGTGGAAAATTGTTGAAAAATAGTTAAAATAACAACAAATTTAGTCAGCGGGTTGACTAGTCGAAGTATATTTGAATAAATTGAAGAAGTAGTGGTAAATTACCAATGGACCACTTAAATAAAATTGGTAAATATCCGCAAGATTTCGCTGGTGGATTTATTTAGTACGGTCTGGTCTACTAACCAGCGGTAGTGGGATTTAAGATTCAATGCGATTTATGACATATTTAGAAGACATTAAATCACAGAAACTAAACTAAATTACATACTTGCTTCAAGAAAAATCTCTATAATTCTTTAAAAATCATTGCAAAAAGATCAACCATCATTAATTATGGATTATTATAATTTTCTATTCGTCCAAAAGTAAACATGAGTAATACTTCGCCATACTATACCGATAACTTTTAAGGCCTGTATTTAATCGCTGTATATTATTAAACGTTTTATAATTTTTATATTTTTTAAGGTTAAAACATTAGAATAAATAAAAATGATATTATACTAAAATATAACAAACTACCGATGAAAAGAATAACCATCCATTTGATGTGAATAATACGTAATATTGAGACAAGTATCGCCTCTGTCACCAAACAAATGCAACTTTGAAGTGAAAGTAAAATGTATATAACGTTCGAAAAATATGAATATAATTAAAACCAGAAATACTGATTAGTACCGAATTGTATGATGCTTATCAATAATTAAAAAGGATTTTTAAATTTGTTTGACGTTTGAGCCACGTAACATTTAGTAACAATGAAACATATGGCAGCTGTCAATAATGCAGTAACGCTGTCAGCAGCTCTCAGGTAAATGTGCAGGTTGCACGTTCCGATATGGTTACTGGATCGACCCACAAGAGTGGTGGTACCGATTTAAAGTAAGCGTCAGCAAACTTCTAGAAAGTCATTAATTATTAATTTATTTTCAAGTTCTCCAATAGCCGTGATCGTCTAGTGGTTAGGACCCTACGTTGTGGCCGTAGTAACCCAGGTTCGAATCCTGGTCACGGCAATGTTTCAATACATTGTCACGGTGGAGCTTTTTTTTTTATTTAATTTTGAATTTTATTTTTTTTTATTATATATTTTTTATCAATATAAATGTTTACTGTACAAAAATATCAACTATTATATTAAAGAAATGTAGACAAAAATATCTGCAATAATAATTCATTTAATAGAAATAAATAATAAGTTTTCATGATTTTTTAAAATTCTATTTATAGCATTTTCCGATATTAAAATATGATAAAAATCGATCTTATCTACTTATAAGTATACATATCGTAATTTGTTTTTCTCTTGTCTGGTAAAAATTTGGGTTGCAACATCGGCAAAAACCACAGATATTACCAAAACAATATTTTAGCAAAAAAATACGAATATTTTGATTCAGACAGACGTGTTTAGGATATCAGCATAACATAATGTTGGATTACAAATTAAACATTAGCATAATCATATTTCATGTTCGTTCATCATAAGGAATTTTTATGCACTAATATATTTGCTTTATATCTAATAAATAATTGATACTTTTCAAGTTTAAAAAAAAAACAGACTGTTTTTTTTTGTGAATTTTTAAAATATTTTTCTTCGTAAAAAAAAATAATTGTGTAAACTATGTTCCTAAAAACACATATGATAAGGGTAAAAAAAACATTTTTTTTAAATAAAATTGTTTACAAAAATAATTTGTGTGGTGATTTAAAAAATATAGAATTTTAAGAAAACTAAATTTATATACAAATACTTATGCACGATGCTCTTTAGATCTGAATTAGTGAAAAACTACTAATTTATTATTGATAGAACCTGCTAAACTAACATGTTTAATTTCTCCTTTAAGATTAGTAGAATTTCATTAATAACAAATTAGTTTTTTACCTTTCCCTAGTAGGAAATTACTGATTTATTGTAACTCAATTTTTATTTCAGATTACTAGTTTTTAGATAATTCATGTGTATAAATTAGGGAAATTTTATGTTAGTGATCCGAGTCACGTGGGATATATTATAATAATAAATATTAGAATTTTAGTATCTGCAAAAAATTAATTTGCCAGATAGTTGACTTGTTTAGCAATTTGTGACTAGAAAAACTTTGTGTAAATTTACATGGGTTGGCTAAAGAGGGATTTCTTCCGTGCCATTAATAAATTAAACTAAACTAAAACTAAACTAAAACAAATCATTTTACACTTTATATTTATATTTCCATAATATGATGGAAATTTAAAAAGTGCAAATTATTTTTCAACGCGAAGTATTAAAAAAATCAAAATTACACAGATACATTATGTACGAAAAATGCACTATGTAGATTCTTTTTTTTAATTTTGAATTAATTTCCTTCGAGCCTCATGTACTAGAATCGAAATCAAAAAGTAAACCGATAAAATCGTAAATTGATTATTAAATTTTCAAAAATCAAAACCCGAAAAAAGAACATCACGAGAGATCAGCATGTACACAACACAGTTTTTTTTCTTGTATATCATTTTTTAATTTATGTAAATTAAAATATAAAATATATTTAAAATAAACACGATTATAAAGTCATATATTTAAAAGAAAAATAAAAAAAAAGACATTTAAAAAAAATATTTAAAAAATAAAAAATAACCTTCACCGTGACAATGTAATGAAACATTGCCGTGACCAGGATTCGAACCTGGGTTACTACGGCCACAACGTAGGGTCCTAACCACTAGACGATCACGGCTATCGAAGGTTCTGGAATACGCTTACTTTTTGTCATCTATCCATTTCTCGAACGTGTATACCTCCGGTGTTCTTTGCATTAAAAAGGTAATGACAAAATATTAAAACGTATATTTATTATAAATACATGATCTATAGTGTCGTCGTTACATTCAAGTATTCATATACTCAGTTTTCTTAAAATTATATATTTTTTAAATACCAACAAATTTAACGAAAAAAATGTCATCATCACTATATAAATTATTTCAATTTGATAAAAAAATATTATTTTACATTTATGACGCGTTCTTATTGGATTATAGATTAAATAATATTTTTTTTTTACAAAAATAAATATTTAAAAAATTTATAAAAAAATGTCTCCACCGTGACAATGTATTGAAACATTGCCGTGACCAGGATTCGAACCTGGGTTACTACGGCCACAACGTAGGGTCCTAACCACTAGACGATCACGGCTATCGGAGAACTTGAAAGTTAGAGTTAACATTTCAAATATACGTAATCCGTTATCTTCGCATCTTGCATGCTACGCTGCAGGTTCTGTAGCTGCTGTAACGCCGGAAGATGGATTCTTGGAATATGTAATATTCGCATGGTTTTAGCACATTTTTAAAAATATTGTACCTTTAAATGCATTCAGAATTACACATTTAATTGTATGAATAATTTATCATTGTAAAATTGGCTTTTGTGTCGAAAGGATACTTTCTATACATAAAATTTGTTGGGATAAATAAATTGCATTGTTCAATTTTTCTAATTTGAAAACTTTGTTTGCTAATTCCGAGTTGCTAGGACATTTATATTTTGGAGCTGCTGGGAAGCGTATACGTTTTTTATTTAACTAAATTCTATGCTCATTTCAGTTTAAATAATTCGTTATTTAAAGCGTTACGTTTGTTTAGAAAATATAAATTATACACGTTTTTTGATTGCATCGATGTTTTTTAGAAATTCTACTTTAAATTAATGATAGTATATGGAAATTGATATTCATATATAAATATCTGGATGTATAGAATTATTATTTGTGGGTTCTAACACATTTAAGAACATACTTGAAAATAATAAAAAAAAAGTTTGGATGGTTCCCAATTTTATTTTTTGTTAAAAATTCGACGGATTTTAAACTCCATTCGAGAGCTTGTTCAAAGTTATAAAAAATATATTTTTTTTATAAAACAAATATTAAACATTATAGGAATTATAACATTTATCAAATATATACATAAAAATGAAAATAAAACCTGTAGTCTACAAAATTTTATTTTATTTTATATTTAGTTTCAAATATCATGTAGAATACTAACATGAAAGATGGTCCTCTGATTCTGAGATACCCGGCATGCAGTCCACGAAACGAATGAAAAAAAAGGGTAACTCAAAACAAGAGCGATTTTTATGTGATAATTATTTAAAAAATAAGTTTGACAACATATCGAAATCGCCGAAAATCGGAGTGTGGAAAGTTGTTTTTATTACAAAATAGACCTAGTTTTATAAACAAATGGTTGTAACTTTTCCATCACGCATTATTAAGAAAAATTTAAAGAAAACTTAATTCGCTAAATTACTTCATTTTGAATGCTTAAAACAGTATCCGAGTTTGTACACATTCTTCCAAAACAATCGGTACATGTATATTTATAGGTATCATCCCTGCAAACACGGAAAGTAACAGTTATGCAATATTTAGGTAGAACATTGTTACATAAATGTTACATAGTTGTTACATAACTGTTACTTTTGTGTTTGCAGGGATGTCATAGGTTTGTTATACAGATCCCAGACAGCAAAGTAAAAAAGAGTTCAAAATGATTTCGAAATGTGCTCTAAAAGAAGTCAGACGTCTCACTGAGGGTTTCCTGAACACGCGTTCATAAAGATCTCATAAAGACATCATGTTCAGAAAACCCTGAGAAAGTGGGACATCTGACTTGTTATAGAGCACATTTCGAAATCATTCTCAACTCTTTTTTATTTTGCTATCTGGGATGCTACCTAAGATGCGAATAAACCTTTGAGTGCATATCCAAATGTTAATTTAATTTACTGTTACATTAAATTGATTGTACTAGTTGTACATTAAAAGTATATTAAATTACATGACATTTCCCAAACAGCAAAATTACATCATATCGTATGTATTCTATATCTAATTCAGTTCGTTTTGACCAAAACTGTAATAAGTTGCAACTTTCCAAGCCATGATCTCAAAAATGCCTACCGGAGAAGTTACAATCATTTGTTTATAAAATCAGGCCATTGTGTAATAAAAAACAACTTTTCCACACTCCGATGCGGATGGTTTTTAGCTAATTTTTGTAGTAATTATCATGTAAAAATCGCACGTGTAATGTTTTTGGGGATCAAACCATTCGTTGCCTTAGATTAATACCCATATTCACATATACTTATAGACAGGGTGTCCAAAAACTGGGTTATGACATTTCAGGAGGTGATTCTCCATGAGATATCAAAGAAAAAAGTCCTGTACCAAAATTGGATCTGAGGCCCAGAATTTGAGCGAAGGGCCGTTGAAGTTTAGAAAAAAAATTTACTTTTTTTGCCATAACAGGACTGGTTTTTAAGTCATTTTAATGAGTGAGGACTCATTTTCAAGATTTTTTAAGCTCTACAATTCCTCCATAAGAGCGAGGAATATTTGTAGTTATGGCCTCAAAAACTGCCAAAGGGCAATTTTTGCGGTTTTTCGCATATAACTTATTTCGCTAAACAGCTAAAGAAATGGCACATGGGAAGAAGTTGCTGGGCTTGAAAAGACGAAGAACTTGTCCCCTCATACGTTCAATTTCGATACAAATTGAGTCCGCGGGAACACTCTTAATGTCGTAGAATTGGTGAAAAACTCGTTTGGTACCGACTGTGCGGGTTTATTTTTTCTAATATGCAAAAATACCTATAATAATTTATTTAAAAAAATGCAGCATATAATTTACAATTTATTTGAAATTTAGTTTTATATTTGTAAAAAATATAATTTATGAATGGTATTAAAATGTAAGGACGGATGACAATGAAAAGTTTTCATTTCATGTGCTACTGCATCTTGAAGTATTTAAATATCTAAGTAAAAGTAGAAAATTAGAGAAATATATAAATTAAGTTTTTTATATCTAAGAAAGTACATGGCATTAATTAATACATAATAAAAAGTGTGGTACCCAACATAAAACAGAATTTATGTGCGAATATTGTGTATAACAGAAAAGCAATATAGAATATTAGAAATATAATTTAATGCAAAAAATATTATTTACTTAGAAAATTTTATAGTAAGACAATTAAATTTAAAAAACTCATAAAACGCAAAAAAAAAATGGAATAGCATTGTACGAGTTATACAGTCTGTTTTTTTTTTAAACTTGAAAAGTATCAATTATTTATTAGATATAAAGCAAATATATTAGTGCATAAAAATTCCTTATGATGAACGAACATGAAATTTGATTATGCTAATGTTTAATTTGTAATCCAACATTATGTTATGCTGATATCCTAAACACGTCTGTCTGAATCAAAATATTCGTATTTTTTTGCTAAAATATTGTTTTGGTAATATCTGTGGTTTTTGCCGATGTTGCAACCCAAATTTTTACCAGACAAGAAAAAAACAAATTACGATATGTATACTTATAAGTAGATAAGATCGATTTTTATCATATTTTAATATCGGAAAATGCTATAAATAGAATTTTAAAAAATCATGAAAACTTATTATTTATTTCTATTAAATGAATTATTATTGCAGATATTTTTGTCTACATTTCTTTAATATAATAGTTGATATTTTTGTACAGTAAACATTTATATTGATAAAAAATATATAATAAAAAAAAATAAAATTCAAAATTAAATTAAAAAAAAACCTTCACCGTGACAATGTATTGAAACATTGCCGTGACCAGGATTCGAACCTGGGTTACTACGGCCACAACGTAGGGTCCTAACCACTAGACGATCACGGCTATCGGAGGACTTGAAAATAAATTAATAATTAATGACTTTCTAGAAGTTTGCTGACGCTTACTTTAAAACGGTACCACCGCTCTTGTGGGTCGAACCAGTAACCATATCGAACGTGCATCGTGCACATTTACCTGAGCGGCGTCCGAGAGAGCTGCTGACAGCGTTGCTGCATTTTTGACAGCTGCCGCATATGTTTCATTGTTACTAAATGTTACGTGGCTCAAACGTCAAACAAATTTAAAAATCCTTTTTAATTATTGATATACATCATACACTTCGGTACTAATCAGCATTTCTGGTTTTAATTATATTCATATTTTTCGAACGTTATATACATTTTACTTTCACTTCAAAGTTGCATGTGTTTGGTGACAGAGGCGATACTTGTCTCAATATTATGTATTCATATCAAATGGATTGTTATTCTTTTCATCGGTAGTTTGTTATATTTTAGTGTAATCTCGTTTTATTTATTCTAATGTTTTAATCTTAAAAAATATAAAAATTATAAAACGTTTAATAATATACAGTGATTAAATACAGGCCTTAAAAGTTATCGGTATAGTATGGCGAAGTATTACTCATGTTTACTTTTGGACGAATAGACAATTAGATAATCCATAATTAATGCCAAATACTTAATGAAGGTTGATCTTTCTGCAATTATTTTTTTTTGAATTTTAGACATTGCATTTTTCTTGAAGCAGATATGTAATTTAGTGTAGTTGCCAAAAATTTGTTTAGTTCCATTTGACAGCGATATAAAAATTGTCTTTCATTGAGGTAATTTGATGGTTTTTTTTTTTCAAAAACGTTATCCTCAATTTTGGTGCAAAATATTGACCTACTTATAATGGATATTATGCATTAAATAATTTTTTGAATGTATGTAATAATAAAATAGGAATTTTCGCCATACAAATTTTTATTTGCATAACGCAGTGCAATGCAGTCCATTCTATTTACTATTTAAGTATATTAAACCGTTAATCCGTTAAGTATATTAATTCTCCATTTAAAAGAACACAAATTTATTATCTTAAAATTTGAATATTAAAAGCTCGGCCCATCTTATCAGTTATTGATAAGAAATAAAAACAAATACAAAAAATTGTGATGCTATTGTCACTATCTCTATCAGGAATTGAAAGTACAATTATAATAACTTCCCATTCGAAATGTATTTTTAATGTGTGTGTACCAACATGTAGGAGGATCTTGGTATGCGTGGGACGTGGAGCTACCTGTATGGCATTTCGCATTAAAATGCTGTCGTTTACAGAAGTTTCACGTTAAATCTGCAGTTCTAAAATATTCAATTTTCTTTATGCTGAGTTTATTATTGGTATAAATAATACAATTATGTTGAATAACCCATTTACTCTTATCATATTGAATGTATTACTTAGAAATGTTACACTGCGTAATTAAATCCTTTTGAATTCCCACGTCATTTGAGGTATTTTGTAAATGAGATCTTGACTGACACTGTCTAGATCTTATGTACACTGCAGCAAAGTTGACATGAATGAAATATGTATATTTATATTTTTTGCTATAAAAATAAGTGTATTTATAAGTATGTTATTGTATTCTTCTGTTGGTAATTTGTTAATCTAACTAGGACACTAATCTACTAATAAGTATACGCATTAGTAAAATCCTGCTTTAGTTAATGCGAAGTTGATTAATCTATGGTTGATTTGTCAAAACATAAATTTTAAAAATGTCTAAATAATGGTTTTTCCTTTCTTCGTTGTATTGCTCAGTTTTATTACACTCAGTAGCAAGAGTAAACAAATTTTTTGACGTTTCGGTTTTTTGTGGGTTTCTTTAGATAAGGTCATTTCTGCGTAAAAAGTGTCGGAATAAAATTAATGTCCATAAGAAAACGTGAAAAAATTTAGTTGAAAAATTATATTTTATTCGAATGAAAAATATTTACAGAAATATATCCTTTCATAATTAAAATATACACAAATACATTTATTTTGTATTCTTTTTCTTTGTATCAGTCGCCTTAAAAGTGACATTCTTATACAAAAAATTGTGATTTAAACACACTTGTAATTTGACATTTCGGCTTCTTTTGGTCCTCCTCAGAAACCATTCTTTCTAACTATGAAATATGTCTCTTTTTTTCTATTGAACTTAATTTCATTAATTGAACCACTTTCTCGACATTCACTAAGAGTAAGTCCTTAATTATACCTCCAAAAAGACGATTTGTCCTCCAAAAATAATGTCATCCTAAGTTTTATAGATAACTCGACCAATACAATCATATTACAAAATTTGAAGAATATATTATGGAACTGGAACTACTCAAGTCATAATTTTAAATTTAGTAGAGTAATGGAATGCATTCGCCATTGCTTGACTTTCAACGTGCACGAAGGCGAAGTTCAAGTGCACCATTATTATTATTCGATAAAAATAAAATAGGCAAGACCTAAGTTGGTTTATTTTCAGTAAATTAAAACAATGAGTTTTCAGGTTTCACCAGAGATCATCTACTGTGGAAGAAATGAGTGAGGCATATATGCTAAATAAGAGAAGAAATGAGCAAGGTTCAGTGGGATTCAAATTGAAAATTTTGCATTTGATATTATTCATTTTTAAAAACTAGTTCAAACGATAATTCTCTTCCTTCTCAATCTTAGTTTAATTTTTTTTCAATGCACGTATGGACTACGGACGACTTTCCGTGGGCGAGACGGCCTACTCTTAGAGACTGATTATTCGAATGCCGTCACGGTTTCTCCCTCCATATATGGACACGCTGTGCTCTTGCTGAGTCGACTTGTTTCCCTTGTCTGGCCATGTCGGGCAAGATTCGCAAAAAGGAAAAGGGAAAACAAAAATGATCTTATGCAAGCTCCCGAAATTCGTCGATTGTCATCGTTATGTTTATCGGGATGAAGTCACCGAACAATTAGATCCTATTCTTTTAAAACGAGACAAGGTTTCGTTGTTTACTACGTTATGATACCGATCAGTCAACTGGATTATTTGAGATTTCATTGATTATACGACAATAAATTCGATTTGGTGCTTGAATTAAGAACATTCTAATTTGTTGACAATCTGAAGTACATTTGACAATTGGTTGCCTGGAGTTCTCTTTTTATTTCTTCACTAAGACAGCGTCCAAAAATGTTGTGCAGTTGTACACAGGATCATTTCTTTTTCTCAATGAAAATTATGATCAGTGTATCGAATCGAATAAATTTAAATGTAGGACTTATCTTCAAATATTTGGATCACGACATATCAAAAAACCGAAACATTGAAAAATCGACATTTAAAAAGCTGACATTGTTTTGATGTGTTTTCGTGAATATTACAGCTTTATGACTCATTGGCTTTTTGACAGTCATCGTTTTTTGAGTGTCGGCTTTTTAAATGTCGATTTTTCAATGTTCCGGCGTTTTGAAATTCGATTTTTTAACATGTAAAAAATACAAAATTTTCTTTTGGAATGTTTTGTAGGACAAAAAAGAAGATATTCTGTACTAGAATCATAATCATACACAGGGCACTTTTTGACAAATTTCATTTTTTGGTAAAATGTATGGTTCTAATAAATTTTAGGGCACATCATTATCTTAAAAACCCTTACTCATAGTTATAGTGTTTTTCATACTATCGTGTTGTAATTTACAAGTGAATATGTTACAACTTTTTAAATGTGAAGGCTATTAGATTGGCAAACGGTCATTCGTAAATCCTCCATATTATTTGGATGATCTAATGTAATGTTTATCGTCCTAAGATTTTTTAAAATCATAATAAACTGCTTCCATGGATTACTCGGACTAGTAGCCTAAATCTAGCCCTTGCCTACTCCTTGCCTTCAACAAAAATCGATGTGGAAAAGGATAGAGTGAACTTTTGAAGTGATAGATATGGAAAGATCTTCATCTTTTTCAGAAGTTATTAATGGAATTGATGTAACTATTTTTCAAATTAATAGTGAAACAATCTTGGACCATTTCAAGAAATTCTTTGTAAGCTTTAACATATTTTAAGCACCCAAGAGGATATGCAATTTAACATAGCAGTATTCTGTAATACTTTCTTGCAACTATGCAAGAATTATTCGCATCCGAAAAATTATTCGCTGAACATAACACTGTAAAAAACGTCATAAAATTGTTACATTTTAAATGGTCTTAAAAGAAGCCAATGTATCAAGCGTAAGTATATCCGTTTCTAATTGGTCTTGTTTTTGTTACATCTTAAATTAAGCCTACATTCGGCCTTAATTTAAAACTTTTTTTACAATGAACCTTTCTCAGTTTTAGCCCATATAGCACATATCTCTAGAGGTCGTCCAGAGCTCAGTTCAAAGATATCTCCAGAAAGACCTCCTGAAGAGGTCTTAATTATAATAATCTGTAAAAGAACCTCTTAAAGATGTCTTACTTAGGACTTCTTATAATCGTAATCTCAAAGAGGTCTCGTGTTTGAGGTCTTAAATCTATCTCGTTTTGGACCATCTTTCTTTTAGTAAAGGAATTCCCATTGTTGAGATCTGTGTTTCTTCCAGAGACACTAGGTGGCGATTGAATCCAAAAATGAGATCGCGCGATATTTACTTCATATACAGACCGATAGATTATAAATTATTGCCCTGACCAAATAAGTGCCTTTACGATATTTAGCCAGTCTTATCGCAGTTTTGTATTATTATTGCATGATCCCATTCTATTGAATGTAATAACCATCCAATATATAAATATACAAACGGTAAAAAGGAACTCAGGTAAAAAATATATAAATTAATAAATAAGGTACAAAAATAGGATCTATAATTTTCAGAAATTTGCTTTGCATTTATATTATTTATTTTATATGTCAAAGCTCTTAAATAAGACCTCTTTTCTGACAACTCATATGTGAGAGGTTTATAGAGCTCTTAAAATCGACGCAAGTCTTCTTAAAGATTACTTTAAGAGCTCTTTCTGATAAGTATTTAAGGCATCTTACAATTTTTAAGACTTCTTAAAGAGCTCTTCAAGATTTACTGTTTTGTTTTATTTTATCATACATAGCATCTAAAGAGGTCGCTTGCATATTGAGGTTTACCTGTATATGGACAATAACCGTGAAATGATGATAAAATATGCTTATAGTATTAATCCTATGATCGAAAATCAATAACTATCCGTCAATCTAATGAGTAATTAATGACCTAATAATAAAGATTATTATTCGTCAGTTATTACGTTATACTATTCAATTAGAACCAATCTGAATAACACTCGATTAATAAATAGAAAAGGTAGTTTCTTGGTCTAATCGGTCACTATACTACTAAGATGTTAAAAAAGTAATAAATGAAATCTTCCAGCTACAGCTATCTATAAAGACAGCAGTAGTTAGAAAATTGAACGTTCGATTAATTCAAATAAATAACCAGAAATTATAACAATCAGTTTTATATAGATGAAAATTAATTTTTCAGCGATCAAGACCAGCTTCCTCCATTTGCTCCATAAATTTTTAATTCTTGATTATTTTAAATTACATAAACTTATATGCAAAATTGTAAATTACATTTTTTTATTGCCACAATTTACGGCAAATATCTTTGAATTAAGAAAACCAATATTATTGGTGAGTCCATTATCAAATCAATGAAGTAACATTTAAATTGTATCTATGTAACCATATGTGGATAAACCGTAATCAAGAAAATTACCTATTAGTAAAATCATTTTTATATGCTCCACTTTGCATTAGTGGTGAAAATACCATTTTGCTGTGTTATGAATTCTATTACTCTTATATTATTGGTTAATTTTTTCACGGTTGATGTAATCCTTTCTTCTCACTGTGTATACTTATGATACTACGATTATCGCAATTATTTTATATTATCTTAATTTTCAGAAGGGAGAAACGAGCAAATTAGATATAACAATCGAACAAGAGATGAAACCTCACTTTTTAAAAATTACATTTTCACTTTTTATCTAAAAATGTTAGACTTTCACTCTAGAACATTTAGAAAGTATAACACTTAAAAATAGTTACTTAGATTACAGTCATGAAAATGATTTATTCATATATTCTGAGGTTAAAGGAGCAATTGTGTCGAAAAAATCTAAATCGACAAAATTTGGAGTAACGAGGAGATATTGCGGGTTCACATATTTTTAAGCCTGGGTATTATTTCGCTCTCGTCATAGGGTAAGTTTCCACTTCTCGGACTATCGAATTTTAAAAGCAAAAGGTATGGTATTCATTTCATATTTTGTTATTTAATTTCATATTAATGTCAAATCCTTCATATTTCCACTGACATCTTCCATGACCTTCAATTTATCAACTGACTATATTCTGGAGTATATGGGTGAAAATTTTATACTTTGCGTTTTTTATAACTATAAAAGTTGATTTTTGTAGGGAACGTAATGCAAGATCGGTAAAGTACATGTTGTAAAGGACCATTTTCTGGGTATGATTCTAGAGAGGGTCGCATAATTTGCAGTAGTTTCTGTTTAAGACCATATCTCGCAATATGAAGGACACGAATGATAATATGATTATTATATCACTGAGATACAAACTTTTATTTGTATCGGATTTATCGAAAGTATGCTCTTGAATAACATTTATGATAGCTAATTATAAAATTCAAAATGGCGAATCAAATATGGCGGATCACAATACGAAAACTTATGTATTTTGTGGAAATTCGGTATTAGTGTGATGTTGTGGTCAATGATTGCGAATCCGTTGTCAAAACACGAAATAAGTTAATAATGTTGTGTAATTAAAGCTGATTTATTACAACAAAATATAGAATTTGTCTAATTAAAAAGTTTAAACTTATATTATCAGTATAGATTGTTTATTAATAAATATTACAACTGATAATTTCATTCCATTATTATTCTTATTTTAATTTATTATTAATATAATTATTATTATTATTATGATTATTATTGTTGTTGTTGTTGTTGTTGTTATTGTTGTTTTTGCTATTGTTATTTTTGTCGTCGTTGTCGTCTTAAAATCAAATTTAATATAAATCACTACTTTTTATTAGCAAATGAGTAATTAACACTAATTGATATTAATTCAATATTAATTATAGTGAATATTAATAATGGATCATCGAACTATAGTACATATGTAAAAAATGAATTTTTATGAAGCAACGTCATAAACACCCTAATATTAAATTTCGTAAATGTGCACAAAATATATAATTTCGCGGCGCATTTTGCTTTTTCTTTCATAATGTATGTGTATACAGTCAGAAACAGCCTTTAAACAATTTTTCTTATTAATTTTTACTATATATATTAGGATAAAGAGTAACAAATTTTTTTACTGGAGAATTTTAACTTTGAAGTCCGAAAAAGTTGACCCACACCTGCAAGACACTAAAAATGACCCATAATCCCCGAATCCCATTAACTCCAAACCACGAAAATCTATAAACCCGTAAAACCCTAAATCCTTAAAATCCCTAAAACCGCAAAAACACATAACCCCTAAAACACATAAACCTTAAAACCTATAAACCCCACACCTGTAAACCACAAAAATCCTTCAATCTTAAAAACCCGTTAATCTCAAAAGTAATCCAACTCAAAATCGTAAAATCCATAAACCCCAATAACAGGAAAGTGGGACATAAATGACATGGGACATGAATGACACTTACTAGTATATTATCAATTAATACTAGTTTTTTAGACATTTATAAATATTACACTAAGCATATATACTCGGACTAAGGTTAAGAATGATATGCATATGAAAAAGTAGACAAAAATTATCATTATTTACTTTAAAAATAGTCAAAGATTACGAACAGTTTCATTATGTACTTTTGTTAGCATTTTAATTTGTAGTTGAATGTTAACTGACTTATATTATGCGAAAACAAAAGCCAAATGTTACAGTTTAATTTTAAAACTAGCTCCATAACACAATGGGACATGAATAATATTACAGAAAATTGGGACACCCGAATATACATATGTAGAGTGAAAAAACTTTTCAGTTTTGCAATTTGAACAAATATAACTAGTTGTTTATTATTTTGGAGTATTAACTTTATTCATTCCAACGATTACAATTTTACGCATCATTCCCAACGGCTAGTAAAAAGTGCTGAAGATGTCAAATTCAAATGTCAGCTACAAGCGACTTTTGCAAAATTATCACCTTTAATAATATGATTTCAATTTTACAAAGGCGTGTACGTCTATCTGAAAGATGTATTAATAAAGCATATAGTTAAATATATATAGAAAAAAAATAGCTATACCAATTTATCGTCCATTTTCGTATTTATAAAGCAATTAACCGGAGATACATAGAAGTTAAAAGTATAACATTTTCACCCATATATTGTATGGGAAGACTTTCTATAATTTGGGAAAAAAGGTATCGAAATATTGTTTCGTAAAATGTATCTCTTGACCCAACTGACTAAATGAAACCTCGTTAAATTTGGAAATATTCATACTGAATTAAGAGATTGAATAATGACTGTTTTAATTACTCATATTATATCATTAATATAGTATTTGTGGATTAACGTCTAATTCATATTTATGCTAACTGGTTGAAGTACATCATACGTAAAATAATTTGACCTTTTTACCATCATTATTTGCATAATTTTTTAATAAAATCCATCATAATGCGTGGTGATGGAGCCGAATAATTCATGATGACTCTAGACCACTGAAAATAAATAATAAAATTCATCACGAGGAAACATCTTTCGTTGTCCAGTGATTCTAATCGGCATCGTTCTGACATCTTTACTATTGATCTCAAAACAGTGCTCGATTTGATATCTGACCTCATGTGGAAAACAGCTGAAATTTGTTACTGGGGGCTTTCTCGATCCGCCCTTAGATCTACAAAATTCAAAATGGCTGACACGACATTGGAAGTGCAACAATTGTTTTGTGTCCTTTAATAAGAGTTACAACTATCATGACCTACTTAATAAAATACTTTTGAGCTTAAAATGTATAACATAATATTAAAAAAATGGGAAAAAGTGAAGAAAAATATCTGATTAATAGTGCTGACCACTATGCCACTAAGGGTTATGGGTTTCAATACTGTAATATGTCGACATTTTTAAAATGGTCAATTCCAAACTTCCCTTGATCAACCTAGAGTAAAACGTTGAAAACTGTAGAGTAAAAGTTAAAAATTAATTTCTTGATTGGTAATGATGGGTGTCAACTGAAACGTGAATATGTACATAAATATTGCACAATTCAGCTGTAAATTCTGCTTTCTTTCAACAAACACCACATGTTTATTGTAATTTAAATTAAATATTAAAATGATTAAATGATATCGGTAGAATTGTCCAAACAGTAAAAAGGCATCTTTATGAGATCCTTAAGGTAACCAAACTATTGTAAGAAGTCTTAATAATGGTCAGAAAGACTGAAATATACGATGTCTCATGAAACAGCTCCCTTATTTAGGAATTTTGACACTCTCTATAAAATAAATGATTTACTTCAAATTAAGGAAAAGAATTTTAAATATCGTAATTTAGGATCTTTTTTCTCGCGAATTATCAACTTTAAGAACAAATTGTGAATATCAAGAAAGTTTTACAATTCATCGAGGAATAAACCAACAATTTTTCAAAATTTTTTGTAGAAATTTCAAAATTGGTTACAAACTTTAAATAAAAAATGGTTTAAAATATCACTACAAAAATTTGAAAATATTCCAGTACATTCTTCTATAATTTGTAATTTTTTGAAAAAAGCTGCTAGTTGTTTAGCAAGAGCGTTCACTTTTTTTCAATTTTTGATTTAAATTTTCATTGAGGATGCCACTTTGAGGTTTTTACAATAAAGTTGGGATAACAAAAAAATTTCATCAAATTCATACCTTTTATTCACCCTTATCCACGGCTTCAATAGAATCTGAGCATTCCAATACCGTGAAAAATTATATAAGAATAAATATTTTCACATTTTTGGCAATTTTTTGTTTATCAATCTGTATTTTAATTTAATTGTTTGCCAATTCCCATTAAAAATAGTATACAATATCTCTGTAATACGAATGCAGAAGTGCCATGTTTAACCTATGTCAGTAGTAAACGCTCTTTGGAATTTTGAACATGAAAAATATTTGAAGATTGGAAAAATCCTTTGAGTAAATATTCGAAAACATCTGACATTAAATGGGCAACAACTGTATCAGATTGCTTTAAAACTATCGATTTGTATGGCTTATCCACAGACTACACCGTTGCTCGCTGGGTTTAAGAGCCGTTGGTTTTCAACGACTTGCACTTGAAATCAACGATCCTTGACGTTATTACACCAGCCTGAATTTTAAAATAACTAGTGGTATATAGCAACGTTAAAAATCTTGAATAATAATTGATTTAATAAAACACAGTGAACAATTTCTTTGGAATTTTTAAAAATCCTAAGTTGAAAATTTATTTATTATTTGTTTTATTTATTTTTTACATGAATTACAATAAATGTGATTAAAAAACGTATGAAAAGTAAGTTGGAAATTTCATCGTAGAAATAATATCCTGCGCTCAAATTTCACCGATACTTTTTATGCAATACCTGTCTGCATTTGAGACTAAAGACATTTTTTAACTATTGTATTACGAAAATAAAAACAATAATAAGAATGTAAAAAATGTATACTGGAAAATTTTTCAAAATTGGTGTGATGAAGATTGAATTTGTTGTAGCTAGCAGATGGGACTACGACTGATATGGTCATATTTTATTTGTTCATCAATGAAGATAGTACTACCGTTTTAATTACCTAAAATGAAAAGCAATTTTTATTTATCTCAGACACGAATGAATGAAAAGAGGGCGGTGCCCTTTACAGCTCGTTAAAGCGGAGAGAACGGATGTTATTTTATTTTCTCTCGAGCATTAGCTGCGCCCTGAAATCATTTCCGACAAAACGCAGCGAAGCGTAGTCTCTGCTTGAATTGAGTTTCGTGTCGAAACATTCAAAACTTACTCTAGAATGCACATTCTGGATGAAGATCGGTTACATTGTTTAATTTTGAATAATATTGACAGTTGCATATAATTACATAATTTTATGTATTCAGTATTAGGGAAAAATTACTCATAGAAAATGAATTTTTAAGCAAAAATTTGTTTTATATTTCTATTTTGAAGGTTGGACTAACGAAATAATGACGGCGTTACAGTCACATGTTAATGTAAAAGGGAAGATTTCATAAAGTGGAGGTAAAAAAATAATGTAAAGTGCACCAATCGGAAAAATTCCAAGAAATTTATGAAAACTGGAAAAATGTCATCTCCGTTTCGAATTCTTTTCCAGATATAATAAAAATATAAATATACTTTATATCAAAATTTAACGTCTTAACAAATTTTGGTCTTTTGTGTGCCTTACTACATGTCTGCTAAAGATAAAAAAATGCTTTTTTAATACTAATTTGATAGAAATTTAATATTATTTATTTGTTAAAATTTCGTTCGAATTGAGAATCTTACGTTCTTATTTCTACATTCCAAGGCAAAGAAATGTCTCGATTAGAGTGACTTATTTCATCCTAGGTCGAGGAATATTAACGGATTTTAATATAATTACGCTGAATCACTTTCATTTTAATCTCTTTTTATGGCCTAAAAAGGACATGGAAAATATTATATTCTCTTTCCTATGTATCGTAGTTCATCTTTGGTATTTATTTTCTAATTTTATAAATTTTAATTATATCGCGTAAAAATAAAAATAAAATTATCGTTCTTTAAAATAGCATTATTTAAGAAAGAATTTGTAAATTATTGCATACGCACCCAAATCTTTTTTTTTGTCTACAACGATTGTCTACAATTGATCAGCTATAATTGATCAGATCTTTGAAATTAATTCAAGAATTTCGAAAAGATTATAGATTATGCATAAATAAAAGAACTTTAATGTACACTTAAAAGTGTCTTGATTCTTCTTTTTTCCACATCCGGAAATAAAGGTTAATTTCACTGTCATACGGTTTCTCTGTATTTTAATAAAATTTACTCTATATTTGCTGAAATTACTTGATGACTCCTTTGGTGTTTAACATGCATTACTCCTTTTAGAGCAAGCAACATTTTGTAGGGGCCTTATTCAGTTCGATTTAAAATAGTCTTTCCCACACTATTAAAAATTTCTGCAGTAATTTTCTGAAAGAGTAACCGAATTTTTTTATCGTTACGGTTTCAGAATTTTACGAAACAGAGTTTACTAATTTTCTGATATATACTTTTCTGAAATCTTTTGGTAACTTTCTGGAATTTTTTCGTAATTTTTTGAAAATGTTTCTTAATTTTGTTTCGTAAAATTCGCAATGGTAACAGTAAAAAACTTCAGTTACTATTTCAGAAAATTAACAGTGCAGGTAGAAATTTATCCATTTTTTTCTTTCATTATCCATTATTTCTCCCATACCTTTAACATAGTAAATGTGTGAACTGTCTAATACTTACCCAATAAATGGTTTCATTTCGACTAGAGTTCTGCTCCAAATATTAAAAATGTTTAGATGCTATCAAAACTGGACAACAGAATCATAGTTGTTTACATATTCAAGATTATCATAAATTGAAGGAAATATATAAACGTGAGTATTACGTGTTAGCCAGAGACATTAAACGCACCGTGATCTCATCGCCAGAATTGGTCTACGGAGGCCATACTATGTCGTCATATACATATATACACACACTCACGACAGAGTAGATCGTTCAAAATATGTATTAATTGAATATGTCATTTTTAACGGTCATCCAGAGACCTTTCAAAATTCATTACGTCATCCTGGTATGCAAATGCATCCTTTTCAGGTATTTTCCAATTTATACTTTAAGCGCGACTATTTTGGAAACAAATTCATCAAATAGATTATCGTCTGATAATTAGTTAGATACAGTCCAACAGTAGTTTGCACAACTTTACCACCGAACCTTACGAGGTAAAAAAGTATTTAAATGATTGCTGCAATTACGGCAAAATAATGTCTAATGAGATACCAATTTCACTAATAAATTATAAATGACAAAAAATGTAGTTATTCTTTATAATTGGTTAGTGTTGTAACGAAACTGTTTTTATTTCTAAAATCGTCCATTTACTTAGATAGTAATATTGTAATGTTGTATTAGGAATAATTATATTTTTAATGTTAATAATATATTGCATATGAATAACATTTTTCTTCCAATCAATTTAATAATTAGTTTACTCTAATTTTTAATGAAAAATATTACTTATTCAGCAATGTAACAATAATAATAATAATTTACTAGAGGGAACGCAAACTGTTAAACAAAATATTGTTTCAATTAAAGTAACACGTTTATCATTGAAATAAACTTTCAAACTCATTAAATTGTAGTATTTAAAAATATTTGTGCAGTGCAAAAATATTGCAATATTAAATAATTAATTCCTAAGTTGTACTCTTTAAATTTGAACGAAATAATTTTTAGTGAAAATCACTTTTCTTCTGCTCTTTAATAGTTAATGTTGACATGCAGTGTGAGTTTTCACTAGTTACGAGTGAAAATCCATTGTTTTCCACAGAATGGCTCAATTTTCATTAAAAAGAAATTTATATTCCTTCACTTTTATTATGAACATTTTTTTTATACAACATTGTCGCTTTAGATAAATGCTTTCACACTAAACTTGAACCACTTAATTTGCACAGATTTTTATGCCAGAATTTTAATAATGCATGTACGATTGAACCTAGTTCATTTATATAAACATTCTACTATTGTATTAATCGGGGATTTAATGGAATCAAAAGTAATAAAATCATTGAGTTGATTGCAAAACAAATTTATTCGAAATTAAAATTTATGTCCTAATTCTAAAACAATCAGCTTTTTCATGTAAATGCTAAGAGTCATAAGTTCGTAAAAGGCAATGACAAATACATAGGAATTTTTTCAGATTTTATTTAAATTTTGAAAAATTTGTTATCTAATATTTTTGAAAAACTCAATTCTTAAAAAATGCTAGTATATTTCTTTGATCAATTTTAAAAATGATTTGTTCTTGACAATTTTTTATAAAAGTTGCTACCATTAGAGCAAAAATATCTAAAAATTATTTTATTTTTTCTGTGAAACCAGCAACTTTTACAAAATTGTAAAGAAACAAAAATGCTTAAAAAATCGTCTAGGAATATACAATTTTTCAGAATTATTCAGTAATTTTTTAAAAGTTTAACAATGTTTCAAAATTCAACAAAAAAAAAATCTTAAAAAATTCCCGCGTTTTCCTCATTTAATTCTAAACACTTTACATTCTTATCATTTATCTGAGAAAGCTGATTGTTTTTAGTCAATTTGTCAAAGAAATTTCATTTCGGACGTCATTTTGGGGCCGACTTATTGAATTTTTTGAAAATACGCTTCAGAATAGTGAATCCCAGACATTTTGCCCATGTTATTTATATAGTCTATGATATTGTAATGCGGAAAATGATGAAAAATAACGATGAGAGTGAAAAAGAAATCTTGAAAAATCGTAATTTTTAATGATTAACCAAATTTTGTTATTTTTGAACTTGCTGTATTTTATAATACGCCACTCGAAAAAGCGGGGTTTGAGTCATAAAAAACATCTCTCACAACTTTTTTTTCATTGTATTTTAACTGTAAAAAACACTGTCAAACATCATGTTAAATTTTCGATCTTTATTGGATTAAAACTGTTTCAGTAAATCTAATTTGAAATCAATATTAAGCAAAAAATTGAATGTTAAGCTGGCCCTGTAAAATATTAAATTATCTACTCAATAAATAAGCATTTAAATCAATCGACTGAACATGTTTCCATGTTTGTTTGTTTAATTCATTTGCGTCCACGATTTTTTCCGAATTACATCTGAACTAGTGGAAAAGATAAAAAGGATTGTTTCCTTACGAATGAGCGTTTGTTTCGCATTTACATGTGATGTTTGCGACAAAGTTTTGTGGTTTATCATGGATATGATAAATATAGTCAAACTGTTGTTTTCTCCAAAAAATTAATAAGACCGATATTATGCACGCTTGTATTTTTGCCTTCCAACGATGCAAGGAAATCCCATCTTTGCTCTGGAGCATATTGAACCATCTTAATTTGCTAAATTAACGACAATTGAAGAGTTTTAACTGCGATTTTTCATGAAATTTAAAGAAACACTTCTTGTCACTGGTGCACTAAGATAAAGATTAAGGTTGTTGCAAATGTTTACTTGATTTGAGAAAATATTTATTTGAATTTTTTTAAATACAAAAGAGATATTTTTGAAATTCAATTAAATATTGTAATTGACAACGATAAAACAAATTTGGAGGTAGTGTTTCTTTAAATTTTATCCTATTTTAATGTGATTCTTCAATGTGCTGCTTTAAAGAAAGGATACGTTTATAATATTATATAACACACACAGTTTAATAAGTTTTACATTATATATTTTTATCTTTAATGTTTTCATGATCTTCATATTTACGGTCATTGCTAAAGTTTAAAATGAACTATAATTTAACTATATTTAATAACTTGTGTCGAATGTATAAAAGAACTCATGAATTATTTTTTATAAAATTTTAATATTCATTTTATTTTATTGTCAATATTAAAAATGTTGCTTTTTTAATTTATTTACATTAAAATCTAACTTATTTTATTAAAATGTACTTCCTTCATTATTTTCAGTGTTTAACGGTAAATTCAATTGCATTAAAACAATAATCGTTACCAACATATTAATTTTCATTATTAATATTATAGTTGACTAATAGAAAGCACCATTGTTCTTAAAAAAATTGAAACCTGGAAAAATAATTAATTAAACAACTTTGATTAATAACTTAAATATTCTTAATTTGAAGAATTTTGTAAAAGCGAACGGATTTCAAAGAGTGGCATCTTATTTTTTCGAGAAACAGGTTTTCTACAACTTTGTATTTAACTATGTATTTAAAAAAAAGATTACTTTTTACATTTTGTGAATGATTTTAGAGATCAGGTAAAAAATGTGTAAACATTCATTGGGTAAAGTTGTAGAGAGTCCTTCTCACACAACCAAGCGGTCATTGGTTAAAATCCATTCATGTTTCAACCGGGAATAAGAAGAAAGTTTGAGTCATTAACAAACGTTAATTAACAAATTATTTTTGCATATCTCAATTTTTTTGGAAGAACAATAATATATTCTCTCTTCAACAATGTCGATATTAGAGAAAACTAAATGCTTAGAAACGTTATTAAATATTTCCCCCAAACATGCTATATACCGGGGTCTAACTATCTCAAATAAAGTTCACAAAAAACATAAAATAAATTACACTTAAAGGTAAATTTAAGTGAATTTAAACTGTAAATTTTTAAATTTTAAATTACAACATTTCTATAACAATAGATAGAACACATTTTTTTAGCTACACAAAAAATGTTGTATACTTCGATATATATCGAATATATACTTCGGTATAAATAACGAAGGAATAACGAAAGTCTCACTCTTTACAACTATTTTAGACATTTTCGCGATTACATTTAAAAAATGATTTGGTTATTAATCTATATATTTTGTAATATTAAAATATATCGCTTATTGCAATAAATATTTTGTTAATAGTTATTTTAAAGAAAATATATTCAAAACATAAAAAATTAAATAAAAAATATAATTTCTGTTTCTGTTCATCAATTATTTTTATTTTCCTTATAAAATTTAAAATTTTGGTTTAAAATGATCATAAAAAATGACACAAAAAATAAACGGGAAGAGGTCATGACTTTTGGATTGAACTTCATCCAAGCTCACCGAGAACCAATTCACGGCCATGGATTTTAATCTTACCGATTCTTAATTGAGATTTAGTAATAAAAAGTATACAATTAAAACTCTTAAAAGAAGTAGAAATTGTTAAAGGTAGAATTATGCACGAATAGATAAGGCGTTAGGAAGATAAGACTTGAGATTTGTCAATAATGGCGCGCTTCTTTATTTATTTAAGAATGTGTTTGTTTATAAAAATATTATTGTTGAAATATCAATGAAAAGTCGAGTAAATCGCAAAGCAAAGTATCAGAATAATTCGTAATAGCTCGGTAAATAGCGCAGGGCCGTTGCTCTCCCAAGTATGAGAGAAGACCGAGTAAGAGCCTCTCCACGCTCTTTACTGCCTAACTGTAAAAGTATGTTCTTTTCCAGTGCCGTCTTCAATTTCTCTAAGACCACGCTTCTTTTTTTACTTAAAAACATATTCCATTATTCTTTCAAAAGAAACAATCCATTTACTATTCCTATCAACTCTTTTATCAAAATTTGTTTATTAAAATTAAAGATGAAATACAAAAATTGTTGGACTCAAATAAACACTGACCTGACAAAAATGCTTTCTTAAAATATGTAACATTTACAAAAATCAAAAAATAATTTGAAAAATAATTACAAAATTTAAGGAGAATGGGTTTTAACTGTTCCACAACAAATAATACATACACAGAAAAAAAAGTCTTAAAATTGTTAGATCTCAAATTAAGCACTGTAAAAGGCTTAATTTCAGTCTAAAATTGAGCTAATTTTCTTAAAGAAAGTCAATATTTGCGCTTAACCCCGTTTTGTTAGTTTTTAAAACTTTTAGTCAATATTCAGGTTCGAAACAAGAATTCTCTAACTTAGGTGTGACTAGCTCGAAAAATGTTTCTTTAAGCATAAATCTCGACTAAAATTAAACTTTGCTGTCTAAAAGTAAGACTTTAAGCGCAAATATGGACTTAATTTAAGAAAATTAGCTCACTTTTAGACTGAAATTAAGCCCTTTACAGTGCCTAATTTGAGATGTAACAATTTTAAGACTTTTTTTTCTGTGTTTAATTTATGCTAAACCAAACATAATTTTTGGAGGAAGTATAACATTGTTCCTTTCATTCATCAAAAATAAATTCCTGAAATTTAATGAGAGAAAACATCATATAATTAAAAATGAAAATTAACGACCAACAGGATACACTGTCAGGGCCTTTCGGCCAAAAATAACTTCATGCGTCTATTATGTATCCTTTTTTCTACAGGAACTTTGTAGAAAATAACTTACATCTATTTTAAACGAAAATGAAAATTACATTTACATAGACGAAAAATTAAAATGATAGTTTCGATTTGATAATTACAACATTCCTTTTGCATAAACAATCTATATTAATAATTTTGAAAGAAATATATTGCATTTGAGAAATGACATTGATTAACTACTAATATTACATCCAGAATGAAAAATTTAGAAAAATCATTGAAAGCAATAGACTCTTGGTAATCGCGAAAAATAGGGAAGATATTTTTCACCCTTTATTGCCAGTGTCTCGAAATTAATATTCTTCTGGCGTCTACTCTCGAAATTATTTATAGACACAATTTTCGTTTAAGAGAACGGCGTCTTTGGACTTTTTGTTTCACTTTCACAGAGACGAAATACCGTCGGCTAAATTCGGCTTTCCTTACCCTCAAACATCTCGTCGACGATGTGCCTTGCGAAGCTCGATTAATGTCGAAAACACCTGGTGTATTGGAAATGACTCCGATAATTCGATTTTACGGTTCCGGTGCTATAGATTGACTATAGGAATTATCAAATTCGTGGCATTAACCTCGCCTACCTTATCTATTATTATCGTGTATATCGTAAACACGATAAATTTTCCTAATATTTTGAAAATTTTCATTTTATCTATTTACTTCGTCATTACAAACTCAATTATTTTGCTCAAAATATAAGAAATTAATGAGTTATTAATGATGGCTCATATGATATTAAATGACCTCTTTTTAACTTAAATTATTTACAAATTTTTTTATTGATTTTACTGGATTTCTAAAATATGTTAACGATCGATAGAATGATCGTAAGAAAATCCAGGAGAGAAGTTCAACGATTGTGACCGTCAGCTGGCACGTGTCTGTGACATGCAATGGCTTCATGTTTCGTATCAAAGAAATATAATAATTTCCTCGACCCTTTTTCGTAAAATGAAACTTAACAGACCTTGATTAGGGTGTACATGTCACTTTACGACATTGATGAGGTAACCTACACGCTGAGTAAACAATGACTTATTGATTTTTAGTGCATTTCACTAATAAATGTGACAACACCAATAAAGTATCGGAAAGAAGAAAAAACATTAGAGTGCATTGAATTCACAGTTTCGTTTACTTAAGATAAAACAGAAATGTTTACCTTGAATGAAACCATCTGTTTTAACATTATGTAACTGGATTAGGCTTTGATACCCTGCGCGTATACTTATCTTTCTTACGATCAACATCATTGAATCGCTGAGTCTATATTATCAAAATTGTATACATTCCTGCGGATCTTTTACTACCTTATTATTATTTTACGTAATTTTGATATTAAACTGTTTTTATTCAATATGGGTATTCTAAACAAATAGTGGCATATGGTTATACTGAAAGTTAATTGTTAATCTATCCACAATATCAAAAAAATTAAGTATGTCCTTGAACTCTATGTTCTCAATTTTGTTTTCGTTTTTCTATGTAAGTTACTTCGAATTAAGTAATTAAATTAATTGCGATACAAATTAATCATTTAATAAAATTGTGCCATGCTGCTACTAATTGGTATGGTGGCATCAATAAATAACAGTTTTGTATTATCTATAATGGACTATGTCGCAGAGTTTACGCATGTAATTCAGTTAGTTTACTAAAATTTCTTATTAATTTAATATTGTTTTCCTATTTGAATTTCGATATACATTATATTCTCGTAAAATTATACTTTTGAAGATGGAACAAAATATCAATTGTTTTAAAATAATATAAATAACACAAAACTCGTAATTACACGTTCATAAATATGAACATTTCATATAAAGTACAGATTTGCGATTCAAGCATTTGCGATAAATGAGAACTGTAATGCAGCCCTCTATTGGAAAATAATAGCTGTATAAACCCTGCGACACTTTAAATTCAATAAATATGACGAACTAAAAAGACATGAGAGTAATTTAACATCATGTCTCTCGGATATTATGATATTCTTATAAAGTTACAAAACCTAACTTCAAAATTACAAAAGTAAAGAAAATGATATTTAATTTTTTAACAAAATTATTATAATTTTTTTAATAATTGAAACCGTTTATTTTGTATACTCAAAAAAAAAAGTTAAAACAAAAAAAAATTGTGACTACCTAGAATTGTGGTTATTATAACCAGAAAAAATAGTACAGTCATATATAACAAGAACATCTTTTTTAGTGTATATCATTTATAATAATATGTCGTATTTAAAGATGGTTGTCGCTTAATTTTGAACTAATAATATATACATTTATTTAACAATATAAAAAATAGTTTATTTCAGAACCGAAGAAGATGGATTTCGCGCTTTTTCTAGTTGAATTAATATGTATTATCTGACTACAAAATTACAAAGATAATTAAAAAGATTAACAAATTTATTATTAGTTTTGGTCAATCATGTTTACCAACTAATTCATGCTCATAACTTTATTTTGGATAGGTCATTCAACTTTTCATTTCTTTTCTCGTACTTTATTTTTATTAGATTGCAAATAAGACATTAAATGTTGCTAACAGAAAACCCCGTTGAAAAAATTGTATGAAATGAAAAAATGAAAAAATTCGGAAATCTATCTCAGAAATTGTTGAGAAAAAAATATCCAAAATCCGGCGAAATCCGCTTCCAGGAACTTTTTTTAATTCATTGTTATGTACGTTTTTGAAAACAAACACGATTTTCTACAAGAGACAAGAGAAGATTGACTGGCTGTTACTTATAAAATTTAAAATGTGCGCAACTGTTGTAAACAAACTGACATTGCAACATTCTTTTGCCACTTAATTATTTTATAATAATTGCATCCATCATGAGATTAACGATGTGTTGTAGTCTTATAATGCAATAACGATTTTGTACACCCGATATTCAGTTTCTAATTATTTATGTAATAAGTAATTTTTATTTAAAAATTATGACTTAAACAATTTGTGTAACACAGAAATGATTAAGGGTATGAAATATACCAAAAGTCACTAATAAAAAACAATTGTTTATAAACAAATTATTATAAACAATGAAATGGACAACTGACTATTTGTTTAAATTTTAACTCTTGTAATTTTTTCGATTTCGCCTTCGTTTTCGAGAAAATCACGATTGTTTACAAAATCGTACATTAAACAAGGAATTAAAAAAATTCCTGGAAGAAGATTTTGGGGGATCTTGGATATCTATTTCACAACGGGTTTTAAGCTAGCATCCCGAAAGAATTGGCTTTGTTGCAATTGGTTTGGGTCAAACCTTAATTATACTGGACTACCTGTACGAATTGGCGTTAAGACCACAGCTTGAACTATGAATGGTGTGCAAAGAATTACAAATGGCTGTAATGTGATACAGCATTGCTTTCTCCGAAAATTTCACAGCAAACTAACCTTTGTCAACATGTTTCTTATTTTGTTAATCCGAACCAATATTTCATATTCGTCATAACAGTCTAATAGTTGTCCCATATTTAAATTAATGCATTTTTGTATTATGTAAAAAAGCAGACATACAATAAAGACATCAAGTGCATTAAATAGCTTTGTGTTGGTATTCAAATTTCATCAATAAATAAATACTAAATATTGAAACATAAATTAAAGAGTAGAGGAAGTCAATAGAGATGTTTACTATTTCACTTTTATTGTACAAAAAATCCGAAAATTGTCTCTAAAAATAATTAAACTTTTTTATTGTTGCAGTATTGCTAAAGTAAACAATAATTTCTAATAATTTATTTTCAGAAATAATTACCATATTTTATGTATTGAAAGTAGGTGTTAAAGTACAAATCTACAATAAAAATGCAAACTCTGCAATTTTCAATCCATTGGCATTCATTAAAACTACTTTAAAAAGACCTGCGATACGAAAAGAAAGTAAAATGTCTTCGGAAGCGCATAATGAGTGTTTTGTAATTGTCAATCACAAACGCTTATATCCGATTCATACGTTTCATTACTCGCACCGTTAATGGTATAAACTGATATAAGAATGGATCATCAAACGTATTTTTTTTTATTTCATTGTAATATTTATTATTACTAAAACATTATGAATTACTGTGCCGTAAAAAAAAAGGAGCAAAGAATCTTTTTTTATTATGAGTGTGCAACAAGAAACAAATTAAAATATAGGCTTGTGATATTATGTATAGAAAATCATCTGAAAATCATTAACATTTATTGTGAAAAATTATTTTTGAAATATCTCATCAATATTTCTCTTGAAATGTATAATACTTTTGTATATTCACATATTCCAGTATTTTAAAAGATCCCTTTATGACGTGTCAGTAAACAAACTCTGACACTTGCATAAAGAAAAAAAGTCATCGGTAGCATCGTCATCCCCCAAAGTGTGTAAAACTTGACTCTAAGCTTTGAAAATGGAAACAGCCAACATGATATACACAACACTGCTATAAATGTCAACTTTAGATCCCTGACTAATAAACGACTTTGGGTCATTTCTCACTCAGAATATTGCAGGGGAGAATATTCGAATTTGGTCTGCTAGCATTATTTTATTTTCCAAATTGCTATTCGTTAGGACTAAATCCAAATACAAATTAAGATTTACTAATAGACATAATTGATGATGACCTCATCTGGTCCTTGATATTATTATGTATATATATATATGAATATTGTTTAACAACTTTTTATTTTTTGTTTTACACCGATATGGAATTTAAATGGGAAACATCAATATTATTTTAAATGCAAATATTAGGAATAATAAAAAATTTTAAAGTTTATTCAACTTACCTACATGTCTATTTTTATCCGAAAGATCTTTAGCATAAAACAATTACGTAAATTTAAAAACATTTTAAATGACAAAATGTTAACTTCGTGTCATTGAATAACATGGGCTTTTAATTAATCATACGGAGAATAATTTTCTCAGAAATTGTACCATTCCAAATGGTAATTTTAGGACATATTTGAAGAATGAAGGAAATAGCCATTATTTCTGGCAAATATTACTTAACTTTTTGTCGTTTTTAAAGTTTGACTTCCAGCAAGAACTTATAGTCATTTTTATCATAAATAATTGCAATTTTTGTCATTCTGCAAGTCTATCCTCAAAACCATCAGGAATGGTAAAATTTCCGTGCAGATTTAACTACGCAGAGAAGAATTGCATTGGAAATTATATCATCTGAAATTGCAATTAAAAAGCACATTGTTGGGAAAAAATGATTCAAAAATTTGAAATTTTGCCTAAGATATTGCAATTGTTACATTTTTGCGTTAAATACGGTAAAATGGTACGTTTTCGAATACTGAGTTTTCTAAAATAACGATTTTTAGATGGTAAGATTTTAAAGACAATTTTTCTTTTCGTATGAAGCGATGTGAATAACACATAATTATTTTATGTATTGCATGTATATTTTTGATACATAATATGTCAAAGGTTGCAATAATGAAAATAAATGTTGAAAACACTGCAGGGTATTATATATACTACTATATTGAACATTTGGAAATTTGACGTTTTTTGGTACACTAGTTCGGTAAAGAATTGAAGTATTTGTTTTCCCATATACGATTTTCGTTTTAAATACTTTTCTCTACAGCATTTTGAATGTTACTTCCAGAAACTTACAATTTCTAAAGAAAAGCATTCTGAATAATTTTTACCAATTTGCCAATTTTGTCACGAAGATGTCCCCGATGATCTTGTTAAGCTTTTTCATTCTAAAAAATTATTTTTGTACGTTATACAATTTAAACTATTATAGGATCCCTAACTGTGTTGCAACGTGTGTACGTTCTTCTTCAAATGCGATTGCACCGACACTTTACGATCTTTCCCCTTTACACGTTCCTTAAAATAGCACTTCACCCATTCCTAAGTTATCCTAGCTTTCATCACAATCAAATTATACCAAAAAAGGACATTAAGAATAAATAAAAAATGCCTTTCAAAGAATATTGTTTTCAAATATTTGAGTTCAAAATTTACTTTTTTTTTTCATGATTTATTTTTACAAATTTTGAACAATTTATCTGTTTTGAATGTGTATATTTGGGGCTGATTTTATTTGATAAAATGCCACTACAATCTGCAATCTAATTAACAGCTATAGATCAGAGCACAAGGTTACTAGAACCCTGAAAAAAGGCATAAATGATTGTAAACATATAATAATAGAAGGATGCGAAGTTGTTGACTCTACATTAATTTTAAAATTCGGAATATTAATATACAATTTTAAAATATACCAAACAATAACTATTTTTACTACTGGAGTTATTTTCATTTAATTCATTTTATTGTATTTTTCTTTCTCGAATGTTTAAAGTGGCTATTTAACAGGACAAATCCTATTTACCAGAAATATGTAATTTATCTATTTTTTCTAATCCTGCGTTTTATTTTGTAAAGCGGTTGGATTAACTAATATTTTTTCTACGTGTAAATAAAAGAACAGACAACTCTCTTCATTCCAAAAGGACCTCATATCATTAAAAACGAGATTTCATACGTTTGTGAAATTCATCGTTGCTTATAACAATACCTTTGCGAAAAAATACATAGAATTGACATTTATTAATCACATATCTTTACGAGAAGAAAACATGACATTTCGACGTATTTATGTGAGCGAAGCCACTTTCTACCGTTTTCCCGAATGTATCAAATTACGTTTTCATGTTTTGAAATTAATTTTACCGAAATGTGTTTCAATTTTACTATACTATTCTTATTAAAAATTATATTATTATTAAACTATGAATCATGATTAATTTAGTTCTATTTTTATGACGTCATTTACTTTTATATAATAAAGAACACCAGTAATTTTAAGCAATTACATACAAAATTTTTTTTAACAATTACCAAAAAAATTACATAACAAAATTCTAATATGTTTTACTTGCCCTTTGTAAATTCAAATACGCAGATTGAATGCATATTGCAAGACGTGTATCCAACACATGCAAAACGCATATGTCTACACGCATTTCACGACAACATGAAATCGTGATGATCCAATTATAAATGTTCTCATATATAAGTGCCCGTAGATTTCTAACTCATTTGTCAGCGTTTATTACACAATTACCAAATATAGGTTATGTTAGGTTAGGTTAGGAGAATATGCTTGGATTCGGTAATTTGTAAATATATAATATTAACTTTTATGATATCCAAAAAAAGATTTTTATTTTGTTGTACTATACAAATTCAACTGTTTAAATCTAGTATTTTATGATTAATAGAGCAATCTAAATCAAGTTTTAAAGCGACAAGCCGTTATTTGCGGGAGTATCATTACGGTTCTTTTATAACTTTGGTGCTAGAACATTTGTAACAAATGGGAAGAAAATTTTCTTTTAAACTTCTAATAAATGTTGTAAAATTACACGCTTTGTTGCAATTTTACATTTGATGTAACTTCATAATAGTTTCTTGTCATTTTGGAATGTATTTGGCTCACACGGACGGCAGTGCATGTGCGTGACGCTTACGACTTACGTCTTTCAGAGACGCACACATAGTTCGCCAGAACACCCATAGCTCCCCTACTTAATTTTTACACTATTTGCTAGAAGTTTCCAACTAACAATTTAAAAACAAATTTACAAACTTTTTTATTATAACAATTTATTTACTGCATTTTATCATTACAAGTTGGTTCGTGCTCTCGCTTTGCACGATTTGCACATGATTATCATATTTTGCTTTTGTTAATTTTTGAAATGGCTGCAGAATGCTAAAAATGTTTAGAAATTGAGGAATTCTCTGCTTAGGTTACACAAGTTTCTCTGAAGTTTGAACTTTAGAGTGTAGTTTATTGATACCTAGCCAGTAAAATAAAAATTAGATCAAGATGATCTCCAAACGAGCTGTTAATAATTCAATCATTCAATAAATCGTCATTTTATAACGTTTTTTTTGAACTTAAGTTACTAATGATCTCATAATAATATCAAGTTCAGAAAACCCCCACGAAGTGACGCATCTCGCCTCTTGCAGATCAAATTACAAAATCGTTCTGAAGAATTTTTTATGTTTACTCTCTAGGTATTTCCAGAAACAAAATTAAGTGCTGTTGAACATTTTAAAGATGTCTGTTATATTCATTGTAAGTAAATATGGGCTACGCGCAGATAAATTTTCGGTTGAGACTGCGCTCCCTGGAAGTATAGTATCCGCGCAGGCTCTGCCAATTTTAAAATGGCAATTAAAATACGAAAGCATTAGAAAGGAACATTTTTATGAAAAGATTCACTTTTATTAGACCTTTAAGAATATTTAATCATAATTTCCAGACGATTTAGTTGCTAATAATTATCTACAACGGTGTGTCAACGTTTTTAAAAAAGATAAAATCCGTACTTTTTTTCATTCTAATGCTTCCGTATCGAAAACGGTGCAGAATTCACCGAAAATGCACTCAACCTTTTTCAAAGGGCATGAAATTTCCAACAAAAAAGTCACAGATGGTTATAGTCTAATGTAAATAGGTTAGCCACAAATAACGCTGGAATGTTGTGTTTGCAAGTTAATGATGAACATTCTGGAACCTCTATTGTACATATTGCATATTCCATCGGTGCTCATATTTTTTCGTAGTTTCTTACTTTTAGGCAAGGCGTATAAAACCAAACTTATTTCGGGCCGTTGTTTAGGATTGAATTATACAAGTTTTTAGGTGTCAAAAGTTGATCATTAAGCTAAGTGACTAAGCTTTTACGTACAAATAAAGTTGCCTAATTTTTACATTCGACGACTCTGTAGGATATGGAAAAGCACTGAAAAGTGAGTGGCTTAAATTATTATTATTATATTTCACCTTCTCTAAGTTTGCATTGAAAATCAAGAAATTCGGTTCGTTTTTGTGCGTTAATATAAGTATTTTACCCTCTAATTGAAATTGGGTTAACAATTTTAATCCTTTTGTATTTGTACTTTGAATCCGTTAAAATTTATTAAAATGCATCCTATTCTTAAGCAATTTAATACATTTCTATACCAATAAAAAATATTAATTAATTTTTCGTTATACGTTTTAAATTTTGTTATTTTCTAGGATACTTTTGGGTGCGGATTGATTGAAACAAATTTTCTTATTCGAAAATGTTGATACGTAAGCAATAATGGCTTACTTTTTTGGATTAATATATGAATTCTAAATTATAGTTCCCATCCAGTAATCCAAAATGTACTGGAGGGGATAGTAATACATTCATTTTATTTCGTTTGAATCCCTTTTTGTCTATCTCGAATACTTTTGAATGCAGAAAACTTGATATGCTGAATATTTTATTATTTGAATACGTATGAACCAAAAAATAATAAAAAAATTATCTCTTCAGAAAATGTATTTGTGAAAGTTATGAATGCACCTCTATCCTTATAAAATATAACATTTGAATACATTTGAATCTAAATATAATGTGACATAAAAAGTATAAAAAGTATGTTAAATCACAAAAGAAAGTGTTTCCCAAAATCCGATTACATTTAAATCTAAAAATAATATATTGTTGAAATTGCGCAACATAATGAAATATTTTGAATACAAAAATATGAAGCTGTAAAAAGTTTAAAATGTAAGGAATGCATTTCAATACTAAAAAAAGTATTTAACGAAATCCCAAATATTTTTGAATCCAAAATAATGTGATGTTTAAAAGTACAAAATGTGAAGAATGTATTTCAATAAAAAAAAAGTACGGGAATTTGGAATTATTTTGACACATTATTTGAATCTGTATTTTGACCATTTCTAATACTTTTAAATTTTAAAAAATCTGAAAGTTATGAATACGAAATGTTGATTTTGAAGGCATATGAATTCGAAAATAAAATGCTATAATATTCTAAAATTAATGAATGCATCTCTTTACTTGTCGAATGTAAGAATGCATTTATTTTGAATCTAAAAATAATGTATCATTGAATTAAAAAATATAACGAATGCATGCGTATCCCAAAAACATTATAACACTGAGATTTTTAATGCATTGGAATCACAAAGTAATGTATATTAAAGGTGCATAATAAACAAGGAATGCATTTCAAACCCATAAAAATACAGGCTGAGCTATTTTTGCTTTAAAGTGTATGTAATTTCATTTTGAAAAATCGTTTTTATATTCAAATTTATTTGAGAGGATAATATTTTCTTTATTAATGTTAATTTGTGTATTCAAATGCATGCATCATTTTTAAATATTTTTTCTTTTATTTAAAAGCATTAAAGATTGAAAATGCATTCTTATCCACTTCGGATTATTGGGGAATTCGTAGTAACGAATAAAAATGCATTTCCAGACTATGAGAATCAGATAATTCGCATGGATTCAAAATTCCTATGGGATCGGGTATTTATAAATATGGGTATACGTTTTTTTCAAAGGACGAATTCAAAATGCTTAAAAATGAATGCTATATTTTTTATTTTTAGAAATGCAATATTTTTTTTTATCCATTTCCGATTTCTGTGTATGGTGCAATTTTTCTTAAGGTAGTTAAGCCACGGTATATAGTATGTTTGGGAAAAATATTTAATACGTTTTCCAATAAATTTTCATTATTAATGATATTGTTGACGAGAGAAAGCATTATACTATTCTTAAAAAATTAAAACCTAGTAAAATAATTTATTAAATAACTTCTATTAATGACTCAATTAATAAATTTTTAGTATATATATTTAGTATATATAATTATTTTTTATTTTAATTAATAGTATTTTTTAAAAATGAATTTTTCGAAAAAAAAATGCCTTACAACTTTACCGTAATCGATCTCATAGAGTGATGGTAAATAATACATCCATCTTGATTTCAGTAATTTATTATTATTATTATTAACGTCTTTATTGGCAAATATAAAACTAATGTTCTCTACAATGTATTATTATACACACTTATAGCTAGAAATACATATGCCAAGAGGTGAGTTACAGGTGATGATGTTTTCCAAACTGACCTAACTTAAAAGAGCCTCCGTAAGCTCCTTGTAAAAAATGCCCGTTTTAAATGGCTGTTTTCGGTACCTGGACATTTAAAACTTTTCTTAAACCAAATGGTTATTTATGATGTACCAATAAACCATGAAAAATTTCAAAATGAGCATTTGTTCCGATTACAAAATATAGTGGGTCAACATTGCATCAAAAGGGACTATAATACATAAAGCTGCTATGTATATTTTTTAAACAAGATCGTTTGGGTCGTCATATATAACCAATTTGCATAAAAAAGTTTCAAAATTCGAGGTACGAAAAAGGGGCATTTTTTGCCGAGGCTTTTTTCAAAAAATATAGTAACCTCCCTGGTGAAAATTTCCGTAAAATCATATGATAAATCATTGTAATTCATTTTCTCATATTATTATTATTTCTTATAATTACATGAGAAATCACATGAAAAGTTTCCCGGATCGACTGATATTTTAAAAATCTCATATGATTTATCATATGATATTACGAACATTTTCAGTAGGGCTGGTTTTTCCTAATGTTAGAAAAAATTAATTGCACATTTCAAAACATTTTTATTACTAAAATTATCGCCATTTTCTAATAATAATCTGATTAAAAAAATTTAAAGAAATGCATATAATTGAAATAAAAATAATATAAGTAAAATAGAATATTTATTTTCAAACCCCGATTTTTGGTCCATCGTCCTCCTCAGAGATCTGTGGTATGTGCATCACTAAACCAATTCTTATTTCCAGATGTCGACCAGTGTTCGCACTCCACGGATTTATGTATATATTTGGCTCCATTGCATTCAACCCATTTTGGAGTTGTCCACACGCCATTTTGCTTCCATTTTCTTCATGTTTTCTCTGGTTTATTATGAAACAAAAATCAGTTAATATAAGCCCGGGTCGAAATTTATCCATTTTTTCTTAGACTGACCATTTCCCTTATGCCTTCAACATGGTAAATAAGAATGTTATACAAGAATTGTACAAAAAATTCATTTCTACCCGGGAGTATATTAAATAATTTACTTTGAACGTTTCCTTTGTTGTATTCTCAGCGGCCATGATGTGTCTCGTCCCGCGGTTCCTGAAATCTAGTTCTATGATCCAATAAAAATCTTTTTTTCACGTCACAAATAATATATTTATGAAATCGCCCAGCCACAAAGAAGTGCATAAAGAAAAAGGATTAAGAATGCCATGGAGGTACCAACTCCATGTTTCTCGTCAATTCTCGAACCTATTTTTTATTCCTCGAAAAAATCAAGAAATGTACGGTTTGAACCAAAAGAGTGAACAACTTTTTCGTAGCCCCAGGCAAGTATTGCTCAGAACCGAAAAAATTTTGGAAAATGCTTGATAAATGATAAAATTCCATTTTAATTATGGAAGGTTCGAGAATGAAAATTGGAACGTTTTGGAACGTTCAAGGGCTACATCTGGAGGTGTGGGATGCAAGAGGAAAGTCGGTGTAAACTTCCGAAAGGAATGGCCTCTCCTGCGTCCCGATTTTTACCTTTGGATTTATTCGGAATAAACAAGAAAATGAAAGAACGCTTCCACAATCTTCTCTCGAATCCGGATGGCGGGATCGTTCGGGGCGTCGGCGTCTTTCTATCTCCGTCTCTTTCTATCTCATACTCTATGGCCGAGACCGTTGGTCCGTTGCCGTTCCTCGCCATTCTCCGCGCATTATACCGAGGCTATAAAAGGGCTGCGTCGCGGGCTGCCTCTCAGAACGCCGTAATCGTTTGAACAAGCATCATCGCCAGCTTCGTTTAAACGAACCGACGCCAAGCCTTCCTTTTTTTAATTTTCTACGTTGCGAAACTAAAAACTTCTCAAAATGGTAAGTCTTGAATTTCTTTAACGCGGTACCGCGATCGTCGATTGTGAAGTTCGCGAAAAACAAAAAAGAGAGTTCGAGCTGCACAGTGATTTTCATTTTCTAACGGTCACCGGCCGCCATTTTAAATGCCTCGTGGAATTCGCGCCTACCGGCTTTCTCGATTTTTTCCCAATTTCTAATAAAGTCATGACGAAATCGATAAGAATTACAACCTCACGGGAACCCGAGAGATTTACCAAGTGATATGCAAATTTCTTTTCGATGGCCAACAATTCTCCGCCCAGAATGCAAATACAAAAGAATTCAAATTTGAATTCTTTCTACGAATCCGTTTTCTGTTTATTACTTTATTGTTACGAAATAACTGAAATTTTGAAAAATTCTCAAAATTTTTTATTGCAAAATAATTTAAAATTCAAAGTGACCAGAATATTAATTAAACTATTTTTAAAAATTTTTCAATTTTTTAATATTAAAAATTTATTGTAAAATTTAATTTTTTCTATAAAAAAAACTAAAAAAACCTTTGTTTTTTGTTTTAGCGTGAATGTATCTCCGTACACGTTGGTCAGGCTGGAGTCCAAATTGGTAATGCCTGTTGGGAACTTTACTGTCTCGAACATGGCATTCAACCAGACGGCCAGATGCCGTCTGACAAGATGATGGGAGGTGGCGATGACAGTTTTAATACCTTCTTTAGTGAGACTGGTGCAGGCAAACACGTTCCCAGGGCCGTGTTTGTCGATCTCGAACCAACAGTAGTTGGTACGTTCATGTCCCATTGTTTATTATCAACAACAATTTTAGTATCGTTAAAACTAATTAACTTTGATTTTTAGACGAAGTTCGCACTGGAACTTATAGACAGTTGTTCCACCCGGAACAGTTAATCACAGGAAAAGAAGATGCGGCTAACAATTATGCTCGTGGACACTATACAATTGGCAAGGAAATCGTTGACCTTGTACTCGACCGTATTAGGAAACTCGCCGACCAATGTACTGGACTACAGGGCTTCCTCATCTTCCACTCGTTCGGAGGTGGTACCGGTTCCGGATTTACATCCCTGTTGATGGAACGTCTCTCTGTCGACTACGGAAAGAAATCCAAACTCGAATTCGCCATCTACCCAGCGCCGCAAGTTTCCACCGCCGTCGTTGAACCTTACAATTCGATTTTGACGACGCATACAACTTTGGAACACTCCGATTGCGCTTTCATGGTCGATAACGAAGCTATCTACGACATCTGCAGAAGGAACTTGGACATCGAACGACCCACCTACACGAATTTGAACAGACTGATTGGCCAAATCGTTTCATCGATCACAGCCTCCCTCAGATTCGACGGTGCCTTGAACGTTGACCTCACTGAGTTCCAAACGAATCTGGTACCTTATCCACGTATCCACTTCCCTCTGGTGACTTACGCACCTGTCATTTCAGCCGAGAAGGCATACCACGAGCAACTCTCCGTCGCTGAAATCACAAACGCTTGCTTCGAGCCAGCTAACCAGATGGTCAAGTGCGACCCAAGGCACGGAAAGTACATGGCTTGCTGCATGTTGTACCGAGGTGACGTCGTACCCAAGGACGTTAACGCAGCCATTGCTACGATAAAGACAAAACGTACCATCCAATTCGTCGACTGGTGTCCAACCGGATTCAAAGTTGGCATCAACTATCAGCCACCGACTGTCGTTCCCGGTGGTGACCTGGCTAAGGTCCAGCGAGCGGTGTGCATGTTGTCGAATACAACAGCCATTGCCGAGGCTTGGGCGAGACTGGACCACAAGTTCGATCTCATGTACGCCAAGCGAGCTTTCGTTCACTGGTACGTAGGTGAGGGTATGGAGGAAGGCGAGTTCTCCGAGGCCCGCGAAGATTTGGCCGCCCTGGAGAAGGACTACGAAGAAGTCGGCATGGACTCCGTCGAGGGTGAAGGTGAAGGAAACGAGGAGTATTAACTCGAATGACTGAAATTTTTATTTAAAACTGCAAATTATTTACTTTTCTAGTGAATCGGCTTGTGATCTATGTGCTTAATAAATGCACCGCGATTCGAATACGAAATTGTCTCGATTTCCATCATTACCGCACGCTGTTCCCTTTTCCAGAAATCCTTATTTTGTTAACGGTTTGAAACCATATACAGAACTTCTTGATTCATATACAAGTATGTACAGATTCGCCGTTTATTAGATATATTTATATTGATACCTATAAATATACCGACAAGAAATTGTAGTCTGTTGTACATTATTTAGAAATTAAAATATATTTTTTACTAGGAAAAAATAAATGTTTCTAAATGTCCGAAACTCTTTGCATTGATCAACAGAACGGAAATCGTTGCGGCGAAACGTGAAACTAAAAAGATCTGTTTTCTCTCGGTAAAATCATTTTCTTAGATGATAAAGTAGAATAGTTATCGACAGTCGGTAATTTTTAATTACATTGTGATTAATCTCTGTAAATATGCATAGGTTAGCTACTTTCATTTTTAGCCGTAGTTTTAAAAATATAAATTATTCCATTTATACTATACACATTGTGTTTATTTATTATGACGAAGAAAAACAATTGTTCCTGTCATTGGGCAGGTAATTCCCGTTTATGAAATTAATAAAACCAGAACCATACAGATATTAACATTTATATGTATTTTAGCAATATTTTTCTAAAAATGGAAGGAAAGGACTTTGAAAATTTTTGTGGAATACTCAGATTTTTGTCAATCGTATTGAGAAGTTGAGTCGAAAGTAGTTAATTTTACTATTTTTAGTTAATATTATTTATCCAGTAAACGAAAAAGTATTCCGAATGATTGGAGATCAAGAAATGCGATACTATGCCTAAAACTCAAAAAGGAATGCACTAATATAATAAAAAACCAACCGCCATTAGCTGCACTAACAATAATTCCATTAAACAAAAATTTCCAGAAAAATTCTTAGTTAATTTGACTACTTTTTAACTACGCAGAGTAGATTGATGCGATTCAAGAAAATTGTCTAAGTTACAGTTACTACCGTAAAGAAGTTAAATCAACTAAAAATGTAGTTCTGTTAAATTCAATTAAAAATATATCACTTCAGCATGTTGAATAGTTTTAAGTGTACCAGGTAGTTAGACTTTAAAAAATGATTTTATATGTAGTAGAATTAACTGCCAAAATGTCGTTTCCATAATTATATCTTTTGTTGATTTAACTCCTTTATGGTCGTAACTATAACCTATAAAATTCCGTTGGGGACCTATTGAAATACTTTCAGTAATTAAAAAGTTGTGAAAAATCAACTAAGATTTTTTTTTTTTTGTACAGACAAGAGATTTTTCAGAAAGTCCTCAAAATGAGATCCTAATTTTGACGTCTTTATGGTTTGCGAAGATGATATCATAATGTCGTCAGAATGCGATAAACCGTGTGATCATAAAGGTGTATTAACCCCCTTTGACTTATGAATTTTTTTTCAATGAAAGTTTTTATCTTAAATTTGGTATACAGGGGTTTTTGGAGCCGCTGATTGGAATCCGAGCAAAATTCTGAGAAACGGTAATTTGGTCTTATATTGGATCCGCCATTTTGAATCTTGTAAATCTGACACCGAATTCAAATCAGCGGTTCCAAAAATCCCTGTATACCAAACGTCAAATAATAGTAACTATTGTAGTAGTCCTTCCCTTACAGTAGTCCCCATCCAAAGTTATACTGTCGGTTCTTTCAAAATGGCGGACGATTCTCCAAAGTTATAGCCCCTCACTATCTCCACTTCCGCAATGGGAGCTTCTGCGTGTGAGAGTCGCGAAGCGAGTGTGGCTCAGCGAAATAACGTGGTGGGGGAAGGAAAGGAAGAAACTGATATAACATTGGAGAATGCGAATCTATAACTTAAGATAAACATATAACTTAACGACATAACTTAGGGCAGGGACTATTGTATTCTAATGCCTTCCCTTATTCTAATTTTTTCTCGTGTACTCTAATATTTCCCCTTATACCGCACCTACTACATACATACTTTCCTTAGAACCACATATGACACATAACTGCGCATGCGCTGCGAAAGAGAAAGAGAGGGGAAAAAGCGAAACAGGAAACGTAAATACAGGACCGCTCAAAAGTATGAACTCACCCTTGCGGCATTTTGGTTAAATTCAAATGTTGATATCTCATCGCCAAATTAACGTACGGGGAAAATAAGGAAAGGGAATTAAAGAGGAGACTTTCAGCTTCTCTTTCGCGGTGGTTTCATTTCTATATATACATTTCTGTACGAACTATGCTCGATTTACTAAAGTCATTTTTTCTTATTATTTTTTTCTTTTTCAATCCGCTCCCATTTTTTTAAAAATGTACAACGTGTAATCGAAAGGTAATCCCTATAGCTTTAATTTGCCTCTTCGGGATTTTGTCCAATATTTTTTACAAATACTCATTCAATTTCGAACAAAATAATGTGATTTTTTGTCAATCGGCTATATCTCGGAAAATTTACGTGATATAAAAAATATTTAAGACACAAAAAGTTTCACTTTTTTAATTGTCTATTGGCTGAAATTTTTTCAAATTTGTACAAGGAAATTTTGTTAATCCTATTTTTGTCAAAACGCTTTTGTGCTGCGATTATTAACAGATCTAGATTTGCATTTCAACTATGCTCAGTTTGAAATATAATAATTCATGTACATGTATTTATAAATGAACAATGAACTTTATTTTAACATACATAGAAAATATCAACAATTGAGGACGTGGATCTTAAAAGGGGTCGCGCTCTCAAACGGTCGGAAAAGTATTGTCCACGCGTAACAATGAAATCTAAGGGAGACTTTATTCAATAAATGTTGTTGACTTGAACTAGTCATATCTCCTCAAAAACTGCATGAAAAATTCTGAAATTTTCAGGGTACATGCACAAGATAGTGGCGAAAGAGATTGGTGAAGTTAAGTTAACAAAATATCTGCCGAATTATTAATAATAATTAACAAATGTAGAAGTAAATTTAATGAGCTCGAAAATTCGCCGTTTGCGAGCAATATCGAGAAAAAGTGTGTTACAAAATTTACTTTAGAGAAAACTTCCAGTGGGAAAGTTGTTCGTCAATGTATGACGAAGATTTCTGCAAAGTTTCAAATTTTTTGGAACTAAGATGCGTTAATTATACGTCATTATCTAAAAAACGCGTGGGGCGCTGATGCCGGCGATTCTGCGCGCTTCATTTCATACACCACATACAAGGAACATACGAGGAACAAAACATTCTGTATAAATTTATGATTAATATTACTTTATTTATAGACTTAATAATATTTTGTTGTATTTTTAATTTATGTACAGTACTTTTTCAACGCAGATTAGTTATTTCCTTTCAGCCATGAAAGGTTTACAGGAATCGCTATGGCTTTTTCTTCCCGTTCTTCTTGAATTATTGTTTTTGTCGCTCATTATGAACAAAATTTACTGATCACGTCATGAAAAATACTTATTATAATATTAAATACAATATTTCATAAGACAAAACGACTTCCCTTACCTTACGGGACTCGACGTGCATGAACTTGTAAAACATTGTTGTCGTATAATAGAAGAGGCGGAAAGTTTAAAAATATTACATCTTATATTAATCTAATATAATTTGCTAATTAACTAATAAGTATTAATTTATAATCAATATCAAGCATAAATTTATACAGAATGTTTTGTTCTTCGTATGTTCCTTGTATGTGGTGTATGAAATGAAGCGTGCAGAATCGCCGGCATCAGCGCCCCACGCGTTTTTTAGATAATAACGTATAATTAACGCATCTTAGTTTCAAAAAATTTGAAACTTTGCAAAAATCTTCGTCATACATTGACGAACAACTTTCCCACTAGAAGTTTTCTCTAACGTAAATTTTGTAACACACTTTTTCTCGATATAGCTCGCAAACGGCGAATTTAATTTACTTCTAATTTTGTTAATTATTATTAACAATTCGGCAGATATTTTGTTAACTTAAGTTCACCTATCTGTTTCGCTACTATCTTGTGCATGTACCCTGAAAATTTCAGAATTTTTTATGCAGATTTTGAGGAGATATGACGAGTTCAAGTCAACAACATTTATTGAATAAAGTCTCCCTTAGATTTCATTGTTACGCGTGGACAATACTTTTCCGACCGTTTGAGAGCGCGACCCCTTTTAAGATCCATGTCCTCAATTGTATTCATGTATATATGTACATATATATTCAATTTTGCTTTCTTCAAAAAAAAAAACGCGCCACGCGCTTTGCGTGAAACATCCTAATAGTAAAGACAAAGATAATCTTGAACTTGATCATAGTTTAAATGCAACTTTGCATGCGCAAATGATTGTTGCATAAAAAATGTTGAAGTCGACAAAATACGGTAGCAAAAAATGTCCTTCTAAAAATTAAAAAAAATTTCAGCCAATAGATAATTAAAAAATGGAACTTTTTGTTTCTTAAACATTTTTTATATCACGTTAATTTTCTGAGATATAGCAGATTGAAAAAAAATACATTAATTTGTTCAAAATTGAATGAGTATTTGTAAAGAAATATTAGACAAAATCCCGACATATTAGACAATTTCCCAAAAGAGGAAAATTAAAGCTATAGGAATTACCTTTCGATTACACGTTGTACATTTTACCTGCAATCATTAAAAACAAATGGGAGCCGATTGAAAAAGAAAAAAAAATGACTTTAGTACATCGACTACAGTTCATAGAGAAATGTATATACAGCAATGAAACCACCACGACTGAGAAGCTGAAAGTCTCCTCTTTAATTCCCTTTTTTTATTTTTCCCGTACGTTAACTTGGTGATGAAATATCAACATTTTAATTTAGCCAAAATTCCGCAAGGGTGAGCTCATACTTTTGAGCGGTACTGTATATCATATTTTTATCCATATTTTCATCATAAAGAAGTCATAATTAAGTAATAAATTTTGAAATGAATAATATTTACTAATAACTACTAATTAAGAATATTTAAATTTATAAATAATGCCTAGAAATGAAATTCTATATGTATAAACACATAACGTAGTTAAAGTTACACTGCTAAAAATGTTTGGATACTTTTATGTTACCTGAGTAACAGAATTTTACTAAAACCTATAACAGACTAATTATGCAGTAGTATGAGAAAATTACGAAACTTGTAACAGAAACATGATTATGAATCAGCGAGCGAATGTGAAGTTAGTTCGATTTATCGTCGCCAGGGGCAAACGTTGGAATCGCTCAGGAGGCGCTCGCGATTCCTGTTGCAGAAGTTGGATTTCGTTTCGATCATAAGGGATTCCATTGTCTAGCTTCAATCATAAAGCATTTTTTATCCGAATAGTATAACATCATTATCATTATGACGATGCGTCTGAGTATAATGACAACATATGAATAATATTTCATTATATGCTGAAAATTTATATGCCAATGTTGGTTCGATAAATTTGATACGTTTTATATAATTTATGTATGTAATTAACAACAAATCAACTTAAATCACTAAGAATTTAAGTAAATAGCTATATCAAACATATTGCTAAATTATATAATGAAGCCCACACATTTTGTATTTATCTTACACATTTCTGTTACTGTATTTTTTAGAAAATTCGTAACGAAATTTGTATCAGTGTACATTAAACCTTTGAAGCATACATTTATTTCTCTTCGCAAAAAATAGCTGAAACTGGTTACTCAGGAGTTTTCGGGGTCGCTGATCACGAATCCGGACTCAGATTTAAAAAGTTCAAAATGGCGATTCTAACTGGGCTAACCAAATTCATGAAATCAATGGCGATTAGGATAAAAAGATTAAAAGATCCGGTGTGTAACTACCGCATTCAGCCGAAACCGGAGAGACGAACGAGAAGGACGTGGTAATTATTTTTGGAATTTGGTACGCCATATTAGTTCCGCCATTTTGAATTTTCAATAACTGAGGCTGGATTTGTGATCAGCGACCCTAAAAACCCCTGAGTACCCAGTTTCAGCTGGATCAAGTAATTTTTTCTGAATTTGGTCCGCCATATTCGATCCATCGTCTTGAATTTTTATAATCTGAGGCCGGATTCGTAATCTGGGAGCCTGAAAACCATAGTATACCATAGGTTTCAAAAATACGTTAAATAGTTTTCCTAGTAATGCTTTTTTCTTGAAAAAAAGCGTCATTTTTCAGTATTAATTTATTTATATAAACAAATTTGCAGCAAATATTGACTAATTGCACATAATTTCAGGTTCTTTGATATGTTGCGATATTAAAATAACAAACAAAAACGAAAGAATCGATCAAATTTTGACTTAAAAACGAAAAAACGGTGAGGAAAAAGGTGGTACAGATTCTATACCACTGTGCCGTAAAGGGTTGAGGGGGGTCTAAAGTGCTCGACCGATAAGGTAGGAATTTTCACAAAAACCCGTAAATAAAAAATTACTGAAATGATTTATCGAAATTCGGATTCGGTAAGGGCAATGTAAGTTACTGTAGACGGTAACATAGAAAATGCCAAAGACATTAATTGAGAACTGACCAAGAATTTTCAGAAATACGTAATTTTTATTTATTTCTAAAAATTCTTAATCAGTTCTCAATCAATATCTTTGGTATTTTCTAGGAAACTGTTTATAGTGCTTAGAATTGCCCTTACAGAGCCCGAATTTTGAAAATTTTATTCAGTCATCTTGAATTTACGTTTTTTAGTGAAATTTCCTGCCTTACTGGCGAACCACTTTAAAACCCTCTTAAAATGGGGGCCGATATACATATGTATTTATGTATATGTATAATATATACAGGGTGATCGGCCAACCATTACCCAGCGGCTAACTGTAGATTGTACAGATAATTCTGAGCAACTTTTTCCTCTGAAAAGATTTCCGGGAAGGTAGAGTTTTTAAGTTATTCAACACTAAAATTTAGGGGGAAAAATCACTTTTTTTTTTTAAATATCTCGGCTCTGTATGAAGGTATCTTAGCGAACCGAAGCTCATTTTAAAGATATTTTCAAGCTATACAAGTTGCCTCTGTTGGTTTTTGACCTACAATGAATATTTCTCTTGTTATAGCCATAAAAACGGGGGTAAATGCCGATTTTTCAGGTTTTTCGCGTCTAACTCGTTTGGACACATAGCTATCGAAATATCACACTGGAAAAAGTTGTAGGCCTTGAAAACACAAACATTTTTTGTCCTCTAATACGATGCGATTAAATTAAAACTGAACCCTATTTGCACTCGTTTTCATAACATTTTGTTATTAATATCGATTTATTTGTCGTACTGTATTTTGTCGACTTTACGAGGCTCTTGTAGGGTTCAGTTTTAATAAAATAAAAAGCAATAACAAAAATTTTTTTTGTAATAAAATAAATATAGGATATAAATAAACAAATAAAAAATAACATTGTTTAAGTTGCTCTTTTGTTAGTGAAAAAATAAAATACATAATTATATATTTTTTAAAAATGTCTAATGAAATAAAAAGGTTTATATTAAAATTTAAAAGGTCACATTTCTGTTATCTTAATCAGCCTGAACTAAGCACTACTTGTAGGTTTTTGTAACTGTTTTTCAACATAGTTTACATTGCATAAATGAGAATTTAATAGTGCCCTGTAAATTGCAATGCAAACTTTTTTGAAATCCAGTTAAAACGAGCCTACAAGTGTTGATTATTTCAGGCCGATTAAATTCTCAGAAATTTCATCTTTTTCAGGGATTTTTAGACCAATAACAAAATGACATCTTTAAGTTAGTCATCTAAATACTTTATGATACAATTATGATATTTTTTTGATTAATGTCTTAAAAATATGACCTCTTTAAGAGGTCTTCGTGCCATTATCAATTTGACACATTTAAGTGGGTCATCTGACCACATTATGACATAATTCTGATATCATTTTGAGTTTTCTTAACAAGGTTAGACATTTTTTCTGATATCTTTTTGAGCTGTTTGCGAGATTAACTTGCTGTCTGGGAAATTACTAACCTTACATTTTATAAAAGATGATTGTACATAAATAACACCAATTTTAATAAATTTTATCAGAAATTGTTTTTGTCATTTCTAAAAAAAATTAACTAATTGTTAACGATAAGTATTAATACCGATAACGCACAGATTAAAAAATATTAATTTTATTTTTGTATTAACATTACAAACTAAACAATAGGTAACTTATCTTGTATTTATATCAGTCATTTACTCATCGATCTCTCTAGCCTTATAAATATTTTGTATTACACTTAAAACTTCGATTTGAAACTGTATTGTTTCCGTATTGTCAAATTCTTCAAGACTAGGAAGAATTCCTTTGAAAAAACTAATATGTCTATTTTCTGGTTCCAGAATTTGTTGAGTAATGGTTTTATCTGGATTTATTACGTAAGAGGTCTGTAATTTCCTCTTATCGATAACAGGTGAAATGGGTTCTGTAAGTTCATGGAAGATATGATCGTCGACTACCACATGATTTTGTAGCGTTTGTCCATCCATGGTCTCTTCTGGACGGAAAAATCTTCTTGGTCTTCTTATTAAACTATTTTTATGTAAAAAGGCTAGGTGCTTGCTATAAATGTATCTCCTGATAGATCTTCCTTTGGTTTTTGTAACTTTACCGTCTTCGACTTGTTTCAAGTATTTCGTGTACCTGTCACGAACGTTTGTCCACTTTCCTATAACTGCTTTTCCTAAAACATTAAAGATGGGTCGCTATTTCCAAGAACCTAGTAACTATTACGTGTCATCATAATTAAGAATTCAAAACAAAATATAAAATTCGTAAATATATTTGCACTTGCTAAAAAAATCCTTTATAAAATTAATAGGACTAGAATTTATATGCGAGTTAATTAAGATTACAGTTTAAAATATTCCAACTGCAAATACAAATGCAAGATTATATTAATATTGTATGTTTGGAAAACATTTTTTATAACAATTCCAAGAACATCATGTCCATGAATTATATTATTGTTCAAGAGAGAGAGCATTATTGTTCATGAAAAAAAAATTGTAAGTTAAACAACTTTTGTTAACGATTCAAATTTTCTTCGCTTCGCTATGATAGAAATTTTAAAAAATGAATGGATTTTAATGAATGACTGCTTACTTTTTCAAGAAAAAGATTCTCTACAACTTCACCGAAAGAATTTTTCAAATTTTCAAACCGAACGTCAAATATGTCTATTTATAAAAAAAAGTTACCACTTTTTATAGTTTATGCATAATTTTAGTGCCCAGACAATAAATTTAGAAAAACTCGTTCGGTGAAGTTGTACAGAATCTTTTTTTTTTTAAAAATAATGAGTTAAAATCTATTCAATTCTTAAAATTTATATCATAGCGAAACGAAGAAAATTTGAGTCGTTAACAAAAGTTGTTTAACATATATTTTTTTCAATTTTTGAATTTTTTTTCATGAACTTTCCGAGCAAACACAAAAATAACAGTTATGTAACAGCTATGTAACATTTATGTAACAATGTAACCATTACGTAAATGTTACATAATTGTTACTTTCTATGTTTGCAGGTTTAATGCTGTCTCTCTCGAATAATAATATAATTCATGGACACGATATTATTGGAAGTGTTATAAAAAATGTTTTCTAAACATATAATAACCAGGGTAAGAACTACATTAAATGTGTTTTACTAAAGACAGATGAATGAATATTTGGTAGTTATTTGTTGACAGAATTTTATTTTGTTGATGTTTATTTGTCAATTAGGTTATGTCATGCAAGAAGCTTGTTTTTTTTTTTTATACATGTAATTGTAAGAAAAGGTATCAATCATTTATATTTTCACTATTAATTAAAATGTTAATTTTGATACGACAAAAATAATAACAGAAATTCGACGTTTCTGTATTACGACAAAACGCAGTTCTAAAATGGTTTGGACAAAGAAATTAACTTAAAAGATAAACAAAAAATACCTTTTTAGACAAATAAAAATATTTGGATTGTTTAAGAAATGTTACTAACCAAAAGCATTCTTTTCTGTTTCAACCAAATCGTTGTAGTCCGGATTTAGTTCTTCAAATATTTCCCTCCACGCGATCGCGGAATCCGCTTTAGCTTTGTTCAATTCAATACTTTTGTCCCAAATCGCCGGTCTCGCTGCTACTAATGGAATTAATATTTCTGGATCTAAATCCAATTCCATCGAATTGCATTGCATATTAATATTCTAACAATGTTGCATTTAATATAAGAATATCAAAAACAAAATCAAATCTTTCGTAGCTCACGTCAATTTGTGCACATCAGGCGGTTCGCCATTTTGCCGTGAGTTACAAACGGCACGATGCCGTACCACTCACACCAAAACAACACTGTCTCTACACAAACGCACGTTTCTTGCATGTGCATTTAAATTTCGCACTTACCTTTAGATGTGGCAAAATATCGTAGCTACAGATACGAAGTGTGTGGTTCTGTTCGTCCGTTCGTTGCAAATAATATTGCGTCGCCGACGGCCATGGCGCCGTCGTTATGGTCCTATCGTGGCGCTCATTTTGAAACGACAAATTTGTCGTTTCTGCGCTTTTACTTTAGAGCCATAGCAGTTCAAACGAAAATGGGTTTGAATGATTTCATCACTTTTTCATTAAAAAAGGTGTATTCGTCAAATATAATAATGAAATTATTAAATCCTTATAAATTGTTGGATAAATTTTATAACAGGTTCAAATCCTAAGAAGATAAATTAACCCTTTGAAGCACACATTTTTCTTTACATGGAAAACGGTTGGAATTTATTACTCGGAGGTTTTCGTGCTCACTGATTCTGAAAATGACCTCAGATTTTCAAAATTCAAAATGGCGGATCCAAGATGGCGGACCAAATTAGGAAAAAGTTACTTGATCAAGATGAAAATGTGTACACGGGAGTTGTCGGAATCGCTGATTACGAATGTGGTCTCAAATATTTAATATTGCAAATGGAGGATCTAAGATGACGGTTCCAAGATTGTGGAGAAAATTAGGAAAAGGTTGCTTGATCGAGATGAAATTGGAACTCGGGAGGGTTTTCGGGGTCGCTGATTACGAATGTGGCGACGGATTTCTAATATTCAAAATGTCGGATCCAAGATTAGAATTTTAGGGCCTGAGTAAAGATTGGACCTTTGAAACCTGTTAAAGGCTGCACAATCGTTACGAGGCCATACAATTTTACGACCAAGAATCACAAACAGAAGGTGCTTGAAAAAAAGGGAAGAAAAGTATCAAAAAATATTAAGAAAAAAAACAAAAAGGGTATCAAAAAAATTAAGAAAAAGACAAAAAAGGTATAATAAAATATAAAACAGAAAAGGTATAAAAAAAAAGTGGAGCTACAAGCTTACTACGCCATCGTCGTTAGCTCCGGGTTATGCCAAGGGTAAGCAGTCAACGTCGGCAATATCTAATGTACAATTTTTCATCTAAATTTTAGTATTTCATTCAAAAATAGTTTAAGCAAATTTTGAATCTGCCATCTCAGAATTGGCCGGGGAACAAAGTGCCGAAAATCAACACACCGAAAGGCCAAATTAGCGATATAGCATGGCTCGAGCGTGATGTTCTTCATTTTGTCTTTGAAAATCTGGCAAAAATAAAGCAAATTAAAATACCTTGGACTGACGCAATATCGAAATTTTAGCCTTTCCGTAGTAAAACCCCCTTAGTAAAAATTTCCATGAAAATCAAAACTGAAACTAGATGCCTTCGACCCAGGTGCCTACAATTTTGGCTAAATTGGTATTGCAGTTCCCTGACGAAAGGCTGATGCTTCCGGGAATATTCCCATTTTAACACTACCAGGAAAGAAGGCGGCAGACGGTAGTTCTAGCATCGTTAGGTTCGAGTAGTTTCTATACATATATTGTAACAATATCATGTTCCTTAAATAGGGTGAATATGCCAATGAATGGACAGTTAAGCATTTTTCACATTTTGATCGATTGTAACTATTGAATTCTTTTATGAAAATTGAATTATGATACCACCATTAGAATCGTTAGACTCTGCTCTTTATGACCGTGTAGTTCAACCTTTGCTTTTATTTAATTATTAACCTCGTCTTCATAATTTTGTAAAAAAATCCGCTAAACCCCAATGAAAAGACGGGTTAAATCAAATGGGACGTTTTCAGTACCAGTTTTGGATGGCTTTAAAACTTTGATTTGATTTTACAAAATAATAAACACTGGAAGATTAATAGTACTGTAAATATTGTTTTGAATGTTCAAAGAACATAAAAATATGTATTTTGTTGCATGTTGTGCATCATACATTCATAAGAAATAGAAATATGTATAGAAAATCGTCCATTCATTGGTAGTCGTCCATTCATTGGCATATTCACCCTATATCAAAATTGAAAATGAGCATTTCCTCTATGTCTCTGTTTTCATGTAATGTATATAATATGCATACATATGCATTGTATATGTGTATGTACAATTTATGTTAATTTGCTTTTTAAGACATTATCGTTGCTTTTACGAAGAAATGAATACAACCTTTTTTGTAGAGAATTCGATGTTCTATATTTTTTGTTTGAAACATTTTTTTGTACGATTTGTATTTTTTGTTAAAAAATGGAAAAACGTGTTTTTTGAGCGTTTTTTAGTTAAACCTCCCCATAATCTAGTACGCATTGTCTCCAAAAACTAATCAGATCTAAGTTTGGCCAAGAGAAACCCAAATCCGTTTGTACTTTTTAAATTCGCCCTGCCAGTCGCGAGATATCGCGTATACAAAATTTTGCCCACGGACGGACGTTATACAAACTAACGGACACCAATTTTTTTATTGTTGCTTTGGGTTCCTTAGAGTCTGAAACGTCGACATTTGATGAAAAACTATATGGTCATTTTTTTGCCCGAAGTGACCAAATTCAATACTTCGTCCAGACTTAGTCTGGGTCGAAGTAATTTGAATATTAGTTTTTTATATTATGATATTAGAAATTTGAATACATGTTTATGGTAAATATCCTTCTATTTTCGGGTGTTTTTTACATGAAAATTGTAATTTATTTATTACGAAAATAATAGGAAATTTCAACAAAACTGTAAAAACTGGGAAATGTAATTTTACTTTTACTTTTCACAGTGTGTTGTAAGTTATAGCAAACTTTTTGTAATTTAAAAAAGTCTCGACTTTGAATTTGTTAATAGATTATTTGGTTATAAAGTATTTATTTGGTTAGAGTGTTTGGAAATGGAATGCTTCAAAACAATTTTATTTTAAATCACTCACATAATAACCAAGACCTAAATTTGCCACTCTGTTGTATTTTTTTAAATTTGAAACAATAATTTTTTTCGAGGGAGTAGATTTCGATTAATCGATTCGAATAAAACTCTCCAAACACGAGCATGCGCAAACAACAAAGAATGAAATGGGCGCGAAAGTGTAACGTCCTATATGTTTACCATGCTTGTCGTTACAGTGCTTTGTCCTTCAAAATGAGAGATACAAACTTATCTGTCGTCTTTTAAAACGAAATCTGCGGGTGTCATTCCTCAACGTTTAGTAGGTAAACAAAATACCTGGAAAAATCAATGCTATTGAAATTGCATATTTGTAGCCTATACATTGGTCGCATTCAGCGAACAAAAATGTTGAGTAACACTTTCTTCCCATTGGTCCGTTAGTCCAACATGTTACGAAAACTGACCGGAGGGACCAATCAGAAAAAAGTGTTACTCACCGGTTTTTTTCGCTGAATGCGACCATTGTCGTAACCTACTTGGTAAAAATAGGAGTAAGACTTAAGAGTGACTGGAAGAGTTCCAAATTTGAAAAACGTTAAATCGGCTGCAAGAAGCGTGCCAAAAGAGTTAACAAAGAGTGTATTTAGACAAAAAACGCTAACGTTCCCTTCGATTTTTACTACAGAGCATAAAGAGTTTGTTAAGTGTTCCCCAGCAAACGAAAATGGAATAAATGGAATTCAAAATTTTCAATCTGGAAAATTTTCCAGACTTTCAAAACTTTCTCACTCCGAACCACGTGGATACCTAACCTTGGAAATAAACCATGCCTGCTATTTACTGCTTTCTGTGTCCGAAAAACCCGCCTATTGCTAATCTTGAAAAAGCAATACAGTGCGTATGTGGTGTATACTTCCATGAAGCGTTTTATTCAAGAAGGCTACTAAGCGATGGGACAGCGGTGTGTTGCTCTCGAATGAGCACCACCTCGACAGCAGTAAACACACTATTTGAAAAAGATGAGTGCACCGACAAAGCTATTGGGACCAGTATCAACATTGAAGATTCTGAAAAGGCTCAGATCACTAAAAGTGATCTTGCAGAAGCACTCGATATGGCCATGAGCAAACTATGGAACAAATTTAAGAAAGGAATGTCAGATTCGGAAACAAGACTTGAGAAGTCAATTAATGATGCCAAAGTTGATCTGAAAAAAAAGCTTAATTGTGAGATTGCTCAAACTGAGCGTAAATTAGGTCATTCGATTACCGAAGTCCAACGAGAACTAAAACAATCTCTTGAAACTGCTATAGCTGAACATAGCGAAAGAGTTCGATCCGACATGGCACAGATGGAGTCTCGTTTAACTAGTGTTGAAGAGTGTGTTAACTCCAAAACATCTGGCACTTCATCACAAGGACTAACTGACGAGGGAATTTTCCATGAAGCACGTGAACGTCTTCTACGTGCTAAAAATGTCATTTCATATAACGTGCCTGAAGAAGCTAACAAAGTAGGATCAGAAAAGCAATTAGTCGAACAGCTACTGAAAGATACGCCTTGTGTGGAATACGTTGAAGATGCCATCCGTCTAGGAAAAATTGATTCCGCTAGGAAACGACGTCCTTTCAAGGTTATATTTACAAATCCTGATAAGGCTCTCTGGCTCCTAAAAAATAGTAAACATCTGCAAAGCAAGGATGTTAAAATTAGTGATGATAAGACTTTCAACCAGAGACAGTACCTTAACATTTTGAGAAGTGAGCTCGAAAAGAGGATAACGCAGGGTGAGAGTGACTTAACTATTAAGTATGTTAAAGGCATTCCAGAAATTGTAAAAAAGTCAACTTAAAAAAACTAATTTGTAACAGAATATGATTGAAAATTTATTACCAAAACGCCCACAGTATTCGAAATAGATTAAATCTTTTTACTAACAATGCGTTTTTATCAACCACACAATACGATATCATAATCCTGACAGAAACCTGGCTTCATTCCGGAATACTTAACGTCGAACTACAACTCAATGGATACACTATATATAGAAAAGATAGAGATTCAACATGTAGTACTAAAGAGCGTGGCGGAGGTGTTCTGATAGCTGTTAAAAAAACGTATGCTAGTCATGAAATTGTTAATGATCTCCAACATATTGAGCATCTATTTGTTGTGATAACAACAACTTCTGGGAAATGTGTTATTGGAGCCACATATCTGCCACCTCTTTCGAACCCTCGTATATTTGCTGAGCACACATATGTTATTGAGGATATTCGATTAAAATTTCCTACTATTGATTTATTAATTTTTGGCGACTACAACTTGCCAAAAATAACCTGGAATAATAACAATGGAATTGGTTTTAACCATCAAATAACAACTTCAAAGCATACAATTGATTCTGCTAGTATATTATGTGAATCCTTTTCTTTTTTTAATTTATACCAACTTAACGAACATATGAACATTAGTGGCAATATTCTTGATTTATGTTTCGCTTCAGCAAAGATTAATTTATCATTGGTTTTAGATGAACCTTTAATTCCTTGCGATCAATATCATCGTCCTCTAACTTGTCGCGCTTCGTTTGCCTCTGAAACATCGGACATGATACAATTTTATGAGCAGTTTCTTGATTTTAAAAATGCTGATTATCAAATTATAAATACTGAATTAGCAACACTTGATTGGGATTATATTTTTAAGGACTTATCGGTATCGGAAGCTGTCTCCAGCTTCTACTCAATAATTCAGCAAATATATTTTAAGTACATCCCAGTGATCGTTAGATACTCGAGTACCTATCCTCGTTGGTTTTCATCTGAATTAAAGAACATGATAAAACAGAAAAAAATTGCTCATAAGCGATTTAAAAGGACAAGACTTTCACATGATTATATATATTTTTCTAGTTTACGATCTTTATGTAAATCTATGAGTGAAACCTGTTACAAGAATTACATATCTAATATCGAGACAAGCATCAGTAATCCAGGCCAAATAAAATCATTTTGGACATTTGTTAATGCATCTAAGAAGGAGTCTGGACTTCCTAAAGATATGCAACTTGAAAGCAGAAGTGCTCATACATCATTAGGCATTTTCAACCTTTTTGCTGATTATTTTGAGAGTGTTTATACCGACGATAGGCTACCTTCTTCAGATCTACTACCGAACCCCAATAACGATATCATCGAACCCTTGCAAATTCAGTGTCATGAAATACGTTCAGAGTTGAAAAAATTAAAACCAGATCATGGAGCTGGCCCTGACGAATTACCATCAATTTTGTTGCAGCGATGTGAGCCTTCAATAGTATACCCCTTGTTTTTACTATTCAATTTGTCTCTACAAGAAGGAATTTTTCCTTCTATCTGGAAAATGGGCTTCATAACGCCAATTCATAAATCTGGCAATAAGAATAACATTTGCAACTATCGGCCAATATGTATTTTGAATGTCATCTCGAAGATCTTTGAAGCTATAATTGCGAGTAAACTAACGGAAATCTTGATTCCCAAAATCTCCATATTTCAACTTGGTTTTGTTCAGGGAAGGTCAACTACAACTTAGTTTTATATGAGCAGTTATTGATTTCCTCTTTAGACAAAGGCAGGCAAGTTGATGCTATATACACTGACTTTGCAAAGGCATTCGACTCTGTTAACCATGAGAGGCTGCTTATCAAATTAAAATGCTTGGGATTCAACCCATCGCTCTTAAAGTGGATCAAATCGTATCTCTCTGGAAGAACTCTCTTTGTCCGTTACAAAAATGCAAGATCACGATCTATCTTTACCACATCTGGTGTGCCACAAGGATCGCACTTAGGTCCACTTTTATTCATGTTATTTATTAACGACGTAATATCGGTGATTTGTTATTCAACGCCACTTCTTTTTGCTGATGATTTGAAGCTCTTTATAGAGATTAATCAACCTAGAGCCTGTTCACTTCTGCAAAAGGACATTGATCAAGTAGCCCTTTGGTGCTCAAGAAACGGTCTGAAACTCAATCAAGGGAAGTGTAATATTATATCCTTCAGTAGATCAACCACACTTAATTTTGATTATCATCTTCTTGGCTCTCGCCTTAATCGAGTAACCGTTATAAAGGACCTGGGAGTTTACTTCGATGATAAATTATCGTTTAAGTCGCACATCAACACCATTGCGATCAAAGCCACCAAACTTCTTGGCTTTATTAAGCGTAATACAGCTGACTTTAAAGGGATCACTGCTCTTAGAACATTATACTTAACACTTGTTCGTCCTATTTTATTATATGCGTCTAATGTATGGTCTCCAAGTTATCAAAATAGCGCTGCGATAATAGAGAAAGTACAGCATAAGTTTTTAAGATACTTAGCCTACAAATCAGGCAATCCAATGGCTATTGTTGATCATAACTATGAACCAATTGGACGACGCTTCTCCATTCCCACCCTCAAATCGGTTAGAGAAGCCAACGATGTGATTTTTTTGTACAAACTTGCTACTGGAGATATTAAATGTCAAGCTCTGTATGACCTCCTACCATTTGCGGATCCAAATTACACGCTTAGAGTTTCAAGCGTTTTTTATGTACCTGTTCATATTAGAACATATGCTGCAAATTCACCAATACCAAGGATGTGCACAATGTTCAATTCGCTACAACGTCGGAGAAACATCAACCTACTAAACATGAGCAATATCCAGACAACAACCATCATCGCGAGAATTAAATCTTTTTATTACTGTTATTAAATAGTATTTTATGTAAATTTTTTATTTTTTTATTATTATTATCATTGTTATTATCGCCATATATTTTATATTCTTTATGTATATGAAGGGTTTTGCCCGTTTAATAATAAAATAAATAAATAGATAAATCTTTCTGAATCCCATCTAATCCCTTCGAATTCTAAATAATCACAACCCTATCCAGTCATCTGTCCAGTTGTAGTCCACAGCGTATGATGCTTAACTTGAAATTGCTACAAGCGCGCAACGCTCACCTCTGGTCTACCACTGTCAAACACTATTTTAATCCTAATTTAATATTTATGTACACGTAATTGGCTTTATAATTGTTATGCTAAAGCATTGAGAAGCATTCAAAAGTAAAGTGGTCAATTCTTGTAAAATGACTTGGAACGATTGAAGATAGGGAAGTATTCACGATGATCAACAAATAGGATTCAAAGTTAAAAAATGAATACTTTTAATTGTTTCTCAATCATTCTTCGTTTGCTGGAAATGTATTATATTAAACCAAACCTTCAATAAATACAGTTAATATAATTGTGTCAGCATTGATGAACAGAGTTGCGATGGAATTCATATGAAACGATTTAAATTATTATGATCATATCGTGCAGTATTCATTACAATATTTTAATTCATTATGAAACATTTATATTGTCTGCAGATATTAATTTGGTATTTGCGGTCTATTTAAAATCGTCGGGATTCATTGGTATTCATTACGGATCTTTCCCCAAGTAACACAGTTCGCTGTAAAACTTCTGCCAGAACGGCGGCACAGCAAAGCCCGCAGCCACTTGGCTGCCGCAGCAAGCAGTCACAGCTCACTGACAACGTCTTCAAAACGTTGTTGCAGCAAAAATGACAGTACATTTTTTTGGCTTTGAAAACACTGCCGCAGACAAATAGCTGTGCTGTTTTTGTGCTGCCGCAAGGTTGTGGGGCTTTAGCATTTGCTGCCAAAACATTGTCGCAGCTAAATCGATGCTTTCTAGTTTTGCTGGAATAACGTTTTATCAGCTATATATATATGGAAAAAGTACGAAACTTTTCTTGATTAATCAACTGCACTTTCACTTAATCAAAATAAGTAAATACAAAAAAAAAAAATTTTTAATTGTACAAATATTTCGTTGAATACATTATTAACAAAAACATTATTATCATTTACACTATGACTATTTTTGTATTTATTCACATACATATATACAAGTATCGCAAACATTTCGAACACATTCCCTCACATAATTAACATGACACAAATCATACCGTTGTACACACACACACACACACAGACACACACACACACACACGCGCGCGCACACACACACACGCACGCACACACAAACACACGCGCGCGCGCACACACCTATCGCATATATCGCATATATCGCACCGATCGCCTCGCCTATCAGTGCTTTATTTTGAATCATGTATATATACTAAGAATCTCGAGCAGCTCTCGCTTGCGAGAAAGATACTGCCATTTTCTTCAATCTGTGCTTTATTATTTGCTGCCATAACACCATTGCAGCAATAAAGTACAGCTAAACGGCTGTGCTGTGATTTGTGTAAATTCTTTGCTGTTGCAATGTCATCACAGCGACAAAATACAGCTAAATAGCTGTGCTGCAATTTGACTCTGTCCGTTGCCGCCGCAACATCGTCGCAGCCATAAACTACAGCGCAATAGCATTTATAGCTAAAAAGCTGTAAATGAAGTTGTGAAAACGTTGTGCCAGCTGTGTCTTTGCTGTCACAGCAAAAATAGCCGTCACGTGTTACTTGGGTCGTATCCCCTGATCGAGCATTCAATGGTATTAGTATCAATGCTGGAATAGTCAGTATTCACTAGTATTAATTCCGTTACGTTTTTCTTTTTAGTATTCAGTGGGATTCGAAATAAATGTCCATAAGATTCCATAAGAGTGAATTTGAAAATTTTGTACGGCCGCGTAACGCTTCATTTTTTAATGCAAATTGTAATCTTATGTTTTGAAGTGTGCCGAAATTGTGTTCTTGTGTCTGGAGTATGTAAGTATGAAATCCAAAAGGTCTAGACATCTAATGGACAACAATAATAAATAAATTAATGCCAAATAATGTAAAGTATTGGTAAGCAAAGGAAGCATTCAGAAGGTTTCAAAATATGCATGACAATGTTTCATTCGGGATAGTGAAGTATTGGCTCTGTAAGTTTGGTCCGAAATTTTTGAGAAGTATTCGAGAACAAGCTATTCAAGTCCTGGAAGAGAAGTTAGAGCGATTGACCATATGTCACGAAGATTCACAAATGTCAACAAAGAGAATTCAAAGTTAAAAAACGAATACATTTCAATTATTCTGAATAATTTTTCGTTTACTGGGTCAGACTTCAGGTTCTGAGTGATTGAGTTTCTTGACTTTCTGCAATTCTTTTGTGTTCTCAGTTTCTTTAATTTTATTTTAAGGAATTAGATGCTTTTTGTTTGAATTCCTGCCAATACATGCAGTTATGCTATTATCGTTTCTCTATTTATTTCCATTCTTTGCAAAGTATTAAAATATGAAGTCTTTAACAACATTTCAATTCTCTGCCGTTTTAAGCATTCTTGAGTTACTGTGAATTCAAAAATAAAAGAGAGAGAATATTATGTCTATTATCCTTTATTTTTACACAGATTGATTTCAAAATAAAAAATACAGAAAATTTAGCAACTATTATATATTAAATGCAAACCACCACGTACAAGCGCTATTCACGTCAATACCATTTATATAATTTAGGAGATTACATCTGTATAAAACACTAAAGTCGTTAATTATGGAAGCTGATGGATATGTTGAGAAAACAAAGGACTACATCACAAAGAAGATTGTATTCTTAAAATTGGCCAAAATCGATGCAATGCATCTGCTTCATCAAATCGTGTGTTGATGTAGCGGTTGCAGGTTTACACAATGCAGAAGAAACAGCTGAAGAACTACTTCATTTGAACTTACACTATTAGTCCTAATATTTCATGTATACTTTTTGCAATTAATGCATAATTGTGAAACTACCGCAATTATTATACAATACTTACAAATAAATAAAACACTAAAATGATATTCATTTGAATCTATTCGAAAATACTTTGATGTCTAATACAGGGACTGACCTCCATGGTACGGATTTAGGAAGCAAAGTCTACTTCAAATATTTCATATTTTGCAATAAAATGTATAACATATTATTTTGTAATACTGTAGAAAGTACCACACAACATCAGCTGTTGAAAAATTACTTTATATTAAACTTTCACAACGACGGAAACATTATTTCACACAATTGCATTATAGTCACTTAAGATTTTTCAAAAATAACAAAATTTCAAATGACAACATTGAATAACATGATAATATTAAATAAAAAGAAACTAGTATTTTTTTCAAGTAACAGATGTTTGATGAATAGATCCAATTAATTTGTTTAGTCCTTGCTCCCCTCGGCAGAGACATTAAACGTAACATTTCCCATCTTGATTAAAATTTTATATTTTTCGAGACTAGAATTTCTCGACCCTCCCAAAAATAATTATGTTTGAAATAATGTTGTTGGAATAGTACACACACTCTTCTTCGGTAAACATAATTAACCGACATCGAATATTCCCTAATTTGAGAGTTTCAGTTTAAATCAAACGCATGCAGTGCACATTTCATCATCGATTATTTGAAATGGGTGAACTGTAAATCTAAAGAAATATTAAAAGACTAATTTGTGTTAATGTATAAAGGTTTTCAACATAACATTTTCAATTAGGTTTAAAAGTAATCTGTACATAACTGTGGTTTATATTTACATAGGATAATACTTCTATAGTTTCAGAAAAATGTTTATTCAAATTTCACTGTCTATTATTGCTTCAATAAAAATTTTACAGACACATCAAAGTGTAATTATGTATTTATTGTTGCCTAGCGGATGAAAAGAAGTTTTAATTAACCTGTCTCCTATAAGTAACGAAAAGTGATTATATTATTTATAATGCATTATGATATTACGACCAAATTGTGAATATAGTTGCAAGTAAATATTTACTTGAATTCATTAGTATTTTTAAAATTAAGCAAGATTTACTAACAAAAAGAATTTTTAGAAAATCGGCATTTAGTTCTCTATATTATCGCTAGAGGGATACAGAACCTGTTAGTGGTTAAGTTATTCAAAGTAAATATATGTGCAGCCGAAGAAATAAACAGTTCTGTTTGCGATAACAAAACACAAATGGATAATTTACACCTATTTTCATATTTATTGATTTATATCTACAACAGTCTTACCGAGTAACTTATATTAATAATTCTAATTTTAACTAAGTAGTGTTTAGTTTGCGATGATGCATGTGTTTAACAAGAAAAATAATTTATTGAATTTACGAAAATGTGTGTTTCAATACAAATATATCGTCTAAAAACTAATAAAGTAAACTATTACTGAAATGTAGAATTATTTTTTAACATGAATATTGTTATTCGATATTTATAGATATCTAGTAGCGCGCAGTAATTAAAACATTTTTAATATGTAATGCTATGAAAACTTGTAATAAAAGCTTATCGAAATCCCTTACACCCAACAAATAGTTATAAATTAGAAATTTAATTTCTATACGTATGTAAAAACTAACGAAGTAATAAATTTACTTAAATGTCTTGATGTATATTCGAGAATGATTTACTTTAGTTTATTTCGGTAAACAATCTGTTATCCTATTATACAAAAATGGTGATTTTGAAACAAGATACACGTAACATTTGAAAGTAAATGACAAACGAAAATAAACAGTTTAAAAATAAAACTGAAAAAACAAAATTTGGAGAATTTGAATTATACTAATAGTGATTGAAATTAGGGATAGATTTGTACTTTTTGTAATTTATTTTTGTTTTCTGAATCACAATCATCGTTTTACACGTTTCTATATTGAAACTTAATGATATTCTATGATTAGTACGTTATATAGATGTACTAACTAAGTGCAATTATAACTTTAAACAAAGGAAACTAAATAAATTGGTCATTTTTTATAAAAGTGAACACTTTTAAGAACAGTTATGAATTTATATTTTTTGTGGAATCACTTGCAAATCGTTTACACTTTCTCAGTAATTAATTGCATAATAAAATACCAATAAAACAAATAATTGTCAACAAAAGAAAACGCAAAGAAATTTAATTCTCTAAAAACGCTATAAAACAATCATTCCCCTAAATTCGAATTTTGTTAGAATATATAACATGGAACATATGTTGAACGAAATATAATTCAATCCCATACCGTTCGTGCCCTATTTATCCACACGCAGTAGTTTGAGGTCTCACGAAGACCTTATTTTAATGTCTCACTTTTATTGCGTCCGCATTATTGATTTTTCAGCCAGGGTAAATGACCCTTATTTATAAAATAAAAATATTCAAAGATGGGCTGATATTCCATATTCAAAAAGTACATTAGCATGTACATTTGCCCGGTCGTTTGTCTAAAGTTGTTCTTACTTGCAATTTACTATATATCAAAGACAAATTTGTCAAATTATTTGTGATTGGGCTTTGTAAAATATGCTGTCATTGCTGAAAATCTACTAAAATGGTTGATCTTTTAAACAGTATGGTAGAATATTATTATCATTAAGACATTTGTCATTAGGATTTTTAAATACTTGATATGATGTGAGCATAACGATTCAAGACATTAGTTTAGCGTACAATACCCATGTTTTATTCGAAATACCAACTTTTATGTATTAAGCTATATAGGGAAAAACAGTTTCTTGGAAATTTTATCATTTTAAATGGTACTTGTGGTATAGACATGTAGAATAAGAAAAATTACCACGTTTGTGATAAAAATAAACTATAAATTCTTGAAGTTGTTACCATTGTTACCAAAAGTACCATGTAAAATTTCAATTAAGACAATTTTTCTCCATTTTAAATATGCAGAAACTGAATTTTCCTGCACTAAAGTTCATAACACGAGTATGCAATTTAGGTGTTCTATCAAGAATCTATTAAGTTTATGAACAACATTACACCTGAAGAAATATATTAACAAGTATGTTACGTAACATTTTAACCTTTTGACATCAATTTATTATAAAATGCAGCATTACATGTAATCGATTTTATAAAATTCCGACGCCGTGTAAAATTAAAAAAAAATTCACTGAATAATTCTATGGTATTTAATTGAAATATCATTTAATATGTCGCTTTTTACGTATTTCTACCGTATTAATAGTTCGTGATGAAGAAAGGTACAGTAAGCAATTAATATATTTTTTTAAAATATTTTTCTTCTAAAGTTAGAAATTCGTCGACAAAATTCTAAATTTATTTACTAAGAAGTTGAAAGAGAAACATTGGCGTCAAAATATTTACTCCATATTTGTTACCAAAGAAGTTTATTTAAAATTCATAGAGGGTCAAAAATCAGTGAAAACGTAAATGAATCAACAAAACTAGTCCAAAAAACATATTCAACAATTTCCATCAATAACACCATTATGACAGTTACAATTGTTATAAATTAAACCCTAATCACCATAATTTTAGAGGCTTCTATATTTAACCACTACAATATTGTATATATCAATAATAATAACAATAAAAATAACCAAGAGGGTAAACTATTAGAGGTTTATTCCAGTCCCCTCTTTTTTACAATAGTCATCAACTTCTAACCACACAAGCGTGGGTAATAAATTTGGGTCCCTGCGTAATTATCGAAATTTACATCTTGTCACGGACTCTGAAGGGGCAGACCGCATCGATTATTTTGACGTCCATTCTCCATTTTACTTATAAAGGCTTTTTTAATTGATAAAGACTTCCTTCTTTAAATGAATATGATTTTTTTCAAATAGACAGACAGATACTTATTTTTTTATCTATTTTGTCATTCAATTTTGTTAAATTCGCACAAAAAATAGTCTTTGATTTAGAATATGTAAAGAAACCAACTTATTTTTGTATAGCTATACACTCTAAATTCGTTGGACTTAAATTTCAGTCCAATGGACTGAATATCAGATTTAAATTTCTCAAATTAAGTCCAACGAATTTAGAGTGTAGTTTTTATAGCACGGAGTTTTTACAAACGACTATTTTTTCAAAGCAAATGTGAAATGAATAGTAAATATTAAGTACTGATTCCCACTAGACTTTTGATGATGATAATGTTGAAAAATATTCTGTTTATATTCTGCTGTTTTACCTGCAATGTTGAGTCACATACAACCATTTATAGAAGCTGTCATGACAAGTTTTCCCACTAATAATGTATTCTTTTTCAGAAAAATGTAGCAAATATTTGCACATTATGAATGCACCCCTCTTGAACCATTGTTAAAGTTGCGAAATCGAAGCCTATTCGCAACCAAAAGTGGGCAAAATATATGAAGTTCAAATAGAAATTTGTTTGTTTTGCCTGGAATCAACTTGATCTCTTCAAAACGCCAATATGTCAAAAAAGTAAACCTGATTTGATAATTTATGAACTTTATTGATGAAATTCGTAACTCTACCCATCTTGAATCTAAACAATCTTGCTTCGAATTCGTGATAAACGACTCCAAAAACTCGGTACAAAAATTCTCTCACGATTTTGAAACATTTTATTAAATCTGGGTATTTCCTATTTTGGTATGTATTTCCGCCATCTTGAATTTTGACAATATAACCTAAAATTCTTGGTCAGCGACCCCGAAAACCCCTGTTACCACTAGAGATACGAAGTTCATCAATATTGTACATAGTTGCTGAAATAAGGTTTATTATTTCGTCATATTAACGTTTTGAATAGGTTACGTTGATTCGAGTCAAAACAAAAAAATGTCCGAAGGTTCACAGTTACACGTAATCGAAAGTATAATTTACAATTTAAATGTAGCATACGATAATAATTCAAGATCAGTATTGCAATTGTCTTAATGTAGCAAAAATAGCATATACAGTAATTACCTACAGAAAAGAATCCGCTTTCTTATGTTTGACGTCACTAGAAAAGTAACAAATTGTGTAGGAAATTTTGGCTATAGCACTAGGATTTACCTGCACCTACACTGAGAACTCACCAGTAGTAAATGTTATTACAATTGTAATAAATATTACTAGTTTAGTACGAAAATGAAATATTCGTTCAAAAGTGAGAAAAATTCGTATTACATTTTGAAAGGTTACTACTTGAAGTAGTAAAATTCAATGGAATCATGGCAAAATATACCACGAAACTGGTAAATTTTACTATTTCAAATTGTAACTTTTCAAAATGTAATATGAATTTTTTCAATTTTTCAACGAATATTTCATTTTCGTTTTAAAATAGTAATATTTATTACAATTGTAATAATATTTACTACTGATGAATTCTCAGTGTATATAAATACGTGTCATATACAACAAATAATATCATTACTTTAAAAATTTTCCTATTTAGATTGTCCTTTTTTTGTAAAATCGTTCGTCTGTACACGAAATAGGAACTTGAATTTATCATAAAAGTAAATATGGATGAAGATGTGCATGCAAACGCTGATAGTTTGCATTTGAAGGCTAAATTGTAGGCGAATAAAAAATGTGGAGAAATCAATAGAAACATTTTTAAAATTATTATGTATACATATTCTGAATAATATTACATAACGCTTCTGTCTTCGAATCCTTATCAAGTGCAAAACACTGACGAATGGTTAGTGACGTCTTCATATTCGTCATCGCGACATACAGTATTTCTGAGTAAGAAATAGAGTCTAATAATAAAATTTTACAGCTGCAAAAAACTGGTATAAATATTTTTTACTTTATATGCCTTTCATTGCGCTGGATGGAAAAAATATGTTTAGTCTTCTGTTTTTCACACATTCAAAATTTGTAATGATATTCCATTTAAACTGCGTTTATTTTTATTATTAAAATGGTTTCTGTGTTTCTTTTATGTTAATATTTTAATAATTCTTTAATTTGTATTCCTTTTTCTCTGCCCTTTGGGTTTCAGACGCCACTATATTGACGTTATTTCAAGCCTTTTTATTTTGGTCATATTTTCCTATTTATATTTAATATTCCATTTTTTGCATTTTTAATGTGATAAGGGTTTATAATTGTCAATATTACGGTAATTTTAGTAATTTTGTTGTTCTTGTTTTTGTTATAAACCAATTTACGCTTAAACATGTCACTTTATATACGATTAATTCAATTCCGAAAAAAATTTGGCAGTAAACATGTTGTTCTAATTATGGTTACTTATGTTCTTGGGGCGCTGATTCCGAATGTGATATCAATTTATTGAAATTCAAAATGGCAGATTCAATATGGCGGGCAAAATTGTAAAAAGTTTATTGCATCAAGTTTATTTTCTATCTATTTAACTTTTTCGGAAGATGAGAAATTATTATTGATTCTTCCTTCCACAGGATTGAGATACATACTCAATCTAAAAGTGTTACAGGTACTCTCTAAATCTGAAATTAAAAAGTACTAATTTAAATGATAAGTGGGCTACTATTAATTAGTCATTTCTGTTAAAAGTAAAAAACTATAAATTATTATGAAAATTCTAAGTAGAAATTTCACTATAGTTTTTAGAATTAGTGACAAATTAGTAGTTTTTTAATTATTTATTAGTAAGAACAATTTGTAATTCAAATACTGACCGTCTTTTCGTAGAATAATTAGTAGATTCGAAATAAATTCGATTTGTGAGAAATACCATGGTATACGTGAAAGTATAAAAACTTTTAAAAAATGCATTATTTTTCTTCGAGCTATTAATGCGTATACGATGTTCTACAAGACGAGTATTGTAAAAATTTAATAAAAATATGAAAGTACTTCAATAAATAAACAAGTATTTTGAAGTTGAGAAATATTGAAAAATGAACATATCCAATACTCATGAAAAATAATCTAATGGGCGGTCTTTATGTATTTTAAACAATTTAAATTTAAACCCTGGATATTTTCTTATGGTGAAACCTATTGAAGATATCCATAAGTACTTAAATAGTTGACATATATTCAATTTTAGTATTATTAAAACGTTTCAATGTTTATTAGAAAGATATAGGTATTAAATTGCTCGCATTGAAATGTACATTTTTTATTTTTATATTCCCGTATAAAATGCGACAAAAAGCTGCCTCAATTTCTTTAAAACATAAGATCTGGATATTATTATGTATGTAATAATTATTACGATGAATACAAATTTTTTATATACGTTTATGAACTGTAATATTATGCAGTTTGTATAGGAAAATCAACTAAACCTTTAACTTTTGCATGTAGACAAAATGTTGTATTCCATTTTTATTTACTAAATAAATTTTTTGTAAAAAACAATTTTATCGTATCATATATAATGAGAGAACTGATTAGTATCTATATAGATGAAATATTTAGCTGCACATGTTCTTTTGAACCTATTATCCTATCACTTTCGAACTGGGATTACTAGTCTTAAAATGAGGTTTTATTAAGTAACAATATGTAGAGAGCGTTATAAAAACAGGTGTGTTTATCGTAGACTAAAATGTGTAGTTTTCCAAAATTTATGAAAACGTTATATTTTCAAAGTAGTTTTTACTCTATAAATAACAATTATTAATGAGGATCCTAATTTACTAAAACTTATTTTATTCGCGAAAACCACCATATCCTTTCTTTCGTAGACTCGAATGATCTAATCATGACTTGAATTGATTTTTTTATTTAAATTATATATAAATCATGGTTATTTAAAAATTATTAAGTAATTATAATACTATGTAACGCTAATTCAGGACGTGCCTTATGATTGAACATACGTTATTAAACACATGTTTTTGAAATTATAAATTCGTAGATTTATTGATTTTGAGAAATGTTCATTATTACATCGTCGAGAAACATTTTCTTATTTTGTTCTGTTTCTGAGGTTCGGCCAAAACATGACACGTACTTATTTACTCAGTGAGCAATTTTTGTAGTGAACATTTAATAAATTAAAAGACTGTAAATAAAAGAAAAGGTAATCCTCAACTTTAGCACTATTTTGATTTATGAATTACCTGACTCCGAACAAGCATATATTTGTAAATTTGACTACTTTTCTATTCTTATTTGACAGATATAGTTCAATATATCCTCAACCTCAACTTCATGTCATTAGTGTTGTATTTCACACCCATAAAGTACACTTGTTTGCGGACGCCCTTAGGCACTCCTTAAGGATGAACAGAGGATAAGCCTTTATGACGTGTTACTATTTGCAGGACGTAATCAAGACGAAGGGCCCTTGAGGCCCTCAAGTCCAGGGAATTAGGACACCGAGAAGATCGGTCATTTTATGACCTGTGGGTATCTTAGGGACGTTATTCCCTAATATATTGTGGATGATTTATGGTATATGGCTTAATTTTAATCCGAAATTGGGATACTTCTTTAAAATTATACCTATTGTGTAGGTGTAAAGTCTTACTTCGAGAAAACAAATGTTGACTTTAACCGCTCGAACAATCTTATTTTACACCAAAATATATATGGGCTAAAAATTAGTTCCGGTCTGAAAGAAAGGTTAGTACGGTACGCAGGGAGTCAAGTGCTTTTACCATAGAGTATATCTCTATGGCTTTTACCCCCGATTTTGACTTGTCCACTACCGTTTAGACGTCAAATAGTGGTTACTGACCTGTACGAAATTGGCAACGATTTCAGTTAATTAAACTCTTGCCTAGGGTATCCAATGAATCGAATACCTTCTCTCGAACATTTATTATATATTTTTCTTTAATCAAGATTAGTTTTGAGTAAATCTATTAGTTAATTCTGTGCAAATCTCGCATATAAAGACTCGAAAAATGACACCATGTTAATAGTAACTGAAGTATCCAAATATGACTCAACATTTTCAGGGAATTCATTTTATATTCACATTACCGTCTTTTAATTCTTAACCATACCAAACTCCTTAAGCATAAGCATTGTAATCTCATTGTAAACATGCAAAAAGATGAATACATGTTAAAAAAACCGAATTTCAAACATCCGAAACATTAAAAAATCGCCATTTAAAAAGCTGACATTATTGTTTTCATGACTATTACAACTTTATGACTCATTGGCTTTTTGAAAGTCATCGTTTTTTGAGTGTCGGCTTTTTAAATGTCGATTTTTCAGTGTTTCTGATTTTTGAAATTCGGTTTTTTGACATGTGTCCGGAAATATAACTATTAACTATTCAGTGGTATAAAAATATTAAAATAAACTGCGTGGTTTAGATTACACATCGAAAAACAGTTTATTGCGTTTCCGTCAACTGCCAAACAGCGATTAAAATTGTTTTAAGTGAATGACACAAATTTGTTCTTTGCAGGACAGGGAGCCGGGGGAAAATGTCACGTCGTATATGAAGAGTAAACGAGGAAATAACTAAGTTTGGTTTTTAAAAAATTGGACACTTTTTGTAAGAGAGACGAGTAGAAGATTCTATTCAGATTTCAATAAAATCGAAACAAAGTATATTAATACATGATAATAATTAGTAGTTTAGAATGTATATAATATGATAATAACAGAGGAAGATTTTTATTTATTCTACACATCTGTTAGTCAGAAGTACACAATTAAAATTAGACATCGCGATTGGGATAATCCAGTAATCATATTACTGGATTAGACAAAGCATGAAAATGGGAGTTGTTTCAATCAATGATGTCTAAATTTTCTATTCAGTATATTCTTTATAGACGCCATTTTGGTTTATTCGCAGCTATACCATTAGAAATCCACTCGACTATATTTTAAATTATCTTTGAAGATTTGAACATTTCAGTGTAACATTTTAATAATTTTAGAAACAATCATTTTTAACCAAATTCTAATAGTTTTTCTTTTATTTCGTGTATATGTGAGAAAAATTTTATTATTTTATTCTATTAAGAATCAAATGTACAGTACATTTTAGTATTAAAATGTATTATGATTTTTATCACTCGTCTTAAACATTTTTCATAATAACAGTTTTTATTTTCAAAACTTCAGATTCATGATCATCAATGTTAAAAATTTCCTAATGTTTAGTTCAACTAAATTTCAGTTATCTTAGTAGACTTAGGAGAATTTTGCAAAAGAATACTTATTCCCAGTATCAAGCATATTTTTGCAAATGATATTAACATTTTTCGTCTCGAAAGTCCGAAATATGGACGCAACATTCAGCAGTGCAACATTTTTTCGAAAAACCCTTAATAAAAATTAAAATAGATAAGTAAAAATGGATAGTTTTGGACCTCCTCTTTCGAGCGTAGTCGGAATAAGTCGACGATTTCTAAGAAAAAAGTTATGAAGATTTTTTCAAAAAAATTCGATAAAAATTGAATGCAGCAATACAATAATTCATTTTGGGAGAGTTGTAAGCTTTCATTGCGACGATTATAAGCTCAATCAAATTTAATCGTCGAATGCAACTCGCTTTGAATTCTGAAATTCAAAATTGTTCATTCCCAAAGTTAAATTTCTTATTATAAATTCTACATTACAAGTCTTTAAATATTATACCGAAAAACTACTTATTTGCAGTTATTGATATAGATTATTTTAATCTTAAAATTACAACTTACAGACATCATTCTGTAGCCGCCATTTTGTTTTTTTGAAAAAAATCCGATGGGTGAAGAAAGGGCTGAGCAAAAAGACGCGATTCGTACCTTTTAGAAAGGTCAGTATTGCTCTTTTCAATGTCAAAAAAAGAAATTCATTTGAAGAAACTGTTATTTTTTACGAAAAAATACTCATAACTTTTTTCTTTGAAATCGCTATTCGAATCTGATTACGCGATTCTAAAAAGAGGATGTCCAAAGTTATCGATATTGACGTTTTTCAATTTTGTTTAACATTTAATGTAAATTAACTTCTTTTCTGATATTTTCATAAGTGAAATAATCTGCGGTTTGTTTGACATCATTTGGAACAAAAATTACAGTGCTCAAAATTGCGTGAAAATTTCGGGGTGATAATGTATCTACAAAAATCAAATTTAATATCTCTGCAAAAAAATATCGTAACTTAAAAAGTCGACATTTCAAAGGTTACTGCAACAGCTTTCATTTAAGCAGATGAAAAATTGAAAAGACATAAAATTCAGATTTTTAGGGATAAAAAAGGAACAAAAAAAAATAAGATATCTTTTGTCTTTAGTTAATTGTTTGCCAATTGAAACGAATAATAGTAGGATAATGACACTTGCGGGGTTTTAAAGCTATGTCTTTTACTTTCAAAATTATTGCTCGCCCATTTTTGTGCAACCTTTCTGACCGGAGTTATAACTATTTTTACAAAAAAACATGATGTTTTTTATTTTCTTATTATCTTGAAAGCTAAGAGCGATAGAAAACATTTAAGCTTTGAAGTTTAATATAAATTTCGGCTTAGGTATGGCAAAAATGATTCGCAGAAAATTTACTTGAAACTTTGTGTGTGACTTCATTTTGGCGAGTCTGACAAAATTTTGCTATGCGAAAAGTGCTCCGTTTTCGAGCACACATGCGCAAAATATGACGAATTCGTGATGTCTTCCTCTGTGACACAAATGTTGTCGGACAATGTGACGAATTGCTTAATAATTATTTAGAAAATCGGCTGTGGTCACAATGTCGGATAATTTTTTAACTAAGTTTTGTTAGTCCGAAGGCGTAAATATGATCTGTTTTTCGATTGTCGGTTTTTTAACCTGTCAGCTTTTTGATTTGTCAGGCTGGAATCAGGTCCTGATCATGAAGCCTGTGAACATAATCAGGTCTTGACATGTCCCCTTGTCAGGCACTGGCATATCGTGTAACGCTTTGTCTTCAGGACCTTACAATGCCCAATATTTCGCATGCTTTTCAAATTTCATGGTGAAAATATTTACAACAGTATTACGAAACAACAAATTGATTTTTAATGATTTATTATTATCTGACAAGTAAAAAGGCTGCAAAACAAAAAAATATTATTTACACATATATACGAATTGTATACATATATCCTAATCGTAAAGTATGCTGTACCGAAACGTTCCTACAAGTCGGCTAATATATAAAATAGAAATACATTTCCTTAACAGGAATTAAGTAGATGCGCGATCACGCCTAGTGGCGCCTGAATGAATTACATAAAATTTAGAATTTAAAAAATTCAGGCATCCTTATCAGGCTCTGAGCAGGCCCCCTGATCTGCCCCTGATTTGAAATTTCTATAGCGGTTAGCGATTCCCGGAAATTGAAAATAAGGCAAGCCTTATCAATTCATGGTTTGGTCTAAATATGGAAATTCACAGGCTTCCCTATATCAGTTATACTTTATTTTAACATAATCAGGGTTTAATCAGGGCATATTCAGGCCAACCTGATCAGGATAACTTACAGGAACCTGCTCATGTCATGATCTGGGTACATTCAGGAGTACCTGATCACGAACGCCTTACTGGAGTATGTAGATTCCTACTTTGCTAATGACTTAATTCATCAGAAGATGCCGACTATTTTTTATTTATTTATATTTATACAATGACTACATGAACTTTGAACCATGAATTAAAATATCGGTGAGCTAGTCTAAATTATATTTAACAATTTTTAACCCGATCGATAACAGCAATTAACAGAGATAAACAAAAGATTCAATTCAACTATCGAAGGCACGAACAAAACAAAATATCCGATCTACCTTATCGACTGCCGATTAAATTTTTAAAGGCCGATTATTTTCCATTAAAAATGTATCGATACTATCCGGATGAACTTTTAAATTTGGGTTTTTCGTATATACCCACACAAAACACTTATCAAATGACGTCAATCACAATTCGCGTGCCTCGAAATTGAAAATTCATTGCAATTTTCGGAATCCGTCAAACGTCGATATAATCGTGTCTAAAAAATAGTATCGGTACACGATTTCGCGATATTTATTTTGGGGGCGCAAATCTTAGAACTCATCCCATCAAGGATTCAGGGATTTCGATCGCAATTACACCTCGATGTTACGTACGCATTGCGTATATACTTGGACGTAATTAAACGATTCGTTTCGTAGAAACTTTGGGCTAATGTATTATTCGTCGTACACATATGTATACTATGTGTAAGGACGTGTGCCGTGTCGTGTGTCCAGTGTATACCTAGAGGGGGTGCGATGAGTCACCAGGTGCAGGAAACCGGCAAATACGTGTGTGTGCGCGCACATGTCGCGTTGGGCATTATTGATCAGGAATGGCGATAACGGCGCCTTTAGGATTACGACGAAAACGGCGCGAATCTCGTTGGATATTGATCCGCGCTGGAAGTCGTATATGAGTCAGGCGCACCCGAATCGACCAATCAGAAGCCTCGAAATGTCGAGAGCACGGGAAGGGCGTATTCGCCGCCAGGAGCGACGCTCGCGACGACGTTCGACGTTACAACGTTTTTGGGCGTCCTGCGGTGAACACTTGGATTTACTAACGAGTGTCGTTTAAATTTCTCGCCTTCGTTAAACTACGCCGGAAAAACTCTATAAAAATGGTAAGTACCCAAAATAATTGTCATTTTCATAAAGGTTTTCCATTTTTCTCGAACGTTCTTCCTTGGAAGGCGCGGCCGTGCCCGAAGGAAATCCCGGACGAGGAAGGTGGTTGCCTTCCCAACGGTCGTTTAATTTTCTAACGGAATCCGAGGTTGATGTTTCCGCGTCACATTTCCTTATTTTTTGATCATCCAGTGTTATTCCCTTCCATGACAACTCCTTACACAAGTTTATCCCTTCAAAATATTCCTCAGAATATTCCAGTACATATTTTTTATGGGGTATTCTCCCGAGGGCTTCCCATTTCGGGGGTTTGTCCTTTGTTTTTTTTCTGCCTCTTTTTAGAATTTATCGAAACAATTTTTATGAATCATTGGCGTTTATAACAAATTTCCCAGAAATCGAACGGGCGGGGTTTTTTTTAAAGCTAATTTCAGAGATTGATAATGAATCGCGCAAGTTGCAACGCGCTCGTAATGGTCCAATTGTGATAAATAGATTAAAATGTAAATATTGCCGTGAATATGTCAGATTTCGGAATTTCGAAACAAAGGCGAGTTTCGCCCAGACAAATTTGACGCTATCCTTAGATTTCTGTAGCTCTTTTTGTGAACATTCTAGATAAACAGGTGACGATATAAATGAAATAAAAAATGTAAATGGGTGTTTGTATTTATATTAGTGGGAGAGGCTTCACCTGTCACTTATTAAAGAACAGAAGTTTTGGTGGGCGGCTTCCTTTTGTTTTATTTTCGAAGGATCTTTTCTCAATTCCTTTGTTTATATTCCTTGTATTTTAATTGGTGTAAATAATTATTAAGTTATAAAAATTTGATAAATTTAGTGTTTGGAGAAAAATTTATATTTGAAATAATTTTTTTTTCATACACAATTTTCTAAAAAAGGATTGATTGCCGCCATGGTTGTTAAACCTTTTTTAAATTTTGAATCAGAAAAAAATTAAATCGATTTTTAAAAAAAACTGACGAACGATTTTTTTGGGTGCGGGCCGAAAAGCCGACAAATCAAAAAGCCGACAAGTCAAAAAATCGACAGTCATAAAGCCGATAGTCGAAAAACCGACAGTCAAAAAGCCGACAGTTAAGAAAATGACTGTCCTCCTGTCGATGTGTCGGCTTTTTGACAGTCGGCTTTTTGATTTGTCGGTTTTTCGATCCGCACCCATTTTTTTGTTATTCTCATTTAACGATATTCTTGAGATTAAATATTTAATATTTTCGTAATTAATTATTTTTGTTAATTTAATTTTTTTTTGTTACAGATTTGGAACTTTTATTTGAAGTAGATTATGGTTAACAATTGTTTTGTTGTTAAAATCCAGTTTAAAAATTGTTTCATTTTTTCTAAGGAAATCTCGAAAGTGTACATTTTTTAATACAAGAAAAATTTTTTCGGGATTATTGGTTTGATTTATGGGTGATTTTCAAAAAAACTGTGATACTGTCTTAAGCAGTAAATTAAATATTAGAAGTCAATTTAAGCTTATAGTACGTAATAAAAAAGATGGCATCTTTTTTGGCAATGTAAACGCGAATATGCAATAAATTATTTTCAATATTTTACAGATAAAAACATCAGTACCACCAGTATTATTCATATGATCATCAACAAAAAAATAGTAGTTTTCGATACAAGTGCGTAAAATTTGTTTCTACGAATGTAAGGGTTGCAGGCCGAGCTGAAAGTGAGGTTCGCATTCAGATTGGTACAAAAAACATTTTCGCACATGCGTTGAACAATATTTTATGTTGCAAGTGTGTAAAATGCGCCAGAAAAAAGTGAAAAATGTGTAAAATAGCATTTTACGCACACTCTACAAGACGCACAGGCTACAAGAAATGAAAATTTAAAAGAAACTATTGTCAATGCTTCATAAGTACGCGGAAAGAAATTTGAAGCAGTTTTTGCCGTGCGGGTTCCGATAGACGTAAAATAGCGATTAAAACTCGAAATCGTTAAGGAAGGAAAAATGATGAACAAGTACAAGTTTATTACATCTTTGAGACTATTTATTCATCATTTCTAGACAATTTAGTTATTACTAATTATTTGTAATGATCTACAAACGTTGCTAAAAGTGAAAAAATCGGCATCCGATTCTACGGCTTCCGTATCGAAAACAGTGCACGATGCACTAAAAATATACAGAACCTTTTTTGAAAGCGCAAAATTTCCTACAAAAATGTCAGCGAGGGTTCTATATTAAGGGTTGGATTAAATAATTTTCATAGAATTTAAAAATTGCTAAATTTACTCTGAAAATCTATTTTTTTTGTTAAGTCCCCCGTTTTGTTTAATGTTTAATATTTTACCAATAAATATTTATAATAATAATATTTATAAGTATTATTTCCGGTATTAAAGTCGATTGTTGAAATATTTTCATTCCGAACAAAAAAGGAGGCACATGAATTGCAGTATCAAAAATTCGAGTGCGTCTCCTCTTCCGACGTGGGGGGAGACCCACCTTCACAATGTATAGTAATACACATGGCCGTAAAAGGATACGAAATATCGAATTTTAGGCCCATGATGTCGAAAAATATTAGTCAGCCGAAAACGAAATAAACCTTTCATTTTCCTTTTAAAACTCGATTTGATAACATTCAAGGCAATATCCGTCAAAGAACAAAGGATTTTTAAAATCATATTTTAAACTTATTAAGTTGTGTCCTGTAATAAAAATGTTTTAAAACAACTATTATTTTCATTATTTCAGACTAAATACAATTCTAAACAAAGTCGTTTATTCGAAGCTAAAATAAAACTTAAATTAAAATACAATTATCTGCATGAGATCGGGGTTTCCTTTTAAATGTTAAAATAGAAAAAATTTACGTTCTTGATTAAACGTAACACGATTAAATCTAGAGTTCGTCATAATTTGATATAATTTATTATTGAAGTTTATGGTTTACTTATATCTAGTTTATATTTCGAAGTATCATATTTGTTTACATTTCGCGCTTTTGACATTTTATATCGCGTTCCGCCTTATGAAACTTCATTCGCCCCTAGGTTGTCAACAAATGTTTCCTTGCTTATTGCAACATTTCTATTTTTAGGCCCGCGTTTAAAATTTCAAAAGTTTATTAAGCCGAAATCTTAAAAAACAGAGAATAAAATATCCGAAAAATAAATTATAGACTATTGATGTAGTACTGATTGCCCAATGATTAATTTATAGGCCGGGGAACAACCTTCAGAAAATCAAAACCCCCCCGAAAGACTAAAATTTCGATATTGCGTGAGTGCAAGGTATTTTAATTTGCTTCCTTTTTGACAAACTTTCAAAGACAAAGTGAAGAAAATCACGCTGGAGCCATGATATATCGAAATTTTGCCCTTTTGGGTGTGTTGATTTTCGGAACTTTGTTCCTGGGCCAATTTATAATTGGGATAAACTAAAATAAATGATTATAGATAATTTTATGCTAAAAAGTTAAACCAGAGTCTTCAGTACCACACCAACACCATATCGTTTATGTTTCCGATTATTTAATTTCGTTCAGAATGTTGAACCTTTTCGATTTTTATACAGGTTGAATACTGCAAGACAAAGGAAATTATGGTTATCCAAATCACGTATTAATCCATCGATTAAAGCAAAGGTGGAAATATTTCGATATTAACACTCTTCCGCACTAGGACGACTATAATCGTTCAAACTACCTTGTTTCCTTAGGGCCGAAAAATAACTTGTTCTCAGGAGGATTAAATAATAGTTGTAGGAGTGGCTAAATGAAATTCGTTCCGAAACATACCCATTTGAACATAAAAAATAAATTTATTTAGTGTTTGTATTTTTAATAATACAGCCGACGTTATCGCAAAATCAGATTGTTGGGGAATGTCGTATTTTCTGTACAAGTTTCGAAATATGCAACTATCACATTTTTGTGCTATTCACTTCAAATTCATCGGCTCTGAATTGGATCCGAATTGGTTCTGAATTGATCTGAGCGAAAGAAGTTTATGTACCATTGCTAACTCGACTTTACTTCAACTAATTTATGACAACATTTAAAAAATCAACAATGAGGCCGGGGAACAAAGTTCCAAAAATCAAAACAGGCCAACATTTCAATATAACATGGTTCCGACGTGATTTTCTTCATTTATCTTTGAAAATTTGACAAAAAGAAAGCAAATTAAAATACCTTCAACTCAAGCAATATCGAAATTTTAGCCTTTCGGGGTTTTGATTTTCGGAATTTTGTTTCCCGGCCAACAATGACAACGAATAGTTTACTAAGAAATTAGAAATAAAAAACATATTTTTTGTTAGCCATCAATTCCCATTCCTTAGTTAAAACTTAAAAGCTCCAACATTTTGTATTGCAGCCATTAATGTAGTCATTATCGCTAAAAAATGTAAATTAAAAATTAATTGATTGTTCATATTTCGGGTACGTACCTGTTCATTAGTTATGTTTTAAAAACTACTAGACATTAGTTAAGTATTGATCGAGAGTTTTCAGATATGAATAAAAATCATCATTTTAAAAGTTTAGTAAAAAATAATTAATAAATTGTTATAATATCATACCATTAAAGAATCGTTTTGCTTTTTTTATTCGTGAGTTACGCTCCCAAAATTCTTTTTCTTGCGTGATTACAATAGTTGTTCCAGAGCGTAAATGTTGAAAAAGATGCAGATATTTCAAAAGTAGTTTTCCAAGCGTAAAATTAGTATATTATTGTCTGATTATTTGAGAACATCCTTCAAGTATGCCCGTCTTTTTCTAAGCTAATAAACCTCGGCACTATTTATTAAATTCTAAGAATCGAGTGCTAATTCTAGCCATATATATTTTATCGAAAAATTCTATTACATCCGAAATTAAATTCGAAAAACTACAAACATTAAAAAAATAGACGATTGGCCTTGTTTTTTAAGAGTTGATTCAAAAGGAAGTTTGAGTGAATGGAATTCAAGGTTGTTCGTTTCGTATAACGGAGCTATACAAATTGATCGATTGTTTTGATGATATATATTTTTTTTTTTCGAGAAAATGGGTTTGAATCGTTTCTAACGGACATCATATTTTTATCAATAATCTGCGCTTAGTACAGATTTAAAACAAAAGGGCCTATTTAATAGATTTAAAAAAAATATATTGTCGTTTGACAGTATACACCTATTTCATCGAAGATTTTTTTTCTATACTGTATTTAAAGAGACATATTAAATTATTTTATTAGGCAGTTCGCGAGTATTATTTGTACTCTGCAATAAGTAGAGTTATTTGTAGTTTTTATGATAACGATGCGAAGTATTTATTATTAACGCGTGACTCGAAATCGTTACTGCTTGCTAGGTAGATATTACTCGCGACGACAATTGATATTTTCCAGACGTTTTATTGTTGTGATTAATTATTTGTTCGCGTCCCTTATATTGACTTTCTTATTTGATACTTTACCATCACTTAAATGAATAAAAACATCTGGGTCCTGCAAATTTAAGTTATTTTTAACGCAACTAAATTAATTAACTTTATTTTACATCAGAATTAGTCTTAGAAAGTGCATCATTGCCGTGTACGGATTAATTGCAATTAAATTTTACCTTCTCAGAGCAATTATGAACAAAGGTGTAATATTTCATAATGCATGCTAGTAGTGTGCATTTCCCGTCTTTCATACTTTGACGTCTTGTGTTCGCGCTTATTTTAACGCGTTAAAATTTGAATTTAGTAACTCTCCTGAGCACTAGTTTTTCTTTTCCCATATGGAAATAATGTAGTTTGGACGAAAATATTCGCCATGGGGCATAGGAGGGTTAAGTACTGTGATCTTAATTAAAAAAATGTTATGTAATAACTTCATTAAGTAAATACTGGTCATGATTATTATTTAAACTAGGGTTTATTATAGGTGTCATTTATAAGAAGACTATAGTAATAGTTATAATAGTAATAAATGAATAATATTGACATAAACTACAATGCTTAACTTCCATAAGATGTTTAAAAACTTATTTGGAAATTAAATGATTTTTAAAATCTAAATTTTGCATTATAAACTGAAATTATTTAAACGAAAACCTATTTATTTAGATATTCTATTTTCAATTATAAATCCATGAGCGTGCGTATATTATTAGACAAACGCTGATATCAGAATAACGTTCGGATCGATTTACTCTTCTATAATCATTTCGATTCTAAACTTATGCATCAGATTTGATAAGGTAGTAGGAATTGGCACTTATCTCTTTACGAACGAAAACATAAATATTAGATTTTTTTGTGATGCAATTTCTTCTGCTGCAATTAATATTGAGTACAGTGTTATTTTCCGAAGTAATTTTTTATACCAAGAAAAATTCACTTGCGATAGCGGCGAAACATTCAATTTTCATTCTCAATGCAGACAAAGTAATAATTAATCGTTCCGTGTATTTTTTGTAATTACCATTTAATTTTAATGTATCGTATGTAATTGAAAAAATAGGATTGTCCTTGAAATTGAGGTATTGAAAAGAAAATAATTTTTTTAACAGCATTTTCGTAAAATGTAAATTCTTTACTTATTAAATGTAATGGTTTAGTATGGTAGATATTTAAGTGCCGGTACCCGCTTAACTTTGAAATACAATGATTGTAGATGCTGAAAATGGTGGAATATGACGGACAAATAACGGATATGAATATCTTATATACTCTTGATGTAACTATAGACCTGTATAAAAACTTTTTAATATGATAATAAACAATCTTAAACTAATAAGATATTAATAGAATGAAAGTAGTTGCGGATTGTGCGAAATAATCGTGTTTATTTCCCAATACAAATACAATAGACTGTTTAAAAGCTAGAGATGCAGTATTTAGCGCATGGCAATTGGAGCAGAAATAAACGCATCGACAACCGATAAAATTGAATCATTAAATACTCCTAAAAGATTAAATAAAGTTTTAAGGGGAAGCTGTAAATGAAAATATTTATTTGCTTCAATTAACAACTTACGAGACCTTATTGAAATACTTTTTTTCGTGAGCGATAAGATTTTCGAAAAAATTAGATGTTACGTCTGTTTTATCCATAAACTTTCTTTGTTTTCAGCGTGAATGCATCTCAATCCACGTTGGACAAGCCGGAGTCCAGATCGGTAATGCTTGTTGGGAACTGTACTGTTTGGAGCATGGCATCCAGCCTGATGGGCAGATGCCATCAGACAAATCCATTGGTGGTGGAGATGACAGTTTCAACACCTTCTTCAGCGAAACTGGAGCGGGGAAACACGTTCCCCGGGCGGTCTTTATCGATCTTGAGCCTACTGTAGTCGGTATGTGTTGTAAACAAATTACAAAATGTAAAGTTAAATTATAAAATAACAAGGATTTCTTTAGTACGTTTGTTACCATGACATGCACTGTGCGTTTTTCGAATTCAAAATCTTGCTGAAGGGGGCATACCATAATCCAGCAAGAAAAACGGGCATATTTTGGGTTGTACTCTCTAAATTACATTAAATATAATTTCTCAAAGAAATATACCATACAAAATGAGAATTCACTCTTTAATTAGTGAAACCCGACCAACTCTCGTGAAAGAGTAAATATTCAGCTCTTTAAGAGTGGAACAGCTCTTTCCTCCAGAGTTGTCAACTCTAAGACTCGGAGGGAAAGAGTGAAATTTCAATCTAACAAGAGTAGAATATTCACGAGAGTTGCTCGGTTTTCAATCACAAAAGAGTGAATTCTCGCTCCAAGAAATTTAGAGAGTGTGGGGTAGATTTCATATAGAATGGAAATACAATTAGAATTTTGCGTACCAAATCTCCAAGTAAACTTGAGGCAATAGTTACAGAAGTTACAGATATTTTATGCAATTCTATATTGTAGAAACTGATCATTTGCCCGAAATTTTCGATGTGCAAAGACAATTTTGCCATAAGAGTGCTAGAGCCGTGCCAAAAGTGATATTTACCGCACTGTATAGCAATATTTAATTTGCACATCGAGAATAAATTCCCAAATTAAAATTTTGCGCATAAGTTGCATTAAATATAATTTCTCAAAGAAATATACCGTACAATCGTGTAGTATTTCGTTTCTTTCGGTTTTATTTTTCTAAAGTTGGCGCTAGGCGGTCTTAGGCCGGAAACAAAATTGCCATTCTTTTTGAGGAAAAAGAAACCAAATTACAACAAAAAATGCACAATTTTATGAAAACAAAATTGTTGCCTAATTGTGGGTAAGAATAGAAACTGTACAAATCTGCGCGTTTTCGAAAACAAAATTAAAGTTCAATTCTACTGTGGTTTCCCCCATGAACTTTTCGAAATTAGGTTCACCAGCAGGCGGTCAGAAAAATCGATCATTATTTTTTCGAAGAAAGATGTTCAGGCGAAAGTCTATCTAAATAATACTAAATTAAGTTGTTCATTGGCTCTTAGGGGGCCCATTTCAAGCACTCCTACCTTTCTCCTGTTACTGTCCTAACATAATTAATTATTTCTGATGTGGTTGATTATATCGAACGATTCCGAAATTAATTAGTTTAAGATGTTCAGATACCACATATATGCTTGGTTCAAAACAAGTTTTACCCCGATAATGCATTCATTTTGTTTTATATGCGTGGGAATGAAAATAACCGTAACGAAATTTACTGTTTCGTGTTTTTTCCCAGTCATTAATCTAGTTTAAGTACGAGGCGATACTGTATTTGGAAATTCATTGCGCGATCTCTACCAAAGTAGATGATGTGTACTAAAGAGCCTAAATTTTCATACATTTCTTAAATTTCTTAGTAAACTGAGCTTTCCTAAGCGACATGTACGATTGCGTTTATGTTCTCAACCAAATTAATTAAGATTTTTTTCGACATTATAATATAAAATTATTTTCATGAAGAATTGTAAAAACTAACATGACAGTCGTGTTTCGGGACCTATTATGTTCATAACATAATTACACAACTTGTTCAAACATGACCCGCTAAACATGTAACTTAAATGAAACGTTACATGTTATCCCATTTATGGCAAAAACGTAACGTTTCGTAACAACTTCTTGATGTCGTTTACACCACGTTGCACAATATCTAAATACGCAAAGCTAATGCGTAACATTACCAGAATGTCACTTTATAACAGTTTTGAAAACGTTTTATGGAATCGTTTCTGCAACGTCACAAAACCACCAAGGAAATTTAAAACGTCGCATTCAGGTTACTAACGTAACATTCATGTAATGTTACGAATGCGACGTTTCGTAGACATGATTTATTGCATATCTTCTATCGTTTCGGCCGGTTCCATCTCAGACTTTGCCTTCAAGATTCATGTAACGTTTAATGTAACGTTTTTACAACGTTGGATGTATAGTTTTCAAACGTCGCAGGTACGTTACGAATGAAACGTTATTTAAAAACCGTAAATGTGGCAGGACATTTCTGGTTCCAAGGACGTCCCAAAAATGTTTTTGCAATGAAACAAGTTTGGTCGCATGGCTATAATGCGACGTTTCAAAGATGTTGCTGTAACGGAATATTGTTTAGCGGGGACCTGACTTCACTACTGAAAATATTTTTTTGTACTTATCGGGACAAATTTACAGTTCTGTAAAAAGTTTTAAAAAAATGTATTGCCCAATAGTCTGTAAATAATCTAGTACATGCAATGCGTGTGTCCTTATTTGGCATTTTAAGTTGAATAAATGACACACGCATCTCTTATATAATTCAGCTCGCGCTGAAATCGTACGAAAACCAGACTTGAATGTCAACGAGAGAAATTCACGAAATGTTTCTTTTTATGTTATTTCTCCAACCGGTTACATTGATACAAGATATTAACCAATTTTAAAAACCAAGAAAATACTAATTTTTAACACCGTTTTTATTTTAAAGAATTCTGAAAGATTTCTCCATCGATATAATAAAAAAAAAATATGTCGTTAGTATAACAAGAATTAAAAAGGTAAAAAACGAGAAACAAAACTGAACGGGACTCAAAATGAGTTCTTACTAAAAGACTAAAATATTAAGTATTTTGCGTTAAAAAATGTAACTTAACGCAATCACTTTGAATGCTTGCAGTAAGCCTAATTTTGGTATTGAAAGGCCCAAAATAAATAGGAAATAATAAATATCGCAAGAAAGAATGATTGTATCTTAAGCATTTAACGGCAATTGTCGCATTAAAAGTTACGCTAGGGAAAGCCGAACAACAAACTAGTGTAAAGATAAACACGCGATAGTAAAATATAAACGTAGCACGATTCCCCCTAGTAATTACTTTTCAAATAAAATAACTTTTGGTTAAACAATTCGATTATTATAAGAGGGATCTTCCTTAAACGTCGAGGATAACGCGATATTGATCCAACAGAGTTCACACGCCTTTTTCTGCGGCAATTTCGTGACTCAGAGATGTGCCCCACTTTTCCTTTCTCCTCCTCGTCCTCCTCCTCAGTCCTTGAGCACGCAGAGTGTCCCCTCAGCGACAGACGAATAAAATGTTTCCTTTGATAACATTTTGCCGCATTTTTATTACCGACTCGTCCTAGGACGCTTACGTCGGATGTAATTTTATAACATGAGTCATAAAAACTGTATAAATACAGTGTATCGATGCATAGACGATGTTATCGTTTTTCACGACTTTTTAAAAGTCCGTTATTGCCCAAGTATATGTACAATTATCTTTCTTCCAAAGATGACCGAGTTAACTATATAGATAAACGGCAGAGTAAAATGTACTAAAGATATCTTTTGTTATACTCTGTCGAGTTCGCGTTATGTAATATTTTTTTATATTCTCTTTTTAGATGAGGTTCGAACGGGAACGTACCGCCAGCTTTTCCATCCGGAACAACTCATCACTGGTAAAGAGGATGCTGCAAACAACTACGCCAGAGGACATTACACGATCGGCAAAGAAATCGTCGACCTCGTTTTGGACCGTATTCGCAAGCTTGCCGACCAATGTACCGGACTACAGGGATTCCTCATCTTCCATTCGTTTGGAGGTGGCACCGGTTCCGGCTTCACATCATTGTTGATGGAACGCCTTTCGGTTGACTACGGAAAGAAATCAAAGCTCGAATTCGCTATTTACCCCGCACCGCAGGTCTCCACAGCCGTCGTAGAACCCTACAATTCCATCCTGACGACACACACTACACTCGAACATTCCGACTGCGCGTTCATGGTCGACAACGAAGCTATTTATGACATTTGCAGGCGCAATCTGGACATCGAGAGACCGACATACACAAATCTGAATCGACTGATCGGCCAAATCGTTTCATCCATCACGGCTTCTCTAAGATTTGACGGCGCTTTAAACGTAGACCTTACAGAATTCCAGACAAACTTGGTACCTTATCCGCGAATCCATTTCCCGTTAGTAACGTACGCGCCAGTCATTTCCGCTGAGAAGGCTTACCACGAACAGCTCTCAGTTGGTGAAATTACCAATGCATGCTTCGAACCGGCGAATCAGATGGTTAAATGTGATCCGCGCCACGGTAAATACATGGCATGTTGTATGTTGTACCGTGGAGACGTTGTACCGAAGGACGTTAACGCGGCCATCGCCACAATCAAGACCAAGCGCACGATTCAGTTCGTCGATTGGTGTCCCACTGGGTTCAAAGTTGGTATCAATTATCAACCACCAACCGTTGTCCCCGGTGGAGATCTTGCCAAAGTCCAGCGAGCGGTGTGCATGTTGTCCAACACGACGGCCATTGCTGAAGCTTGGGCGAGACTCGATCATAAATTCGATCTGATGTACGCCAAGCGAGCCTTCGTTCACTGGTACGTAGGTGAGGGTATGGAGGAAGGTGAATTCTCCGAGGCCCGAGAAGATTTGGCTGCCCTCGAAAAAGATTACGAAGAAGTCGGTATGGACTCCGCGGAAGGTGAAGGCGAGGGCGCCGAAGAATATTAAATAGGGATACCTATTTCCTCTCTCGGTCACCAAGCTTCGATGATAAAAATGCTGACTTGTACCGTTTTGTATGCTTTGGTACCGCACGTACCGTCGGAAATATAAAAAGAAGGATCTACTGTCGGCTTTAAAACGATATTTTTATCATTTACCTTACTTGTCATACAATCCTTATTAATAAATATAAACTTTTGTGTTTTTAAAAATGAGTAGTTTTGCGTTTAATTTTGGGTGATGGGCCGAACAAGATGATCGATTTTTAAGTCGTTCACACTGAGGGAAATACTAAGGGGGTCCATTGACAAATGTCATTCGGGTTTTCCTGGATTCTGTCATCATCAACATCAAATGCAATAAAAATCAACAACAATAAAGTAGGAGGTGTTAGTAAGTTCTCGAGTACAGTAGGGTCTCCCTTATTGTATACTGCAGATTTTTCAAAATGACGGCGGTCTCCCTTGTTCTCTACTTCCCCTTTACTCCTACTCTTAGTGGTGGACGGTCGACAACGGTTCGAGATTCGCTCAACCGCGAAGGTTAGGTGAGGACGCAATGGAGGAGGGAAACCAACCGAAGGGGAATATATGCAATAAGAGATCCTAAATCTAGAGAATAAGAGATGTCTAGTGAATAAGGAAGGATTCAATAAGGCTGTATCACCTTTTCTCACCCAGACAAAAAACATCATAATACGTGATGTGAGCCTCAAGAAAGCTGTCGAGGAACAAAGTTCCGAAAATCAGCACACCGAAAGGCCAAAATTTCGATATAGCATGGCTCCAGCGTGATTTTCTTCACTTTGTCTTTGAAAATATGGCAAAAAGAAAGCAAATTAAAATACCGTAGAATCACGCAATATCGAAATTTTAGTCTTTCGAGGGGGGGTTTGATTTTCGCAAGGTTGTTCCCCGGCCAAGAAAACCCTTGCAGAGTGTTTTTTGGAATAACAAAGGCTCCTGATGTATTTTGACAACATTTTGAGGTGGATGAATTTCAGCGCCATAACAATGACGCGGTAAACGACGGAACTGTAAAAGTTGCTTATTTAAAATTAAAGAATGTTTATTATCTTTCGAAATTCCCGAACATTGACATGGCATCTAAAATGGTTCAAAAATGACAAAAAACGATTGGAAATAAAATTCCCTTACAATTCGTAGCGCATTGCTCCTTTTCTCTCTTCCCAGCAATCGAATTTGGATAGAGTTGTATAGAATTAGATTCAATTATTAAATTCCGAATCCATACTTTGGTCAACGGTGAATCCATTTTAATACGCAAATACAATTCTATTTGTTCATACAAATAAAAAGGGTTACTTTCTGAATTCATATTAATACAAAAAAAAGTTTTCTTTTTAAAAGTTAAATCTTAAATACATCCGTATTCAACATTACGGATTCAAAACTACCAATAAGTGTATTCATTTCAATCCAAAAGTAGTTTCCTTTTTAAAAACGAAATATTGAATGCATCCGTGTTTAAAATTACGGATTCAAAACTACCTAAGCGTATTCATTTCAATGCAAGAAAAGTTTTCTATCAAAAAATAAACTTTGAACCAATCTGTATTCAATATTACGGATTCAAAGCTATCTAAAAATTGAATACAGATGGATTCCTTTCTTCGGAATTCAATCCATTTGAATACATATTTACGGAATCAAAGTATGAATTCAAAATGAATTGAAATTTTCAATCCAATCCTATGCAATCTCGATTGCTGGGTTCTATAATTTTGATAAGAAAGAAAAAAAGCAAAACTGTTGGTTCTGATTCGTTCATGTTTGTTCGGAATGTCTAAAATCTATTTTGGTTTGGACGCCGCTAAGTTTAACTCGATAGACTCGACATAAATGGGGATTATAGATGTTTCAAATTTTAATGAAACAGTGCTAGGACGTTTACTTGACACGTGTGCGACAATACTTGTCGGAGATCGATCGATTCGCAGCTATACAATTTCTTTTTGATATCAACAGAAATAGGCGCCATCTACTGCTGTATCCAGTATAAAATTATTGTGTTATTATACATGTCAGCTTATGCTCTCTACACTGACAATAATTGTCTAATTCAGCGATTAGTCGATCTATAGACGAATTGTCATTGCAGGTGTCGTCAAGGGAGACGATGCGAAATTTAAAATGGCGAAACCTAAACGACAACTATCGAATGTCGGCTATGTAACTTTGTGTTTAAAAATGAAGTAATTGTATAATTGCAGGTGATCAATTTTGCTCTTTTCAGTAGCATTTTGTTAAAAGTAGTAGTGTATAGATCGCAACCCAACAAATCAAAATGAATAAGATCGAATTCAGAAATTACTTTTCCAATCCGGTTTCTCGACATTTCGAATTGAGGAAAACAAAACATTTCTTCGAAAATTATGAAATACGGAAAACGATATAATCAATTCTTCGATTAAATTAACAGAATTTAAAGCTATTCTAAGCCGGCAAAAATCAATTATTGTAATGCGTTAAATACGGTATCGTATAATAAGATCGAATGAATTCAATTCTGGTATTACAGGTCGTCTAAAATAGTATAAATTCGAATAATCAATGCACTAGAAAGAAATAGAAGGCAAAATATCGGTTCCGTATACTTTTTCGTTTATTGGGACATTCACGAGGATTTCTGAATATTTTAATTCGAAAAAATTCATTTTAATGCGTTAGGTCTTATTATCAATATTTTTGTATTACAAAGAAAAGAAAAACAAATGTTACGTCCATGATAGACATTGTTTACCTTCGCATATATTATTATTATTACTTAGTTCCGATGAAAATGATTACATTTTACTTCGTGTTTTCATGTAAAAACTGCTAGTCAATGTTTTTTAGGTTATGTTCATATTCTATTCGCGTATTACATCAGATTAGAACAAAAGAATTTCAATGAAAATGTTTAAGAAACCGGAATAAAATGTATTTAATTCGTTTCAATTTTTTTTCGTTTGTTGGGAAGAGGCTAAAATTTCTTTCAAATACATCCCGTATGGATTTTTCCCTGGATTATTTTCTAGAAAAGTGTTCTTGGAATTTCTTTACATCTTTCAAAAAAAAACGAGCAGAATTACCATTTTGTTCCATTTTGAGTTTAAATTGCATAATCGTTATCTTCCTAAAGAACAAAAGAGAATTAAAACGAATTGAATACGTTTTATTTCGGTTTCTTCACAATTTTTCATGAAATTCTTTATATGTATTCTAATACGATATAATACGTGAATAGCACATAAACATAACCTAAAAAACATTGACTACAACACCCAGCAAACGAAAATTCATTGAAGATCCATTGAAATTCATTAACTGCATCACTTCTGAATTTGTTTTCTTAGCTTCTGCGATGAATTTCAATGAGAAAATGTGTTTCAATGATTTTGAATGGTTAATAGTTTATAAAAAGTCGTTCGATTGAATCGTTTGAATGGGAAAATAGTGGAATGAAGAAATGATTTCGTTGAATGAATTTCAATTGAAAAGTGGGAATAGAATAATTGCAAGTTGAGTGAATTTCAATGGAAAAATAGTTATATTTGCCTCGAATGAATTTGAATGGATAGTTAATTATTGCAGGACTGCAAATTTAATGATTTTGAATCGAAAAAAAATTAAATAAAAATGCAACTAGTATGAATGAAATCAAATCGGTTATTACCAGTAGCAAGGTTGGGAGGTAAATGATTTTGAAAGGAAATAAAACATTTAAATGAAACAATCGTTCAAAAGACACAAAAAAAATTGGTTCTTTAGTAATTATTGATGCGGAATTGAAAGATAATATAATAAAAATCGTAAACAAATTTTTTGACCTAAAACAAATTTTTCCTCCGAATTAAAATGGAATTTTTTAAAATAGACGCGTAATTATTTCAGAAATACGTTTTTCTGTTCACCCAACTCTTTTTGAATGTTTAAATTAATTTAGCGAATTTTAATGGGTCAAAGAAATTCGTTCATGAGTAACTTTTGACGCGGAAGTCAGTGGTGTTGGAATAAAAAATGTAAAATATTTGTTTTTTAATTTTAATTTCTTTAAATCCATCCGTAATTTTAAAAAAATGTTTTTTTTATGTTCACCCAAAATTTTGAAATTTTTAAATCAATTTAGAAGAAAGTAGTAATGAAAAAATCGAAATTAAAAGTTACTGAATCGAATTTTCAAAATTTTGGTTTCATGAAGACAATTCTAACAATTTTGTATGCTCTCTTAAAAAAACATCAAAGACATTTGTTGAGAATTGACCGAGAATTTTCTCCAATATCGAAAAATCATGTATTGCTGAAAATTCTCGGCCAATTCTCTGTAATTGTTTTTGATTCTTTTTAGAAGATAGTAAACAATGTCTAGAATTGCTTTTATGAAGCCCGAATTAAAAAAAGTGAGTCAGAACTTTTTAATTTACATTTTTGTAGCTTTGATTACTACTTAATGGTACCGCCTTAAAGTAGTCTAATCTATTCTAAAAGATTTAAATTAATAAATATCAATTATTCCAACTTTTTCAGGTATTCTGCCAGATTGACACCTAGAAAAACACCACGGTACTAGAAAATTACTACAATTTAAGTGTTAGCAATAATATTTCCTTCTTATGTGACGAGATACACCATAATATAATGATAAATAATTAGAAAAATAAATATATAAAATGTACAACCTTTCATTAATAAAAAATGATTAAAAAATGCGAAAGCCAATGAAATTCAATGAATTTCAATGAATTTTATTCATGACGTCACGTCTGAATTAGCTTTCTTAACTTTTTGAATGAATTTAAATGAAGAAATAAATTTCAATTACTTTGAATGGTAACAGTTTGAAAATTGCAAATAGAACATTTCGTAATTTTTTCCAATGAAAAAATAGTTATATTCACTTCAAATGAATTAATTTCAATAAATTTGAATTATAAAAAAACAAAACATGAAACATATGGGGCATTAAAAAAATCATAAGAAAACCTCTGTTTAGTACATTTATAACAGCATATTAGACATCATGGGCTGTGACTATTTTATATGTTCATTATCAATTTGAATTTAATAGCAAAAAATAAAGACCTCTCAATTGCATGTAAAGCTATACAACACAGGGGCCTTCTTTCTCGAACGCTGAAAATTAATTATCTCGGTCAATTTTGATCGCAGAATAATTTTTTTTAGTTTTAAAGGGAATTTTATGTTCTACACGACTTATTTATGCAAATTTATATATTTTTATTTCTTACTCACAATAATTTCCAAAAAGTCTCAGTAGTATTGAAATGGTTAGTCGGAAGTTTTTAGATTTTTTAATATTAAGTTTTTTTATTGTCATCCTTTATCTTAATTCGATATATGGGCAAATCCACAAAACTTTTGACTTTGTAAAAATAAAATAAAAGTAAAATAGATTGAGAGCACACTTGCCAGTTTTGGTGAACACTTTTAGTTGCGATATACGAGATGATCATTTAATGTTCGTTCATCGTTTTAAGGTTGGGGCGCAGAATTTCTGACGTCATCAACGTAAAAAAAAATATTCTTTTATTTGAATGAAAAATAACAATAATTGTGAACACATTTATTTAATACACAAAAAAAAATGATAAACACATAAAAATGGTAACAAATATATTGTTTAAACAAATATAATTTAAACTTTTTGTCCCTGATCTTGTACGTACATCCGTCCGCCTGTTCGTTTGTCCATATGTGTGCAGTTTTTTTATTTACATTTGTATCTCGCGATTATAAAGGCATATTCTTTTTCTTAACTTCGATCTGATTAGATTGGAGTCAGATTCACAAAAAAGAAGCGACTGCTTTCACCTTAAAATACCCTTAATTTAGGCCTGACGGGGTCATAGCAATCACAGATTTAAATTCAAAGGTCGCTAAAGCGTATAAGTATAGTGCTTTACTCCCTGCAAACAGGTTTTTGTTTCTTTTTTTAGAACTAACAAAAATTGAAAATAATCTTAATCTATTTCCTTCTGATGCATGCACGGAATTTTAACGCGCCTTTTTTTCTTTAGTTAGGCACATCGAACACTTGAATTTACCCTTGGTATGAACTGAAAATATTTTGTAGGTTTCGTGTGCTATTAAAAAAAAAATCGAATTATTGCATTTGTTTACGATTTAGACTATGACTTTATAATGGCTGCTGTACACACATTGTTGATAGCACACTTATCGGATTGTGCGCAAAACATTCCATTTTCTTTAGAAATGAAATGACTTTAGACAATTTGTTGATATCTGAAAGGGCGCACATGTAAATCTCATAACACTGCTGAGAAATGAAAAAAAAAAATTGATACGCATGTTTGCGGTCCAGTAACTTTTCAATAAACATAGGCACATATGGGGTAAAATTCCTCAAGTGTCCTAACTAAAAATCCGATAACTTCGAATCGTCTCTATTTTTTTTTACCGCATAGATGCCAATCAAACAAGCATTCTCAAATTTTCTCAAATTTTTAAAACCACAGTTAACCGTTGTAGAATTTTTTTTTAAATTTCACGATATGAAAAAATGCTAATTTTTAAGTGGGTGCACCTTTTATTGTACTAAACGGATTGGAAAAATAAAAAATGCGATTTCTTCCTCTTGAAACGTACTTTCATGTAAATTTAATCAATTTTTAGCAAAATCAAAACTTCATCAAAATTTTCGTAAATGAAAAATAAAAACGATTTTTTTTTCAAATATGGGGTATTTTTTTTTAAGTAGTCTAGAAAGAAAGCTGAGAACTTTTCCTAAAAGACAACAAAGTTTCAAATAGGCGGTTTTTGTTGTTCTCGAGAAATTAAATAAAACGTCAATAACTAACAGCCTCGCCGCGTCACATTTACCAGAAACGCGTAGGTTCGAACAAATTCGAGTGTTTTTTTTATTTGTAATGCGTTTATTTGAACCCTTATACAATATAATTACATTAATAAACTTAAATAAACAATGGTTATCGGTATTATATTAGTTTTTTGTAGACCAATGGCGACGAAATAAGTCCTACGTAGTCTAAAGCTTTAACACACTTAAGTTCTGTAACTTCTAATTTTAGACCTCTTATTTCCGAGTTAGTTATCCGACAGGATCCTTACTTAGATTGTAACCATTTTAATATCTATGTGCTAGATCCAGAAAAAATGGGTGAAAAACTGGACGTGAAACAAATTCAAGTGTCGTTTAACACAAATTTGTTTGTTACAAGTTTTTGTGTCTTATACAATATATAAGACTTTCTATGTGGATGTGTATGTCATGTATGTGTGTGGCAGGGAGGAGGGGAGTGAGCAAACATTAAACGGATGTAAATCTTTATAAAAACAAAGTTTTCATGGTTTAAATCGCCATGTCATAACAAAAAGTATCATTTTTTCTGAGTCGACTTTCTTATGCTTTTGGCTGAGAAACTAATTTTGGTTGACTACATATAGAATTAAATCAAAATGCAAGCCTCAAGCCTCTTCGCAGCGTCAAGGTATCAGTTTCAATAGAAGAGTTTTTTTTGTATTTTTTTTTACTTTTTTATATATTTTTTTTTATTTTTTGGATTTTTTTACATTTTAGGTAACTATTTTAATATAAATAAATAAAAGAAATGACCGAACACTTGTTATTTGCTTTTTCTTTTTAACGTCTTCGTTGTCGATATCTGCATTCTTCGTTTTTGAACTTTATTCTTCCCGTATTGTTAAAAAATGATGTATTTCGCAGATGACGAAACCTTTTTAAGATATAATTTTCCGTCTTCAGCGGAAATAAAGGCGTGGTATTGTAATGTTCCTGGAATGGTAAGAACTGCATCAAACCTTGTATTAAGATTCTCAGCAGTACCATCTTGATTCGTCTTGCTACTATAAAGAATTTCAGTTTCTTTACAATTTTTTTCAGCCCATCTGTATAAATCCTCCGGTGAGAGTATGTGGTGGTGATATGATGAACTTTGGAGGCTGCAACGCGCTACAGGGGCTAATATTAAAAGACAAGCAGCGCGTTACAGCCTTCAAAGTTCATCATGCATAAGACACAAAAATTTGTAATAAACCAATTTGTGTTAAACGACACTCGAATTTGTTCGAACCTGCGCGTTTCTGGTAAATGTGATGCGGCGAGACTTTTAGTTATTGACGTTTTATTTAATTTCTCGAGAACAACAAAAAACGCCTATTTGAAACTTGGTGGTCTTTCAAGAAAAGTTCTCAGCTTCCTTTCTAAACTACTTAAAAACAAAATAAATACCCCATCTTTGAAAAAAAATCGTTTTTATTTTTCATTTACGAAAATTTTGATGAAATTTTGATTTTGCTAAAAATTGATTAAATTTACATGAAAGTACGTTTCAAGACGAAGAAATCGCATTTTTTATTTTTCCAATCCGATTAGTATAAAAAAAAGGTACACCCATTTAAAAATTAGCATTTTTTCATATCGTGAAATTAAAAAAAAACATCTACAACGGTTCACTGTGGTTTTAAAAATTTGAAAAAATTTGAGAATGCTTGTTTGATTGGCATCTATCTGGTAAAAAAAATGGAGACGATTCGACGTTATCGGATTTTTAGTTAGGACACTTGAGGAATTTTACCCCATATATATATATGAGCTACTACAAATAGTTATACTATACGTATGACTATCTGAAAAACTGAAGAGTATAACAAAATTCGAAGGAGCGTCCAAAAAATATAATTAAGAATTGAGAATTTTTCAAAAACACGTAGCCATTTTTACAATTTTTCATTCTTTCTTTATTTATTTATTATAACTTTATTAAAGCATACATGTAATTAAACAAGAAGTTTGTTATATAGTTCTAGAAAGTGGACAAAAATAATGCGGGTGTATGGCGATATTAGATGTAGTATTATTTGATCATTTGTAACGCCACGCTGAAAGTTAAAAGTTCTGTCGATTTGTCCATATATGTAAGTGTTTTCTCACAAAAATATCTAACTTCGAAATGACCAGTTTAGCTATGGGCTGCCGAATGACTTGGAATTTCAATAAGGACATTTTGATCGTATAATTTACTCTGATTTTTCAATATGTTCTTAATTTCTTATTATATTCATATTATTATTATTATTATAATGGTGAAAAGTGCTTCATTTTCATGTCCTAAAGATAAAAGAATAGTTAGGTAAAGAAAAAAAATAAGAAAACAAGAGTTTGGCGTGGAATGTCCCATATGCTATTTTATAGTTGGTCTTAAATTTTTAGTTTAATAAATTATTTCTTCAAATTTTTTCAGCTTTAAAATCTCTTTTAACAATTACATTTGTATCAAAATGTTCATCTTCAAATGAATCCAATAGATACATTTTAAATTATAAATTGGTGATGTAGATTAGTAACTCCACGTTTTTACATCAGTTCACACCCCAGCAAACGAAAAATGAATGAGAAGCAGTGAGAAGTATTCATTTTTGAACTGTGAATCCTATTTGTTGATCACTATGAATATTTCCCTATCGTCAATCATTCCAAATCTGAATTGACTTCATACTTTACTTTTAAATGCTTCTCAATGCTTCAGCATAATAATTATAAAGCCAATATTTCCTTATTCCAAATGAAGCATTAGAATGTTTGTTTTCTAACATTCTGAATACTTCCTGCGAAACAGAAGTCAGTTAATGCTTCCTAATGTTTCCCAATGACACTTTTGATCTAAATTATCTGAACTATTATTTACCACTATTTAAAGAAATTCGACTTTGAGCCATTTTCCTATCATTTTCTGTGGGGTCCAAAAAAGTTGTTAAAGATTCATACGCTCAGTTTCATCGCTAAATCAAATTTGTTAAGTAAAAAGTAAAACAAAATTACACACAAGGTAAATTTACTTATGAAAATGTAAAAAAAAATCAAAATCAATATTAGTTTTTATATATAGAGTAAGAATAATCCAGCATGTCTTAAATTATGTAAATTCACTTTAGAAATGACAAATGCTGAAAAAATGAAGTTTAAGATTAAATCAACAAGCATTCTGTAGTATTTCGAATATAAATAAACAACACGAAGGTATGTTTATCGTCTAACCATCTTATCTTATAGATAAGACACTGGGATATTATAGAAATGTGGTTAGTATACATACAAGAGAAAAGAGATCAACAAATATACAATCTAATAATAAAAAAACTATTTAATTTACTAACCTCTTAACTATCGATGACTCTGCAACACCAAACTGGTTAATTTTGAAAGTGATTCATAATCGCATCAATACAGCGGCTACTGCTAAACAAATTTGGCTGTTTAATTTTATTATATCATTAGTTAAGGTTTAAGCAGGACTTCTGAAAGTTAATACAGCTGTCAAATTTTAAAATGTTTCTTTTATTGCTCCTTCGAATAATAATAATTACACACTACCTAAAATATTGCAAATGTTGGAAACTACAAGAATCGACATTTCTTACATTACCATTTCAAAAATAAAA